>OY992539.1:0-1350977 GCA_963921195.1 Pegoplata infirma | reverse complement strand
TTTTCTGACTTACAAATGTTTTTAAAACATGTTTAACTGGTTTTCAACACGTGAATTTAAGGTGAACTAATCTGAAATTTACGGTTTTGCAAATAACTTTTGAACCGCCGAACCGATTTGGCTGAAATTTAAAACGAACCGGACCAGAGGAACGGTAATTATATATGCCACACTTCAGCACCCTCAGAATTGCCGTTCGAAAGTTACAGTGTGTTTTATCTCGTAAATTCCAGAAAATCCCTTGCCGAAATTCACTCACTTGCTTATAACTTTTGAACCACTGGACCGATTTTGCTGGATTGCAATACCAACCTGACCAGGTAAATGTCCAACATATATGCCAAACTTCAGGGGCCTCCGTAAAGTCTTTCAAAAGTTAGCGTGTTTTCAACAGACAGACAGACAGACAGACGGACGGACGGACATCGCTAGATCGTCTTAAAATCGATCAAGGATCATGAATATATATACTTTATGGGGTCCTAGACCAATATTTCGAGGTGTTACAAACGGAATGACAAACTTATATATACCCTCTATCACTAGAGTGGAGGGTATAAAAAATTAAAAAACGACTAAAGAATAAAAGAAAAAACACAATTATTGTGAATTTTCACGTTAATTTTCTCAAAAATTTAGAAACCAAGTCCCGAACTACGGCATTTTATATCAAAACTTACTATCTTCATCAATTTTTTATTTCGGAAAATAAAATAAAAACATATACAAATTCTCTCCAGAAATTTTATGTGTAAAATTGATCTTTTGGAAATCTAAAAATCATTTGGGGTATCCCACTATTGAATTTGGAAACTAGACCCCTTAGACTAAAAAACGCATATGGTGCAGTCCACCCAACAATTTCCATTTGCTTTTTGTGGCCACAAATCTTCTCCAGAAATTTTATGGGTAAAATTGAATATTTTGGGAATCTGAAAATCATTTGGGGTATCCCACTATTAAATTTGGAAACTAGACCCCATAGACCAAAAATTGTATATGGTGAAGTCCATCCAACTATTTCCATTTGCCTTTTGTGGCCATAAATCCTCTCCAAAAATTTTGTGTGTAAAATTGAATATTTTGGGAATATGAAAATCATTTGGGGTATCCCACTATTAAATCTAGAAACTAGACCCCTTGGACTAAAAAACGTACATGGTGTAGTCCACACAACTATTTCCATTTGCCTTTTGTGGCCACAAATCCTCTCCATAAATTTTATGTGTAAAATTGAATATATTGGGAATATGAAAATCTTTTGGGGTATCCCACTATTAAATTTGGAAACTAGACCCCTTAGACTAACAAACGTATATGGTGTATTCCATTCAACAATTTCCATTTGCTTTTTGTGGCCACAAATCTTCTCCAGAAATTTTATGGGTAAAATTGAATATTTTGGGAATCTGAAAATCATTTGAAGTATCCCACTATTAAATTAGGAAACTAGACCCCTTAGATTAAACACCGTATATGGTGTAGTCCATCCAACTATTTCCATTTGTCTTTTGTGGCCACAAATCCTCTCCAGAAATTTTATAGGTAAAACTGAATATTATGGGAATCTGAAAATCATTTGGGGTATCCCACTATTAAATTTGGAAACTAGACCACTTAGACTGAAAAACGTTTATGGTGTAGTCCACCCAACTATTTCCATTTACCTTTTGTGGCCACAAATCCTCTCCAGAAATTTTATAGGTAAAATTGAATATTATGGGAATCTGAAAATTATTTGGGGTATCCCACTATTCAATTTGGAAACTAGACCCCTTTGACTGAAAAACGTTTATGGTGTAGTCCACCCAACTATTTCCATTTACCTTTTGTGGCCACAAATCCTCTCCAGAAATTTTATAGGTAAAATTGAATATTATGGGAATATGAAAATCATTTGGTGTATCCCACTATTCAATTTGGAAACAAAACCCCTTAGACTAAAAAACGTATATGGTGTAGTCCACCCAATTATTTTCATTTGCCTTTTGTGGCCACAAATCCTCTCCAGAAATGTTATGTGTAAAATTGAATATTTTGGGAATCTGAAAATCATTTGGGGTATCCCACTATTAAATTTGGAAACTAGACCCCTTAGACTAAAAAACGTATATAGTAGTCCACCCAACTATTTCCATTTGTCTTTTGTGGCCACAAATCTTCTCCAGAAATTTTATGTGTAAAACTGAATATTTTGGGAATCTGAAAATCATTTGGGGTATCCCACTATTAAATTTGGAAACTTGACCCCTTAGACTAAAAAACGTACACCCAACTATTTCCATTTGTCTTTTGTGTCCACAAATCCTCTCCAGAAATTTTTTGTGTAAAATTGATATTTTGGGAATATGAAAATCAAATTTTGGATTTTATAAGTGGCCTTTTTGCAGTAAAATAATGTTATTTAAAAATTATGCATTATTAACCTATATATTTATGCAACCAAGCTTAATACCCTATTCACACTTACAGTTTTAAACCGCCCTGCAAAAAAAGTCATTACCACTTCTCAGTGGAGTGCTTTAAAATCCAAATTATTTTTGTAAATGTAATATGAAAGGTATTTCAATAAGCTTTCGAATGAAACCAATATCGACCAGATCGGACCATTATTTCAGAAGATATATCCAATTATAGTTCCAAACTTTGGAGGCCCATAACTCGGAAACCATGGGGCGCCGACAATTTTTTTTTGACTCAACATTAAAAGATCTATCTGTAGTATCTTTTTTTTTTTTTTTTGGATCACAGCAAGGTCTGCCAACTATACTTTATCCCATTTTAATGTTAGGTCATATTGACAAAAGGATCGTAGGAAGGGAACATATCCAAGGGATGTAGAAGGGTTAAACATAATATGGCATTCACACTTGAAGTGTTCAAGAGTGAGATGTTTAAAAAATTCTTTGTTCTGTGTCCATTACGTTTTTATTCTGTTAATGCGTGATTAGACGAGAGAGAAATCCCCTTGATTTAAAGTAAAAAACAACTCTGTGGTAACTTTTAAAATTGGAATGTCAAATAAAATTTTATTATGTATATATTTTTTATTTACTTTAATTCGGTTTCCAATCTACAAATTATTGACTAAATGTGCGAAAACAAACAATAATATTATGAAAGTGGTAAGCAAAAACAAGTATTAAAGAAATGAGATTTGACACAAAGTCAAAAGTTTATTACCACAGAGCTGTGTTTTACTTTAAATCTAGGGGTTTTCTCTCCCGTCTAAACGCGCCTTTACTGGTGTTTTGTTAAACAACTTGTTTAATACCCTATTCTCACTTACAGTTTAAAACTGTTTTTAGCAATTATTTTTAGCATTTTCTGTCAATATACTGTAATAGGATAAAGAAAGTGCTAAAAATATTGCTGCTAAAAACTATTTAAAACTGTACGTGTGAATAGAGTATAAGGTCGCAAGTGTGAATGACATATAATATGGCGTTCACACTTGCGACCTTAAACATGGACACGGAACAAAGACTATTTTAAACATCTCACTTTTAAACACTTCAAAACAGCAAGTGTGAACGTCGTATAATATGGCTTTCACACTTGCTGTTTTGAAGTGTTCAAGAGTGAGATGTTTAAAAAAAGTCTGTTCTGTGTCCATTCCTTTTTTATTCTGTTACTAGTGTTTTGTTGAACAATTTGTTTAAGATCACAAGTGTGTATGCCATATAATGTGGCATTCACACTTGCTGTTTTGAAGTGTTCAAGAGTGAGATGTTTAAAAAAATCTTTGTTCTGTGTCCATTACGTTTTTATTCTGTTACTGGTGTTTGGTTGAACAACTTGTTTAAGGTTGCAAGTGTGAATGCCACATAATACGGGGTTCACGGGGTTTTTTAAACATCTCTTGTTTTTTTTTTTTGGTTATTTTTTGTTATAATTCGTTCTAAAAATCTATTGTTATTTTTTACACAAAATATGAAAGTTTGTTTTTCTTATTGTTTTCCGGAAAAACTAAAAGACGTTAAGTATTGTAAGTTTGAAAGGCCAGAACAGGGATGAAATATGGCAATTCCGTTTTGGTATCAAAAATGATTTTAAATTGTACTTTTTTTGACTCTCAAGGTACTCTTTTTTATTTTTTTTTATTAAAAAACACAAAAAAATAGTAATTATAAACGAAACAGGTACTAAAAACTCACGAATGTATTTTGAAAATATAAAATTAAATTTGACATTTGTTTCGGGAAAAACCAATTTCATAAACAAAACACGCCTTAGCCGAACCAACCATGCGAACACTGTTAATGTCTTTCTTGAATATGAATCTGGGGTGCCCCACTACTATATTTCGACGAAAATCAAAATCTTCGCCACGGCCGTTTTTGAAAAAATAGCGGTCAAACTAGAGTTTGCAAAACGATTAAAATCGTAATCGTAATCGCGATTAATCGCACCAATTAATCGTAATCGTAATCGACAAAAAAATCATGCGATTACGATTAATAATTTTCTATGAAATAAACAGTTTTTAAAACGAATTTAAATCAGTTCCAAAATTTTTTGAACCCATTTTGAAGTTTCTATTTAAAATTATTTTTCAAAAAACCTAAATTACTGTAAAAAACGATTACTTTCGGAACAATTTCAAACAAAAATCATTTATTCTGGAATATTAAGTAGAATCTATTGCAGGATAATATGATGCGTTCTGGTACTGATTATTTGAAACGGAAAATTTGTATGGGTTGGCCATGATTCATTTAACTTGTTTGCGATTTTTCTTTCCTTTTCTTGTAAAAGTCATTCAAATTTAAATTCTTTTAAATTCGGATATGAGTATGTTTTAAAGAGGTTTGTTTTTAAAATTTACTCAAGAGGCTTTGGTCGATTTTGTCCGAAAAATTTAAACATGAAATTTAAAAAAAAACATAATTTTTTCATACTATGACCACTGGTTGCCGACTAAAGATGCACTGTAAAATTTTTTCATAAATTTCCTCGCCATTATCTCCTTCACTGGCCATCGGCAGGTATTCCGACACGACCCCAAAGAAAATTTGATGAACTGGAAGCAGCTTTTTGAAAGGAATCACGAGCCAAAGAGTGAATTCAAACCAGCCACAGGTTAGAGTACTCTTTAGTAGCACAGACAAAGAACTACTTATTAAGTAAGACGCAGTAAAATCATGTATCCTTTCAGTGCTGATTGAAGCACTCTTTGCAGAGTTAATTTAAGCGCAAAGAAGATGTAAGAAAATCTAGTATTTTTCCCAAAAAATCTTTTTGATGTTGAAGATGTCAAAAATTAAAGTATGTGTAAAATTTTATCAAAAAGAATTTTAATGAAACTTTTTAAAAAAATTTCTTAACAAAAAACTCTCACGGGTGCTCGAGTGTTCCTTCGATGCGCAATGCTTTTTGCCGATGCGCAAAATCTCGAATTATTTTTAGTGGGAAAGTTCGAAAGTTTTTAGTTTTATTTCTTAAAAACAATAATTTTTGTATTTTCGTACTTTCTAAAATGTAAATTTCAAAAGATTTTTTTAAAGCTATTGCAACTCAAATTATTTAAAAAATTCGATTAATCGTAATCGCGATTAACGGCAAATTTTTTAATCGTAATCGCGATTATGAAATATCACGATTATTTGCAAACTCTAGGTCAAACGTCAAAAAATTTAGATTTTAAGCTTGTCTCGAAAACGAAGATATGAAAAAAAATTATTTAAGACAAAAATTATTCCTCGGGAAAAATTCAACAAAACTGTGAATTCACATATTGCAATGTTATTGTTGCCAAAACTTATACTTGTAAATTCCGAGCTAAAAACTTCGTGTTTTCTGTAAAAAAATAACGAATTGTAAATACCGTGATTAAAACTACTTTATTTACTTACGTCTTTTAATTTTATCGGTTTTGTTAAAAAAAAATTGTTTTGCAATATGTTTTTTATACATGTTTAACTGCAAATTCGTGAGTTGATAACTCGAAAAGGAAGCGAAATGTCAAAATATTACTAATGTCCATAATCATTCCTTGTAAAAAATTAAATAAAATAACTACTCACATTTTTTTTTTTTTTGAAATTTCAGCTTTGTTTCATTTTGCAGTTTTGTTGCATTTTTCCCGAGGAATAATTTTTGTCTTAAGTAATTTGTTCATGTCTCTCATCGTTTCGAGATAAGCTTAAAATGTAAATTTTTTGACGTTTGACAGAGGCTCTAACGAAAATTTGAATTTTCGTTGAAATTTATTAGCGGGGCAACCCAGATTCATAATTAAGAAATACATTTACAGTGTTCGCAGCTTGAGGTTAAAATTGGTTCGGCCGAGGCGTAAAAGTCGGCTAATATTCATTAGACCACATATATCAACATAAATGAAACTCTTTCAAATTTAAAAGAGTTTCTCCACGAATAACCATATTTCAATTAGTAGAAAATGGGTGGAAATTTAATGCAAGAAAACAATTTCAATAAAAAAATTAATTGAAATTCGTTCAATTTTGAAAATGTACCAAATAAGTCGCGGGCGTATCAACGTATTTTTCAGCATTAAATAGTATCAAAAAAAGTACATTTGTATCAACAATTCCATCCCTGGGCCAGAATATGCTATGGGTACAAGTCTTTCATATAAATAAAAGTCTTGTATATTTTTATTTCGGCTAAACTGCAGTTTACGGGGCACACAAAAATTACAAAAAAAAAAATATGCCACCCCCTTTAAAATAAAAAAAGAAAAAAACCAAAATTAAAATTTAAGGGGGCTGAGCACATGAAATTTTACCCATTTTAACACTTTTAAAAATTAAACGCGGAAGTCCTGCTACCCAAAAAAAGCTTTATTTAGCGAAGCCGCTAAACTAATTTATGGAGTTTGTAATCCCTAAGCCCGGCCGAAGGCCGGCTACGCAGAAAAACTTTTTATTTGGGTAGTTATCTTTAAATTAAATGCCCACACATACCAGGAACACCTGGACTCCGTGGGGCCTAGGAGCACCAGCCCCCTTAAATTTTAATTTCGGTTTTTTTTCTTTTTTTATTCTAAAGGGGGTGGCATATTTTTTTTTCGTAATTTTTGTGTGCCCCGTAAACTGCAGTTTTGCCTTTATTTCAAGTATTTTGTTGTTGTGGTCTTGCATAGTGTTGTATTTACAAAGAGCTTTGAAAGGTCTGCAGAAATAGTTTGCTACCAAGAGCGAATACCGCTATTGTTTAGTAATTTCTCAAGATGGAATTTTGTTTTTCGAGGCAGCAAAGGTTAATAATGAATGCTAGAGTCACATGTTTGAATCAATATTAAATTTATCCTTTGGCTAAAAGATATACTGTATATCTTTTTATTTTTTTATTTGCACATTCAATTCTTTTGCATATATGTCAACATTGCTTAAAAACAGATAACAACACCAAAATATGTAATTTCGCCGCAATTTAAAACAAATCATTTTTGTTTTATGCAATATTTTCCGCTGTGTTTCTCTTCTTTCTATACCTATTAGCAGTGCTGCCAACTTTTTTTTCGAGAAATCGTCAATTTTTAAAAAAAAAATCGTCAAAATCGTCAAGTTGAAAAAAATTTGTCGTCAAAAAATCGTCATGACAAAATTACGCTAATAAATACTAAAAATGTTAATACCCCAGACCACTTCATGGTCCAGAGTGTAATGAGTTTCCGTTGATTTTCGTAACTACCCAAAATATTGGTCCTCGACCCTTTTCAAGTCCCAATTATCAATTAATTTAGCTAAAATTTAAAACTTAAGAAAAGCTTATGGCCCAAGGACGAAGATTATTGAAATTGATTTTTTGTGCATATCCCCCATGTTAAAATTCATCCCGATATTGGAGCGTTGTAAATTTAACGCACCAATTAATTTATATAGACCACTTCTAATAACAAGTCTATTTTTCAACCAAAAAACTTTTTTTTAATGTTTTTTCTGGTGAATTTTTAACATTTCCTGTCTTTTCCCGAAATTGTTAAGCTTTTTTCTTAAAAGTAACTATCTTTTTAAAAAAAAATATAGGTTTTTCTCTTTTCTTTTCAAAAAATTAAGTGAACTTCAAAGAATTTGCTTACAAAATTTGAATTTTTTGACAAAAGTTTACCATTTTTTCCTCATTTAACAAAATCGTCATTTTTGTTCCTGGCGAAAATCAAAAATCGTCAATCGTCATTTTAGTAAAATTGACTTCAAAAATCGTCAAAATGACGATAAATCGTCAAAGTTGGCAGCGCTGCCTATTAGTTTTAAATACAAAAATGTATTCTTCATTCTGCTCAATTTGTCTGGTCTACTCTTTATTGTAAACATTGCATCAATGTACCTCAATTTTAATAAAATTTTAAACTTTTTAAAAATGTTGAACTTTTGTTCACAGTTTATTAATTCCCGCCACAATATTTAATAATTTAAGAGATTCAAATGTTTTTTAATTGTATTTTAATGTTATAACCTGCCAGCACTAATTAGGATGATTAATTCAAGATACAATGTACATTTACATTCGTTTGGGCTAATTTATTTCCATTTGTCTTGACCAAACTCATTTTAATCACTCACGTCGCAAATGAATGCCACCTCTCTTCCAGATTTCTTACACACATTCAAGACGAACTACGAAAAGACGATAGTTAACACACACACACATTTCCCCTCTTAACTTTTATTTTTCACATTAGGGTTTTTTATTAATGAAAATTTTAATTTTTTTTATTTAAGATATATCTTTAAAATAGATGTATTACACGTTTTTAACTTTATTGCAAACTTTTTGGTTGTTTTTTTACATTTTTTCTCGACGTTTAAGTTTTTCTTCCGAAAAAATTTACCACGAAAGAACAAAAATTTTGCCGCCGTAATTTTTGCGTATTTTTGTTAAGAAAATTGCTTATTAACGATTGTTATATTTTCACAATCTGAAAAATTATATTTTTCATGTTTTTTTACATGAAAAAGTTATTAATTTTCACTTAAAAAACACTTTTTCTTGTTTAATATTTACAAGACGTCTTTGCAGTCGTCGCCATTATTAATTTTTGACTCCATTTTGATTTCGCCGTAAAATCTTTTCGCCACTGCACTGTTGCCAATTTGGTGTTTTTCCCGCTAAAACTAGCGTTTTTATTTTGCGTCTAGCGGGTAAAAAAGTGATTTAGCGGGCAGCGGGAAATCTAGCGATTTTTACCAGCCACAACTTAACAATAAAAAAAACTTAAAATTTTTCACACTTTTGATTTTTTTTTATTAAAGAGCCGTTTAGATGAGCGCCCAGCAAAAAAAGAGCTTACCATTCACTACAAAATTCACCACAACTTATGAACCAGATGTACTTCTTCTTCAGCTGAAACACTGATGAATTTTATATGGGCGTGACACACAATATCACTAGTGTTTAGTATGTACATATATATTAACATCTTTATCACAACTTCTGAAGTAGTGATCGGGATGTTAATATAACTTGACCTTTTGGAAGTGCTTTTTTCATCACTTCTATAGAAGTATATATTTCTTGGCATTTTGGATGTGATTATGTAATTTTTATATGGTGATTTAGAAGTGATTTTTTCATCACTTCTTGATAAGTACATATTTCATGACTTTTTGGGATTGATTTTAAGATTTTTTTTTTAGTATTTACACTAATAATAATTAAAACCAAAACGATATTTTTAACAATGTATAATATTTATTATGTAATATTTAGACTTGAAATTGTTAAGATTAAATCGATGTTTTTAATAATTTAGTTTAGCTAATAGGAATTATTAATTAAATGTGGATGTATATATTTTTCTAATAGTTTTTTATGCGCTTAATCCGAATCTGGCCTTAGAAGTGATTTATCTTATTTTGAGATATTTAGATTTTTGATTGACAGTACTGCATAAACTCAGATATTCGCAATGTTCGGGACCTTATAAAACCGAGAATTATTTTATGATGTATAATTAGTTCAGCACATCTAAAAATACTTCAATTATTCTTCAAATTACTTTTGCAATCCTTAAGATATCTTTTTTCATTACGGAGATATCGACCGATAAAATTATTGCAATTTCGGCCCTAAAAAATAAAAGAAAACAAATTTGAAAACCAACCAATTTGTCTTGTTGATATATAATAGTACCGAATTCGAAACTCTATTAGAGGTGCATCTAAGCCCGGCATCAATTTGGGTATCAATTTTAGGGTAAATTTTCAGGGTGCCATACAAAAAATCTTTATTTGGGCTAACATTATAGATCTGCGCCATATCGGATAAAGATTTATTTTAAATAAAATTAATAAAATTCTTAAAAATATATAGAGTTCTTAGTTTTATATTCAATTAAAATTTTTATTATTCGGTTAACCGAATAATTCAAATTTATCCGATTATTAACCGATTAAATCTCAACCCCGCACTAAGAAAATTATGTAAGTTACTACATGTTAGTTATTTGTATATTTTACAGTAGTTAGTTGTTTTTAACTACAAAGTCAGTTGTTTTTGTATGAAAAATATCAAACAACTATTTCTGTTAGTTATTTTAAGTCGTTTTTTTGAACAACTAACAAAAAAGTACTGTGATGTAGTAACAGTTATTTAAAGTAGTTAATTTTATTTATTTTATCTCTGAAAAGTTTTAAAATTTTTTTCCAAAAAAAAAAAAATTCGTTATTTTTATTTTTCACAACTTTTTTTTAAAAAAAAACTTGGAAAAAATTTGGTCTTCAATTTTTTTTTCTGAAAAATATTTTGAAAAAAAAATTATATATTGATTTTTTTATTTTTACTACATTTTAGTTGTTTTGACTACAAATGTAAGTAGTTTTTACTACATAAGTCAGTTGTTTTTTGTCAGTTAAAATAACTAACATTGTAAGTTGATTTAACTGAAAAAGTAGTTGACCCCAAAACAACTTACAAAGTAGTTATTTTAACTGACATTTTCAGTTGATTTTACTAACATAATTTTTTAAGTGCGATTAATTATTTGCCCGATTAGCCGATTAAACCAAAACATCGATTAATTGAATACCCTAATTTTTAGAAGAGTTTTTAGTCATTTTGTGGCTATAGCCACAAATATATAATTCAGCCCTTTTTTTAAAAGGCTACCACCTTTTTTTGGTTATCTTTTTTAGCCCTTTAAGCACTTTTTAAGTCATTTGATTTTTACTATAATCTGGAAACTTTTTATTGTTTTTTTTTTTTGTACATAATTTACAAAACAACTCCAAAAATTATAAAAAAAAAATGTTTTTATACATGAAGTTAAAAAAAAACATCCAATAAATAAAATGAAGAGATAAAAAAAGTAATTCTCTCATTTTAAATCAGATATCGTATATTTTTAGAAGAGTTTTTATACCTTTAAACGGCAATACCAACTTAGCTCTTTTTTGGTTATATTTAACCCTTGTCTTTTTTAAGGGCTAACAGTTTTTTTGTTATCTTTTTAGCACTTCTTGAGTCATTTGGTAATTTTAACAAAAATCTGGAAACTGTATTTTTTTATAACATAATTTACATAACAAATTCGCTTTTGCGGCATATCAAGTTAATTCATTTATAAAATTTAACTTTTTATTAAATCAGATAAAATTATAAAAAAAAAATATTCAACAAAACAAATCCAATACTTAAGTGCCACAAATTTGTACTTTTCAATTGCATTTGTAAACACATATGAAAATGGTACTTCCAAATCATTGAGGAAAGAACTGGTGAAAGTTGTTATTATTGGCATTTTTTTAGCAGTTTTGGAAGTGCTTATAAAAGTACTTCTTATGGAATATGAAGATCGGCACATATAGCTACTATGTATGTAGTGAATCACTTATTCTTTTTGCACCACTTCGATTTTTTTTTGCTGGGCGTTTTTATCGTCATTTGTATATTTGACCTTTTTCGGTTTTTTACGATTTACGCATATTTATTAAAAATTAACATATGCATATTTGGTATCAGATTAAATGCATTTAAATACCTACCTTCTAGTGCTAACAACATGCCAAAAAAGATTTATTTACAAAAACTTTGGTATTTCCCTCATATGACGAAAAATTTCCATGTTTGGACACGTTCTTTACAGACTTGGATAGGTTTTCCAAAGACCTTACATTTGATATACATATATGACTAGGTTTCTTTGCATTAGGCGTGGCATATGCGAAACAAAATTACTGTTTCTTCCCCCCTCATTTTCACCCACGAATCCTGAATTTGGACCGCTAAAAAAAATGCCTGTGCCTTTATTTTTCTGCTCTACAAAATAAAACCAATTCCATAAAGACCCGCGGGTGACACTACTGGCCAAACATGCACAGCTTTTCGTCATATTGAGTAAAGTAGCAAAATTTAAGGACATTTTTGTTAATAAGTCGAAAAATATAACTTTTTTGGCACGTTGTTAGCACCAAGAGTAGGTCTTTTAAATACCTTTTAATTTGGGCCGCTAAAAAAATACACACAGAAAACGAATTTGACAATTTCCAAATGAAAGTCAGTTACTGAAACAGAAAATCGGTTGGAACATTTGTATATAGGTTGCCACAGTTGAATATCGGTAGTCACAACTCATTTTCGGTGGTCATAACTGTCTTTTAATTGGGGCAACCAAAAAATTGGGTTTCAAAGCCAAATATAGTAGCAGCAATCGAATTTTGAGTTGATACAACTGGGAAATTCAATTGGAAACTTTTTTCAGTGTGTGTACGTATCCAAATTTCATGAAGATTGGAGGGTGAACCAGGGAGACCTCCCTTGTAAGCCTAATTTAACTCTTTCGCTTGTTTTTCCTACATAAATAATTGTTTTTATTATTCGGATTCGGTTTTGGCTGTATAGTAACAATTTTACCGAATATTTGGTATGGCCAAAATAGTTGTATTCGATTCCGTAATTTTTTAACTTGCTATTAGAGATGGACGCGTGAGTGAATTTTGACTCACGCACGCTCATGAAATCAAAATATTGCTCACACACGATCACGCACGAAATTGTTTTTTCTGCTCACGTTCACGTACTCTCACGTGAGTAACTAACATTTTTCTCATGCTCACGAAGACTCACGAAATTTAAATTAAAAAATTTTTATTTTACTGTTTGCGATTTCTTTTACTAAGGGCCGATAACACAAACGTACTAACCGGAAGATAAATTGGGTTTAGTGCTAACCAGAGGTTATAGATGTCAAATTTGTATGGGACTAACCGGAGGTTACGTTAACTTTGATTTAACTGGATATTGTGTTAACTGCACTAAATGTATTTAATTTCCTTAAAACAATTATAAAAATTTATTTAAATCACAATTTTGTATTAATTACCCATTAAATTCCATATAATAACGATTTTTTTACTTGTTTTCTGTTTCAAACAGCACAAAACTATCACGAAAAGTCACGATTTTTTCTAATCACGCGCACTCACGATCACGTGAGTAAAATCAAATTTCACTCACGATCACGCGTGAATCACGAAAAGTTCGTGTCACGCTCTGATCTCTACTTGCTATGTTAACAAAAAAACCTTTTATAGCTTTTTTATAACATTATTTAAAAAAAAAAAACGTTATATTTTTCAAAAAACCGTTACATTTCAAATTTCATGACATTTAGCTATTAAATAGCTAAATTTATTTTCTGTTTTTGAATCTGGTGTTTTCTGGAGATTTTTTTTCCTGATTTAGCGGGTTTTTGTCAAAAAAAGTTGGCATCAGTGCGCCACTGTAACAAAACGCAGAGTTGTATTTTTTATTTTTCAATTGTGAATATTTGTACCTTCATTGTGAATATGCACAAACCGCAGACCAGGGATGATAAATTCCATTTTCAAAATTGTACTGACTTGACTAAAAAAGTGTACTTTTTTGACACACATTGTACACACAAAAAAAATCTGGCATAATTTTACCAAAAATATGCTACACTCATAGAAATATCTTAGTAGAAAAATTAGTAAACCCATTGTAGATCAAGTTTTACAGAATAATGCCGTATTCAACAAATATTAATGTTGATATCGTTGAATAATCAGTATACTTGTTTCAACTATTACAATGGCTTCTACAGAATTCAATAGATAAAACAAAAACGAAAAAACAACCCTGTTCGTTCGTTTTTTTTTTTTATTATAACGAGTGAACGAGTGAGTTGGTAGCAATGTGAAATGTCTCTTATAAAATTATTTAATGTGTTTGTTTCTTATAAAATTATTTAATATTAGAAAAATAAATAAAAATAGGATCTGATCTGTAAATATTTGGTAAGTAATAAAATACATTGATTACTTTATGTGTTCATACTATATTAAAACGTTTTTTGTTTTTTTTAGGATTTTGTTTTGGTATCATCAGATAATTAGAGAATGGCTAATGGGTGCATAACATGAATAAACGAAGTGTGTGTAAAAATCTTTGTGAAAATCTTCAAATATTGCAGCTTAAAAAGCCGGAAATAAAAAAAATATTGTGATTTATACTTAATAAAAGAATATAAATAACAACAAGCTTTTTTTTTTAAAATAAAATTTCTTATATTAACAAAAATATGAGTTGAATTTACATAAAATACGAGTTGATTAACAAAAAAACGAGTTGATCAACTTTTACAAAAACTGACAACAATTTTTATTGAAATCAACATAAATATTTGTAGGGTCAAAATCAACAATGATTTCTGTTGAATTTACAACGATTTTCTTTGGGAATACAATGATTTTTGGTTGAGTGTAAAACTTAGAGTTGTGTCACAGACTAAATACAGACTCGACAGTAGAGTTTTATAAGAAAAAATGGGGAAAAACTAAGCGATTTTAGGAGAAAACACAGCGGTTTTTAGTCCGTTTTACGCTAACATGGCAACACTTTCTACGACTTAGGAGTGAGTGAAACAACAAAAGCCGATCTGGCATCCATTTTTCTAATGGCGCGTCATATTAGCTTTCTCTTTCTAACCTAATTCGTAGAATAATTTGAAAACATTAACCATATGGTTCAAGATTACTTTTTTGACATCTGTCACTTATGTCGAGTCTGTATTAGTCTGTGGTTGTGTCGTTCACGACGAACTAGTTCAATTGAACTATTCACTTAACTGGGCGGTTTATCTAGTTCGTTCATTTCCGCTCTTTTAGGTCTTTTCGTTCATTCAGCTCAATTGGTCATTGATCTTTCAGTTCGGTCGTTCAATTTTTTTTTTTTTTGTGAATTTTGTCATTAGGCCTTTGTTTTTTCTTCTCTTTTGGCACGCTTTCTCAGAATTTATGTTTTTTTTTTTTTTTTTAAATTGCATGTTTCTTTTTTAAATTCATGTTTTTATTCAACTTTTTGCAAAATGATTCGTTCAAGAACTATTGAACGAAAACAAAAACTGAACGATTTGAACTAGGTGAACGACCAACAGACATGATCAAAATGATTTGTTCACGAACTGTTGAACGAAGACCACAAAAGAGCGATTGAACTAGAAGAACGAACTAGGTCTTTTATCTGAAATGAACGAAAATGAGCGCTCACTCAATTGAATGATTAAAGTGCGTATGATACTTGCTTGTTTCAAGTTACTTGTTGCTGCATTTATTAGGGTTTTTCTATAAAAATTTCGATAACTTAAACCAAAAATTTTGAATTTATCGAAATTCCCATAGAAAAACCCTAATAAATGCAGCAACAAGTAACTTGAAACAAGCAAGTATCATAAAGGCATAAGCACAAGTCTACTAAAACTACAACCGACGAAGTAGTTTTCGTAATTTAGCCAAAACGCTTATGTAAAAAATTTTGAAGAAAATGCTAAAAATTACCACATTTATGCTAAAATAAATTTTCAAACAATTTTTGTAAAAATTTGTATATTTGTTGAATTTAAAATTTTCACAGAATAAATTCATATTAATATAATAAATGTTGTGTAGGATTTAATTTACCACCGACCAACTGACACTTTTTGTACAATTTTCTCCAGTTATTGGTGTCTTCGGAATGGGGGTATACTCACTTTATCATTCCATTTGTAATTCATCGAAACATACGACTGGGACTCCATTGGTTTTGCTAAATGAATGGTGTTTTAAGTTATGACAGCAAGATTAACTTTAGCATTTTTTATCTTATATTTTTACATCTTTTAAAAAATTAATTATTTATTTTTATTTATTAATTTATTTTAATTTTATTTATCAATTTCCTATTTACGTTTTTATAACACAAAAAATAAACAAACAACGCACACAAAAATACAAAGTGGCGGCACAGACTAAATACAGACTCGACAGTAGAGTTTTTCAAGAAAAACTGGGGAAAAAATAAGCGATTTTAGGAGAAAACACAGCGGTTTTTAGTCGGTTTTACGCTAACATGGCAACACTTTCTACGAATTAGGAGTGAGTGAGACAACAAAAACCGATCTGGCATCCATTTTTCTTAGGGCGCGTTATATCAGTTTTCTCTTTCTAACCTAATTCGTAGAATAATTTGAAAATATTAACCATATGGTTCAGAACTACTTTTTTGACACCTGTCACTTATGTCGAGTCTGTATTAGTCTGTGGTGGCGGTCTGCATTTGTTTTCGTTTTTGTTGTTGTTTTCTTTCGATAAATTGTTGTGCAAGTAATAAAATTTAATCATAGTTAATATTTACTATGTAATAGTTGATTATACCTATAATTTGTACACAAAAAAAACAAATTTTGAGTTTTTTTATTTATAAACATTATTTGATTTAAATTGCATACACTCAACCAAAAATCATTGTATTCCCAAAGAAAATCGCTGTAAATTCAACAGAAATCATTGTTGATTTTGACCCTACAAATATTTATGTTGATTTCAATAAAAATTATTGTCAGTTTTTGTAAAAGTTGATCAACTCGTTTTTTTGTAAATCAACTCGTATTTTTTGTAAACTTAACTCATATTTTTGTTGATATAAGAAATTTTATTAATAAAAAAAAACTTGTTTTATTAAGTAAAAATCACAATATTTTTTAGAATTATCACCGGCTTTTTAAGCTGCACGAGATTTTCACACACACTTCGTTTATTTATGTTATGCACTCGTAAGCCATTCTCCAGTTTTCTAATGACACCAAATCAAAAACCTTAAAAAAAAAAAAACAAAAAAAAATATAATATAGTAGGAATACATAGAGTAACCAATGTATTTTATTACTTACCAAATATTTACAGATCAGAATCTGATCATGAGATCCTATTTTTATTTATTTTTATAATATTAAATATTTTTATAAGAAACAAACACATAAAATGATTTTATAAGAGACAAACAAATTTCACATTGCAATGCATTGCTACCAACTTGATAATACAAAAATGAACGAACAGGGTTGTTTTTTCTTTTTTGGTTTTATCTATTGAATTCTGTATAGGCGTTGTAAAAAGTTGATTCAACTTTACTGATTATTCAACGATATCAACATTAATTTTTGTTGAATACGGCAATATTCTGTAAAACTTGATCTACAATGGGTTTACTAATTTTTTTACTAAGATATTTCTATGAGTGTATAAACGGCATATACCAATATTGTAGGACCCAAATCAGAATCTAAGAATTTTTCTATAGAAAAAATGTCTCAGAAGCTAAGAATTTTTCTTAGAAAAAATGTGTCAGAATTTTTCTATAGAAAAAATATGTCAGAATCTGAAAATTTTTTTACAAAAAAATGTTTTAGAATCTGAAAATTGTTCTATCGAAAAAATGTCTCAGAATCTAAGAATTTTTGTGAAAAAAATGTATAAAAATCTGATAATTTTTCTATACACTCAGAAAATTATGTAAGTTACTACATGTTAGTTATTTGTGTATTTTACAGTAGTTAGTTGTTTTTGTCATGAAAACACATGTGATTAATCTGGTTTATAAACAACAACTGAGTATTTATTAGATATAGCATGTTACACAAATATATCGATAACATATTTATGGTTAAATATGACATCTTTCCCCGCCTTTATATATAAGCAAGGATATATGTTAATTAAATGAATATATAAAAAGTTGATATGAAATACAAAATATAATTAAATGAATATATACAAGGTTATTATAAAATACAAAGTATAAAATTCCACTCAAAACCAGTCACTCTTCCAACTCATAGTCCAGAAGACGTCTGGGAAGATTACGATTGCGTGTAGGCCTATTCCTCGGCTGGGTTTCGCCTGCTGTTGATTCTGGGCACTCGTCTCTAGGGGCATTTTCGATGTTTACAGCTAGGTTGGGTGAATTTGTAGGTGTTTCAAACCGTTCTTCGTTTTCAGTGGAGGTTTCGATGACGATATTTGATGGTTCATAATTCCTGTTCGCTGAGTTGTTTGTTCGGATTTGATTTTCAGTCTGGACTACTGCAGCTTGTCCGACCCTGCGAATCTGGTCGACGTGTCGACGCCATACTCTTCCGTCCTCCAACTTGACCGTGTAATGTAAATCGCCGTCTTTATCTAGCACAGTTCCAAACTTCCATTTGTCTTTACCAATGTATTGTCGTACCGACACTTTATCTCCCACTTTAAATTTCTTAGTAGTTATCTGACGTTGTGGATCACTGATTATGTTGCTCGGCAGAATAAGGTCAAGTCTGGACTGGATTTGTCTGTTGAACATAACCATGGCCGGTGATTTACCAGTGGCTGGGTGGATCGCGCGGCGGTATGAAACCAATATTTGATCCAGATTTTTCTGTAAATCATTAGGGTTGCAATTCATTATCTTGAGTTTATTCTTAAATGTCTGTATAAAGCGTTCGGCCTGTCCGTTCGTTGCCGGGTGATAGGGTGCGCCGAGTTTGTGTATTATGCCATTTCTATTCAAAAATTTACCGAATTCCGCCGACTTGAATTGGGTACCGTGGTCGCTCACCAAAACATTGGGTATACCAAAAGTAGCAAAAATGTTCCTACATACCTTTATAGTGGTCTCGGTTGTAATATTGGATACGATCCGAACCTCAGGCCATTTGCTGTATGCATCAACTAGGACGAAAAAATATTTACCAAGGAAAGGCCCAGCGTAGTCCACATGGACCCTTTCAAATACCTTTTTTGGAGGTAACCAACAATGTACCGGTTCAGACGCAGGATTAGGCCTGGAACTTTGACAAGCACGACAATTTATCACCATTTGCTCGATGTCTTGATCTAAACTTTTCCACCAGCAATAAGCTCGGGCTAGTGCCTTCATTTTTGCCATTCCAAAATGGCCCGTATGTAACTCCTGGAGTACTTTAGTTCTTAACGTCTGTGGCACATATACTCTTATTCCCCTCAGAAGGCAGCCTTGTTGTAATGAAAATTCATTTTGATCTATGCCGAAACGATAGTTTGAATCACATTCCCGACCATGCTTAAGACACTCGATCAAGTTTTTGATTTCATTATCCTGTTTTGTTGCTGCTTTGAGTTCCTTTGCGGTAACCGGTAAGTTTTCAATTGCATCAGCCTCTATCTGATCGACCTCTCCCACTTTTGTGTTGTTCTTGATTGGTATAGGTAAACGGGAAAGCGCATCCGCGTTACTGTTTTCCTTAGAGGTGCGGAAACGGATTTTATAATTAAAGGATTCCAAGTATACTGCATAGTGCTGCATTCTCGTTGCCGACAATATTGGCAACCCTTTGTTTTCTGAAAATATTTGAGAAATAGCTTTATTGTCAGTAATAAGAGTAAATTTTCTGCCGTAAATATATTGGTAAAATTTCTGAACGCCAAATATAATGGCATAGGCCTCTTTGTCTACTTGACTATAACGTTGTTGAGTTTTGTTTAACGTCCGTGACGCAAACTGTATTGGTCGTTCCTCGCCATTACCGTATTCGTGACTGAGTACTGCACCTACGCCCGTTGGACTTGCATCAACTGCCAGCGTCACCGGAATCTTTGAGTCATAGTGCACGAGTATATTATCTGACTGAATTAGTTTTTTCACTTCGTTAAATGCCGCTTCACATTTACTATCAAAATCGAATTTAACGTCATTGTGCAACAGCCTGTTAAGTGGATAAACTATCGAACTTAAATTCGGAATAAATCGACCATAATAGTTTATCAACCCTAGGAAGGAGCGAATCTCGTCCTTGTTGGTCGGCCGTTTCATGTTCTGTATGGCCTTTACTTTAGACGGCATTTTCCGTATACCATCTTTATCTATAACATAGCCGCAGTATTCAATGCTGTCACGTAAAAATTGTGATTTATCCAAATTCACTCGCATGTTGTGTGCTTCCAGCCTGCGTAAGACCTCGTCAAGGCGTTGTAGGTGTAACGTGTCATTACTAGCCGTAACTTTTATGTCGTCCAAGAACACTTTTACGCCCGGTATATCGGCCAACAACTGCTCCATGAAACGTTGCCAAATAGATGGTGCACATGATATTCCATACATTAATCTCGTCGGTTTGTACAACCCTTTGTGTGTGTTTACCGTCAGCAGATGTTGGTCTTCCGGGTGTACCTCCAATTGTAAATACGCTTTAGCCAGGTCAATTTTTGAAAATTTCCTGCCCCCCGGCCATTGTGCTGAAAAGTTCATCTATTGTAGGGAGGGGATGTTCATCCACAAGCAATTCAGGATTAATTGTTACTTTATAGTCCCCACACAGGCGAATTTTGTTATCTTTCTTTCGCACGACTACAATGGGTGTAGCCCACTCACTTGTGTCTACTCTCACCAGGAGTCCTTCTTCTACCTGGCTTTCCAACTCATTCTCAACCGCTTGTAGGAGTGGAAACGGAACTCGCCTGGCCTTCAGGAATCGTGGAGCCGCATTGTGCTTCACATGTAGACGAGCTTTATACCCAGTAATTTGACCTGACGTAGCTGAAAATAAAGTAGGATATTTTTCTAAAACATTTCTCAACTGACCTTCTTGTTGAATTGATTCATTTATCTGATTCACTACTAGAGATGATTTAAATTTGTTTTTCAACATCCGAGTCCAGTCCAACTGGACAGTACGCAACCACTCCCTGCCAAGTAGGGGTTTACGATTCGCATTCACGATGTACATTTTCACCTTTACTGTTGATTTTGTTTTCACGTTGACCCAAATATAACCAATGCAATCAATTGGGGTTTTGCAGTAGCTGTAAAGCTCCAAGTCCGGATGGTGTACGCTGATGCTCTTACCGAAATACTTTTTAGCATCTGCCACGGACATTATTGTTACTGGTGCCCCAGTGTCAATCTCAAATTTTATATTCTTGCTGTTTACTAGTAGTTCGCATACAATTTTATCACGTAACCCTTGTTGCCTGTTATCTTGAATCTGCAATAGATCACCCTCATCGGTAGAACTTGCATCTGTGTCATCCTCATCGATACGACCTAACATCTTTTTGGCCTTAAAACAAACTCTTCTTAAATGGCCCTTTTTTTTGCAATAATTGCAAACCGTATCAATATGTTTACATTTATTTGACATGTGGTCAGCGTTGCCACATCTAAAACATTTCGCGCTGCTAACAGCCGATGACTGTGATGAATTTGTCATCTTCTTTTTCATTTTCTTTTCATGCACTTTATCGATTGTTTCCGCATTATCCTTATTTATCTCCTCAAAGCCTTTTTCCGCGCTTTCATACGCACTCATAATATTGGCGGCTTCATCCAATGTCAACTTTTCCTTCTCTAGTAACCGACTCTGAATTTTCTGGTTGGCCAGACCATATACAAATTGATTTCGCAATGCCTTATCCTGGTAATCACCAAAATTGCATCCCACAGCCAGATGACGCAATGCGACAAGGAACTCTGCCCCCGATTCCCCTGCCTTTTGTTTTCTCGAATGAAATCTAAAATTCAGCAAAATCTCATTGGGTGCAGGGTTGTAATGTTTTTCCAAAATATCGGTGATTCCCTTATAGGAAAGTTGTTCCGGTGTTTGAGGCAGTGCCTTGTCACAAAGTCTATCGTACGCAACTGTGCCCATGTAGTGTAGTAAGTACTGAGTCTTCTTTGTCTGCTCGACATCGAATATTACCAGGGCTGTTTCAAACCTCTTCACCCACCGACACCATTTCATCGTCTTCTCTTCAAACGCATCCATCTGAAAATTTTTAGCGGCCATGACCTGAATATTTTCTTCCACAATAGCGTTGGATTCGTCTGCAGGTTGTTCTGCCATAAAAAAAATTAAATTTTTTTTTCAATTTTTTTCGTCGCCAGAAATGTCATGAAAACACATGTGATTAATCTGGTTTATAAACAACAACTGAGTATTTATTAGATATAGCATGTTACACAAATATATCGATAACATATTTATGGTTAAATATGACAGTTTTCAACTACAAAGTCAGTTGTTTTTGTATGAAAAATATCAAACAACTATTTCTGTTAGTTATTTTAAGTCGTTTTTTGAACAACTAACAAAAAAGTACTGTGATGTAGTAACAGTTATTTAAAGTAGTTAATTTTATTTTTTTATCTCTGGAAAATTTTTAAAGTTTTTTTCCAAAAATAAAAATTTTTGTTTTTTTTTATTTTTCACAACTTTTTTTTAAAAAGAAAACTAGGAAAAAATTTGGTTTTCAATTTTTTTTTTTTAAATGTTTTGAAAAAATAAAAATTATATATTGATTATTTTATTTTTACTACATTTTAGTTGTTTTGACTACAAATGTCAGTAGTTTTTACTACATAAGTCAGTTGTTTTTTGTCAGTTAAAATAACTAACATTGTTAGTTGATTTAACTGAAAAAGTAGTTGACCCCAAAACAACTTACAAAGTAGTTATTTTAACTGACATTTTCAGTTGATTTTACTAACATAATTTTTTGAGTGTAGTAAAATTGTATCAAAATCTTAGAATTTTTGTGAAAAAAAATGTATCAAAATCTGATAATTTTTCTATAGTAAAATTGTATCAAAATCTTAAAATTTTTCTATAGAAAAAAATGCATCAGAGTCTGAGAATTTTTCTACATATATTTTTCAGATTGTTAAACATTTTTTCGATAGAAAAATTATCAGAATCTACGATATTTTACTATAGTAAAATCCTCCGATTCAGTATTTTTCTCAGTAGAAAAAGGCTCAGATTCTCTACCATTTTTTCTATAAAAAATTTTCCGAATGTGAGACTTTTTTATGGAAATACTTAATGCGATTTTTAATTCTAAAAAACTTCGATTTCGTGACATCAAAGATCTTAATGGCTTCTTTATTTAATCTTAATCTTGATGATTCCATAAAGCTTCTTTAAATAATGACGACATCTTTCTTGTCTTCTCGTAATCTAAAAAAACAACTTTAATAATTCACTACTTTTTACATACATATTTAGTTAAACAATACCTTTTTTCCCCAAATTTCTTTCAAATCGTTAATATTCAGCTTAACTTTTGTTATTTCAAACATTATTAAAAAAAAAATTATTTTGATGTTTATTTTTTTATTGATTTTGAAATTATTGTCAAAAAAATTTAAATAGTATTAAATAACTGAAACCATAGTTGTTATTGATTATCAATAGTTAATTTAAAATTTCTTTAAATTAACTATGGATTTTGTTAACTATGCCACTACGTAATTTTTTGGGTGTACTCGTTTTTTTTTTTGTATATTCATGCAATTTTATACCAAATTCGCATTCATTTTTTTAAACATGTTTAAACACTTAAACATGTTTAAATTTAAACTTGTTAAGGTACATAAACATGTTTAAGTGCTTAAACATGTTTAAAAAAATAAATGCGAATTTGGTATTATTTATTAAAATGAAATTCTTATTTGTGTTGTAAAGGCTTAAGTTGAGTTTACTGGCATTGGTCGGATTCATCCCAAATTTTTACCAGAGATAGATCTTTTGATTACAAATCGAAAATATTAGGGTGCTTTTTTGTCGGCGAGATCTGGTTCGCGAATTATGTCGACTTGAAATTCGAATATTATAACTGGAAAAAGGATTAATACACAAAAAAACTTTATTTACACAGTAAAAAGTTTTGGGTTAATTTTAATTCCTAGCTGGTGTGTATATATAACAATGCCAAAAATAATTTAATTTATTCCATAAAAAGTTTACTTTTAAAGAGATAAAAAGAGAGTGAGGGAATGGATTTTGAATTTATTTTTGGGTGTTATAATAAACTAAACTAATTTATGTAGTTTATAATCCCTAAGCCCGCCCGAAGGCCGCTACGCAGAAAAGCTTTTTTTACGAAAATTCTCAAAAACAAAAAAAATTTTTTTTTTTTTTTCTCAAAAAATATTTTTTTTTTTTTTTGCCTTTTATGCACCGAACCAAATATGGCAGTAATAATCATGTTAATTTGACGAAAGAACAATCATTATACAGCTAACAAATCAGGGGTGTTGATTTGAATAAATTTTCGTTGATTTATATTTGAGATAAATTTGAGGAAATTTTGTCAAATTAACAGAATTATTTTCGTCAATTTGAATAAAATAATTCTGTTGATTTGACAAAATTTCGTCAATTCAACGCAATGAATTTCGTCGATTCCACAATATTATATTAATTTTACTAAATTTTTCTACCCCTACAAAAAATAAAATATATCCATAAATATTTTTGTTTATAATTTTTTTATTAAAAAGGATAGGTCTATATTTTAAAACTTAAAAAATATTTACTTTAATAAATAAAAAATACAAAATAATTGAATTAAAATAAATATAAACTTCAACATTAATTAATACACACATTAATATAAATATAAACTTACACTTTTAGCCAGGAAAATAAGGAGAAAAAAAGGGCAATCCGTGGAAAATCGGATAGGTTCTCTGAAAATTTGCACAGATCTTCGTTTTGACAATCTAAATAAAGGGAAAAAAGTCCCAAGAAATCACCCGTGTCCTTGCTGAGATATTGAGGTCAAAGGTCACAAAAACCGGGTTTTTTACAGTTTTTTGCTTTTTCGTTTTAAAGATATGCCCTTTTCAATTTTCATGTTTGGTGTCATTATTTCGTGTCCCTTTTATATTCATTAATTAAAGATAAATTCGCCCATATCTCAAAAAGGGTGAGGGATTCGAAAAAAATTATAAAGAGAAATTTGTACATAATTTTATATTCTTTAAGTTCTTTAATAGCCTTTTAAAGCGTATCACTCATATAAAGCGCACACAAAAAAAAAAGACGTGTGTCAAAATATCGAATCGAACTTGGTAACTTTTTTTATATGGAGTATAATGAATACACTCAAAAAATTATGTTAGTAAAATCAACTGAAAATGTCAGTTAAAATAACTACTTTGTAAGTTGTTTTGGGGTCAACTACTTTTTCAGTTAAATCAACTAACAATGTTAGTTATTTTAACTGACAAAAAACAACTGACTTATGTAGTAAAAACTACTAACATTTGTAGTCAAAACAACTAAAATGTAGTAAAAATAAAACAATCAATATATAATTTTTTTTTTCAAAAAATTTTCAAAAAAAATTTAAGACCAAATTTTTTTTTCATTTTTAAAGATGTGAAAAATAAAAAAAAGAAAATTAATTTTTATTTTTGGAAAAAAAAACTTGGAAAATTTTTCAGATATAAAAAAAATAAAATTAACTACTTTAAATAACTGTTACTACATCAAAGTACTTTTTTGTTAGTTGTTCAAAAAAACGACTTAAAATAACTAACAGAAATAGTTGTTTGGTATTTTTCATACAAAAACAACTGACTTTGTAGTTGAAAATAACTAACTACTGTAAAATATACAAATAACTTACATGTAGTAACTTACATAATTTTCTGAGTGTACACACGCGGCTTGTTAAAATTTATCTAGATAAAGTGTAAACTACATAATGCAAACCTTAGGTAAAAAATCCATGGCTTTTTAGAATAACACATGGTCTTTTACATTTTATGCAAGGTAGATTTATATAAGGTAATATTTTAGTGACGTAAATGAAAACAATTTTCTTTCAAATTCATTTTAGTCGGCAAAAACGACTTAAATGTTCAGTGCACACATTAACCAATTTAAACACTTTTTAGACTTAAAAATTTTAAAAAACAACTAAATTATAAAAAAATATTGAAATTCAAACGAAACTCTTTTATTTTCCACGACAAAAACTAAAAAATATTGAAATATTTTTAAGCATAAAAAGTGTAGTGTAAACTCAAGTCATTTATGCCGAACAAAATATTTTTATTTCGTTTTGAAAATTCGTAAATATTATTGTTTTCAAATTTGTCAAAAAACTTACTATGGAGGAAAAGTGAGGTTATTGGATCTTACCTTATATAAATCTACCTTGATTTTATGCAATATACCTTTCATTTTTTGTCTATTGTACACGGTGAGCCTCAGCGATGTTCAGGTTGAACTTTAGTGTCGACGAAAAGTGTAAGCGCAGTTCGATTTCTACACGAATAAATGTCACAAAATTGTTAACAGCGAAATCGTAGCTGATCGCATTCGCGAGATATCGCGAAATTAGTGTTTTTGTATTTTCTAAAATTTTGACAATGAAGTTTTTTAAATATCTTCAAAAACTGGGTATGCAGTTTTAATTGTATTTATTTACATGTCACAACACAGTTAACAGCGAAATCCTATCTTCTAAATTTCGCGAGAAATCGCGAAATTACTTTTTTGCTGTTTTTATTTTTGTTTTTATCTTCATATATGATTTTTTAAAATTTCATAAAAACATGGTATGCAGTTTTACTTGTGGTTGATCAAAGGTCACACAGCTGTTGACATCAAAATTGTAGGTGCTAAATTTCGCGAGATATCGCGTAATTATATATAATTTTTTTTTTTTTTTATTATATTTTAAACCCGGTTCTTTAGAAATGATAAAAAAAGTGGTAAGCAGTTTGATTTGAACATGCTGGAAGAAATTAAAAATGCCCCAAAAAAAATTATAGCTGCTCACTTTCGCGAGAAATAGCGAAAAACAGCTTTTTGGGGTATTTCTTGTTTTGATTAATAAAAGAAGTTTCTTTAACATTGTTGAAAAACACGAAATGCAGTTTGACTTGCTATTGATCAAAGGTCATAAGGCTGTTAACATTTAAATTCTAGCTGCTTAATTCTTCGAGATATCGCAAAAAAACTCGCTTATCTACTATTTATTCATTAATTTGTGTTATTTGTGGTCTGTAAAACATATACTTCAATTAACGACAAAAATGTGGTATGCAGTTTGAATTCGAGGTTATTAGAGGTGACAAAACTGCAAGCATAAAAATTATAGACGATCAATTTCCCGAGAAATCGCAAAATTATTGTACGAGCTTTTATAATAAATTACTTTTTTTTCTTTGGTATCAAAAAAAAAAAAAAATTTAAGTAACGACAAGTATATGGTATGCAGTTTAAATTGCCGTAACTGCCCAGCAAAAACATGGTAATGAGTTGTGAAAAGTAATCATTACCAAGTACATTATTTATAATGAGTACCCATTACCATTAACATTATTTTAAGCCCAAAAGTAACTACTTTTCAGTAATATGTTATAAAAGAACTTCTAAGTAATAATAACTCCTTGCACTTGCAGTTTTTAACCTTTACAATTCAATTAACTTAAAAAGTACTAAAAACTGAATAAAAATTACGCAATTTTTAAGTTTTAGTGAAAACAAGTTAAATTTTAAAAGTTTTAATTAACTAATTATTTTACTTCTTATTGGTAATGGGTTTTTACTCCTTATTTGTAATCCGAGGCAGTAACTACTTATTTATCTCCATACTCATCACTAGTTATTTTTGTCTCACGCCCTTGTTAAAATAATTAGTGTTTCATTCAATAAGTAACTACTGATTAACATCTGTTTCGGATTACAAAACCCATTACTAGTATTGCCAATTTTTGCTGGGTGAAGGTGGTAAAACTGCTGAAATCTATATATTGACGCTAATTTTCGCGAAAAATCGCGAAAAATTTTTCATTTTTTTTTTTTTATTTTGTATTGTAATATTATTATGCACTCTCTTTTTCTTCAAATAATTCATAACCATTTATTAACTGTCATATTATTTTGATTCCTTAAAGAATTGACCACATAGGACTTTTGTGTTAGCAGTTCAATGTCTTTTTATCATGTACAAATAAAAATGCATACCACGTTTTTACACCATTTCAAAAGAACATGCAAAATTAAAAAATAAAAAAAAAAAATAAAAAATATATAAATAATTCCGCGATATCTTGCGACAGTGTACACCTACAACTTTGATGTCAACACCCTTATGACCTTCGATCACGTACACATTAAAGTGCATATCAGCTTCCACAAAATTTGAAAAAAACCTAGAAAAAGTTGAAAAACAAAAATTGACAAAAAAGTTATTTCGCGATTTCTCGCGAACTAAAGAAGATAGGATTTCGATGTTTACTGTTTTGTGACCTTAAAATAAGTACAATGAAAACTGTATACTCAGTTTTTGAAAATATTTAAAAAACTTCAATATCAAAATTTTTTAAAATATAAAATCACTAATTTCGCGATATCTCGCGAATGCGATCAGCTACGATTTCGCTGAAAACAGTTTTGTGACAACAAATCATGTAGAAATCGAACTGCATTTACACTTTTCGTCGACACTAAAGTTCAACCTGAACATCGCTGAGGCTCACCGTGTAGACTCTTATACCAAATTCGCATTCATTTTTTTAAACATGTTTAAGTACTTAAACATGTTTATGTACTTTAACAAGTTTAAATTTAAACATGTTTAAGTAGTTAAACATGTTTAAAAAAATGAATGCGAACTCTACTCACACTTACAGTTTTATACTGTATACAGACTTGCGTGATTTTAAAATCACTATGTGATTTTCCTTTGAACAAAATCACATAGTGATTTACAAAATCAACTCTAAATTGTACTAGCATAAAGAAAAATCATAAAATCATCTCAATTTACCATGGTAAGTTCTTGTAGTGTGAACGTAGCCTTAAACCGTTTTTAGCAATTATTTTTAGCATTTTCTGTCAATATACTGTAATAGAATAAAGAAAGTGCTAAAAATATACACTCAAAAAAGTATGTCGGTAAAATCTACTACAAAAGACAGTTGTTTTGACTACATTTTGTCGTTGAAAAGGCGTCCACTACATAAACGGTAAAAACAACTGAACATGTTGTTGTTTTTAACTATTGATTTTCAACTACAAAATGTAGTAAAAACTACTACAAAACTGTTTAATACAGTTGTTTTTTCTACAATTGCCTGAAATTTTATTTAAAAAATTTCTTAAACGTTTAAATGATTGATATTTATTTATTTAAAAAGCAATACATTTCAGTTGGTTGTATAGAATTTCGACATGATGACAATTTTTTGATGTATTTATCTGGAATTATAGAAGAAAAAAATTATATTAATAAAATGTTAAACAAAATAAATTGATTGTATTTACCTTTGTTTTTTTAATAGTTCATTTCAAATTTTCACCGCTACTGATCAAAATTTGTCTGGAATAAAAAAAAACGAAATGCTTTGGCAAAATTGATTTATAAAAAAAAAAGAATTAATTTGAAATGTTTCAAAAAAGTATGTACCTGCTCTGTTGTGTATACAAAGAAAAGAAAGATGGCGCGCTCATAAGAAAACAAAACACTGCACACATTTTATTTTGTTTTTTTCCGATTGGTTTTTACGCACGCTTATGTGAGCGCTATATTATACACACTTGTTATCTCATTTATCCACTTATTTTCTTTCGCTCAAGAATATTTTTCCAAAAACATATTTTTTGTTATAATTAAATTTAATAAATTGTAATTTAATTTATTTAGATATTATTTATTTGGTATAAAAATAATTCCTTCCGCATCCCGCACGACCAACTCGCTCGACACATTCGTTTGCAATAAAAATTTCTAGAAAAAAACGAGTTTTAGAAAAAAAAACTAAAAACAACTACATAAATCAACTATTGCTACAGTGTAGTATATTTTTTGTAGTTATTTTTTGAAACTACTACAAAAAAAGTTGTTTGAGATTTTTTCATACAAAAACGACCGAAATTGTAGTTAAAAACAACAGCTACTACTTACTACACAAACGACCGTCATGTAGTAACTGCAATAATTTTCTGAGTGTACACCCAAAAAATTTCCCAGTTACTGGCTACTAAATATTCAACTAAGTCCCAGTTGAAATACACCTAACTGAGCCGCAGTTGATTTATTCAGTTGACAATAACTAATTTTTTTATAAAATTTTGAATTCAACTGAATACCCAGTTATTGGTAACAAACTATTAGTTAATTTTATAAAATTCTTCAAAATAGTTGAAAATAACTGTTTTAAGAATTAAAACTGTCAATAGAATCTTAAAATTTTTCACTGATGAATTTATTGCATGGAACAAAATATATTTATATGAATGTTTAAAATTTACATTTTATTATCAGATAAAGTAAATAAAAATAGCAGATTTAACAAGTTTTTTCCATTAAAAACATACACGCACATGTGTCATGAACGGACCATAGCTAAAAACTTAAAAAAATCTGGAAAATCTATATCAAAATGCTTGGGCCGGTACGTGAACTTCGTTCAAAATACCTTAAAAATGGAAAAAAATTTAGAAACACGTGTTAGATCATATGAAAGATCCCCGGTTGCTGATTGCCATATCATTTCTATTTCAAAAAAGGACCCATCCAAGTCCTCAAAAGCAGTTTTGGCCGAAATTACAAGCGTAAAAGGCGCACCAACAGTTCACCGACGTCTCCAGTAGGTCAAATTACCCAGCCAAATAGCACGAAGAGTCCTTTTGAAATGTAAGAAGAATATTAGATAGGGTTAATTGTAGGCAAGGAATACTTGCTCTAGAGCGGAATTTAAGGCGATGTTTCCCCTACTGAAATTGGAATCAAAAAATATTCTTTGAACACTTTAACCCTTTAAATGCACGTTTTAGGAGACCTATATAAGAGTATTTTAAAAGAGGACTAAAGTGACCCCTGGAATGACCTCTTAAAATGAACAATAAAGTCTTAATATGTTCTAAAAAAAAAGAACCGCCCGAATAAGTATTCCTTGCCTATATTTAACCCCATCTCATATTCTTCTGATGCATCAGAACGACTCTTCTCGCTATTTGGCTGAATAAATTAGCCTGCTGTAGACGTCGGTAAACAGTTGGCGCGCTTATTGCGCTTGAAATTTCGGCTGAAATAGCTTTGTGGAACTTGGATAGGTTCTTTTTTTAAAAACGAAACGATATGGCGACCAGTGGTTGGGGTTGTTTTATATGATCTAACACGTGTTTCTAATTTTTTTTTCCATTTTTAAGGTATTTTGAACGAAGTTCACGTACCGGCCCAAGCATTTTGATATAGATTTTCCAGATTTTTTTAAGTTTTTAGCTATGGTCCGTTCATCAGAAGAACAGTGATTTTTTCTAGTCATTTTCTAACAAAATGGACACTTATTATTGGATAATTAATTGTGTTTTTCAAGTATTTTTACCAAATTATTTGAATCGATATAAATAACTGCAAAATATGACCTTTAAATTGAAAAAAATAGGAAAAATTTCGAGTGTACCTATTATTATGATCACCTGCTGGAAGCACTTTTTATAAACCGTTAACTGGCAAACAATAAATAAAGATGGACTTGCCATGCTTTGACATATAACATCTTTGCCGCATCGAATACTAAAAAAAAAACACATTTGCTCATTAAAAAATATCTTAATTTTACAGTTATTGGCATTTCAAAAATAGTTCAGGTGGTGTACCTATTATTATGATCATGAGTGTAATATATTTTTTCCAAAATTTTAAAAATATCGTTTTTTGAGATATAGCTCTCCAAAAATTAAGGTTAAAACCAATGACCTTTGACCTTTATCAAAAAAAATCTTGGGAAATGCCATTTTAAAGGCTGTCTCATTACCTACACTCAAAAAAGTATGTCGGTAAAATCAACTACAAAAGACAGTTGTTTTGACTACATTTTGTTGTTGAAAAGGCGTCCACTACATATTACGGTAAAAACAACTGAACATGTTGTTGTTTTTAACTATTGATTTTCAACTACAAAATGTAGTAAAAACTACTACAAAACTGTTTAATACAGTTGTTTTTACAACAATTGCCTGAAATTTTATTTAAAAAATTTCTTAAACGTTTAAATGATTGATTGATATTTATTTATTTAAAAAGCAATACAATTCAGTTTGTTGTATAGAATTTCGACATGATGACAATTTTTTGGTGTATTTATCTGGAATTATAGAAGAAAAAATATATATTAATAAAATGTTAAACAAAATAAATTGATTGTATTTACCTTTGTTTTTTTAATAGTTTGTTTCAAATTTCCACCGCTTCTGATCAAAATTTTTCTGGAATAAAAAAAAAAAAGAAATGCTTTGGTAGAATTGATTTATAAAAAAAAAAAATTTATTTGCAATGTTTCAAAAGGTATGTACCTGTTTTGTTGTGTATACAAAGAAAAGAAAGATGGCACACAGGCAACCAAGCCGACAAGAATTTTTTTGTTTTTTCCGATTGGTTTTTACGCACGCTTATGTGAGCGCTATATTATACACACTTGCTATCTCATTTATCCACTTATTTTCTTTCGCTCAAGAATATTTTTCCAAAAACATATTTTTTGTTATAATTAAATTTAATAAATTGTAATTTAATTTATTTAGATATTTTTTATTTGGTATAAAAATAATTCCTTCCGTATCCCGCACGACCAACTCGTTTGACACATTCGTTTGGAATAAAAATTTCTAGAAAAAAACGAGTTTTTAGAAAAAAACTAAAAACAACTACATAAATCAACTATTGCTACAGTGTAGTATATTTTTTGTAGTTATTTTTTGAAACTACTACAAAAAAAAGTTGTTTGAGATTTTTTCATACAAAAACGACCGAAATTGTAGTTAAAAACAACAGCTACTACTTACTACATAAACGACCGTCATGTAGTAACTGCAATAATTTTCTGAGTGTATTAATTGCAACCTGACTGACCCGTGTATTGTTATTATTTTTTTAATTATCTTTATTTATCTCAGAACACTTTTGTCAAATATATACGATTTTGCCAATTTTCAAGATCCCATATCTGGGGAAGAAAAACTACCAGAAGTCCAAAATTTTGGCACTATGATTTTTTTGTTAGGGCCCAACTATATTCCAAGTTTCATAAAATTCGAAAGAGGTAAGGTCAAAAATTCTACTTTTTTCGGTTGAATTGAGGTGTTTTAACTCTATTGTAACTTGCTTCATTCATTTATTCAGTTTTAACTTTTTGACAACAGGACGCAAAGCAAGTTTGTTCCTATGTACTTCCACCTTAAGGCAATTTGATACAATTTAATGAAAAAATAAATAAATTTTTCGCAAAACGAAATGTTTTTAATGACGCTTGCTCTAAGAAAAAAAAAATGGCGTCAAGCAAATAATTTGAGTCAATTTGATTAAATTTTATCAACTTTACACACCCTATAGTGTTTTCACTCAAAAAAGTATGTCGGTAAAATCTACTACAAAAGACAGTTGTTTTGACTACATTTGTTGTTGAAAAGGCGTCCACGTCATATTACGGTAAAAACAACTGAAAATGTTGTTGTTTTTAACTATTGATTTTTAACTACAAAATTTAGTAAAAACTACTACAATACTGTTTATATACAGTTGTTTTTACTACGATTGCCTGAAATTTAATAAAAAAATTTCTTAAACGTTTAATAGTACATTCAGACTGACTTTGAAACCTCGTTGAAAATACGTATTTTCATTTTCAAAACTCAGCCGTTCACACCCGAAAAATTTGACACTTATCACGTTTTCAAAATTTACCGAACAAAATTCGCGATTATACCGGCTTAAAAAACACACAATAAATTAATTTATAGGATATTTTAAAATAATTTATTAAAATCTTTTGTTTATTGTTGTTTTTTATTCAAATATTTAAATATTTTTAATTTTTTTATTGTTGACACTTTCTTTAATTTATTTTCTTGTATTATAACAGTTGTAAAAAAGAGGAGAACTATGAAATTGAAAAGGTTTCGATCGTACACGCAAAAAAAAATCTGTGTCAGATTGAGCAATCCTACTTGGTAAAACTTTTTTCATACTAAAACATTTTTTTTTCCAAATTTTTGCTAAAATTATGCTTGTCGATGTTAAAGTAACATAATTAGTTTTTTATGTAAAATAACCAAGTAGCTTGCACAATAACGCAAATTACTTGCACAAAAATTTATCGAAAGAAAGCAACAACAAAAACAAACAAACACAGGCCGCCATATTCATTTTGTATTTTTGTGTGCGTGCTTCGTTTATTTTTTGTGTTATAAAAACGTAAAAAGGAAATTGATAAATAAAATTAAAATAATTAATAAATAAAAATAAATAATTTGTTTTTTAAAAGATAAATAAATGTAAGATAAAAAAATGCAAAAGTTAGTTTTGAAGTCATAACTTAAAACACCATTCATTTAGCAAAACCAATGGAATCCCAGATGTTTTTTTCAATGAATTACAAATGGAATGATAAAGTGAGTATACCCCTATTCCGAAGACACCAATAAGGTTTAATAGATTTTTAGTTAAAAAATAGTGTTTGGTAATAATTTTCTATTTTTACAGGGTACTGCTAAATAAATTTTTGAAGCTATGGCGAATCCTTCAGTACAATAAAGAGCGTGGGCACCAGTCCTCCCTTTAGCTACACGCAAAAAAATCCGGTGTGTAAAATTATGCAATCATGCTTGGTAAATTTTTTTTTCTATAGAGTTTTAACATTTTTCGCAAGCCTTGTTTTGTTTTCCTCTGTCAAAGCTAAAATTTCATATTTATGTTGTTAACAAATATTACCAAGCTTGCTTGGCACATTGCAAGTACTTTTAAACATTATGCTAAACGACTTGTTTATTATTACCCGCTACTAAATTGATTTATTTTCGGTTAAACTTGGTAAATTTTTGCATGGGCGTGCACAGTAGACCTAATACACGAACGAAAAAATTTTCAGTTCATTTCAACTAGTTCAAATGAACTAGTTCATTCAATAACTCTATTTTCAGGCGTCAATCCAAATGAACGTGTGAAAAAAAACTATACATAAATAAACAAATACATTCCAACAAGGTTAGTATAAAATTTTGTTTGTTCTTGTTTAATATTTTGTAAAATTAATTAACTTTTAATTGTTTTTTTTTTTTTTTCAGGTATACGACTTTTTTTTGATCAACGCCCGAAGGAAGATGCAGTATTGTTAATATCTACATATTAGATATGTAAGTTTTGTGTATTTTATGTTTAATGTAATTGTATTTTTATTGTATTGTACATATTTTATTGTATGTTTTGTATTGTTTTTATTGTATTTAATTTTAGTAATATTAAATAAATAATGAATAATAATAAAAATAATAAAAAAAAATATTACTAAATTTCTTTTATTTTTTATACAAAACAAGATTGGGTATTTTTATTAAGCATTTAAGTTTTTTTTTATACGACATGAATGGCAATATTTACCAAGCACTTTTGTGCAAATGTTGTTAACATTTTGTTTACTGGGATGTTCCTAAGCGTTTTGGCAAAATATCAAAATATATTGTTTAATGGGATTCCTCCCTATCTGCTTGGTAAAATTGGAACATTTTATTATGAAATCACACCCAAGTTTTTTTTTTGCGTGTATAAAATTAAAACCTAAAAACTCATTTATATAGCAAAGCCAATGGAGTCCAGACCTGTTTTGATGAGTTACAAATGGAATCACAAAGTAAGTGTTCCTCCTAACCAAAAGACCAATGGGGTTTACTACACTCATAGAAATATCTTAGTAGAAAAATTAGTAAACCCATTGTAGATCAAGTTTTACAGAATAATGCCGTATTCAACAAAAATTAATGTTGATATCGTTGAATAATCAGTAAAGTTGAATCAACTTTTTACAACGCTTATACAGAATTCAATAGATAAATCAAAATAGAAAAAACAACCCTGTTCGTTCATTTTTTTTTATTATTAACGAGTGACGAGTGAGTTGGTAGCAATGTGAATTGTGTTTATCTCTTATAAAATTTATTTATGTGTTTGTTTTTTATAAAAATATTTAATATTACTGACACAGACTATAAACAGACTCGACAGTAGAGTTTTATGAGAAAAAATAGGGAAAAACTAAGCGATTTTAGGAGAAAACAGAGCGGTTTTTAGTCCGTTTTACGCTAACATGGCAACACTTTCTACGACTTAGGAGTGAGTGAAACAACAAAAACCGATCTGGCATCTATTTTTCTTATGGCGCGTTATATTAGTTTTCTCTTTCTAACCTAATTCGTAGAATAATTTGAAAATATTAACCATATGGTTCAGAACTACTTTTTTGACACCTGTCACTTATGTCAAGTCTGTATTAGTCTGTGTTACTGATTTGTAAATATTTGGTAAGTAAAAAAATACATTGATTACTTTAAGTATTCATACTATTATTCATATAAAAACTTTTTTGTTTTTTTTTTAAGGATTTTGTTTGGTATCATCAGAAAACTGGAGAATGGCTTATGAGTGCATAACATGAATAAACGAAGTGTGTGTGAAAATCTTTGTGAAAATCTTCAAATATTGCAGCTTAAAAAGCCGACGATAATACAAAAATATTGTGATTTATGCTTAATAAAAGAATATTAACAAATAACAACAAGCTTTTTTTTTATTAATAAAATTTCTTATATCAACAAAAATATGAGTTGAATTTACAAAAAATAAGAGTTGATTTACAAATAAACGAGTTGATCAACTTTTACAAAAACTGACAATAATTTTTATTGAAATCAACATAAATATTTGTAGGGTCAAAATCAACAATGATTTCTGTTGAATTTACAGCGATTTTCTTTGGGAATACAATGATTTTTGGTTGAGTGTAGTTTTCTAAATTAAAAATTTATGTTTTGTAATAATTTTCTATTTTTACAGGATGCTTTTAAATAAATTCGTGAAGCTATAGCGGATCCTTCACTTCAAGAAAAGGCGTAGGCAGCAGTCACTGGAGAAAATTGTACATAAAGGGTCAGTTGGTCGGTTGTAAATAAAATCCTACACAACGTTTATTATATTAATATGGATTTATTCTGTGAAAATTTTAAATTCAACAAATATACAAATTTTTACAAAAATTTTATAGAAAATTTATTTTAGCATTAATGTGGTAATTTTTAGCATTATTTTTAGTCACCTTTTCTAATAATTTTGGTATATTTCACCATATTCTTTTGGTATATTTTACCAAGTTTTTGCTTAAATAGCATTAGCATTTTCTTCAAAATTTTTTACATAAGTGTTTTGGCTAAATTACGAAAACTACTTCGTCGGTTGTAGTTTTAGCATATTTTTGGTAAAATTATGCCAGATTTTTGCTCACTCCGACACAGATTTTTTTTTGCGTGTACATTCGTTGAAACCTCAATACAAAAAGGTTTCAATTTGTGTGGGAAAATACGTATTTTCAAATGAGTTTTGGCTCGAAACCTCGTTAAACGGGGTTTATTATTCGATTTCAACTTCGAAAACGTGATCAACAAAACACTAAACTTGATTTCATGTGAATTGAAAAGTTGTGAAAGATAGAACAGAGGCCCTAGATTTAACTTCCGTGAAAGTAAATCGAATGCACTTTTTCTCTTTAATTTTAAAATTTTATTTATTCGATTTTTACTTTGAACGAAAACGTAAACAACAGAACACCAAATTGGATTTCATGTGATTCGGAAAATGTGAATTGAAAAGTTATGAAAGACAGAACATAGGCCTTTGTTAAGTGTGTATGATACTTGCTTTTTTTAAGAACTTTTTCAAAGGCAGAAAGCCCTTAATAAAATTCTTGAAAAAAATATCATACACACTTTAGCTTAAAATCTATAGTCGGGCAAGTATTTCGATTCCGAAATTGGGCGCAAAAAATAATAAGAGGCCAAATGGGCAACAAGTTGCCGATATTAAAAAAAAAAAAATCATAAAAATATGACCCAAAAATATGCATTTATAGCAGAATATGCAAAACATGAATTTTAACCAAAATATGCAAAAATGTCAATTTAAGGATCGATGTCTTTTAAAAAACAAATTCTTTGATGTGCAAAGATATTTATCCTGAGACAATGAAATATGTAAAGCAACTGGTATTTTTCCATACAAAAGTATTTTTATAAAATCCCTTTCTTAATGGATCAATAATCAAAAAATGTATTTCCAAAGAAATGATTGACAGTTTGTTATTCGTTAACAATTTTTTTTTTACAAACACTGTTGCCAATTTGGTGTTTTTCCCGCTAAAACTAGCGTTTTTATTTTGCGTCTAGCGGAAAAAAAAGTGATTTAGCGGGCAGCGGGAAATCTAGCGATTTTTACCACCCACAACTTAACAATAAAAAAAAATTAAAATTTTCCATACTTTTGATTTTTTGTTTTAATTAAGGAGCCGTTTAGATGATCGGACTTTTAAAGCGACCTGTCAAAAATTTTTGAATAAAAATCTTGTTTGTACAGTCTTAACACAGCCGAATTAAGAAATTAACAGTTTATATCTTGTGGTGCTTACAACATGCCAAAAAAGAAATTATTTGTTTGACTTATTTACAAAAATGTAATGGTATTTTACTCAATATGACAAAAAGTTGTCCATGTTTGGACACGTTTTTTTTTCGTTCTGAACAATATCTCCAAATTTCACGAAGATCGGGGTGAACCCTTGTAATACCATATTCACATTGGCATGTTTAAATTTAAACATGTGTTTCCCCATACATTCAAAACAAAACATCGTTTAATTTTAAACATCTCGAAAACATCTCCAAAACATTTCCAAAACATCTCGGAAACACGAAATAACAACCCTGTGTTAAGTTGTCATGAAAAAAACAGCCGCTGCTAAACGAATCAAAAGAGAAGCGGATGCTTTTTTAAACTACTGGCAATGCGAACACTTTCGTTTAATTTTAAACACAAAAGTTAAACGATGTTTTAAACATTGTATGCGAATATGGTATAAACTAGTTAAAATGAGTGCGAATATGGTATAAGTCTAATTTAACTTTTTTTCTTGTTTTTCCTACATAAATATTTGTTTTTAATATTCGGTTTCGGCCGAATAGTATCAATTTTGCCGAATATTTGGTTATGGCCAAAACAGGTGTATTCGATTCTGTAATTTTTAAACTGGCTTTGTTAAAAAACTGTCGTTTTATAACATTTAAACTGTTTTAATAGCTGATACATACATAATTTAAAAAAACGTTATATATTTTTTCAAAAAACCGTTATATTTTTTCAAAAAACCCGTTACTTTTGAAATTTTATGATATTTAGCTATTTAATAGCTAAATTTATTTTCTGTTTTTGAATTTGGTGTTTTCTGGAGATTTTTTTCCTGATTTAGCGGGTTTTTGTCAAAAAAAGTTGGCATCAGTGTTTACAAACTGCCTTATTATAACAACTCTGACTTTAGACTTTCAAACAGAGTTGTTATAAAATACGACTCTGTATTTGCAAAAACAGAGTCGTATTTTGTAAATACATGTGTCTCCGCTAATTTCGAACGCAATAGCACTGATGCCAACTTTTTTTTACAAAAACCCGCTAAATCAAGAAAAAAAATCTCCAGAAAACACCAGATTCAAAAACAGAAAAGAAATTTAGCTATTTAATAGCTAAATATCATGAAATTTGTAATGTAACGGTTTTTTAAAAATTAATATAACGTTTTTTTTTAAATAATCTGTATATTAGCTATTAAAACAGTTTAAATGTTAGAAAACGAGACTTTTTTACAAAACGAGTATAATTGTTACAGAATCGAATACACCCAGGGACATAACGGTTATAATTAATATTTAAAAAAATTACTAACTTTTAAATACTTGAAAATTTTTATATTTCAACAAAAATCAAACAGTTTGATAATGATTTTTATTTTAAAATTTAAAATATTCAATCAATATTTTGATTTTTATTATTTGAAATATAATAACGGTTATTTTATAACCAAATATAAAAATCAAAATACATAACAAAAATAAAACAAACAAATTTATTTGACTTTCAAATAAATAAAATAAAATTTTAACAAAATTGAAAATATGTATGTGAAGCGAAATTTGTTTAACAAAAAGACATTTTGAAGCATCCGCAAATAGTCTTTAAGAAAATTGACGATGGCCATTAAAGAGCGGATTGTGTAATAAAATTTTGAATACATATGTATGTAAATGTTTGAGACAAACAGCGCGCAAAGAAATTTAGTTTTTTATTAAAATTCGTATGATTTGTTTTGTTAAATTTGCTCAAAGTTTCGCGTAATTTTTGGACAAAATATTTTAATAATTCTAAAACCGGGATTTGGTCCACAGATGTTGCTTTCTGTAATAAATTCTTGTTGGACTAAAATTTTTAAAATCTTGTGTAGACAATGGCAAAATATTTTATGATCCTAAAACAGCGATTTTAGTCATATTTTTCCCTAAATCAGCATTATGAATTTGCCCATAATGCTGATTTAGACCATCGTTACTTTTCTCAATGATTATTTCCCGATGCTTCGTTTTTGAATGTCCATTAATATGATATGTCTTAAAAATATGAATGGAAATCTTGTATAGATTAAAAAAAAAATCTTTTAGAATCCTGAAACATGCGATTTTGGTCCAAAGATTCTAATCAGAATTTTGGACCAAAATTTGTATTTTTATTTTGCCACATTTTCCCTAAAATCAGCCTTTAACGGCCAACGTCCGGAATGTCTTTTGATATAATACGGCTTTGCAGATCTTGTAGAGATTATGGAAAAGGATAAAAAGTTTTATATAAAATTCTCACATTTAATAATCAGTTCTTCAATTCATATGCACATATTAGTTTGTAAAATATATCTACAAAATTGATTGAATAAAATAAAAATCGAAATAAAAGTTATTTCTTGATTAATTAAACAAATCAAAAAATAACTTTTATTTTTACACAGTAAAAAGTTTTGGGTTAATTTTAATTCCTAGCTGGTGTGTATATATAACAATGCCAAAAATAATTTATTTTATTCCATAAAAAGTTTACTTTTAAAGAGATAAAAAGAGAGTGAGAGAATGGATTTTGAATTTATTTTTGGGTGTTATAATAAAACCAAAATATGGAAATAATTTTACACCTAAACAGGTGTTTATTTGAAAAAGGCAGGACTTAAATTTCTCCTAAAATAAATAAAACAAATGTAAGGTTATGTTTTTTAATATTTTTGTGTATTGAATACAAATACAGACCAAATACATGAATAAAGTTAACATCCAGAGGACTGTTGATTTGTCACCCAAACTCAGCACAACTCTGCATAAAATAAACTGCTACTGCTTCTATATTAAGAAATTATTCCTGAAGGTAGGCACTGTCGTGATCTAAAAATTCCATCTCTCTGCCTTCTGCTTCAAGATTCAGCTGGCCTAAAAGTAAAGTTAACCAAAAATCAATTAAAATGATTGATAAACGTTTGTAGTCAATACTTACTTGATATTTATATTTCGGTCGGAGTAAAATCTTCACTTTCTGGATCACAAATTTTGATAATATAAAGATTGTACTTTTGTGTACATTGCTAACCTCTTTTCTCACTTTCATTGAATGAATAAGCATTTTTTGTTCAATCAATATGACAACTGTTTTCAATTCCTTGTTAAGTGTTTATCTTAAACTTGATGAAATACAATTTTTCGATGACGTTTGACGTTTATTTTTTATAAGTTTTTCAAGAGAGAAATTTAATTATTTTTTGGCATCAAAATAAAACTAAAAAAACTGACATAAAGATAATCAAATTTTTAATCCCTATGTGGTTTAGCATATAACCCATTTCAGATTTAACTTTGAGTTTAATTCCAAAGTAGTTTAAAATGTGCTCCGCTAGGTTTTATATATAACCCAAAACTTTTTACTGTGTAGGTTGAAAATAAAAATCAAAATATTAACCGAAAAGTTTGAATAAAAAAATAAAAATTAATTTTAAGAAATCTTTGCAAATTTTTGTTAATTTTTAACCAAAATGTGTCTTCATATATTTGCTGTTAAATAATTAACAAACTTTTTTTAATTTTTTTGGTCGATTTTTATGAAATCATAACGGTTATTTTTGGTCCCTGAATACACCTTTTTGGCCGTTGCCGAATATTCGGCACAATTGTCACTATTCGGCAGAAACCGAATATCAAAAATAAAATATTTATGTAGGAAAAACAAGCAAAAAAGTTAAATTCGACTTGGCGGAATCGACAATTGTATAAAAATCTTGTCAAGAACGATTTTATATTGAGTTAAAAACTTTGTTGAGACATATTGGTAAAAAAATGTTTGATGCCAATTTTTTTCGAGCGCAAAAACAATTACTAATATGTTTTTGTGCCTTACCAATGTGATTCTAAGTATGTTTAGTCTGTTTTTCAACAAGTGACTACAAATTTATTACAATTATTCGGTATTCAGCCAAAAATGTGACAGAAGCCGAATAGTGGCCAAAAAGTGCTTTTGGCCGAAGCAAGAGCCGAAGTCGAATATTCGGTTGGACACTATATATGGTGCTTTTGATTAGATATGAGTGGGTGGTTGATTTTTTACTCGCATACGAAAAAAAATTTATTATCACACACGCTCGCGGTCCAAAATTTAGTTAAAAAACCATACTCACTTACGCTCACGTGAGTAATGTTACTTTTACTCACGCTCTCGAAGTACTCACGGAATTTATTGAAAAAGCTTTTCTTTGTTTACAAAAAATTGGTGGTCAAAAGAACTAGAGGTCAAAAAATGCGGATTTCTTTTATCGTATTTAAGAAATTATCATTTTTGTTTGGGTCGTTGCAAAAATTAGTTGATTACTAAATATAAACTATGTGACAATTTTTTAACCTCTTAATTTTTGAACTTGAAAAAACTTGACTTGAAATTATTTTTTAAAAATGTTATAAATTTTTCTAGCTCGACCCTTGTATTTTTTTAAGCAATTTGGACTTTATCAAGCTTAAATTAAAGATTGGAAAATTTATTAAATAGATTTTTGTTTGGTACTGATAATAATATCGCAAAAAAAAGTTGGAATATAATTTTTGTTCAAATGTTTTTGCCAATACACTAATTGGCCGCTTGTCAAAAAATTTTAGTTACATTTTTAGAAATGAAGAGAGCCTTCCGTATATCAAATCACTTTATGGTTTGTCTTCATGTTTGCGATAAACCCAAGAAAAATTGCAATTTCTTTTCATATTTTCGGCAGATCGTTCTTTACTATAGTAGTTTAGCCTGTAAGAGAGTTTGAAATTATTTAGAAAATTATTTGACAAGCGGATCAAATACTAAACATACTCCGAAGAAACAAACCTTACCGAAATACTAATCGTCTAATTATAATCTAATTATAACAAATTATAATCGACTCTTTACCAACATTTGTTAATTCGGCTGTATTAAGACTGTAAACCCGAGTAAAAATTTTTGTATGGAGCAATATATGTTCTTATAGTATTCCAGATCTGTTGATAGATCCGAGATTTGAAAGATCAGCACTGATCCGAAAAATGGATCGCTAAGATTAGATCAGTTTTAACCGGACGGATACAATTTGATCCGAAAAGTGGGTTTATCTAATTAGATCAGTTTTAATCGGTGGGATACAATTTCATCCGAAAAATGGTTGGATCTTATTGGACCAAGACAAAAAAAAAAGATTTTTTTAGCTGGATAAAAAAAGATAAAATTTCATACGAAAGAAAAAAAAAATATTACAAAAAACTTTAGATAAAATTTTATCCGAAAAAAAAAATCTATTTTTAGAACTATATATAATTTAATCCGAACAATAAAATCTATTTTTAGAACTGATAAAGTTTTATCCAAACAATTTTTTTCAATATTAAGATATAAATATATATAATTAAAATTTATTTAAAAAAAAAAAAAACTTCGAGCGGCGGGGGAATCGAACAGCTACCAACTGTTTTGTAATCGCAATCTCTACCCTCTGACCCAGCGGACGTTGTTAATAAATGACAACTTTAAAAGACTATGTTTTAAAAAAACTTAGAAAATTTTTGAAAATAGTTTATCATATATAATTATATCAAGTTTAACTTATATATAATTAAATCCAGTTAATCTTATCGGGTATATGATTGCATCAAATTATATTCGACTTGAATTTGAACAAAATTTTAAAAAAGACTTAGAAAATTTTTGCTAAAATTTGTGATTTTTTTTTTTTTTAGTTTATTTGCTGAGCTAATAGGGGGTTTAATACTGAGTTCAACAACATGATTTTCATCTTCCAATGCTCTTAATTTTCCAAGTTATAAAGCTTTAAAGTAAAAACGGTTTTTGGCTTATGAGCTTCACATTTTTCATCGGATCCAAATTTTCTTTCTGCCGTTGTATACACGCAAAAAAAAACAGGTGTAAGATTACATAAAAATCTGGCATAATCTACCTAAGTTTATACGTAAATATACAACTTTACAAGTTATTAGACTATTTAGTTAATAAACTTAGGTAAAAAATTGTCTTACAAAAAATATGACATTTATAAAAGAAAACTTTGTAAAAATGATCAAGTAAAATTTATCAATTTAATCAAGTCAAAGTTACCACTTACTCAAATATTTAATACAATTTTACAAATAAATTCCAACATAATAAACCAAATAACGTATATCAATTTATACATTTACCTTTATATTTTTAACTTTCTTTACTACATAAATAAAAAAATTACAAAAAATGTTTTTATATATTATTTATTATGGTTAAAAATGATACATTTGATTAATTGATACATTAAATGCAAACTTACAAAATAAAATTTACACGTATTACTATAGAATTTTTTCATCGATTTTGAATTTTCTACAGAAATTTTTTTATCGATTATACATTTTCTATAGAAAAATCTTTATCGATAATTATTTTCTATAGATAATTTTCAATCGATTATAAATTTTCTGTAGAACATTTTTTATTAGAAAATTTTCTTCAGAAAATTTTTGATCGATTATAAACTTTTTATAGAAAATTTTTACCGAATTTAAATTTTTTACAAATAATTTTTTATTGTTTATAAATTTTATATAAAAAAGTTTTTATAGATTATAAATTTTCTATTAAAATTTTTATTCGATTATAAATTTTATTATAATTATTTTATAGAAAATTTTTATGGATTTTAAATTTTCTATAAAAAATTTTTTATCGATCATAAATTTTCTATAGAACATTTTTTATCGATTATTAATTTTCTATAGAAAACTTTTTGTATATTTTTATTCTCCTATAGAAAATTTTTTATCGATTATAAATTTTCTATAAAAAAATTTTTTATAGAGTATAAATTATAGAAAATTTTTTATAGATTTTTTGTAAAAAAATTTAAAATCGATAAAAAAAATCTATAAGCAATTTTTTATCGATTATAAATTTTCTATAGAAAATTTTTTATCGATTTTTTGTAAAAAATTTAAAATCGATAAAAATTTTCTATAAAATTTTTTTTATGGATTATAAATTTTTTTATAGGAAATTTTTTATCGATTATAAATTTTCTATAGAAAATTTTTTATCGATTAGAAACTTTTTTATCGATTTTAAATAGAACATTTTTTTATCGATTAAAAATTTAAAAAAAATATAAAAATTTTAGTAGAAAATTTTAAATCGATAAAAAATTTTTATAAACAAATTTATAATAAAATTTATAATCGATAAAAAAATTTCTATAGAAAATTTATAATCGATAAAAAATTTTTTATACAAAATTTTTATGGATTTTAAAATTTTTTACAAAAAATCGATAAAAAAAAAATTTATAAATATGTTTTAATCGAAAAAAAATTTTGTATTTATAATCGATAAAATATTTTATAATCGAAAAAAAAGTTTGTATTTATAATCGATAAAATATTTTCTATAGAAGATTTTAAATCGATAAGAAGTTTTCTATAGAAAATTTATAATCGATAAAAAATGTTCTATAGAAAATTTATAATTGATAAAAAAAATTTTTGTAGAAAATAATGGATTAAAAATTTTCTATAGAAAATTTATAATAAAATTTATAATCGATAAAAATGTTTTATAGAAAATTTATTTATAATCGACAAAAAAAAATTTTATAGAAAATTTATAATCGATAAAATATTTGTTATAGAAAATTTATAATCGATAAAAAATTGTTTATATTTTGTATAGAAAATTTATAATCGATTAAAAATTTTGTATAGAAAATTTATTATCGATAAAAATTTTCTAATCGATTAAACATTTTCTGTATAATATTATATAGAAAATTCTATTATAAAAAATTTTTATGGAAAATTTATAATCGATAAAACATTTTCTATAGAAAATTTATAATCGATCAAAAATTTTTTATAAACAATTTATAATTGATTTAAAATTTTTTAATATAATATTAACAATCGATAACAAATTTTCTATAGAAAATTAATAATCGATCATTTTTTTATAGACAATTTGTTATCGGCCATATATTATATAGACATTTTTTTAAGAAAATTTTTATTGATTATAAATTTTCTATACAAATTTTTTATCGAGTTTAAATTTTCTACGGAAAGTTTGTTATCGATTGTAAATATTATTAGAAAATTGTTAATCGATTATAAATTTTATGTAGAAAATTTGTTATCTATTGTAAATATTATATTAAAACATTTTTAATCGATTGTCTATAAAAAACTTTTGATCGATTATACATTTTCTATTAATATAAATTTTTTTATTGAAAACTGTTTATAGCAAATTTTGTATCGATTATAAATTTTCTATAGAAAATTTGTTATCGATTGTAAATATTATATTAAAAAATTTTAAAGCGATTATAAATTGTCTATAAAAATTTTTTATTGATTATAAATTTTCTAGAAAATTTTGTATAGAAAATTTTTTATTGATTATAAATTTTCTATAGAAAACTTTTTATCGATTATAAATTTTCTATAGAAGATTTTTTATCGATTATAAATTTTCTATAGAAAACTTATGGTCTATGAAAGTTTTTAAATAGAATTTATAATTGATTAAAAATTTTCAATATAATATGTTCAATCGATAACAAATTTTCGATAGAAAATTTAAAATCGACAAAAAATTTTTATAGAAAATTTATAATCAATAAAAATTTAAAAATTTTTCTATAGAAAATTAAAATTCAAAAAAAAAATTTCTGTAGAAAATTAAAAATCGATAAAAAATTTTCAAGAAAATTTATAGAAAATTTTTAAAATTTTTTATCATTATTAATTTTCTATAGAAAAATTTTAAATTTTCTACAGAAAATTTTTTTATGGATTATAAATTATTTATAGAAAATTTGTTATCGATTATAAATTTTTTATAGAAAATTAATTTTTCAATGTAGAAAAATTTTCAGATTCTGAAACATTTTTTAATAAGGATTTATTGGATGCTGAAAAAATTTCACAAAAGATTATGTGAGAATTTATAATGGATTAAAAATTTTCAATATAATATGTTCAATCGATAACAAATTTTCGATATAATATTTAAAATCGACAAAAAATTTTTATAGAAAATTTATAATCGATAAAAAATTTAAATTTTTCTATAGAAAATTAAAAATCGATAAAAAATTTTCTAGAAAATTTATAGAAAATTTTTAAAATTTTTTATCGATTACACCGCTCTACAAATCTGAGGTTTGTCGCTGCGTTTTGAATAAAACCAAAAAAAGTTTATAGGTTTTGGTTTCCCGATTCCAAAACGGTCACTCAAATTTTTCTATCACGTCACAATTTTGAGAAAATCGTGGTTAAAGTGTCAAAAAAGGCCCATTTTGGCCAATTTTGAGCTCCTATAAAATAAGATCCTGACATGCGAATGACTTGACATCAAGCTCATTCGAAAGTGTGTTATTTTCTCTTTAAGACAAAATTAAATTTTCTTGGAATTTAATTTTTTAAAATGGTGAAAAAATCATTAGCCGTAAGTGCTTTAAATATAATATTTACGTGTGTTTTTGTATGGAAATTTGTTAGAAAACACTGTGTAAATAAACTAAAAATTTAAAAAATGGAAGGTTTTTTGTTAATGATTTTTTTACCATTTTAGAAAATTAAATTCCAAGAACATTTTGTCTTGTCTTAAAGAGAAAATTACATACTTTTGAACGAGCTTGATACCAAATCAATCGCATGTCAGGATCTTATATTAAGCTTTCAAAAAGGGTCAAAAATGGCCATTTTCGGCACTTTAACCGCGAATAACTCAAAATCCTGACGTGATAGACATATTTGGGTAGCAGATTTGCAATCAGCGCAACAAAAACTACCAAGATCACTTACCAGAATCCAATACGCATTTTCATGCGTATTTAAATATCGAATAAACCTACTTGGAAGTACATAAAACCATGCCTTCGGAAAGTATTCCACGCATTTTTGAAGGTTTAAGATTACACAAAACAGCTACCAAGCGTTGATCTAGTTCTTCGACAGTTACAAATTTTACCAAACCACTAATAATGGTACGGGGTTGAGCTTCAGCCAAATCAATTTTTAACACATATAACGTAAATTTTACCAAACCACTAATAATGGTACGGGGTTGAGCTTCAGCCAAATCAATTTTTAACACATATAACGTATCAGCATCAGGGTGACGTTGAACTTCAATAACTTTGCCCACACGTATATCCAAGCGTTGGGGACCATCTTCTTCTGGAGCCGCAGCATTGGCTGCATTGCCACCTTTTACTTTTGCTGGTGGTGGATAAGCAGCAGCACTGAGTTTTCTAAAAGTAAGATAATATAAATTAATTAATTTAAGATTTTGGAAAGTTTTAAAACCAAATTTTCTAGAATAATCATATATACATACTGTAATTCTGGTGTTTCAAAAGATTTTCTTATAGGTTCCAATAGTTTATTGATATATTTCTCAACAGTTGCTTTAAGATCTCCGGGATGTAATTTGTTTTCCGCAAAATATTGTTCTAAATCAGCATACTTAGTAAATGTAGCATCACCACCATTTTCTGGAGCACGATTTATCTCAAAACCTTCGCCTTCCTTAAACAATGAAAACAATACATGTTTTGAATTTTTTACAGAAAATTTTATCTGATCACCGGAAACATCCGGCCGTAAATGACACCTTTCTCCGAACGAACTTCGTCATACTCCGTCTGCCAGTCATCCTTAAGAAGGAAAGCTGTTCTATTAATTGCGTCCTGCAGGGTCCAGTTGATACCAAAACGAACGCCAGTTCTATGAGCTGACCTTGCCGCCCCATCAGCCATTTCATTACCATGGATTTTCGAATGCCCTGGGACATAATGGAGCTCAACACGCTCAATGATAATTATTTCTTATAAAATTGTTAAAATTAAAAAAAAAAATGTTGATGGGAGATGGAAAATAAAGTACTTAAGTACTTATTTTATTCTCAAAAGCAAGCATTTTTAAATTGGTCGAGGTAACACTTTACAGGTTATCCCACTAAAAGTATGATACTTTCCAAATAACTTAGGTAAAGTTATCAAGTTTACACTTTGAAAAAACAACAATGTCAAATTTTAAAATATTATAAAGGAATAAGATTAAAAATGGTGCAACAAAGTGAACTTTGTAATAATACAAAATAAATGTCAATGGCAATTTTAACTCAAACTTTGGAAATTTATATATAACTTGTATATTTTTTTTGAAACCATATAAAAAAAATTTTACCTAAGCTACAGTAGTTATTCTTACACCAGTTATTTTTTTGCGTGTATTTAATAAAAATACCTTTAAAATGGTATAAAACATGTATAAACTTTTTTACTCACCAACGGCCAAATAATGAGTTTTAAGTTTTTTTCGGAAGTTTTTTCAGACAAAAATAATTTTATCTGAAAATATTGCTTACATAAGTTCGAACCAAATACACTTTTAATTATTGGCAATGTTTTTCCTTAATATTTTTTAAGGATTGGTTTTACCGAAAATTTAATTTGTAAAAACCGAAAATATTTTTTTTTATTTAAAAATGGTGGACGATTTCTGATTTTAGAAAAAAAACGTAAAAAAACTCCGCTACGAAAAAAGGGTACACACTCGGTATAGGTTTTTAACAAGAGTAATTTATTATCCAAAATGGATCCTTAATCTAACTTAAAGTATAACAGTTTCTTACAAATTTCCCAAGCAAAATGACAATTCAACCAGGTGGCAATTCAATTTAATTCAAGTGACGTTACGTTAATTATTGGGTGAGAAACAAAATTAATTCAATTTAAAGGAAACTGTTAGATTTAAAAAATAGATAACAAAAAATAAAATGAAAGGAAAATAAAAAATAAAAAATAAAAATAGCATACGACCTGACTTAACACCGGCCCCATTGAAGGACCGATGGTCTTCAATCCAATGGAAGAAGAGCCAACTTATGGATTGGCCTCTTAAACACTCCATTCTTCGTTCTCACTTCCGCTACCCTGACTTTGCCGTCTTGGCCGCGAGTAACGGCCTGTATGCGACCGGTGAGCCATTGCAGGGGCGGAAGATTGTCCTCGTGGACCACGACGAGCTTGCCGACGTCTAGATCGGGCTCTTCTGTTGCCCACTTGGTTCTGGCCTGCAGACTGCGGACGTAATCTTTCTCCCAAGATCGCCAGAACATCCGCTTGAGAGTGGAGATAAGCCGCCATCTCTTGGAGTACGTCGGCTTGACCAGATCTTCGCGAGGCAATTCTTGCGGTAGCGCTAGAAGGCTCTCGCCTATTAGAAGGTGACCTGGAGTCAGCGCTTCGCCGTCGCTCGGATCGTTGCTGACAGGGGCGATTGGCCTGGAGTTGAGTACAGCTTCCACCTCGATGAGAACCGTTTGTAACTCCTCTACGGTTAGCAACACCTTGCCTACGGTTCGGATTAGCAACCCTTTGGCAGACTTGACTGCCGCTTCCCACAGTCCTCCGAAGTGTGGAGCTCGAGGCGGAATGAACGTGAAGCTGACCCCCTTGCTGGCAGCGTACGACACCACCTCGTTGGCATGGCTGATCATTGCCTCTTGGACCTCTAGCAGCTCGCGATTGGCGCCGACGAAGTTGGTTGCGTTGTCGCAGTAAATCCGTTCTGGAAGGCCTCTCCTGCCGACGAACCTTGAAAGACAAAGAATAAAAGAATTCGAAGACAGATCAGTTACCAATTCAATATGTATAGCTTTAGACGTAAAACACACAAATATTGCTATATACATTTTTACGGGTGGACGGCCACGAATCTTAAGAGTTATATTAACTGGGCCGCAAAAGTCTACCCCACATATCTTAAATGGGCGCAGAGCTCTCACCCTATCAGCGGGCAGATTCCCCATAATTTGACCCATTAGTTTTGGTTTATACCGAAAACAATGCAGACACTTTCGAACCACTTTCGTACATTCCTCTCTGGCATTTATTAACCAAATTCTATCCCGCAAGAGAGCTACTAACGCTTTCGCTCCCGCGTGACAATTATTGAAATGTAGGTGTCGCAAATACAAATTGACAAAATGTGATTTTTTCGTCATCAAAAGGGGAAATTTTGCATCGTATGCAATAGGTGCGTTAAGCAACCGCCCGCCTACCCTAATAAGTGAAAACGAGCGATGTTCGTCCGTAAATTGATGGACAAATGGATTCAGTCTTTGTAGGTTAGAAGGCAAAACTTGGGATTTACTTAATTTTTTAAGTTCGTCCGCGTATTCCTGTTTTTGGATAAATTCAACGAATTTAAGAAACGTCCAATTCATCTCTTTCGCTGTAGGAACTCCCAAATGGCGACACTTGTGTCCCCGAGAAATGTCAAGAAAACGAAAGACATAAGAAAAAACTCGTATCATCTTAGCATACACCGAGTAATTTTCCATCAACTTCACAATATAGTTGACTTCCTTTTCCTCTACAGCAAAAAACACATTAGTTTTTCTTTTTTCTAGTGACTCTTCTTCGGCGGTTAGACAGAAATGTTCATTAACTGGCCAAGCGTTACTCTCTTTGAGTAGAAATTTTGGGCCATTGAACCAAATTGAGTCAGCTAGCTCATCTACATTACAACCCCTTGAAACTATATCAGCCGGGTTCTCCTTAGTCGGAACGTGTCGCCATTCGACTTGGCCTGATAGTTCTTGGATTTCAGCCACTCGATTCGAAACAAACGTAGCCAGTGTAGAAGAATGAGTCTGAATCCAGTGTAAGGTTATTTCTGAATCAGTCCAAAACGTTACAGTTTCGACTTCACATAAAATCATGGATTTAATTTTAGACCACAATTTAGCCAATAAATGGGCTGCGCATAATTCAAGCCTAGGAAGTGACTTGGTCTTCAGAGGAGCAACTTTCGACTTTGCAGTCAAAAGTCGGCACGATGTATCACCTGAAGCTCGACTCCGGATGTAAATGCAGCAGCCATATGCTCGCATGGAGGCATCAGAAAATCCATGAATTTGGCATTTGGTTCTTGAAGTCGTTAAGACATATCTTGGAATCTCAATCACATCAATTTTCAATAAATTGGATTTGAAATTCTCCCAAGAACTGTCAAGGCGCGTGGGGATTGATTCATCCCAATCTAACTTCAGCAGCCAAAGTTCTTGAAGTAAAACTTTAGCTTTTACAACCAAGGGGCACAAAAGTCCGAGCGGATCAAAAAGCCGAGCCGAAACAGATAAAATGTTACGTTTCGTGGCTCTTAGATTCTGAAAGGAATCGTCTAAATGATATTTAAATACATCACTCTTCGGACGCCAATATGTGCCTAAAGTTTTAGTGAAATCCGGATCTATTTGCACAGGTTTCTCTACTATAGCTTCGTCAGCTCGATTGTAGTGGTTTGAAAACCATTTCGTTAAATTAAAACCTGCTGATTCCAATATTTTAGTAACTTGAGTTCGTATGACGTCAAGTTCCTCAATTGAATCTGCACCAGTTAGCAGATCATCGACATAAAAGTCTTTTCGTACGACCTGAGATCCGATCGGTAACGATTTTTCGAACAATTCGCTCAAATACGTTAAACAACGTATTGCCAAAAATGGAGCCGAAGACGTGCCATAAGTAACTGTATTCAGTCTAAAGATTTCAATATTATCAGACTGCTTTTCACGCCATAAAATCAATTGAAAATTTCTATCGGCCTCATCAATTAGAACTTGACGGTACATTTTCTCAATGTCAGCCGTCATTGCGTATTTATGCAGCCGAAAACGAATCAACGTAGAATACAACTCCTCCTGAACAGTAGGGCCGATCATTAGTAGATCATTAAGAGAACGTTGTGTAGAAGTTTTGCAAGAGGCATCGAAAACCACCCGAAGTTTTGTGGTTGAACTTTGCGGGCGTAATACACACTGATGTGGTATGAAATAGTGAGGAAAATCAGGCACTTTATTGTCTGCAATAGACATATGTCCCAGATTAATGTATTCTTTCATAAAAGAATTATACATCTCTTTCGTTTGTGGTTCTTTTGACAGCCGACGTTCCAACGATAGGAATCGCCGCTTGGCTGTTTCAAAAGAGAGACCCAACGTTTTTGGATCCGCTTTGAAAGGTAGCGCCACTTCAAATTTACCCGACGGCAATTGTCGAATAGATTTTGTGAAATGTTCCTCACATTGTTGATGTTCTAAAGATAGAACATTTGCCTCCTGGGGAATTTCTTCTAATTCCCAAAATCTTTGAACTATTGAATCCAAAGATGATTCGTTTTCATTTAGAGTACTTAAATGGCATGAATTATTAATTAAATTCTTCGACTCTTTGTATTTGCCCGAAACAATCCAACCCAGAAGCGTTTTCTGTAGAGTTGGAATGTTTGGACTCTTTTTAATTTGACCAACACAAAGCAATTCAAAGAAGATCTCAGCGCCGATCAACATATCAATTTTCTGAGGTTTGAAAAAGTATGGATCAGCTAATTCTATATTGCCAGGCAAATTCCAATCAGAAGTTGAAATAACTTGATCTGGTTGGTACGAAGAAATTGATCGAAGAACCCAATAATCCGAAGAAAATTCGTGGGAGTTCATTCGAGACTTTACCGTGGCTTGCAATTTAAATTTGGCGGAAGAATTCGTTTTTCCAATTCCAACTAGACTGAGATTTCGTTCCTCTTTTCGTAGTTGAAGTCGCTGAGCTAGTTCCTCAGTTACAAAATTTATTTGTGAACCGGAGTCCAACAAAGCTCTAGCCAGAATATACTGACCAGATTTATCCTTGATTTTAACCAAAGCCGTTGCCAATATCACATTGTCTTTAGAAGACGAAAGATGTGTAAACGCCGTCGAAGTTGACGGCTGATTGGGGTCAGAATTAGTAGCACTTTGTACTTGTGTATCATTTACTGCATAAATGTGTAACAAAGTGTTATGTGAGCAACTACAAACTCGACACTTTGAAGATTTGCACTTTGTCACTGTGTGTCCTTTTTTCAAACAATTAATACAGGCAGGAACGCCTTTTACAAAATCAAATCTCTGCTGCACAGGCATTGCAGAGAAAGACGGACAAGTGTTTACAAAATGTTGTGTCGATTTACAAAATATACATTTTGAGGAAACTTGTTGGGTTCCCGTTTGAACCGAAAAGGATTTAGCTTTCTTCTTTGAAAAGTTATCGCTCTTTTTTGACACGGGGGCATTTTGAGTAGAAGCCTGTGAACGGTGATTTGGTTTGGTATTAGAGGCTTCCTCAGCAGAGACATGCTGGAAACGTTTATTTAATGCGGCCTCACAATCACTCCACAATGGCAACTTTTGATAATCAAGCTGCTCCTCCCATTTTGTCCGAGTAACTGTATCAACCTTAGACATAACCAGATGAATTATCATGGCGTTGACAATGTCTTTCTCGTTACCAATAGACAAAAGAGAACCGTAAATCGCCGACACCGTGTCAATCATGCTCCTCAAGGCTGAAGACGAGGCCCTAGACATTTCCGAAAGATCAAACAATTTTCTAATGTTGTCAAAAAAGATCAAACACGGATTGTCGTAAACTTTCCTCAAACTTTCTAAAGCCTTGGAATAATTTTGCTCAGTCACTTGGTACGCCTTTACCGTACCAAGCGCTTCATCTGAGAGACATGATATGAGATGGTTAAACTTTTCAATATCAGTTAAAGACGTATCGGTATGAACCAAACTATTGAACAAACTGATAAAGTTTTTATAATCCGAGTATTTGCCACTGAATTTAGGCAATTTCATTAGTGGGAGTCTGCTTTTGTGACCCTGAAAGGCAAATGAAGTTCCACCCACGCTTGGGTTTCTCGGAGTTAAGTAACTCAAAAAAAGACTCTTTGTGTCAATGCACAAATCTTCCACTTCGGCCCGATCACCATTTGTGGGATCCAAAACCTCAATCTCGGACTGAATGTCCATCGCATCATCTATATAACAGTTTAAAATCTCAAGGCGACACTGTAGGTTGTTCTGAGAGAATGAAATAGTTTTCTCTTCAATAGAGGTTTTCATCCTCATTATGTTGGTCATTACTGTGTTCTTTTGTGCATATAAGCCTTCGATTGTGATCGCACCTTTATGTTTTCTTGGAGCCATTTTGCAATAAAGTTTCTCACAAAAATGTAGGGATCACAGAAAATATATAGGAAACCAATTAGCGATTATAAATTTCCTTAGAAATATTTATTTCCGTAAGGATCTCAAAGAAATTTTATGGATTCTGTCGTTTAGACAAATAGAACTAAATTTAAATAATTTCTGAAATCAACTTACAGTTTCAAATCACTTTAAAAGCACACTTTTAGAAATTTTCTGGAAGGATCTCAAGGAAATTGAAATGATTTTGTCGTTTAGACAAATAAAAACGAATTTGACTAATGTCCGAGATCAACTTTCGGTTTTGAATCAATTTCAAAAACCACTTATACAAAAAGTACAGAAATTTGATGGTTTCAATTATTTTTATCACAAATCACACAATTTTATCAAAATGAAAATTAAATTCTTTGCCTGAAGTGAAATCTCCAGTATCAATTTTAATTATTGCACTAAATTTACAAATTTTTTGCACAATTTTACTGAAAAATCAAATTTATTTATTTTTCCCGAAAAGTAACAAAATTGTTTGCTGGGTTAGCAGTTATAATTTTTCGAAATTTAAATAATTTGAACAAATTTTATAAAAACTCAACAAAAAATTACACAAAAAATATTGCTTTTAAATTTCACTCAAATTGCTTGCTGGGTTGTATGTATGCAAACAACCACGAATACAGCAAAGAAGAACAAGAAAACTTTTCTGAATTTCTTTTAACCTTTTCACTTTTTTGATAAATAATTTTTCCAAAAATATTTGTTTTATTGTTAATTTATTTACCACAGCCTCTTTATTAATTATTTCACTCGCAAGCACTTAATAAATGTCCGTCCGGTTGTTATAATTTTACCTCGATCTTCTTTGTAAAACAAATCGATATCACTGTATATTTTCACAATTATGTTAGTGGAAATAAACCGGCATTCACTTTTCCTTTTTTATTTTAATTTCTCAATTTTATTATTTATAATTATTTCACTAATTGTTTTAACTTATCTCACAAATTATTTATTTAATTATTTATTTATTTCCCGTCTGTTTTTATCTGTTTACATTTACCATATGATCGGTGGTGTTGCCAACTACGATCAGTACACTCTTTTTTTTTTCCTCTTTATGTTACTCAGCTGTGTTTTCGATAACACGAAAACAAGTGAGAATCTAGCGACCAGCACTAGAAATTATTTGGCTATCCGAAGATTAAACTGCCATCACCAATTATTGTAGAAATCTGATAATAAATATTTTTATACATTTAAGTTGATTTCTCTTAAGAAGTTAATTATTTCCACATATGAAGCAGGGTTCTCTTTAATAAAAAAATCAGCAATGTTGCCGTATTGTAAAAGTGTTGGATATTTTACTCGCTGGGAATTAAATCTTGAGCAGTGAAACAGTATATGCGAATTATCTTCTATGACATTGCAATCCTCACACAAATCAGTTGGTACTACTTTCATTTTGGCAAGCGTTCCTTTACAAAAGGAATGTCCACTCAACAATCTATTTATAAGCTTAATTTCAAGAGGCTTAAATTTAATCATCTTGTGACAAAACCAAGGTCGTTTGGAGACGGTGGGGAATATTCGGGCAAATTCCTTTCCCTTAACTAAACTGCGGGTTTTGTAATCTGCATCCCATTTTATTTTAAGGTCATTTTCGACCATTTTAACTGCGTCTTTTAAAGTTAATTTAACATTGACTTGGATACCATCTTGTTGTGCATTTTTTGCTGCCTCGTCGACTAGATCATTATAAATTATGTTCGAATGACCTGGTATGTAATGTATTTCAAGGCGAGAGATGTTGCTTTCATTAATTAGACGAACAATGTTATGTACCAAATAGTTGTCGGAATATGGTTTCCTTAGAGCAAATATACCACTCTTACTATCCGTAAGAATTGCAACTTTATCCGAATTAACATCTACTGAGAATTCAATTGCCTTTTCAATAGCAAAAAGTTCAGCTGACATGGATGATAATTTTGCCTCCGTATAAAAACTTTTTGTTATGCCCGATTTTATCTGTATAAAAGCACCTCCAGAAACATTGCCCCTTACGGAGCCATCTGTATAAACTATGTCAAAGTTGTTTTCATTAAGAATGTGAACTTTTTCGGAGATAAGGCGTCGAGTAGTTTCAGGATTTTTAGTTGCTCCATGGTAGAAGTTGTCGAAGGTATAAATTTTGGACAAGTCAAGGCGTTGGGTGGGACATGGCTCAATTAAACGATAAATATGACCGTATGTACGAAAGCTTGCAAAATAGCTGGTATTAATGTTTATGTTGTCGGCAAATAAATTTGCAGCAGGCAGCTGGTATGCAAATACTTTAGCCAATTCCTTGGCAGTTGCAAGTTGTATTCTATATTCAGGTGGTAATTCTGCAGCGAGATGATATATTACATGGACGGGAGTTGAACGAATGAGGCCCAAACACTTTCTTAGGTTAGCGTTGATTGTTGTTCTTAGTTTATTAAGCGCATAGTTTGACAAGTTAGAAAAAGATGAAGCAGCATATTCTAGTTTTGAACGACTATAAGCTTTGAAAAATTGTAGAGCTCTTCTAGGATGGACTCCATACCTGCACCCACTTAATATATTCAAGAAGTTACATGTTTTGTTGTGTTTAGTAACTATATGATCTACATGAGAGTTAATAGAGTTGTTTGCAGAAATAATTCTTCCCAAGTACTTTAAATTATTGACTTCATTTAATACGACATTGTCAATGGAGATATTTAAACGAGTATACATGGAGTTAAAGTAGATGATATTTGTTTTACGAAGATTTATACGTTGGTCTATACTTTCACAGATGGATGAAAATTCCTCAATTTTTTCTCGAAAGCATTCTTTAGTAGATTCAAAGGAGTCGCCGTATACTATTAAAAAAAAATCATCTGCAAATTGGAATAAAGTGCAATTTTCATCCACTATTTGATGAAGAGTTACTGTATATAAGTTGAAAAGAGTTGGGCTGAGACCACTGCCTTGTGCCAAGCCTTTATCAGTAACCACCGATGCATCTCCCAGTACGAGTGTTCTATTAGAAAGAAAGGAGTATATCCATTTGATTATATGTGTGTTGAAATTCATATTTTCCAAAGCAGAACAAAGAATATCTGTGTTTGTCAAGTCATATGCCTTTTCCAAATCAAGACAAGCTGCCATCACACAATAACCAAGAGATTGTAAATGGCAAACTGTATTTACTACATCATTAATACATTGAGAGGTAGAGTGATTTTTCCTAAAAGCATAGGATCTATCAGGCAATAACTTATTTTCAAATATATGACAGTCAATGTAAGTTTTAATCATTCCCTCAATGATCTTGTAAAAAACGGGAAGTAGGCTTATCGGTCTAAAGTTTTGTATTTCTCCCTGGCTGAGATCTTTTTTCGGGATTGGTATTATTTTTATTCTTCTCCACTCTTGAGGGATGTCACCACTTATCCAAACATTATTTAATACATTAAATAAGATATTCTTCTGTTCTGTCTCAAGTGCATCAACCATTCTGTACGTTATACCGTCAAAGCCAGCAGCCGAATCCAAATTTCTATTACTCATAAAATCTTCAAAAAGCTGTAGTGTAAAAGTGGGAACGGATGTCACTTCAGGAGAAATATAATTGGTAGTAGATGAAAAATTGTTAAAACTCGTAATGTGATATAGGTAATCCTGTTTTTGCTGATCGTCCCAAGAACTATTCGTGCTTTTTACACATTTATATTTTTTTAAATTTTTCATTTTTCTCCACATTTCTCTGACAGACGGTGGCTCATTCAAGCTCTCAATTACCTCTGTAAAGTTGGTTTTTTTCTTTTCCAAAACATGATTCTTAAAGTTATCTTCTGCCTGTCTATACGCTCTTAGGTTTTCACTGGTATTGTATTTGCGATATTTTTTCCTATATGCATTTCTTATCCTGAAAAGCTTTAACGATTCTTCTGACCACCAACCTTTTGGAACGTATTTATTGTTAGATGGAATTTTTACAGTATTATTTTCTTTAATTGTTCTAAATGAATTAGTTATACTCTGTAAATCATCGCCAATGGTTAAAGAACCTATATCTCGTATCATATTATTTTTGTGAAGATATGTGTAATTACCAGCGGGACGAGATAAATTGGAAAATTCTATCATAATGGGAAAATGGTTACTGTTAGAAATTTTTACATCAAAAATAGACCAATTAAAATTAACACTAGTCGAATTAATAAAAGATACATCTATAGCAGATTGAGTTCTTCCGCGAGAGAAAGTCATTGCACCATTGTTCATTGAAGAGAAGCCATAGTCCGAATAAATAGTTTCAAGTTCTCGTCCCTTTGCGTTAGTAAATTGACTTCCCCAAGTCGTGGACCAGGCATTGAAGTCACCACAGATAAGGGTAGTATTAACAGAGTTATGAAAGGATCTAAATATCTTATCTAATTCAGATTTAAACTTTACCAATGAAGTCTCAGGAGGTACATAGATTGATACCAAGTTGAAGTTCTCCTTTAAATTAAGTGTAGATATGGCCACGACTTCAAAATTTTTATCTAATGCTGAATCAAAATTAAATATTTTGAATTTTATATTCCTTTTAATGTAAATACCAACCCCGCCAAATTCATCAGCTCGATTTTTACAAATAAAATTGTAATTAGCCATACTCGTGCAAGAATTGTCCTTAAGCCATGTTTCACTGAGCACAGCGAAATCAAATTTATAATTATCTAAAACTAGTTCTAAAGTTTCCTTATTACCAGGATGTTTTAAACTTTGAATATTAAATTGTAATAGCTTCATTTTGATATATAAGTTTTATGTAGACAAGGTAGCCCCCTCAGAGCTGCCTCGAGTAGATAGAGTATTTAAATTTTTATCGATTACCATATGCAAATCTTTAAGGAATTTTTTTTGTTCACTGGTCAGACTATCATTTACCCAATCTCCTAGAAAGAATCCTAATTTTGATTTTACTTCATTCAACATATTTTCAGCTTCATTAAAATTGTTATTTTTCAATTGATTGTTTAGTTTTTGAACTTCAGTTGTTTTATGCGGATTTGAAAAATTTTTATTTGGATTGTTGTCCACCACATTTGAATCTTGAACTGCACTGCGCCATTCATTCATTGTTGTTTGTGCGTTTTTAAATTCACGTTCTCTATTTTTGTTAACACGTGCAACTTTTGCGTATGGAGCCACTGAATGTAAATACTGAGCACTTTCCTTAATATTATTCTGAATTTTATTATTTGAACTCGTTTTCAAAGGAGGGAACGATGCCTCCTGATCATCGCCTAAAATTGAAAATCTGTTGGAAAATACGCTCGAAAATTTGATGCTCGCTTCCTTAAAGGATAAGTTTTCAATCGTCATGGTTTTTTTGATAGCATATGCTTTCGCTCTAGCCGGGCACACTTTAGATGTAGGACTATGATTGCCCTTACAATTTGTACAGACCAAGGGTCTACACAAATCAGTCGTATCGTGTAAATGAAAGCAATTAGTACAGCGGGCGCCTGTTTGGTTGCAGTTTTGACTGAAATGATTGAAACGGAAGCACCGGTAACACTGTGCAAAAGAAATATAATATTTCACGGCAATTTTCGTATAATTATAAGAAACCTCGTATGGCAAATGTTGACCCTTAAATAAAATTTTAACTCTTTTAGTTTTAATCTTCAAATCCTTGTCATCGGGGTCACGTGTTTCCACGCGAATACACTCCAAAATGGGTACAGGAGAGTTTAATGAATTTTTAAGTTCATCCATGGATAAATCTGTAGGAATATCAAAGACCAAGCCTAATTTTGACACAAAATGCGCAAAAATTTTTGGTACATAACCATGTTGTTTGACTCTGTCATCTTCAACAAAATTGTTTGCTGCTTCATATTTTCTAAATGTCACTTTGCACCGTCCAAAACCAATTTTTGATACGTTATCAACATGATTGATTTGAAGTTTACTAATTAGTCGATCTAAAGTAATTGCATTGATGGCTTTACGATCTCCCGAAGGTTCCAAGGCATCAACGTACACTATAAAAGGGCCTTTATCTGTGTTATCATATTTATAGTTATAATTAGTACTTATCTTAGCTTTGTTTGTGTTTTTATTTGCAACATTAGTATCTACACCAGCATCAGCCTCCAAAGATTGCGTAGGAATGGTACCAGTATCAATCATAGCTGAATCTTCATCAAAATCATTGTTAACTGAAGGTAAGTCTTGTGAGACACCAAGCATAAGAAGAGCATCTGCAACTGTTTTCGGATCAATATCTTTTCGATTTTGCTTGTTGTCCTTAGTCCTGGAGCTACTGCGACTCCTATCACCTCCCCTCCTTTCACTCCTAGTCGTACACGGGCCCGTTGGGCCCCCACCACCACTCATGATCAACTCAATGAATCAAAGATCCTCGTTTCACAAAATCAAATAAAACCAAAAAATTCCGAAGATGAATGCAGGAAATTGATGCAATTAAGACAAAAATTTCCAAAAAAAATATACGGAGATAAATTTTTTCACATCCAAGCGTCCTAACGGTTTTTTCTTTTTTTTATCATCAGTACACTCTAAAAAAAACAGTGTTGGTAAGCGATATTATTAATAAAAGTAACGAGTATAGTGTAATTAAAGAAAATAAATAAAGCAAACGTCAAATAAGGATGACAAACGCGATTGTGGAATAAATAAGAAAAACACGAAAAGAGGTAAAAATTGGAAAATTGTGAATATTTTACAATTTAATAAAATTAAATTTTTTTAAAGGAAAAAGAACGAGAGATACCGAAAAAAAGAGAGAGAACGAACGGTAGGTGAAGCGAGGAGGCGTAATTTTTTGTGGTTTTTTTGTAATTAAGTACCAACACGATAATGAAGTTTGATGTTTTTGTGTAATAATTAAGTTTAAACAATAAAGCACTTTTATATTTTTTGTGTGTTTCACTATTAGGGTGGTTTTTAAGTTTAATAATTTGATTAAAAGAACAAATAATTTCAGGTGTGGAATTATAACTTTGCCAAAAATTAAATTTTATAATTAAAATTTTAATTAAAGTTTTATTAGAAAACAAACGCAAAGTCTCACACTAATTATTGGTTCTTGAATACCTGATTAGGGTTTTGTTGACGTTCGGCACTTTCCTTTTGGCACAATATGCAGTTGCACTTCGGCATTTGTGTAGCACTGGAACAAACGATGACGACTTCCTTCCTTCAATAGGCTTAGGGATGATGATGAAGTTGGGTTTTGTTGTTGTGGTTGTTTTATTAACAAACGCACTAATTTTGTTGATAATATCACTGTATGAAATATCACGCAAATTGTTTTTTATACCACGGGGATTCAATATCGCAACACGGTAGATTCTTGTATATATTTTTTCGAAAAATATACGAGTGTGGTAAAAACGAAAATTTTTTACAATTTTTTAATTTATTTAAATCAAATCACAGTCCCTGCTCGGGCGCCAAAATGTTTTTCCTTAATATTTTTTAAGGATTGGTTTTACCGAAAATTTAATTTGTAAAAACCGAAAATATTTTTTTTTATTTAAAAATGGTGGACGATTTCTGATTTTAGAAAAAAAACGTAAAAAAAACTCCGCTACGAAAAAAGGGTACACACTCGGTATAGGTTTTTAACAAGAGTAATTTATTATCCAAAATGGATCCTTAATCTAACTTAAAGTATAACAGTTTCTTACAAATTTCCCAAGCAAAATGACAATTCAACCAGGTGGCAATTCAATTTAATTCAAGTGACGTTACGTTAATTATTGGGTGAGAAACAAAATTAATTCAATTTAAAGGAAACTGTTAGATTTAAAAAATAGATAACAAAAAATAAAATGAAAGGAAAATAAAAAATAAAAAATAAAAATAGCATACGACCTGACTTAACAGGCAACAAATAAAGCTTTGATTTGAGCTTGATCTGAGGACTTTAGCTCTCTTAAAACCAGAGATATTGATGGTTAAACATTAAAGTTTTAAAATATTTTTTTCTTCGGATTAAATAATATATAGTTATATCAAAATATAATTATTTTTGTTAAAATTCAGGGATTTTATTTTTTTTTTAAATTTGAAAAACGAAAACGCATTAAAAAATCATTTAGATTAAAAAAAAATTAAAAAAAAAATAATTTTTTTCTTGACTTAGTCGGGAATCGAACTCAGGGTCCTCAAGAATTATATATTATCATATATGATGCAATATAGAAAGTTATATTACTATATATAAATAATATTTATTTCTAAATATTATCATAAAAAATAAATTAATCAATATTTTTAAGTTTAATAAAAAATTAAAGCTTCTAAAACATATTTTCTTTAAAAAAAAAATTTAAAAAAACAACTTTTTTTCTTAGCTCAGCCGGGGATCGAACCCAGGGTCCCTAGGAACCATATATTAACTTATATAATGTAATATATAAAATTATATAACTATAAATAAATAATATTTATTTTTAGATTTTATCATAAGAATTTAATTATTCAATATTTTTAAGTTTAGAAAAAACAAGAAGCTTTAAAAACATATTTTCTTTTTAAAAAAATTAAAAAAAAAATAGTTTTTTTCTGGGTTGAGCCGGGAATCGAACTCGGGGTCCCCAAGCATCATATATTATCTTATATGATCTTATATAAAGTTACACACAACTATTTAAGCAATATGCATTTTTTAAAAATTTAACTTTTAAAATCCAATATGCATTTTTTTTAAGTTTTAAAATACAATGGATTAAACAGATTTTTTTTCTATTTAAAAATTTATAGAATTTATATATATTTTTTTTGACTGATTTTAGGTGCTTTGAGAATCATATATAATTATACAAGCTCTCTTGTATACTTAAATAAAAATATATATGATGCAACATTAAAAAAAAATATTGAAATACTGTCATATAAAAGTATGCATAATTATATATAAAATATTGTGAAAGAAAAAAATATTTTTTACCTTATACAATTGTATAACATTTTATATGGCGTTACATGTGCCACCATTTAAAATTATATATAGAGTTTAAAAAAAAATTGTATTTATATGGTACCTTACAAAACTATATACGGTATCTCATAAGCCATTTATAATTATATCTTTGATAATATTAAAAAAATAAATGTTTGATGCCATGTATAGTTTTATATAACTGTATATAGAGTTATATGTGCGACCATATATAATTGTATTTGAAAATTTTTTTTTTTCGTTTTTTAAGATGGAACCATATATAGTTTTAAATGGTTTCTTGTAAGTCATATATAATTTTAAATGGTTTCTTGTAAGTCATATATAATTATATATATAATGATATTGGATTTTTTTTGAATATGCTCGTATACGTTATTTGATATTAAGTCACATATAAATATGTATGCAATCAGATTAAGTTATATGTTTCACATATGATTATGTCTCCCACATGTATTTATATATTAATATGGTTATCATTAGATGTAATTTTATATAACTCCATTTAAAAAATTTGGAAAAACTCAATGCGAGATATAATTATGTACTTTGTTTGATATGAAAACATATTATTTCATATGGCTATATATACATACATCAAATAATGTAAAATTATATGTATTCATTTTTACTCGGGAAAACAAGAGTTTTATTCAAAAATTGTTGACAGGTCGCTTTACAAGTCTGCTCGTCTAATACCCTGTTCTCACGAGCATCTAAAAACGGTTTTAAACGACATTTGTTTTAATTAAAAAAAAGTGTTCACACGTAATTTCACTCGTTTTATTTTGGTTTTTATTTTGACATTTGCATTATCAGCTGATAAACATGTACACATTTTAACAACAAACGATATTAAAATATTGAAATTATATTCATTAATTATACATATAACTGTTTATAATGTTCAAGAATTGTTTAAAGATAAAAATAGCACGATTTTTTTTGTATTATTTACATTTAGTAATAAACAATGTTGCCAATATTAATAAAATGCTTTAAAAACGCTGAACATTAAAAAATACTCAATTCAACCCCTGGAATTCCGCTCGTTTTAAGTGTGCAATTACAATTCTGGCGTTGGCTTTGAATTTTGCTTGTTTCAATACATTTTGTGTGTAGATCAAAATTCAAAGCCAACGCTGGCGTTTTTTGCTCTACATACCAAACGTATGGAAACAAGCAAAATTCAAAGCCAACGCCAGAATTGTAATTGCACACTAAATCGTTTTAATTTTAAAACGAGCTAAAAACATTTTTATTTTGACATATTACAACAAAAAAATGTATGGTAAAACGAGTCATAAAAATGGTTTTTAAGCATAAAACGAAAAATGTTGTTAAAAATGGTTTTTAAGTGTAAGTGAGAACAGGGTATAAACGGCTCTTTAATAATAACAAAAATTTTAAAAGTGTGGAAAATTTAAAGTTTTTTTATTGTTAAAACGGTTAGTAAAAATCGCTAGATTTCCCGCTGCCCGCTAAATCACTTTTTTTCCCGCTAGACGCAAAATAAAAACGCTAGTTTTAGCGGGAAAAACACCAAATTGGCAACAGTGCGCAATAGACATTTTTTTCGAACAAAGCAATTCGTCACGGTTTCATGAACGCTTCGAAAATTGGAAACGGAATTGAATTTCGTTTCCAATCCAATTTCGTTGTGGATTCATGAACGACATGATTATCTACAAACAATTATAAAAAACGGAGCGGTGTCCTTTAAATGCAGTTGTTCCTCTATTTTTTACTACACTCATAGAAATATCTTAGTAGAAAAATTAGTAAACCCATTGTAGATCAAGTTTTACAGAATAACGCCGTATTCAACAAAAATTAATGTTGATATCGTTGAATAATCAGTAAAGTTGAATCAACATTTTACAACGCTTATACAGAATTCAATAGATAAATCAAAATAGAAAAAACAACCCTGTTCGTTCATTTTTTTTATATTATTAACGAGTGACGAGTGAGTTGGTAGCAATGTGAATCGTGTTTATCTCTTATAAAATTATTTTATGTGTTTGTTTTTTATAAAAATATTTAATATTATAAAAATAAATAGGATCTGATTTGTAAATATTTGGTAAGTAAAAAATACATTGATTACTTTATGTATTCATACTATATTAAAACGTTTTTTGTTTTTTTTTAGGATTTTGTTTTGGTATCACTAAATAACTGGAGAATGGCTTATGAGTGCATAACATAAATAAACGAAGTGTGTGTGAAAATCTTCAAATATTGCAGCTTAAAAAGCCGACGATAATACAAAAATATTGTTATTTATGCTTAATAAAAGAATATTAACAAATAACAACAAGTTTTTTTTATTAATAAAATTTCTTATATTAACAAAAATATGAGTTGAATTTACAAAAAATAAGAGTTGATTTACAAAAAAACGAGTTGATCAACTTTTACAAAAACTGACAATAATTTTTATTGAAATCAACATAAATATTTGTAGGGTCAAAATCAACAATGATTTCTGTTGAATTTACAGCGATTTTCTTTGGGAATACAATGATTTTTGGTTGAGTGTACGCTGCACATAGGGGCAAAATAGTATGTTTTATGGCATCAATTAAACTGCTGGATTTTTGTAGTTGTTATGTACATCGTTTTAAAGAGCGTAGTTTTTCGATTAAATTTATGTAAAAACATGTATGACTTTCTTTGCAAAATTGCGGAAAAATGCGCAAAAACGAAAAAAAAAAATTGTAGTTCGAAGTATAAAATTTTAATGTAAATATGTGTCCATGGCTATCTCTAAAATAAGTAAGTATTAGAATTACATGCATATCAAGTATTCCACACCAAATGTTTCACTAAAAAAAGTTGTGTCGTATATATTTGAAGTAGGAAAAAAAAACTATTATCAACCCTTTTTGGGAAGTTGAAAATTGGTCGTGGGGATGTTAAGGGGGGGTGTCTGGGGATACCTTCTTCCTCGCGATAAGTATTTACAAATTGATTTAGTATATTTATGCGTAAATAGTACAATTTTATCAAATTTATATATTATTTTCATATCCACGCGACCCAAATTGGGCTGGGCGAAATAAATGGCATTTGGTATACCACTTATTTATTTGGCAGGTCAAGGAACTTATGTCATAAAAATTTTTGATGTGTTGAACAAATGTAAGAAAACTCTGTAAAAAATCGTGTTTCCGAGATTTTTTTTTAATTCTTTGAGAGAAAACTTTTTTCCCCTGGCCCGATTTTGCCCATTTATGAACCTAATCAGCCTATGGCCATTATATACATTCGTGCCAAGTTTGAGGAGTCTAGAATTTTTAGTTTGGACTGCATGTGGTTTAATAGTATAAAATAAGTGCAGTTGCACAAAGCGGGCGCTGTTGGTGCAAGTTTCTATGACTGATTCTAGTAAAGAATTATACCACTTACCACTGTATAAAAATCTCTAAGGATAATGTAGGATGTCTTGACTTATTGACCTTTGAACTTGTGTTATAAAAATCTTCATAAATAGGGTGTTCTTAGAACGGCTATAACTACTTTAATATTAAATGCAATTTGGTCAGAATGAATGAAAATAATTTGTGCTAAAATTAACTTTTAATTGATGTGTATAGTTCCAACATTTTTGTTGGTTTACCTTTAATTTTGAGTTTTCAACTTAAGACTTTTAAAATATTTTTTTGTTTTTTTTTTTAACTTTTACTAAATTTAACACAGTGCCAAGGAAGGAAGAATGGATAAATCAAAAAAGTAAAAATGCAGTTAAGCGTAGAAAAGTATAGGCTTTCGATATAAAATAAAGTTAACAAAATCGCTTTTTTAAAATTGAATTGTTGCCAAGAATCCCCATATAGCTGTAAATTTTCAAAACAAAAACTTTCCAGCTGTAGTAAAAACAGTAAGAAATTTGGGCAAACGTACAGAAATTTTAATAATTTTTATTTTACTTTTGCACTACTCTTTATTCTTCTGCATCAGCGAAACGATCATTATTTAAAGACATATTATTTATTTGATCTGATGCTTCCTGAATGGATGTGTGTTCGTTGACATTATCACTGAATGGACTTCCTTCTACACCTATAGCACTATCACCCTCGTCGTCATCCATGTATTCACTATCATCTGATATACTGTCCCCAGAGTCAGGATGTAAAGCTTGACATTCTGTCATTGCCTGATACATTGTGCCAACACAGTTCTGGTCATCAGGTATAAGCCAACACTCTGTTATTTGGTTCTCTTCCGCATCTTCATATGTTTCGTTATCAAGCTCCACTTCATCGTCCTCACTGCCACTATCCCCGTCATCGTGTTTGTGGTCTAATGTCCCGTTAGAATCATTTACCTGGCAATTATAGAAGCCAGGCCACTTGAGTTGGTGGTCGAGCATAAAATAAATGCATTTACTGGGTAAGGTGGAAATTCCATGTACACTTATCTGTTTCCAGAATATTGATATTCCATCCAAATTGTTGTTTGGCCGCCAAATCAATGAACTAAAAACCAAACATTGTATGGTATATGTACATATGTAAGTATGTGTATGCAAATTTTTTTAAATAACTTACTTTTGGCTGATGTAAACACTGCCTGTGCCAATAGTTTTCTCTTCGATTTTTAGTTGAACATTAGCAGCTGAAAAAGCTATCCCAACATTAGGTGGAGTTATCCGGCCGATTATAACCATTTTCATTTCTCTTATTCCGTAAAACCAAACCAGAAACCAATCACCAAACAAACCAAAATTTTAAATTTATACAGAAAACGAAGCCGATCGGCTAACAGCCGCGACTTAGCCGCCGCCGATGTTTTTTTAGGTACTCCAGCCGCCGCCGGTTTGTTCGTCTTAAGGTACCTAGAGACGACGCAATATTATGTACAATATTCAATTATATTGATGGTGTATGGGTAAGATTGACCATTGTACAATCGCCAATATTACCCACACACCTTCAATATAATTGAATATTGTACATAATATTGCGTCGTCTGTAGGTACCTTTAAGGTACCTACATACGACGCAATATTATGTACAATATTCAATTATATTGAAGGTGTGTGGGTAATATTGACGATTGTACAATGGTCAATCTTACCCACACACCATCAATATAATTGAATATTGTACATAATATTGCGTCGTCTGTATGCAAAAATGTAAAAATGTTTACAAAAAATAGTTTTAGTTAGCCGCCGCCGATCGATTTTTTGCTTAGCCGCCGCCGCCGACAATTTCATGTCGGCTTCGTTTTCTGTTCTCGACTTTCGACCCCTTTACAACACTGGACATTTTTGTTAAGTGCGTTTACATTGGATTTCTAATCTAGTAAATTGCAATTTTAATCTACTTTGCAATCTGTACCGTTTACATTGGCATTTTTTACATTTGAGAAGATTAAAATTGGCATTTATAACAAAAAGTTGGTAATAAATGTGTGTGACTGCGTCAAAAGACAGCGACGGTAATTAGTCGTCGTATGATTAACAAGGACAGTGACGGCGTTTACAAATAACAATGACGGCGGCATAAACATACTTGGCAGCGTCATCAAAACGACAGGCTTTGTGTCGGTGTTTTTCAGTGTTGGAAAATGCAAATAATAGAAATACAGAGTTATATCTACTTTATCAGATTGTGTTTGCCGATTACACGCAAAAAAAAAAATCAGTGTCAGATTGAGCATTCCTACTTGGTAAAATTTTTTTCATACACTCAACCAAAAATCATTGTATTCCCAAAGAAAATCGCTGTAAATTCAACAGAAATCATTGTTGATTTTGACCCTACAAATATTTATGTTGATTTCAATAAAAATTATTGTCAGTTTTTGTAAAAGTTGATCAACTCGTTTTTTTGTAAATCAACTCTTATTTTTTGTAAATTCAACTCATATTTTTGTTGATATAAGAAATTTTATTAATAAAAAAAAGCTTGTTGTTATTTGTTAATATTCTTTTATTAAGCATAAATCACAATATTTTTGTATTATCGTCGGCTTTTTAAGCTGCAATATTTGAAGATTTTCACACACACTTCGTTTATTCATGTTATGCACTCATAAGCCATTCTCGAGTTTTCTGATGATACCAAACAAAATCCTTAAAAAAAACAAAAAAGTTTTAATATGAATAATAGTATGAATACATAAAGTAATCAATGTATTTTTTTACTTACCAAATATTTACAAATCAGATCCTATTTTTATTTATTTTTATAATATTAAATATTTTTATAAAAAACAAACACATAAATAAATTTTATAAGAGATAAACACAATTCACATCGCTACCAACTCACTCGTCACTCGTTAATAATAAAAAAAAAAAAAAATGAACGAACAGGGTCGTTTTTTCTATTTTGATTTATCTATTGAATTCTGTATAAGCGTTGTAAAAAGTTGATTCAACTTTACTGATTATTCAACGATATCAACATTAATTTTTGTTGAATACGGCATTATTCTGTAAAACTTGATCTACAATGGGTTTACTAATTTTTCTACTAAGATATTTCTATGAGTGTACCAAAAAAAATGTTTACCAAATTTGTGCTAAAATTATGCTTGTCGATGTTAAATTAACATAATTAGTTTTTTATGTAAAATAACCAAGTAGCTTGCACAATAAATTTACTTGCACAAAAATTTATCGAAAGAAAACAACAACAAAAAAAAAAACAAATACAGACCGCCATTTTCATTTTGTATTTTTGTGTGTTATAAAAACGTAAAAAGGATATTGATAAATAAAATTAAAATAAATTAATAAAAAATTTTTATTAAAAATAAAAAAAGATAAATAAATGTAAAATAAAAAAATGCTAAAGTTAATTTTGCTGTCATAACTTAAAACACCATTTATTTAGCAAAATCAATGGAGTCACAGACGTTTGTTTCAATGAATTACAAATGGAATAATAAAGTGAGTATACCCCTATTCCGAAGACACCAATAAGGTTTAATAGATTTTTAGTTAAAAATTAGTGTTTGGTAATAATTTTCTATTTTAACAGGGTACTGCTAAATAAATTTTTTAAGCTATGGCGAATCCTTCACTACAATAAAGAGCATGGGCACCAGTCCTCCCTTTACTTATAAAATTAAAACCTAAAAACTCATTTATATAGCAAAGCCAATGGAGTCCAGACCTGTTTTGATGAGTAACAAATGGAATCACAAAGTAAGTGTTCCTCCTAACCAAAAGACCAATGGGGTTTACTAGTTTTTTAAATTAAAAATTAATGTTTTGTAATAATTTTCTATTTTTACAGGATGCTTTTAAATAAATTCGTGAAGCTATAGCGGATCCTTCACTTCAAGAAAAAGCGTAGGCAGCAGTCACTAGAGAAAATTGTACATAAAGGGTCAGTTGGTCGGTGGTAAATAAAATCCTACACAACATTTATTATATTAATATGGATTTATTCTGTGAAAATTTTAAATTCAACAAATATACAATTTTTTACAAAAATTTAATAAAAAAATTATTTTAGCATAAATATGGTAATTTATAGCATTATTTTTAGTCACCCTTACAAATCATTTTGGTATATTTCACCATATTTCTTTTGGTATATTTTACCAAGTTTTTGCTTAAATAGCATTAGCATTTTCTTCAAAATTTTTTACATAAGCGTTTTGGCTAAATTACGAAAACTACTTCGTCGGTTGTAGTTTTAGCATATTTTTGGTAAAATTGCGCCGGATTTTTGCTCACTCCGACACAGATTTTTTTTGCGTGTAAACTTGTTTTGTCTCCACAAATTATATTAATATGGATTTATTCTGTGAAAATTTTAAATTCAACAAATATACAATTTTTTACAAAAATTTAATAAAAAAATTATTTTAGCATAAATATGGTAATTTATAGCATTATTTTTAGTCACCCTTACAAATCATTTTGGTATATTTCACCATATTTCTTTTGGTATATTTTACCAAGTTTTTGCTTAAATAGCATTAGCATTTTCTTCAAAATTTTTTACATAAGCGTTTTGGCTAAATTACGAAAACTACTTCGTCGGTTGTAGTTTTAGCATATTTTTGGTAAAATTGCGCCAGATTTTTGCTCACTCCGACACAGATTTTTTTTGCGTGTAAACTTGTTTTGTCTCCACAAATCTCCATTCCGAATTTTAAAGAAATCGGACCAGTTCTTCTTGTAGCCCCCATACAAACCACCTTCCCGATTTTCACATAAATTTCTCAAATTTCATTAAAATAGAAAATATTTAATTAAAATTTTGTTTGTGTATGTTAAACGCGTACTTTAATAACCTTATAAAATCTGATTATCATCGGACCAGTTTTGGACTTAGGCCCCATGTAAAAATTTCGTGAGTGTTTTTTACACTTATTAAAGATTTTACAAAATATAGATCTAATCGGTCCATGGGACCCATATTCCGGGAAACTCTGATGTAGGGTATTATATAGTCGGTCTTTTTTTTCTCCTTTATGGTCGACCCAGTCTATTGACCATTGTACAATCGTCAATGTTACCCACACATCATCAATATAATTGAATATTGCACATAATATTGCGTCGTCTGTAGATACCTTAAGCAAAATTGGATATGGAGCATAATGCCATAAAATCTTTTTTGTTTTAAAGTTTAAAATCTTTTGATCTATTGTATGTATGTAAAAGTCTGAAAACTAAAAACTGTTTACAATAGAGGTATTCAGAGTCTTGTTGCTAGCCCTGGCAATGTAACAAAAGTGTACATCCAAGGTAGATTTATTCAAGGTAAGATCCAATAACCTCACTTTTCCTCCATAGTAATTTTTTTGTCAAATTTAAAAACAATAATATTTACGAATTTTCAAAACGAAATAAAAATATTTTGTTCGGTATAAATGACTTGAGTTTACACTACACTTTTTATGCTTAAAAATATTTTATTTTTTTTTAATTTTTATCGTCGAAAATAAAAGAGTTTGGTTTGAATTTCAATATTTTTTTATAATTTAGTTGTTTTCTAAAATTTTAAAGTCTTAAAAAGCGTTTAAATTGGTTAATGTGTGCACTAAACATTTAAGTCGTTTTTGCCGACTAAAATGATTTTGAAAGAAAATTGTTTTCATTTACGTCACTAAAATATTACCTTATATAAATCTACCTTGTGTACATCTATAAAAAAAATTAATAGTGGTATTCAGATTCTTACTTGTCAGCCCTGGCACTGGTGGTAAAAGAGCACTTTTTAAAATTACTTTTCAAAATACATGTATTTTTTGAAAGAAGTACTCTTTTGCTACATTGCCAGGGCTGGCAACACGACTCTGAATACCTCTAATAGAGGCAATGTAGCAAAAGAGTACTTCTTTCAAAAAATACATGTATTTTGAAAAGTAATTTTAAAAAGTGCTCTTTTACCACCAGTGCCAGGGCTGGCAAGTAAGACTCTGAATACCACTAATATAAATATGTAGCAAAAAATGGTAAATATTAAAACAAAAGCCGTCGCACACACTGAAAGAATTTTGTTCATTACGGCTATGAAAACCAGTGTTAGAAATGATATATCCATAGAATCTCCGGAAATTTCCGAAATTATGGAGGCCATAATATGCATGAAAAACAACAAAGCCCCTGGTCCCGATAATATACCCCCTGAGTTACTTAAAGCATCACCTGAAATAAGCGCTAAACTTATCTACCCCATCATCAGAAACTTTTGGATAACTAATACACTATGTGACGAGTTAAAAGAAGGGCTTATTATTAACATACCAAAAAAAGGTGACTTGTCACAATGCAAAAACTGGCGTGGTATCACTCTTATCAATATCGCAAACAAGATAATCTCTCAAATTATAAATAAAAGGCTATCAACCGCATTTGATCCTTTTCTACGTAACGAGCAGGCTGGATTTCGTCCCAATAAATCATGTATCGACCACATAAATAGTCTACGTATAATAATCGAACAATCCGTTGAATGGAGAACGTCGCTTTACTTGGTCTTTATTGATTTCGAAAAAGCCTTCGATACCCTATCACACTCAGCTATATGGAGTGCACTTGCATGCAAAGGCACTCCCACAAAAATTATCGATATTTTAAAAGGTCTTTATCACAATGCAAGCTGTCGTATTTTGCACGAGGGTTGTATTAGCAAATCATTTCCCATCAAAACAGGAGTTAGACAAGGTTGTGTCCTGTCACCTCTTCTATTTAACTTAGTCCTAGACAACATAATGTTAAAAGCATCAAGCGAGCAAAGGGGAATCACATGGGGACTTAACAAGCGGCTTGAAGACCTGGACTATGCTGACGACATATGTCTATTATCCCATAGCTACAATGATATGCAGGCCAAGCTTAATGCAGTACAGGCTGAAGCAGCTAAAACTGGCTTAAAAGTAAATATTACCAAAACTAAGGTAATGAGAATTAATGCGGTAAACAACAGACCATTCACTATAAATGAACAGACACTCGAAGACGTCTCAGCATTCTGCTACCTTGGCAGCCTTTTAACTATTACTGGAGGTTCTGGGGACGATGTTAGAAACCGAATAAAAGCTGGTAAACAATCATTTGGCTTACTAAACCCCATTTGGCGATCAACGCAAATATCGAAAAAAACCAAACTTAATATATTCAACTCCTGCATAAAATCGACACTTCTTTATAGTTGTGAATCATGGAATGCAGCACAGGCAGATATAAACTCGATACAAGTCTTCATAAACCGTTGTCTACGACGAATATTACGAATATTTTGGCCAGTCACCATTTCGAATGAAAGACTATGGATCCAAACTTGCCAAACCCCTATAATCTTCGAAATACGGAAGAGAAAATGGCGCTGGCTGGGGCACACTTTGCGAAAGCCCACTGATGATGTGACAAGAAATGCCATCGATTGGAACCCGCAAGGTAGCCGGCAGACCATCGCACACCTGGCGTCGCCAAATCGAAATTGAGGCTGGCAACCATAATTTGAGCTGGAACGAAATTAAAAACCTAGCCTTGGACAGATCCAAATGGAATGAATTTGTTATGGCCCTATGCTCCTTATAGGAACTACGGGAACTAATATATATATATATATATATTAGAGTGTCCCTTATTTTGGAAATGTTGGAAATCTTGAGACGGTACCCGCTCATTTTTTTCCTTTTGACTTAAAAATAACTCAGGAAAAATTTTACGCCCCTAGGACCACGCCTTCCCTACGCGACGGGGCCTTAAAGAGCGGGGCCTAAAAAATCATTTTTCCATACAAACCAAAAAAATTTTTTTTTTATTTTTAATTTTTTTGTTATTAATTATTATATTACTTGGTTTGCTTATTCACGACAAAAAATTTGATTTTGGAGGGATAAGTCTTTCAGCGCTAAAAAATTTTTCGCAAAAAAAAAATTTGGGCGGCCGGGGTCCTACAGTAAAAAATTTTTAAAAAATATTTTTTTTTAGTTTTGACCAGCAACGGTTTTAGTTGCTATGTTGCTTTAAATGATATATATTCCAAAAAAAAAATTATTCATATCTGTGACATCTTTATCTTTTTCGAAAAAAAAAATTTTGAGCCGTAGGAATCCTACGGTAAAAAATTTTTAAAAAATATTTTTTTTTAGTTTTGAAAAGCAATGGTTTTAGTTTTTATGTTGTTTTTAATGATATATATTCCAAAAAAAATATTATTCATATTTGTGACATTTTTATCGTGTATCGAAAAAAATCATCAATGCATTTTTTACCCTTTTTTAGAACACGATTAAGATGTCACAGATACAAAAAATATTTTTTTATGAATATATATCATTTAAAGCAACATAGCAGCTAAAACCGTTGCTGGTCAAAACTAAAAAAAAATATTTTTTAAAAATTTTTTACTGTAGGACCCCGGCGGCTCAAAATTTTTTTTTGCGAAAAATTTTTTAGCGCTGAAAGACTTATCCCACCAAAATCAAATTTTTTGTTGTGAATAAGCAAACCAAGTAATATAATAAATAATAACAAAAAAATTAAAAATCAAAAAAAAAATTTTTTGGTTTGTATGGAAAAATGATTTTTTAGGCCCCGCTCTTTAAGGGCCCGTCGCGTAGGGAAGGCGTGGTCCTAGGGGCGTAAAATTTTTCCTGAGTTATTTTTAAGTCAAAAGGAAAAAAATGAGCGGGTACCGTCTCAAGATTTCCAACATTTCCAAAATAAGGGACACTCTAATATATATATATGAAAACCTACATTGATTCTATGAAAAAAATCATTAGAAGTGAGCCAATGATGCCCTTCATAGAATCTATGAAACAAGTTCATAGAAACCAGATACCTATGAAAAAGTTCATAGGCTATGGAAAAAAAATTTTATTGTTCAATTCTATTTTTTTTATTATTTTATTATTTAATTTTTATTTACTTTATTATTTTATTTTTATTTATTAACAATATTCTATTTTTAAAAATTTATTTATTTTTAACTGATCCCCACCGAGATTCGAACACAATACCAGTTGTTCGTGAAGCTTAGTCTCTAACCACTGAGCTAAAGTAAATAAACAAGTTATAACACTTAAAATCTATTTTGTTAAATATCCTGCTTTAAAATATTATGCTCTGCCGCAATGCTCTGCCAAAATCTGTGTGTATGTTTTTAGAAAACAAAATGTTTGTGTCAAAGACTAACAAGACTTCCAACTCATTTTGTTTTGCTGTCAGAGCACCTAACTCTTTGTATGTATTTGAGTTAGGTCCTCATTAGTATTAGTGCACCTAACTTTTTTCACCACCGACCAAAATTAAATTCACCATACACAGAGTTACTTTTGTTTATCAATATTTTTTTTGTTTTGGAATTTTTTCGTAACAAAAAGTGGGAAAGCATAAATAAACATAAAACATAACTTTTCATGGGGGCTAGTACCGGTATAAATGCATATTTGCAATTAAAATAAGAAAAAAATCAAATGGAAATACTTAAAAATATCAACTCTGAATTCGATTTTTGAATTTACCACAACTACTTCACCTCTAAATAATGACAAAAGTCAATTTAAAAAATAATAATAAAACTAGAATTTTTTTGTACTACAAAAAAAAAAAAAAAATATTTATAATCACTGCTTTTAATATGGCTGTTAAAAAGCTTATTCCAAAGAAGACGCCAGTGACTAAAGTTATCTGTGAAGAAAACCAGGTAAAAAAAGATGTTGACCAACTTCCTCATCCAAGTGTTTCGCTCTGTCAGATGGCCAAAATACATCGAAATGGATTTTACACAAAAGCAGTTAAAGATGCCACCATCAGCTTACTCAAACTTTGAAGATATACCGTTCTGAATCTGAGCTATTGCTATTGCTCATGGTTGAGTTGGTATTTTTCTTGGCTGTCCTGTGCCACAATGGGTGTTTCATACTTTATTGTTAAAGGGGTAAGCCCGTCGTAGTTATTGGTTCGTAGGAAGATCTGCACGGCTTTGACCAATGTTGAAGCTAACGATAAGGCCACGCGGGTAAAGCTATTAACGCTACCAATACCAACTTCAAATGTCGTCACGATGAAATCTGCAAAATTGGACCGGGCCATCTATTTTTGTAAGATCTAATGGGTTCAAACTTCGGAACTGCTTTGTTTGTTTCTAAAGAATAATAAAACTCATTTTAATATTTAAAAAAAAAAAAACAATGGGTATTTTTGTTGCATTATTTGCGATTTATTTAGTTTAATGTTTTCTATATACTTATACATATACTAAGCTTTATTTTTCCTATAGAAAAAAACCTCAGTTTCTGAGACTTTTCCTATAAAAAAAGTCTAAGATTCTGTAATATTTTTTCTATGGAAAAGTCTCAGATTCTGTGAAGTTTTTCTCGGGTTCTGAGACATTTCTCCTAAAGAAAAAGTCTCAGATTCTGAGACATTTTTCCTAAAGAAAAAGTCTCAGATCCTGAGACATTTTTCTATAGAAAAAGTCTCAGATTCTGAGACATATTTTCTATAGAAAAAGTCTCAGATTCTGAGACATATTTTCTATAGAAAAAGTCTCAGATTCTGAGACATATTTTCTATAGAAAAAGTCTCAGATTCTGAGACATATTTTCTATAGAAAAAGTCTCAGATTCTGAGACATTTTTTCTATAGAAAAAGTCTCAGATTCTGAGACATTTTTTCTATAGAAAAGTCTCAGATTCTGAGACATTTTTTCTATAGAAAAAGTCTCAGATTCTGAGACATTTTTTCTATAGAAAAAGTCTCAGATTCTGAGACATTTTTTCTATAGAAAAAGTCTCAGATTCTGAGACATTTTTTCTATAGAAAAAGTCTCAGATTCTGAGACATTTTTTCTATAGAAAAAGTCTCAGATTCTGAGACATTTTTTCTATAGAAAAAGTCTCAGATTCTGAGACATTTTTTCTATAGAAAAAGTCTCAGATTCTGAAACATTTTTTCTATAGAAAAAGTCTCAGATTCTGAGACATTTTTTTTTTTAGAAAAAATATCAGATTCTGAGAGATTTTTTCTATAGAAAAAATCTCAGATTCTAAGACATTTTTTCTATAGAAAAATTCTCAGATTCTGAGACATTTTTCCTACATAAAAGTCTCAAAATCTGTGACACTTTCCCTACAGAAAAAGTTTCAGATTCTGAGACATCTTTCCTGGAGAAAAAGTCACAGATTATGAGGCACTTTTTCTATAAAAGAAGTCTCAGATTCTGAGAAATTTTTTCTATAGAAAAAGTTTCAGATTCTTAGACATTTTTTATAGAAAAAGTCTCAGATTCTTAGACATTTTTTATAGAAAGTCTCAGATTCTGAGACAGTTTTTGTATAGAAAAAGTCTCAGATTCTGATACATTTTTTCTATAGAAAAATTCATAGATTCTGAGACATTTTTCGTATATAAATAGTCTCAAAATCTGTGACACTTTCCCTACAGAAAAAGTTTCAGATTCCGAGACATCTTTCCTAGAGAAAAAGTCACAGATTATGAGACATTTTTTCTATAAAAAAGTCTCAGATTCTGAACATTTTTTCTATAGAAAAAGTCTCAAATTCTGAGACATGTTTTCTATAGAAAAGGTCTCATATTCTGAGACATTTTTTCTATAGAGAAAGTCTCAGATTCTGAGACATTTTTTCTATAGAAAAAGTCTCAGATTCTGAGACATTTTTTCTATAGAAAAAGTCTCAGATTCTGAGACATTTTTTCTATAGAAAAAGTCTCAGATTCTGAGACATTTTTTCTATAGAAAAAGTCTCAGATTCTGAGACATTTTTTCTATAGAAAAAGTCTCGGATTCTAAGATATTTTTCCCAAAGAAAAAGCCTCAGATTCTGAGACATTTTTCCCATAGAAAAAGCTGCAGATTCTGAGACATTTTTTTCTATGGAAAAAGTCTTAGAATCTCAGACTTTTTTCAAAGCTACAATGTGACATTTTTCATATAGAAAAAGTGTCAGATTCTAAGACACTTTTCATATAGAAAAAGTCTCAGATTCTGCAACATTTCAGATTCTGAGACTATAAAAAAAAAATCAGATACGGAACTTTTTCTGTAGAGCCTTTTTCAGACTTCCCGAAAAGCGGGTACAACCAAACGCAGTTGCAAAAACTGATGAGACCACAGGAACCACTTTTCCTTACCCTAAAGTTTGCATTGTTAAAAGGACGAGGTCTTTCGGAAAATTATTGCCAGTACGTAAAATCAGAACTCCACAGAAAAATATGCGACTGAAAGACACAAAAGAACAACGCTAAAGATTAGAATATAAACCAAAACAAACTAAAAAATACTAAGCAATGACTACCTTTGTTAACATAATTTACTATTCCATGCACAATATTCATTGCACATGTACATATTTTCATCCCCTCTTTACAACCGCAATCTGGAAATAATCAAATGGAAGTTTATACGATTTAGAGCTTAAATAATACAATTTATTAATTTAAAATCAAAATATATATTAGATTCTAATGTACTTACCAAGTTTCTTGTGCAAAAAAACAAAAATCGTCCAGAAATTCCATATTTTACCAAAAAAATAATTAAACAACCCAGCAAAAAAAGAACATACTAAAATGTTAATAAAAAGTAGTTCAACTGCTGCTAAAGTAGTTCTAACTTTGCTGAAACTCTAGTGAATTTAACATGGTGGTGTCGCGCAAAATAAGTAGTTTTTTTTACATTTTTTAAGTACATATAAAGGAGTACTCATACTGTTGTCATAGTTTAAGTTTTTGTATGTAAAGTTTAATTACATCTTTAAGATCACTATTTAAGAGCATTTTTGCACTACTTAAAAAGTGTCTTTTTAGAATTCATTGGGAAGTAGATTTAGTAAGCGATTCTGACGATGCCAATGTTCTAATAACATTACTAAACATCGAAAATGCGACTGGGACGCGACCTTATGCACTTGATTACATTAGTTCTGCTGGTCAAAAATCCGGTCTCCACACTTTTCCATCACATCTGGTTTTTGAGAAAATTGTGGTCAAAGTTCAAAAAAATCGCCGTTTTGGTCATTTTTGGAAACTCATAGCGGATGAACCCGATGCGATGGCGACTTCAAACTAAGTCGAGGGTTAAGCTAAAACTTTCCTCTTTAAGATGCATAACTCATTTGGTCAGTCGCCTTAAATTTTTGGGCACCAATTGTATTTCAATGCTGTCATATCAAAAAAAGTTTTTGGGGGAAAACACTTTATTAAAAGACAATTGGTGCTCCAAAGGTTGAAGCGACTGATGAATTGAGTTATACGTCTTTAAGAGCAATGTTTGAGCTTTACCCTTAAAAAGTATGGAGACCGGATTTGTGACCAGGAGAATAATTGTAATCATGTTTATAAGCCTTATACTATAAGGTGGCGTTCCATTCAAATAAGGTTTTTTTTTCATATGATTTGTAGCGGCAAAAATCGTTTTTTTTTTTGGGAACAAGACATCATTGAGAGACAATTGGTGCCCTAGGGGTTAAGGCGACTGACCAAAAGAGTTCAGAATCCTTAAGAGCAATGTTTAAGCTTTAGCCTCGACTTATTTTTAAGTCGCTATCATATCGGGTTCATCCGCTATGATTTGGCAAAAATTAACAAAACGGCGATTTTTTTTTAACTTTGACATCAATTTTCCCAAAAACTTGATGTGATGGAAAAGTTTGGAGACCAGATTTGTGATGAGTAGAACAATTGCAATTAACTGTGTAAGGTCGCGGCCCAGTCGCATCAATATTTTTTCAAAATGTTCAGTAGTGTATTTTTTAAATAATTATCATGTGAGGGTATAATACAAAAGTTAAAAAAAAAACTCCTGGGGAAGTTTTAAAAATTGCATTTGGTGTGTGAACTTTTTTTCACCAAAATGAACTAATGAAATGATTTTTATTATCTGTACAACATTGCCCATCGCGTGGTTGGATGAGCTCTTTTTTGATATAAAAAAGTTATAACCCTATTATACATATTTACGCCCACAAAAGTGTTCGTACCACAAAAAATTTGGTCCAAGTTCAGGACTTTATACTTCATCCGACATAAAATTGTTTAATTTGCTTGACAAAAAAACAATGATCGCTAAAAAATTGCGTTTTAGAGGTTGGTTCGCTTCTCCAAGGTGAAACTTTTCCCCTCCGGTCCGATTTTAACCTACCTAGAACTATAAAAAATATTTGTACCAAACGTCAGGTGGATAGCTGTTTTATTTTGGACTACATCGTGTTACATACAGACAGACGGAGGGATGTTCATAGAACTTATCAGAATCGATCACTGATCAATATAATATATTGTCACCAAAAATCCAACACATTTTGCTTTTTTAAAGTAGCAGCGAAAAACGTTGTGAAACATTTTTTTTATTTTGTTCATAAGTCCGTCATTTTTCATCGGATAGGTCTGCATTTTTGGAAATGGTTTCAGTTAATGAATTGTATCACAACTAGAAAATCACATTTTGATAATTTTATAGGGGGACAATACATCACAATCAATAACTTGATTTTGAAAAAAGTGTTGTCACTTTGTTTTGCATTTTAGGCGACGATTCTCTTTATGGGAATGACCAAGTGAGTGTACCCTCTATACTGTAGTTAAAAGGTATAAAAACAAAATCAGTTTACACCAAATTTAAGATTAAACAAATTAAAAATAAAACAAATGTTTTTATTCCTGGAATTGTAACCTATCAAATATTAACTTTTTGCCTTTCAATTATATATAAAACTATAGTTTAGACTAAAACTCTATTAAATAAATTTAAATAAATATGTTCTTTTCATTACGTTTAAAAAATATTAAAAAAAAACTCATTCCGACTATAGTGTTCTAAAGTAGTGGAATCCATATTATTGTCCTTCTTATTGACATATTTGGATGTTATTTTAAACTACTTTTTTTTGCAACAAAAAATATTCACTAATTGCTACTTTTTATGTAGTTTAAGTCTACTTCGTTTTGAACTACTTCGATTTTTTTTTGCTGGGAACTTTTTTGTTTATATTTTGATTTCAAATGTCATATTTTTGTTACTTCACCACACTTTCACAACTGTGTTGAAATACACAGTACCTGTATGTGTGAATAAATTTATTGAGGTTATGTAGAGTCGGAGGTCTTGTTAGTCTTTGGTTTGTGTATTTTCAAAAAAAAAAATAACGAACATTACAAAACTAAGTGTTAGTCGGCGAAGTTTTCCTCCTTTGGTGGCGCTGCTAGCTAAGGCGTCGATTATAAATTTCCCAGCCGGTAGTTCTTGGGTTCGAACCCCGCCTGGGCAGCAATATTTTTTTTTTACGTTTTTTATGTTTTTTTTATATTTTTTATATTTTTTTAATATATTTATTCAAATTATTTTATTATTGTAACATTATTTTAATTTTTAAAAAATTATTAATGACATTTTTTTTCTATGAATCTTACAAAATCTAAGAATAAAATTCTATGAAATATTTCAAAATACTAATGAATATTCATTCAGCCAATGAATTGTTTCATAGATTCTATGAATTTGGTTTTATGAAATATGTTCATAGATATTATGAACAATAATTCTTTCACTGCAGTGTTGCGTCTTCATGTAAAGAGTGGCCAAAAATAGAAGGAGTTAAGTTAGAGCGTTAAAATTTGGAACACTTGTTAAAATCGATAAGATCAAGAAAAATTTTGAATTTGGTCAATATCCGCCTAAGGATTCGTATCCTTCGCATATATCCTGAAATTAATATACGGCATAAAACGAAAACTAACGCTTTAATCTTCATGTTATTTATTGTAGTTATATAATTAGGCTGACCATTCGTACTGATTTGATCAGTACATGTACTGATTTTTGATCACGTGTACTGATCAAGAAACGTTGTACTGATTTGTACTGATTTTTTAAAATATGTACTGATTGTACTGACTTTTGAACATTTCAACATCAAAAATAATTTTATTCGAAAATTCTATACAAAAACTTGAATTTCCATTATATAAGTCGTCAGAATTGTTTTTTATAACTTAAGTCTGACAATGGGATAATTTATAATGAATTTATTCTAAGGAGACTAGAGTTCGAGTTCAAGAGGTTTATTAATGCAATAATATATCTGAGCATGAGGTTATTTTGATCTTCCTAAATTTTTATGAAAATGGGCAGAGAATATTTAAGGTTTTCTATAACAAAAAGTTCAATGGGCCGATGGATTTTTTATAAAAATTATGTAAATTGCATGAATCCAAATGAATCTGAGATCTTAGATGAGATAATGTCATCAAGGCTTATTAGAAAAAGCGCTCAGAAAATCAGGGCCATTAAAAAAAACACGTGGTTATTAGCTGTGAAGTTTTCTTACAGGAAAAGTTGTCAAAACTTACGGAAAAAAGTCTTTAAAATCTAAGGGATTTTCTTACTCTAAAAACCTGTAGAATTTTGTTACATTTTCTGCACTGAAACGATCAAAACATTCAAATGAAGTCGTTTATAGCCAACTAAATTTTCTGGAAAATATTTTTATTTTGCAGTTGTTTTTTAGCAGTTGTTTTTTGCGGCTGTTTTTTAACAGTTGCTTTTAATAAAAATACATAGGATCAAGTAGTGTAACCAAAATTTTTTGAGTGTTGAAAAACATCAAAAACATAAAAACATGGGCGTACTGATTTAAGCTCACACTCAAAAAATTATGTTAGTAAAATCAACTGAAAATGTCAGTTAAAATAACTACTTTGTTAGTTGTTTTGGGGTCAACTACTTTTTCAGTTAAATCAACTAACAATGTTAGTTATTTTAACTGACAAAAAACAACTGACTTATGTAGTAAAAACTACTTATATTTGTAGTCAAAACAACTAAAATGTAGTAAAAATAAAATAATCAATAAATAATTTTTTTTTCAAAAAATTTTTCAGAAAAAAAATTTGAAGACCAAATTTTTTCAATTTTTTTTTTTTAAAAAAAAGTTGTGAAAAATAAAAAAAACGAAAATTTATTTTTATTTTTTGGAAAAAAAAACTTTGAAAATTTTTCAGAGATAAAAAAAATAAAATTAACTACTTTAAATAACTGTTACTACATCACAGTACTTTTTTGTTAGTTATTCAAAAAAACTACTTAAAATAACTAACAGAAATAGTTGTTTGATATTTTTTATACAAAAACAACTGACTTTGTAGTTGAAAACAACTAACTACTGTAAAATATACAAACAACTAACATGTAGTAACTTACATAATTTTCTGAGTGCAGAAAAAAATGGTCACCCTATATATAATGCCATTAATTATTCTACTAAATTTTGTCCAATTCGGAGCAAGGATACGCCTAGCTCAAAAATGCCCTTTTTAAAATAACGTTCAGAAAAAGGGTAAAAATTGAAGCTATTTCATGAAATTTTGAAAATCCAACTGTTATAATATGCTCAATGTATTAGCCAAAATTTGTGCAAATCGGAACAAGGATACGCCCTCCTCGAAAATGTCCTTTTTTAAAAAAGTCAAGAAACGTGTAAAATCCAAATTCCTTCATGAATTTTTGCATCCGCAACACTTAGAATATACCTTAAATCTTAATCAAATGAAAAAATTTAAGCAAGGATGTAATACATATATTAAAAATGTCCTTAAAAAATTTAAAAAAAAGTTTACAAAATCCTTCGTACTTCATGAAATTCTGTTCTGATAATGTTGAAAATACAGTATTTTAGTATAATTGAAGCAAGGATTATCCTTAACCTATCCTTAGGATATTCTTAGCGCATAAATATCCTTTTTTTAAGACTTGAGAAAATTCAGGGAAATCCTTTGACCTTAAAACTATCAATAATTCACAACATTTTTGCACGTAGTATTTACTAGGGTATTCAATCGATTAACCGTTAATCGGTTAACCGATTAATTTTGGTCGATTAACTGTTCGAATAATTTAAAATTGTCAATTTTCAAATAACAAATAAACCGATTAATTTGTGTCGATTAACCGATTAACCGAAATCTTTTTTTTTTAGTAATTTTACTTATTTTTTTGCTTTATTTAGCGTTTAGATGTTTCATTTTTAATTTGAATTACGGTTCTGCTGAAAGAAGTTTAGGTCTAAAAAACTTATCAAACTGTCTATTAGCAATGTGTAAAAACGTCGCCTTAAAACGTCGGTTAAAAAAAAAAAAACAAATTACAATTAGTAACCCTAGCCAATTTTTTATATATTGCCAACAGTATATATTTTTTAAATTGTTTTTTATGCGATTAATACGAATCTGACCTTAGAAGTGATTTATCTCATTTTGAGATATTTAGATTTTCGATTGACAGTACTGCATAAACTCAGATATTCGCAATGTCCGGGACCTTATAAAACCGCGAATTATTTTATGATGTATAATTAGTTCAGCACATCTAAAAATACTTCTCTTATTCGTAAAAATACTTTTGCAATCTTTAAGATGACTTTTTTCATTACGGAGATATCGACCGATAAAATTATTGCAATTTCGACCCTAAAACATAAAAGAAAACAAATTTGGAAACCAACCAACTTTTTTGTGGATATTTTTAGTACCGAATTCAAATTCTATTAGAGGTGCACCTAAGCCCGGCAGCAATTTGGGTAAATTTTTGCTTTTTACAAAAATTACTTTATTTTTTTTTACATTTTTTCGCATTGAATTAGGGCCAATTTAGATTGGGGTAATTTTTCAGGTTGCCATACAAAAATTCTTTATTTGGGCTAACATTATAGAGGGTATTTAAAGCTTCGCCATAGCGGATATAGATTTCTTTAAAGTACATACAATTCTTTGTTTTATATTCAATTTAAATTTTAAATTTATATTATTCGGTTAACCGAATAATTCAAATTTATCCGATTATTAACCGATTAAATCTCAACCCCGATTAATTATTTGCTCGATTAACCGATTAAACCAAAACCTCGATTAATTGAATACCCTAGTATTTACAATACGTTCAATATTGTTTTTAAGTTTAAGCAGGGATATGCCTATCTCAAAAAGACCGTTATAAAATAAGCAAGTAAAAATATAGTACAACGTACTTCCTCAACAAAATCTTTCTAAATAAAAGTCTGCATCTGTTTATGTATAACTGGTGTCTAGCCAAGCATCTAATTTGTGTCAGGCCTGTATGACAAATAATGGTTCTTGGACCAATTTAAATAAAATTTTAAATTTAACCGACCAAATCATTTTGCATTTCGATTTATTATATGTGTTCCATAACTATTTTTCGCAATACATTTAAAATTATCAAGGACAACTGCTGCATCTTGGTGTTTTCGTTAAAAAAATTCCAAATTTATATTCGGGTTCCCACAAAAAAAAATTTATTAAAAAAAAAGTGGAAAAACGTGGACGAGTTCTTTTGTTATTTGTAATCTACATACTTATTATATTATACCAATATTTTCTGCAAAGAACTAAGCGCGCCAATGAGGGCCACAAAAATGGCTGACTATCAAATATGAAATTTGCAAAATAAATTAGTATTTTCTTTGGAACTCAATTTATAACAGCGTTACTTGCCATATGATTAACTTATGTCGACCAAAATAGCATTATCATACAAGCAACATATCTAACTTAAAACTTCATTACCAATAAGGTAGAATTTTAAATGCAATATAATTATTTAACCGTTACAAGTACATGTGGATTTCAAAGATTTTAAAACCAAAATATGATATATTTCAAAAAGTTCAACTTTAGAGACATGTAACTTAAAAACTATTAAAGATATCTATAAACTGTTTTGGATTTGTTTTATTTATGATGTTTTCTTAAAATAAAATTCATATAACCTTAAGTTTTAAGACATTTAGGTTAGGTTAGGGTGGCGGTGCCAGATGGGCACTCCGCATAGACCAATTGGTCCATAGCGATACCACAAAACTTTTCCCGCTTATCGATGTAAACTAAATACATTGACCTTCATTGCGAATTGTTTCAAGCTCTTCAGGTCTATCCTCGTAATTTCCTCCAAAGTCGCGAACTGTGAACTTCCTATAATTGATAGTCGAGTTCGTGCCAAAGCCGGGCAGTGACACAGGATGTGTTCAATGGTCTCTTCGACGTCTGGTATCTCGAACCTTTTACAGTTTGCGTCCGTAATAAGATTCATGTTCTTGGCATGTTTCCCGACAAGACAGTGTCCCGTTATTAAACCTGTCAACATACGACATTCTATTCTCGTAAGTGTAAGTAAGAATTTAGTTCTTCCTAAATCATAGCGTGGCCATAAAATTCTGCTTATACGACTTGTCCCAAGTTCCTTCCATCTTCGATTTGCTTTGGCGACAGTAAGGGTATTTCGTTTTAGTTTGAAATGCTGGAGTGGCGGTGAAAGCATTATGGTGGTACCTATGCCATCTGCTCCAAGTTTCGCGAGTTCATCTGCTTTCTCGTTTCCTTCTATTCCTTCGTGCCCTGGTACCCATAATAAGGTAACTTCATTATTTAAGCAAAGTTGTTTTAAATTCTCGTAACACTTTAAAACCGTTTTCGATTTAATTTGGTAGCTCAAGAGTGCCTTTAGAGCAGCTTGACTATCCACGTAGAAATTAAGGGTGGCACCTTTTTCCTTTGCCATATATTCCACAGCTTTTGATATAGCAGCTATCTCAGCCTGAAAGATACTCGAGTCCACGGGTAATTTAAAAGATAAGTGTTGGTCTAGTTCCAGTATCGTGAAACCAGCTCCAACACCATGCGATTGCTTCGATCCATCAGTAAAGATATTTATTGAGTTCGCAGGAGGGCCCTGCCAGGTCGACCAGAATTCTCGATCCGGAAATCTAACTTCGTATTTCCGGTCGAAAAATAGTTTGGGCACTGTGTAATCAGAGTCAATACGGTCCATATTAGCAATGTTACTGTGTCCAAAGTTGCGATACTTGAACCAATTTGACTCTTTGAGTCTGAGGCAAGCTTTGTAAGCCTCGCCCTTAGCAAAGAGATCAATTGGTAATAAGTGCAATAAAGTGTCGATAGAGTCGGCTGATGTTGTTCTCAAAGCGCCAGTGATACTCCGTCCCATTTGCCGTTGAAGCTTCTGAAACATTTTAAGCGTCACATCCTTTTCGAGTGCCTTATGCCAGACTAAAACTCCATAGAGTAAGATTGGTCTTACGATTGAAGTATAAATCCAGTAAGTGACTTTAGGTTCTAGACCCCAGGTACTGCCGAACATTTTCTTACACGCGTAATACGCGTTGTTTGCCTTTTTTACTCTTTCTTCAGAGTTCTTGTTCCAGAACAGCTTACTGTCCAAGAACACTCCAAGAAATTTGGCATGCGGTGATATTGGAATTTCAACTCCTCCCACTCGAACCTTTCTAAATTCCGGGATTTTGTATTTTCTAGTAAAAAGAACCATTTCCGTTTTCTGTGGGTTGACATTAAGTCCATTTCCTGAAGCCCACTTCCACATAGCCTTAAGTGAGCCCTCTAAAATCTCGGATACAGTATCCAGATATTTGCCACATGATAGAATAACCACATCATCAGCGTATGCTATTGTTGTGGTTCCTAAAGTCTTCAGTTCCTTTAAAATGGGGTCCAACACCAGGAGCCAGAGCAGTGGTGACAGAACCCCACCTTGTGGTGTTCCTCTAGTAGCGTAACGAGATGTTTTTGCATGACTCCATTCGGCCGTTATTTCCCGACATGAAAGCATTTGCTCTATCCATTTACTCAAACAACTGTTAGTTGAAGCCTTGTCCAAAGCATTAACTATCGTCTTTGTATTTACATTGTTAAAAGCCCCTTCTATATCCAGAAATGCTGCAAGAGCAAATTCCTTATACTCCAGGGATACTTCTACCTTCTGTACAAGTGAATGGAGCGCAGTCTCTATGGATTTACCCTGCTGGTAAGCATGCTGTGCATCCGATAGAAAATTTGTACCTAAATGCTCTCGTATATATAGATCAATTATCCTTTCCAGTGTTTTCAAAAGAAAAGATGTTAAACTGATTGGTCTGTAATCTTTTGCCGTCGCGTGGTTAAGTTTACCGCTTTTGGGCATGTATACTTGCTTTCCTCCATCCTTTTGGTATATAGCAAAATTTCAGGCATGCAGTAAAAATCGATAAAAGATGCGGAATTAAAGTATTGGAGACGTTCTGAAGCATTGCCGGAATGATGCCGTCAGGTCCAGGTGATTTGTATGGTTTGAATGAAGCTAGAGCCCATTTTATTCGGTCAGCAGTTAAACAATTTTCTGGAATGATCGAGGGGTTATCGCGGATTACATTCATTGCAATCGGGTTTGTCCTACATCCCGGAAAGTGTGTTGTAAGTAGAACATCAAGTGTTTCATCAGCACTTTCTGTCCATGTATCATCCCTTTTTTTCAGTAGGATTGGTGGAATGTTCTTCTTCGATAAAATTTTTCTTAGCCTTGCAGCCTCAGTGGTATGTTCAATATTGCTGCAAAGGTTTTCCCAGCTAATTTTTTTTGATTTCCGTATTAGCTTTTTGAAGCTTTTTAGTTCACTTCTGTATTGCGCCCAGCTGTCATCTGTGTTGCCCCGTCTAGCGTGCTTAAATAAGTCCTGCACTAAATTGCGAGCGTTTGAAAGCTCTCTAGACCACCACGGAGGTTGGGGTTTCTTGCGACTATACCTTAAGGGGCAAGATTTTTCAAAAGATACGCGTAAAATGGACGTAAGATTATCATTTACTAGTTCTATAGTATTATCATCTAAAATTTCTCGTTTTGGTAGAGCAACCATTTTCCTGTCTACTAAACTACTATATTTACCCCAGTTTGTTTTCTCAGGGTTTCTATACTATTTGTTCGTCATTAAATTTTCCAGCTTTACCTTAAAACTTAAATATTTGTGATCCGAGCAAGAAGCCTTTTCAAGGATTCCCCACTCGACTATGTTCAAATCAGGTTTATCAGTGAAAAGTGTTAGGTCTAAAACATTTTTACTTGTAGGACCTATAAACGTAGGTTCTGAACCATTATTCGCAATGTTAATATTAGTATCCTTTATAAATTGGAATAAGTCTTCCCCCCTTTCGTTAGTATCTGAGGAGCCCCATAAAGTATTATGCGCATTTGCGTCACAACCTATTATAATGTACTCACCCATTTTTTCGCGAAGTAAAACTTGTAGATCTAGCGGAGGTGATTCTCTGTCATGCGCCATATACGAGGACACTAGATAGATGGTCCTTCGCCCTATTTTGCATAGAGTTGTCGCCAAATCGTTGGTACTGTATTGCTGTAGAAGAAGTGCTTTTAGTGATTTTCTTGCCAAAATGGCTGAGCGTTTCCTACCTTCAGCTTGCGAGAATTTAAGACATTTAGTTTGACCATTTATGGCCAAGGTCACAACACTGTGCGTCGATTACTTTTCGAGAAAACACGCAAAAAAAAAAAAATCTGTGTCAGATTGAGCAATCCTACTTGGTAAAATTTTTTTCATACCAAAAATTTTTTTTTCCAAATTTTTGCTAAAATTATGCTTGTCGATGTTAAAGTAACATAATTAATTTTTGTATGTAAAATAACCAAGTAACTTGTACAATAACGCAAATTACTTGAAAAAAAAAAAATATCGAAAGAAAACAGAAAAAAACAAATACAGACCGCCATTATCATTTTGCATTTTAGTGTGCGTGGTTCGTTTAATTTTTGTGTTATAAAAAGGAAATTGATAAATAAAATTAAAATAAATTAATAAATAAAAATGAATAGTTTTTAAAAGATACATAAATGTAATATGCCATTTACATACACTCAAAAAATTATGTTAGTAAAATCAACTAAAAATGTCAGTTAAAATAACTACCATGTTAGTTGTCTATGCCATAGTTGAAAAAATAGTAATCAGCAACTATGAAATTTTTTGGGTGCATACAAAAAAAAACTTGGATTTTGGGAAAATCATAAAATCGCAATTCAAAATTAGAGTCATATAGTAGTCCAACAAATGGCGTTTGAAAAAGTAGTAAACAAAAACCATATGATATTGTTTACGAAATTTTATCACAAACCGAAATTCGAGCGAGATGAAAGATACCAGTTTTACAGTGAGAATGCAGATTTTTTTTTGTCTCTCTTTGCTTTGCGTTTGAACTTTAGTTTGGCATTGCCAGAATTTTCCAATTATCTTTGGTGATGCCAGATCTACAAAACGGTCGATGGATTACTATGTCACTATATTCAAAATCCCAAAAAAAATCTACTACTTAATTGTACAACTATGGTTTTTCCCAAAATAATCATCCCTAATGCTTTTTGCAACTCTGCAAACGATTTTTTTATCAGCTGTTGTTGTTTTTTTTTTAAGTAAAAAAACAATTAAAATTTATTTTTTAAAAACTATTAAAAGATTAATAAAAACAATGTTTCATTGTACACTCAAAAAAGTATGTCGGTAAAATCTACTACAAAAGACAGTTGTTTTGACTACATTTTGTTGTTTAAAAGGCGTCCACTACATATTACGGTAAAATCAACTGAACATGTCGTTGTTTTTAACTATTGATTATCAACTACAAAATGTAGTAAAAAAAACACTACAAAAGACGGTAAAAACAACCTATGCCAAAACTACTACTAATACAATAAAAACAACTGTTTACATACAGTTGTTTTTACTACAATTGCCTGAAATTTTATTTTAAAAAATTGTAAAACTCCTGATTAATTTTTATTAAAAAATAAAAATTGTTTTATTCGACCTTTAAAATATTATATTTTGAGGATGTTTATTCTGGCTCGAGGTCATTATTTTCTTTACTAATTAAAACCATGATATTCTCATAGCATAATTTTCAAGTAAATTATTTTTTGTTTTAAATTTATTTATGTTGGTCATTTTTGCAAGACTTAATCGACACGTGTTTCGGAATTTGTCAAGATTCCATTGTCAAGATTATTTAGCAAAAATAGAAACGATTTACTACAAAGTAGCAAACGAGTCTAATGACAAATCGTTTGTGCACAAACTAAAGTATAAGAACATATTCGACTCTATCCACAATGAGAATTAGAAAGACGAAGAAATTGTACTATACTAGTAAGGCAACGATTGTCAATAACCAACAAAAATATTTAAAACATTTTACATATGATAGTCCAATGGACTACAACAATATGTTATTTGTAGAGTCCGACCGAAACCAGTTTTCGAGGCCGAACCGAAACCGAACCGAATATTCGGCTGAAAAAGTAATATTCGGCCGAACCGAAACCGAAACTTTAAAAAAATTACCGCCTGGCATGAATAAAATTATTAAAAAGTTGTTAAAGATTAATATACAGCATATCATGCTTTTAAACTATAGAATTGTTGTATTTTTGAAAAATAAAATATGTTTTTTAAAAAACTTACAAAAAAATTGCATATTTCATTTGCAGATTAGGAGAAAATAATTTTTGAACTGAAACAGTTTTACATTTATTGCATAAACTTGTAACATTTTCTTCAATTGAACTGAAACAAGTGTAATGAAATACAAAATCAAAAAATTCACCGACTTTTTTACATATTTTTTAAAATACCAAAAAGTTTCGGTTTCGGCTAATATTCGGCCAAAATTTTGCCGAATACCGAATAGAGGCCGAAACCCTATTATTTGGCCGAAACCGAGACCGAATATTCGGTCGGACTCTAGTTATTTGTTGTTGTGAATATAATAACCACATTAGGGTTATTCATCACTATGGCGTGCCAATCATTATGTTCAAATTCTGATTAATTTTTATTAAAAAATAAAAATTGTTTTATTCGACCTTTAAAATATTATATTTTGAGGATGTTTATTCTGGCTCGAGGTCATTGACAAATTCCGAAACACGTGTCGATTAAGTCTTGCAAAAATTACCAACATAAATAAATTTAAAACAAAAAATAATTTTCTTGAAAATTATGCTATGAGAATATCATGGTTTTAATTAGTAAAGAAAATAATGACCTCGAGCCAGAATAAACATCCTCAAAATATAAAATTGTAAAACGTTTAAATGATTGATATTTATTTATTTAAAAAGCAATACGTTTCAGTTGGTTGTATAGAATTTTGAAATGAAATGACAATTTTTTGGTGTATTTATCTGGAATTATAGAAAAAAAAATTATACACTCAAAAAAATACGTTAGTAGATTTACTAATTTTTTTTTGCTAACGCTAGTTAGCTAATTTTTAGCAAATTTTTAGTTGAGATTAGCATGTTAGCAAAAAATTCTTGTAAACTTCATTTAGCACATTAGCAATTTTAAACAAACTTTGAACTAATTTCTTTTGCTAAATTTGAAATTGAGTTGACTACATTTTTACAAGATTTTTTGCTAATATTAGCAAAATAAATGGTAAATTTTTTTTTTATTTTCAGAAAACTTAAAATGGCGCTATCTCGGAAACTAAGCCAGATAGAGCAAAATGGAGGCCATTTTTGGTTCTAAGAATTTTCATAGTATCGCCGGTCCTCTTCACATGTGTGGGCCCTAATGGGCCCTAACTTTGGATCCAAAAAAGTTAGCAATCCCGAAAATTTTAAAATGTTCATATCTCGGTAAATATTGCCGACACAACAAAAAGTCTAAAATCGTTTTTGTAGCTCTCAACACGTAGAACAAGACCGCAAAATAGTCAAAAGCTCTCCGAGTAATATTTTTGAAGTTATCGAGTTTTTTAATTCTCAAGACCCCAGTGGTCCCCTATAATCACGTATCTCAAAAACTAAGCAAGGTAGAGCGAAACGGACACAAATTTTGGATCAAAAACTATGACGATTTTTAAGGAACCCAACTAGGTCTAGGCCCATCGGGGTCTGGACCTATCGGGTCCGAACCCAATGGGGTCCTCAGATGTGTACAAACTAATTTAAAAAAAAAATATTTAGTTAACTAATTATTGGCAAAACATTTTTGCTAACTTTAGCAAAAAAATTGTGGGTTCAAAATCAGCAAATTTTCTTGTAGGTTTACAAGCTTTTTTTGCTAACATTACAGTTTTTTTTTTTGAGTGTATGTTTTAATAAAATGTTAAACAAAATATTATTATTATTATTATACTTTATTAGAATTTATAATGAATTATAAACCTAATATTAAACAAGGATAAGAGCACTAGCTGCTTTGGCTATCGGCTCTAAACAAAATAAATTGATTGCATTTAACTTTGTTTTTAAATAATTTATTTCAAATTTTAATAGCTCCTAATCAAAATTTGTCTGGAATAAAAAAAAAACCGAAATGCTTTGATAAAATTGATTTATAAAAAAAAAGAATTATTTTGCAATAGGTGTGTTCCAGAACGTTACCGCGGGTGCCCGCGGGTACCCAAACCAGCCCGAAAAGCGTTCCCGTACGCAAAAATTGGGTAAATGAGAGAGTTTTTGAGAGAATAAATTACGTTCTCATTTTACCGAACTTACCCGCACTTTTTTTTCGGGTAAATTGGTAACAGTCAGATGTTAAAAAAACAGCTGATTTTTTTTTTGTGAAGCTAAATTGGAAATTTAAATAAAATAAAGAACTAAACCAAGGAAATGTGTTTTTTCAATACAAAAAAAGATAATTTGTTATTAAAATAAACTTTTACAATTTGTTTTCTTGTTTAAAGTCATTTTTCTTACGAAAATATTTTTGCGTTATTGGTTTGTTTACATTTTCTATTATTTTGGGCTTGAAATGTGGTTTTTAGCGTTCCCGTACTTTTGTGCATTTTTGTGGTATCGTGAGAAGTTTTTTTGATTTTCTCTCATTTTACCGAACTTTACCCGGAAAGTTCTGGAACACACCTAATGTTTCAAAAAAAGTGTGTACCTGTTCTGTTGTTGTTATAGAGCAATGGTTCCCAACCTTTGATTCTCGCCCCACTGGGTGGCAATTTGAAGGTTCCAGGGGGGCAACGAGCAAGATTTTTTTAGTCAAATTAACTACAAAAACTATTTTTTTTACCAAGATTAACTACAAAAATTTGTTAATTGCTTAAAATTTTTACTAAAAACTTTGTTTTAATTCTTATTTTACAAAAACTTTGCAAAACCAGTAGTAATTTTTCATTAAAAACAGAAATTAGAAAAATTAACAAATTTTTCTTGAGTGTAGGGGGGACAAGGCTATTTTTTTAACTTAAAAGTGGGGCATGGCGTAAAAAAGGTTGGGAACCATTGTTATAGAGAATACAAAGAAAAATGTAACAAAACAGCATACATTTTATTTTGGTTTTTTTCCGATAGGTTTTTACGCACGCTTATGTGAGCGCTATATTATACACACTTGTTATCTCATTTAAGCTACGTTCACAATGTCAGAGTCAATCCAATCCATGGCCACTGATGCCAACTATTTTTAAAAAAATGTAGCTAGATTGGACAAAAAAATAGCTAGAAATAGCTAAATCTAAAAACAGTTAAAAAATCTAGCTATTTTGTAGCTAGATTTGTATAAACAGTTGAAAAATCTAGCTATTTTATATCTAGATTTTGGATTTGTGGTTTTTAAAAGGTTTTATTTGCTAAAGTTTTTAATTAAATAATAAAATAAGTTAGTTTTGGTATTAAAACGAATATTTTCAAATATTTTTATTAAATTTTGCAAACAAAAAGTTTAAATACTCATATTTTATATCGCAGATATAATTTATAACGCATGAAACTTTAGAAATTGCTTCCAACGCTTAAGTTATTAAATTAAGCTTTTAAATCAATTTCTTTAACAAAGAAACATTATTAATCTATATGTTATATGTATGTATTTCTGGATTTGCAGATCCTGTGAACTATTTCCTGTGAATTTCTATTTTCTGTGAATCGGCACCTCACTATTTTCTGTGAATCAGCACCTCATTTTGTATACGTAAAAAAGTACTCATAATAGATATAATTCCTGTAATGGGAACTTATTTTATTTTTTTGGACTTATTTCGTTCGGAGTTCTTTAATTTTTTTGGGAGTAAGTATTTTGATTTTAAATAACTCCCAAATATTGGGACTTGTTTCATTTTTTCTTTGGGACTTATTTCATTTCTTAAAGTTGGGAGTTAATTCATTCCTCTTAGGACTTATATCATTAGGAATTATTTCATTGGGATTTATTTCATTTGGGAGTTGTTTCGCAGTACCAAATTTTTTAATACACAATTATCTGAATGCGAATTAAAAGCTCGATTATAGCCACTCGTTTTTTTGGTTATGAATTCTGGTGTAAAATTTTATCCGTTATTGGAGATATGAAAACTATTATATTTTAAACCAATAGCTGTTTTTTCTTTATGTTGGTACTAAACTACATTCTCTATGAATTATGCCAATACGATACTTGCTTGATGTTGAAAATTTTAAGTAACTTTATCATGGAGAGATTTTTGATAAATTTAAAATCATAGAGAAACATAGAGGCGAAGGCGTCAAAAATTGAGTTGTCAAAGTACAACTTGTATACATGTATTTGTTGACAAAGTACGACTTGTAAACATGTATTGTGTTTTGAATTCACATCCACAACGTACGTGTGAGAAATTAGAAAAAGATAGTGATATTATTTTTTCTTTCACCTTCGCCTCTATGTTTCTCTATGTTTAAAATTTTTGTTTGAAGTTAAAGGAAATATCATAGAAAACCCCTGATAAAACTTTTTGAAAAGTTGAAAAACTAGCAGATGTCATACACACTTAGTGTGCAATTACAATTCTGGCGTTGGCTTTGAATTTTGCTTGTTCCCATACGTTTGGTATGTACAGCAAAAAACGCCAGCGTTGGCTTTGAATTTCGCTCTACACACAAAATGTATTGAAACAAGCAAAATTCAAAGCCAACGCCAGAATTGTAATTGCACACTTAAATAGCACGTTAACGAAATGTCAACTTGAAAATATGGCTAATAAAACGGTTTAAAAAAACACTTTTTTACAAATTTTGCGAACAAAAAAAGTAGCTAGATTTGTAGCTAAGAGCTAAATGACTTTTTTTGTCGCTAGATGCAAAAAAAAATAGCTAAATCTAGCTACAAAATAGCTAAATTGGCAACAATGTCCATGGCACAGATTGAAATGTTAAGGCCTAGTTAGCCGAGAAAACGTAACCGTAACCCTAACGTAAAAAGTCAGCTGATTGTTTTTGATATGCGTAAACTAATGAAAACGATTACTGAATTCAATTGTCACGTAAACGGAACGTTCCGACACAGACTATATACAGACTCGACAGTAGAGTTTTACAAGGAAAAATGGGGGGAAATTAAGCGATTTTAGGAGAAAACACAGCGGTTTTTAGTCCGTTTTACGCTAACATGGCAACACTTTCTACGACTTAGGAGTGAGTGAAACAACAAAAACTTGTCTGGCATCCATTTTTCTTATGGCGCGTTATATTAGCTTTCTCTTTCTAACCTAATTCGTAGAATAATTTGAAAATATTAAGCATATGGTTAAAGAATACTTTTTTGACACCTGTCACTTATGTCGAGTCTGTATTAGTCTGTGGTTCCGACCTGTTTAAAATAGAATTTTACAACGTTTCTACGTGACATTTGTAAACAGCTGATTTTCGGTTTGTTTATTTCCAAAAAAAAAATGTGATACAAAACTAAAAGTGCAAAACAAATAGAAAAATCACTAATTCAATTTAAATAAACAAACTAATTTAAAGTCTACATATATAAAAACATAAATAAAATAACAAAAATGAACGACGAGTTTTTTTTTACGTCAAAAACATATGACACGTTATTAAGTTTCGATAATTGCACTAAATAAATACGCTACGGTTAGGGTAAAGATACGGTTACGTTTTCTCGGCTAACTAGGCCTTTAACCGTGCATAATGTAGAGTGGAGTTCTGTCACATTGTTGTTGACATATTACTTACATGCTTTGCAATTTTGGGAAAATATCCTTTTAAATTTTGGGCACATAATTCTAAAATGAAAACTATGTTTTTTTTAATTTTTGTAACATTTTTTTTTTAAATTAACAAATATTTTGTTTTGTTTATTATTTTTTTTATGACATTATTAGAGATGGCACTTTCGCAGAGGTGTATTTTTTCTCTGTTAACGGTTAACATAGGCTCTGTTAACTCCAGATTGGAACTCCAGAGTAGAACATGTTTGACTCTGGAGTGAATTGAAAAAAGATAGTCAAATTCAAAATAATGAAAGTGCAAAAGGGAAAGGTATAAAATTTTCCACAGATTGGAGTACTCCAACATTGTGAATGCGGCTTTATCCACTTATTTTCTTCAGCTCAGGAATATTTTTCCAAAATCATATTTTTTGTTTATAATAAATTCTTATTTAATTTATTTAGATAATATTTATTTGGTATAAAAATAATTCCTTCCGCATCACGCACGACCAACTCGTTCGTTTGGAATAAAAATTTCTAGAAAAAAACGAGTTAAAAAAAAAACTAAAACCAACTACATAAATCAACTATTGCTACAATGTAGTATAATTTTTGTATTTATATTTTGAGGATGTTTATTCTGGCTCGAGGTCATTATTTTCTTTACTAATTAAAACCATGATATTCTCATAGCATAATTTTTAAGAAAATTATTTTTTTGTTTTAAATTTATTTATGTTAATCATTTTTGCAAGACTTAACCGAAAACGCATCCACGTTTAACAAAATTTACTTGGCATCACTTCTGTGAAAAAGGTTTGTGTATTTGCTATTAACAAAGAAAACGGTTCGTGTCTTTGCCATTTCAATAAAAATGTGAACTTGGCATCACTTTTTATCGAAGCTTAATTTTAACGCCGATAATTATACAAGTTAAAAATAAGCATGGATAATTTAAAATTTGTATGGGTAAGCGTATATACGGTCATGCGAAAACAGGTCTAAGATTATTTAGCAAAAAATAGAAACGATTTACTACAAAGTAGCAAACGAGTCTAATGACAAATCGTTTGTGCACAAACTAAAATATTATTACATATTCGCCTCTATTCACAATGAGAATTAGAAAGACGAAGAAATTGTACCATACTAATAAGGCAACGATTGTCAATAACCAACAAAAATATTTAAAACAATTTTACATATGATAGTCCATTGGACTACAACAATATGTTATATGTGTTGTTGTTGTCAGCGTTTGAAAGGCTACGTTAGCTACCCGTTTTTTTGCTTTTGCTTTTCATATCACTTCAAACAATTTCAATATTATAAGTTATAGCTTTTGTTTACTTTACTTTTTTGTGTTTGCTTAAACTACAACAACATGAAAAAAATAAAAACTCCAAACAGAGCAGTAGCGGAAAACAAATTTTATTGTTGTAGCCTACAAATATACTACAGTAGTATATTTGTAGGCTACAGTATTACTACACTCATAGAAATATCTTAGTAGAAAAATTAGTAAACCCATTGTAGATCAAGTTTTACAGAATTTAACAAAAATCAATGTTGATATTACAAAATTCAATAGTTGAAAAATACATAGTTGGATAAAATTGTATAAAATATAAGTACATGATATGCGCAACACTGTTTTTGCTGATCGCCATTTGTAAATTTTTGTTGTCTTGTAAAGAAGGGATGTTTCTCAAAAAAAATCTTTTGTATTAAAAAAATATTTGGTGAGTAATTAAATATATTTGTTATTTAATTCATTAATAAAGCAATTTTTTATTTTATTTTTAGCAATTTGTGATTTGGAATCTTTCTAAAAACTCTAGAAGCTAATCACGTAAAGTGATTGCCGACAGCAAAACAACAGCGAAATACATCACAGTCCAAGGAAACAAAAAAATATCATCTAAAAACAAAATTAGTTTATGTGAAAATAATGAATTAATGAAAACCACGAAAAAATATTGTGAAAATATTCAATTAAATAAAATAACATTTACAACACAAATAAGAATTTCATTTTAATAAATAAAATTGCATGAAAATTGCATATACAAAACAAAACGAGAATGATTAACAAAAATACGAATAGAACCAACAAAAATACGAGTTAATCAGCTTTTACAAAAACTGACAACAATTAATGTTGAAATCAACATAAATGTTTGTAGGGTCAAAATCAACAATGATTTCTGTTGAATTTACTACGATTTTCTTTGGGAATACAATGATTTTTGGTTGAGTGTACAGTATTACTACACCCAAAAAATTTCCCAGTTACTGCTGACTAATTTATTAACTAAGTCCCAGTTAAAATACACCTAACTGAGCCCCAGTTGATTTGGCTCAGTTAATGATAACTAATTTTTTATTCTACTTTGAATTTAACTATGATTCCAGTTACTGGCAACAAGTTGTTAATTAAAGCTCGACAAATTTGGAAATTGGTAGATAATAACTGGCTGAAAATTGACAATTGGGTTTCAACGTTTCTAGTGGAATAAAAGATATATTTATTTTAAACAACCTTTATTAAATACATACATACATATGATGAAAAATATACAATCTTTAAACTTTAATTTATTTTTCTAATTACCAAACGATTTCGAAATACATGCCTCACCAACCCGACACTAAATTGCAAGTTCGCCGATTTGGTCATCACAAATATCTTCCGATTTTTCACATCCTTCATCAAGATCTAAAAAATAATAATTTCTTTATTAACTTTTGCAAAAATTCAAATACAAAATAATAAATAGAAACTTACCAAAGATTTGTTGTTATTTGTATCTGTTTTATTTAATTTGTTGATGAAGTTTTTTTTTTTTTTAATTTCCTGTCAATAAAATTAATTTTGTTTTACAGGTAACTGAAAGACTGTTAAAATTAACTGGGTTTAATAGTTATTGGTGATTATTCCAGTTATTTTAAATTTATTTCTAATCAACTGGGGTTTTTCGTAACTATCCAACTGGGAAATTTTTTCGGTGTACAGTAGTATTACTACAGTATTACTACAGTATCACATTGTAAACAAATGTTGCAATATAAAAACGTGATCATATTAAAAATTTCGTTAAGATGGTGTTAAATGAATACAACATCGAAAAAAGAATAATAATAATTTTTAATAAAATTCTTTTAATTTTGGTCAAAAAAATATAGAAAAATTTTGAATTTTGTCGAATTTTTCGATATTTTCGAATATGTACGCGATTTTAATATTATCGGTCTAGACGCTCAGAAGTTATGAGAAAAACCGTGACATTAACATTGGGTTAGAGATGGGCGCTGGTCACGTGATTTGCGTGATTCACGTGAATCACGCGTGAGTGATTTTCATTTAAATCACGTGATTGTGAGTGAGTGTGAGTGTGAGCTGAAAAAAAATCTGAGTGAGTGAGTCATTTATTTTTTGCGTGAGTTTGCGTGATAAGATTTTTAGATTAGCCCAATTTTTTTATTTTTTGTAAAAAAAATTTTTGGAGTTTTTTTTTTGGCAAGAGAATTTTATTGCGTGAGTAGATTTTGCGTGACTCACGCGTGAGCGTGATTGAATCTGGCGTGAGTAAGATTTTTATTACTTACGTGAATAGTGAGTGAGCGTGAATAAAAAAAAAATTGCGTGAGTGATTCGATTATTTTTGCGTGAGCTTGAGTGAGTGTGAGTCAAAATCCACTCACGTACCCATCTCTACATTGGGTTTTTCGAAAATTCACGTGTTGAAAAATACATAAAACATGGTTTTAATTAGAGATGGGCGCGTGAGTGATTTTTGACTCACACTCACTCACGCCCACGACAGGAATTTTTGAATCACGCACACTCACTCACGAGCAAATTTTTTCTACTTACACTCACAATCACGTGAGTAAATTTAATACAACTCACACTCACGTGCACTCACTCAAGCTTCACTCACACTCTCGTTGACTCACACTCACGAAACTCTTATTCATACAAAAAAAAAATTAAAAACTAAAATTTGAAAAATCTTTTAAAATTTTCAACAAAATTTAAAGTTCAGCGTAACTTAAAAAATCGACTCACGCACACTCACGCAAAAATCTTACTCAAGCACACTCCACTCACACGCGCGTGAGTAAAATTGAATTTAGTCACACTCAAGCGTGGTCACGCGTGAATCACGTTCTAATGTGCTCATGTGCCCATCTCTACTTTTAATGCCAAGGGAACACCACAACAATCTTTGCCAAAGTTTTTTTTTTGAGATGTTGAATTATAATTTTACATTAAAACAATCCAACCCTATTCTTTATACACATTAAAATAAAACAGTTATGTTAAACAAGATAAGTGTGTGTGTTATATTTTTATTAAACTTTCTCTTTGTAGGCTACAAAAACAATATTTGTAGGCTACCAAAAATAATTTGTAGGCTACAGGTAGGCTACCAAAAATAATTTGTAGGCTACAGGTAGGCTACCAAAAATAATTTGTAGGCTACTTGTAGGCTACACAATTCTAATGTTTATGTTTTTTTTGCTACTTATTCATTTTTAAAAACAATCGTAAGCTCTCGCTACAAAAACAGAAATGTGCAAGTATTAGTAGTTATAGCAATTGAATGATTTACATATTGTTTGTTTTTAAAACTACACATATCGTCAATTTTGGTTGTTTAAGCTACTTTCTTCGTAGTAATTTAAACGCTGGTTGTTGCGAGTAATAATCCATATTAGGGTCATTCATCACATGGCGTGCCAACCATTATGTTTAAATTCTGATTAATTTTTATTAAAAAATAAAAATTGTTTTATTCGACCTTTAAAATATTATATTTTGAGGATGTTTATTCTGGCTCGAGGTCATTATTTTCTTTACTAATTAAAACCATGATATTCTCATAGCATAATTTTCAAAAAAAAATATTTTTTTGTTTTAAATTTATTTAGGTTGTTCATTTTTGCAAGACTTAATCGACACGTGTTTCGGAATTTGTCAACTTCCATTGTCGAGATTATTTAACAAAAAATTGAAACGATTTACTACAAAGTAGCAAACGAGTCTAATGACAAATCGTTTGTGCACAAACTAAAATATTAATACATATTCGCCCCTATTCACAATGAGAATTAGAAAGACGAAGAAATTGTCTTCTTCGTCTTTCTAATTCTCATTGTGAATAGAGGCGAATATGTATTAATATTTTAGTTTGTACACAAACGATTTGTCATTAGACTCGTTTGCTACTTTGTAGTGAATCGTTTCTATTTTTTGCTAAATAATCTTAGCCCTGTTTTTGCATGACCGTATATACGCTTACCCATACAAATTTAAAATTATCCATGCTTATTTTTAACTTGTATAATTATCGGCGTTAAAATTAAGCTTCGATAAAAAGTGATGCAAAGTTCACATTTTTATTGAAATGGCAAAGACACGAACCGTTTTCTTTGTTAATAGCAAATACACAAAACTTTTTCACAGAAGTGATGCCAAGTAAATTTTGTTAAACGTGGGTGGATGCGTTTTCGGTTAATCAGTTAATGGTAACATGTATACGGTTATGCGAAAACAGGGCTCTTGACAATGGAATTTGACAAATTCCGAAACACGTGTCGATTAAGTCTTGCAAAAATGACCAACATAAATAAATTTAAAACAAAAAAATAATTTTCTTGAAAATTATGCTATGAGAATATCACAGACTAAATACAGACTCGACAGTAGAGTTTTTTAACAAAACATGGGGAAAAACTAAGCGATTTTAGGAGAAAAAAGAGCGGTTTTTAGCTAGTTTTAAGCTAACATGGCAACACTTTCTACGACTTAGGAGTGAGTTAAACAATAAAAGCCGATCTGGCATCCATTTTTCTTATGGCGAGTTATATTAGCTTTCTCTTTCTCACCTAATTCGTAGAATAATTTGAAAAAAATAACCATATGGTTAAGAAATACTTTTTTGACATCTGTCACTTATGTCGAGTCTGTATTGGTTTGTGAGAATATCATGGTTTTCATTAGTAAAGAAAATAATGACCTCGAGCCAGAATAAACATCCTCAAAATATAATATTTAAAGGTCGAATAAAACAATTTTTTTTTTTTAATAAAAATTAATCAGAATTTTTGTATTTATTTTTTGAAACTGCTACAAAAATAATTTGTTTGAGATTTTTTCATACAAAATCGACCGAAATTGTAGTTAAAAACAACAACTGCTACTTACTACACAAACGACTGTCATGTAGTAACTGCGTGTAATTCTGAGTGTAATTAATTCTGAGTGTAATTGAAAATGTTCAATTACATGTAATTGTAATTGAACATTTTCAATTACTAAATTTGCAATCAATTACACAATGTAATCATTAACGCCCATGTCTGGCGTATGCTCCCTAAAATTACTGCGAAAGTAATTTGTTTTTCGACTCCTCACCAAATATGTTGGAATTTTAGCAATAGATAGTTGTCTGTACTTTCCAATAATTTGTTATAAACACTTAAAAATATCATTCATATCTTGTCGTGTGCCGCTATCAAATCCATTATTTATATTCTTTGTTATAACACTATCGAACCAGACTAGAAACCAAGGTTGGATACCGAAACAATACACTAAGAAAAAAATAATTTAAAATCAAGCTAAAATAATCTCATTTTAAAAATAAAACAGTGACAAAAGTCAACAAAGCTTGTTTTTATATCCTCCACTTAGTGATAGAGGGTATATATAAGTTTCATTCCGTTTGTAACTCATCGAAATATCGGTCTGGGACCCAATAAAGTACATATATAATTGATCAGTGATCGATTTTAAGACATTCTAGCGATGTCCGTCTGTCCGTCTGTCTGCGGAAATGGTGATCACGGCCAAAATATTACACAGAGATGACTGAAACTTAACATATTTGTTGGAAATTCTCCTGAGCAGTTTGGTATTGCATTTGAGCGATATCGGCTCAGAGGTTCAAAACAGAGGTTCGAACATATTAATTGACAAAAAAAGAAAAAAATCGCGGATTTTTTTTTACCAATTTTTTTTTTGCGGAAATTTTTTTTCAAAAATTTTTTTATTTTTTTTTCTAAAGTAATTTTGGAGGGTATCAATACATTCGGCAAGGCCGAATTTAACTTTTTTACTGGTTTTTTTCTTAATTTGAAAGTATTCGTTGACACTTTTAATTTGACTTGAATAACAAACAACGCTTTCAAAATGAAAGGACATTGATTTTAAGTGTTTTCATGTTCAGAGCATAGATGTATGATTTAAAATTGTCAATTAGGTATAAATATATAAATCTTATCTCCTAAATTTTCTTTTAGGGTCGAACCAGAATCAAATTGCCCCGCGCAAGACGTAAAAAAACAAAAACATCAAATTTGAAATTTTTACGTCCGTTTGATTTAGGTAATTCTCACTTACAGTTTAAACCCTTTTTTAGCAATTATTTTTAGCATTTTCTGTCAATAGTAAATGTGGTAAAAATATTGCTGCTAAAGACGATTTAAAACTGTAGGTGTGAATAGGGTATAACTCACATTTAAATTATATAAACAAAAAATTATTGGACGTTACAGTGTGTTACGTTACGCAAAGCAAAGAGAGACAAAAAACAATCTGCATTCTCACTGTAAAATTGGTATCTTGCATCTCGCTCACATTTCGATTTGTGATAAAATTTCGTAAACAATACCATATGGTTTTTGTTTACTACTTTTTCAAACGCCACTTGTTGGACTACTCTATGACTCTGGTGGGAACCTTAAACAATGAACTGACCCAAAATTTGTCCAAAAAAGTTTTCAGTAATGTTAGCAAAAAAAGCAAGAAAATTTGCTGATTTTGAACCCACAATAAAGTTAGCAAAAATGTTTTGCCAATAATTAGTTAACTAAATTTTTTTTTTTTTAAACTGAGTTCATACACATCTGAAGACCCCATTGGGTTCGGACCCGATAGGTTCAGACCCCGATGGCTCTAGACCAATGGTTCCCAACCTTTGATTCTCGCCCCACTGGGGGGCAATTTGAAGCTTCCAGGGGGGCAACGAGCAAATTTTCAAGATTTTTTTTAGTAAAATTAAAATTTTTTAGCAAAATTTACTACAAAAATTTTGTTAATCGCTTAAAATTTTGACTAAAAACTTAGTTTAAATGCTTATTTTACAAACACTCTGCTAAACCAGTAGACATTTTTCATTACAAACAAAAATTAGAAAAATTAGCAATTTTTTCTTGTGTGTACGGGGGACAAGGCAATTTTTTTAACTTAAAGGTGGGGCGTGGCGTAAAAAAGGTTGGGAACCATTGCTCTAGACCTAGTTGGGTTCCTTAAAAATCGTCATAGTTTTTGATCCAAAATTTGTGTCCGTTTCGCTCTACCTTGCTTAGTTTTTGAGATACGTGATTATAGGGGACCACTGGGGTCTTGAGAATTAAAAAACTCGATAACTTCAAAAATATTACTCGGAGAGCTTTTAACTATTTTGTGGTCTTGTTCTACGTGTTGAGAGCTACAAAAATGCTTTTGGACTTTTTGTTGTGTCGGCATTATTTACCGAGATATGAGCATTTTAAAATTTTCGGGAATGCTAACTTTTTTGGATCCAAAGTTAGGGCCCATTAGGGTCCACACATGTGAAGAGGGCCGGCGATACTATGGAGAGCTCGAGAACCAAAAATAGCCTCCATTTTGCTTTATCTGGCTTAGTTTTCGAGATAGCGCCATTTTAAGTTTTCTGAAAATAAAAAAAAATTTACCATTTATTTTGCTAATATTAGCAAAAAAGCTTGTAAAAATTTGGTCAACTCAATTTTAAATCTAGCAAAAAAAAATTTGTTCAAATTTTGTTTAAAATTGCTAATGCGCTAAATGAAGTTAACAAGATATTTTTGCTAACATGCTAATCTCAACTAAATATTTGCTAACCAGCATTAGCAAAACAAAATTAGTAAATCTACTAATGTATTATTTTGAGTGTAAGGTGTGTTTTTTTCGAGTTTGTTATAAACTTCCCATACAGATTTAAGTAGGTATACACTTCATAAGTAGGGATTTTATATATTCTTAAAAGTTAAGTACATATAAAAAGTGGTGCCAAATCTGGAAATTTTCGTTTATATCACTTACCAACACTTTTTATTATTTTGAAAAGTCAAAAAATAAATTAATTAATTAATGAAAAAAGTTTAAATAATTTTAATTGACAACAAAAAAAAGATATATTAGAAATATTTTATAAATTCTATCAATTAAATATAAATAAATCCAATAAAAAATAACAAATATTAAAGTGATACCAAGTACATTCAACAAAAAACAAGAGTTGAAAAAATGGGATGTTAAGTAGTGATACCGTTTTTTAAAAGTACACCATTTACAGATGTAATTCGAAAAAGATCAATTGTAATTCGAAGATTCTATTTGTAATTCGAAGATTCTATTTGTAATTCGAAGATTCCATTTGTAATTCGAAGATTCCATTTGTAATTCGAATACTCCAATTGTAATTCGAATACTCCAGTTGTAATTCGTAAAAGATCAATTGTAATTCGTAAAAGATCAATTGTAATTCGTAAAAGATCAATTGTAATTCGTAAAAGATCAATTGTAATTCGTAAAAGATCAATTGTAATTCGAAAAAGATCAATTGTAATTCGTAAAAGATCAATTGTAATTCGAAAAAGATCAATTGTAATTCGTAAAAGATCAATTGTAATTCGAAAAAGATCAATTGTAATTCGTAAAAGATCAATTGTAATTCGTAAAAGATCAATTGTAATTCGAAGATTCCAATTGTAATTCGTAAATTATCAATGTAAATTCAGTTGATGTTTTTCGAATTACAATTGGAATCTTCGAATTACAATTGATCTTTTACGAATTACAATTGATCTTTTACGAATTACAATTGATCTTTTTCGAATTACAATTGATCTTTTACGAATTACAATTGATCTTTTTCGAATTACAATTGATCTTTTACGAATTACAATTGATCTTTTACGAATTACAATTGATCTTTTACGAATTACAATTGATCTTTTTCGAATTACAATTGATCTTTTTCGAATTACAATTGATCTTTTACGAATTACAATTGATCTTTTACGAATTACAAATGGAATCTTCGAATTACAATTGATCTTTTACGAATTACAATTGATCTTTTACGAATTACAATTGATCTTTTTCGAATTACAATTGATCTTTTACGAATTACAATTGATCTTTTTCGAATTACAATTGATCTTTTACGATTTACAATTGATCTTTTACGAATTACAATTGATCTTTTACGAATTACAATGGATCTTTTTCGAATTACAATTGATCTTTTTCGAATTAGAATTGATCTTTTACGAATTACAATTGATGTTTTACGAATTACAAATGGAATCTTCGAATTACAATTGATCTTTTACGAATTACAATTGATCTTTTACGAATTACAATTGATCTTTTTCGAATTACAATTGATCTTTTACGAATTACAATTGATCTTTTTCGAATTACAATTGATCTTTTACGAATTACAATTGATCTTTTACGAATTTCAATTGATCTTTTACGAATTACAATTGATCTTTTACGAATTACAATTGGAATCTTCGAATTACAAATGGAATCTTCGAATTATAATTGGAGTATTCGAATTACAAATGGAATCTTCGAATTACAAATGGAATCTTCGAATTACAAATGGAATCTTCGAATTACAAATAGAATCTTCGAATTACAATTGATCTTTTTCGAATTACATCTGTAAATGGTGTAGTTATAGTTATATTGTATATAAAAAACTAAAAAAAAATCAACTTCATATTATTTTGTAAATTCTGATAATTTAATAAAAATAACTGCAATATAAAATAATAAATAATAAAGTGATACCAAGTGCATTCAACAAAAAAACAAGAGTTGCCAAATTTATAATGTTAAGTAGTGATTCCGTTTTTTTACAAGTAGTTATAGTTATATATAAAAAACTCGAAAAAAACACACCTATAATTAAATTTTTTTTTAAAAAATTCGGGTTTTTAAAAATGAGTATGAAAATTGTTTTTTGGTTCCGTTTATGGAGCTGAAACCGGACTATAAAGAACATCGAATCTGATTCGGAGTTCTTTGAGAGTACGACATTTACGGACCGTAAATGAACCGATATGCAGTGTACAGCAAACTAAGAGTGCTACTACACTAAGAAAATTATGTCATTAACTGATTGTAGGTTATTTTAAAAAGTAATCAGTAATGTTATTTTAAAAGAAAAATCATTAATTTTATTATGGATTTCTTGTTTTCAACTTTTTTTGTAGTTTAAAAATAATAATTTGCTGTCTTAAAAATGAATTTTCTGTCACATTCAATTTTGTCAGTAAAAAATTTCTTCTATAGTTTTACTGTTTTTCAATACAAAATAAATGAATATTCATTAGGTTTTTAATTTTTTGGTTAGTCATTAAATTAACATTAACAAGTAAGAAAATTATAGTCGGTCAAGACCGGCCATATAATAACCTACACCGATGTTTCCCGGAAAATGGGTCCCAAGTTCAAACATGAACCGATTGGATCCATGTTTTGTCAAATCTTTAATAAGTGTAAAAAAAAAGTCACATACCAAATTTGAGTGAAATTTGTTGCAAAAAAAAGGCTTTAACTGAATATCGGGCGAAATTTTTATATGGGGCCTAAGTCCAAAAATGGTTCGATTATAATCAGTTCTGATTAGGTTATTAAAGTACGCGTTAAATACATACACTCAGAAAATTATGTAAGTTACTACATGTTAGTTATTTGTATATTTTACAGTAGTTAGTTGTTTTCAACTACAAAATCAGTTGTTTTTGTATGAAAAATATCAAACAACTATTTCTGTTAGTTATTTTAAGTCGTTTTTTTGAACAACTAACAAAAAAGTACTGTGATGTAGTAACAGTTATTTAAAGTAGTTAATTTTATTTATTTTATCTCTGAAAAGTTTTAGTTTTTTTTCCAAAAAAAAAAATCGTTATTTTTATTTTTCACAACTTTTTTTAAAAAAAAAAACTTGGAAAAAATTTGGTCTTCAATTTTTTTTTCTGAAAAATGTTTTGAAAAAAAAAATTATATATTGATTTTTTTATTTTTACTACATTTTAGTTGTTTTGACTACAAATGTAAGTAGTTTTTACTACATAAGTCAGTTGTTTTTTGTCAGTTAAAATAACTAACATTGTTAGTTGATTTAACTGAAAAAGTAGTTGACCCCAAAACAACTTACAAAGTAGTTATTTTAACTGACATTTTCAGTTGATTTTACTAACATAATTTTTTAAGTGTACAAAAACAATTTTAATAAAATATTTTCTATTTTCATGAAATTTGAGAGGTTTTTGTGAATATCTGGAAGGTGGTTTTTGGAAAAAAACTTTGAAAATTTTTTAGAGTTAAAAAAAAATTGACTTTAACTAACTGTTACTAAATTACAGTACTTTTTTGTTAGTTATTCAAAAAAAAAAACGACTTAAATAACTAACAGAAATAGTTGTTTGATATTTTTCATATAAAAATAACTGACTTTGTAGTTGAAAACAACTAACTACTGTAAAATATACAAACAACTAGCAAGTAGTAACTTACATAATTTTCTGAGTGTAATTATCTTAAATTTTGCACACTTTTGCCACCCAAAATTTGTTAAATTTTTAAGATTTTAAAATTTAAAATTATATTTTTTATAAACATTCAAAAATTATACAAATTTTTAAACAAAATTAAAGAAAATTGAATTGAAAATTTTTTCAATTCCTTTTTGTTTCGACATTCTATTTTTTTAGTACACACCGATTTCTGTCGTTCTTTTCAATCCTTTATATATGTCATTCGTGGTAGATAGGATCACGGTTTAGATATATAAGGTTACATACGATTGGTAAACAGATCCGCCATGTCAATTGTTTGACAAGTTTCGGTATTTGTTTATCAGCCTTACTACAAGACAATAAAATAAATTTAAAATGAGCTTTTAATTTTAGGTGGATTTTTTTGCTAACGTGTATAAATTATCCCATACATATTTGACATAAATTTGCCGTATATAGTTAAAAAACGTCAAATTTGTATGGGATAATTTATACACGTTAGCAAAAAAATCCAGCTTTTATTTCCATACAAATTGTTTTTGTTTTTAAAATCGACTTTCAAAAAATGTATTGAAAATTTGAAATTTAAAATATAACTTTTGTTAAAATAGACTTTTTGTTTTCTTGTGGTAAGGGCCTATGATTTTAATTATATTCAATTTTGCACATTTTTAATAGCCAAAATTTGTTAAATTTTTAAGAATTTAAAATAATGTTTTTTATAAACATTCACAAAGGGCGTGTGTGAAACGGTAGCAAAGTTCTATGGTAAAAAATATTTTTCCTGTGGTGGAAAAATTTTATATTTTTACTGTGTGAAATGATATCTTTTTTGAAAACAGTAAATTTTGACGTTTGTAAATAACAAACCAAAAAAATTAAAAATATATGAGAAAATGCATACAAAATTTTTTGGAAATATTTTCTATTGTGTATAAGAATTGTTAAAAAAGTAATGGATGCTGTATTTAGATATTTATTAAATAATATTGATGATCTGCTTTCATTCTCCTTTTATAAAAATCAAATGAATATGGAAAATCAAAAAATCATAAATCAAAAAAATTTAAATAAACCCGACCCGCGATTGTGTTGGTACATAATTCGCACCATTAAACAAAACATTTCCGCAATGCGGAATAATTTCATTCGCTCCATTGATGTAGGAAGACACCAGCAATTGTTCTTCAAAGCTAACAATATGTTGTTTTGCTGGATTTTATTGGCTTCTTCAGTAAAATGGTACATTCGGGACTGCTCCCTGTAAGTGAAGGTTTTTCGTGAAAATATGTTTGCAAATTAAATTCATTGCAATACTTACAATTATTGTAAAAAAAATATTTTAATTTTTGTATTGATTAAATATTTTTAAATTTTTGTTTATTTTTTAAAACTTCAAAAATGTCATTACTAGACCGAATTTACATAAAGGCAATTTTAATTGCGGCAATTTTGATTTTCTAGTGTATCATAGAGAGAGGGAAGAATCTTAGATCTCTCTCTGATACACGATAAAATCAGAATTGCCGCAATTAAAATTGCCTAATGTAAATACGGTCTTATTGTCAAAAAATCTACTAGCCCAATGGGCTAGTGAAATTTTATTCACCTCAGGTTTGTCAAAAATTTATTAGCAAGCATACTTTGCTACCATAGGCGTAGATAGCCCTGTCTGGGGGGGGCTTAGCCCCCCCCAGAAAAATTTTAGCCCCCCCCAGAATTTTAATCATTCACAATTTTTTTTTTTTTAATTATTTAATGATTTCATTAATTTTTGCAACACTAAATAATAACATGTAATGATTCTTTTGGGCTCGTTATGATTATTCAATGAGTCTTAAGGACTCGTAATGATTATTATATAAGATCTAATAATTTTTCCCATTGAAAAATAGTCTGAATTATTGAAAAAAGTTTTTATATGAATCTGATGTTTTTGTCAGTAATAAAAACTTTACCGAATCTTAGGGTTTTACCTTCAGGAAAATATTTTAACTTCTTTGAATTAAAAAAGTTTCTAAATTCTAATGTGTTTTTTATAGACAAAAGTTATTGAAAGAATCTGAGAATTTTGACTAATAATCATCAACTTTTGCAATCATTGCAATCTAATGAGTTTACTATAGGAAAAACATTAAAAATCTTTCATTCTCAAAACATATCTAGGAGTTCTGAATTTCCGAAAAATCTACAGAATCAAAATTAAAAAAAAAAAAAATATGAATTTTTAACCGCTTTCGGGGGGCATTCGTTTCTAGGACAATTATACGCATGTTAAAGGGAACGCTTTAGGAATAGGTCTGGATTTTTCTATTAAAAAAAAAAAATACCAAAAAATTAAAAAAAATCTAGGGGGGGCTTAGCCCCCCCAGAAATGTTGGCTTCCTACGCCAATGTTTGCTACCGTTTCACACAAGCCCAAACTATATAAATTTTTTCAAAATTTTAAACAAAATTAAAGAAAATTAAATTGACAATTTTCTCAATTCCTTTTTGTTTCGACATTTTATTTTTTTTTAGTACACACCGATTTCTGTCGTTCTTCTTCATCCTTTGTATCTGTCATTCGTGGGTAGGATTGGAACTTTATTTAACTCTACGTTAAATTTAACTTTTTAATACAAATTTTGACATAAGGTTCCGTTAAATCGGCAGTTAGCAGCTAACTTTTCATTGAGTATTCCGCCCTTAGAAGGTCATTTATGAAAATATATAAGAAATAGAGAAGGACAAAGAACAAAAACTTGTGGAATATGGCAAACAATCACAGTTTCTTGCAGATCTAATAAGAAACAAACGTTTCGTTAATGGTATTGCAACAATAAAGGTGTTGATTTTTAATCGGTATTGGTTTTCAACAGAAATAAAAAATGTTAAGTACCGTTACCGATAAATTACCTTTACACTTAAAAAATTATGGCTAGCACGCTACCAACTAGCCTACTGGGGCGCCTGTGTTTCAAAAATAACACACTAAAAAATAAAGACTTTCATTAACATTTAATTTTTAAAGTCATTTATTTTCTGTAAGTAAAAACTACTGATTATTCTTTAAATTTTTAATGATTTGTGTAAGCAACTTTTTTTTTAAATTGTTGGTATTTTTTAATGATATATCATTAGTTTTTACCTACACAAGTAGGTTATTTTTTTTGTAGAAAAAAATTAAAAAAACTAGTTATAGAAATATAAAAACACTAGCTGTTTTACACCCGGCGTTGCCCGGGTTGAAAAAAATATTTTGTAATGAATGAGTTTTTTATTAGTCAGTTTATCTACTTCTTCGTAGCTTTTCACTGGTAAATATAAACCTATTCATGAGGTTTAGTAAATTTTTTTTCGATTTTGCTTAGCGTCGGGAACATGGTTATACGTGTTCCTCCGTCATGGGAACAAACCTAATATTAATGTATTTCTTAAATGGCTTTTAAAAGGAACCTATAGTTCCCTCCTCGGTTAGCACTTTATGTAGTGAAAACATCAATAAAGACATAACTTTTACTGTAGTTCAAGTGGGTGTGGCATTTAATGCATTTATTTCAATTTTGGTCTCATGTGACCTGTAGTTCCCCTATTGGTTAGCACGTGAAGAAATTTGCAATTAAATTTGCTCAACTCTCACTAAAGAACAAAGGGGCGTGTCATTATATATCTTTTTATAAATCGCAGTTTAATATTGTCTATAGCACTATTTATGTTGAAGATTTCATTGAAATCGGCTCAACCGTTTTCAGGTTCTGATTTCGCAAATAGTTCGCGTTCAGTTAATTCTAACAGTAGTATTTAAAGGAGTTGGTTAAGCCGTTTTTGCATGATAGCAAATAAGCCAGAAATAGCGTTATGTATATTACAAATTGATGTGCCATTTTACTTCCATTTGTCTAATCGCGGGTTAATATGGCATATCGTTCAACGGGAAACAGGAAAATATATATTTTTTTAATTTAATACAAAGGGGTGCGGCATTTTAAGCCCCTTTTCCCGATCGCCATGGTAAATACCATCTGTGGTGAAAATTTGATTAAAATTGGTTTCACCGTTAACGCGTGAGTACGGATCAGACAGAAATAAATTTCAATGTATTACAAAGACACACAGCAATTCACACCTTTGTCTGGTCGTGTCTATAGTTTCCGCCTCAATAAGTACTAACTAACTGTGGTGAAAATTATAATAACATCAGGTTCACCGTTTAAGCGTGATTACGGAAAGGCAGAATGAACTTCAGGAACTTGCAAAAGGATTGGCAGTTGATACCAAACTAAAGTTCCCGCCTCTGTTAGTACTATCTATGCAAAAAATTTTGTTAAAACCGGTTTAGTCGTTTAAGCGTTATTAAGGAACATGCAGAAACACTTTCAGTATAGTACAAAGGCGAGTGTCAATTTACGCCCCTTTTGTCCAAACGCGCTCTATTTTAATCTATAGTTCCCGCCTCGATGGTAAATATTTCATTTAATTTTAGACAGAAATAGCGTTAAATAAAATAAAGAGGAGAGCGCTATTTTATTTTTTATTGAAATCGGTATAGTCGTTTAAGCATGATTACGGAACATGCAAAAAAAAAATTCAGTATAGTACAAAGGGGCGTGGCATTTTCCGCCCCTTTGTCCATACGCGCTCTATTATAATCTATAGTTTCTTTGATAAAATATCATTAAAATCGGTTCAGCCGTTTATACGTGATAACGGAACAGGAAGAAATAAATTTTAATGTAATACAAAGGGGCATGGTATTTTACGACCCTTTTTTCTATCGCCCTCTATTATGGCTCATAGTTTTCGCTGCGGTTAATACTATATGTGGTGAACAATACATGAAAATCAGTTCAGCCGTTGAAGCGTTATTTAGAAATAACTTTTAGTGCAATAAATAGGGGCGTGGCATTTAACGCCCTTTTTTCGATCGCCCTCTATTGTTGATAATAGTTTCCGGCTCGGTTAGTACTATCTGTGGTAAAAATGTCAGTGAAATCGCTTAAATTACTTTTCAATGATTGCAGGACAGGCAGATATAGTTTCAATACAAAACAAAGAGGCGTGGCATTTTACGTCTATTTTCCCGATCGCGGATTTTTTTGGCCTATAGTTCTCGGCTCGGTTAGTACTATCCGTGGTGATAATTTCATGAAAATCGGTTCAGCCGTTTTTCCGTTATTGCCGGACAGGCAGATATAGCTTTAGCATGGTACATAGGGGCGTGGAATTTTACGCCCCTTTGTCCGATTGCGGTAGCTTATGGCCTATATTTCCCGCCTCGGTTAGTACTATCTGTGGTGAAAATTTCATGAAAACCGGTTCAGCCGTTTTTCTGTTATTGCCGTACATGCAGATATAGCCTTAGCATGGTACAAAGGGGCGTGGCATTTTACACCCCTTTGTCCGATCGCGGTCGCTTATTTTCGTGGTGAAAATTTCATGAAAATCGGTTCAGCCGTTTTTCCATTATTGCCAGACAGGCAGATATAGCTTTAGCATGGTACATAGGGGCGTGGCATTTTACGCCCCTTTGTCCGATCGCGGTCGCTTATGGCCTGTAGTTCCCGCCTAGGTTAGTACTATCTGTGGTGAAAATTTCATGAAAATCGGTCAGACGCTTTTCTGTTATTGCCGTACAGGCAGATATAGCTTTAGCATGGTACAAAGGGGCGTGGCATTTTACGCCCCTTTGTCCGATCGTGGTCGCTTATGGCCTATAGTACCCGCCTCGGTTAGTACTATCTTTGGTGAAAATTTCATGAAAATCGGTTAAGCCGTTCTTTACTTATTGCGGAACAGACAGACAGACAGATAGACAGACAGAAAGACAGACAGACAGACAAACCAACAATCAGATTTATAATATTAATAGGGATGTTTGTATCAAGTGACTTTGGTACGATGGGTAGAGTGTCTGGCCAGAATGTAGTTGATTGCGGGATCGATTCCCCAAAATTTTATTAAAAATTTTTAAAAAAATATTTCAATAGAAAATTGTGAAAAATAACCTACGAAATCATTAATTTTTAATGTTTTCGTAGGTTATTTTTTTGGAATTTGTTGGTAAAAAATAACAGAACTATCATTTGTTTTTAATGTTTTCGTAGGTTATTTTTTTCGAATTTGTTGGTAAAAAAGAATGATAAAAACGTAATTTTTTAGGCTCTTATTCATAATACTTATAACAGACTTATTGTAGGTTTATTTGACAATTGTTCCTGCAATATCTGTCAAATAAACCTACCCAGTCAGAAAAATACAGTCGCAAAAGCGCTGTGAAAGCGTTGTAAACGGTTCTACTTACAAGCGTTCCATTTACCATCTTGAAAGCGCTTTCAGATGATCCGAATGATAACATCGATCTACGCTAGGTTTAAAGCGTTTTAAAAGCGTTTTAAAAAAGTGCTTTCAGAACGTTTTGTTAAAAGTCATGAAAGCGCTTTAAAAACCAAAAGTAAAGCACTTATAAAGAGCTTAAATACAAAAATTAAAGATATTTTCCAGCGATTGTTAACTCTTAGAACAATCCTATTGCTGAAATTCAACGAAAATTGCATGTTTTTCATACCGTTAACTCTCCAAATAAAGCTCCATTGGTATATCCTCTCTTTAAAAACAAAAAGTATTCTCTTGGCAAAGTAATGGAATCCACTGAAACAAAAGTTGTGTTTTCTTTTATTAATATTCATGGTTTCAAAATTACTGCATCCCATCATGATAACGCAATACTACTTAGTAATGGAAATATTATGATAGTAAACCAAATTTTTAGTACAAATCGATCTAAACACACATGTGATAATATATATTTAAAAGGCAACATCTTTAATGAAATAAACGATTATTTTGACTATCCAATTCCATCAAAAGAAATAGGACTTTATAACGTTAAAAATTTACGTGAAGATGTTATTGAAGTCAGTGTGCATTAGTGCCCCCCGGTTCTCGGTATTCCCGGGAATACCGGTATTCCCGGTTCTGGTACCGGTTTCCCGGTTCTAGATATATTCCCGGGAATACCGGTATTCCCGGTTCTGATCCTGGTACCGGTTCTCAAAAAAACAAAAAAATACCACACCATAAAATATTAAGATTACACCATTTAATCAGTATTTGAGAAATATTTAGTTGTGTTTGTTAAATTATCTAAAAATCAAGTAATTTTTTTTTTCCTTAAATTCATAAAAAAATAGGAAATGGTGTTTTTCACATGTTTTGTATTATTTTTTGGTAAAATCGAAGAATAAATTTTAATTATACAAAACTTATACAAAATATACATACCGGTAGTCCCGGGAATACCGTCAGAACCAGAACCGGGAATACCGGGAATAATTCAAGAACCGGGAAACCGGTTCCATTTCCCGGTAATACCGAGAACCGGGAACCGGGTATTCCCGGTACTACGGTACTGACCGTAGGCACTAGTGTGCATATTGTAGAAGTTAAATGCATTATTTGTAAATTTTATAACGAAACTATTGCTACTTATAACTCTTTTGCATAAATGATAATAATAAAACTTAAAATAGATTTACAAATTAAAAAATGTTTTATGTTTTCAAAATTTTGCGTTTTCAATGTGGTGGTTGGGAAAAATTATTTAATTTGATTTAACAAAAATTTTTTTTATAACAATTTGTTTAAAATTGAGTATAATCTAAAATAATACTATACTTGTATGTACTACGAAAAAAATTTAAAAAAGTTTGCAAAAACTGCTTTAAAACCATTTAATTTTGAAACGAACATGTATTTTGTTAATAAAGTGCTTTCAAAACGCTTTTCGAAAACGCTCTCAAGGCGTTCGAATAAAGCGTTTTGATAATGCTTTTTTTTTTGTTACAGTGCTTTCAGAACGCTTTTCGAAAACGTTCGCAAAGCGTTCGAAAATAACGTTTTGAGAACGTTCTTTTTTTGTTACAGTGCTTTCAGAACTTTTTTTTTTATAACCGTCGTCAATTTCTGCTTGGGTACTTTAAATATATTTTAGGTTTTATGAATAACCACATTAATGTTTAATGTTATTTATTTTAGAAAATTTTGTCAACAGTAAAAAATAAATGTTGATGTTTGTTAAAACAAATGAATAATTACTGGGATGGTTTTCAATTGTTTATTCACTGGTTTTAAATGTGTTTTCATTTGTTTTTGCCTACAAAATATTTTGAGTGTACCTTTATTCAGATTTTTACCGGTATTATATCGGTTATGTTTCGGACGTCTTACCCTCCTGCTACACCTTCCATAATTATGTAGACATAAAGCAACAAACATACTCAAAACAATAACAAATTTTTAATTGATGTTGTTGTTTTGTGTGTGTTTGTTGCTTTATGCTTACATAATTATGGACGGTGTACCAGTTAATTGTTTTGCAGATAAAAAACAAAGCAAATTATTTTGAATGTACGTAAGATAAAAAAAAAACTAATTTTTGTTCATTGCAAATCGTATGATTTGGATAAAAACAATGAGGAGATTGGTCCAACCAATTATCATATTCGCAAAAAATCTGGAAAACAACTTTCAGTTTGAATTAGCAAACTTTTAGCAAATTTTTTTGCTAAAATGGATATTTTTCCTAAATTTTCTATAATTTTTTCTAAATTCTCTGTCATTTAGTTTTACAGAAATATTAAGCAGAGTCATAGAGTAGTACAACAAACAAGTAGTAAACAAAAACCATATGGTATTGTTTACGAAATTTTATCACAAATCGAAATGTGAGCAAGATGGAAGATACCAGTTTTACAGTGAGAACGCAGATTGTTTTTTGTCTCTCTTTGCTTTACGTTTGAACTTTAGTTTGGCATTGCCAGAATTTTTGAATTATCTTTGGTGATGCCAGATCTACAAAACGGTCGATGGATTACTATGTCACTATGATATTAAGTACCTAAAGCTTGATTTTTATCCCAGTATTGGAGGATAACAATTGTCAAATTCAAATAATTTTTCATACAAAATGATTTAAACCCGGCAAATCGTATCACAAATACTGGAAAATAGTAGATAAGGGTGGTCAAGGGTAGTTAACATGTAAACTGCCCTTAATCCTTTTAATTTTTTTTATTTTGGGTGCACTTAGAAGAAAAACTATGTCGAAAAATCTGTAAAAAAACTTTCATCTAGAATTGGGAAAACTTTAACTGCCGATTTATTTTTAAATGTTGGCGGGTAAAAGGATTCGGCACAGCCGAATTTAACATGGTATTCACACTTGCGACCTTAAACAAGTTGTTCAACACAACATCAGTAACAGAATAAAAACGTAATGGACACAGAGCAAAGACTTTTTTGAACATCTCACACTTGAATACTTCAAAATAGCAAGTGTGAATACCACATAAGAGTTAGTAAGATGAAATAACACTTTAGTAAGAGTTATTAGTGTTTTTCACTTCTTTTATAACAGTTTAAAAAAAATAAGTCTTTTTTACTTAAATAAAATACAATTTCGATGTTCAGGCTGTTTATCTGAAATCATCAGATTTTTCTTCTTAAATCAGCAGATTTTTCTTCTTAAATCAGCAGATTTATCTGCTGTCTTGACAGACTTTTTTGCAGACTCTACCTGATTACAGACATAAATTTGGCAACGGCGCCAGCTAAAATCAGCAGATGTCTCAAATGGCTCAAAATACTGATTTTTCTGCTGATTGGACAGAGACATCTAATAAACACCTGTTACATTTACCGTTACCGATATAAAAAATATTTAATACCAATACCGTTATTAGTTTCGGAAGCCAACCCTGGTTTTCAATTGATAATAAGGGGTAATGGTAATGAAAAGGAATTGATACCCAACCTTGCTAGATACTCTTGACAATATAGATCAGCGAAAAACCCACCCGAAATAACAAATGTGTATTTTTTTCTACAATATCGATAAGAACTGAATTTCAATGGCGTATAAATATGGCATTATTTGTACCGAAAACTATCAGTGTTTGAATAATTATCGGACAGTATGAAAGCTTTCATTATCCTCGCCTTGGCCATTGTTGCTGTTTCTGCCGGTAGTATCCTGCCAGAAAAAAATTTCATTCAGCCACGCTTTTTGCCTGCTGCTGTTAACGTAGAAGGACGCATTACCAATGGCAACGACGCAGCTGAAGGCCAATTTCCCTACCAAATTGGTTTGAGCTTTTCCAGTTCAAGCGGTGGCTGGTGGTGTGGTGGTTCATTAATCGGAAGCACATGGGTTTTGACTGCTGCTCACTGTACTAGTGGGTAAGACCATTGAATGTGATGTGTATGAATTTCTGTTGAAACTAATATTTTTTTTTATATTTCTTTTTTATATCAGTGCTTCATCAGTAACTGTTTACTTGGGTGCCACTGTTCGCACAAGCCCTCAGCTAACCTACACCGTTGCTAGCAGCAAGTTTGTCCAACACAAAAGCTACAATTCAATTTTGTTGAGAAACGACATTTCTTTAATTCAAATCCCCTCTGTCACTTTCACCTCTTCTATTAATAAAGTTCCTTTGCCCGCTATGGCTTCTTCATACGCCACCTTTGCCGGTCAAACTGCAATCGCTTCTGGTTGGGGTTTGACTTCGGACACTGCTACTGCCGTTGCTACGAAATTACAATACGCTACTATGAAAGTTATTGAAAATAGTGTTTGCGCCGCCACATACGGATCTCTTGTCATTTCCTCTAGTAATATTTGCACAGCTACTCCTAGCGGCACCTCCACATGCAGTGGTGACTCTGGTGGTCCTTTAGTTGCAACATCATCTGGCGTCCTTATTGGTGTTACTTCCTTTGTTTCTAGTGCTGGTTGCCAATCTGGTGCCCCTGCTGGCTTTGCCCGCGTTACAAGTTTCTTGGATTGGATTAAGGAGAATACTGGCATTTCCTATTAAACAATACGATATATTAATGAAAAATAAAGCGATATTATAGACATTATTAAAGATGCATAAGGATCATAATTTTTTTTATTATTATTTTAGATTTATACCCAAACCGAACGAGATTTCGATCCTATGGTTCATAGCTTTTACCCACAAATCCTTGATTTCACTACACATTGCCTGTTCAAATGTACGAGGTATATTCTCATCGATACCAACCCATAATTCACAACGTCCAGTGTCACCATTGCCACATATTTCACACTGGACTAGATCAATAGTGTTAGACTCGTTCTTCTCTTGATTTCCAGTAACACATTCATTTTGGACTGAATCAACAGTGTTAGACTTGTCCTTTCTGTAATCACCAAGATTACAATAATCTTCCATACGATGATCTTCATTACGTTCATTCACGTTTACGCCTCTATCCATTGTGTAAAACTGTTGTTGGCTTTCCGCAAAGCTGATTGCAAAAAAGTCATCTGCCTTGTCACAATTTACAACGTCGCTGTCATCAAACAACAAATTCTCATCAAATAGTAAATCACGCTGCTCGACAATCTTACGCTTCTTCGAATCAAAGAGACGATAAGCTTTTGGTGTTGATGAATAACCAATCATTATATACTACACCGGCCCTTCGTTGTATGGGCGATTTTAAAGTTGCTCCGAATCCCGCTCCCCGGGTCTTATTTCGTGCGGTTACCGGAAAAACTAATCCAGAAAAAATTTCAACTCATTTGGATCATTTTTGAGCTATCCCAAGCCCTTCCAATTTTGGAAAAACGATTACAATGGAAAAATATGACTTTTTATTGATTTTCTTATGTTTGTCGATATTTTGAGTGAAGTTTTAATTCAAATGACTAATAAATTGTGATTTGCAGTAAATTGTCTCTCTAATAAAGCAACAAACACTAAAATCGGACAAAAGTCAGCCAAGTTATTACAAGTTCCTCGAAGATGTTGAACGTAAGATTTTTTTCACACCAAACCTTAAACTTTGCGCTATGATAGTTCAAGATCTTGTCTACATAATTGCACTTGCAGTTTTCCTTAATTCGAAAAATTGGAGATTTTATTAACCATTTTTTCGGTTGTGATTAGAGTTTTTGTTCCCGCGAATTCCCGGGATTTTAAATATTAAATTAAAACATGAAAAACGTTAACTTTTTTATACAAAAATTATCTGTTTCCAAAACTTTTTTGCTGAGATTAAGGTATCTACAGACGACGCAATATTATGTACAATATGCAATTATATTGATGGTGTGTGGGTAAGATCGACCATTGTACAATCGTCAATATTACCCACACACAATAATCGAGCCAGGGGAAAAAAGTTCTCCCTTAAAGAACTAAACCAATCTCTGAAAATTATCGTGTTTTAATTTTTATTTAAAAATAAAAATTGTTTTGTTCGACCTTTAAAATATTATATTTTGAGGATGTTGATTCTAGCTCGAGGTCATTATTTTCTTTACTAATTAAAACCATGATATACTCATAGCATATCATGACAATCGTTGCCTTACTAGTATAGTACAATTTCTTCGTCTTTCTAATTCACATTGTGGATAGAGTCGAATATGTATTAATACTTTAGTTTGTGCACAAACGATTTGTCATTAGACTCGTTTGCTACTTTGTAGTAAATCGTTTCTATTTTTGCTAAATAATCTTGACAATGGAATCTTGACAAATTCCGAAACACGTGTCGATTAAGTCTTGCAAAAATGACCAACATAAATAAATTTAAAACAAAAAATAATTTTCTTGGAAATTATGCTATGAGAATATCATGGTTGTAATTAGTAAAGAAAATAATGACCTCGAGCCAGAATAAACATCCTCAAAATATTTTATTTCTTAAGTGCAAAAAGCATAAGAATGAATTTTTCAACACATATTCGAGAGGAAATTTGGCCCCCTCCCATTACCACTACCGTATTTCAGTTCCAAAAGTGACCACGAAAAAATAAATTTTGGATGATTATACCCTATTCACACTTACAGTTTTAAACCGTTTTTAGCAATTATTTTTAGCATTTTCTGTCAATATACTGTAATAGAATAAAGAAAGTGCTAAAAGTATTGCTGCTAAAAACAATTTAAAACTGTACGTGTGAGTAGGGTATTAGGGTCTTACTTGAAAAATTTTTCAATTTTTTTTTTTTTAGTTTAATAAGCTTAGATAATATGTTTGTAGTTGGTCTTGGCCATACATTCTATATAAAAACTTTTATTTGAATTAAAAATACAAAAAAAAATCTAAAATTTTTTTATTGTTTTTTTTTTGTTTTGAAAATATCAATTTTTGATTTTCGCCGCAAGTGAACGTTGTTTAGCAACAAATAAAAAAATTTAAGCAGAATACGTTATCAAGAGCAACTAAAACCATATAACGTAAGCTTATCAAAACTAAAAAAAAAAATAAAAGTTTTTTATACTGTATACAGACTTGCGTGATTTTAAAATCACTATGTGATTTTCCTTTGAACAAAATCACATAGTGATTTACAAAATCACCTCAAATTGTACTAGCATAAAGAAAAATCACAAAATCATCTCAATTTACCATGGTAAGTTCTTGTAGTGTGAACGTGGCTTTAGTGTAATGCCATGTTCACACTACAAGAACTTACCATGGTAAGTTGAGATGATTTTATGATTTTTCTTTATGCTAGTACAATTTGAGATGATTTTGTAAATCACTATGTGATTTGTTCAATGGAAAAACACATAGTGATTTTAAAATCACGCAGGTCTGTATGCAGTATAAGACCCTACCAGCCTAAATTTTTTTTCATGGTCACTTTTGAAACTGAAATACTTGAAGGACCAAAATGAAACTTTTTGTCATTAATAAGCTAATCAGGCTTAATTATTAAAAATCATTTTTTTTTTTTCATTGTGTAAACTTTTTTTTTTAGACCCAATGTTTAGCAACCCCTAAACCTCAATGAAAAATTCTGAAAAAAATCAAATGTTATTTTCTCACGGTACTTAATATATGTATATTCCGGGTGGCCCGTACAAAAATCCAACTTTTGTTTTTATGAACCTCCCTAGTGTACAACCTCCAACAACTCCTTTGACTCCGTATCAGACTCTTTAGGGCACGACAATACGTGTATTTTATTTAACGTACAAGTCTTATACGGGGTTCACACTTGCTGTTTTGAAGTGTTTAAGAGTGAGATGTTTAAAAAAGTCTTTGTTCCGTGTCCATTACGTTTTTATTCTGTTACTGATGTTTTGTTGAACAACTTGTGAATGCCATATAATATGGCATTCACACTTGCAACCTTAAACAAGTTGTTAAACAAACTCCAGTAACAGAATAAAAACGTAATAGATACATGTGAAAATTTATGTTCCAATCGAGTTAGTTTTTGTTTCAGTGTTTTTCAAATTGTTGAAAATATTGTCATTCTGTGAAAAATATTTAAACCAAATATACAAACTATTTTTTTGTTTCTTGTTAAATTCTTTTTAAATCGCTGTTGTTTTATTTCGCGTGTGTTATACGGCATTCACACTTGCTGTTTTGAAGTGTTCAAGAGTGAGATGTTTAAAAAAGTCTTTGTTCTGTGTCCATTACTTTTTATACCCTCCACTCTAGTGATAGAGGGTATATATAAGTTTGTCATTCCGTTTGTAACACCTCGAAATATTGGTCCAGGACCCCATAAAGTATATATAAAGTATTGACAATGGATCATAAACATTATTGCCACATATTGAAAAATATTTATGGGAGTTCGTTATAAAAAGGTTAATATACATGAAATTGTGTTCGTGGGACCATAATAAGCAGTTCGTTTTAACCGAGGATTCGTTATAACCGAGTTCGTTATAAAAGAAGTATTTTGTGTGCAAATTGATGCTAAAACGTCGGGACTTTAGAATTAGTTCGTTATAACCGAGAATTCGTTATAACCGAATAAGGAAGCCGAAAATTGTAAAGCATAAAGTATTGACAATGGATCATATCCTTATGAAGTCAGATTTAATATTTAAACTGTGTACGGAGAATTATAAGGAAAAATTTAAGTGGAAAAATGTTTGTGTTTTTTAACATTTTAACTAATTTTAAAACCCTTCATGATAAAAAGAAAGATAAAATTGAAATTGTGTTCGTGGGACCATAATAATTGTCAATACTTTATTATATTTGTGTTTATACTCTTCAACTACAGTATGGGCTTACACTCACTTTGTAACTCCGTATGTAACGCATCGAAATATTGGTCTAGGACCCCATAAAGTGTATATTATTGATCACTGATCGATTCTAAGACATTCTGTGACTAACCGTGTGTCCGTCCGTCTGTTGTTGAGCACACCATAAAGTACATAAAACAAGAGCTAGAATCCTGAAGTTTGTCACAAATATGTATAATGACCATAGGCTGGTTAAGTTCTTGAACGATCAAAATCGGACCAGGGGGAAAAAGTTCCCCCCTGAAGAACTAAAACTACCACAGAAAAATAGTTTTTTTAAAAGTTTTATTTGTATATGTGTTCAATAAATGAGCATTTTAATGCCATATGAAGTTCATCGACCTGAATTTTAACCAAGGGGGATCAGGAAAGCCAATTTTTTCGGTCCGCCCCTTTTTTGGGGCGTGTATAGAAAAAATAACTTAAATAATGATACATTTTTATTAATTAGATGCAAAAACTGACATCTATTTTTTTGGCAACGTTTATCGCGAGGGGAAGGTGTCCCCCATAGTCTCCCATTAAACCCTACGCAAAAAAAAAACGTCCCCTCCATTCGTTTTTTGTAGCTTTATTACATGTTCAAAGGTTTCGTGTTTTTTTCCAAAAACAAAAAAAAAAAAACGAATAAAAGATTAATAAAAAAAACTATAATTTTCCCTTAAATCACTTTTTTATACCCTCCACTTAGTGATAGAGGGTATATATAAGTTTGTCATTCCGTTTGTAACTCATCGAAATATCGGTCTGGGACCCCATAAAGTATATATATTCATGATGCCCGATCGATTTTAAGACATTCTAGCGATGTCCGTCTGTCCGTCTGTCTGTGGAAAATGCTCTCGCTCCGTATGTAACGCATCGAAATATTGGTCTAGGACCCCATAAAGTGTATATTATTGATCACTGATCGATTCTAAGACATTCTGTGACTAACCGTGTGTCCGTCCGTCTGTTGTTGAGCACACCATAAAGTACATAAAACAAGAGCTAGAATCCTGAAGTTTGTCACAAATATGTATAATGACCATAGGCTGGTTAAGTTCTTGAACGATCAAAATCGGACCAGGGGGAAAAAGTTCCCCCCTGAAGAACTAAAACTACCACAGAAAAATAGTTTTTTTAAAAGTTTTATTTGTATATGTGTTCAATAAATGAGCATTTTAATGCCATATGAAGTTCATCGACCTGAATTTTAACCAAGGGGGATCAGGAAAGCCAATTTTTTCGGTCCGCCCCTTTTTTGGGGCGTGTATAGAAAAAATAACTTAAATAATGATACATTTTTATTAATTAGATGCAAAAACTGACATCTATTTTTTTGGCAACGTTTATCGCGAGGGGAAGGTGTCCCCCATAGTCTCCCATTAAACCCTACGCAAAAAAAAACGTCCCCTCCATTCGTTTTTTGTAGCTTTATTACATGTTCAAAGGTTTCGTGTTTTTTTCCAAAAACAAAAAAAAAAAACGAATAAAAGATTAATAAAAAAAACTATAATTTTCCCTTAAATCACTTTTTTATACCCTCCACTTAGTGATAGAGGGTATATATAAGTTTGTCATTCCGTTTGTAACTCATCGAAATATCGGTCTGGGACCCCATAAAGTATATATATTCATGATGCCCGATCGATTTTAAGACATTCTAGCGATGTCCGTCTGTCCGTCTGTCTGTGGAAAATGCTCTCGCGGACAAAATATTGCACAGAGATGACTGAAACTTAACATATATATTGGAAGTTCTCCCGAGAAGTTTGGTATTGCATTTGAGTGATATCGGTTCAGCGGTTCAAAAGTTATGAACGAAAATGTAAGCACACCTCAAAAATTTCAGTACATTCAACATAACCTAAAAATACAAAATGCTTTAATTCGGCTTCTGGTTGACATATGTGAACATATTTGAGCACCAAATGGTATTTAAACAAGTACGAACATATTTTTTGACAAAAAAATATAAAAATCGCGGATTTTTTTTTTTACCAAAATTTTTTTTCGCGGAAATTTTTTTTCAAATTTTTTTTTTTTTTTTAAAAGTAATTTCCTTTTAAATAAAGTTGTTTGCAATAATCTTTTTGAAATTGTGGAGGGTATCACTACATTCGGCAAGGCCGAATTTAACATTTTTACTTGTTTCAGATAAATTTGTACATTTATGAGATTTTGTGAAAACAAAAATTGGATTTTAAATAAAATTTTGTAATAATATAAATACATATTATGCGTTCTTTCTTTAATTACTTTGATAGCACATTATGTACACTTTAATTTTAATTTTTTTTATTAATTTATCGCTTTTCATTCCAAAGTTACAGCAAAAATGGTGAACTATAACCCTTTTTTTCCGAAAAACAAAAAAACGCCTAACAGGTTAAACAAATTTTCTTTTCCAATTTTTTTTTTCCAAAATGTGTATTTTTACGTGTTTATATAAGTTCATCAATAAAAAAATATAATATTCTAAAACTACTGCTTTTCTGAATTAATCGCCATTTTGGGTACCATCGAACCCACTGTGCAGCGTTTAAACAAAGTTTTTAGAAAAAGATTTCAATTACCAATTAAATAATTAAACTAAACTAGTACTTTTTTAGTTTATTTACCAAAAAAAATCTTAAAAATTTGTCCTTGCCCCCCTGATGCATTCAAATTGCCCCCAGTGGGGCGAGAATCAAAGGTTGGGAACCATTTGTGTAGTGTATGTATAAAAATTCTAACCAATCAAAAATGTATGCATAACAGAGTCAAACTTTTATTGGAAGTGATCAATTATCTTTTATTTAAATTCAGTTAGTAAGATATACCAGAGTAAGACTTAATCCAGTCCAAATAGCTGGTGACACGAACAAAACCAGCAGGAGCACCAGATGCGCAACCAGCTGAGGAAACAAAAGAAGTAACACCAATAAGGACTCCTGAAGATTCCAAAGCTAATGGACCGCCAGAATCACCTTGACAGGTAGATGTACCGCTGGGAGTTGAAACGCAAATGGTACCGGAGGTGACGACGGATGTACCATAAGTAGCAGCGCACACAGTGTTGGTGATGACTTGGAGACGGGCATAATTCAATGTTGAGGAAACTGAGCTGGCTGTAAAAGTAATAATTTCCATTTAAAGTCTATGTTAGAAAAAGTCATTAGATAAACTTACTGTCAGAGGTGCGTCCCCAACCAGAAGCGATGGCGTAACTACCAGCAAATGTCGAGTAAGAGGAGGCGATAGCGGGCAATTTAATGGAACTGATTAAATTGGTGTACGACACTGATGCGATTTGAATTAAAGAAATGTCATTAGCCAAAGTTCTAGAGTTGTATCCAGTGTGTTGATAAATAGCGCTAGATGTGACGCTGCGGGTTACTGTGGCAACAGTACGAGTTGTGCTTCCTAAGTATACAGTAGCAGTTTTTACTCCATCAGTGCAATGAGCAGCAGTCAAGACCCAGCTATTTCCAATTAAAGAACCGCCGCACCAGAAAGATCCGGCGCTAGTTTGCAAGGATAAACCAGCTTGATAAGGAAATTGCCCGGGCGAAGCGGTCTGGCCATTAGTGATGCGACCTTCAATGCCATCTTCGACTTGCAAGTCACGAAGAAATACAGGGGTATCCGGAATAGAGGCAGCAGAGACGCAAGCCAAAGCTAAAGCAAGAACGACAAATACTTTCATGTTAACGGTAAATACGACCAATAACTGAATGTTATGATATTCTGAAACCTCCAAGACTTTTATATGATAGACATACAATTGAGTTTAAATTGATTGTGGTTATTTGAAAGCAATCCATGGCATCTAAAATCTTTATTTAACCGTTATCATTCAATAATAAGTGTGCCCTCTTACAATTATTAGCGCACGTAAAAAACCCCATCTAATCTTATGATAAGACAATTGTCAATAATAACTTTAAATATTTAAAATCAATTGCTAAATTTATTTCGTTTGATTTAGGTAAACGAAAAATTATTGGGCGTTACGCCTTACGCGACATAATTTGATTCAGATTTGACGCTAAGGATTTTTTCTAGGGATGTCGCGAATATTCGTCACTATTCGGTATTCGGCATATTCGGCATATTTTTTGAATATTCGGTTAAATAAATATTCGGTAACAGTTTGCCGAATATTCGGCAAAATTAAAATTTGTTAAAAAAAACACGTTTTATTAACGTTTGACTTTTTTTTAGTCATTTTAGTTTGTTTTGTGTACAAAAAAAAACGTGAGCACTTGATTCAAATTCGAATTGTTAAGGTAACAGTAAAAATAGTGTCAACAAAAGAGTTGTTGTTTTTTAGTCTGGTACTTTTTTTTAAATTTTTTACATAGATAAAATACAGGCGTATGAATAATCAAACTATTCGGCAATATTCGTGTTCGGTTCAAGCCGAATACCGAATAGTAAATATTCGGTAAAATGCCGAATACACTATTCGCGACACCCCTAATTTTTTCACTTTTAGGGCTGGTAACTTAACAAAACCTTATCATTGATTAACACTAATTACACTACGCAACATGGTTTTTGCACAGACATTTTGAAAATATTTTCTAAAGTAGTTTGGCCTCCTTAACACGAATCTGTCATGAGAAAAGTTGTATCAAATCGCCTTCACGAGATATAGGCAATTTAATTTTTTGTGGACCAAGCCCTCAAAACAGGCAAATTTTTTAATATTGGAAAAGTGTATATTAAAGTTATTCATATTTTTTATTCGAATTCCCATTAAAATTATCAAAAGAAGACAAAATTTTTAACCAAATTTTCATATTTTTTTTCATACATACATTTTTTTTATTTCAATTTTTATGATTTTTTGTTAAAATTAAAAAAAAATGTAAAACACAGTATTTTTGCCTCCTAAACATGAATCTGACATCAGAAAAATCGTATCAAATCGCCTTCTCGATATAAAGGCATTTTAATTTTTTGCGGACCAAGCCCTCAAAACAGACACATTTTTTAATATTCACTAAGAAAATTATGTCATTAACTGTTTGTAGGTTATTTTAAAAAGTAATCAGTAAAGTCATTTTAAAAGAAAAATCACTTATTTTATAAAGGATTTAATTTTTTTACTGTTTCTGTAGTTTAAAAAAAATAATTTACTGTATTAAAAACGAATTTTCTGTTACATTTAATTTCGGCAGTAAAAAATTTCTTCTAAAGTTTTACTGTTTTTCAATACAAAATAACTGAATATTCACTAGTTTTTTAATGTTTTGGTTAGTCATTAAATTAACATTTAAAATTGACTGTAACGTGTTTTTATTTTAAATGAAAAAAACAGTGGAATGGTTTTTAAATAAAATTTCATTTGTTTTAAGTGAATATTCACTGGAATTTACCTACATAATTCTTTGAGTGTTGGAAAAGTGTATGTTAAAGTTATTCATATTTTTTTTATTTGAATTGCCAATAAAAATACATAACTTTTGCAAGAAATCCGGACTCGATACGATCAAGGATACCATCAGGACGATATAAGGAAGTTGAAAATGCCCTATTTTCGTTTTAGCCTTATAACAAGGGAAACCAAAAATATGCTCTAAAAAACACGTTTTATGCGCTTAAAAAATGCCCTTAAAAACGGAATATATATATATATATGTCCTTTATTTATTTAAATACAATATAGATACAGCGATGTAACATAAAAATACTAAAACAAATTGTTCACGAAGAACATAGGGCGTCAACGAATTCTCTCCATCTAATTCTGTCTTTGGCAAGTAGTTTAATTTCGTTCCAGGTTATTCGAGCTGTTTCATGTTCGTGTCTTATGCACCTGATCCATATATTTCGTGGTCGGCTTGGTTGTCGTTGACCTTGAGGGTTCCACTCAAGTGAAGCTCTAGCAATATCACTTGCAGGTCGCCTTAAAATATGACCGATCCATGTCCATTTACGTCTCCGTATATCAAATTCGATGAAACTACAATCTGCCAGATTCTAAAGATCCTCATTGGATATCCAATTCGGCCAATATACACGTAATATCTGTCTCAGGCACCGATTCACGAACGTTTGAATTTTCTTCAAGGTCAGTTTTGTAAGGCTCCATGTAGTGCAGCCATATAGTAGGACATATTAACGCTACAATTGAATATCCGTAACTTCGTTTTCTGTGAAATGTTGTTAGCGCGCCAAATTTTGTACAATTTTAGGATCGCACCACGGGCCTTGTTGATTCGATCACCAATATCGGATGCAGAGCCACCGTCTTTCGCAATTTTACATCCCAAGTAATTGAATGATTCAACATCTTCCATAATCGTACCATCAACAATAAGTGGTGATGAAATATTGGTACCAATACGCATCAGCTTTGATTTTTTGAAGTTAATTCTCAATCCTACTTTTTTTGCATTTTCGGAGAGTCTATTTATATTTGCTTCAATATCTACAAATCGGTGGGCCATAAGACATATGTCGTCAGCGTAGTCTATGTCATTAAGGTACTCCATCATGTTCCACCGAATGCCGGTAGGAGCCTCCATGTTGGTTTTTACGTACAGTTTTAAATCGTTTTTATCAGCAATATTTTTTGCACTTTCTTTATTCTATTACAGTATATTGACAGAAAATGATGAAAATAATTGCTAAAAACGATTTAAAACTGTAAGTGTGAATAGGGTATAAATGTGAATAGGGTATTATATGGAGTTCACACTAGCGACCTTAAACAAGTTGTTCAACAAAACACCAGTAGCAGAATAAAAACATAATGGACACAGAACAAAGACTTTTTTAAACATCTCACTCTTGAACACTTCAAAACAGCAAGTGTGAACTCCGTATAATTCACACTTATATGGCATTCACACTAGCGACCTTAAACAAGTTGTTTAACAAAACACAAGTAGCAGAATAAAAATGTAATGTCACACGTACAGTTTTAAATCGTTTTTAGCAGCAATATATTTAGCACTTTTTTTATTCTATTACAGTATATTGACGGAAAATGCTAAAAATAATTGCTAAAAACGGTTTAAAACTGTAAGTGTGAATAGGGTATAACGGAGAGTTATTTTATAACGGAGCATTGAGTAAAAATATTGCTATTAAAGGGTATTAAAGTTTTAAACCGTTTTTAGCAATTATTTTTAGCATTTCCTGTCAATATACTGTAATAGAATACTGTCAATATACTGTAATAGAATAAAGAAAGTGCTAAAAATATTGCTGCTAAAAACGATTTAAAACTGTACGTGTGAATAGGGTATAAGACTCTGAATACCACTAATGTTAATATTGGGGATATGAAGCAAAGTTAGGGCTGGATATCTTCTAATTTATACGATATATAAAAAAATAGATTACGGATTTGGAAAGAGGACATATTAATCATATACAATTGATTCCTAACTCCATTTTCCCAAAAATGGTCTTTGGGTCATACCAAAGATTAGATTTTTTGTTTATAAAAAAATGGAATTTGTCTTTAATTTAATTAAATTTATTATTTATTTTACTTTATTCAACGTTTTTTTAAAGATAATACGCACTATTGATAGTTAAAAAACTTTTTTTTTCTCTTTTGTTGTTGTTCTCCTTTATACCCTATTCACACGTACAGTTTTAAATCGTTTTTAGCAGCAATATTTTTAGCACTATTCTATTACAGTATATTGACAGAAAATGCTAAAAATAATTGCTAAAAACGATTTAAGGCCATGTTCACACTACAAGAACTTACCATGGTAAGTTGAGATGATTTTGCAATTTTTCTTTATGCTAGTACAATTTGAGATGATTTTGTAAATCACTATGTGATTTTGTTCAAAGGAAAATCACATGGTGATTTTAAAATCACGCTAGTCTGTATACATTATAAAACTGTAAGTGTGAATAGGGTATTATGTTGCATTGTTTTTATTAAAGGTGGGTAAGTTGCTCCGTTTTCACGTGAAAATCTGTCAAACTCCATATAAAAAAAACACAAATTTCACACTGGCTTTACAAAAGCGTAAAAATTTCGCTGAAGAGGTATTCTGTTCACTGGTGAAAAACCGGCAAAATAACCCGGTATATGTTGCATCAATACGCATCAACACTATAAGCAACATTTTTTTAAATTGTACAGACCATTTAAAAAGCGGTGAAATTTAACATTCAGATGTAAAATGAAGTAATTATAAGTGTTTGGGACTGTAAACATTAATAATATCACATAACTTTCCAAAAAATATTATTTAAAGTTATTTTATGTATTCTGACGCGCAAAACATAACCAAACATATGACTGTCAAATTTTCGCTACAAATTAATTGATGTTTCGAAACATTTTTTTTCACCGGTGAACAACTTACTTATACCATATTCGCATACAATGTTTAAAACATCGTTTAACTTTTGTGTTTAAAATTAAACGAAAGTGTTCGCATTGTCAGTAGTTTAAAAAAGCATCCGCTTCTCTTCTGGTTCGTTTAGCAGCGGCTGTTTTTTTGATGACAACTTAACACAGGGTTGTTATTTCGTGTTTCCGAGATGTTTTGGAGATGTTTTCGAGATGTTTAAAATTAAACGAGGTTTTGTTTTGAATGTATGGGAAAACACATGTTTAAATTTAAACATGCCAATGTGAATATGGTATTAGCTTAAACGTCAAAAGTTACATAATGTGCTCTCACCAGTGTTGCCATATATTTTTTTGAAAAATCTTTTTATTTCTAAAAAAAAATCTTTTTTTTGTGAAAAAAATCTTTTTTTTGTGAAAAAAAATCTTTTTTTTTACAAAAGTATTGAAATGATTAAAAATAAATGCAAATTTATGTATTTTCAATTCAATTTTTATATCAAGTGTAAAAAATAATTAAAAAACAACCCAGCGTTCATTTGGAGCTAGAAAATAGCTAAAAGAGTCCTAAGACGCTCAGAAAAAATAATAATATGAGTTTTTTTCCCGTTCAAAATGGTCCCTTTTTCTGAGCGCTCTTAAAATATAGTAGTAATAATAATTTTGATCCAATGATCAGTTTTTTTAAATCGACCAACGGTTTAGTGGGAATCGAACCCACGACGCCCTGTTTCAAAGCCTAGCACGCTACCAACTATTTTAAGTGAATATCGGGTTGAATTTTCATATGGCGACCAAGTAAAATAATGGTCTGATTTTAAATGGATTTAAAGAGGTTACCAAGCTAAAAACAAAATTTGAATCGAATATATCATATTTTCATATAATAAAGCCGTATTTAATTGTAACCGTTTACATAGACAGAAGGACGGACACGATAAGTCAACTCAAATAGTAGGCCTTTTTTGTTGGCATAATTATCAGTGTTCTACCATACAAAGTTCGAGTGAGTGTTAACGCTCACAATTCTAGAAGTTAAAAATTAACTTGCATACATTGTGAATGGTTCTCTTATTGTTAATGGGCGTGTTCTGCAGAGAAACCTGCTACTCAACAGTTGAGATGTAGCATGTTTTGATTAGTTGACTCTGCTGAACGCAATTTTTTATAAATGTTTTAAAATATTGGAAAAAAAAATTATTTTTTAAGGTTTTCATTTACTTTTTTTGTTTAAACTACTTTTTTATGTTTTTTGTTGTTTATTTCCTTGAATATCGTCAAAAAAAAAAAAATAATTTCCATAAAACAGCTTATTTATCAGTTTGTGATCAAATGTAGCATAATTTTTTAACGCTACCAGTGATGAGAAGCGCTCACTCAACATGTTGGCTGAAATGTCAAAAATCAAACCGTTCAGCAGAATGTTGAGGAACAGTTGAGTAGCAGCTTTCTCTGCTGAACGTACCCAATGACTCTCTTTGGTATTAATAAAAAAGATAAATGTTTTTGTGTTGCTTTCAAGCTAAATTGCATTTAATAAGATATTTTTATCAATATTTCATCGAAAATGTGTAATATTTTACAAAACTATTCCAAACGACGCTTAATTAAATTAAGGAATTTATGGAAGTTAACGTTTCGTTTTTTTCGTATTGACGCATGCACCCAAAAAAATAACTAGTGTTAAACAGTCTAATGTGACTTAGGTAAATTTTTTTTATATTGAGTTCAAGAAATTGCTCAAGTTTTAACTAAATTGTATATGACACAGTGTTGCCACCAACAAAATCGTAAATTACACATGAATCATGCCAAAATTACACATGAAATCACGAATTACACATGGATTATGCCAAGATTACACATGAAATTACACATGCTTTTTTTAATAACGTTTTTTTTTTTTGTAAATTTTGAAAATATAACAGTTAAGTCTGTCGATTAAATCGATTTTGACATAAGACTCCATTAAATGAACAGTTAACAGCTAACTGGACATTGTGTAATCCGCCCTAAGCCTGGTTTTTACTGCTCAAAAAACCTACGATTTATATTTTTTTGCGAAATTTCTGTCTGGATAATCTAAGTCAAATCAAAAGAAAATCTAAAAAACAGCAAAAAAAATATATTAATTTCAGCTGAAAATCTGCTCATTTTAACCGAAAACCCTGCTGATTGAAGCACAAAATCTGCAGACTTGATGAAAAAAGAGAAACATATTGTTGTATTTTTTTCTTTTTTTTTCAAATCGTCAATTTTTTTTAATAAACTTTGAAAAATATTAATGATAACTAAGTATTTTTGTAAAATTAGCAAAATAGTCTGCAATTTTTTAATTTTGGCAATTTTTAATCGTAATTTCACAAAATAAAAAAAAAAACAATTTCTGTAAAATTTTAAAATAATCAGCTGAAATGTTCACAAAAATATTTTTGTAAACTCAGTATACAGAATCAGCAAAATAATTAAAAAAACTTCTGTTATTTTTTAAAAGTGAATGACAGAGAATATCCTTAAAATATTAATTTCTGCAGAAAAATCTGCTAAAAGTCTTGTTAAAACAAATTATGAAAAAAATGCTCCAAAAAGTAAAAAATTTCAAATTACACATGAATTACACATGCAGAAAATTACACATGGGCTACACATGAAAAAGAAAATTACACATGATATGTGTAATTACACATGAGGTGGCAACACTGATATGACATTTATTTTGTAAAATAGCATTGTTTACAATATTAAATTTAACATACACAAACTTGAATCTTTTACCTAAGTTTTTTTTATAAATATAAATAAATTTAATTCGATAAAGTCGACATATTAATGCCACATTGTAAACAACACATTGACAACAAATTGTCTTTAATTTTTTATAAAATATATGTATGAGGAACTAATTTATTTAATTAATTAAAAAGGTAAGCAAAAATAATGTGTTTATATATTTGATAAACGTATATTAACCAAAATATTAACTTTCAGTTGCAGACGGTGGTGGTTTATCCGAACATTTGCGGCATCCGCCACGGAACTTGTAAAAATACATTACTTGGAATCTCCACCCAATGTATGCAGTTTAAGGAACGCCATAAAAACATAAAACAATTGGTCTCCGGTTCGCAGTGTTGGTTCAACAGTAGACACCAAAGCAGATCCATAAAATGACTTGAGGTTTTTGATTGCAGATTCCGGTTAGTGATAATTCAGCATCTACAGAAAAAATTCTTTAGAAAAATAGTCTCACAATATGGTACTTTCTCAAAATATGGAACAATTGTCTCAGAATCTGAAAATTGTTCTAAAGAAAAATTGTCTTAGAATCTAAGATTTTTTCTATAGAAAAATTGTATCAGACCTGAGACTTTTTCTGTAGAAAAATTGTCACAGAATCTAAAATTTGTTCTGTAGAAAAATTGTGTCAGAATCTGAGATTTTTTCGATAGAAAAATTGTTTAAGAATTTACGACTTTTTTTATAGAAAAATTGTCTCAAAATGCAAGACTTTTTCTATAGAAAAAATTTCTCAGAAATAGAGAATTTTTCTATAGAAAAAAATTCTCAGAATTACAGAATTTTTCTATAGAACAAATAACAAAGAATCTGACAATATTTCTAAAAATATCTTAGGATTTGAAATTTTTATATAGAAAAAAAGTCTCAGAAACTTAAAAATTTTCGATAGAAAAAATTGATAAAAATGTTTCTTAAAACATTTAAAAATTTCTCAAAAACATTTGTTCTATAGAAAATTTCACAGAAAAAAATTTCTCAAAGAAAATTTGTATGTACAATATAGAAAATTTCACAAAGGCACTTTTTCTATAGAAAATAACTAAAGACAATTTTTCCATAAAAAAAATCTTATTGTCAATTTCTCTATACAAAATTTCTGAAAGATGGTTTTCTATAGTAAATTTCTGAAAGACAATTTTTCTTTTGAAAAACAATTTTTTTATAAAAAAATTTTCAAGCAATATTTCCATAGAAAATATCTCTAAAAACAATTTTTGTATAAAAATTTCTCAAAGACAATTTTTCTATAGAAAATTTCTGAAAGACAATTCTTCTATAGAAAATTTCTTAAAGACAAGTTTTCTATAAAAAATTTTTTAAATACAATTTTTTTATAAAAAATTTCTCATACAATTTTTCTATAGAAAATATGTATTCAGACAATTTTTCTTTGAAAATTGAAAAATTTTCTATTTAAAAATTGTCTTTGAGAAAGTTTTTATAGAAAAATTGTCTTTAAGAAATTTTCTATAGAAAAATTGTCTTTCAGAAATTTTCTATAGAAAAATTGACTTTCAGAAATGTTCTATAGAAAAATTGTCCTTGAGAAATTTTCTATAAAAAATTTTCTATAAACAAATTGTTTTTGAGAAATTTTTAATGAAAATTTTTTCAGAAATTTTCTACAGAAAAATTTTCTTTTAGAAATTTTCTCTGAAAACCTGTCTTTCAGAAATTTTCTATAGAAAAATTTTCTTTCAGAAATTTTCTGTAAAAAAATTGTCTCAATTTTTTTTTCAGAAATTTTCTATAGAAAACCTGTCTTTTAGAAATTTTATATAGAAAAATTGTTTTTCAGAAATTTTTTGCAGAAAAATTGTCTCTCAGCAATTTTCTATAAAAAATTGTCTTTGAGAAAGTTTCTATAGAATTTTTTTTTTTAATTTTCTATTAAAAAATTATCTTTGAGAAATTTTCTATATAAAAATTATATTTGGGAAATTTTCTATAGAGAAATTATCTTTAAAAAATTTTCTATTGAAGAATTGTCTTTGAGAAATTTTCTGTAGCAAAATTGTCCTTGGGAATTGTCTTTGAGAATTTTTCTATGGAAAATTATTTTTCAAAAATATTCTCTAGAAAAATTTCTCTCAGAAATTTTCTATAGAAATATTGTCTAAGAAATTTTCTATAGAATAATTGTCTTTGAGAATTTTTCTATGAAAATTGCCTTTCAAAAGTATTCTATAGAAAAATTGTGTTTGAGAAAGTTTCCATAGAAAGATTGTGTTTCAGAAATTTTCTACAGAAAACCTGTCTTTCAGAAATTTTATATAGAAAAATTGTCTTCCAGAAATTTTCTATCGAAAAATTTTCTATAGAAGAATTGTCTTTCAAAAAATTTCTACCGAAAAATTGCCTTTCAGAAATTTTCTATGTAAAATTATCTTTGTGAAATTTTCTATAAAAATTTTCTATTAAAGAATTATCTTTGAGAAATTTTTTATAAAAAAATTTTCTTTGAAAAATTTTTTATAGAAATTTTCTATAAAAAATTGGCTTGAAAAAGTTTTCTATAGAAAAATTGTCGTCAAAAACTTTCTATAGAAAAATTATCTTTCAGAAATTTTCTATAGAAAAATTGTCAACCAGAAATTTTCTATCGAAAAATTTTCTTTCAGAAATTTTCTATAGAAAAATTGGCGTTCAGAAAGTTTCTATAGAAAAACTGTCTTTCAGGAATTTGCTATAGAAGAATTGTCTTTGAGAAAATTTCTATGGAAAATTTTACTTTAAGAAATTTTCTATAGGAGTATTTTCTTTCAGAAATTTTCTGTAGAAAAATTATTTCTCAGAAATTTTTTATAAAAAAATTGTCTTTGAAAAATTTTCTATTATAAATTTTCTGTAGAAGAATTGTCTTTGAGAAAATTTTTTAAAAAAATTGTCTGTTAAAAATTTTCTATAGTAAATCTGTCTTTTAGAAATTTTTTATAGAAAAATAGTCTTTCAGAAATTTTCTATAGAAGAATTGTCTTTCGGAAAGTTTCTATAGAAAAATTGTCTGTCAGAAATTTTCTAAAGAAGAAGAATTGTCTTTTTTTTCTATAGAAAAATTGTCTATGAGAAACTTTCTATAGAAAAATTTAGTTGTCACTGATCATGCTAAGTATGTATTTTAAGCTTGTTAGTATTTATATTTTATTATAAAATTGTCCTTTATATTAAAAAAAAAATATTAAAAATAAATGTAATTAAAATTTATAATACTGAGCATTTTGTATGGAAGGGGATATATAAAACTATTAAATCAACCTAAAAAAATACGTTATTTGACCAATCAAACTGTACCATTTATTTAAATATAGTGGCTAAATAAACAAAATTAAATTTGAAATAATGCTTAAATGCATTTTGTCAGTTTACCTAAGTTGATTCGGGTAATATGCAAAGAAACTTTTCAAGTTGGATTCCTGCGAAAAATCTTAGGTAAATTATACCCTAAAATTAAATAATTTCACAATTGTTTTTTTTGGGTGTGTTAACAATCAAAGTTTGCCAACAAAAAAGGCCTAGTGATTCTGAATCGGTCGGTATACTAATAGGTTGGTCTAGGACCAATTTTTCGGGTATTTACAAAAAAAAAACTGATGCTTTTTGTATTTTTTAACTAACTTGAAAAAACTTCATTATTTTCCAAAAAACTTGTTTTTTAAAAAAAAATCTTGAAATCTTTTTAGCACTTCAAAAAACTTGCAAAAAAAGGGAAATCTTGATATATGGCAACACTGGCTCTCACTAATACTTATTCAAGCGAAATACGACTCTGTTTCATTTCCATTTTTTTCTATTGTGAATAGAGTATCACCCAAAAAAAAACAATTGTGAAATTATTTAATTTTAGGGTATAATTTACCTAAGATTTTTCGCACAAATCCAACTTGAAAAGTTTCTTTGCATATTACCCGAATCAACTTAGGTAAACTTACAAAATGCATTTAAGCATTATTTCAAATTTAATTTTGTTTATTTAGCCACTATATTTAAATAAATGGTACAGTTTGATTGGTCAAATAACGTATTTTTTTTAGGTTGATTTAATAGTTTTATATATCCCCTTCCATACAAAATGCTCAATATTATAAATTTTAATTATATTTATTTTTAATAATTTTTTTTAATAAAAAAGACAATATAATAAAATATAAATACTAACAAGCTTAAAATACATACTTAGCATGATCAGTGACAACAAAATTTTTCTATAGAAACTTTCTCAAAGACAATTTTTCTATAGAAAATTTCTTAAAGACAATTCTTCTTTAGAAAATTTCTGATAGACAATTTTTCTATAAAAACTTTCTGAAAGACAATTTTTCTATCAAAAATTTCTGGAAGAAAATTTTTCTATAGAAATTTTCTCAAAGACAATTTTTCTATAGAAAATTTCTAAAAGACAGATTAACTATAGCAAATTTTTAACAGACAAATTGTTTTTTTTAAATTCTCAAAGACAATTCTTCTATAGAAAATTTCTAATAGACAATTTTTCTATAGAAAATTTTTCAAAGACAATTTTTTTATAGAAAATTTCTGAAAGAAAATACTTCTATAGAAAATTTCTTAAAGAAAAATTTTCTATAGAAATTTTCTCAAAGACAATTCTTCTATAGCAAATTACTGAAAGACAGTTTTTCTACAGAAACTTTCTGAACGACAATTCTTCTATATAAAATTTCTGAAAGAAAATTTTTCGATAGAAAATTTCTGGTAGACAATTTTTCTATAGAAAATTTCTGAAAGATAATTTTTCTATAATAAATTTCTGACGACAATTTTTTTATAGAAAATTTTTTCAAGCCAATATTTTTATAGAAAATTTCTCAAAGACAATTTTTCTACAGAAAATTTCTCAAAGACAATTTTTCTATAAAAAATTGTCTCAAAGATAATTCTTTAATAGAGAATTTTTTATAGATAATTTTTCAACAGAAAATTTCCCAAAGACAATTATTCTACAGAAAATTTCTCAAAGACAATTCTTTAATAAAAAATGTTTTAAAACCAATTTTTCTATAGAAAATTGATTTTAAACCAATTAAAAAGATAATTTTTCTATAGAAAATTTCACAAAGATAATTTTTCCATAGAAAATTTCTGAAAGGCAATTTTTATGTAGAAATTTTCTGAAAGACAATTCTTCTATAGAAAATTTTTCGATAGAAAATTTCTGGAAGACAAATTTAAAAAAAAAAATTTGAAAGTTAATTTTTCTATAGAAAATTTTTAAACAACAAGTTTTCAATAGAAAATTTTTTTTTTTAGAAAATTTCTCAAAGACAATTTTCTACAGAAAATTTATTAAAGACAATTTATCTATATAAAATTTCTCAACGATAATTCTTTAATAGAAAATTTTTTAAAGATAATTTTTCTATAGAAAATTTCCAAAAGACAATTCTTCTACAGAAAATTTCTCAAAGGCAATACTTTAAAAGCAAAGATAGTTTTTCTATAGAAAAATTTTTAATGATATTTTTTCTATAGAAAATTTCAAAAAGTTAATTTTTCCATGGAAAATTTCTGAAAGGCAATTTTTTATAGAAAATTTCTCAAAGACAATTTTTCTATAGAATATTTCTCAAAGACAATTTTTCTACAGAAACTTTTTCAAAGACAATTTTTCTACATAAAATTTCTGAAAGACAGGTTTTCTGTAGAAAATTTCTGAAAGACAATCTATGGAAACTTTCTCAAACACAATTTTTCTATAGAATACTTCTGAAAGGCAATTTTCATAGTAAAATTCTCAAAGACAATTATTCTATAGAAAATTTCTTATACAATATTTCTATAGAAAATTTCTGAGAGAAATTTTTCTAGAGAATAGTTTTGAAAAACAATTTTCCATAGAAAAATTCTCAAAGACAATTCCCAAAGACAATTTTTCTACAGAAAATTTCTCAAAGACAATTCTTCAATAAAACAATTTTTAATGATAATTTTTCTATAGAACATTTTCGAAAGATAATTTTTCTATAGAAAATATCTCAAAGATAATTCTTTAATAGAAAATTTTTTTAAAAAAAAATTTTATATAGAAACTTCATAAAAGACAATTTTTCGATAAAAAATTTCTCAAAGACAATTTTTTATAGAAAATTTCTGAGTGACAATTTTTCTACAGAAAATTTCTGAAAAACAATTTTTTTATATAAAAGTTCTAAAAGACAGGCTTTCTATAGAAAATTTCTGAAAAACAGTTTTTTTCTGAGAGACATTTTTTTTACAGAAAATTTCTGAAAGACAGGTTTTCAGAGAAAATTTCTTAAAGACAATTTTTTATAGAAAATTTCTCAAGGACAATTTTTGCTATAGAACATTTCTAAAAGTCAATTTTTCTATAGAAAATTTCTGAAAGACAATTTTTCTATAGAAAATTTCTTAAAGACAATTTTTCTATAAAAACTTTCTCAAAGACAATTTTTCAATAGAAAATTTTTCAAATACAATTTTTCTATAGAAAATGTCTTAAAGGAATTTTTTTTCTATAGAAAATTTTTGAAAGACATTTTTCATAGAAACTTTTTCAAATACAATTTTTGTGAAGAAAATATCTTAAAGATAATTTTTCTATAGAAACTTACAATTTTTCTATAGAAAATTATTCTGTAAAAAATTTCGCAAGAACAATTTTTCTTTAGATATTTTTTGTTTTTTTTAGAAAGTATCTATAGAAAAATTGTCTTAATATATATTTTCTATAGAAAAATTGTATGAGAAATTTTTTATAAAAAAATTGTCTTTAAAAAAATTTTTTATAGAAAACTTGTCTTTGAGAAATTTTCTATAGAAGAATTGTCTTTCAGAAATTTTCTATAGAAGAATTGTCTTTAAGAAATTTTCTATAGAAGAATTGTCTTTCAGAAATTTTCTATAGAAAAATTGTCTTTGAGAAATATTTACAAAAAAATTTTTTGGAAAAATTTTTAATAAAAAAATTGTCTTTCAAAAAATTTTCTAAAGAAAAATTGTCTTTCAGAAATTTACTATAGAAAAACATCTTTCAGAAATTTTGTATAGAGAAATTGACAATAAGAATTTTTTTATAGAAAAATTGTATTTAGCTATTTTCTATAGAAAAAGTGCCTTTGTGAAATTTTCTATATACAAATTTTCTTTGATTCTGATTTTCTCAGATTCTGACACAATTTTTCTACAGAACAAATTTTAGATTCTGTGACAATTTTTCTACAGAAAAAGTCTCAGGTTCTGATACAATTTTTCTATAGAAAAAATCTAAGATTCTAAGACAATTTTTCTTTAGAACAATTTTCAGGTTCTGAGACAATTTTTCTATAGAAAGTACCATATTGTGAGACTATTTTTCTAAAGAATTTTTTCTACCTCAAATCATTTTCTGGATCTGCTTTGGTGCCCACCATTTAATGTCCAAGTAATGTCTTTTTAAAGAGTTCCGATTTACAGCGTGGCGGATGCCGCAAATGTTCGGATAAACCACCACCGTCTGCAACTGAAAGTTAATATATTGGTTAATATACTTTTATCAAATATACAAACACATTATTTTTGCTTACCTTTTTAATTAATTAAATAAATTAGTTCCTCATAAATATTTTTTATAAAAAATTAAAGACAATTTGTTGTCAATGTGTTGTTTACAATGTGGCATTAATATGTCGACTTTATCGAATTAAGTTTATTTACATTTATAAAAAAAAACTTAGGTAAAAGATTCAAGTTTGTGTATGTTAAATTTAATATTGTAAACAATGCTATTTTACAAAATAAATGTCATATACAATTTAGTTAAAACTTGAACAATTTCTTGAACTCAATATAAAAAAAATTTACCTAAGTCACCTTAGACTGTTTAACACTAGTTATTTTTTTGGGTGTATAGGGTATAAGTTAAGTAACCAGCTAGTAAGTACCCGAACAATTTTTCAGTATCGAGTACTCAATACCCAAATACTTTTACAACACTAATATTGTATGGTTTATTTACACAAATGATGGAAGGAATTGTTTTCGGTATAGCACAAATAAATTTTCAACAAAGTTTAATGGAACTTTCTGTCGAAAAAAGGTATAAATATTGTAGTTTAATTGTAAAATACAATTTGTACCAAATTAATTTATTTCAGTGAACCCAACTGCATGGCTTCTTCACCTGCATCAGCGATATATTTGACAAAATCCGACGTCCAAGACGACGGTGATGATGATGTCTTCGGTTATTCAGGCGATACAACTGCTGATGACGGTTGGGAAGAAGCTGAAGATGTAGAAAGTGATTCTAACAAATCAAGCAGTCGCAAAAATTGTACGTTTGCAGAGAGACGACAATTACCCACTAGAGCGTCCAAGGAATCTTCAATATTAGGTATAAAACGACGAACTATTATGAAGCCATCCAAGCGCAGTCAATCAAAACACAAGGACTTTAATAACTTAAAACCGGCTGATATAAAAAAAATCTACTTGAATAAGAAATTGACCAACTTTCGGCCATCCAGCTTGGAGACAATATTTGAAGAGCCCTTACCCAATCAAAACGATCTAGAGGGAACCCAAGAGCAAGTGCGTTTGATAGGAGCTCGAAAGATACGACGGTCTCTTTCTTGCTCGGATGGTTATAAACTCAACAAGACTTTGGTAAACAAACGCAGAGCAAAAATTAAAAAGACATTTGGGAGACGATTTGCCCTAAAGAAGATATCCTTGGAAGAGTTTTTAGATAAACTCAATAGCAGTATTGACAAAAGTGAACCAGCATTAAATCAAAATGAACAGTTAATAATAAATTCCTATAACTCTGACCATCAAACTACACTTAACATCGGCGAAGCAACATCTGCCGACCTAGCAAAAGTATCACTGTCTATACTTTCTTCTCCACAATTTGTGACTGATTCGTCTTGATAGTAGACCAACAATGTTTTCTGCTATATGATGGATGAAGACTGATGATGAAATTTTTAAACAAATGTTTGTATCTATCGATGTACTTTTACGGTGGTCCCCTACCAGAATTCCTATTATCAAATAACTTATGCAAAGGTATTAAGTAGTACATACAAATATAAAATTTAATATTTCCTTTATTTTTTAAATCAAACTATGTATTATATCTCTTGAAAGTTTTATAATAAAAAACTTCAATTTCTACGAGTGAATCTTCAAAAAATATAAAAGTTAAGTTTTAACTTAAGATTCTAAGACATTTTTCCTATAGAAAAAGTCTCAGATTCTGAGACATTTTTCGTAAAGAAAGTCTCAGATTATGAGACATTTTTATTACAGAAAAAGTCTCAGATTCTGAGATATTTTTCCTATAGAAAAATTATCAGACTAAGACATTTTTCCTATAGAAAAAGTCTCAGATTCTGAGACATTTTCCTATAAAACGTCCATTTTTCCAATAGATTAAAAAAAGTATTAGATTCTAAGACGATTTTCCCATAGAAAAAGTCACATATTCTGAGACATTTTTCCTATAGAAAAAGTCTCAGATTCTGAGACATTTTTAATATAGAAAAAGTCTCAGATTCTGAGACATTTTTCCTATAGAAAAAGTGTCAGATTCTGATACATTTTTCCTATAGAAAGTGTCAGATTCTTAGACATTTTTCCTATAGAAAGTTTCAGATTATGAGACATTTTTCCTATAGAAAAAGTCTCAGATTCTGAGACAGTACGACTAGTATGCAAACAATGTGGCTAATTTCGTACTTTCAAATATGGTGGTATGGTTTTTAAGGCCTCTACAGTCAGTATAGAGTCTACAGGCGATTCAATATTATGTACAATCTGCATGTATTTTTTTTTTTTTTTTGGTTTTAATGATTAATGGCGGTGTTATAAAAACACACAGATTGCCAGGTTATTCCACGACGTTCCAACCAAAGAACGTATTAATTAAAATTATGGCAGTAGATTAGCAGCCACGAAGAATAACGGGAGACCCCGTTACTTATGATGACGCCACGCTAAAGCCTAGACACTTAAGTTGGCTTTGCACACAAAACACGACCATTGCCTTTACAATGGAGGCAGTGAAACAATGCTCCCAAGTGCCGATAGACATCCAATCAGACACCACAAGTGTCTGACGCAATGCCGAGTGAACCAGCAGGCTCAACAAAAAAACACGCGGTACAGTTTTGTCTTTAATTTTAATCAACTACAACGCCGCAGCTTACACGTCCTTAATCATTGACTGACCGATTACAACAGTCTGCATGTATTTTATTCGCTTCAATATTTTATACAGTATTTTTATGTTTGCCATTTGTGGATAAACGTCAAAGATATTGTGCATAATATTGCGTCGTCTGTAGGTACCTTTCCCGAGTAAAAAGGAATTCATATAAATGTATATTATTTTATACGTTTTCATAAAATCATATACAACTATATGAGTCAAAGTATAAAATTATATCTCACTTTGAAATTTTCCAATTTTTTTAAATGATGTCATATAAAATCATATCTAATTATATTGTTCATAATATATTAATATAAATGGTAGATGTAATCATACGTTGCACATAAAACTTAATCCGATTTCATACATTATTATACGTGACTTTATATCTAATTATGTATAGGACTTTACTAAACAAAAAATCCAGTATCAATTTATGTATAATTATATATGACTAACATAATACCATTTAAAACTATATATGGTTCCATACTAAAAAAATTTCCAACAAAAATAATAGATATAATTATATGTGTCTTAAACGATAACATATCTTTGTTTGTATGGTACTATATATACGCAAATTTCGTCTAAACTCAATATATATTTATAAATGCTCGCATATGTAATGGAATATATATTTTGATATAATCATGTATAAAAAAAATATTTTTTTGACCAAACAACTAGCCATATATAATTATATATGCCAGTATTTCAAATTTTTTTTTTGTGTGTCAACATATATGGTTATACAAAACTTTTTATTGTATCATATAAGATTACATATGATTTTTTGGGAACCCGAGTTCGATTCCCGGCCCAGTCGAGAAAAAAAAGTTTTTTTTTTATTTTTTTTAAATAGAAAACACTTTTTTATTGCGTTTAATTTTTTTAGAACTAAAAAATTTTGAATTTTGGAATTTTTGCAATCATTTTTAAAAAATTATTTTTCTTTTATACAGTTATATATAACTATATTTGATTTATTATAAAATTATCTATAATTTTTGGCAACCCGAGTTCGATTCCAGAAAAAAAATATATTTTTTTTATTTTTTTTTAAATAGAAAACACTTTTTTATTGCATTTATTTTTTTTAGAACTAAATATTTTTTTTTTTTAAATTTTTGCAATCATTTTTAAAAAAATATATTGCTGTTATATAGTTATATATAACTATATTTAATTTATTATAAAATTATCTATCATTATTGGGAACCCGAGTTCGATTCCAGAAAAAAATATATTTTTTTATTGTTTTTTTAAATAGAAAACACTTTTTTTTTGCATTTGTTTTTTTAGAACTTAAAAAATTTTACTTTTTGAATTTTTGCAATCATTTTTAAAAATTTATATTGCATTTATATAGTTAATAATAGATATATTTGGTTTAAATTATCAAATTATCAATGATTTTTGGAACCCGATCTCAAATCTAATTCTGATTTCCTGATTCCACACAGAAAAAAATATGGAGGAAACAAATTTGAGTAATCACTTGTTTAATTTTTTAAAAAAAATTTGAGTAATTTTTTAATTGACGCAATTAAAAATTTACTCAAAAATTTAAAATAAAATTTGAGTAAATAATTTAATACAAATTTAATATTTTTTTTTATTTATTTTTTTTTCTCTTGGTGTTTTGAATTCTCATTTAGTTTATTGTTTTTTGTATATGTATATGAAAGTTTGAAATCATCTTTATAAAATTTTACTTTGTCTTGAAGACATAAGTATACACAGAAAGAAATAAAAAAAAAAATTGAGTAAATTTTTAATACTATTGAGTAAAAAATTACTCAATTTTCCACCAGTAAACGATTTAATAGTACTGAGTAAATTTTTAATAAAAATTTATTAAATGTTTGCCAAAAAAATTTGAGTAAATTTTTAATTGACACTATTAAGTGCAGGAACAGAACAAGAAGCACCACCTTTTAAAAACAGAACAAGTTTTATTTCACATCGGCGCCGGCCACCGGTTTAATCTGCCAAACCGTATGGAAAAAGTCGTGCCGGGCTTATTCTGTTTCTACTCTAAAAAAAACAAAGCTTAAAAAAATTTCATATTTTTTTACAAAGAAAAAAAACATGTTTTTTCAAACTTTACCAAATATATTTTTGTCTTAAAGACATAAAAAAATTTTATAAATATGATTACAAACTTTCATGTATATATACAAAAAACTATAAACTAAACGAGAATTAAAAAAACTAAGAAAATTCCAAAAAAAAATTAAAAAAGCTATTAAATTCTTATTAAATTATTTACTCAATTTGTTTTTAAATTTTTGAGTAAATTTTTAATTGCGTCAATTAAAAAATTACTCAAAACTTTTTTTAAATTTAAACAAGTGATTACTCAAATTGTTTTTCCCCATATTTTTTTCTGTGTATTTGGTAAAGTTTGTAAAAGCAATTTTTTTGGAAAAAAAATTAGAAACTTTTTAAACTTTTTAAAAAAATAATTTGATACATTTTGAGTAAATTTTTACTTGACACAATTAAAAAGTTACTTAAAAATATTAAAAAAATTTAAGTAAAGATTTAATTGTGTGAATTAATAATTTACTCAAATTTTTTATTAAGCATTTAATAATTTTTTATTAAAAGTTTACTCAATACTATTAAATCGTTTACTGGTGGAAAATTGAGTAATTTTTTACTCAATAGTATTAAAAATTTACTAAAATTTTTTTTTTATTTTTTTCTGTGCATGAAAAATTTCAAATTTATAAGCCAAAGTCTTATTTCACTTTGGAAGCCTATGACTTGAAAATAAGGCATACCGCTACATTAAAATTATTGTTTAAGCTTACCATGAAAGCCCCTAATAGCGCTGTACGTCATTCCAATTTTTTTTTTTTTGCAAATTTTATCAAAAATTTTCTAAGTCTTTTTGAAAATTGTGTACAAGTGAATAACATATTTAATTGGATATAATCATATATTACTATATGTTAGATCAATTTGATATAATTAGATACGATCAATTTATTTAAAACTAAGTCTTTTAAAGTTGTTATTTGCTAACAACGTCCGCTGGTCTAGAGGGTAGAGATTGCGATTACAAAACGGAAGACTTGTGGTTCTAATCCCCGTCCGTTCGAAGTTTTTTTTTTTTTTATTTATTTTCAGTTTGACATTATTATATCTAAAAATAAATCTAAAAACAGAAACATTTTTTGGATAAAAATGTATCCAATAATTTTTTTATAAAATCAAGATATCAGATATTATAAGATAACTTTGGCGCGGCCAAATTTCGGATGAAATTACATTATATAATATCCAATTTAATATAAAATCATGATATTGGATATTTTAAGATAACTTTGGCGCGGCCAATTTCCGGATGAAATTACATCATATTATATCATATTTAATACAAAATCATGATAATAGATAATTTGGGATAACTTTGGCGCGGCCAATTTCCGGATGAAATCACATACAATCAAATATTAAACTGTAACTTCATATATTATAAGATGTTATGAGATAACTTTGAAGCGGCCAATTTTCGGATGAAATTTAGCAAAATCAGATCCAATAAATTATATATAATTTTATAAGATAACATGTTTTACCATACAATTTTTTTTTACTCGGGTTAGTACAGAATTATCATCGCTGCCTAGTGTATGTGTGCCTGTACGTGTGAGCTTTTGTGTATGTATTTATGTTGTTTGTTTACGTTTTGTATGAAACGTCAAAAGTTACACCGTGTGCTGTAACTAATACTTACCAGACCTTTGAAGATTTAATTCCCTAATATGCCATTTACATATATCTCCAAATCCAAAAAAATGGGATTTCAATGAAAATCCAAGTAAATCCAATTACTTTTTATACCCTCCACTTAGTGATAGAGGGTATATATAAGTTTGTCATTCCGTTTGTAACTCATCGAAATATCGGTCTGGGACCCCATAAAGTATATATATTCATGATGCCCGATCGATTTTAAGACATTCTGGCGATGTCCGTCTGTCCGTCTGTCTGTCTGTCTGTGGAAAATGCTCTCGCGGACAAAATATTGCACAGAGACGACTGAAACTTAACATATATATTGGAAGTTCTCCCGAGAAGTTTGGTATTGCATTTGAGCGATATCGGTTCAGCGGTTCAAAAGTTATGAACGAAAATGTAAGCACACCTCAAAAATTTCAGTACATTCAACATAACCTAAAAATACAAAATGCTTTGATTCGGCTTCTGGTTGACATATGTGAACATAATTGAACACCAAATGGTATTTAAACAAGTACGAACATATTTTTCGACAAAAAAAGAAAAAAATCGCGGATTTTTTTTCCAAAATTTTTTTTCACGGAAATTTTTTTTCAAAATTTTTTTTTTAAATGTAATTTCCTTTTAAATAAAGTTTTTTGCAATAATCTTTTTGAAATTGTGGAGGGTATCACTACATTCGACAAGGCCGAATTTAACTTTTTTACTTGTTTGGATTTCAAATGTCAAATCCCATACAAAAAAAAACTTGGATTTTGGGAAAATCGTAAAATCGCAATTTAAAATCCCAAAAAATCTACTAGTTAATTGTACAACTATGGGTTCTCCCAAAATAATCATCCCTAATGCTTTTTTTACAACGCTGCACACGATTTTTTATCAGCTGTTGTTGTTTTTTTATAAAGTAAAAAAACAATTAAAATTTATTTTTTTAAAACTATTAAAAGATTAATTAAAACAATGTTTAACAATGTTTCATTTAAAATTTACCATTGCAAATGGTAAACGCACAATTTAGTTGACCAATTTGGTCTTCCTAACAAAGAAAAACACTCAATGCTGGCGGCCCCAAACTTGGCAAAAATGTTAATTTTCTTGCATTTAAAGAAGCAGCTCTACATAAAAACACATTTTTTGATATTGTGGTCCCAACATATACTAGTAGGATTGAAAATATTGGCTCCGGGGCAAAGAAAAATCATTGTTTTTAGAAATATTTATAAAATTGGGTAATTTTCCAACTAACAACCCTGTACACAAATCAAAAGAAAATACAGAGTTAGTACAAACAAAATCCCGCTAAATGTCAAAAAAGCATATGTAAACGGTATAGATTTTAATTGGATTTGAAATCCAAATTTGTGTGGATTTCGGGGTATATGTAAATAGCATATAATTTAATTTATTAAATCTGATTTAAAATAATTGAATTAATTCAGAGACAAATTTCGGAAAAAATTGTATCAAACTATATACAAATGAATAAAATAACATATTATTAAATCCAATTTATTGCAATTCTATCCACCATTTTGGGATAAAATTATATCTAACTAGCAGGCCCGCCCGGAACTTCGCCCCCGGTAATTTTATATACCTGATTAAAAAAAGATCAGAATTTTTATTTCATTTAATTTTTATCGTTGAAGTCTTTCATAAAAACTATTTAAAATAAACAATAAAACTAAAACAGCCCCGTTTAGCTTGGTAACATGTTCGTTTCGGTAAATAATGTTCTTGAAAATTTTCGAGCTCTTACATCGTAATTATTGAAACCATTTCATTCCCCGTTTCACTCCATTTCGTTCCCCGTTCTATTCCATTACGTTTCCTTTTCTATTCATTTGGTCCCCTTTTCACTCCATTTTGTGCTGATTTCCAATTCATTTCGTTCCATGTAGGCTCCATTCTTAAAAAAAAAATAGAAGTACCACATTACAATAATTTACACTTATCCCCATTAAAATCTAAATTTCCAGAAGGTACTTTTTCAGAATGATTTTTTGGGCTGGAGGATCCAACATTTCAACTTTTTATGACCAACTTTTCAGGAGATAGAAAAAGCTCCAAAGTTCACTCACTACTTTGCACGTATTTGCCCCAGTAAAAAAGGAATTTCCGAAAAGGACTTTTTTCAGAATGTTTTGAAATTAAATGAGTAGTTTGGTAGATTTTAAAATTTTACGTCTTTTGACCTAAAGTGATCTTCAAAATTGGTGTGGTTAATGAAACCTTCCCTAACTCTCCCTGAAAGAAAATTCTAAATGTTGGTAAAAACATTTTTGAAATATCATAATAAGTTTCGTATATTTACAAATTTTACGTAGATGAACCGTAGCCTATGTCTAACCTGATGGACCATTCATAATATTGGAGAAAACATTTTTTAAATCAGTAGTTTCGGATGTTTTGAAATTTTACGTTTTTTGGCCAAAAGTGGGCGTAGAAGTAGGTGTGGTCGATGAGAGCTAGCCCTTGTCTAGCCTAAAGCACCATTCTTAATATATGTATATTGGTGATAACGCTTTTTAAATCGGATGTGTAGTTTGATCATATTTAAATTTTACGTTTTTCTTGCCAAATGTGGGCGTAGAAATGGGCTTGGTCAATAAAACCTAGAATATTTCCACTCTGAAGGACCAGTATTTGTGGACAAATTTTGGAAATCGGATGAACATTTTTGGAGATTTTTAAATTTTAGTTTTTTTTTGCCAAAAAGTAGGCGTATAAGTGGGCGTGGTCGATAAATCCTAGCCTATGACCACTCTGGAGGAACACTCTCACATTGGTGAAAACATTTTTGAAATCGGATGAGTTGTTAAATAGATATTTAAATTTTAAGTTTTTGGGCCAAAAGTAGGCGTAGAAATGGGCGTGGTCTATGAAACCCAGCATATGTTTACTATGAAGGACCATTCCAAGCATGTATTGGTGGAAACAGTTTTTAAATCAGTTCAGTAGTTGTGGAGATTTTTAAATTTTACGTTTTTTGGCTAAAAGTGGGCGTAAAAGTGGGCGTGATCGATCAATCCTAGCCTATGCCGACCCTGGAGGAACATTCTAAATATTGCTGAAAAATTTTTTGAAATCGGATGAGTAGTTTCATAGATATTTAAATTTTAAGTTTTCTACCAAAAGTGGGCGTAAATGTGGGCGTGGTCGATGAAGCCCAGCATGTGTCCACCATGAAGGACCATTCCAAGTATGTATTGGTGAAAAAATTTTTGAAATCGGCGTAGTAGTTTCGGAGAGTTTTCAATTTTCCGTTTTTTGTCCAAAAGTGGGCGTAGAAGTGGGCGTGGTCGATGAAACCTGGCCTATGTCCATCCTGGAGGAATACTTTAAATATTGCTGAAAACATTTTTAAAATCGGATAAGTAGTTCCGGAGATTACCCTCTACAAACAAACAAACAAACATACAAACATACAAACATTACCTCGTTATAATATTAAGTATAGAGTATAGATTGTATTCGAGGACAGATCAAACGTTATATAATTTTATGTGACGCCATATTAAAAGTTTTTCTCGGGTTATTACCATTTGCATCCTTAACTATATATATATGATCATTAAATATCTGTACAACAAACCATATTGCCATTCGTTATTCTTCAAAAACAAAACTTTGTCATTAATCTTCAGATTACCTAATACTTTTGCGGTTCTGTTGTAATTTAATTGTTGTCTCCTTCTTTTCTTTACTATTCGGTCCCTGATTTGGTCCCCATCTACATTTCTTTCGTTCAACAAACAATTAGAGACAGGATGTTTAGTCTTAAGTGTTCTTCCCATAAATAACTGTGCTGGCGATAAAAGCTTTTCCTGCAACGGAGTAACGTTATACTCCAAAATTACCTCCTGATAATCATCTCTTCTATCAAGGATATTTTTCTTCAAAATGTTTTTAGCAATTGAGCCAGCTTTTTCCGCCAGCCCATTACTCTGTGGGTAGTTCGGATTCGAGAATTTTAATTTAATATTATAATTCCTCGCAAAACTTTTGAATTTATAACTGTTAAATGGAACATTGTCCGACCTTATCTCAGTCGGAAATCCAAATTTGAAAAACAATTGCCCCAAAATCCCGATCACCTCATCAATCGACTTGTTCTTCAGCCTTTCCGAGACCAACCAACCAGAGTATGAGTCAACAATATCCAAGTACGACGCACCTGAATAGTCAAAAATATCCATTGCAACTTGTTCCCAAGCATACGCCGGTTCAGGATGCTGTTGCAATGTCTCTTTTTGATTCCTTCTACGCAATCCCTCACATATTCTAGAAGCGCCTACAAACTCCTCAACATCGGTCGATAACCCAGGCCAATAATAAAGCTACCTTGCGCGCATCCGCGACTTTTCGATCCCCAGATGAGCAGAATGCAACAACCGCAAAGTCTGCACTTTGAGCTCAGACGGAACAACTAATCTATCCCTAAAAAATAACATTCCATCTTCACTACTCAACTCATCCCTAATTTTATAAAACTTCTTCTCCTCAACGCCCAGATTTCTGTATATAGGCCAATCCTTTTCAAGATACGATAACACATTATTCAAACACAGATCAGATTCAGTAGCACCGACATAAGCCAATCTGTTGTCGTCCGACATGCAACACTTCCTAACTACTACACACCAGATTTATAAACTGTATCCTCTGGTTCAGTTTCCGGCAAAACATATCCCTCCCCGGCACGTATTTTATCGTCAATGAGGGATATTTCAATAACTGCATAAACATTCTCTGAAGCCTAGCTGTGACCTTATCCAAATCCATCCTAATCAAAGTTTCGAGCGGTTTGTGATCCGAATGTACTTCGACGTCCCGACCGTAAATAAAGTAGTGGAATTTCGTACAAGCAACAACCACAGCAAGTAATTCGTTCTCTATTTGTGCGTTTCTCTTTTCCGATTTTTTCAGACTGCGGGAAGAAAAAGCCACAGGACAACCATTTTGCAGTAACACACATCCAATACCATCCTTGGATGCATCTGTCTGAATAACAAGTGGTAGCTTAGGATCATAAATCCTCAGTACCGGAGACGAAAAAATTATCCTCTTCAATACTTCAATCTCCCTAATATGGTCATCAGTCCACTGCCACTTCACGTTATTCTTATTCAGCTCTCTTAGATTCGCCGTAAGCGCCGATAAATTTGAAATATACCTTCCCAGAAACTTACACATCCCTAATATACGCAGCACATCTTGCTTGTCCCTTGGCATGGGAATCTCCTCAGTTGTCTTTAAATATTTTCCATACGGTTTAATAGTGCCCTCCGAAATTTTATACTTTACCTTATTCCATTGGCGTAGGAAGCCAACATTTCTGGGGGGGGGGGGGGCTAAAGCCCCCCTAGATTTGTTTAATTTTTTGGTATTTTTTTTTAATAGAAAAACCCAGACCTATTCCTGAAGCGTTCCCTTTAACATGCGTCTAGGTGTCCTAGAAACGAATGCCCCCCGAAAGCGGTTAAAAATTCATTTTTTTTTTTAATTTTGATTCTGTAGATTTTTCGGAAATTTAGAACTAACTCCTAGATATGTTTTGAGAATGAAAGATTTTTAAAGTTTTTCCTACAGTAAAATCATTAGATTACTATGATTTTTTTCAAGAAAAAGTTCTGATGATTGCAAAAGTTGATGATTATTAGTCAAAATTCTCAGATTCTTTCTTTCAATAACTTTTGTCTATAAAAAACCCCTTAGAATTTAGAAACTTTTTTAAATCAAAGAAGTTAAAATGTTTTCCTGAAGGTAAAACCCTAGGTTGTAGGTTGTAAGTGGCTGCTGACGTATTACCACAGACTATAAACAGACTCGACAGTAGAGTTTTATAAGAAAAAATGGGGAAAAACTAAGCGATTTTAGGAGAAAACTGAGCGGTTTTTAGTCCGTTTTACGCTAACATGGCAACACTTTCTACGACGTAGGAGTGAGTGAAACAACAAAAACCGATCAGGCATCTATTTTTATAATGGCGCGTTATATTAGTTTTCTCTTTCTAACCTAATTCGTAGAATAATTTGAAAATATTAACCATATGGTTCAGAACTACTTTTTTGACACTTGTCACTTATGTCGAGTCTGTATTAGTCTGTGGTATTACGTCAACACACGTAGACTCTGAGGTCCATTGTGATACCACAGGTAAAACCCTAAGATTCGGTAAAGTTTTTATTACTAACAAAAATATCAGATTCATATGAAAACTTTTTTCAATAATTCAGACTATTTTTCAATGGGAAAAACTATTAGATCTTATATAATAATCATTACGAGTCCTTAAGACTCATTGAATAATCATAACGAGTCCTAAAGACTCATTACTAGGGATGAGATTTCCATGCAAATGCATGTTTTTTGTCGATAGTCTAAAAACGATATCGACCAATTATCTTTCCGAATCAAGAAATTTGCCTTAAAATGGCATCGATTTGTTTTTGCATATTTTGTTGAAAATGCATATTTTTGCATATTTTGATTTTAAATGCATATTTTGTGCATATTTCAAACTTTTAAGTGCATATTTTTGCATATTTTGGCATAAATTAGCAAAAACACAAATTGAAATTTATTTTTTCCAAAAACTATTTAAAATTTTAAAAATTTATTTTGAAAATAAGAAAAATTTTTTTTTTTCTTTTTATTTTTTTTTTAAGATTTTCTTAATTTCTAAACAAAATCTTGCTCATATAAAGTTTTAAATGTTACTATTTAAACCCGGTGTTATTTTTTGCTTTTTAAGAAGTTTTTCCTATGAAAATAAGATTTTTATTGAGGAGATTTTATTTTTTAGTGCATATTTTAAGGTTTTTTAGTGCATATTTTAAACTTTTTAGCGCATATTTTAAGCGCATATTTTCGATTTTTTAGTGCATGAAAATCTCATCCCTACTCATTACATATTATTATTTATTGTTGCAAAAAATAATGAAATCATTAAATTATAAAAAAAAAAAAATTGTGAATGATTAAAATTCTGGGGGGGGGGGGGGCTAAAATTATTCAGACAGGGCTATCTACGCCAAGGCCTTATTCTTATTAAATTTCCCTTGCCCTACTAATCACTTTGAGCAGCCGCTTATCATGTTCCTGATCCGTTCTCCCAAAAATACACAAATCATCAAAATATACTTCAACGCCCTCAAGATCCCCAAATATCTGTATCATATACCGTATAAATATTTCCGGTCCAAAGGGGGTTATAAAAGTTGTAAGCTCTGAGCTAGCTCTAGGCCCAAAAATATTTCTATTTATGATATTGTCATACTAGAGTATTTTTAATTTATTGCTTTAAAAAAGTTCCTCATCTCAAACCAGACATAATCTTTCATATATTTCACAACTTAAATGAGAAATACTATTGTGAAGGTCCAAAATCTGTTTTCCAACAAAAATAACTCTTTTTAAAGCAAAAATTGTATATACTTATCCGCCACCGGTTGATAGAATTCAATTTTCAATTTTTCAAAAAATAAAAAAAAAAATTATTTTAAATTCTTATAGTACATTCATACCGATCCATTGTAAAACTATATTGTGCCATGATACCGATCTAGAATCCCCGTTGAAACCTTGTATTTTCATTTTGAAAACTTAACCGTTCACACCCGAAGTTTTCGACGTACAACATTATGGGCGGATTACTCAATGAAAACTCAATGAAAAGTTAGCTGCTAACTGCCGATTTAATGGAGCCGGAATTATTTTATAACGGAGCATTGAGTAATCCAGCCTAAATTTTTAAAATTTAATGAAAAAAGTTTGCTATTTTACGCGTTAATACAGGCACATTTACATGATCTCGGTCTGGTTCTGTGAAAAATTTACAATAAGAAAATACGTAAGTGTGCTTCATTGAAAACTTATAGGCAAAGTGACGTTACTGTTTGAATGATAAATTTACCACAATTTGCCCTCGGGTAAAAAGTAAGCAATGTAAGTTTCCTTATTATATTTATTTATTAAAAGTTTCTTTTAAAATGCTGTCAAATTGCTGATTGAAAATGCCAAATGCTAATTCAAAAATTGTCATGAAACAGTTCAGCATCCGGATATTTTTGAAGTGTCGTATCAATAACTCCAATATCTGCAGACTCATTTGGTTTTTTTTTGGGGGGAATTTTTTTCACCTTTTTTTTCTTGTGCGTCCTCGTGTCCCCTTGATATTCTTGCATTAGTTTGGTAAAATGAGTGGCTTTCGAGGTCTTGGCATAGGGGTCAATGCCAGTCTCATCACATATCCAATCCAAATATGATGCAACTTTAGTAAATGCAGCTGGATAGCCGCGGTCACAACCAAAAATGCTTCCGAAAGACGTTATGCCAATAAGCACACGTTTTTTTGATGAACGTCTCTGTAAAACTAACGGTCCGCCAGAATCGCCGTTGCATGTAGACTTTTGAAATCGGCCACTAGTACAAATGTTGGTGGATCTGTAGGACAGTGGAAAACTATTTTTACATGCTTGACCATTTACGATACGAAGTTGAACATAGCGTAAGATGTTGCTGATAGCATGAACACCTGTAGCATAACGTCCCCAGCCAGATGCAATGCCTAATTTGTCCTCAAATGTTCTGTACTCATAATCTCGTTTAGGAAGTTGAATTGGTTGTATTCTTTCTGAAACAAGTAGAGTTATTATAATTACTGATATATTACTTTTTATATTATATTTAAGTATTATTTTTTATATGTATGTAGAGATTCCAACAAAACTATTTACAAAATGTTAAATTCTGATTTAAAAAGTTTTATAATTTTTTGTTTATCATTCCTCACCCCCGACTCATCCCATGTGGATAAAGTTTTAAAAAATTCATTAAAAAATTGCATTTGCATCAAAAATGCATTTAAAAAAAATATTTTTTGAGTTCATTCATATACAAAAGGACAATTGTTAATGTCAAATGCTTTTTCAATCATAAAAATCTAATAAATACTTTCAAAGATATCCCAGCAAAAAAAGTGCGGAGTACTTCTCAGTGGAGTGCTTTAAAACTACAACAAATGTAATGAAATACAACAAAAATAACAAAAAACACAAGAAAAAAACACACAAACAGTTTTTTCTACTCCATAAAAAGTTGTTATTCAGCACTTAACTCATTACCTTCCGCGACACTCCCATACAAAAGTAAGTAGATATTCAGTAGATAAGAAGTACTCCGAGCTTTCAAACAACTTCCAACTACTTCCACGGAGTAGTTCTTATCTACTGAATATCTACTTACATTTGTATGGAGGTGTCGCGATAGGTAATGAGTTAAGTGCTGAATATCTATGTATTCTGGAGTAGAAAAAACTGTTTGTGTGTTTTTGTCTTGTGTTTTTTGTTATTTTTGTTGTATTTCATTACATTTGTTGTAGTTTTAAAGCACTCCACTGAGAAGTGGTAATGACTTTTTTTGCAGGGATGGCTCTTCAAAGTAACATACTATTTTGATAAAATTACAGAATAAACACAATTTTTTTTTTTTGTATGGAAAAATCTCATAAGTAGTTTTTAAAATAATCCCAAAAGGTGGAAAAAACCGAAGGCCAAAAAAAAAACTGCACTTACAAGGGAATCTCCCTGGTGTCACCCTCCGATCTTCATGAAATTTGCATATGTTGTTAAGAACGAAAATTAATTCGATTTTTTTTTTAGCGGCCCAAACTCATTTTTAAGGAGGGTCGATTTGTATGGGGGGAAATTGACCTTTTTTCAGTTTTTTACGATTTACACCTACCCGTGTAAAAAAAATGATATGGTACCAGATCCAAATATATGTGATGCCATATCTAATTATATCTGATAGTTTATATCTAAACAGATATGTTAGATCCGAAAAACCCGAGTAAAAAAAAGTTATATGACGCAATATTTAATTATATATGAACAGATATGCTTTTATGTAAATTCATATTAATTTTGATCCGAAAATTGGCGGATCGAGTATTATACGATTATATCAAATTCTATTATTTTTGATAAAATAATATCAAATTCGATTAAGTTTGATCCCAAAAATGGGTCTATCTAATTGTATTAAATCATATCTTATCTGTTAAAATTAGATAAATTTTTATATAATTGGATGAAATCTGGTAAAATTTTTTGGAATTTTAAACGTGAAATTAGAAATTATTTTATCAGATTGGATACATTATCAATTAGAAGAGTTTTTATTGCATTCTTCGGAATTTTTTTCGGGACTTAGAAAATTATTAAAAATTTGTAATTTTTATCTAAAATCATTTATAAGGGATTTAAATTTTCCAAAAAATGTTTGTGTCTTAGAAAATTTAAAAACATTTTTTCGGAACTCAAAAACTTTTCAAAAAAATTAAATTTCTTATAAAAACATTTTCAATGATTTTTTTACTCAAAAAAAATTGCCAAAAAAATTTTGTGTCCGGGACTTTGGAAAATTTTCATAAAATTTTTTAGGACTTGAATTTTTTTTTTAATTGTCCGGGACTTAGAAAATTTAGAAAATTTTTTTCGGGATATAATTATAAATAAAATCATATATCTTTTTATCTGCCATATCTAAAAATTCCCGACCTTATATTTCATATCAAATTTCATATAGATCAGTATTTAAATAGATATGAATATGTATGCTATCATATTAAAAAACAAGGAAAAATACAATGCTATATATAAACTTGTATGTCCATATCAAAGTTCATGCATAACCATATATAAATATAAATAACTATATAATAGCATATATGATTATATCAGATCTTTTTTACTCGGGAATGGGGACAAATCTCGGATCAAATTATATCTAATTGTATCAGAACTGATATAAGTCTATATCTCTTGATTTTGGATTTTTAGGAAATTTTTTTTTTATTTAACCCCTAAATTTGTTTTAAATGTTACTTTTAGGCCTGTTAACACAATGTCCAGTTAGTTAAATTTAACCTAAAAGTTATCTAACTTCCAGTTACACAAACCTAAACTCTTAACTCCAAGTTAACAAATTTCGTTAACAAATGAAAAAAGTTAATTAACTTCCGATTATGTGTTATTGTGAATTGTTTTAAAACAGCAAAAGTCAAATTTTTATGAAAATATTTTTAACAAAAAAAAAAAAATTAAATAAAAATGCAAAAAATATTTAAAAATGATGGCAAATTTTAAAAATTATTGATAACGCTCCGATATCGCTAATAGACCGGAATTGCAAAAGGTAAAAATTTAAGCTTTTAACATCAACATTACATATATTATTACATAAATCCTTAATTATTTTATAGTATGAAATTTGGTCAACATGGAACCTTTCTGCGTTAAAATAATAAAAAAGTCATCCAAACTTTGAGCAGCGAAGAAACCCACAAAGAAAGTCATACATCCCACATCAGCTGGAGGATCTATGTAAATTAATCTTTAACAATAAAAATTTTACTGAAAGTGTTCTTTTATTTTTGAATAGGCATAAATTCTCAGAATCTGAGACTTGCAATAGTTTAAATGTCTCTGCATCTAAGACTTTTTCCTTGAATTAAATGCCTCTGAATCTAAGAATCTTTCTATAGAAAAAGTGTCTCAGAATCTGCGACATTTTCTATATGGAAAATTGCACGGAATCTGAGACCTTTTCTATAGAAAAAAGTCTCAGAATCTGAGACTTTTTCTATAGAAAAAATGTCTCAGAATCTGAGACTTTTTCTATAGAAAAAATGTCTCAGAATCTGAGACTTTTTCTATAGAAAAAATGTCTCAGAATCTGAGACTTTTTCTATAGAAAAAATGTCTCAGAATCTGAGACTTTTTCTATAGAAAAAATGTCTCAGAATCTGAGACTTTTTCTATAGAAAAAATGTCTCAGAATCTGAGACTTTTTCTATAGAAAAAATGTCTCAGAATCTGAGACTTTTTCTATAGAAAAAATGTCTCAGAATCTGAAACTTTTTCTATAGAAAAAATGTCTCAGAATCTGAGACTTTTTCTATAGAAAAAATGTCTCAGAATCTGAGACTTTTTCTATAGAAAAAATGTCTCAGAATCTGAGACTTTTTCTATAGAAAAAATGTCTCAGAATCTGAGACTTTTTCTATAGAAAAAATGTCTCAGAATCTGAGACTTTTTCTATAGAAAAAATATCTCAGAATCTGAGACTTTTTCTATAGAAAAAATGTCTCAGAATCTGAGACTTTTTCTATAGAAAAAATGTCTCAGAATCTGAGACTTTTTCTATAGAAAAAATGTCTCAGAATCTGAGACTTTTTCTATAGAAAAAATGTCTCAGAATCTGAGACTTTTTCTATAGAAAAAATGTCTCAGAATCTGAGACTTTTTCTATAGAAAAAATGTCTCAGAATCTGAGACTTTTTCTATAGAAAAAATGTCTCAGAATCTGAGACTTTTTCTATAGAAAAAATGTCTCAGAATCTGAGACTTTTTCTATAGAAAAAATGTCTCAGAATCTGAGACTTTTTCTATAGAAAAAATGTCTCAGAATCTGAGACTTTTTCTATAGAAAAAATGTCTCAGAATCTGAGACTTTTTCTATAGAAAAAATGTCTCAGAATCTGAGACTTTTTCTATAGAAAAAATGTCTCAGAATCTGAGACTTTTTCTATAGAAAAAATGTCTCAGAATCTGAGACTTTTTCTATAGAAAAAATGTCTCAGAATCTGAGACTTTTTCTATAGAAAAAATGTATTAGAATCTGAGACTTTTTCTATGGAAAAAATGTCTCATAATCTGAGACTTTTTCTATAGAAAAAATGTCTCATAATCTGAGACTTTTTCTATAGAAAAAATGTCTCAGAATCTGAGACTTTTTCTATAGAAAAAATGTCTCAGAATCTGAGACTTTTTCTATAGAAAAAATGTCTCAGAATCTGAGACTTTTTCTATAGAAAAAATGTCTCAGAATCTGAGACTTTTTCTATAGAAAAAATGTCTCAGAATCTGAGACTTTTTCTATAGAAAAAATGTCTCAGAATCTGAGACTTTTTCTATAGAAAAAATGTCTCAGAATCTGAGACTTTTTCTATAGAAAAAATGTCTCAGAATCTGAGACTTTTTCTATAGAAAAAATGTCTCAGAATCTGAGACTTTTTCTATAGAAAAAATGTCTCAGAATCTGAGACTTTTTCTATAGAAAAAATGTATTAGAATCTGAGACTTTTTCTATGGAAAAAATGTCTCAGAATCTGAGACTTTTTCTATAGAAAAAATGTCTCAGAATCTGAGACTTTTTCTATAGAAAAAATGTCTCATAATCTGAGACTTTTTCTATAGAAAAAATGTCTCAGAATCTGAGACTTTTTCTATAGAAAAAATGTATTAGAATCTGAGAAAAAATGTTAGATTTTTAGAATCTGGAAAAAATGTCTCATAATCTGAGACTTTTTCTATAGAAAAAATGTCTCATAATCTGAGACTTTTTCTATAAAAAAATGTCTCATAACCTGAGACTTTTTCTGAGACTTTTTCTATAGAAAAAATGTCTCATAATCTGAGACTTTTTCTATAGAAAAAATGTCTTAATACAGATGCCAAATATTGTAGAAGATATAACCACATATGTTACGAGATATCGTTACATATAGGTTCAGATATAATATATCTCGTTATATATAATTTGATATGGTGTCACATAAGACAACACTCAAAAAAATAAGTTTGTAAATTTACAAGTAAAAGGTCTTGTAATTCTATTTTACTAATATTTTTGTCTTTTTACAAAAATTGTTGTATATTTAATAAAACGAAAACTACAGTTTGCTTTGTAATTTTACTATTATATGTTGGTAAATTTATTTTACAAATTTTTTAGGTAAATTTGCAAAAAAGTGAATTATTTTACAAATTAAAAAAATATTACAAGGTGTTTAGTTTTTTTACACAAGAAAACTGTAATTGTACAACATAATTTTACTTGATGTTATTTAGTCTTTTTACCAAAAAAATGTTTTATTACAAACATTTTTTTTTTTAAGATCGTTTACAAGGTTTTCAGTTTGAAATGTATGTATTGAAAAGTACAAAATTCCAATATAATTTTACAAAACTTATTTTATTACTAGAATTAATGTTGTTTTCCAAAAAAAAATTAATTATTCAACAATAGGACACGCAAAAATTCAGATTTTTTTTTTTGCGTTTTGGAGTAAAAAATTTAGTTAAAAATAATTTTTTATAAATAATTTTTACACCATTTTTTTGGTAATTTGCTTTAAGTAAAATACCACAATTTTTATGTGTTTCTACTATATAATTGTTCTAGTTTTTTTTTTGTATTTTTACCATTTTTTGGTGATTTTACCATATTTTTTTGGTAACTTTTTTTTAAATTTGTTACCTAAAATGTCAATAGAAAGCTGCCAATTATGAAAAATCTAATTTTTCTTATTTTAACTGGTACTTAAACATCCAATCTACAATATCCAACATTTTTTTTCCGATTTTTTTAAAATACTTGTGAAAATAATTAAAAATTAAAAAATTGTTATTTTTTGACTAATTTTTCCTGAAAATATAAGAAATTTCTTGTGTAACCTCCTTCGCAATTCTCATATGTTCTACTTAAGAAAAACGAAATGTCGAAAAAAATAAAAAAGTGCAGTGTTATACATTAAAAAGTTTGTTAAAAGTGCTCAAGTGAAAAAAAATCTTTTCAGGTTGTTGAAGTGCTACTCCAGCTGCCGAAGAAGTAAAAATAAGATGCACCAATGGAAAAAACCTTTAAATTTACAAAACCAATATGTAAATAAACCAATTTTTTTGTAAATTTACAAAACAAATATGAAAATTTGAAAAACAAAATTGTATACTTACGAAAAAAGTTGTAATTTTACAAAAATGAAATAGAAAATACAAAAACAATATTGTAAATTTACAAATTTTATGGTTAAACTACTGTTTTTACGGCAAAAAAATAAGGAAAAATGGTACATATACAATAAAAATTGTAAATTTACCACTTTTTATTGTAAATATACAAGTTTTTTGCATAAAAAACAGTAGTTTAACCATATAATTTGTTAATCTACAATTTATTTTTTTCATTTTCTATTTTTCCTTGTAAAATAACAACCATTTTCTGTAAGTTTACAATTTTGTTTTGTAAATTTACCAATTTTTTTTGCAAATTTACAAAAAAAATGTTCACCTGGAAGATGATATTTTACAAAAAAAATTGTAAATTTACATTTTCTTTTGTTAAATCAATTTACAAATTATCCCCGTAACTTTACGGGGATTCTTGCTAGTACATATTTTACAAAACCTGCCCCGTAAAATCACGGGGATTTTATGTCATTTTACAAACTTTTTTTTTTGAGTGAAGATATAATCATATATAATTAGATCTTATTATATCTAATAATTTTTACACGGGTATTTAAAAAAAAAATAATATAGGCATGTGTATCAGATTAAAGATATCAGATTAAAGATATTAAAAATACCTATCTCGTGGTGCTAACAATGGGCCAAAGAAGTTAGCATTTTTCGACTTATTAACAAAAATGTCCTAAAATTTTGGTACTTTACTCAATATGACGATTTAAATGAATTAAAAGTTATTTTCAATTGTTTTAAACATTAAGTTCTTAAATAATATTAATAAAAAATGCAAAAAATAAATAAAAAAATAATTCTGTCCATTCTTGACTTGTTTTAGCCTCTTTTATACTCGATAATAGCTTAGGATAACTCCATTCCAGTCAATAAACATAAGTATTTAGAACATTTTGCTAACAACATACGAGTATAAAGATGTGTATAAAAATGATTGTCTTGTCAAAGGATTTTATATTGTATATATTATGAATTAATTTCTTGATTTAGTTTTAAGATAGATGTAGCTTACTGTTCATGACATGTAAATAATGTACATATTAATCATATATGGCCCATTGGTGGGCTCGATTAAATAAATAAATAAAAAAAATAAAAAATGGGTACGGGTGCCCATTGTAGGAATTATAATCGAAAACCCAGTTTAAGCTTAAAAGCGGATGGGATATCTATGATGTAAAGGTTCGTAATAATAAATTGTTCCACAACAAAGCATTTACCTCGTTTGGCTCAAAGAATGGGCCCAAACCCAGGGGTAGAGACTGAAAAATATCAAAGCATTTTGACCAAGTTCTTGGTTGTCATTCGAAAACTACCCCTTTTATGGCATCTTATGAACTTAAATATGAGGTTTCTGCTCCGGTGACGAGTTGTACAATAAAAAATAACTCCTAAAATCTGTTCTAAAAGGTCGAATTCCAAGAGAAGAACCACCGCTGAGCTTACAATTAATACAAAAAAGTTCAGTATTTGCCAGAAATCACCTTGACCGTAAGAACTGGTAATTTGTTCCATTGCCCGATGAAACAAAGATTAATTTGTTTGGATATGATTGAAAATTGTTTATTGGGCGTCAAGTTAATAATTTTCATTTAGATCCAAACAAATAAATCTTCGTTTTATCGGGCAATGGAACATATGACTAGTCCTTACGGTCAAGATGTTGTCTGGCGAACATTGAACTTTTTTGTATTTATTGTAAGCTCAGCGGTGGTTCTTTTCTTGGACTTTATCTTTTTTTATAATTACCAAATTTCAGTTTATATAACTTTATATCGGCTTTGATACGTGTTTTGATCTAATCCAATGATTTAAAATTATATCCAATTATATTAAAATTTATACAATTTTATAAATCGGATGTTGTATCGGATAAAATAAGTTGTTCTTGTAAAACCCTTAGGGCTGGTAACTTATTACAAGATTAGTGCTAATCAATGTTTACAACATAGATGGGAATTTTTCATTACCATTAAAATTTAATTACCATTGGTTGATATCAATGGTAATGAAAAAGTTTTCATTACCATTTAATGGTAATTAAATTTTTTTAATTGAAAAAATAATTACTAATGGTAATGAAATGCACCAATTGTTGAAAAACACCAATTATAATTGGTTTCAAAACCATTGGTTTGCACATTTTTGTTTTTTTGAAAAGTTAAAAATTTAAACATCAAAGTATGTTTTTACAAAAAAATATGAAATGTTAAAGACAAAAAACAAAACGCAAATTAAAAATTCAAATATTGTGTTATACAAAGGCAAACAACGTGTGTTTTGTTTATAAAATGTGAAAAACTAAAACACCATATAACAAAAAACAACAGATATTTCCAAATATTAACGATTTTGACAATATTGTGACGACTTTTACTAATGGTAATTATTTTTTTTTAAGTGATGCCATACCAATGGTAATTATTTTTTTTTAATTTTCATTAGTAGGGATGAGATTTCCATGCAAATGCATGTTTTTTGTCGATAGTCTAAAAACAATATCGACCAATTATCTTTCCGAATCAAGAAATTTGAGTTAAAATGGCATCGCTTTGTTTTTGCATATTTTTGCATATTTTGATGAAAATGCATATTTTTGCATATTTTAGCTTTAAGTGCATATTTTGGGCATATTTCCAACTTTTAAGTGCATATTTTTGCATATTTTGGCATAAATTAGCAAAAACACAAATTGAAATTTATTTGTTTCAAAAACTATTTCAAATTTTAAAAATTAATTTTGAAAATAAGAAAAATTATTTTTTTTATTTTCAAAATTCTTTTAAAGATTGTCTTAATTTCTAAAAAATCTTGATTATATAAAGTTTTAAATGTTAGTATTTAAACCCGGCATTACTTTTTTATTGCACACATGTTATTTTTTAATGCATATTTTTAGGGTTTTTAGTGCATATTTTGAATTTTTTAGTGCATATTTTAAGCGCATATTTTCGATTTTTTAGTGCATGAAAATCTCATCCCTATTCATTAGTAATTAAATTGATAAGTAATTTAATTGGTACAATTGATAAAACCAATGGTAATGAAAAAAATTTCATTACCATTGACATCAATTAAATGGTAATTAAACCAGCAATTAATTGGTCCATTTAATTAATTAGTCCCATCTATGGTTTACAAACGTCAAATTTATATGAAAATAATCAATGATTAGGTTTTGATTAGTTACCATCCCTTAGAAAAATTTCAAAAAATGGAGTCGTGTTAAATTTTATATAAAACACTTAGAAAATATTCTCATAAAAATGTTGTCCTTGAAAAAACTTTAAAAATTTTAAAAAATGGAGTCATATAAAATTTTATATAAAACACTTGCAAGGAAGGTCTTTCACAGGGCACCCACCGATTGTTCTAAAACTTAAATATTGGAATGAGTTGAGAAAAATAAGAGTTTTATTTTAGCTGCCCAATCCAGGGTTGTCAGATTTTGCTGGCAACAAGACTCTGAATACCTCTAATAATACTCAAAAATCGCCAAAATCCTAGAAAAATACATAAAAATCGCAAAAAGTCTATTTTTTTAGTTTACGTATTTTTTACTTCAATCGGTAATTTATAAATTACTCCATTTAAAAATTTTGCTAATAACTTCTAAAATCTGTTTATAGGCATTAATTTCACTCAAAATTCATTTATGCTTGTTTTCTGCACTAATGCAAAAACCCCAATCGATCCATGATAATCGGTCTTGAATATTTCTTAATTTTCTTATCGCTATTTCTACTCAACAGTTTACAACAGTGTAAAATTGGAGAAAAAAAGTAATTAATTTTTTGGTGATTTGCGTATTATAGTTTTTGACTGGACACTGGACAACTTTTCCAAATGTTTTCTGTTTTGTTTTAATTCATAAAGAGCCACTTAGAGAGCAGACTTGTAGAAAGTCTGTCTAAAATGTTTAAAAAAAGATTTAACTGTCTAAGCCAATGGTTCCCAACCTTTGATTCTCGCCCCACTGGGGGGCATTTTGAAGCTTCCAGGGGGGCAACGAGCAAATTTTCAAGAGTTTTTTTAGTCAAATTAACTACAAAAATTTTGTTAATCGCTTAAAATTTTCACTAAAAACTTAGTTTAAATGCTTATTTTACAAAAACTCTGCTAAACCAGTAGTAATTTTTCATTAGAAGCAAATTAGAAAAATTATAAATTTTTTCTTGAGTGTAGGGGGCCCAACAACAACAACAAAAAATTTTTTTTTTTATATGTATTGGAAAACACAAATCTCACGAAAAAAACAACAAAACATTTTTTGTTGTTGTTGTTGGGCCCTGAAAAAACAGTCCTGCATACGCCGTTGGTAGGGGGACAAGGCAATTTTCTAAACTTAAAAGTGGGGCGTGGCGTAAAAAAGGTTAGGAACCATTGGTCTAAGCGCAGCAAATGCAAATAGAATTTGATAATTTGAAATAATACTCTACTAATCTTTTGAAAATATTCAGGAAATGATTTGACAAAATCGCCAATCATTTTGTAAATCGCCACGTCGCACATTTCAAAATCGCCACGTTTGGCGAGAAATCGCCATATCTGACAGCCCTGGCCCAATCTGAAATTTAAAAATGAAAAAAATATGTGCTCTCGGGAAAATCCGAGAAAAGCCGGAATATTTAACAACTTAATTTTTTTGTATACTATTGTATCACACATGAATGTATATGAAATAATATGACTATATAAAAGTACATAAGATCATATTAAATTATTTTTACTCTGGATTTTAGAAATATTTTTTAAAAATTTTTTAAAAAATGTCTATAAAAATTGTCATTTTCCAGTTCGGCCCTCAGTACATTTATTATTAACTCAATCTGCACGCTATAAAGCTTAAAATAAAGCTTAATAAATTACCCAAAAAAAACACTTTATAAGAAATATAATCGTTGGATAAATAAGGTCTGATATTTTAAATTTTGTCTTTAACAAATCTACTATAGCTCGTGTGAATACTTTTGTCCGGCACTGTATGTATTTTGGATCGCTTAACTCAAAAATTTCATTAAAACTATTTTTCGCGAATATATTTTTGTTTAATGATTTTTTGCGTTTTTTGAGGCATTTTGACTATTTTTCTTATATTTTAAGTTCTGTTTATCTGATCTTCTCGCAATAAATTAAATTAAAGACTATTAAATTTCCAACAAATCCTACATTAATTATTTTTCCATCAGTTCATAATTTTAAGCGCAACTAAATTTTTTAGCGTTATTTGGAGGTATTTTGACTATTTTTCTTATATCTTGAGTTCCGTTTATCTGATCCTTTCGCAATAAGAACCAAATTAAAGACACACAAATTTCCAACAAATCAGTTCATAAGTTTACGAGCAATGGGCAAACATGGAAAAACAAATTAGAGGTATTCAGAGTCTTGTTGCCACCCCTGGCAATGTAGCAAAAGAGTACTACTTTCAAAAAAAAAAAATGTATTTTGAAAAGTAATTTTGAAAAGAGCTCTTTTATTAGTAGAAAATTTTTAATTTTTTTGGTTTTTGTAAATGAAAAATCGTACTCCATATGCCTCCCCGAAGTCTCATAAAAATCAAAAAAATCTTTGGGCAAACACATCGTGGATTAAGTAAAAATTAAAAAAAAAAAGTCATACATCAACGGCTATGCGGGAGCAGAAGAAAATTATTGATTTTCACGAAATTTTTTTGGAGTCATTTAGACTCTCAATAGAAACTTTCTGAACCCCTTAGTATAGTTTAGTTTTGTGGAGATTTTTATTTAATTCGCGATGTGGGTGCCCAAAGATTTTTTTTTTATAATTATAGGACTTCGTGGTTCAAAAATTATTAGCAATACCGTGAATTTCAAATTGGTTTCACCTGTTGTTCACGTGTTGAAAAACCCGTTAAACCAGCTTTAAAAACATTGAAGAGCCAGAAAAATATATTACAAAGTATTTTTGTCACTTACAATTATTTTTACAATTAAAGAAAAAACAAGTAAAAAAGTTAAATTCGACTTGACCGAATCTATGAATACCCTCCACAATCCCGAGTAAAAATAAACATATATTACAATATATAACTTGATACAAACATAATAAATTATATATGTTTTTGTGACATGTTTTCTAATTTTTTTTAATGCAGTCATATGTAGTAATATATTATTTAATCATGATTCGGATTAAAAGGTGTACGGTTGATATAATTATATAAAATTATATGCAGGTCAATACAAAATTTGTTTTTCTCTATAATTTAACATACAATTATATATACCCTAGTAAAAATCATTTCGTATATAGCCATGTATAAATTTATACAAATATATATTTTTATACATATTGAGATCTTATTATATTTAATTATATAAAAAATCCATCAGATAAGACCAAATTTCGTATCAAATTATATAAAATTTGATATAACTCCCGATAGAATTTTATAAAATTTGATGCGAATTTTGGTCTCATCTGAGAAATTTTTTATATAATTTTATATAATTAGATCATTTTATGTAAAATTAGATATATTTGTATCAATTTATACATGGATATATACAAAACCATTTTTACTAGGGTAGCTTATTCTGTTCCATATAAAACTATATATGTTTCCAATTAACCAAACATTTTCTAAGTTTTTTAGGCAAAGTTCCTACACATTTCCTTGTTAGGGTTATGTATATCACCTATCTGGTTCGAAGCGTACCCAAACATTTTTTTTGTTTTTGAAAATTATATGTTTGGTGAATGTATCGTTGACCTGTGGTGTATCTCAACTCAAACCAAAAAACACCAGGATTTTTTATGTTTTTATGCAATTAGATCTAATTTGATCCACCAATATATAGCAATGTCTGGTCAAAACTCGGATCATATTTTATACAAGTTGATCTTTTTTAATGCAAAAACATCCACCATTATTCGGATCAAATTGTGTATAAATTTATATTGTGTTACATATCATTATATATTGCATCATATAAAAATTTTTACTCGGGGCCCTTTTTAAGTAATACAAATTTTCTAACGCGAAAAAATAACATTTTTGATTAGTTTTTATTTTGTGTAAAAAAAGCTTTTTTTAAGTAATTATTAGAGTCCGACCGAAACCAGTTTTCGAGGCCGAACCGAAACCGAACCGAATATTCGGCTGAAAAAGTAATATTCGGCCGAAACCGAACCGAAACCGAAACTTTAAAAAAAATTACCGCCTGGCATGAATAAAATTATTAAAAAGTTGTTAAAGATTAATCTATATATATAAAAGAGTAATGTGACTGACTGACTGACTGACTTATTGACTGATTCATCATCGCCCAGCCCAAACCGCTGAAGCTAGAGACTTGAAATTTGGACTGTAGGTTAACCTCCCGGAATATAGATCCACTAAGGCTGGATTTTTGCCAATGTTGATTCTAAGGGGGTAAAAAGGGTAAAAAACTGTACTTTTGGTACTTTTTATATCTCCTGAAATAATGGTCGTAGAGACTTGAAATTTGGACTGCATGTTCACCTCCCGGAATATAGAACCGCCAAGGCTGGATTTTTGCCAGTGTTGATTCTAAGGGGGTAAAAAGGGTAAAAAACTGTACTTTTGGTACTTTTTATATCTCCTGAAATAATGGTCATAGAGACTTGAAATTTGGAGTGTATGTTCACCTCCCGAAATATAGATCCACTAAGGCTGGATTTTTGCCAGTGTTGATTCTAAGGGGGTAAAAAGGGTAAAAAACTGTACTTTTGGTACTTTTTATATCTCCTGAAATAATAGTCATAGAGACTTGAAATTTGGACTGTATGTTTACATTATGGATTTTAGATCCAGTGAGGCTGGGTTTTTGCCAATGTTGGTTCTAAGGGGGTAAAAAGGGTAAAAATCTGTACTTTTGGTACTTTTTATATCTCCTGAAATAATGGTCATAGAGACTTGAAATTTGGACTAAATGTTCACCTCCCAAAATATAGATCCACTAAGGCTGGATTTTTGCCAGTGTTGATTCTAAGAAGGTAAAAAGGGTAAAAAACTGTACTTTTGGTACTTTTTATATCTCCTGAAATAATGGTCATAGAGACTTGAAATTTGGACTGTATGTTCACCTCCCGAAATATAGATCCACTAAGGCTGGATTTTTGCCAGTGTTGATTCTGAGGGGGTAAAAAACTGTACTTTTAGTACTTTTTATATCTCCTGACATAATGGTACTAGAAACTTGAAATTTGCAATTTCGGTTCACTTCCGGGAAAATAGATTCACTACGGCTGGGTTTTCGCCAATGTAGATTCTACGGGAGTAAAATGGGTAAAAAAGTGTACTTTTGTTAATTTTTTTTATTTACTAAAATAATGGTTATTCAAACTTGAAATTTAGAATGTAGGGTCCTTTAGTGAAATAAAAAAATCTGGAACAAGTACTTTCTGAAAATTCTGTACCGTTTATAAAAATTGTTTTTTTTTTAAAGTACCTTTTATAAAAAGTACCTTTTATAAAAAGTACCTTTTATAAAAAGTACCTTTTATAAAAAGTACCTTTTATAAAAAGTACCTTTAATAAAAAGTACCTTTTATAAAAAGTACCTTTTATAAAAAGTACCTTTTATAAAAAGTACCTTTTATAAAAAGTACCTTTTATAAAAAGTACCTTTTATAAAAAGTACCTTTTATAAAAAGTACCTTTTATAAAAAGTACCTTTTATAAAAAGTACCTTTTACAAAAAGTACCTTTTATAAAAAGTACCTTTTATAAAAAGTACCTTTTATAAAAAGTACCTTTTATTAAAAGTACCTTTTATAAAAAGTACCTTTTATAAAAAGTACCTTTTATAAAAAGTACCTTTTATAAAAAGTACCTTTTATAAAAAGTACCTTTTATAAAAAGTACCTTTTATAAAAAGTACCTTTTATAAAAAGTACCTTTTATAAAAAGTACCTTTTATAAAAAGTACCTTTTATAAAAAGTACCTTTTATAAAAAGTACCTTTTATAAAAAGTGCCTTTTATAAAAAGTACCTTTTATAAAAAGTACCTTTTATAAAAAGTACCATTCATAAAAAGTACCTTTTATAAAAAGTACCCTTCAAAAAAGTACTTTTTATAAAAAGTACCTTTTACAAAAATTACCTTTAATATAAAGTACCTTTTATTAAAAGTACCGAAAGTACTGAAACAATGATCCTAGAAAATTGAAATATGGAATGTAGGATTTTTCGATGAAGAAAAAAACATTCTGGAAGAAATACTTTTTGGAAATTCCGTTTCTAACGGGGGTAAGAAAGTGTACTTTTGGTACTTTTTTTGTTCCTATAATAATGACCTTAGAAGCTTGAATTTTGGAATGTAGGGTACTTCGGTGAAAAAACATTCTTCTAAAGTATTTTTTAAAAAAATCCTTTTCTAGAGGTATAAAAAAGGGTTTTTTGATACTTTTTATATTTCATGAAGTAATGATCTTAGGCACTGAAATTTTGAATGCTTTTTTTTAGGAAATTCTGTTTCTAAGGGTCGCGACTGATTGTAAAGGGGATGAAGAAGTGTAAATTTGGTTATTCTTATATTTCTTGAAATAATGGTTCAGAAACTTCATATTTTAAATATAGGATCAACTAGCACAAAAAAAAGGTTATTTTGAAAATTTAATTTTAAGGGAAGAGGTGGCAAATGGTTATTTTTACCCATAGAGTAAAGAATAATATCAGAGATTTTGATAGGCCCCAAAACAATATATCACTTTATATAAATTGGTTCTCTTAATGTTTAGGAGAGTTTTTACATGCAATAGCATAGGCAACACTAAGAGAACCAACTTTTTGAGAGAGGAAATTAAATGGTAGCCAACCAACCTGATACCCACTGTTTTTACCTATCTAACTATTAAAATAAAAGCTCCAGAAATAACAGCCATATTTTCAAATTTAAAATTTTAGGATAAAAAGGGGTAAAAGTGGTGTAAAATGGTACTTTTCATATCTATAAAATAACGACGATATAAATTTTTATTTCTTTAACGCATATTATACGGAGAGGAATGAAACTTGCATGGAACAAAAGGAGATGGAATTGCAAATGAAATGGAGTAGAACGGGGATCGAAATGAAATAGAGCAGGGAACAATATGGAATGATACTTTTTACTCAAATTTATCGTATTTAAGTTTTTTTATTCCATATTTTTTCTCCCTATATGTTTTTTCACTCAAACTTATTTTTATTCCCATTTCTTTTTTCACTGAAATATTTATTCACTTTGAATTCAAAAACCTGATATAAGGGCTCGAAAATTGTCAATATTTTTTTTTTCACCGGAACGCACATGATAACGTACCAGCGAAGTTATTCAAGTTGTATTGTTTAAATTATTCATTGAAATATTATTTTATGAAAGACGTAAACGTCCACAAGTAAATAAAACAAAGACTACCTACCCTGCAAGCATTTGGAAGAAATATCGCCTGGGAGAAATTGCGGCAATATCTTCTTTTTATCGTAATAAAAAATCATCAAAGTAGTATATTTGGAAAGTAGTATATTTTATCATTTTGAGGATATTTAAGCAATATTTAAAAAAACAATATATATTTTTTGTCATTTAAATGATAAAATCGCCATCATACGGATGAAAAAAAATACGAAATCAAAATATTTTATTTATTGTCAAAAATATATATTCTCATCATTATTTAGTCTTTCGGGGTTTTTATGCAATAAATGTGAAATAAATCAAGCAAAAACTATTATAAAGGGGTTTTTTAAGGTAAGTAGCGAATCTGAAAGCAATAAAAGCATTAAATAAAAAAGAAACTACAAAATAAACCGCATTTTTTCTCCATTAGGTCCAGCAAATTACATAAATTCGAAGAAAAAGGGTCAAGGGCAACTCAATAAGCTATACAAATCTTAGAAGCACTAACGTCTCGGAAGAAGTAAGAAATATAAAAAGTGAGTCAAAAGATGGGTTCTGTAGCATGTATGTAAGCTCCTTGGATGTAAGATTTTTGTAAATTATTATCTAATTAATTTTATGTAAATACAATAAAAACCACGATTTTATCAACTTCTTTAAATTATATTTCTCGAACGTTTACGTGATTATCTGGCAATATTTTCTATGTAAAATTTGAATGATATCTTCAATTTATCTTCCAAATGATTATCTGGCAATATTGCCGATTTATCTTCCAGAAGAATTGCTTTCGTATCTGCTAGGCGTATTGCTTTCGGGACACGATTTCTCCCAACGGGGGTTTCTTCCGCAATACGAAGAGGATATCCCCCGCAATACAATTTTTTTTTGTATTGCGGAAGTACCGGGATGGTAAGCTGTATACAGCATATAATGCTTTTGAACCATAGGAATTGTTGTATTTTTGAAAAAAAAAAATATGTTTTTTAAAAAACTTACAAAAAAATTGTATATTTCTTTGCAGATTAGAAGAAAATAATTTTTGAACTGAAACAGTTTTACATTTATTGCATAAACTTGTTACATTTTCTTCAATTGAACTGAAACAAGTGTAATGAAATACGAAATCAAAAAATTCACCGACTTTTTTACACATTTTTTAAAATACCAAAAAGTTTCGGTTTCGGCTAATATTCGGCCAAAATTTTGCCGAATACCGAATAGAGGCCGAAACCCTATTATTCGGCCGAAACCGAGACCGAAACCGAATATTCGGTCGGACTCTAGTAATTATTGAAAAAAAAAATATAATTTTCTATTTTTTTTTTTTGAGTGCAAAATTTTTTTTCGAGTGTTTTTTTTTTCTTTTAGTGTAAATATATTTTTGAGTGATAAGAATACGTTGTAAACTATTTTTGTGACTTACCAATGTTTTTAGAACATGTTTAACGGGTTTTCAACTCATGAATTTAAGGTGAAGCTAATCTGAAATTCAAGGTTTTGCTAATTACTTTTGAACCACTATACCAATTTGGCTGAAATTCAAAACAAAACAGGCCAGGGGAACGACAAATATATATGCCAAGCTTCAGCTTCCTCAGAATTGTCTTTTAAAAGTGAGCGTGTGTTTTATCTCGTAAATTCATGAAAACCCTTGCCGAAATTCAGTCTTTTGTCCATAACTTTTGAACCCCTGGACCGATTTCGCTGGATTGCAATACCAACTTGACCAGGTAAATGCAGAACATATATGTCAAAATTCAGGAGCCTCCGTAAAGGCTTTCAAAAGTTAGCGTGTTTTCAACAGACAGACAGACGGACGGACATCACTAGATCGTCGTAAAATCGATCGAGGATCATGAATATATATACTTTATGGGGTCTTAGACCAATATTTCGAGGTGTTACACACGGTATGACAAACTTATATATACCCTCTATCACTAGAGTGGAGGGTATAAAAAACTAACACTCGAAAAAAATTTTACACTAAAAAAAAATTTTGTAATATTTTTCAAAAATGGCTAAGAAAAAGTTTTTTACTCAAAATAAAATATTTCTAATCACAATTGTTATTTTTTTTACGTTAGAAAACTAACTATAACTTTAAAAGGGCACTGTAGAGGGTATTTATGGATTCGGCTAACAAGGAATGTCTTTCATAGGACACCCACCGATTATCCTGAAACTTGCATATAGGAAAGAGGGAAGCAAAATAAGAGTTACCTGTTTTTTTACAGCTGCCCAATCTCACAATAAGCGGCTCAAAGGGGAGGGGGAAAACGGGATTTTTTTTCGTTTTTTTGATGATTTTTCCCATTTCTTCAAAAGAAACTATATGAGTATTTTATGTAGGTAACTCTTATTTTTTCCCCTCATTCCCATATTCAATTTAAGGACAATCGGTGGGTGTCCTTTGAAAGACCTTCCTTGTAAGTCGAATTTAACTTTTCTACTTTTTTTACATATTTTTTTTTACCTTTCTTAACCTATTTTGGACTAAGATTCAATTTTATTTTTCTTTTTTTGAAAAAGGTACTTTTTACGGGTAATTAGCACCCGCTGATTTCAAAAATCTTGTCGAAAAAAATTTGCTATTTTATTAATTTGTTATTTGCTATTTTATTAATTTATTTCATTATTTTCAAAATAAAAAATAGTTTCAAAATGTGGAATTTGATAATAAATTAAACCTAAAAAAATTTAAAAATAATCAAAAAAATTAAAAGCCGAAAATCAAAAAATGGCAAATTTTCGTTTTAGCTTGAAACAATTTCTGTGCTGATTTGCATTGCATTTCATGGACATATAAGTTGCTGTGGTCAAGTTTTAATTGCAGAAAGATGAGACTTAACATTCGTAACCATATTTACCCGAAATTCCACCTTTTTCACACAAAAACATTTTTTTGAAAAAGGTGTTCTCTACTGTTAAACAAAATTTGAATGAAACATTTTTATGTCAGAATAACTTCAAAGTCCTGCACTTTAATCAAGGGGATAAGAAAATTACAGTTTTCTCGACCCTTTTGTAGGTGTGGTCCGGCAACGTCCTCGTCGACCCCCTAAAACGCTATTTTAATTTTTTTTTGACATTTTAAAGGGCATTTTAGCAAAAATGCTAAAAATAAATATTTTAATACGTGTTTAGTATTAAAATTGAAAAAAAAAATATATTTTTTTTAAGTTTTTATGGGTTTTTTATATTTTTAGCATTTTTTTCGATAATACCGGTACGTTTGCTCATAACTTTTGAACCACTGGACCGATTTCGCTAGATTGCAATACCAACCTGACTAGGTAAATGCCCAGCATATATACCAAACTTCAGGAGCCTCCGTAAAGTCTTTCAAAAGTTAGCGTGTTTTCCTCTTAGAATCGAACGAGAATCATGAATATATATGGGACATTCCATGTCAAATCGGACACTTTGAAATTTTTTTTTTTAGATTTTCCCAATTTGTTAACAGTTTTTAGTACCCTTCGTGTTAAATTTTCAGATTTTTTTGATGACCCGTTCAAAAGATATCGAATTTTTAAAAATTGGTAGTTTGTTCCTTTACTCAAACTTCTTTTACTCATAACTTCTTCAATAATGGTCCAAATTTTATTTTATTTTTTTCAAAATTTTTGTTTTTTTACGTACTTAAAAAAAAACATTCCAAAAAATTCTTAATAGCGCTCTAGTATGCGATTTTTAAGTTTTAAAATTTAAATCTCATTTTTGAAAATGTTTGTACTCTTCGATTTTTTTGAAATTTTTTTGTGTAAAACATCTATCGATTCTACAAATTTTTTGCCTATTAGGATCGTGGGATAACGATTATTACTATTTTTTAAAATTTGTTGAAAAAAATTTATTGTAATTTTCCAATCTTAAAATCATTTCTACTGCTCCAATGGTGCGTCATAGAGGGGTCCTTTATAAGACAGACCCCCATTAATTTTTACTTCTTAACATTTCCTTGGAACAAACTAATACCCTTTCTCCAATTTCTAAGGGGGCTTCCACACAAAACGACATTTTTTTTAATTTGCTCCAACCGCTCTAACTGCCCTAAAAGTGCCCTTAGAGCAACAAAATGTATGACCGACCCACAATATTTTTTTAGTCCAAACATTTTCTCCGAACACACCTACCCTCTATATCTAATTGTTAAGGCGGTCCCCATAAAATTTTTTTTTTAATTTTTGTAAATTTGTTTTATTTAATCAGCTTCTACCGGTCCAATGGTGCGTCCGAGAGGAGTCATTAGTGAGACCGACCCCCATTTATTTTTACTTTAAAACATTTTTTTATAACATACCTACGCCCTATCTCCACTCTCAAGTAGGCTCCCTTACAAAATTACATTTTAATAAAATTTGCTCCAACTATTATTTGTATGGGAGCCTACTTAGGGAGTGGAGATAGGGCGTAGGTATGTTTTAAAACAATGTTATAGGGTAAAAATAAATGGGGTCGGTCTCACTAATGACCCCTCTTGGACGCACCATTAGACCGGTAGAAGCTGATTAAAAAAACAAATTTACAAAAAATAAAAAAAAATGTATGGGGACCGCCTTAACAGTTAAAGATAGAGGGTAGGTGTGTTCAAAGAAAATGTTTAAACTAAAAAAATATTGTGGGTCGGCCATAAATTTTGTTGGTCTAAGGGCACTATTAGGGCAGTTAGAGCGGTTGGAGAAAATTTTAAAAAATGTCGTTTTGTGTGGGAGCCCCCTTAGAAATTGGAGATAGGGTATTAGTTTGTTCCAAAGAAATGTTAAGACTTAAAAATTAATGGGGGTCTGTCTTATAAATGACCCCTCTATGAAGCACCATTGGAGCAGTAGAAATGATTTTAAGATTGAAAAATTACAATAATTTTTTTTTTTTAAATTTTAAAAAATAGTAATAGTCGTTATCCCACGATCCTCCTGGGCAAAAAATTTGTAGAATCAATAGAAGTTTTACACAAAAAAATTTCAAAAAAATCGAAGAGTACAAACATTTTCAAAAATGAGATTTAAATTTTAAAACTTAAAAGTCGCATACTAGAGCGCTTTTAAGAATTTTTTGGGATTTTTTTTAAAAAGTGCCTAAAAAAACAAAAATTAAATTTGGACCATTATTGAAGAAGTTATGAGTAAAAGAAGTTTGAGTAAAGGAACAAACTACCAATTTTTAAAAATTCGATATCTTTTGAACGGGTCATCAAAAAAATCTGAAAATTTACCACGAAGGATTTTTCGAAGGGTACTAAAAACTGTAAACAAATTGGGAAAATCTAAAAAAAAATTTTTTTCAAAGTGTCCGATTTGACATGGAATGCCTCATATACTTTATGGGGTCTTAGATCAATAATTCGAGGTGTTGCAAACGGAATGACAAACTTATATATACCATCTATCACTAGAGTGGAGGGTATAAAAATTAATCGAAGGGGGTCGGGTCTAAAAGTGAGTGATTTGGCCTGGAATGCCCCATATGTTGTTAAGTACATTTTAAGCTATATGTGCAAAAAAATATAGGAAAATTAAAGATACGCATTTTGAGATATTTAGAAATTAAGGACATTTTATTAATTTCAATATCCTTTTTGCAAAGCATCCTATCCTTTTGCAATATATCATTTTATGAACAGGTCATAACCATTATTTTTCACTTTATTTCGTGACAATCAGATAATGAGTTCCAAAGATATGATCATTTAAACATTAGCGGTATTCGCTCTTGGTAGCAAACTACCCTTGCAGACCTTTCAAAGCTTGCAGATCTTGTATAAATACATGAGTATGCAAGACCACAACAACAAAATTCATTTATATGCAAGACTAAAACTTACAATACTTAACATCTTTTAAGGCGCGTTTAGACGGGAAAGGAAACCCCTAGATTTAAAGTAAAACACAGCTCTGTGGTAATATACTTTTGACTCTAAAAATTGTTGTGTCAAATCTCATTTCTTTAATATGTATGTACTTGTTTTTGCTTACCATTTTCATTATATTATTATTTGTTGTCGCACGTTTAGTCAATAATTTGAAGATTGGAAACCGAATTAAAGTAAATAAAAAATATATCGTTAAACTATATTCAATTTGAGCTATCTAAAAAAACATAACTTTTCAGGAGAGCAAAAAAACCGTCGCATTCGCGTATTTTTAAATTTTTGGTCGGTTTAATTTTTGGTCGATACAATATTTATTAATAATTACAACTAAATTTTACATGTGCTTTGTTTGTAAAAATTCGTATTATTCGCTAAGTTACAGCAGATAGCTCAACCTTTTTTATTTTAAATTAATCAACCTAAGCAGATAGCTCATTAAATATAGACTTTAAAGCAGCGACAGGCAAACACATACTATCATATTTTTTCTTTGTGTGTGTAACATGTAGTACTCTCATATTCAATGCACTTAAAGAAACTTATAGTAAAAATAATAACACATTTAACCATTTAAAAAATAAAAAAGATAATAAATGACATTGGTTAAAATGTCTAGCAATGTAATATTTAGTGAATAGTGACAAACTAAGCATTCTGGTTTACCAAAAAATGTTCCTTAAACAAGAATTTGACATTAAAATTCCTTATTGATTATTTCTCTAAGTATATTTTAAACAAGAAGAGAGGAGAAAATTGTGTTTTTTTGATTTTGTTCAATGAGTGAGAGCATGTAGGTGTGAGAGTAAAAACGCCGCGTAGTGCTTTTGCCTGTCGCTGCTTTAAAGCTTTATAACTTTTTAACGGATTATGATAAAAATGTGAATTTGGTATAACATTTCTCAGTTTTTAAGCCCTTCCATTACAGGTGTTAAAAAAATTACTTTTTAATTATTTTTTTAAATAATCGATTTTTTCGCGCTTTATCGCCATTATTTGGAACCTTCATGAAGCTTGCGAAAAATGTCATAACACATGTGTTTGCTGTACAATCGAAAAACAAAATATGCAAAAAGTTTAACCGTTTTTGCTCCTCATCGAAATAAGGGTCAAAAACCGCGTTTTTAACCGCGGAAAGGGGTTGAAATTTAAAAAAAATCTATGCCATTATTTTTATTGATGGAAAAACCGCCTAAAAAGTGATAATATCAAAAAATTTAAATTTAAAAGTTTACTGTAGTAAACTATACTGTAGATACCTCAAATTTTTATTTATTAAAAAACATGGTTTTACATAGCTCATGCTATTTTTGCAATAAAATAGTCTTAAAATATTTTTTTGTTCTGAAATTAATACCATAGATCACACTTATGCCAGCAATCATTTTGCCATCAAAAACGTATTTTCGTCAACCGAAAATATCAAATAGTATAGTGGACATAATCCCTCTAATGGGGTCTATGATAATTTTTTACTTGGTCGTTATCTTGATAAATCTGGGAATTATGTCCATTTTTTATTAGGACTTTGTTCAAATTATTTTCGGTCATAGTCCACACTACACTCAAAACAAAAAAGACTTAACTTAAACTTTAGAAAATTTTTCTTCAAAATAATTTATAAATTTTTCCACAATTTAGTTAAATTTAACTTAAACTTGGGAAATTTTCTTAACTGTTAGAAAAAATGTTAGTTCATATAAATTATTCATGTAAATTCATAAAAATTTAGTTCATGTTAAATTGTCCATAATTTTTCTTAAATGGAATTCCCTAATACATGGAAGAAATTTCTCCTAAATATGTATATGAAAAAAGAAAAATTATTTTGAAGACATATCCCTCTATTTTTACCAATTAGTTCATCATATTTATCATCTTTAATTTGAGAAAGTTTTTATACCCTCCACTTTAGTGATAGAGGGTATATATACCAGACATGTGCACGGATGGTGTTAAAATGCGTTTAGAGACATTCTAAAAAATTTAGAATGTAGACAATATTCTATTCTTATCGTTCAAAACGAATGAGTTTTTCATTCTATGCTCACAGTGCAAGAGAAAGCTACACACACTAGTGTAACGACATTCGTAACACGAATGAACCAATTAGGGAGTACATAGACAGCCAATGATTTGAAAATACTGTACTCTGAAGCGTGTAAATAGAATGATTTTTATAAAAAAAAAAAAAATATTGTTTGGCTATTTGGGGGAATTCTTTTATAAAAAAAATATATGTATGTATGCAAGTGCGAATTAAAATAAACATTTTGTTGTGTAGAATAAATGAAGAGGTAAATAAATAATTATGGGGAAAATTAATTTATAAATAAGAGTGCCCGAGTAAAAATAAACATATATAACAATATATAACCAGATGCAAACATAATAAATCATATATGATTATACATCGCGTGAGATATTTTCAAAATTTTTTAAATGCAGTCATATGTAGTTATATATAATTGAATCATGATTCGGATTAAAAGGTGTACGGTTGATATAATTATATAAAATTATATGAGGGTCAATACAAAATTTGTTTTTCTGTATAATTTAATATAAAATTATATATATGCTATTCTGTTCCATATATAACACTATATGTTTCCATTTAACCAACAATTTTCTAAGTTTTTAAGGAAAAGTATGAGAAACTTTTTAAAATGTTCCTAAACATTTCCTTGTTAGGGTTATGTATATCACCTATCTGGTTCGAAGCGTACCCGAACATTTTTTTGTTTAAGAAAATTATATGTTTGGTGAATGTATCGTTGACCTGTGGTGTGTCTCAACCCAAACCAAAAAACACCAGGATTTTACATGTTTTTATTCAATTAGATCTAATTAGATCCACTAATATATGTCAATGTCTGGTCAAAACTCGGATGAAATCAAATCATATTTTATACAAGTTGATCTTTTTTAATGCAAAAACATCCACCATTATTCGGATTAAATTGCGTATAAATATATATTGTGTTATATATCATTATGTATTGCATCATATAAAAATTTTTACTCGGGTGGATAAAAAATTTTAATACATAAAAATAAATATTAGGGTGGATTGAAAAATTATTTTTCTATTTCGAAAAATAATGTTAATTGTGGTAAAAAAAATGTTTTGCTTTATGGCAGAAAATGTTAGTACCTATAATGATGAAATATGTAGTGTGTGACCAAATACATTTTTTTACCAAATTTTCAATTGTTCTGCTAATACCGAAAGTTTGTCTATTTTTTTGTATGTGCATTAGGGTGGAGCAAATTATGCTTTTTTCGAATTTCGAAAACGTCGGTGAAAAATTTATTTTTTATTTTTTTGTGTTCAAAATATTAGGCTGAATAAAATATTATGCACCCTCAACCGTAAACTAGCGTAGAGAGATTTTCGTTATATGAGAACAAATAAGTGCAATTATTCTTCTTTGCAGACCGTGATTTTCTATTTGATTTTGATCACTACGCTACGTAAGGGGACAGTTACGGGTAGCTAACCCAGCCTTTAGTTTATATTCGGACATTACTGAAATGTGTTTTTATGGTAAACATTTTTTTGTAAAGAAATTAAAAAAAACTTTAAAACAACTTATTTTTTTAAAATTAATTTCAAATTGCATTTAAGGCCAAATTAAATAAAACAACAAATAGAAATATACATCTTCTCAAAACTAACAGGCCTATTCTCAGTTATGACTGGTTATGACTAATTTTATTATTTTCAAACTTCATATTCCCTGTGTTTGTTGTAAACAAAATCATAAAAAGTCTCAAAATTTAAAATTATTTGTCAATTTTGAGACGATGTGGGTAGCTGGTCTTTATTTTTTTGAAATTTTCAAACAAAATTTGAAATGTTTTATGATTGTTTACAACAACCACATGGAAAAAATCGACTTAAGATTGAGTTATGACTTTTTTTGTGAATAGGCCCCTAAGCCAACATGACGTTATATTTTCAGCAAAAAACGAACTAAAAATATTTTTGCAAAACAAGAAATAAAAAAATAATTTTTTGCAAAACAAGAAAAAAAATTTTACAGACAAAAATAAATTTTTACAGACAAAAAAAAAAAATTACCATAAAAACACTTTTTAAGTAATGTCCGAATATTAAATAATTTAAAAAAAAAAAATATATTTTTTTTCTTTGTTCGGATCTCTCCGATTTTGAAGCCAAGGCCATTGTCTCACAGGATCAATATTTTAATGTCTTAATGTCAACCCTAAAAGGCAACTTTACCGACCCGACGTTTTCGAAATAGATCTAATTAGCTCCACCCTAATGTATATATATGAACATTTTCACTACGCTTCTATTTAATCTTTTTTATATTTCTCTTCACCCTAACATATTTGCAATTTAAAAAACTTTAAAGCGGTACTTATTGTTGTTGGGAATACTTTTAGTTAAAAATAAAAAAAAAAAAACACAATGTTTATGATTTGTTTCAACGACACAATAAGATTGTGCGCGTACGAGCAAGTGTAAAAAGACAAACAGAAAACTAACTGCATTATTTTGCATATTTTTCTTATACATACATACATCCTAATACATTTTTTCACAAAGCATAATTTACTTTTTCATCAAAACGTTTTTTTTACTACCCCCATATTTATAATAAGTTTCCCAACAATTTTTTTTTTAAATATTTTTTACAAAAACATTCTAAGCGATCAGTGTATGCTAAAAATATTCTATAACACGGTGTAATTTTTATAATCTCTACTATGTTTGTTATTCTAAAAACAAACGTTTGTTTCATTCTAATCGTTCAAACACGACATTTTTCGTGTTCGTTTAAACAAGCACAGCAAATTTTTTAATTTGTTGTTTAGCATCATAGTAAACATTCTCATTCCCAAACACTGTACTCTAAAAATAGTGTACTCTGAAGCGAATGATTTGGTGTAAGCGAAGAAGGGAATACATTTGAGCTCATGTCTGATATATACGTTTGTCATTCCGTTTGTAGCTCATCGAATTTCCGTTTGTAACTCATCGAAATATCGAAATTAGAGATGGGCGCGTGAGTGAATTTTGACTCACGCACGCTCACGCTCACGAAATAAAAATATTGCTCACGCACAATCACGCACGAAATTATTTTTTCTGCTCACGTTCACGCACGCTCACGTGAGTAACTAACATTTTTCTCACGCTCACGAAATAATCACGCTCACGAAGACTCACGAAATTAAAATAAAAAATTTTTATTTTACTTTTTTCGATTTCTTCCCGACCCGAGTAAAAAAAAATTGTATGGTAAAACATGTTATCTTATAAAATTATATATAATTTATTGGATCTGATTTTGCTAAATTTCATCCGAAAATTGGCCGCGCCAAAGTTATCTCATAACATCTTATAATATATGAAGTTACAGTTTAATATTTGATTGTATGTGATTTCATCCGGAAATTGGCCGCGCCAAAGTTATCCCAAATTATCTATTATCATGATTTTGTATTAAATATGATATAATATGATGTAATTTCATCCGGAAATTGGCCGCGCCAAAGTTATCTTAAAATATCCAATATCATGAGTTTATATTAAATTGGATATTATATAATGTAATTTCATCCGAAATTTGGCCGCGCCAAAGTTATCTTATAATATCTGATATCTTGATTTTATAAAAAAATTATTGGATATATTTTTATCCAAAAAATGTTTCTGTTTTTAGATTTATTTTTAGATATAATAATGTCAAACTGAAAATAAATAAAAAAAAAAAACTTCGAACGGACGGGGATTAGAACCACAAGTCTTCCGTTTTGTAATCGCAATCTCTACCCTCTAGACCAGCGGACGTTGTTAGCAAATAACAACTTTAAAAGACTTAGTTTTAAATAAATTGATCGTATCTAATTATATCAAATTGATCTAACATATAGTAATATATGATTATATCCAATTAAATATGTTATTCACTTGTACACAATTTTCAAAAAGACTTGGAAAATTTTTGATAAAATTTGCAACAAAAAAAAATTGGAATGACGTACAGCGCTATTAGGGGCTTCCATGGTGAGCTTAAACAATAATTTTAATGTAGCGGTATGCCTTATTTCCAAGTCATAAGCTTCCAAAGTGAAATAAGACATTGGCTTATAAATTTTAAATTTTTCATGGAATCAGGAAATTAGAATTAGATTTGAGATCGGGTTCCAAAAATCATTGATAATTTGATAATTTAAACCAAATATAGCTATTATTAACTATATAAATGCAATATAAATTTTTAAAAATGATTGCAAAAATTCAAAAAGTAAAATTTTTTAAGTTCTAAAAAAACAAATGCAATAAAAAAGTGTTTTCCATTTAAAAAAAAAATTAAAAAAATATATTTTTTTCCTGGAATCGAACTCGGGTTCCCAAAAGTGATAGATAATTTTATAATAAATTAAATATAGTTATATATAACTATATAACAGCAATAACATTTTTTAAAAATGATTGCAAAAATTCAAAAAAAGAAAAATTTTTAGTTCTAAAAAAAATAAATGCAATAAAAATGTTTTCTATTTAAAAAAAAAAATAAAAAAAAATATATTTTTTTTCTGGAATCGAACTCGGGCTCCCAAAAATTATAGATAATTTTATAATAAATCAAATATAGTTATATATAACTGTATAAAAGAAAAATAATTTTTTTAAAATGATTGCAAAAATTCCAAAAATGAAAATTTTTTTAGTTCTAAAAAAATTAAACGCAATAAAAAAGTGTTTTCGATTTAAAAAAAATAAAAAAAAAAACTTTTTTTTTCTCGACTGGGCCGGGAATCGAACTCGGGTTTCCAAAAATCATATGTAATCTTATATGATACAATAAAAAGTTTTGTATAACCATATATGTTGACACACAAAAATAAATTTTGAAATACTGGCATATATAATTATATATGGCTAGTTGTTTGGTCAAAAAAATATTTTTTTTATACATGATTATATCAAAATATATATTCCATTACATATGTGACCATTTATAAATATATATTGAGTTTAGACGAAATTTGCGTATATATAGTACCATACAAACACAGATATGTTATCGTTTAAGACACATATAATTATATCTATTATTTTTGTTGGAAATTTTTTTAGTATGGAACCATATATAGTTTTAAATGGTATTATATTAGTCATATATAATTATACATAAATTGATACTGGATTTTTTGTTTAGTAAAGTCCTATACATAATTAGATATAAAGTCACGTATAATAATGTATGAAATCGGATTAAGTTTTATGTGCAACGTATGATTACATCTACCATTTATATTAATATATTATGAACAATATAATTAGATATGATTTTATATGACATCATTTAAAAAAATTGGAAAATTTCAAAGTGAGATATAATTTTATACTTTGACTCATATAGTTGTATATAGTTTTATGAAAACATATAAAATAATATACATTTATATAAATTCCTTTTTACTCGGGGAGTAAAAATTTTTATATGATACAATATATAATGATATGTAACACAATATATATTTATACGCAATTTGATCCGAATAATGGTGGATGTTTTTGCATTAAAAAAGATCAACTTGTATAAAATATGATTTGATTTCATCCGAGTTTTGACCAGACATTGCCATATATTAGTGGACCTAATTAGATCTAATTGCATAAAAACATATAAAATCCTGGTGTTTTTTGGTTTAGGTTGAGATACACCACAGGTCAACGATACATTCACCAAACATATAATTTTCTAAAACAAAAAAATGTTTGGGTACGCTTCGAACCAGATAGGTGATATACATAACCCTAACAAGAAAATGTTTAGGAACATTTTTAAAAGTTTCTTATACTTTGCCTAAAAAACTTTGAAAATTTTTGGTTAATTGGAAACATATATAGTTTTATATGGAACAGAATAAGCTATATATAATTTTATGTTTAATTATGCAGAAAACCAAATTTTGTATTGACCCTCATATGATTTTATATAATTATATCAACCGTACACCTTTTAATCCGAATCATGATTAAATTATATATAACTACATATGACTGCATTTAAAAAATTTAGAAAATATCTCACGCGATGTATAGTCATATATGATTTATTATGTTTGCATCAAGTTATATATTCTTATATATGATTATTTTTACTCGGGTTGCACAAAAAGTATTGATTTTCCTTAAAACAATAATCAAAATTTATTTAAATCACAATTTTGTATTAATTACCCTCTAAATTCAATATAATGACAATTTTTTTTACCTGTTTTCTGTTTCAAACAGCACAAAACATTCACGCAAACTCACGAAACTATTTTTTCTAATCACGCGCACTCACGATCACGTGAGTAAAAATAAATTTAACTCACGATCACGCGTGATTCACGCGTGAATCACGTGAATCACGAAAAATTCGTGTCACGCGCGCATCTCTAATCGAAATTACTTAAATGCCAAAAGCATAATAAATGAATTTCTAAACATCAACCACACGGGAAAAAGTCCCAATGACCTCGACCGGATTAAAGTAACTCCGACATTTTGAACGTAACTTTATACAAAAAGTCTCAACAAAAAATTTTAACTTTTACTGCACCTAAAGAAAGCTCTTTGGGCGCGCTATGGTATGCTTTAAAAAGAAGCTGTGCTACCATTATCTCGATTTATTTTTGCTGGAAAGTGTTAGACTTTGAAATATGGCCTAAGATTTTAATTTAAAATTTACACATACCATTATATTTAACAGATTTTGGTAAGTGCACTAATGCGATGTCGTCCTTAAGCCGGCGTGGATTCCATGTTGGGTAAATAATAAAATCCCTGTGATGAACCATCATTCGTATTTGTCCTGGTTCATGGGGATTTTTAATGTCAAATGCACCCAGAAATACCAAAGCACGTGAAGCCCTTTAGACATAAAAAAAAATTAGAAGGATATAAGTCCAATAACAAGTCATATATATTCGCCAAACCCACATATCCACACAATGTGCTGCAGTTAGCACATATTCGGGCGATATCAAAGATCCACCACACCAGTACAGACCCTTTGGACGCTGTAGCAAAAAGCCAACCTGATAGTTGAAACAATTTTGGTGAGCTTCATTACCCCCGAATATCCGATTCATTGCTTCCTTTGTTATCATTTTATCTGGCATTGGATCAGTTTCTAAATTAAGTACCACCGGGTCCTTGTCAAAGGCAATATCTTCTTGTCTCATGGAAGACGGTGCCGGATACATTGACACCAAATACATGGGTTTAACTTTGCTCCATTCTATGGCCAAAGTAAACTTGATAACGAAAATAATAAAACAAACGTTCAATGATGATGATGATGATATTAATGAAACACTCTTCGGCATGACCAGATGAGCAAATAAAAAAAATACGTAATTAATTTTTTACGAGTTGATGACTTGATTCAAATGGCTTGATTGCTTTCTACCACAAACTCATTCTGAGGTGTTACAACACATTGTTTTTCTTCTTGTAACTTTCTTTTTTTTTTTTGTTCGTTAGTTTTTTTTCTTGCGGAAAACTTAGTTGGGCACGCGCGCTTTTCGCCAACTAAATCGCTACGACGCTGTGGCATTTGCTTTTATAAAATTTACAATTCCAAATTGTCTATCAATCGAATAAAGACAGACGGACCAATGTAATAACGTGCGCTTAACCCATTTTCACAAAAAAAGAAAAACTCAAGAAATTACAAACAGGCGGGTTACTGAGTATTGAGATTCGAAAAGAAAAACCTATCGAGTCAAATGACAAATACCCACAGAATATTGATCTTAAAGGTGTTCGAATCGAAGTGCGCAATTTGCCACTTCGCGGATAGCGATAAATACCCGCCATTTTTTTCTTTTTCCTGTACTTAAATAGGCCTTATCACCATTTGAGTGATATTTCTATATAAAAAATCTAACTTTTCTGGTTTTTAAAATTGACCAAAATTGATCAGCAAAATTTTGTTTTTTAATTTTTTTTCTTAGGCTGGATTACTCAATGCTCCGTTATAAAATAACGCTCTCCGTTAAATTTAACTTTTTCATACAAATTTTGACATAAGGCTCCGTTAAATCGGCAGTTAGCAGCTAACTTTTGATTGAGTAATCCGCCCTTAATAAGCTTTATTTTACAAAATTTTTAAAATATTTAAAAAAAAAGCTGAAACTACTAACACCTTTTGTAGAAGACTTAACACACCCCTCTTCAAGCAACCCAGCAAAAAATGTGCGGAGTACTTCTATTTGGAGTGCTTTAAAACTATAACAAATGTAATGAAATACAACAAAAATAACAAAAAACACAAGGAAAAACCGCAAATGCATTCTATTCTAATTCATAAAAAGTTGATATTCAGCTCTTACCTCATTACCTTTCGCGACACTCCCATACAAATGTAAGTTTGTACGAAGTACTAAGAAGTACTCCGAGTTTTCAAACAACTTCTACTTCCCGGAGTACTTATCTACTGAATATCTACTTACATTTGTATGTGAGTGTCGCGGAAGGTAATGAGTTAAGAACTGAATAACTATGAATTCTGGAGAAGAAAATAATGTTTGTGTGTTTTTGTCTTGTGTTTTTTGTTATTTTTGTTGTATTTCATTACATTTGTTATAGTTTTAAAGCACTCCACTACACTGAAAAAAATAGCTTCGTGAAATTAATGAAAATTGACTTAAACTTAATGAAAAATGACTCACGTTTTCAACCGAAGACAGGTTTCATTTGATTAATGAAACTGGTGTCATTAAAGTTCCTTTCAATGAAAACTTGCATATAAATAATGAAAATATTCGTAGAACTTGTTTGAAACGTTTTATGAAGTTTTTCATAAAATGTATGAAAATATCCATTGATTAAATGTGGAATAGTAGTTGGTAATGAGCGTATGATAATTGCTTTTTACAAGTAACTAGTTGCTAACTTTATTAAGGTTTTGATATGGGAATTACGATAAATTCATGTTGGTTTAAGTCATCAAAATTTCCATAGAAAGCCCCTAATCAAGTTAGGAACAAGTTACCTAAAAACAGCACGTATCATACACCCATAAGTGAAAATTTGCATTAATAACAATTTTGGTAAGTCACATGTAACCATCACTGAAATTTTATTTAGGGGCATGTCACAGACTCAATTCCGATCGGATTTGAAAAAAAGTTGTCTTAAAAATCAAAGTGGAATTGAATTGCTAAAAGTGGTTTCATTCCGAAAAAAAGGATTTGCTTTGCGTTTTACGAGTGAACCACTTATTCCACTTCCGAACGGAATTGAGTCTGTGACATGACACTTAATTGCACACTTTTTATGGTTTTCACCTAGTTTTTACACACAACAAAATTTTACTTCAAACTTAAATTGGTCTGAATTGCCATATAAGGTAAACTATAAAAGACAAAAACGCGATGACTTTAAAACCACGTGCTGCCAAAACGAAGCAACAACGTAGCAATGGAACAACACAAATTACTCTACATTTCATCACAAAATTTTAATGACTTAAAAAACTATTTTTCTGTTGCAAATTATATTATATTTTATAAGAAACAGTCAAAAGAAACACTTATACGGAACTTTTCACTTGTAATTTCAATTATATATAACCAGCATAACACACACACACAGTTTTCAATAACAAAGCAAAAAAATATAAAATTATTTTATTTTACTAGAAAAAAGTTAACACACATGTAAAAATTACAATTAGACTAAACACGTGTGGTGTAATAAAACGTCGTATGTTTTTGTTTTGTTTTCTTTCTCTTATTCGCAACGCAGAGTTGTATTTAGTTCTAAAAATCTTATGATATTTTTTAATGAAATTATGAAATCTAATGAAACAAGTTTCATAAAATTTGTTCATAACATGCATGAAATTTCAATCAGCTTATGAATTCCTTCATTTAAGTAATGAAAACAAAATAATGAATCCGTTTCATTAATATCAGGAAGGTTATTTTTTTCAGTGTAGGAATTGGTAATGACTTTTTTTGCAGGGAAGTTTAAGTTGTGGCAAAATGTTGACAAAATCGGGAAATGACATTTCACTGCTCTTTTTTTTAACTTTAAAAATCGTTAAAACGAAAATACTAACTAGTCCTGTTTTCGAGTTATTGTTAAATAATTACACTGTCCGACAACAAAAACCTCCCAGTGAAATATCCAACGGATTCTTATAGATTTCGCTCTTCTGGATCCAAATCTGCCATTCAATTTTTTCTAGCACGGAGATATTCGCTGTTAAAAATTACAAAAACAATAATTTTGCATTTAGGACCTCCTGATTCCAAAACTGCAATCCAAATTTTTCAAGCATGTTCCGTTTTCGAAATATTCGCGTGAAAAAAAGTTCAAATGCGAATATCTCAAAAACGGAACATGCTAGAAAAACTTGGATTGCAGTTTGGGAATCAGGAGGTGAGTCCTATTTTTGGAAGAATATGTAACAGTGGACCACCAAAAGTGAGAAATTATTAGTTTTTCGACTTTTAATCAGCGAATATCTCAAAAATGGTACGTGCTAGAAAAAAATTGGATGAAAGATTTTAATTGAGGAGAACAAAATCTATAAAAATCCGTTGGATGGAAGGTTTTTATTGTCAAACAGTGTAATTAATAATAATATAATAATAATATTTTTGATCACATGATCAATTATTTTTATTTATTCTTTCTATTTATTTACAACTCATTTTTTTTTATAAATTCCACCTAACGGAGAACTGGTAACAATGACCGTCGTCTCGTTGTAGCGAAAAAAAACCAAGGGTTCTGATGGGAATCGAACCCACGACTCCCACGTTGAAAGGCTAGCACGCTACCAACTAGCCTACGGGGGCCCCCAGTGTAATTATTTAGCAATTATTTTTTGGATTGCTCCAAAAACACTTTAATCATAGAGTATACATAGAGGCGAAGGTGTTAAAAATTGTGTTGTCAAAGTACAACTTGTTTGCATGTATTTGTTGTCAAAGTACGACTTGTAAACATGTATTGTGCGGTGAATTCACATGGACAACATACGTGTGACAAATTAGAAAAAGATACACAGAAAAAAATATGGAGGAAACAAATTTGAGTAATCACTTGTTTAATTTTTTAAAAAAAAATTGAGTAATTTTTTAATTGACGCAATTAAAAATTTACTCAAAAATTGAAAATAAAATTTGAGTAAATAATTTAATACAAATTTAATATTTTTTTTTATTTATTTTTTTTTCTCTTGGTGTTTTGAATTCTCATTTAGTTTATTGTTTTTTGTATATGAAAGTTTGAAATCATCTTTATAAAATTTTACTTTGTCTTGAAGACATAAGTATATTTGGTAAAGTTTGTAAAAGCAATTTTTTTGGAAAAAAAATTAGAAACTTTTTAAACTTTTTAAAAAAATAATTTGATACATTTTGAGTAAATTTTTACTTGACACAATTAAAAAGTTACTTAAAAATATTAAAAAATTTTAAGTAAAGATTTAATTGTGTGAATTAATAATTTACTCAAATTTTTTATTAAGCATTTAATAATTTTTTATTAAAAGTTTACTCAATACTATTAAATCGTTTATTGGTGGAAAATTGAGTAATTTTTTACTCAATAGTATTAAAAATTTACTCAAAATTTTTTTTTATTTTTTTCTGTGTAGTAATATTGTTTGTTCTTTCCCTTCGCCTCTATGTATACTAGACCGGGTCGAAAAAAAAATTCCATTGGGCGCACTTAATTTTAAAGCTTACCCCAAAAAGGTTTCATAGCCAAAATATTAGATTTTTAATCGGAAAGTTCCGAACAACGTAAAAAATTTATTTTTATTTTTTTCCAGTAAAAAATTACTCAAAAAAAGGCTGAGAAACTAACACTCATAATACGAAGATGACCTCAGAGGTCAAAACCAGATATGGGTTAAATTTAGTACTCGCTGAGGACTTTCTAACAAATTATTTTTTATAACGATCGGACATCAAATGACAAAGCTATGAACAAACAACGATTTCGGCGGTACCAAATCGCGACCTAAAAATCTAATATTTTGACTATAGAACTTTTCAAGGTAAGCTTTAAAATTAAGCGCGCCCAATGGGAACTTTTTTTTCTCCTTTATGGCCGACCCAGTCTAATGTATACTCTATGACTTTAATTTCCCAAATTTTTGGAGTCATTTTGGATTCTACTTTTTAATACAACAATGTCCCTTTCATTTTGAAGTCTTTTTGGACTCATTTCAGATGGTTCTTTTTTCAATCCAAAAAAAATAATGTTTTATGATGAAATTGAAGCTAAAAAGAAAGTTTCAGTTTTGAATAATTTTTGACTCTAAAATATGTGGGCTCCAAAAACCATCCATTTTTTGAGTATTTTTTACTGGAAAAAAAAAATTTTTTTTTACTTTGTTCGGAACTTTCCGATTACTGGAACAATATTTTGTGTGTTAAAATCAACCCTAAAACACAACTTTTCCGACCCCGACGTAAAAAACTGCTATGTATCTATATCGGTTACTAAGATAGAGACGTTGCTCAAAAGCAACGGCATTTAAGAATGGGTTAAGCTATTGTTAAACATAGCCAGGTAGCAAGTTGTTGTTTGCTTGTTTGATAATGCGGCTGGCCAACTTAACTATGCGGCTTTTCCATTCCATTTGCCGTATTAAATGTCCGACGTGTTGCATCATCAAAACAAAAGTAGCCATAATACATATAATGGTAATATAGAGTAGATAAATAATAAGTAATGTTCATAACGGTGTCCCGAAGTGTAATTTTGTATATAATAAGTACGGAGGGGACTTGCATGCAAATTCCTGTTAGTCTTGGGACAGCTTAAACCAAATATTTTTGCGAATCAAAGAATTGTTTCGTTAGTGCATATTTTTTGCATATTTTACCGAAAACGCATGTTTTTGCATATTTTGCTATAAATACATATTTTTGGGTCATATTTTGCATAATATTTTAGTTTTAGCTTATCAAAATATAAAAATATACGGCTACATTACGATATGCCAATTGTATGTATGCCTATTTTTAGCTTTTCAGCTTATCAGTGGGCTTCAATAAACTCTGGAAAAGATAGAATTAAATTTATCTCCTTTATCCAGGTCCGTGTGGATCTTATGTTACGTACTATATGCATGTCGAAAAACACAATTTTACCATAATTCACATTATTTTTCCGTTCTAACAAGTCTAACAATTTCAAATCCGACAACTTTAGGATATGCTACATCTTCAATACTATTAACTTGGCGATGTTCAGCTTCATAGCTCGTTTGGGCTTCAAAATTAGCTAAAATGTTTAAAAAGCACAATTTTTAAATCTGACTAATTTGGGATATGATCGCCAGAACTACATGCTATCAAGCATCCTTGCTCAATTAGAGACTTTGAAAACAGCTAAAATGTTAAAAACACTGTGCTGAAAAAATCGGTCTATGTCTAGATCAATTAGTTCTCATATAAAAATGTCGGTCGATATTCAGTAAAAGCGGTCTATTGGCAGTAAAAAAGCCTATTTCCCTCAATTTTCGCTTCTGTGTGTTTTGTATACAAATTAAAGATATCCAAAAATAGGGATCCACTAAGTCCATGTTTGGAATTGAAACCCATTTTCGGGAAAACCTGGTGTAGAGCATATGGTCGGTCACTTGTTTTTTTATGTGGGGGGTCGCGAGAAATTTGAAGTATTCAAAAGGGGTCGCGAAGCAAAAGTTAGTGAGAAGCTCTGGATTAGAGTATAAAAGAACCCTAAAGGTGGAAGTACATAGGAACGAACTTGCTTTGCGTCCGGTTGTCAAAAAGTTAAAATTGAATAAAGGTGGAAGTACATAGGAACAAACTTGCTTTGCGTCCGGTTGTCAAAAAGTTAAAACTTTATAAATGAATGAAGCACGTTACAATACAAAAGTTCAAAACGCATAGAACTCAAAAAATTTTAAAAATATTCACTTCTTTTTGCGCCTTGAACATTTTTTTGACAATTTTCTTTTGTGTTGTTTTCGTTTTAAAATAAACAATATTTTTTTAAATAAATTTATACAAAAACTTAAAAAATATTAAAAATATAATTTTCCTAAATAAATTTTAGTGCAAAAACATGAAGATTTAGCAAGGTATTTATCATAGAGAAACATAGAGGCGAAGGTGAAAGAAAAAACAATATTGCTATCTTTTTCTAATTTCTCACACGTACGTTGTCGATGTGAATTCACCACACAATACATGTTTACAAGTCGTACTTTGTCAACAAACACATGTAAACAAGTTGTACTTTGACAACTCAATTTTTGACGCCTTCGCCTCTATGTTTCTCTATGGTATTTATGAAAAGCTGCCGCATTCAACGCGCTTTCTATGTAACTTAAAGTTTTCAACGCATAGAAAGCAGAAACTTAAAGTTTTCAACGCATAGAAAGCAGACAGAGGTGAGAACGTATCGGACGCAACGCACCCCTATGTACTTCCACCTTAAATTAATGAAGCAAGTTACAATACAAAAGTTCAAAACGCATAGAACTCAAAATTTTTTAAAAATATTCACCACACTTTCCGTCTTGAAATTTTTTTGACAATTTTCTTTTGTATTGTTTTCGTTTTAAAATAAACAATCGGGGCTATTCCTGTTGTCATAAACGCGTTTAAAACGCGACGAATGTAATTTTTGGTATTCCTGAATACGTTGGAGATGATACAGACGAAAATCATATGTTTTTTCGTCATCGTCGACATTCGACGTATTCCTCAATTCGTCGTCGACCCCAGATTGATACATTTTTGTTCGACATCTTTTTTGGCGCGTTTTTATAGAAAATTGTGTTTTTTTTTACCCAAATCTTTAAATATTATAGAATTTCTTTCAAATATCAGTTAAGTGTTTTATTTTTGTATAAATTATGTAATAAAAATGTCTCCGGCAAAATAAAAACCATGAAAATGCAAAATGCATTTGTTCCCGGACTGTGCCACACAATGACGGATTTTCGTTTATGGCGATTTTTTGTTAAATTTCTGAAGTTTAAAATACTTATTCCTAATTTTTAAATTATATATATTATAGTAAGATTGAAAATAAATATAAAATATGACCCGCAATATAATTTTAATTAATTTAAAATTCATGTTATTTTATATGTTTTGTTTTTTTTTTGTGTTTTGCTAGTGATGACAAAAATTAATCGATATTCCTTCACCGATACCACTGAAGTATTGTAGAATGTGGTGAAACTCGGTCGTCGAAAGTGAAACTCATTCGACGTCGAAGTGATGCGCGTATTTAGAAATAAGGATGATTATATATATTTCAATTATTTATCTGATTTTATAGGCATCTTTTATAATTCGGTTAATTATTTTTGTTCAGTGCAGTCTCTCTCTTGCTCACTAATACTACTGCAAAAATTTTTTGGACATCGCTGATTTAAACAAATACAAACATATTTTTTACAAAAAAAATTTTTTTATTCACCCAAAAAAATTTTTCTCCATTTTTTTTTTGAAAATAAACTCTTCTTCATTGTGGAGGGTTTCAATACATTCGACAAGGTCGAATTTAACTTTTTTATACCCTCCACTCTGGTGATAGAGGGTATATATAAGTTTGCCATTCCGTATGTAACACATTGAAATATTGGTTTAGGACCCCATAAAGTATATATATTCATGATCCTTGATCGATTTTAAGTCGATCTAACGATGTCCGTCTGTCTGTCTGTCTGTCTGTCTGTCCGTCCGTCTGTCTGTCTGTCTGTTGAAATCACGTTTTTGGCAATAATCCGGAACCGATTTTAACGCTTGGGGTACCAAAAGTTGCGGAATTTATCCAGGCAAAAACTAGTGTATTTTTTTTTGAAATCGGTTAAGTACTTTAAAAGTTATGAGTGAATTACTGAAAAAACTCTTAGTGATTTTCATCATAACCCTAAATTAATTCATATTTTGTGTAGATACATACATAACAAAGAATACGGAAATGAAAAAAAAAACGGAGAAAAAGAAAAAAATGTTTACAAAAAAACTTTAAAATATGTAAAACAAAATCTAAATTTAATTAAAAAAAAGTTCGTTAAGTAATAATAAAAAAATTAATTGTTATTTTTATGTACAAAGCATGTGTGTGTGTCCGTTTTTTTGCTTCGTCATATTAACGGGGTTGCCAGACTTTTTTTGGCTTTGTCGCAAACTCGGATGTAAAATATCGCCAAAATTCAATTTTGTTCAGATTTCTTAAAAAAAAAATATTTTTATTTAAAAAAAATAAATTTTGTTAAATAATAAAAGACAGAAATAAACTTTATGGCAAAAATCGCCCAAATCCGGAAAATCTATATATATAAAAGAGTAATGTGACTGACTGACATACTCATTCATCATCGCCCAGCCCAAACCGCTAAAGTTAGAAACTTGAAATTTGGACTGTAGGTTGACGTCCCGGAATAAAGATCCACTAAGGCTGGATTTTTGCCAATGTTGATTCTAAGGTGGTAAAATGGGTAAAAAACTGTACTTTTGGTACTTTTTATATCTCCCGATATAATGGTCATAGAAACTTGAAATTTGGACTGTATGTTACCCTCCCGCAATATAGATCCACTATGGCTGGAGTTTTGCCAATGGTAAGGGGGTAAAAAGGGTAAAAAACTGTACTTTTGGTACTTTTTAAATCTCCTGATATAATGATCATAGAGACTTGAAATTTGGACTGTATGTTCACCTCCCGGAATATAGATCCATTAAGGCTGGATTTTTGCCAGTGTTGATTCTAAGAGGGTCAAAAGGGTAAAAAAAAATACTTTTGGTGCTTTTAATATCTCCTGAAATAATGGTCATAGAAACTTGAAATTTGGACAGTATGTTCACATCCTAGAATATATGTAGATCCAGTACGGCTGGATTATTGCCAATGTTGATTCTAAGAGGGTAAAAAGGGAAAAAATCTGTACTTTTGGTACCTTTTATATTTCCTTAAAAAATTGTCACATAGACTTGAAATTGGGACTGTATGTTCACCTCCCGGAATATAGATCCCCTAAGGCTGGGTTTTTGCCAATGATGTTTCTAATAGGGTAAAAAGGGTAAACATATGTACTTTTGTTACATTTTATATTTCCTTAAATAATGGTACTAGAAAATTGAAATTTGCAATGTCGGTTTACCTTCCGGAAAAAAGATTCACTAAGGCTCGGGTGTTGTCAATGTTGATTCTACGGGGGTAAAATGGGTAAAATAGTACTTTTGGTACTTTTTTTTTATTTACTGAAATAATGGTTATTCAAACCTGAAATTTAGAATGTAGGATCCTTTAGTGAAATAAAACATTTTGGAACAAGTACTTTCTGAAAATTCAGTACCGTTTTCAAAAAGTACCTTTTATAAAAGGTTCCTTTTATGAAAAATACCTTTTATAAAAAGTACCTTTTATAAAAAGTGCCTTTGATACAAAGTACCTTTTAAAAAAAGTACCTTTTATAAAAAGTACCTTTAATAAAATGTATCTTTTATAGAAAGTACCTTTTATTAAAAGTACCTTTTATAAAAAGAACCTTTTATAAAAAGTACCTTTTAAAAAAAGTACCTTTTAAAAAAAGTACCTTTTATAAAAAGTACGTTTTATAAAAAGTACCTTTTATAAAAAGTACCTTTTATAAAAAGTACCTTTTATAAAAAGTTCCTTTTATAAAAAGTACCTTTTATAAAAAGTAGCTTTTAAAAAAGTAGCTTTTAAAAAAAGTAGCTTTTAAAAAAAGTACCTTTTATAAAAAGTACCTTTTATAAAAAGTACATTTTATTAAAAGTACCTTTTATAAAAAGTACCTTTTATAAAAAGTACCTTTTATAAAAAGTACCTTTTATAAAAGTACCTTTTATAAAAAGTACCTTTTATAAAATTACTTTTTATAAAAAGTACCATTTATAAAAGTACCTTTTATAATAAGTACCTTTTATAAAAAGTACCTTTTTTTATAAAAAGTTCCTTTTATAAAAAGTACTTTTTATAAAAAGTACCTCTCATAAAAAGTACCTTATATAAAAAGTACCTTTTATAAAAAGTACCTTTTATAAAAAGTACCTTTCATTAAAAGTACCTTTTATTAAAAGTACCGAAAGTACACTTTTTGGTACTTTTTTATTTCTTGAGGTATAAATAAAACAAACTTTTTTGTTTTTAAATCATTACATTGGTGGAGGGTATTTAAAGATTCGGCACATCCGAATATAGCTTTCTTACTTGTTACTTGTTATTTTTTTTTTTTGTTAAAGTCGGGAGAACCTAATGTATGTGCGTGTAGATATATAACACATTTCATTCAAATGGTAAAAAGTTTTGTGCACATAAAGTTGTTGTGAGAAAAACTATAACTTTGCTCACCGTTTTCGTTCAATTGTTAATTTACCTAAAAATGCTTAAGTTATAGTTTAATTAACAGTTAATAATTAAAATTATTTAAATTTCTTATTATAAAAGTTTTATAAAAAAGGTTTCGATTTCTCAAAAATTCACTTAACTGTTTCAGGAAAATTAAACGTAGCAACGCAGATAATCGATTCCATTTGTGTAAGTGGTTTTCAAAAAATCAGCCAAATTTCGATTATTCATATTTTTATTTTATTTTTTAATTTTTGCCAAGGAGTATCAATACTAAAGAGATCTGAACTCGCTCTTCTTCTGTTAAAGCCGCTCTTAAATTCCCTTTGCTAAGTCCGCCATCGAACTGGACGTTTGATCAAACCAAAAAAAATCCCTTAAGTTCGATATAAACAAAAAAAAAAGTGTTGCAGTTTGTCGATTTTCAGACTAAAGCTAGCGTTTTTTTTTTCATCTAGCTGTAAAAAAAGTTTTTTTGTGGATTATCGGGAAATCCAATGACTTTTTATTTGCTGACAATTTGTTTTAAACACTTTTAAAGGTATTTCCTAAATAATATTAACATAAAAATTATAAATTGATACATTTTTTTTTTAAATTTATTAAGCGCTTTTTCGATATAAAAAGTTTGCGTTATTTGTCAAACCAACAATGTTAATTTAACATTATCGTATTTTCCTCGTCTAACAGTTTTCGTACCTTCTGTTAAAAAGATCCAAAATATTAAGAGCGGGAGACAAAGAGCTTGTTTTTGCCTAAATTTATTAAAGAAATATTTAGCCTTACCATAGAAAAATAAAATATATTTAAAAGCAGCTTTTAATTTTATTTCCATACAAATTGTTGTTGTTTTTAAAATCGACTTTCAAAAAATGTATTGAAAATTTGAAATTTAAAATAAAACTTTTGTTAAAATAGACTTTTTGTTTTCTTGTGGTAAGGGCCATTGTTTATTTGTAATTTAAAACACAACAAAAGAGAATTGTCAACAAAATGTTTAGAACGCATAGAGGGTGAATATTTTTTAAATTATTTGTAACTTTTTGACAACGCAAAGCAAGTTTGTTCCCATAGAGCAGAGCTTCTCACTAACTTTTGCTTTGCGACCCCTTTTCAATATTTCAAACTTGTCGCGACCCGCAATATAAAAAAAAAATTATTAACGTGAACTTTGACCTCAGTTTTTTCAAAAACATAAAGTAATGGAAAAATTTGGAAACCAACTTCACAAGCAGCATTGATTACTCGAAACCGTGAGGTCAGATCCCAGACGCATACCAAAAATTTCAAGTAAATAACTTCTAAAAAATGAAAATAAAACACAATTTTTGTGAACTTTGACCTCAATTTTCTCAAAAATTTGGAAACCAGGTCCCGAACTACGGCATTTTTTATCGAATCTTACTATCTCCATCGATTTTTTATTTTCGAAAATAAAAGAAAAATACCAGTTAAAGCTGATCAAAAATGAAGAAATGTTTACCAAGAAAGCATTTAAAGACCAATTTGGAGTAATGATTGTTCTTTTTTCAAAGTTATGTATCAATGAGCGTGTTCTGCAGAGAAACCTGCTACTCAACAGTTGAGATGTAGCATGTTTTGATTAGTTGATTCTGCTGAACACAATTTTTTATGAATGTTTTAAAATATTTGAATAAATTGTTTTTTTTTTTATATTTTCATTTATTTTATCTGTGGAAATTACTTTTTTATGATATTTTTGTTTATTTCCTTAAATAACGTCAAAAAAAAAGAAATAATTTCAATAAAACAGCTTATTTATCAGTTTGTGATCAAATGTACCTTAATTTTTTAACGCTACCAGTGATGAGAAGCGCTCACTCAACATGTTGACTGAAATGTCAAAAATTAAACCGTTCAGCAGAATGTTGAGGAGCAGCTGGGTAGCAGCTTTCTCTGCTGAACGTACCCAATGTTTGGTAGTGATTGAAATTTTATTCGATCACGAATCTAGATCCGTTATTCGGATGCAGATTTGGGATCAGCATTAAAAAGTGAATCGAAAAAAGTGGTCAGATCCCAGACGCATCCGAAAATTTCACAAACAAAGCTCTTTAAAATGCACAAGAATACGTTTTTTAATTTTCTCAAAAACCTAACGTACTAGACAAATTTGGAACCCAGATTCGGAATCAGTATCGAAAAGTTAATAGAAAACCAACTGTCAGATCCCAGACTCAGTCAAAACACTTCACAAATAAGTATTGGGCATCCCGCAAAATTAACAACTGCACAGTGATTACGGAGGGACCTCAAATGATTAGTTTTCTTTAATAAAAGTATTTGTATATAAAAAAAAGTGTGTTTTAATTTTACCAAAATTTGAGGTTTTAACAAATTTGTTCGCGACCCCCCTAAAACTCTTCCGCGACCCCCTAGGGGTTTGAGAACTATTGCCATAGAGTATACATTAGGGGTGTCCTTATTTTTTTATTTCGGATTTTTGTGTTTCACTGGGCAGAATTTTGTTCCTTTGTACTAAAAACTTAATAATAAAAAATTTGGTGTAAATCCGATAACTTTAAGTGGACGCGGAAACGATCTGAAGTTTGAAAAACGGATTACAAGGGGAAAAATTACTTTTTACTCATTTTCTCAATTTTTTTGATATTTCAAATTAAGTTTGAATTCATATGGTTACACAATTGTGATGGGGAGTACATTACCTTTGTAATAAGGCAATGAAAACTAAAATCGGTAAAAAATCGGCAAAGTTATTACAACTGCCCCAGGACACTAGCGTGTTGCAGACCACTTGATCTAAGATTTCGAGTTCCGTTTTTGAAATTGATTGAAATTATCTACTAAAGCAACATTTTTTTATTCTTTAAGTCCCAATGTACTAAGGTGATAGGTATTTTTCATATTGTGTTATGCTAACTTGTTTTAAATTAATGTTAAAAATTTCTAAATTCTCTTCTAAATCTACAATTTTAAATTTTTATTTTTTTTGGCAAAGGAAATTTAAAAAATCGACCATTGAATTATGGGATTTTGTTAAGTACATATCGCTCCTTTACTTGTATAGTGTCACAACTCAAAATATTTGATTTTGCAGAAAACACGTTTAAAGTTTACAATTGAAACTGGTTTTTAATTGAAAAAGGCCGGTACATAGAAAATGTAATACTGGCGTGTACTCTTCTCAAACGGTGAGTTTAAAATATATTAATACGAATTTTTGACACAATATAAAGCACGATATAACGAATAATTCTGCATCATTAACTCAAAAAAACGCATTTTTTGAGTTATGACACTATACAAGTAAAGGAGCGATATAAGGGAATAAAAACTACAAAAATTGAAGACATTCCTTTTTTAATTAGGCCAGTTCAGCGATTTTATTTCGGCGGATTTCGAGATAATAGTGATTTTGGTAACTTTTTTAGCTTTTAGTTAATTTTTTTATTCTTTTTTAACAAACTTCTTACGTTTTCTACCGAATTATTGCAGCATAATATAGAATACTTCAATTCCTTTAATAAGGGCAAAATTGAGATATGAAAAATTGACCCAGTTAAAGGTCAAATTTTAGAAGAATTTGAATTTTAAAAGATTAACAGATTTTTCGAGAGGATATTAATGAAACTCCTTGATATTATTTTTATATGTCTAACATTTAATGGTTTATTATTAAAATTCAGAACATTAACTCTCAAGTGCTGTTGGGGTCTACATGACCCTATGAAATAATATACTTATATTTTCTCCATTAAATAAGAAAAATATAGACCCCAATAGCACTTAAGGGTTAATTTTCTGAATTTTAATACTAAACCTCTTATGTTTAGTCATATCAATATAACATCAAAATCTTTTAATCTTTAAAAATACAAATTTATCTAAAATTTGACCTTTAACTGGGTCAATTTTTTATATCTCAATTTTACCGTTATTTAAGGAATTAAAGTATTTTATATTTATATTGATCTACAATGGGTTTACTAATTTTTCTACTAAGATATTTCTATGAGTGTAGGTTTTGCTGGGACAACTTTTATACATGTATTGGTTGACAAAGTACGACTTGTAAACATGTATTGTGTGGTGAATTCACATCGAAAACGTACGTGTGAGAAATTAGAAAAAGATAGTGATATTATGTTTTCTTACACCTTCGCCTCTATGTACCCAGCTAACAAAATTCGGAGTGCTCAAAATGAAAGACTCCTAAATGAATCTTAATAATAAATATTTTTGGAACCCTCATTTTTCGGAGTCAAAAAAGATTAAAAAATTAAACATTTTATTTGAGTTTTCAAATTTGTTTTCCAAAAACACTCAATTTTTGTATTCAATATAAAACCATCTGTCTGGAGTCCAAAAGGAACCTAATACTATGTTCAGATTGGCCTCGAAACCCCGTTGAAACCACGTATTTTCAATTTAAAAACTCACCTGTTCATACACAACTATTTTGACACTTACGGAGGTTTTGGAAACTATCACAAAAAATATATTGTTTTTAAACTAATTAATTATGTGAAAATTATTATTTTACATGTTTTAATTTTATTTTTATTTAAAATAAACAAATATTTCGAAGAAATTTTGTAAATAAATTGATTTATTTATTTTTTTATTTTTGGCATTTTCCCATTTTCTCTTTTTCTCATTGTCGCACAGTGGTAAAAATATGAAATTTATAAGGTTTCGATCGTACTTTCGTTGAAACCTCACTACAAAAAGGTTTAAATTTGTGAGGGAAAATACGTATTTTCAAGTGAGGTTTGGCACGAAACCTCGTTTAACGGGGTTTCGAGGCCAATCTGAACGTACTATAAAACATGAAGAAAATTGTTTCGTAAAAAAAATATTTCAAATTGACTCCTAAAAGATTTAAAATTGTAATATTTTTTGAGCCATCCAAAAAGACTCAAAAAAATTATTGCTTTTGGAGTCAACAAATATTTTTTTTCTATCAAAATAAATAAAGTCAGAAAATAATTTTCTATAACGACGCTTTATTTACATAAAAACCACTAAAAAAGGAGAATGTTTCTAATGAATACATGTTTCAAGATCGAAGAACGTGGGACCGCCAAAGGATTGTTGTGCAGAGAAGAGAAAAGAAGAAATTTGTTGTAATTTTTATATTTTTGCATTGCATTTGTTATTGTATTTTGTTTTAAATTAGAAGTGTTGTGAACCATTAAAAAATTTTTAAATAAACAGATCTGATCTCAAGATGTACGCATTTTTTCTTTTATATAACATAAAAAAACAGCAAAAATAGCACCCAGAAACCATACTTTTTAAAAAGAGTCCAAAATGACTCCAAACAGACTCCAAAGTATGAAAAAAATTTCCCCTTTTTGAATCTTTTTTTGGAGTCATTTTTGAAACTAAAATGAGGGCTCTTTTGGATGAACCACTTTCATACAATAATTTGAAATTTCTGTTATATGTTTTGAGCCCATTTTGGAGTCTTAAATGAGTCTGCTTGTTTGCTGGGTATACTCTATGTTTGTTCCTATCACAGTGCATGAGTAGTAGTATCACAGGGTTGCATCTAATGGTGTAACTTTTAACGTTTCATACAAAACGTAAACAAACATCATAAATACATGCACAAAAGCTCACACGTACAGGCACACATATACTAGGCAGCGATGATCATTCTGTACTAAAAACCAGACATGTGCACGGATGGTGTTAAAATGCGTTTAGAGACATTCTAAAAAATTTAGAATGTAGACAATATTCTATTCTTATCGTTCAAAACGAATGAGTTTTTCATTCTATGCTCACAGTGCAAGAGAAAGCTACACACACTAGTGTAACGACATTCGTAACACGAATGAACCAATTAGGGAGTACATAGACAGCCAATGATTTGAAAATACTGTACTCTGAAGCGTGTAAATAGAATGATTTTTATAAAAAAAAAAAAAATATTGTTTGGCTATTTGGGGGAATTCTTTTATAAAAAAAATATATGTATGTATGCAAGTGCGAATTAAAATAAACATTTTGTTGTGTAGAATAAATGAAGAGGTAAATAAATAATTATGGGGAAAATTAATTTATAAATAAGAGTGGATAAAAAATTTTAATACATAAAAATAAATATTAGGGTGGATTGAAAAATTATTTTTCTATTTCGAAAAATAATGTTAATTGTGGTAAAAAAAATGTTTTGCTTTATGGCAGAAAATGTTAGTACCTATAATGATGAAATATGTAGTGTGTGACCAAATACATTTTTTTACCAAATTTTCAATTGTTCTGCTAATACCGAAAGTTTGTCTATTTTTTTGTATGTGCATTAGGGTGGAGCAAATTATGCTTTTTTCGAATTTCGAAAACGTCGGTGAAAAATTTATTTTTTATTTTTTTGTGTTCAAAATATTAGGCTGAATAAAATATTATGCACCCTCAACCGTAAACTAGCGTAGAGAGATTTTCGTTATATGAGAACAAATAAGTGCAATTATTCTTCTTTGCAGACCGTGATTTTCTATTTGATTTTGATCACTACGCTACGTAAGGGGACAGTTACGGGTAGCTAACCCAGCCTTTAGTTTATATTCGGACATTACTGAAATGTGTTTTTATGGTAAACATTTTTTTGTAAAGAAATTAAAAAAAACTTTAAAACAACTTATTTTTTTAAAATTAATTTCAAATTGCATTTAAGGCCAAATTAAATAAAACAACAAATAGAAATATACATCTTCTCAAAACTAACAGGCCTATTCTCAGTTATGACTGGTTATGACTAATTTTATTATTTTCAAACTTCATATTCCCTGTGTTTGTTGTAAACAAAATCATAAAAAGTCTCAAAATTTAAAATTATTTGTCAATTTTGAGACGATGTGGGTAGCTGGTCTTTATTTTTTTGAAATTTTCAAACAAAATTTGAAATGTTTTATGATTGTTTACAACAACCACATGGAAAAAATCGACTTAAGATTGAGTTATGACTTTTTTTGTGAATAGGCCCCTAAGCCAACATGACGTTATATTTTCAGCAAAAAACGAACTAAAAATATTTTTGCAAAACAAGAAATAAAAAAATAATTTTTTGCAAAACAAGAAAAAAAATTTTACAGACAAAAATAAATTTTTACAGACAAAAAAAAAAAAATTACCATAAAAACACTTTTTAAGTAATGTCCGAATATTAAATAATTTAAAAAAAAAAAATATATTTTTTTTCTTTGTTCGGATCTCTCCGATTTTGAAGCCAAGGCCATTGTCTCACAGGATCAATATTTTAATGTCTTAATGTCAACCCTAAAAGGCAACTTTACCGACCCGACGTTTTCGAAATAGATCTAATTAGCTCCACCCTAATGTATATATATGAACATTTTCACTACGCTTCTATTTAATCTTTTTTATATTTCTCTTCACCCTAACATATTTGCAATTTAAAAAACTTTAAAGCGGTACTTATTGTTGTTGGGAATACTTTTAGTTAAAAATAAAAAAAAAAAAACACAATGTTTATGATTTGTTTCAACGACACAATAAGATTGTGCGCGTACGAGCAAGTGTAAAAAGACAAACAGAAAACTAACTGCATTATTTTGCATATTTTTCTTATACATACATACATCCTAATACATTTTTTCACAAAGCATAATTTACTTTTTCATCAAAACGTTTTTTTTACTACCCCCATATTTATAATAAGTTTCCCAACAATTTTTTTTTTAAATATTTTTTACAAAAACATTCTAAGCGATCAGTGTATGCTAAAAATATTCTATAACACGGTGTAATTTTTATAATCTCTACTATGTTTGTTATTCTAAAAACAAACGTTTGTTTCATTCTAATCGTTCAAACACGACATTTTTCGTGTTCGTTTAAACAAGCACAGCAAATTTTTTAATTTGTTGTTTAGCATCATAGTAAACATTCTCATTCCCAAACACTGTACTCTAAAAATAGTGTACTCTGAAGCGAATGATTTGGTGTAAGCGAAGAAGGGAATACATTTGAGCTCATGTCTGCTAAAAACCATACCACCATATTGGAAAGTACGCAATTAGCACCAGTGTTTGCATACTAGTATGTACTGTGGTTCCTATGTATCCCAGTATCCTCTATGTATCTCTAGTATCGCCGGCACAGACCATATAGACATGCAACACGAGTGCTTATTTTGGTACTTTCAATATGGACGCATACAAAATACTACTAAATTTACTTCTCTGCCTAGAATACGTGCGCCTGTACGTGTGAGCTTTTGCATTTGTATTTTCGTTGTTTGTTTACGTTTTGTATGAAACGTCAAAAGTTACACGCGCGTGCCGTCACTAATACAATACGTTTCACCCCTATGATCGCCGGTCCTCTTCACATGTGTGGATCCTAATGGGTCCTAACTTTGGATCAAAAAAAGTTAGCATTCCCGAAAATTTTAAAATGCTCATATCTCGGTGAATATTGCTAGGTCCGACCGAATATTCGGTTTCGGCCAAAAAGCACTATTCGACCACTATTCGGCTTCGACCACATTTTTGGCCGAATACCGAATAATTGTAAACATTTTGTACTCACGTGTTTAAAAACACACTAAACACACTTTGAATAACATTAGTAAGCCACAAAAACATTTTATTAAGTGTTTTTGAAGCTAAAACAAGATTTTACACTCAAAAAAATTTTTCGATCGAAAAAAAATTACACTCAAAAAATCCTTCTACACAACATTTTTAAACTTTTGTGTATTCCGACAAGTCGAGTTTCACTTTTTTCCTTGTTTTTACGACATAAATATTTTTTTTTTTTTGAATATTCGGCTTCGGTTTCGGCCGAATAGTAAAAATGGGGCCGAATATTCGGCTACGGCCAAAAAAGGTGTATTCGGTCGGACACTAAATATTGCCGAATTTTTGGCAAAACATTTTTGCTAACTTTACAAAAAAAATTGTGGGTTCAAAATTAGCAAATTTTCTTGTAGGTTTACAAGCTTTTTTTGCTAGCATTACAGTTTTTTTTGAGTGTACTAAAGGTTTACCCCATATTTTTGCTAATTTCAAAACCATTTAAGACACTAAAAACAAGGTTAAATTAATAACGATGCCAGTAGTAATTGCACATTTTGACATTTTTATTCAATCAGTACTTAAGAAGCAATGCCAGTATTGGCCTTTATCCATTCCAAATAACTTGTGACACGTACAAAGCCAGAGGGGTACCCAGCTGTACAACCGGCACTAGCCACAAAGGATGTAACTCCAACCAAAATTCCGTTATTTTCTAAGACCAAAGGACCACCCGAATCACCTTGGCAGGTAGATGTACCGCCGGGAGTAGACACGCAAATCGTATTTGAAGTAACTACAGAGCTTCCGTAGACTGAAGCGCACAGAGTATTGCTAATAATTTGCAATCGTACAAAGTTTAGTGTATCAGCGACTCCAGAAGCTGTGAATTAAATTTAAATTTAAAAATATTTTGAAAAACATTAAACAGTTTTGAATTATTTACCATCCGAAGTACGACCCCAGCCAGACGCAATGGCATATTCACCACCAAATGTTGAATACGAATCGGCAATTGCTGGCAATTTTACAGCTTGTATTGAGCTTGAGAATGTTACCGATGGTATATTTATCAATGAAATGTCATTGGCCAATACCGATGAATCATAACCATTGTGCTGATAAATACTGTCGGCATCGACTGTGTAGGAAACCAGTGGGCTTGTACGTATCGTGCTTCCTAAATATACTGTAACACTGGTGGCACCTACAGTGCAGTGAGCTGCGGTCAAAACCCAATTTTGACCAATCAAAGATCCACCACACCAAGAAGACGATATAAGACTCTTCCGTAGGGATAGACCCACTTGATAAGGGAATTGATTCTCCTCCGCCGGCTGCCCATTTGTGATGCGACCCTGCACAATACTATCATCCCTATTTACATAATCGTTTAAGGGTACTGGCTCAATCTTTGGAGGAGCAGCCAAAGTACAAGTAAAAATTGTTAATATTATTAGGGTACAATAATTCATTACAACGAATCGTTTATTCAATGCCGAAATATTGTTCAAGTATATTTGCTTTGATTGATTATTTAACGGTTTTATAGAAGCAATCTACTTAAGTATATAACTTGATTGACAAAAACTACTAATAAATCAAATCGCAAATAAGTTAAAACTGATAAGATTACCGCTAACCGAGGAGAAATAAAAATTGTGTGAAGCGCATATTATCAACATTCTATTAAAAAAAAAACACACTCAAAGAAAAATGCTTCATCATATTGATGATACGATTTCATCACATGCTGTCATCAATTGTGATGACAAATTTCTTCATATTGATGAAGATTTTCTTCAATATGATGAAAAATTTCATCGAAATTGAAAAAAAAAAACAAGTGGTACCATCAATATGCCTTTCAAATGTTTTTTTTTTTTTTTAAATAATTAAAATAATAATAAAATAAATAAAACTATTTAATAAATATGTATATTAAAAAAATAAAAAAAAAAAAACAAAAAACAAATTAATTAAAAAATCCTGCTCTGTCTGGGACTTGAACCAACGGTTCCCCAGTTATTGTGTTTATTGTTGACGCCTTAGCTAGTTCAGCTGTCTATAGATGAAAATCTCGCATCACTACTTAGTTACACTCTAATCAAATTTAGTTGAAATTTACCCAATTTATAGTAGGAAACTGGACTCCTACTATAACTTGGGTAATTTTACTCTGAATGTGTAAATTGAATAAATTGATCACTAGTGGTCAATTTAAATAAAAAAGAGGTGAATAAATATAAAAAAACGGCGCCAGCCAGCATCAAACTCGCCACTTTCCGATTTAAAAGCACACTTCTTAACCACTACGCTACGAAAGCTTATACTTTTAACTGGCGTATTAGTTATTTAACATGTGTGTTCGATAATTTAATTTAAACATTTGTGTGTAAAATATTTGAATTAACGGATAATACACTCTAATTAAAATGATTTCAGTTTCCTACTATAAATTGGGTAAATTTACACAAATTGCGTAATTCTACGTACACTCATAGAAATATCTTAGTAGAAAAATTAGTAAACCCATTGTAGATCAAGTTTTACAGAATAATGCCGTATTCAACAAAAATTAATGTTGATATCGTTGAATAATCAGTATAGTTGGTTCAACTGTTACAATGGCGTCTACAGAATTCAATAAATTAAACAAAAAAGAAAAAAACAACCCTGTTCGTTCGTTTTTTTTATATAACGAGTGAACGAGTGAGTTGGTATCAATGAGAAATGTCTCTTATAAAATTATTTAATGTGTTTGTTTCTTATAAAATTATTTAATATTAGAAAACTAAATAAAAATAGGATCTGATCTGTAAATATTTGGTAAGTAATAAAATACATTGATTACTTTATGTATTCATACTATTTTAAAACGTTTTTTGTTTTTTTTTTAGGATTTTGTTTTGGTATCATCAGATAACTAGAGAATGGCTAATGGGTGCATAACATGAATAAACGAAGTGTGTGTGAAAATCTTCACATACTGCAGCTTAAAAAGCCGAAAATAAAAAAAAATATTGTGATTTATACCTAATAAAAGAATATTTACAAATAACAACAAGCTTTTTTTAATAATAAAATTTCTTATATTAACAGTTGAAAACTGACAACAATTTTTATTGAAATCAACATAAATATTTGTAGGGTCAAAATCAACAATGATTTCTGTTGAATTTACAACGATTTTCTTTGGGAATACAATGATTTTTGGTTGAGCGTAGTTAAATAAAAAAGACTTTCTGCGTAAGGATTACAAACTCCATCCCTTAGACGCCTGTGGACAGGATCCCCCACCCTCTCTACAAAATATTTTTTTTTGTTAGCAGCGTTTTTAATTTAAAGATTGTTTAAAAAAAAAAAAAGTTTTTTGTGTAGCCGGCCTTTGGCCGTAAATTACTTACGTGGAAATATACACTCTCCGCAAATAATGGCGAACATTTCTAAAAATTTTCAAATGAGTAACAAAGCCATATATGGCTTTATTTCCAACAGTGCACTGTGGTCAATTCCGGCCAAAAATCTATAACTTCTTTATTTCTGCATGTAAATAGCTTAAATTTAATATTCGAATTAATAATAACATATCTGATACCTTGCCCAAATTAGAGATGCGCACCAATCACGTGATTACCGTGAATCACGTGAATCACGCGTGAATCACGTGATTCGTGAGTAATTTTATTTTCTACTCACGTGAGCGTGCGTGATCGTGAGTAACAAAAAAAAGTTCGTGCGTGATCGTGCGTGAGTAAAATTGCTGCGTAATTTTTTCGTGATTTTAATTTTTTCACCGTTTTTTTGCTGTTACGTTTTTTTTATTTTTTTAAGTTCTTTCAAATAAATTAATAAATTTAATAAGTTTTTTGATCAATTTTAAAAAAATTTTGCTCCACTGTTTGAATTGACTTAAAATTTGCCATAGCATAGTTCATATTTGGATTTTCAAAATTCAGTATAGTTTTCGAATTATCGTGGGTCGAAGTTCGACTGATTTAGCAAAAGTGTGAAAAATACAACCTGTATAAGGGATATAATCTTATCCCTGTTAAATTTTTTAAAGCATTTCAAAAATAAAAAAAAAAAATTCTAATGGAAAATTATGCGAACCTAGTACTCAAACCAGAATAGCTTTTGATCCCCCTCTGAATTTTGGATATGTTATACAAAACATTTTGATTATCACCGAATTTAAAAAAAATCGAAGATGTGTTGTTTTAAATATTAGCAAAGAAAAAAGTTTTTGCATTTTTGATACTTTTCTTTAATGAATCATTTTGCATTTAAAATTATTTCGAAAAAGCACAAGACTTAAGCTCTCATATGAGCCAAGAATTGTGAAAATCGGATAATTGGTTAAAAAGTTAGAACATGTTTTATGTGATGATATGTTTTTCTAATTTTGCAAAAAAAAAGTCGAGGTTTGACCTGCCATAATACGATCAGTAAACCGAATTTAAAAAACGATAGAAAGTTCCATTATCATAGGTATGTTGGCTATCTATGTGCCAATTTTCAATTAAATCTGAAGAAACCATTCCCAAAAACGACTAAAATTGGCTCTAAATATTTTGGAATTGCCCTTTTATAATTACAAAAACATTTTGTAAATTTAAATAAATGTTAAAAACATAAAAAATATGGCATAAATTTTTTTTTATTTTATTTTGATTCGTGAGTATTTCGTGAACGTGATTACATCGTGAGCGTGATTAAAATTGTTTTCTACTCACGTGAGCGTGAGTACAAAAAAAAATTTCGTGCGTGATCGTGCGTGATTAAATTTTTTTTTTCGTGAGCGTGCGTGATCGTGATTGAAAAGTCACTCACGATCCCATCTCTAGAATTTACTACGATTTTCTTTGGGAATACAATGATTTTTGGTTGAGTGTAGTGAAAAAGTAATTTGTGTTAAATTTACTCACGTGATTGTAAGTGAGTTTAAGTAGATAAAATATGCTCGTGAGTGAGTGTGTGTCTTTAGAAAATTCCTGTCGTGAGCCCAGCTCTTGTTTAAACTTATGCATTTTTTTATAAAATATTTATTGTTTATGTAATTGTAATGTATTATGCATCCAATTATAAATAATGTATTATTTCAAACTTTAAAATAATACATAATGTAACCAAATATAATTCATCAATGATTTAATGTTTAGAAATAATACTTATGAAATACATTTTTTCAATAATAATGCGTTACGTAACAAATTATAAGTAATGCATTATTTTTCATTTTAAAATAATACGTTGTGGAACAAATGTTTGGTAAGACATCCTAAAATAATGCTACAAATAAGGTATATACATTACCTGCTAATGTGTTATATAATCACCACCCATTACCAAAGTTTTGCTGGGTTTTACTTATAACTTCTTCAATAATGGTCCAAATTGGAAATTTTTGTTTTTCAAAATTTTTGTTTTTTTACGTACTTTAAAAACTAAAATCCAAAAAAATTCTTAAAAGTGCTATTTTTAAGTTATAAAATTTAAATCTCATTTTTAAAAATGTATGTACTCTTTGATTTTTTTGAATTTTTTTTGTGTAAAACTTCTATTGATTCTACAAAATTTTTGCCCAGAAGGATCGTGGATGCACGCAGAGAAAAAATATGGTTGCTTCATGATCACGGCAACTATTCTATGATCTCTAAGGTCAGATATGATTGCGGCAATCAAGTTATCGATTTTAAAATTTAATTAAAACATTTATATGGTTGCTTTAGCATTTAATAGTCGTTTCAATCATGATTACATGATTGCTAAATTAAAAAGTAAAATATGGTTGTTGTAACAATCTTTTACCACAGACTAATACAGAATCGACATAAGTGACAGGTGTCAAAAAAGTATTCTTGAACCATATGGTTAATTTTTTCAAATTATTCTACGAATTAGGTTAGAAAGAGAAAACTGATATAACGCGCCATAAGAAAAATGGATGCCAGATCGGTTTTTGTTGTTTCACTCACTCCTAAGTCGTAGAAAGTGCTGCCATGTTAGCGTAAAACGGACTAAAAACCGCTGTGTTTTCTCCTAAAATCGCTTAGTTTTTCCCCATTTTTTCTTATAAAACTCTACTGTCGAGTCTGTATTTAGTCTGTGCTTTTACTGTATACAGACTGGTGTGATTTTAAAATCACTATGTGATTTTCTATTGAACAAAATCACATAGTGATTTACAAAATCATCTCAAATTGTACTAGCATAAAGGAAAATCACAAAATCATCTCAACTTACCATGGTAAGTTCTTGTAGTGTGAACATAGCCTTATTGTTACTGATATTCTCGACACACCAAAAATTTGAACATTATATGATAATAACAATCATTAGATAATCACAGCTAAAGGGTACTTTTCACTATCACACATTTCCATTATACAAGCGTAATTTCACCATGTTAGCTAAATATTTTTTTAAAAAATTTGGCCAGAAATTGTTCACTTATTAGATACGACTAGGTTTCAATCAAAAAAGAATCCAAAAATCTTTAGGAAGTTGGTAAATTTTGATGTGTATAATGGAAAAGTGTTTTGCCAGCAAGCATTAAGTCACAAAGACACCACTAACAAAAGGTTCTTTAAAAAAAGATTAAGTATTGTGTTTAAAAGTTGGATCATCGATAAATGGAGTTTTTTACAAAAGTCCTTTTTATATATTTCATTTAATGTGCGGTTTTGTATTAATAATTTTATATTTTAAATAAAAAGTGTTTATCGAAAATATTTATGTGGTTTTTGTTTACTAAACATATTATAGTTGCTGACAATAATTTTAATCTTGTAGCAAACATGTTAAGCTTCCAGCAAAAATGTTATGATTTTTCCAATAATTGAATGGTTAATACGATCATTCAATGTTGGCTGACAAGAATGCTACCGTTGGTGTATTTTTTTTTAGAAAAATAACAAGTTTTTTGCACGTCATTGATGTTGTCTCTAAATTGAACCAAAATTATTATAAACCCAAAATTTATAAAAACAACATTAAAAAAAAATTATGGTGTAAATTTAATTTACGTTTTTGGAAGAAAGTCATAAAAAAATATAAGTTTTATAAACGGGTTTTATTTAAACTAAATATATTTTCTCAATTTTCCAAAAAAAAAATTAAATATTAAATTAGAATCATATTACAATAATTATATAACATTTTGACTATTATTGCTGCAATCATGTTATGGTAAATATTCTGTGTTGCCTTCAATCATGTTAACATTATTGCTACAATAATGTTCGCAATCATAATATGACGCTCTTAAAACTTGATCACCTCAACCATGTTTTTTTTCTGCGTGTGGTTCGTCCGAGAGGGGTCATTAGTGAGACCGACCCCATTTATTTTTACCCTCCAAAATTTTTGTAAAACATACTTACGCCCTATCTCCACTCCCCAAGCAGGCTCCCATACAAATTACAGTTGGTGCAAATTTTATAAAAATGTAATTTTGAATGGAAGCCCACTTAGGGAGTGGAGATAGGGCGTAGGTATGTTTTACAAAAATGTTGGAGGGTAAAAATAAATGGGGGTCGGTCTCACTAATGACCCCTCTCGGACGCACCATTGGACCGGTAGAAGCTGATTAAATAAAACAAATTTACAAAAAATAAAAAAAAATGTATGGGGACTGCCTTAATAGTTAAAGATAGAGGGTAGGTGTGTTCAGAGAAAATGTTTGGAATAAAAAAATATTGTAAGTCAGTCATACATTTTATTGCTCTAAGGGCACTCGTAGGGCAGTTAGAGCGGTTGGAGCAAATTTAAAAAAAAATTTGTTTTGTAAAAAAATTTGTTTTAACATTGACTACCTTATTTAACGAACGTTTCATAAATTTTACGCTCGATATAACAAATGACCAAAACTTAAACATTTTTAACATTGACTACCTTATTTAACGAACGTCTCATAAATTTTACGCTCGATATAACGAATTTCCAAAATTTAAACATTGATTACCTTGCATAACGAACGTTCAAAACATGTTCCGCTCAATAAAAGATCGGTTGATATAAAAAAAGCACGAAAATTAATTGAAACAAATTTTAGGTCTAAACTCGCTACAAAGGATTTTTTGAAATCCATACCCAGGCAGAAAAATGCAATCGGAATAACGTCAGAATAGAGTTGGCAGAGGGCATTCCAACACCAAAGTGAGATCCTATTTACAAAATTTATGGTGTTACTATAACATTGAAATGATAACGCCAAAAAACAATCGCCTGACTTTTGTTTCCGACGTCGTCACAACACCAAAAAATCAAATTTACTGGATTAAAATTACATTGTAATAATAAGTTCATGGCCTTAGAATGGTGTTCAAAGACAACACTGATAACGTTATTTCGACATATTTTTGGCGCTATTTTGGGGTGTTGTTTAGTAGAAATACAGTATGTAAAAATAAAAATAAAATATGTTTTTTAATTCTTACGTTTTTAAAACAATTAATTAAATTATTAAAAAACAAATGTATCGAAATCCATGAAATTTTTCGATTAAAAATCATATCGAACCCTATTATATCGAATTCGATATCGATGAAATTTAAAAAAAAAAAACGATTCTTTTTCGAATCGATATCGACTCATTTTGCATACTGGGAAAAATTGTCAGAAACAAAAAAGTTGCAGCTTTTTAAACAAAATCAAAATACAGATCAAACGGGTAGCCCGATTTGGGATTTTTTTTTTATTTTATACATATTTTTTGTCAAAAATAAACGATTTTTTTAGATTTTTTTTGCGTTTTTTAAAGTTTAAAGTCGTATGTTCAAAATTTAAGAATCTACGTCAGGAACTAGATTTTCAAGAATCTACGTCAGGAACTAGATTTTTTAACATAATAATAATAAGAAAGACAATTTCAATCACACTTTTAAGTTGTAATTAAACTCGTTACTCCGCTGTCATTTGAGTGTTTTGGTATTTTTTTTGCGAAGATTTTTTTCATCTGCCACCAAGTGAAAAAACTAAAAAGTCGAAAGTAAAAGTCCATTTCGATTTTTTTATACAAAAAGTCAATTAATCGACTTTTCGACTATAGAACCCTTATTCACCTTGCACATTTCATAATGAAAAAAATGCTGTGGCATTTATACACAAAAAAAATATTTTCTATTGTTAAAAAAGGTATAAAGAAATAATTAAATAAAATAAAGTCAGAAATTTTGTAAAAGTTTACCATAGTAAACCTTTTCGGATTATAATTTTAAACTCTTATGTTACGTTGGTTCTTTTAAAATCCAATGTTGTAATGCAATGGTTCCCAACCTTTGGTTCTCGCCCCACTGGGGGGCAATATGAAGCTTCCAGGGGGGCAACGAGCAAATTTTCAATACTTTTTTAGTCAAATTAACTACAAAAACAATTTTTTTTAGCAAAATTAACTACACAAATTTTGTTAATCGCATAAAATTTTTACTAAAAACTTAATTTAAATGCTTATTTTACAAAAATCTGATAAACCAATAGTAATTTTTCATTAGAAACAAAAATTAGAAAAATTAGCGATTTTTTCTTGAATGTAGGGGGATAAAGCAATTTTTTTAACTTAAAAGTGGGGCGTGGCGTAAAAAAGGATGGGAACCATTGTTGTAATGGTATTGAATTTTTTGTTTTCAAGGTATTGCATTTTTAAAGGCGTATTTTTGTATATCCAATGTTATAATGGTATTGTATTTTTAGAAGAGTCGTAATTTCTGCCTGGGTAGTTTCCCGAAACTAAAAAATATCGTACTTTTGGTTTCAGTTCATTTATTTTGATTACTTCTTGAATAAAAACATATTTTTATGTTTAAAGTGTTAATAATTCACTATTAACTTGGTTATTTTAATAAAAATTACATAAAAAACCTTCGGTTTCTAACGAATCTCCCGATATAACGAATTGGCCTAACATTATATCATTCGCTATATCGAGCTTTACCTGTATTAGCAAATGATATTCACATCGTTTATAAGAGGTTAAAGTGCCTATAATTTTGTCCATACAGCATATTCTTCCCTCGCCTAATACATTTTTAAGAGCAAAAATTCTAAATTCTCTAACTTTAGAAATTTATAATACTAAAAAAAAAAATAACGTTCTTCAAAAATCGATGCGGAGTTTCATTTGCTAAAGTACAAAAAAAAAAAGAAAAACTAAAATCGGTTATGAATTGCGGCCTGTAGGCGAAATTTTACAAAAAATTAACATTTCTTCGCAATATGCGCCCTATTGCGCATTTTAAAAATCATAAGCTAGAAAACATAGGAATTAAAATGCTTTGAAAGAAGTTAATTAGACTATTGGTGCATATATTTTTTGACAACTAATAAATGTTTATTTTCTTTTGAATTGGGCAAAAATAAAATTACTTGTTTACAACGCCGGTTGTGGCCTCAATCCAGTCCAAGTAGGAAGTGACACGGGTGAATACACCGGGCCAACCTCTTTCGCAACCCAAAGCAATACCGAAGGATGTAGCGCCAATAACATAGTTGATGGAACCATCCTTATACACCAAGGGACCACCGGAATCACCATTGCAGGTGGATTTTTGACCGGCTGTGCTAATACAGATCATTTTATCGGTTACCTGACCCAAGAAGTAGGTTCTGCAGGTTGATTGTTTCATAACAGGAACTTCAATGTAGCGTAAGAATTGGGATACAGTTGTTGATGCATCACTATCCTTACCCCAGCCAGAAGCCCAAACTTTATCACCTTCATAAGTGGAGAATTGACCATTGTTCTTTGGCAAAGTGGCAGGCTGAATAAGATCGTTGAATTCAATAGATACAGGCAATTTGATGACAGAAATGTCATTGCTCAAAGTGCTGGCATCCCAGTTGGAGTGAATAACAATGTTGGCCTTAGAGGTATAAATTCTTTGTTGACCCTTTTCGTTTTCGTTCTTGATGTCAGTGGCACCCAAGTACACGGTAACACCGTCAGCACCATCAGTACAATGAGCAGCAGTTAAGATCCAACGATCAGAAATCAAAGTACCACCGCACCAAGCACCAGAGCTACCGAAGACCAAACTCAAACCAGCTTGGTAGGGGAATTGACCGGGAACAGCAAGTTCACCATTGGTAATGCGACCTTCCAATTCTTCCAAAGGCATAACTGGCACCAATGGGAGACGTTGTTGAAGGGGTGGCAAAATGCCAGCCGAGGCAACGGCTACAAACAAACTCAGAGCAATAAAGGCTTTCATTGTCAAACCGTAATGAATTGACTACTATCTTGTCGCAGTCACATAAATGCCTTTATATACACATTTTTGCGCACAAAAAAAATGGAATTTTTGCTAAATTGCTATCTTATCCGATTTATTTATACCACAACTTAGACAAGAACATCGGTCAAAAAAAGAAAATTTAAAGTTACCAGGTAAATTGATAACACTGTAACCACCGCCAAACATCTTTAAGAATTTTGTATTTTTATACCCTCCACTTAGTGATAAGGGTATATATTAGTTTGTCATTCCGTTTGTAACTCATCGCAATATCGGCCTGGGTCCCCATGAAGTGTTTATATAATTGATCAGTGATCGATTTTAAGACATTCTAGCGATGTCCGTTTGTCTGTGGAAATGGTGATCACGGCCAAAATATTACACGGAGATGACTAAAATTTAACACATTTGTTGGAAGTTCTCCTGAGAAGTTTGGTATTGCATTTGAGAAATATCGGTTCAAAAGTTATGAACGAAAATGTAAGGATAACTCAAAAATTTTGGAACATTCAACATAACCTAAAAATACAAAATGGTTTAATTCGGCTGCTGGTTTACATACATATGTGAACACAATTGAACACCGAATGACATTTAAACAAGTAAGAACATATTTTTTGTCAAAAAAATAAAAAAAAAAATGGAAAAGACTTTGTGGGCGTGGACCACAATGGCATACACAGAAAAAAATTGGAAGAAACAAATTTGAGTAATCACTTGTTTAAATTTAAAAACAAAAATTGAGTAATTTTTAATTGACGCAATTAAAAATTTACTTAAAAATTTTAAAAACAATTTGAGTAAATAATTTAATAAAAATTTAATAATTTTTTTTAATTTTTTAAACTCTCATTGTTTTTTAAATTCTTGTTTAGTTTATAGTTTTTTGTATATGTATATGAAAGTTTGTAATCGTCTTTATAAAACGTTCCAATGCTTTTGAGACATAAATATGTTTGGTAAAGTTTGAAACAACAAGTTTTTTTTTTTTTTTTTTTGTAAAAAAATTTAAAACTTTTTTAAACTTTTTAAAAAAATAAATAGATACATTTTGAGTAAGTTTTTAATTGTGTCAATTAAAAATTTACTCAATTTTTTTTCAAACATTTAATAAATTTTTATTAAAAATTTACTCAATACTATTAAATCGTTTACAGGTGCAAAATTGAGTAATTTTTTACTCAATAGTATTAAAAAATTACTCAAATATTTTTTTTATTTTTTTCTGTGTAGGTAGGTTAGGTTAGGTTGGATGGGCGCTCGCCATTTGGCGAGTTCACTCGGAGGCCATAAGGCCCATTGTGATTCCCCTAATCATATTTCACCTCTCCCCCTCTGATACAAAGTTCTACTTTTTAAACCACCCCGTTTCCCTGAGGTATTCCGGTAGAGACGTCAATGAGACACCGCTTACAAGGGAAGTCTCCCTAGTGTCACCCGCAGATCTTTATGGAATTGGTTTTATTTTGTAGAGCAGAAAAAATAAAGGGACACGTATTTTTTTTTAGCGGCCCAAATTCATATTTAGGGGGTAAAAAGGAGGGGGGAAGACAAGGCCATTTTTCCGTTTTTTACGTTTATCTCCTATATTATGCAAAGAAACCTAGTCATGTTACATACCAAATGAAAGGTCTTTGGAAAACCTATCTACGTGTGCTAAGAACGTGTCCAAACATGCACAACTTTTCGTCATATTGAGTAAAATACCAACATTTTAGGACATTTTTGTTAATAAGTCGAGAAACATTAACTTCTTTGGCCCGTTGTTGGCACCAGGAGATAGGTATTTTAAATACCTTTAATCTGATACCACACATGCCTATAATAATTTTGTTTAAATAGGTGTAAATCGTAAAAAACTGGGAAAGGTCAATTTCCCCCCATACAAATCGACCCCCCCTAAAAATGAGTTTGGGCCGCTAAAAAAAAATACGTGTCGAATAAATTTTCGTTCTTAAAAACATATCCAAATTTCATGAAGATCGGAGGGTGACACCAGGGAGACTTCCCTTGTTAGTCAGTCCAGGTCATCGAAAAATCTTTGCCCCAAATGCTTAAGGCGGCTCCTCATTAGACCCGGACATTCGCATAGCAAGTGCTTCACTGACTCCTCTTCCACCACTTCCCCACAGCTTCTACAATAGTCCCTATCAGAAATTCCCATACGCACGGCCATTTGGCCAATCATACAGTGTCCTGTAAGTACTCCAACTAATAGGCTAACTGTGTAGGTAACGAAATTTTAAAAAATTTTACACATAGGTCGTCCTGAAGGCCAGGCAACGATATTTCTATCCGATTTTGTATAAAGGGCCGTTACTCAACAAAAGTAGCAGTAACAAATCATATTGCAATACATGTAAACGATTACTCAACGAAGTAACATGTTACGTGAAAATCTAATGAATTTTGATTGTCACGTAAGAAAAAACTAGCCAGTTGACTATCGAGTCCTTTAAGGCCTCTACAGACGATTCAATATTATGTACAATCTGCATGTATATTTTTCAGTACAATATTTTACACAGTATTTTTATGTATGCCATTTGAGGGAAAACGTCAAAAATATTGTGCATTATATTGCGTCGTCTGTGGGTACCTTAAAGCACAGACTATATACAGACTCGACAGTAGAGTTTTATAAGAAAAAATGGGGAAAAACTAAGCGATTTTAGGAGAAAACACAGCGGTTTTTAGTCCGTTTTACGCTAACATGGCAACACTTTCTACGACTTAGGAGTGAGTGAAACAACAAAAACCGATCTGGCATCCATTTTTCTTATGGCGCGTTATATCAGTTTTCTCTTTCTAACCTAATTCGTAGAATAATTTGAAAATATTAACCATATGGAAAATATTAACCATAGCGGTTTTTAGCTAGTTTTAATATAACATGGCACATTGGCGTAGATAACCCTGTCTCGGGGTGGGGGTTAAGCCCCCCAAAAAAATTTTAGCCCCCCCCCCAGAATTTTAATCATTCACAATTTTTTTTTTAATAATTTAATTACTTCATTAATTTTTGCAACAATAAATAATAATAATTAGTCTTTAGGACTCGTTATGATTATTCTACGAGTCTTAAGGACTCGTAATGATTATTATATTAGATGGTTAGATAGAATAGTTTTTCCCATTGAAAAATAGTCTGAATTATTGAAAAAAGTTTTTATATGAATCTGATGTTTTTGTCAGTAATAAAAACTTCACCGAATCTTAGGGTTTTAACTTCAGGAAAACATTTTAACTTCTTTGATTTAAAAAAGTTTCTAAATTTTAATGGTTTTTTATAGACAAAAGTTATTTGAAGAAACTTTTGCAATCATCAGAACTTTTTCTTAAAAAAAAATTATAGTAATCTAATGATTTTACTATAGGAAGAACATTAAAAATCTTTCATTTTCAAAACATATCTGGGAGTTCTAAATTTCCAAAAAATCTTCAGAATCAAAATTTGTTGTTAAAAAAAAAATATGAATTTTTAACCGCTTTCGGGGGAATTCGTTTCTAAGACACCTAGACGCATGTTTAAGGGAACGCTTCAGAAACAGGTCTGCGTTTTTCTATTAAAAAAAATACCAAAAAATTCAAGAAATATTTAGGGGGCTATAGCCCGCCCCAGAAATGTTGGCTTCCTACGCCAATGACATGGCAACACTTTCTACGTCTTAGGAGTGAGTGAAACAATAAAAACCGATCTGGCATCTATTTTTCTTATGGCGCGTTTTATTAGTTTTCTCTTTCTAACATAATACGTTCAATACTATTTTTTGACACCTGTCACTTATGTCGAGTCTGCATTTGTCTGTGCTAATACACTCACATGTGGGTTGTAATTAATTTACTCATAGGATTGTGAGTGAGTGTGAGTAGAAAAAATATGCTCGTGAGTGAGTGTGAGTCAAAATTCACTCTACATCTCTACATCAAAGTACTAAAATTAGTAATTTTTACTAGTTTTAAAAAATTTTAGTACTAATTGTCAATTCCTGCACTAGGTCCTTTTGGACTTAAATATTAGTTCGTTAGTTAAATTTTTAGTACTTATTGAATACCAAAGTTTTTTTTAGTGCACCCTTATCTACTATTTCCCAGTATTGGAGGATAACAGAAGTCAAATTTAAATAATTTTTCATACGAAATTATTTAAACCCGGCAAATTGTATCTCCAATACAGGGAAATAGTAGATAAGGGTGGTCAAGGGTAGTTAACATGTGAACCAACCTCAATACAAAAATAATTTCTAAGGAAAATAAAATAAAACTGGGCTATGTATTAATTATATTTTAGTCGTTTTCTTACTGGGCTATGCATAATGAGTAAATTAAACTACACTGAAAAAAAAAATTACCATTTTTAAAACATGTTGCACTTAATTTAAAAAAAGGAGGGTATACGAGGGCTCCAAAGATATTAATTCTTCTTCCAAGTATATTTTTTCCTAAAACATAGTAATGCATTTACTTAAATATATCTTAAAAGTAAGTAAAATTGTACTTAATATAAGTTTAATTGTTTTTATCACGAGGAAAAATATTTTTTTTAAAATAAGTAAAAATTTCCTTAAACTTACGGATTCTGTGGACCCTATGGAGTCCCAATGTGAGGACCCTACGGGCCCCCAGTATATGGGGTCCGCCCTTGAGTATATGCGTACCACAGACCATATAGACATGCAACACGAGTGCTAATTTTGGTACTTTCAATATGGACGCATACAAAATACTACTAAATTTACTTCTCTGCCTAGAATACGTGTGCCTGTACGTGTGAGCTTTTACATCTGTATTTTCGTTGTTTGTTTTTGTTTTGTATGAAACGTCAAAAGTTACATGCGCGTGCTGCCACTAATACATAAACATGTGAGATACTCTTTCGTGTCACCCCAATGATGCGTGCACTATTATAGGGTTACTATTGATTTGATTCAAAATTTTGGTCAGAATCGCTCTATCTTGCATAGTTTTCGAGATATGGGAATGGGGTCTTGAGAAATTTGATCATGAAATAACTCGAAAACTATAACTCGGAGGGCTTTCGGGTCTTCGGCGGTCATATTCTACAAGTTAATGACTACAAAAATGCCTTTAGCATTTTTTTCGTATCTGCAGTATTTGCAGAGTTATAGGCATTTGAAAATTACGCGATATATTTCCGCCCTAGTGATGTGTTTTTTTTTTTTGAACTTTTTTTAAGAGTTCAAAAAACGTCCGTTGTTTAAATTTTTGGTGTAGAATCGACTGTTGAAATCAGATTTACAATATTTTCAGCTGTTTTTGCTCTGCAGAAAAATGAGCTCAAAATCCCCGTTTTCAGATGCATTGAACCACCCCAAGGAGCGAAAATTTTTCCAAAAAAACCCCCATTGTTTTGATTTCCCCTAAATCCCTCAAAAAAATGGTAATACCCGCAGATAAAAAATTTCAAAATTAACTCTAATATTTATATGAGCAGTAAGGGTTCAAGTTGAAAAAATTCAGAAGAAAAATTGAATTTCTAAAAATTATAGACATTTCTGGTATTTATATGGGGGTTTTCGTGTCAACTGACACAACTTTTGAAACCGATGTCTTCCGATCGGGATGAAATTTGCACCAAGGTTAGCCCTATTGGATAGTAGTTCAGACACAATTTTTCAGAGAGATCGGTCAAGGACTCTCTGAGTTAGAGGGGGTCGAAATTTGACATTTTGGCCAAAGAGGTTTATTCTGATCCATGTAACTTCTTACCTATTGTTTTTAGCAAAATGTGTCCCAAAGAGTTTAGATAGCTATTTCTTCAGTCTTTTGAAAAAAATTATAAAAAAAATAAAAAAAAAAATTTTTGATTTTTTTTCTTAAAAATCTAAAACTTTTTTGACTTTTTCCTCAAATTGGGCCCTTTTTTTTTTTTTTTTTTTTGATTCAAAAGAAAGCTTAGGTCTTTTCCTTTAAGAGCTATGGGGTCGCTTAGTGGGATGCGAGTGGGATATCTATGAAAAAATTATTTTTTTAACTTTGGAACACAAAAAACGGTTCTTCAATTTGCACTATTAGGCGTGGGATAGCTAACCAGTTTTCGATTTCGATCCGCGATACCCTCTAATTTTTATAGGTTCGAAAAAGAAAGCACGAGCCAAAAAATGAGGGCGGTGGGGTTGCGCCACATGGCTCCTCATCGGGGTCAAAATTGGGCGTAAAGTGGTTACAATCCTCAAAAAGCCCCACAACTGCCCTAGAACTGCCCACGGAGGGGTGCAATGTGAGACCGACCTCTATTAATTTTCTGCCCCCAACATTTTTCTTGAATATACCTAACCTCTATTTCCACTTCCTAAGAGGGCTCCCATACAAAATGGCATTTTTATATAATTTGCTCCTACCGATCTAACTGTCCATAGGGTGCCCCTAGAGAAGTAAAATATATGACCGACTCCCAATATTTTTTCATCTCCAACATTTTCTCAGAATCAACCTACCCTTTATTTTCAACTCTTAAGGGGGTCCCCATACATTTATTTTTATTTTGTTATTAGTTTTTAAAAATACATGTTTTTATAACGTATGGGAGCCCCTTAAGGAGTGGAGATAGGCTGTTATGATGTTCGGACAAAATGTTGGTAACTAAAAAATAATGGGGGTTGGTCATAAATTTTGCCTCTCTAGGAGGCACGGTAGGGGCGGTAGGAGCTGGTTTAATAAAACAAATTTATAAAAAATAAAAGAAATGTATGGGGACCACCTTAAGGGTTAAAGATACATTGTAGGTGTGTTCGCAAAAAATGTTGGAATTAATAAAATAATGGGGGTCGGTCATACATTTGGCTCCACTTGGGGCAATTTAGGGTAAGTTAGAATGGTAGGATCAAATTTTTTAAAAATGTTTTGTATGGGAGCCCCCATAGGAAGTGGAAATAGGGGTAAGGTATGTTCAAGAAAAATGTTGGGGCAGAAAATTATTGGAGGTTCGTCTCACATTGCACCCCTCCAGGGGCGTTTCTAGGGCAGTTTTGGGGCTTTTTGAGGATTTTACCTCTTTACGCCCAACTTTGACCCCTATGAGGGGCCATATGACCCCACCCCACCGCCCTTATTTTTTGGCTCGTGCTTTCTTTTTCGAACCTAAAAAAATTAGAGGGTATCGCGGATCGAAATCGAAAACTGGTTAGCTATCCCACGCCTAATAGTGCAAATTAAAGAACCGTTTTTTGTATTCCAAAGTTAAAAAAAAATTTTTTTCATAGATATCCCACTCGCATCCCACTAAGCGACCCCACAGCTCTTAAAGGAAATCGCCTAAGCTTTCTTTTGAATCAAAAAAAAAAAAAAAAAAAAGGGCCCAATTTGAGGAAAAAGTCAAAAAAGTTTTGGATTTTTAAGAAAAAAAATCAAAAAATTTTTTTATATTTTTTTTATATTTTTTTTTCGAAAGATTGAAGAAATAGCTATCTAAACCCTTTGGGACACATTTTGCTAAAAACAATAGGTAAGAAGTTACATGGATGAGAATCAACACCTCTTTGGCCAAAATGTCAAATTTCGACCCCCTCTAACTCAGAGAGTTCTTGACCGATCTCGTTGAAAAATTGTGTCTGAACTACTATCCAATAGGACTAACCTTGGTGCAAATTTCATCCCGATCGGAAGACATCGGTTTCAAAAATTGTGTCAGTTGACACGAAAACCCCCATATAAATATAATAATAATGATGATCCAATGATCAGTTTTTATTTATTTTTCCAATTTTTATTTACAACTCATTTTAAATAATTTTAACCTAACCGAGAACTGGTAACAGTGACCGTCGTCTCGTTGTAGCGAAATTGACAAAGGGTTTTGGTGGGAATCAAACCCACGACCCCCTGTTTCATAGGCTAGCACGCTGCCAACTAGCCTACAGGGGCCCCCTTTCTGGTATTTCCCATACCGGTTTTAAACACCCCAGTTAGTGTTATCTTCAGTAGGATTTTAAATGTCAGTTTGTCTTGTTAATGAAAACTGTTTTTTATATATGTGAATATTAATAGTTTCTACAGAATAAATTTTGACAGTTCCCAACACTACAATTCTATTTCTATCAATCTCAACCTTACTTCATACTTTCTTTCAACTTTTTTGTCTTTTACATTATTTCGCAAGGATTTTTAACGAAAAGAAAATACTCGTTAGGGGGTACGCATCTGAAAAAATTTAAAATTAGGGGTACGCGAGCCAAAAAGGTTGGTAACCGCTGGTCTAGATGTATGATGAGGTAAATGTATGATGCGGTATGGTCAGATGAGGTAGGATTTTAGTGGTGTTAGTTTTCACTTAAATCGTGGTTCAAATACCACTTGAACTATAGGCAAAATGGCAATTACTTAGGGAAGCCGAGATTTAAAAAAATTAAAATAAAAAAAAATAAATATTGACGAATAAAATTACATACATATATGAATGTGTAAATTCATTAACGGCAATTAATGATGGCGAACAGTCCTACGAATCAGATACAAATTTGTCTAAATTCTCTTGAAGTAGTTACGCAAAGGGGAAAAATATTTGGAACTCAGCCGAAACTCCTCAAATCTGGTTTGAGAATATTACACTCAAAATATTTTATAGGCAAAAACAAATGAAAAACACACTTAAAATAAGTGAATAAACAATTGAAAACCATCCCAGTAATTATTCATTTATTTGAACAAACATCAACATTTATTTTTTACTGTTGACAAAATTTTCTAAAATAAATAACATTAAACATTAAAAAATTACTTTTTTTTCACTCTTTTTTACTAACATATTCGAAAAAAATAACCTACGAAAACAATAAAAATTAATGATAGTTCTGTAATTTTTACCAACAAATTCCAAAAAAATAACCTGCCAAAACATTAAAAATTAACGATTTCGTAGGTTATTTTTTAAAATTTTCTATTGAAATATTTTTTTTTAAATTTTTAATAAAATTTTGGGGAATCGATCCCGCAATCAACTACATTCTGGCCAGACACTCTAACCATCGTGCCAAAGTCACTTGATACAAACATGTTTTTATATTTCTATAAATAATTTTTTTAATTTTTTTTTCTACAAAAAAATAACCTACTTGTGTAGGTAAAAACTAATGATATCTCATTAAAAAATACCAACAATTAAAAAAAAAAAAATGACTTACACAAATAATTAAAAATTTAAAGAATATTCAGTAGTTTTTACTTACAGAACAAAAATAAATGACTTTAAAAATTAAATGTTAATGAAAGTCTTTATTTTTTAGTGTGTTATTTTTGAAACAAAGGACAGAAGTAGTCGTTAATAAAAACTGAACATCAAACAAATGATTTTTCTTTTAAAAACGACTAAACGGAAAACTTAAAATAAATTACAAACAGTTAATGACATAATTTTTTGAGTGTACCCAACAAACATTTACCTTTGAAAAACATTGAATCCCAACAAACATCAATTCCAGCCTTTCAAAAAAAATCAAACTGGCACTAAATATCACGGGTGTTTTTCAAATTGTTTTCAGTGACAAAAATTTAAACATTTAAACTAAATTTGAAACATGTTGGAAATATTTGTTTTTTCCTATACTATTAATGGTATTCATCTAACCGTATAAACACCTCGTATAATATGTAAGTCTGATAAATTTATACAATTTATGTCAAACTCCATTTATAAAAAATAAGTTTGGTAAGTTTATACGGTATACTTGGTGTATACGAGTTTAAATGAATACGGCCATTAATTCTTTTCAAAAAAATATAAACATCAAATTGATTTGCCATGTTTCTCAAACCTAATATCGAACATTGATTATGGGTGGAAATGGTTTTGTTTTCAAATGTTGTTCAATTCCGAATTTCAAATTGCCAGAAAACTTAAAATTTTGTTTTAAAAATGAAGAAGAAAAATAAAGAAATTGTATGTATTTTTATGCATTTGTGCCAATTAATTGAATGCTATAAGTATAAAAACTTGCATAAACGTTTAAAAAGTAAGTACACATGAGTTTATGAAAAAAAAAGTTATACATTTAATAACGTCTTTTCTTTTCTTTAACGATTTTGAATTTTAAAGAGCAGACGGCTGAAGAAGAAGACCTGGAAGGAGACGACTTCAAAAATGGCATTCGATGTAATTTTTTTATTAACAATTTTTAGTGCAAATAAATAGCAAATATTATTAAAATTCGTATTTACAGTTTTTTTAATAAAAAAATAGTATTGAGGTTCATTTGAAAAATAATGTTAAATTAACATTATAAATAAGACTGAGAATTCTTTGAAAACTACACTAAAATTCAATTAGATAGTAAGCATATTTTCAAGCTTAAAATATTTGTGTACATTGGCCCAGCAAAACTTTGGTAATGGGTAGTGATTATATAACACATTACCAGGTAATGCATATAACTTATTTGTAGCATTATTTTATGATGTCTTACCAAACATTTGTTCCACAACGTATTATTTTCAAGTGAAAAAGAATGCATTACTAATAATTTGCTACGTAATGCATGATTATTGGAAAAAATGTATTTCATATTTGTTATTTCTAAACATTAAATCATGGATGACTTATATTTGGTTACATTATGTATTATTTGAAAGTTTGAAATAATGTATTATTTATAATTGAATGCATAATGCATTACAATAACATAAAAAATAATTATTTTATAAAAAAATGCATAAGTTTAAACTAGAGATGGGCTCACGACAGGAAATTTCTAACGACACACACTCACGAGCATATTTTATCTACTTACACTCACTTACAATCACGTGAGTAAATTTAATACAAAATTACTTTTTCACTAATCGTAACACCTTATATATTATCTTCTGGTATGCTATATTATTTCATTTCTCGTAACCTATAAAATATCATATATTTTACACCTTACTCGTATTCTTCGTTATAAATTTATGACTTATTTTATACCTTACTGGTATTCTTTGTGATAATGTGGATGCATTACTTTGAGTCTCATCGCCTCCCGAGTAAAAATAATTTAATATGATCTTATATACTTTTATATAGTCATATTATTTGATATATGATCATGTGTGACACTATGTATTGCAAGATAAATTTATATAATAAATTTTGATGTGGGATTTTTTTAAGATATCGCCATACATAACTATATGTTGTAACATCTGGTCCCATGCATCATTTTAAATTTCTAAGTGCTTTATATAAAATTGTATATGCCTCCATTATTTTTTAATTTTTTTAAGTGTTTTCCAAGAACATATTTTTATCGCAAATATTTTCAAAGTGTTTTATATAAAATTTCATATGACTTCATATTTTTTTATTTTTCTAAGATTTTTCCAAGCACCACTTTTTTATCACGAATATTTTCTAAGTGTTTTATATAAAATTTTATATGACTCTGGGCGGATTTTACAGTCTAAACTAAGTGCTAACTTAAGTAAAATCTTAGTTAAGATTTATTTAAGTATTTTTTATTACTTAAGTTAAATTCGATTTTTCGGTTTGTACTTAAGTTAAAAAGAAAATATGCTAAAAATATGGTAACACAAGGTATTTATTTTGATTTGACAATTCAAAAAGAATACAAAAAAATAAAATAATAAAAATATACAAAACAAAAATTATGTAAATTAACGAAAAATCCCACAAATGCTGTTATTTTCCCTTAAAATCTTTCACCGTGGGTATTGTTAGAACCATAACCTTTAAGAACGCGGCTAAGGGAATCATTAAAAAATACTCCACCCGCTTTACTTTGGATTTGCACACCAACAAACGCCTCCATGAAAATGTTGCTGTTATTTCCACCAAAACTTTTTTCGATTACGATTATGTTACCTATTTGATAGGAAATCTCCGCCACTCTTAAATAAAAGGTATTTCCATAAAATTGAGTGATATTACCATAAAAAAAATAATGTTTAAGAAATGTTAAAGCTTTGGATAGGGTCCATCAAGTGGGTAACATAACCGGTAATCTTAATTCTTGTTGGAAATAACAGCAACCTTTTCACGGACACATTTTCAACGATACATGGACAATCAGACGGACGAACAGTAGATCAGTATTCTAAAATGTGGGTCTGGGACAAATAATTTGAGTAATTACAATCTTCATCACATACTCATCACATCACTCAATTGCTCTTCTATTCCAATACAATCATCTGCCTTGGGTCTTGTTAGAACCAAAACGACCAAGGCGCTAGGGTCATCATTGAAAAATTATCTATCCGATTGACTTCGGATTTCTACACCAACAAACGTTTTTATTATTTTCAACAAAATCTTGAGGAAAAAGATTGGATGTTATCCATTTGATGGGTCATTTCCGCCAATCTCAAATTCCTTACAGATTTTTATTTATTTAATTATTTTTTTTCGATATGATGGAAATATCTTGAAATTTGATGGTAATACCTTGAATTTGAGAGTTTCGGATGGAGATTTTAAAGGAAAAGAAGAGCAATTGTTGGATTTTTTTTTTGTATGTTTTTATTATTAATTGAATTTTGTTTTGTATTTTTTTTTTAAATTGTCAAATCAAAATAAATTACTTAAGTAAAACTTAAGTTATGATAATAGATGACTTAAGTTTTACTTAAGTAGATTTTATAAAATAGTTTTTTGGATTTAAGAAATTTCTTAGCTTAAGTCACCACTTAGTGCTGACTGTAAAATCCGCCCTCTATCTTTTAAATTTTTTCTAAGTTTTTTTCAATGAACATTTTTTTTTATCGCAAATATTTTCTAAGTGTTTTATATAAAATTTTATATAACTCCATTTTTTCAAATTTTTTTAAGTTTTTTCCAAGGACAAATTTTTTTGAAAATATTTTCTAAGTGTTTTATATAAAATTTAACACGACTTCATTTTTTGAAATTTTTCTAAGTTTTTTTCAAAGCCCGAGTAAAAAAATTGATATGACACAATATATAATTTAATATGGGTTCGTGTCTATTTTGATATAATCTTATACGAAAAATGGTTTCATAAGATTTGATCGAATAATATCTAATAATATCAGTTTATATAACTTTATATCGACTTTGATACGAGTTTTGGTCTAATCCAATGATATAAAGTTATATCCAATTATATTAAAATTTATACAATTTTATAAATCGGATGTTTTTTTTAGTTTTTAATAAAAAGTTGAAAAATTAAAATAATAAAAATAAGTTGTTCTTTGAAAAAAAAACTTGGAAAAATTTCAAAAAATGGAGTCATGTTAAAATTTATATAAAACACTTAGAAAATATTTTCAAAAAAATTTGTCCTTGGAAAAAACTTAGAAAAATTTGAAAAAATGGAGTTATATAAAATTTTATATAAAACACTTAGAAAATATTTGCGATAACAAAATGTTCCTTGAAAAAAACTTTAATTTAAAAGATGGAGTCATATAAAATTTTGTATAAAACAAAATGTTCGTGATAAAACAGTGGTGCTTGGAAAAATCTTAGAAAAATAAAAAAATATGAAGTCATATGAAATTTTATATAAAACACTTTGAAAATATTTGCGATAAAAATATGTTCTTAAAAACACTTAAAAAAATTAAAAAATAATGGAGGCATATAAAATTTTATATAAAACACTTAGAAATTTGAAATGATGCATGGGACCAGATGTTAAAACATATAGTTATGTATGGCGATATCTTAAAAAATCCCACATCAAAATTTATTATATAAATTTATCTTGCAATACATAGTGTCACACATGATCATATATCAAATAATATGACTATATAAAAGTATATAAGATCATATTAAATTATTTTTACTCGGGAGAACAACTTATTTTTATTACTTATTTTAATTTTTCAACTTTTTATTTAAAACTAAAAAAAAAAAAACATCCGATTTATAAAATTGTATAAATTTTAATATAATTGGATATAATTTTACATCATTGGATTAGACCAAAACTCGAATCAAAGTCGATATAAAGTTATATAAACTGATATTATTAGATATTATTCGATCAAATCTTATGAAACCATTTTTCGTATAAGATTATATCAAAATATACACGAACCCATATTAAATTATATATTGTGTCATATAAATTTTTTTACTCGGGCTGTTAAAATCATCAATGCTGCAATGTATAAAATAAGAGATCCTATACCTTATTTTATACCTTATTTGGTAATCTAAGTTTTGCTGGGGGGGGAAACATTATACATTCAAAAAATCTCAAACTATATATCAAATCTAAATATACTTGAAAATTTTACTCGAGAACTTACATGCCGTTTTCTTTGAGAATGCTATTGTTTTCACGTTGAGAACTATGTTATTTTCAACTGGTTTTCAAGGCTAAGGTTTAAATTTTAAACTTGCTATCAATATAATATTCAAAGTATTTCAAAGGTAAATGTTTGTTGGGATGTTATATTGATAGCTACCCAGGCAGAAACTGCCAACCGTTCCAAAGAAAAAGTCTCGGCAAAGCACTTTATTTTTTGTGTAGAAGGTAGTAGAAGAATTCCAAAATTTTTGACTACAAAAAAGCACTTTTTCGGCCTTACCTATTTAAATTGTCTTAAAAATTGGTATATATGTTCGTCTGATTTTTGTTGAATTTCGGTTTTTGTTATTTAGTAAAAATGGTAAATAGTTCGCGTTTTATCGCTGTTCAAAGTTGGTATTTTGCAACAATTGTATGATAAATACACTATGTTTAAATGATCATATCTTTGGAACGCATCATCCGATTGCCACGAAATAAAGCGCAAAATAATGGTTATGTCCTGTACTTAAAACAGAATTTTGAAAAAGGATAGGATGCTTTGCAAAAAGGATATTGAATTTAAAAAAATGTCCTTAACTTGCAAATATCTCAAAATGCGTATCTTTAATTTTCCTATATTTTTTTGCACATATAGCCCAAAATGTACTTAACAACATATGCAAATCCCAAGTTGGGGTGATAAGCGGTTTATTTATAAACGTGGTTACATGAAACGACTTATTGATTTTTGTTAATAATTCTTGTTTACAAATGAAAAACAATTTCTGCGTACTAACCGCGAATAATTTTTTTCTATGTATTTTGGAACGCTAAACTCAAAAATTTCATTAAAACGACATTTCGCGAATACATTTTTGTTTAATTAATTTTTTAGCGTTTTTTGGAGGTATTTTTACTATTTTGCTTATATCTTAAGTTCTGTTTATCTGATCTTTTCGCAATAAAACCAAACTAAAGATAATCAAATTTTCAACAAATTCTACATTCATCATTTTTTCATCAGTTCATAGCTTTACGCGGAAAAGATTTTCTTAGCGTTATTTGGAGGTATTTTGACTATTTTTCTTATATCTTGAGTTCCGTTTATCTTATCCTTCCGAAATAAGAACCAAATTAAAGATAATCAAATTTCCAACAAATCCTACATTCATCATTTTTCCATCAGTTAAAAGCTTTCCGTTCAATAGGCAAACATATGACTGAAATAAGTTTTTTGATTAACAAATCATTAAAAAAAGTTTAAGAAATAGAAATCTTTGCAATTAATAACGTTTTTTATTTATCTGCAAAGCCTGAACATTTAGAAATATAATAAAGTTCATTTGATGAAAATCTAAAGGTTTACTCCGAAGTTATCACAAATTATATGAAGATACATGATAAAATACAATAAAAAATGCTAATTTTTTACGATTTCTTTTTTTAAAATTTTTAAAAAATGAGCTTTGGTAATAAAAAAATAGTTTTTCTTGTTTGCCTATTGCGCGTAAAGTTATGAACTGATATAAAAATAATGAATGAAGGATTTGTTGGAAATTTGATTGTCTTTAATTTAGTTCTGATTGCGAAAAGATCAGATGAACGGAACTCAAGATATAAGAAAAAAAGTCAAAATACCTAAAAATAACGCTAAAAAATTTATTTGCGCGTAAAGCTATGAACTGATGAAAAAATGATGAATGTAGGATTTGTTGGAAATTTGATTATCTTTATTTTGGTTTTTATTGCGAGAAGATAGGATAAACAGAACTTAATATATAAGCAAAATAGTTAAAATACCTCCAAAAACGCAAAAAAATTCATTTAACCAAAATATATTCGCGAAATGATGTTTTAATGAAATTTTCGAGTTAAGCGATCAAAAATACATATAAAAAAATTATTCGCGGTTAGTGCGCAGAAATTGTTTTTCATTTGTAAACGAGAGTTATTAACAAAAATCAATAAGGCGTTTCATGAAACCGCGTTTACAATGTGGATGCATTACTTTGAGTCTCATCGCCTATTAAAATCATCAATGCTGCAATGTATAAAATAAGAGATCATATACCTTATTTTATACCTTATTTGGTAATCTAAGTTTTGCTGGGATTGGCGTTTGAAAATTTTAAAATCCACTGTCACGCACTTATGTATATTCATTATAAATTACACTAATATTTTCAAACGCGAATACCTCGAGAACGGAACTTGATACACAAATTTTGATTGCAGTTTTGGAATCAGGAGATCCATTTTATATAAAATAGTCCTATTTTGTGGAAGAAACGAAAGAATACGAAACATTGGACTCCCAAAAGTGCTAAAATATTGTTGTTTTAACTTTTTAACAGCGAATATCTCAAAAACGGTACGTGCTATCAGTGTTGCCATATATCAAGATTTCCCTTTTTTTGCAAGTTTTTTGAGGTGCTAAAAAGATTTCAAGATGTTTTCTAAAAAAATAAGTTTTTTGGAAAATAATAAAGTTTTTTCAAGTTTTTCTTAATTAGTTAAAAAATACAAAAAGCATATTTTTTTTTGTAAATACCCGAAATATTGGTTGTAGACCAAGCTTTTAGTATACCGACCGATTCAGTATCACTATCTGATTTGACTTAGCGTGTCCGTTCTTCAGTCTATCTAAACGGTTACAATTAAATACGTCTTTATTCTATGAATATATGAGATATTCGATTACAATTTTGTTTTTAGCTTGGTAACCTTATTAAATCCATTTAAAATCAGACCATTCTTTGACTTGGTCGCCATATGAAAATTCCACACGATATTCACTTAAATCTGTAAGTTGCCAACATAGAATAATTTTTCTCTTAAATTGTTGCACTAATAAAAGATTTTACCACATATAGATCCAATCCGTCATATATTGTCGAGCATGCACCGGTGTTTGATATTTGCTTACTGTGTACAATTTTCTGAGCCTTCATAAGTTATTTTGGATTCCTGAAAGATTCATGTTGGACTCTTAATTCTGGATATGTAAAAATTTCAAAATATGTTTTTTTGAGCATTCATAAAAGAGTCAGGAAAGAATACGAACATATATTTTTCAGAATATTTTATGAGTCATATAAGGCCCCTGTAGGTTAGTTGGTAGCATGCTAGCCTATGAAACAGGGGGTCGTGGGTTCGATTCCCACTAAACCCTTGGTCGATTTCGATACAACGAGACGACGGTCATTGTAGCCAGTTCCCGGTAAGGTTTAATTAATTATTAAAAATGATTTGTAATTAAATTGCGAAAACTAAATAAAAACTGATCGTTCATTTGGATGGCAGATTTGGAATCAGGAGACCAAAATCTATAAGATATTTGGTGTCAAACAGTGTTATTTATTATTTTAAAAAAATGTTTACTACATGAAATTTAAAAATTTTCATGAACATAAAAAGTTAATAATAATCTAAATAATTAAAATGACGATTTATAAGGTAGTAAATTTTTGCTAGTACATATGTTAGTTTTGTACTTTTTTAACGTAGCTTAATTTTTTTTGATGCCGCCCTTTCGCTTGCTGGAAATAATTGATGCAAGTTTTTTCAAAATGTTTGTCCACTTCATCAATATTAAACTTCGCGATACCAGTGGGTATCGGGTTCGTTGGCTACCATTTAATTTCCTCTCTCAAAAAGTTGGTTCTCTTAGTGTTGCCTATGCTATTGCATGTAAAAACTCTCTTAAACATTAAGAGAACCAATTTATATAAAGTGACATATTGTTTTGGGGCCTATCAAAATCTCTTTAAAGAAATCTTCAGTTGATGCGATACTTGCAGCTACAAAGAAATTAAATTTATAGATGTATGTGTTATTGAATCATTTTTATTATTATTATTATTTTTTATTTTATATTATTTTTATTTTTATATTTTACATTATTTTTTTAATGTATTTTTAACATACCTTTTAATGCATGTGTAATAGTTAGGGAACGAACGTCTTTTTTAGATGTCGTCCCTTTCCAGCATATGTTTTGGGCAGCATCATCAAGCAAAAGAATTTTCCATTTTTTTTATGTATTTTTGTATGCAGTCAGCAGTCTGCTCTTCAAAATTTGACACCTTAAAAGAAAACGGTTTAATATGTTGATTTTTCAACAGGATGCTAAACTAAATATTGTACTCACCAGCTGCGAATATTTATCCTCATCATTTCGTATATCAACTTCGAATTTAAAGAAATCTTCAGTTGATGTAAATGGAGTTCTGGGCAGTAATGTTATGTGCGATTTTTGTTTCATATCGCCCTTTTTTTGACTTCTCACTTCTTCCAGTGCACTTGTGAGAACTCTTTTTGATCCTTCTATGTACTCGTTGAATTCGAAGACATTTTGTAAAGAGATTTGGTAATTATATAACGATGAAATAATTTTAGCGATCAAAATATTTCCGACTTCTACTCTTTTCAAAGATTATCCATAGCAAAAGTTTAACGTTCAAATTCATAAATTCATGGATATTCGATTAATAAATCTGTTATTAAACACTTTATATTTTTATGAATTTGGACGTTAGATTCTGAGACATATTTCCTATAAAAAAGTCTTATGTAGATTCTGAGAAATTTTTTGCAATAGAAAAAATCTGAGGTTCTGAGAAGTTTTCCCCATATAAAAAGTCTCAGATTCTAAGACATTTTCCTATAGAAAAAGTTTAAGACTGAGTCGTTTTTTCAGGCTGTAAGACATCTTTCAGATTCTGAAATGTCATATTCTATAGAAAATGTCTCAGATTAAGAGTGTAAAGAATGATTCACAAAAATTTAAATGTATTTCGATTAGCTCAAGTTATTAAAACTTACCTTCTTTAATTCTATTTTCTGATTGTTATATATCTTCCTTAATTTCATTTTTAAAAGCGTTTAAATCTAAAAATTAAGATATATTTAGAACAAGTTTTTGATTCTGAAACATTTTTCCTATAGAAAAAGTCTCAGATTCTAAGATATCATTCCCAGATAGTCTCAGATTCTGAATAATTTTTCGTATTAAAAAAGTTTTTAATTCTGAGTTATTTTTCCTATAGAAAAAGTCAAATTATTAAAACTTACCTTCTTTAATTCTCTGTTCTGATTTTTGTATTTCTTCTTTAATTTCATTTTTAAAAGCATTTAAATCTGAAAATTTTAAGATTATATTAATTTAGATGTATGTTAAGCACTCTGGTGTTCCAAATTGTGTACTTACCATTAATGGTTGTCGTTCTTCTTGCAATAGATGGTTGTAAGTTTACATTTGAATTAATAACATTTGGTTGTAAGTTAACAGCAAAAAAAGTGCGGAGTACTTCTATTTGGAGTGCTTTAAAACTATAACAAATGTAATGAAATACAACAAAAATAACAAAAACACAAGAAAAAAACACACAAACAGTTTTTTCTACTCCATAAAAAGTTGTTATTCAGCACTTAACTCATTACCTTCCGCGACACTCCCATACAAAAGTAAGTAGATATTCAGTACACTCTAAAAAACGCATGTAAACTTACTATTATAAATTGGGTAAATTTTTGTTGAATAGCACTCATTATGTGTTAATATAAACACTAAATGCGTAAAATAATTTCAAACAAATTAAACACAGCAAATCATTAATATTATCCGTTAATTCAAATATTTTACACACAAATGTGTAAACAAAATTGTCAAACAACTACAAAAAGAAAATAAACACAATACGATTTATATCTTCAATCAATTCAACAAGTACTATAGCCTAGCTGAAGTGTGCCAGCGTTGCGTGCAGCGGGTCCTTGGTTCGTCTCCGCTGGCAATCAATTTTTTTTTTTTTTTGTCAATTTTTTTTTTAATTATTACTTTTTTTAAAATTGTATTAATATTATTATAGATAAATAATTAAAAAAAGTTATATAAAAACACATATAGACGTTCTTATACATATTTTACTTTTCTTTAGCTTTTATTATAATTATTTTGGTTTCATTCTATATACATACATACACACATGTTAAATAACTAAAACGCCAGATAAAAGTATAAGCTTCCGTAGCGTAGTGGTTAAGAAGTGTACTTTCAAATCGGAAGATGTCGAGTTCGATGCTGGCTGCCGCCGAATGTTTTTTTTTTTTTTTTGTTTTTTGTTATATTTATTCACCTCTTTTTTATTTAAATTAACCACTAATGGTCAATTTATTTAATTTACACATTCAGAGTAAAATTACCCAATTTATAGTAGGAGTCCAGTTTCCTACTATAAATTGGGTAAATTTCAACAAATTTTGATTAGAGTGTAGATATGAAGTACTCCGAGCTTTCAAACAACTTCAGACTACTTCCCTGGAGTAGTTCTTATCTACTGAATATCTACTTACATTTGTATGGAGGTGTCGCGATATTCCCGGTTCTCGGTACTACCGGGAAATGGTACCGGTTTCCCGGTTCTTGAATTATTCCCGGTATTCCCGGGAATACCGGTATACCCGGTTCCGGTTCTGACGGTATTCCTGGGACTAACGGTATGTATATTTTGTAAATTTTTATATAATTAAATTTTTTTCTTTGCTTTTTCCAAAAAAAATATAAAACATGTTAAAAACAGCATTTCCAATTTTTTTATGAATTTAAGAAAAAAATAGTTGCATGATTTTTAAATAATTTTAGAAACACAACCAAATATTTCTGAAGCAATGATTAAATGGTGTAATTTAAATATTTTATGGTATAGTATTTTTTTGATTTTTGAGAACCGGTACCAGGATCAGAACCGGGAATACTGGTATTCCCGGGAATATATATAGAACCGGGAAACCGGTTCCAGAACCGGTATTCCCGGGAAAACCGGGAAATGGGGGCACTACTGTAAACATTAATAAGATCACATAGAAAGACAAAAATTACAAAAAAGTTGTAAATTGTAATTTTGTGAAAGCCGATGAGCAAAACATAACCTGAAATATGACTGTCAAATTTTCGTTACAAATTAATTGATGTTTCGAAAATTATTTTTTTCACCGGTGAACAACTTACGGGCCTTTTACGACCGACCCAGTCTAATGAATATACGTAAATAAAAACAGTAGTTCTAATACGAAGTACTTGAAAGATAGCTTGTCACACAAAAATGGTATTATAGTTGAATAAAACGTAAACATCCACTTCAAGAAGTCGCTGATAGTTGTTCTACTAGACCATTCTTTAACTGATTTTGTTATCCAGTAATCAAATACCACACTCAAAATAACAAAGACTATCAATACTTAAAGATATGTGAAGTCTCCCTTCTTCTGTTAAACCCTCTCTTAAATTCCCTTTGCTAAGTCGGCCATCGAACTGGACGTTTGGTCAAACCAAAAAAAAATCCCTTAAGTTCGATATAAACAAAAAAAAAGTGTTGCAGTTTGGCGATTTTCAGACTAGCGTTTTTTTTTTCATCTAGCTGTAAAAAAAGTTTTTTTTTGTGAATTATCGGGAAATCCAATGACTTTTTATTTGCTGACAATTTGTTTTGAACACTTTTGGTAAAAGCTAGCTCTTTGTTTCCCACTCTTAAAATTTTGGAACTTGATAACAGAAGGTACGAAAACTGTTAGGAAATTTAAGAGAGGGTTTAACAGAAGAAGGGAGACTTCACATATCTTCAAGCTCTTTGTCTACCGCTCTTAATATTTTGGAACTTTTTAACAGAAGGTACGAAAACTGTTAGACGAGGAAAATACGATAATGTTAAATTAACATTGTTGGTTTGACAAATAACTTTTTATATCGAAAAACTTTTTATATCGAAAAAGCGCTTAATAAATTTTGAAAAAATGTATCAATTTATAATTTTTATGTTTATATTATTTAAGAAATACCTTTAAAAGTGTTTAAAACAAATTGTCAGCAAATAAAAAGTCATTGGATTTCCTGATAATCCACAAAAAAAACTTTTTTTACAGCTAGATGAAAAAAAACGCTAGCTTAAGTCTGAAAATCGACAAACTGCAACACTTTTTTTTTGTTTATATCGAACTTAAGGGATTTTTTTTGGTTTGATCAAACGTCCAGTTCGATGGCGGACTTAGCAAAGGGAATTTAAGAGAGGGTTTAACAGAAGAAGGGAGACTTCACATATCTTTAAGTATTGATAGTCTTTGTTATTCAAACGAAAACACATTACAAATTGTATAATTACAAAGTATTATCCTTTGCCATTTTTATTAAAAAATTTTGCAAAACACACAAAATCATAAATTTTCTTTTCTCAATTTGTTTTATTTTGTTTTAATTTTAAATAAACACAATAAAATTGAAAAGTCGAAAACAAAATATTATTTTTTGAAAAATTTTAAAATATTTTCTGATACATTATACTTTTCAAAAAAAGTAATTTATACAAAATTCATTAAACAAAGTGTGATAATGTAAAACCTGCTTTAGGTGCCAATTAAAAAAAAAAATTCATATAAAATTAGCAAAAAAAATGGTAAAATTAGCAAAAAAAAATATGGTAAAAAAAATACTAAAAATTGTATAGCCTATTTTTGAGCGCCACGTTCTTTAAAGTTACTAATAGCATCACCAACCATTATTCGAGTTGATGGATGGCTATTTTGCTATGGTGTTGGCAGCATTATCTTTTGCCTTCTTCTCGGCAGCTGGACTTTCAACAGCAGCAGAATCTGCAATGATTTTTTTTCACACTAGAACACTTTAAACAAATTTTTTTTCTTAAAACTAAGAAAAAAAATAAAAAGTATTACCATTTCTTTAAGGAAAATACTAAAATTTTTGCTTAAATTATAGTAAAATAAAAAAAAAAAAAAAACTAGCAAGAAAATATAGTAAAAGTACCAAAAAAATTTTGTATTTTACCAATAGTAAATTGCCAAAAAAAATCTGTAAAAATTATACATTTTTTTTTTGCTAAAGTTTGGTTTAAGTAAATTACAACACCTTTTACTAATATTTAGACTAAGTTATTTTTTTGAGTGTATGAGCATTAGAGTGTCCCTTATTTTGGAAATGTTGGAAATGTTGAGACGGTACCCGCTCATTTTTTTCCATTTGACCTAAAAATAACTCAGGAAAAATTTTACGCCTCTACGACCACGCCTTCCCTACGCGACGGGGCCTTAAGAGCGGGCCTTGAAAATCATTTTTCCATACAAACCAAATTTTTTTTTTTTGATTTTTGATTTTTTTGTTATTAATTACACAAGGCAACTCTTTTTTTGCCCAGGTTCTGATAGCTTAATATAGGTAATTGGCGTACGCTGATTCCAAATCTGGCTACCGTTTTTTTTGGGTCAGCTCTAGTTTTTAAGATATAGTCTAAGGAAAATTTGAAAATAGGCTATTTTTGGCATGTTTGTAAGTCCTTATTTACCCGCACTGGTGTTGCATCCAAAAAGTGAATGACGATTTAATGTATATTGGATATGCGGATTCCAAAAATGCTCTTCCTTTTTTTGGGTCATCTTTAGTTTTTGAGATATCGATAAAATAAAATTTTAAAAATTTGCATTCATGCCCGTTTTAAATCTGAGCACGTTTATCACGTTGACAGAGTTTGGAGACACGATTTAGACTAAATAAGGCACGCAGATTTCAAAAATGCTATTAGTTTTGTCATGCAGGCTAACATTTTCGAGTTATGAAGCACTGAAATAACATATTTTTTTATCATGTAAATGAAAAATTATATCTTTTTATTAGCATTTGCTTAGCAACTTCAGACCTTTGCAAAGGGTTTTTGAACTCATTTTGACCTTACTGAGAACAATTGATATAAATATGAAGTCAATCAGATGAGTGGTTTGGCTGGAATGATGAGAACGATTTTCCGAAAGTTGCTTGCTGTATAACTCGAAAACTAAAGCTGTCAGAAAAAAGTTAATACCAGTTTTGGAATCCTCGCAGCCAATATAGTTAAGTTCGTATTTTAAACTGAGGCTCTAAAATTAGTGTTAGAAATTGTTTTCTAGTAAAGTTAGTATAAAACGCACGTTTTTGACTCTTTAGTTGTTATGCTGATTTTAATGATATATATTCAAAAAAAATATTATTCATATCTGTGACATCTTAATATTTTTCGAAAAAAAAAATTTAGAGCCGTTGGGGTCCTACGGTAAAAAATGTTTAAAAAATATTTTTTTTTTTGTTTTGACAAGCAACGGTTTTAGTTTTTATGTTGTTTTTAATTATATAATTCATCATATCTGTGACATCTTTATCATGTATCGAAAAACATCAAAAATGCATTTTTATCCTTTTTTTAGAACACGATAAAGATGTCACAGATGCAAATAATTTTTTTTTTGAATATGTATCATTTAAAGCAACATAGCAACTAAAACACTTGCTTGTCAAAACAAACTAAAAAACATATTTTTTTTAAATTTTTTACCGTAGGACCCCTGCGGCTTTTTTTTAAAGCTGAAAGCTTTATCCCACCAAAGTCTTATTTTTTGTCGTGAATAAGCTAACCAAATAATATAATAATTAATAACAAAAAAATTTAAAATCAAAAATTTCTTTTTTTTTTGGTTTGTATGGAAAAATGATTTTTTAGGCCCCGCTCGTTAAGGCACCGTCGCGTAGGGAAGGCGTGGTCGTAGGGGCGTAAAATTGTTCCTCAGTTATTTTTATGTCAAACGGAAAAAAATGAGAGGGTACCGTCTCAACATTTCCAAAATAAGGGACACTCTAATGAGCATGTATGAACATACATGGTCATTTTCACCCGGGTAGGTAAAATTTTTAAAGGAATAAGTGAATTAATCTGAAAATTTTTTGTGAAAAAAATCTGTCAATCTTATTATAAATTTTGGCATAAAAAATGTTAATTTGGTATATATTAAAAATATTTGTCTTCTACATAGCAATTGGAAAAATATTTAAAAACTTAAAAATTTTGATAGTCCAACGGCATTCCATGTCAAATCGGACACATTGAATAATTTTTTTTTTAGATTTTCCCAATTTGTTGACAGTTTTTAGTACCCTTTGAAGACTCCTTCGTGATAAATTTTCAGATTTTTTTGATGACCCGTTCAGAAGATATCGAATTTTTAATAATTGGTAGTTTGTTCCCTTACTCAAACTTCTTTTACTCATAACTTCTTCAGTAGTTGTCCAAATTGCATTTTTTTTTTTAAATTTTCGGTTTTTTATATACTTTTAAAAAAAATCAATAAAAATTCTTAAAAGTGATTTAGTATGCGATTTTTAAGTTTTAAAATTTTAATCTCATTTTTGAAAATGAATGTACTCTTTGATTTTTTGAAATTTTTTTGTGTAAAACTTCTATCGATTCTACAAATTTTTTGCCCATTAGGATCGTGGGATAACGATTATTACTATTTTTTGAAAAAATTTTATTGTAATTTTCCAATCTTAAAATCATTTCTACTGCTCCAATGGTGCGTTATAGAGGGGTCATTTCCAAGACCGACACCCATTAATTTTTACGTGTAAATATGTCTTCGGAACAAACTAATACCAATTTGCAATTTGGACCATTATTGAAGAATTTATGAGTAAAAGAAGTTTGAGTAAGGGAGCAAACTAATAATTTTTAAAAATTCGATATCTTTTGAACGGGTCATCAAAAAAATCTGAAAATTTACCACGAAGAAGTATTCGAAGGGTACTAAAAAATGTCAACAGATTGGGAAAATCTAAAAAAAAAATTATTCAAAGCGTCCGATTTGACATGAAATGCCCCATATGTAAAACTATTTGAAAAAAAAAATTCTAAAGAAAAAACTTTTTCTAAAGAAAAAATTTTCGAAATCTGAGATTTTTTTCATGTGAAAAAGCTCTTAAAATGACGCAGAAGAATTTTTCTATAGGAAAGAATTTCTTAATTTGAGACTTATTTTAAGGAAAAAGGTCTAATAATCTGAGTCTTTCTTAATAAGAACAAGGTCTCAAAGTTGAAAAATAGTCTCATCTGAGACTATTTCTATGAGAAAAAGGTCTAAGAATCTAATACTTTTTCTCAGATTAAGGTCTGAGACATTTTTCGTAAAGAGAAAGTCTTTTATTCTGAGACATTTTCCCTATAAAAAATATTTTTTTCACGAACAATGTCTCACATCTGATATTTTCTATGTAGAAAGAATTTCTTCTATTAAAATATTCTTAGATTTAGACGAAAAATACACAATTTTCTTTAAAAAAAAATTGATCCTTCGACAAAAACTAATAAATTTGATCATTTTATAGCTTTCCCATCACTTTTTTTGCAAAAAAACGTATCCCTTTTTTTCGCTCGTCAACAAAGGTGAATTTACGATTTTTTTTTTTCGAAGTAAAGTTTTTGTTTTTTGTATAGAAAACGTTTAATTATTGTTTATTTAAAAGAACCCTGGGATCCCGGTAAAATTAAAAAAGATACCGCTTTCCCAGAAAATGAAAAAGTGCAGGAAAAAATCTAATTAAATTTCAACGGAGCGATTTTTCTCTATAACCAAGTCTTTATAATATTTTTTTAGATGACGCAAATTAACATTCTAAAACTACTCCATTCTGCTATCTTTAAGTGTCCAGCACTGTTCGGAAAAATATACATTTTACATATTCGTTACACCAGATATTTCATAAATCCAATCTAAGTATGCTGTGAGTCGCGTAAAAACAGCGGGATGCCCCTTGGTGCAACCAGATGACTTGCCAAACGATGTTAGACCAATTTGTATAAGACCATCGGCGGCATCATAAACTACTAGTGGTCCACCAGAATCACCACTGCATGTCGATTTACCACCCGTGGTATCGATACATATATTGGTAGTACGAACAGAGCTGCCATACACAAACTGGCACTCAGCATTTGATAGAGTGTAGCGGACGACATATCTAAGACAATTGGAAATAGTTGAAGTAGCTAGAAAGATATTTGACAAGAGGCTATTACTTTATTCTTAAGTGAAATTTTACTGTAACCTACAATCATTCTCGCGACCCCAGCCAGAAGCTATAGCTTCGTGGTAGGCATATGTTGAATAGACTGCGGTTCGTTTCGGCAGAGTGACCGGATGTATGGCGGTTGTCAAACTCACTGTCGATGGCAATCGCAAAAGAGCTATATCATTTTCCAATGTATTTCGGTTGAAGTTGTGATGCAAGTTAATATTCGATAGAGGCAGCTTAAATGTTTTATCCGGTTGCAAGCGATATATCGAACCTAAATACACTACGACCGCAACTATGCTGAAAGCAAGGCAACAACGGTGTATTTTAAATAAATTTCCATTGTTAGACAAACAAGGTAAAAAATTCCTAAAATATTTACTCATCAACGCAGTGCGCAGCAGTTAAAATCCATTGTTTTGAAATAAGACTTCCACCACACCATGTAAATTGACTGCCCTCAAGTTCAATATTCAGGCCAGCCTGATATGGAAATTGGTTATCAGCAGCTAAATCCCCACCCGATATGCGACTTTGTATATCCAGTTTATCTATGCTTAGCGCATGATTACCCACTGCTTGAGTGCCGCAAATTGCCAAAAATATCAATGAGAATGCTACACAAAATAGTTTAAATATTTCCTTTATCATGCTTCGAACAGGTAATTAATCACTTGTAGCAACATGAAATACTAAATTGCCCCTGACATGTTTTTGTCATTTTATATGTAGGTACATACTACATACATACATTGATAATCTCAAAATATATTGGCGCTCCACCAAACAAAGATCGCATTTGATAGAAATATTTTGGCGTTTACCTACATACGTATGTATTTATTATTTGAAGCAAAAATAAAGTTATCACACAAGTGGTTATTATCTGAATGCTGATACATAAGAATATAATCGAACCTACACAATCTGAACGCCATAAGTCCCAAGCAGTCTAAATGTAACGTTGCCTTTATGTGGTCCAACAGGGGTGGGAAAGTGTTATGCGGAATAAAAATGTGGGTACGCTGGAACCCCTAGTTTTGTGAGGTTCGATAAAAATACACATAAGCCTAAAAATGGAGGATGTGGTGTCAAATAGCCCCTTTTTTTATCAGCCACTTCATTTACCCATAGAGAAAGAATAGTGAGAGTATTTGAAAGACGCCAACATCAATCTGTCATTTTCTATAAAATGGTGAATTCAGCCAGGGCATTGCTTCTATGGCAATACCGGAAAAAAAGTTGTCTACTTTTGTCTCAATGGCAGCACCTGCTAATGAGACTTTAGTAGCATACTAAATTTTTAAAACTCTGTAACTAACTTTTGAGTTCAAAATTTTCAAATTTTACTTTATATGTAAGATATTGGATAGTTGCTACGAGTATATGGAAAATTACATGGTTATCTGAGCAGTATTTTCTGAATTATTTGAGCCCTTACCAGATTTAGTATTAGCTCAAGAATATTCTTGAGATATTATTAAGACATGCGCCTCCTAGGAGGTAGTAGAAGAAATAAATTTGTCTTATCTCTATATTATAGAGTCTCTGAAAGATGCAGCAAATCCTTCTTCTTTTTACTGTTCACTAGATGGCGCTTTTTATAACTGTTTCCGGCAGTTTATTAAAAGTTCTTAATTTCATTTATTAATGACTGAAATCGTGATTACCACATTAAAATCAATAAATCAAATAAAAACAAATCGTTTTTGCACTTCTTTGGTTTTTATTTGTTTATTTTTCTAATAACCCGAGTAAAAATAATTTAATATGATCTTATATAATTTTATATAGCCATATTATTTCATATATGATCATGTGTGACACTATGTCTTGCGAGATAAATTTATATAATAAATTTTGATGTGCGATTTTTTTAATATATCGCCATACATAACTTTATGTTGTAACATCTGGTCCCATGCATCATTGCAAATTTCTAAGTGTTTTATATAAAATTTTATATGCCTCCATTATTTTTTAATTTTTCTAAGTTTTTTCCAAGAACATATTTTTATCGAAAATATTTGCTATGTGTTTTATATAAAATTTCATATGACTTCATATTTGTTTATTTTTCTAAGTTTTTTCCAAGCACCACTTTTTTATCACGAATATTTGCTAAGTGTTTTATATAAAATTTTATATCACTCCATCTTAAAATTTTTTTCTAAGTTTTTTTCAATGAACATTTTTTTAACGCAAATATTTTCTAAGTGTTTTATATAAAATTATACATGACTCCATTTTTTTAAATTTTTCTAAGTTTTTCCAAGGACAAACTTTTCATGAGAATATTTTCTAAGTGGTTTATATAAAATTTAACATGACTCCATTTTTTTAAATTTTTCTAAGTTTTTTTCAAGAACAACTAATTTTTATAATTTTAATTTCTCAACTTTTTATTAAAAACAAAAAAAAAACATCCGATTTATAAAATTATATAAAATTTAATATAATTGGATATAATTTTATATCATTGGATTAGACCAAAACTCGTATCGAAGTCGATATAAAGTTATAAAAACTAATATTATTATATAATATTCGATCAAATCTTATGAAACCATTTTTCGTATAAGATTATATCAAAATAGCACGAACCCATATTAAATTATATATTGCGTCATATCATTTTTTTTACTCGGGAATAATTATTTTTTTTTTTCTTCCGTTTCCGGAATTTACTGGAAAACAGACCCCTGGAGCAGACCCCTAGCGCTTGTATGCGCATTGCAAATATAGAGGGCGTATGCTTATTTTTTCCCAGAGACTTTATAATATAGAGATAAGACAAATTTATTGCTTCTACTACCTTCTAGGGGGCGCATGTCTTAATAATATCTCAAGAATATTCTTGAGCTTATACTAAATTTTAGTATGGGCTCAAATAACTCAGGAATTACTGCTCAGAAAACTATGTAATTTTCCACACACTCGTAACAACTATCCAGTATCTTACATCAGGGGTAACTCATGAATAGTAGCAGTGTTGCCAGATAAGGGGATTTGTCCCCAAAATGGGGATTTCGAGTTTGGTTTGGGGACAAGATTTCCAGGGGAGGGATTTGGGGATTTCGCTAATTTTTGGGGATTTTCTCTAAAATTTGGGGATTTTTTTATTTCAAAAATTAAAAATTTAATTTTTAAAACTGTTAAGACTATTACCAATCAATGAGATTGACATTGGTACAGAATGCTGTCAAAAATTACAACTACATTCATTTGTTAATGTCAAAGTGGTTAAATTGGAATAACAATGCTTTAATTATTTTTTGACGTTTTTTGAAAAACAAAAATATTGTTTTTAAATTCCCCGTAAAACTGTCCTTAATCCCATCGTTTGGATTGGGCAAGATAAAATAATGTAGGTCGGGATTAATTTTAGTAAATAATAAATGTTTTACGAGGGTCGAACAAAGTTATTTATTTTCAAACTCGGAATAGTTTATATTCAGTTGTCAAATAATTTTTCTAACGACAAACAAAAATACTAAAAGTCAATCAATACAGCTAAAGAAACCATTATTTTTTGACCTCCAATACTTTTGACCACCAATTTATTTGGGAACAATAAAAAAATATTTTGTTTATTTATTTTAAAACATCTACTTAAGTGCAAAGTAATGAGATATCAAAATAAAAAAATATTTCTTTGTTTACAAAAAAAAATGGTGGTCAAAAGTATTGGAGGCCAAAAAATAGGTACTGGTGTCGTTTAAAAAATAATTTGACAACCGAATAGAAATTTTGGAGTATTACCTCCTAGCACGAATCTGTCATCAGAAAAGTTTTATCAATTAGCCTTCTCGAGATATAGGCATTTTAATATTTTGTGGACCAAGCCTTCAAAACCAACAATTCTTTTAATAATGGAAAAGCGTCTGTTAAAGGAATATATTTTTTTTATTCAAATTTCTTATAAAAATCCTAACATATCCAAGATATCCGGGCTCGATACGATCAGGGATACCATCAGGTAATGTCAAGGAAGTTGACAACGTCCTTTTTGCAATAAATATCCAAATTTTGCAAGAAATTTCCTGTTCAAACCAGATATGTATGAAAAGTGGACACTCCAATAAAGAGAACCTGAGGTTAAAATTTAAAATCCATTGATTGTATCCAAAAATGTTTGCCAATTTTAATAGTTTTTTTGGTAATATTGAGAGAAAAAATTTAAAATACATTTGCTTTATATTATACCTGCCTCCTGGATACGAATCAGTCATCAGAAAAATTTAATTTCTTAATATTGGAAAAGTGTGTGTTAAAGTTATATAAAAATAAACTTTTTTGAATAACAAACTACAAAAACCGTACTTCTGTAAAATTATACGGAATAATCAGTCACAAATAATTTAAGTGATAAAAATATTTTTCCGTAACTTTTGTAGTTTATTGCTTTTACAACTGTATAAATCATTCAATATTTTTTCAAAATATTCTTGAAAAACAAACGTTTAAAACAACTTTAACTAAAAACTTTTTGAATAACCGTAAATAGTTACTGTAAAACTTTTCTGGGTAAAATATCTAATTTGAACAGATTTTTTTTTTCAAAATTCGAATAGTAATAAGGATAAAACCAAAAAAATTACATTTTAAACTTCCTTACAATGTTCTGATGGTATTCCTGATCTTATCGAGGCTGGATTTTTTTCAAAAGTTATGTAATTTTGTTGGGAAAAGGAATAAAAAGACAACATTAACGCTTTTTTTAATATCAACAGAATTATTGGATTTGGGGGCTTGATTCACAAAAAATTCAAATTCCCATATCTCGAGAAGGCGATTTAATACAAATTTAATATTTAAATATCATAAAAAGGTCTAACCTTAAAATTAATATAAAAATATGGTTTAATAAACACCATTTCTTTAATTTAAAAAAGAGTTTATATTTGAATATACATAAATTTTTTTTTGGGGATTTTATATAATTTGTAGGGTATTTTTGGGGATTTCATTTTTCAAATTGGGGACAAGAGCCAAATATTTTCTGGCAACACTGAATAGTAGTGTCAGTAATAACGAAGTCGTTATATACAGATGGCAATCTTTTTTGGGAACGATTTGGGAATAACGAAAAATAAACATTAAAAAATTTTAAAATTATGAATGAAAATTATTGTTGTGTCACTTGAAAATAAAAAAATACATAATAAAAAAATGAAATGAATATAATTAAATCAAAACAACCAGCAAAATTAAACGGAAAATAAAAGGTAAACAAAATTTCCAGCTTTCCCAGATACCATTTGTAAAACTAACACCACCTTTAAACGTCAAAAAGAATTGACTCTTGCATAGTCTTTATATATTTAAGTTTTTGTCTTACATATAAAATAAAATTTGAAAATTTTGCACGCAAAAGTTAGTTACAGAGTTTTTAAAATTTAGTGTGCTACTAAAGTCTCACTAACAGGTGCTGCCATTGAGACAAAAGTAGACAACTTTTTTTCCGGTATTGCCATTGAAGCAATGCCCTGTTTTTTCCAGTAAATTCCGGAAACGGAAGAGAAGAAAAAATAATTATTAGAAAAATAAACAAATAAAAACCAAAGAAGTGCAAAAACGATTTGTTTTTATTTGCTTTATTGATTTTTATTTGTGAATAAAGATTTCAGTCATTATCCCAGCAAAATTTTCGGTTGCAAAGAACCGATTGTGGAACAACTTTTACTTCCCTAGAACCTTTTCTAATTCTTGTGCAACACCGATTCTTTTTACAAAGGGATTGTCCCAAAAGCAACAGGTGTTTGTAAGCAAAATTAGAACATATTTTTGTTCCTCGGAATCGGTTCTAGAAGTAAAATTTGGAACAGAAATGAGAATTAAAGAAAAATTTTGAATTGCATTAATTTATTAAACAACAATAAAGACAATCATATAAAACATGGAATATTTACATTTTTTTAACACACATTTATCTTCCCAGGAAAATTTTTCAGAACCGATTCCGATAACACTTGTTCTAGAACAGGTTCTTCGGTAATCAAACACTATTACACTTTAATTATTCATAACAAGTTATGTAAATATTATTGTGAAGCTTGTTCTATGCAATCTAAATTTCATAACATTTTGGTTCTCAGGAATTAAAAAAAAATTATGTGTCAAAAAAATTTAAAAATAAATATCATTTTTTTTGTGTTCACCAAGAAAAAACACGAAATTCTATGAAAATATCAGGATATAATCACGAAAATTGTTGATACGAAGGTAAGTAAATTAAATTTTGATTGTCTGGGTCGGGACAAATACTAATAAAATAATGTTTTTTCATTTTTGTTTGCAGAAAATTCATGTTTTGATGTATCTTTATTGCAAGGCCCAAAATGCAATTTTGGAGGCGAAAAAGGATGTATGTGTGTTAAAAAAAATTAATATACGATGTCATATAGGATTATCTTTATCTTTTTTTAATAAATTAATGCAATTCTAAATATTTCTTTAATTCTCATTTCTGTTCTAAATTATACTTCTAGAACCGGTTCCGAAGAACAAAAATGTGTTCCAATTTTGCTTACAAACACCTGTTGCTTTTGGGACAATCCCTTTGTTAAAAGAATCGGTGTTGCACAAGAATTAGAACAGGTTCTAGGGAAGTATAAGTTGTTCCACAATCGGTTCTTTGCAACCGAAAATTTTGCTGGGTTTTTTCGCCTCCAAAGTTGCATTTTGGGCCTTACAATAATGACATACCAGAACATGGATTTTCTGCAAACAAAAATAAAAAACAATACTATTAGTATTTGACCCGACCCAGACAATGAAAATTTAATTTACTCACCTTTGTTTCAACAATTTTCACGATTATATCCACCTATTTTAGTAGAATTTCGTGTTTTTTCTTGGTTAACAAAAATAAAATGATATTTATTTTTTAATTTTTTTGACACATAATTTTTTTTTAATTCTTGAGAACCAAAATGTTATGAAACTTTGATTGCAGAGAACAAGCTTCACAATAATTTTCACTTAACTTGTTCTGAATAATTAAAGTGTAATAGTGTATGGTTACCGAAGAACCTGTTCTAGAACAGGTGTTGTCAGAATCGGTTCTGAAAAATTTTCCTGGGTAACAAATGAAATTAAGAACTTTTAATAAACTGCCGGAAACAGTTATAAAAAACGCCAACTAGCGAACAGTAAAAAGAAGAAGCATTTGCTGCATCTTTATTATATATATCTTTGTGGAAAAAAATAAGCATACGCCCTCTATATTTACAATGCGCATAAAAGCTCAAGGGGTCTGTAATATCTCAAGAATATTCTTGAGCTACATTAAAAAAATTATGTTAGTAAAATCAACTGAAAATGTAAGTTAAAATAACTACTTTGTAAGTTGTTTTGGGGTCAACTACTTTTTAGTTAAATCAACTAACAATGTTAGTTATTTTAACTGACAAAAAACAACTGACTTATGTAGTAAAAACTACTTACATTTGTAGTCAAAACAACTAAAATGTAGTAAAAATAAAATAATCAATATATATATGGGGCATTCCATGTGAAATCGGACACTTTGAAAAACTTTTTTTTTAGATTTTCCCAATTTGTTTACAGTTTTTAGTACCCTTCGAAAACTCCTTCGTGGTAAATTTTCAGATTTTTTTGATGACCTGTTCAAAAGTTACCGAATTTGTAAAAATTGGTAGTTTGTTCCTTTACTCAAACTTCTTTTAATCATAACTTCTTCAATAATGGTCCAAATTTCAATTTTTTTTTTTCAAAATTTTTGTTTTTTTAAGTACTTTCTAAAAAAAAATCCCAAAAAATTCTTAAAAGCGCTATAGTATGCAATTTTTAAGTTTTAAAATTTAAATCTCTTTTTTGAAAATGTTTGTACTCTTCGATTTTTTTGAAATTTGTTTGTGCAAAACTTCTATCAATTCTACAAATTTTTTGCCGAGGAAGATCGTGGGATAACGATTATTACTATTTTTTAAAATTTTTTGAAAAATTTTATTTTATTTTATTTTATCCAATCTTAAAATCATTTCTACTGCTCAAATGGTGCGTCATAGAGGGGTCCTTTATAAGACCGACCCTCATTAATTTTTACGTCTTAACATTTCTTTGTAGAAAAACTAATACCCTATCTCCAATTTCTAAGGGGGCTCCCACACAAAACGACATTTTTTAAAATTTGTTCCAACCGCTCTAACTGCCCCAATAGTGCTCTTAGAGCAACAAAATGTATGACCGACCCACAATATTTTTTTAGTCCAAACATTTTCTCTGAACACACCTACCCTCTATCTTTAACTGTTAAGGCGGTCCCCATACAATTTTTTTTATTTTTTGTAAATTTGTTTTATTTAATCAGCTTCTACCGGTCCAATGGTGCGTCCGAGAGGGGTCATTACTGAGACCGACCCCCATTTATTTTTACCCTACAACATTTTTTCAAAACATACCTAAAAATGTTGTTGGGTAAAAATAAATGGGGGTCGGTCTCAGTAATGACCCCTCTCGGACGCACCATTGGACCGGTAGAAGCTGATTAAATAAAACAAATTTACAAAAAATAAAAAAATTGTATGGGGACCGCCTTAACAGTTAAAGATGTTTGGACTAAAAAAATATTGTGGGTCAGTCATACATTTTGTTGCTCTAAGGGCACTTTTAGGGCAGTTAGAGTGGTTGGAACAAATTTTAAAAAATGTCGTTTTGTGTGGGAGCCCCCTTAGAAATTGGAGATAGGGTATTAGTTTGTTCCAAAGAAATGTTTAGAAGTAAAAAATTAATGGGGGTCGGTCCTATAAACGACCCCTCTATGACGCACCGTTGCACAGTGCTTCGTTCCCATGTAACGAAGGGACAAAATTAGAAGGAGTTGTCAGATATTTTTGAGATTTGGTACACTAACATAAAATATATTAGTTAAGAAAAATATGAATTTTTGGAAAAATCGATACAAGGACACGCCTACCTCCCATGTGTCCTGAAATTGAAAAATGTAATTTTAGCTTCAATAATGCACAAAAAATTACAAAAAGTGGTCATGCTGATACACATTCCACTAGCAACGTGTGTGTACTCACTTAAATCGGAGCAAGGACTCAAGGTCCTGCCATATATCCTTTTTCTTTGAAACGCTTTAACACCTACAAAAATTGTCCGATCGTAAAAAAACTTTGTAAGCAAATTAATATTCCTTAGATATATATTATTGCCAAATTTGGGGAAAATCGGATTAGCAGTATGGAAAATATAAAAACATCCTTTTTTGGAAAATAAGTTATTTTTATTTTTAATGTCATCTAAAGAAGGTCAAAGAAATGTATTAAATCAACTTCTGAGCTACATAATGTTTATACATGTCTATAGTAAAATTTGATGGCGGTTCTTTTTTTACACCCAAAAAATTTCCCAGTTACTGGCTACTAAATATTCAACTAAGTCCCAGTTGAAATACACCTAACTGAGCCCCAGTTGATTTATTCAGTTGACAATAACTAATTTTTTATAAAATTTTGAATTCAACTGAATACCCAGTTATTGGTAACAAACTATTAGTTAATTTTATAAAATTCTTCGAAATAGTTAAAAATAACTGTTTTAAAAATTATAACTGGCAATAGAATCTTCAAATTTTTCACTGATGAATTTATTGCATTGAACAAAATATCTTTATATGAATGTTTAAAATTTACATTTTATTTCAGATAAAGTAAATAAAAATAGCAGATTTAACAAGTTTTTTGCATTAAAAACATACACGCACATGTGTCAGCGCATATCACCCAACTCCGTCACATAATAAATCCCTTTATAGTCTGCGAAATCACAAATTTTCTTATTCTTTAGCTGAAAAAATATTATCTGTAATTATCTTTTTAAGATCTAGATCCAAAAAAACTTACCATGAACAAGAATTATATTTTTTTTGTTAAATTTTTTTAATTAAATTGAAGTTTGTTTTTAATATTTGTAAACAGTTTGATGAAATATTATTTACAGGGTAGCTGATATGTTGCTATAATTTACTAAATTACCAGTTGTTTTAAACAATACCAGTTATTTTAAAATTATTTCAAATCAACTGGGTTTTTTTGTAACTATCTAACTGGGGAATTTTTTCGGTGTAGAATACATTAACCCCCTATCTCCCATTTTTAGGGGTCATTTTTGTCCTTTTTTAACATATCCTCATAGAACAACACTAAAATGTGCGTTTTAATAGTTAAAATGTTCTACAAAAATGTTAAGCATCAAATTTCACTAGGGATTGTCAAATACCAAAACATCGTGCGATATAATCAAAATGCTTTAAAAAGTAAAATTTTAAAGTATCATATATTGTTAAATAGCTTTTACCAAAGTACACTGAAATAGGTCGAAAAAATGTACTAAAAATACTACTGAGATAAAAAATGTCTTAAGATGTGAAATTTAATGACGGTTCTTTTGTTAGAACATATTAACCCTCCATCTCCCATTTTAAGGGGTCATTTTAGTCCTTATTTCAAATATTTTTATAAAATTTAATAAAACGAGCGTTTAAAGGTTAAAGCGTAATACTAAATTACTTTTTTAAAGTTTCTTGAATATAATTTATAATTTAAGAGTTATTTCACATAACTTAAAGCTTCAATAGAATACACTGTGCAACAAATTTGAGGTCACAGAGTGTATCTTAAATTGGACAAAACTAAAAATGAAGATATACCGTTTGTAAACCAAAAACGAATTGTTTTGAAAATTTAGCTCGAGTTCTTTTTATGGCCCATTGAAGTCTTTACTTTTTTTTTTAATGGGTTTGGAATGATTAAAGATATCTATTAAATGTTTGTTGAACGTTTTAACACTTAAAACGAACTCCTTTGAAAAATAATTAAAAACTTCAGTGGGTCATAAAAAAAAAACTCGAGCTAAATTTTTAAAATTCCGCGGGGATTTCGATCTACTATTAATATACATTTATTTTACTTTTTTACCCTTTCAAAACATAAAATCGTGTTGCACAATGATATTTAACACTCCTAAATGCATGATATTTGAGTAAAAATCATGAATTTAGGCATTTAAAAAAACGATTTTTTTTCTAATTTGTGGTAAAAAATAGGCGCTAATTTTTGAATACGCTGTTAGATAAGAGTTTAAACTTACAAAAAAAAAAGAAAAAAAAAATATCTTTTTTTTTATATTTTTTTTTTACACTCCATCAAACTTTAGTTATTTTTGGATTTTCAACAAAAAAAAACTTGTTTTTCTGCGCAATAAAAAATATTTTTTTTGAAATATATACAAAATTCTATATTTTAACTTCACTACAAATATATCAAAGTACTTTAAAACAAAATTTCGAACCATTTTATTAAAAAATGGATTTTTGAGAATTATTTTTGTGAAACAGCTAAAAAACATTTTCCTGTTAAGTAGTTTTTGCATAAAATTCTCTGAGTTTAGCGCCCTCTCGTGGTGACAAAAGTAATCAAAAAAAATATTTCTGTTAATATTTATTTGAGATACCTTATTATCTTTCAAAAAATCTGTATTTAAACACAATTTGAGACAACATTTTTTTTTTTGACTTTTGTCCATGGGTCGAAGCATAGTGCGTTGGAGCAGTAGAAATGATTTTAAGATTGGAAAATTACAATAAAATTTTTTCAAAAATTTTTAAAAAATAGTAATAACCGTTATCCCACGATCTTCCTGGGGAAAAAATTTGTAGAATTGATAGAAGTTTTACACAAAAAAATTTCAAAAAAATCGAAGAGTACAACATTTTCAAAAATGAGATTTAAATTTTAAAACTTAAAAATCGCATACTAGAGCGCTTTTAAGAATTTTTTGGTATTTTTTTTTTAGAAAGTACTTAAAAAAACAAAAATTTTGAACAAAAAAATTTGAAATTTGGACCATTATTGAAGAAGTTATGATTAAAAGAAGTTTGAGTAAAGGAACAAACTACCAATTTTTAAAAATTCGATATCTTTTGAACGGGTCATCAAAAAAATCTGAAAATTTACCACGAAGGAGTTTTCGAAGGGTACTAAAAACTGTTAACAAATTGGGAAAATCTAAAAAAAAAGTTTTTCAAAGTGTCCGATTTCACATGGAATGCCCCATATACATTTGTTTTTTAATTTTTCAAAAAAAAAAGAAAGACCAAATTTTTTTCAAGTTTTTTTTTAAAAGAAGTTGTGAAAAATAAAAAAATAAAACGAAAATTTATTTTTATTTTTTGGAAAATTACTTTGAAAATTTTTCAGATATAAAAAAAATAAAATTAACTACTTTAAATAACTGTTACTACATCACAATACTTTTTTGTTAGTTGTTCAAAAAAACGACTTAAAATAACTAACAGAAATAGTTGTTTGATATTTTTCATACAAAAACAACTGACTTTGTAGTTGAAAACAACTAACTACTGTAAAATATACAAATAACTAACATGTAGTAACTTACAAAATTTTCAGAGTGTTATACTAAATTTTAGTAAGGGCTCAAACAACTCAGAAATTACTGCTCAGAAAACTATGTAATTTTCCATACACTCGTAACAACTATCCAGTATCTTACATATAAAATAAAATTTGAAAATTTTGCACGAAAAAGTTAGTTACAGAGTTTTTAAAATTTAGTGTGCGCACTAGCAGGTGCTGCCATTGAGACAAAAGTAGACAACTTATTTTCCGGTATTGCCATTGAAGCAATGCCCTGGCCGAACTATCCAATATCTTCCAATAAAAAATAAAATTTGAAAATTCTGCACGAAAAAGTTAGTTACAATGTTTTTAAAATTTAGTATGCTATTAGTCTCACTAGCAGGTGCTGCCACCGAGACACAAGCAGACAACTTTTTTATCCGGTATTGCCAAGAAGCAATGCCCTGGTATGCTTATTTTTCCCAGTAAATTCCGGAAACGGAAGAGAAGAAAAAAATAATTTTTATTAGAAAAATAAACAAATAAAAATTTTCTGAGTGTACGATTTTGTAAAACTTGAAAAATCAAAGATTTTAATGATCTTTTTTAAACTATCTTATAGGCCATTTACATATACCTCGAAATCCAAAAAAAATGGGATTTCAATGAAAATCCAAGTAAATCCAATTACTTTTTTGGATTTCAAATGTCAAATCCCATACAAAAAAAAACTTGGATTTTGGGAAAATCGTAAAATCGCAATTTAAAATCCTAAAAAAATCCTACTACTTAATTGTACAACGATGGGTTTTCCCAAAATAATCATCCCTAATGCTTTTTTTACAACGCTGCACACGATTTTTTATCAGCTGTTGTTGTTTTTTATAAAGTAAAAATAACAATTAAAATTAATTTTTTTAAAACTATTAAAAGATTAATAAAAACAATGTTTAACAATGTTTCATTTAAAATTTACCATTGCAAATGGTAAACGCACAATTTAGTTGACCAATTTGGTCTTCCTAACAAAGAAAAACACTTAATGGTGGCGGCCCAAAACTTGGCAAAAATGTTAATTTTCTTGCATTTAAAGAAGCAGCTCTACATAAAAACACATTTTTTGATATTGTGGTCCCAACATATACTTGTGGGATTGAAAATATTGGCTCCGGCAAAGAAAAATCATTGTTTTTAGAAATATTTATAAAATTGGGTAATTTTCCAACTAACAACCCTGTACACAAATCAAAAGAAAATACAGAGTTAGTACAAACAAAATCCCGCTAAATGTCAAAAAAGCATATGTAAACGGTATAGATTTTAATTGGATTTGAAATCCAAATTTATGTGGATTTCGGGCTATATGTAAATAGCATATTAAAATGATTCAATTGAAAAATCCAAGTTATTGGATGTTTTTAATCTACTGACCAAGAGCTTTAATTGTGCAAACCCGAGTAAAAAAGATTATATATAATTATATATAATTTGATAAAATTTTATATATTTATATCAAATTATATATAAATTTATTGTTACTGAAATATCATTATATATAATTAGATATAATTATATCTGCTTTATATATATATGCATCTTTTTTGATGCGAAAAAAAAACAATATTACGTTATGCAAATGTTAACTTTTTTGGATGTCATTCTCCCAAGGGTCTATCTTATGGGCAATATTGTATTAATGATAAAAAAAAACAATTTCAGTTCAATTCGGTAAAAAAACCTCACGAGTCAGTTCTTTTAGACGTTTAAAAGTGGTGTTAGTTTTGTCACCTGCACTCAAAAAATTATGTAAGTAAAATCAACTGAAAATGTCAGTTAAAATAACTACTTTGTAAGTTGTTTTGGGGTCAACTACTTTTTCAGTTACATCAACTAACAATGTAAGTTATTTTAATTGACAAAAACAACTGACTTATGCATTAAAAACTACTTACATTTGTAGTCAAAATAACTAAAATGTAGTAAAAATAAAATAATCAATATATAATTTTTATTTTTCAAAACATTTTTCAAAAAAAAAAAAAAAATTGAAGACCAAATTTTTTCCAAGTTTTTTTTTTTAAAAAAATAAGTTGTGAAAAATAAAAAACAAACGAAAATTTTTATTTTTTGAAAAAAAACCTTGAAAAATTTTCAGAGATAAAAAAATAAAATTAACTACTTTAAATAACTGTTACTACATCACAGTACTTTTTTGTTAGTTGTTCAAAAAAATTACTTAAAATAACTAACAGAAATGGTTGTTTGATATTTTGCATACAAAAACAACTGACTTTGTAGCTGAAAACAACTAACTACTGTAAAATATACAAATAACTAACATGTAGTAACTTACATAATTTTCTGAGTGTGCAAAAGCTGGAAGTATTTTCCAATCTATTGATAACGACTTGGTTATTACAGACACTACTATTCATGTGTTACCCCTGCTCAAATCATCGACGAGCTCAAGGAAAACATTCGTGCCGAAATCAAAGCTGAATGCCCGAGATGCTGTAATGTATCGTACTCTACACATTTCCATTAATTAATAGCAAAATAAAAAAAATGGAAAAAAAATTCAGCGAATAAATTTTTTTGTTGTTGCATATTTAACTAGCTTACCATCCCGGTACTTCGTTACCGGTTGTATTGAATACCGGATAATAGAAGGATCAGAATTACTCTACCGATTTCAAGAAAATGCCTCTACGTAGTTTTTGTTGTATTTACTTGTGCACGTTTAAGTCTTTCATAAAATAATATTTCAATGAATAATTGAGACAATAAAATTGCATTATTTCGAGCCGTTTTATGGGGATTTTGGATTTTGAGTGAATATATATCTCAATGAATAAGGAAATAGGAATACAAATAAGTTGGAATGAAAAACAAGTAGAAAAATTAAATTCGACTTGGTCGAACCTATGAATACCCTCCACAATGTTATCTGATAGTAATTTTCTAAAAAAAATTGCATTACAAATTTTTATTAGAAATATATTATTTTGAGTAAAACTTTTTTTAATCAATAAAATTTTTTTGTGAGTGTAAAATTTTTTTTGACTGTCAACATTTTTTTGAGTGTGAATTTCATTATAAAAAAATAATTAAATTAAAAAAAAAAAAAAATTTTTTTTGTGTGTAAAATTTTTTTGAGTGTAAATATTTTTTTTAGTGTACTATTTGTTTGAGTAACAAAATTACTTTGTAAAATATTTTTGTTGTTTTATACCTATACGTATATGTTAAAAAAAATATTTCACATATTTCCGTCATTTCATTTTACCATCCTCGTCTTTAAAAACCAAAAACAAACTAATATTTGATTTTTTTCCAAAAATACTTACTATACACCGTTACATACAGTTACAAAAACAAAAACAATAACACATATTTACTTGTCTAACAACTAAACTGCACCCCACGGCAGGAAAACAAACAACAACAAGTTTAAAAAAAAAACTGGTATTTCACCATGCTTTTAAAACTTGTTTAACGAGTTTTCAACAGTTTAAGGTGAACAAAATCTGAAATTTAGAGCCTTGCTTATAACTTTTGAACCACTGAACCGATTTTGCTGATTTTCAAAACCAAATAGACTTGGGGAACGACAAAGATATGTAACACGTTTCAGCACCCTCAGAATTGCCTTTAGAAAGTTAGAGTGGTTTTAATCTCGTAAGTTCGCAAAATTCCCTTGCCGAAATTTACTCTTTTGCTCATAACTTTTGAACCACTGGACCGATTTGGCTGGATTGCAATACCAACCTGACCCGGTAAATACCCAACATATATGTTAAACTTCAGGAGCCTCCATAAAGTCTTTCAAAAGTTAGCGTGTTTTCAACGGACAGACAGACAGACGGACGGACGGACGGACATCGCTAGATCGACTTAAAATCGATCAAGGATCATGAATATATATACTTTATGAGGTCCTAGACCAATATTTCGATGTGTTACAAACGGAATGACAAACTTATATATACCCTCTATCACTAGAGTGGAGGGTATAAAAACATATAGAGAAAAAAAATATGGAGTCAAAAAAGTTAAATACGAACAATTTGAGTAAAAGGTATCATTCCATATTGTTCCCTGCTCTATTCCATTTCGTTCCCGTTCTAAAATTTTAAATTTTATAATATGTTCTTCTCTTGGGGGTTATAGTTTAATAGTTCTATAGGTATATTATTTAAAATATCAACTTTCTGAACCATTAAATAAGAATAACTAAAATTTAAATATAAGAATAACCAAAATTTACACTTTTTCATTATTAAAGGAACAAAAAGAAAGTACCAAAAGTACACTTTCTTACCGCCCGTTAGAAACGGAATTTCAAGAAATAACCTCTTCCAGAATGTTTTTTTCTTCACCGACGGATCCTTTTTTCCATATTTCAATTTTCTTGGATCATTAAAAGTACAAAAAGGATTTTAAATTCCTAATTTTAAGTTTCTAGAACCATTACGTCATAAAATATCAAAGGTACCGAAAATAAACTTGCTTAGCCATTTTACGCTACTAAACTACGAACTACTTTTTTTTACCGAATTCTCCTACATTACAATTTTAAGGTTCTAGGAAATATAAAAAGTTTCTATAAATATAATTTCAGGAAATAAAAAAGTTCCAAAATAGTGTACTTCCGGTACTTTTAATAAAAGGTACTTTTTATAAAAGGTACTTGTTATAAAAGGTACTTTTTATAAAAGGTACTTTTCATAAAAGGCACTTTTTATAAAAGGTACTTTTTATAAAAGGTACTTTTTTTAAAAAGTACCTTTTATAAAAAGTACCTTTTATAAAAGGAACTTTTTTTAAAAGGTACTTCTTATAAAAGGTACTTTTTATAAAAGGTACTTTTTATAAAAGGTACTTTTTATAAAAGGTACTTTTTATAAAAGGTACTTTTTATAAAAGGTACTTTTTATAAAAGGTACTTTTTATAAAAGGTACTTTTTATAAAAGGTACTTTTTATAAAAGGTACTTTTTATAAAAGGTACTTTTTATAAAAGGTACTTTTTATAAAAGGTACTTTTTATAAAAGGTACTTTTATAAAAGGTACTTTTTATAAAAGGTACTTTTTATAAAAGGTACTTTTTATAAAAGGTACTTTTTATAAAAGGTACTTTTTATAAAAGGTACTTTTTATAAAAGGTACTTTTTATAAAAGGTACTTTTTATAAAAGGTACTTTTTATAAAAGGTACTTTTTATAAAAGGTACTTTTTATAAAAGGTACTTTTTATAAAAGGTACTTTTTATAAAAGATACTTTTTATAAAAGGTACTTTTTAAAAACGGTACTTAATTTTCGAAAAGTACTTGTTCCAGAATGTTTCATTTCACTAAAGGATACTACATTCCAAATTTTAAGTTTGAATGACCATTATTTCAGTAAATAAAAAAAAGTACCAAAAGTACACTTTTTTTTCATTTTACGCCCGTAGAATCAACATTGGCAAAAACCCAGCCTTAGTGAATCTTTTTTCCGGGAAGTGAACCGACATTGCAAATTTCAAGTTTCTGGTACCATTATTTAAGGAAATATAAAATTTACCAAAAGTACAGATTTTTACCCTTTTTAACCCCTTAGAAGCATCATTGGCAAAAATCCAGCCTTAGGGGATCTATATTCCGGGAGGTGAACATGCTGTCCAAATTTCAATTCTCTGTGACAATTTTTTAAGGAAATATAAAAGGTACCAAAAGTACAGATTTTTACCCTTTTTACCCCCTTAGAATCAACATTGGCAAAAATCCAGCCTTACTGGATCTATATTCCAGGATGTGAACATACAGTCCAAATTTCAAGTCTCTATGACCATTATTTCAGTAGATATAAAAAGTACCAAAAGTACAGTTTTTTACCCCTTTTACCCACTTAGAATTAACACTGGCAAAAATCCAGCCTAACTGGATCTTTGTTCCGGGAGGTGAATATACAGTCCAAATTTCAAGTCTCTGTGACCATTATTTCAGGAGATATAAAAAGTACCAAAATTACAGTTTTTTACCCTTTTTACCCCCTTAGAATCAACATTGGCAAAAATCCAGCCTTAGTGGATCTATATTCCGGGAGATGAACCTACAGTTCAAATTTCAAGTCTCTAGCTTCAGCGTTTTGGGCTGGGCGATGATGAATCAGTCAATAAGTCAGTCAGTCAATCAGTCAGTTAGTCACGTTACTCTTTTATATATATACTGCAAGAACTTGATAAGCAACATTTTATTTTTTCGTGTTTTTCGCCTTCTGCTGATGTTCCATTGATAGATTTTTGGCAGAAGTCTTTCTTTAACCCTTCGTACAAGTATATTGAGAATAAAATTTCTGCAAAAGTCTATTTTCTACATTATTTTAAAAGTTTTAAGGCAAAAACCACCACAAAATGAAATGTTGCTTATCGAGTTTTTACAATAAGCCTTTCAATTATCTAAATAAAAAAAAAAATATTTTTTTTTACTTAAAAATAAAAAATAATTTATCGCTAACTGATATTACAATGGGATTTAGTGTACACGAACTAGCTTTACCAGATGGCCCAAGCAGAAATTGACGACGGCTCTAAAAAAAAAAAGTGTTCTGAAAGCACTGTAACAAAAAAAAAGCATTCTCAAAACGCTTTTTTCAAACGCTTTGCGAGCGTTTTTGAAAAGTGTTCTGAAAGCTCTATAACAAAAAAAAGCAATCTTAAAACGTTTTTTTGGAACGTTTTGCGAGCGTATTCGAAAAGCGTTTTAAGAGTTCTATAGATTTTTTTTTTTTTAATTTCTAAGTTTCGAAACTATTTTTGAATAACAAATTTTTGACAATTTTATGTTTTTTAAGTAAAAAAAATCATAAAAAATGTTTTTAGATTTTTTTTTTTTTTAATTTTCTAAGTTTCGAAATTTTTTTGGAAAAATTTTCTAAGTATCTTGGAGTACAATTTTTTTTTTTCGGATTTCACTTTGTATCAAACAAATTATTATAACCGAACTAAAACAGAAATTTTTTACTTTGGGTTTTTAAAGCGCTTTGATGACTTTTAAAAAACGTTCTCAAAGCACTTTTTTACATCGCTTTTAAAACGCTTTAAACCTAGCGTAGATCGATCATTCGGATCATCTGAAGGCGCTTTGAAGTTGGTATACAGAACGCTCGTACAACCGTCCACAACGCTTTCACAACGCTTTTGCGATTGTATTTTTCTGACTGGGGGGTGTCGTAAATTCAAATTAAACTCAAAATATTTTTATTGAACCAATTTCTTCACGAAATTAAAGATTTTTTGCGAACAAAAAATGTTTTTCGCGAAAAAAAAATCACGGTATTACAGTTTGTTATGTTAGTTTTAAAGACTTGAATGGTTTAAAATTTAAAAATTATTGCAAAAGTTTAAAAACATCGTTTTTATTGTACTTGAGCATCAAAATTTTAAATCGCGAATACGAGAGCTAACTTCGAAAAACGGTTAGCACCATTGAATTCAGCGTACTTGAATTAACTTTACCAGCTTGTTAAAAAAAAAAAGTGTCAAATGACAAAGGTGTCATGGTCGAATAATTGGAAACACTTATATCGAGCGATATTTTACACGAGTCTAAAAATGGTCCAATTATGATCAGATTTGATAACGAGGCTGACAGCAAGGCTCTGAATACCTATAATAAAATTTTAAAACTTTGATTTAAATTTTAAATTTTGTGTTTTCGGTTTTTAGAATCCGGTGTCTGGTATCACCCCATAATAGAGTGCTTTAAAAGCGTTTTTACGATCATACTTTTCTGCCTGAATAGGATGGATATGATTCGCTGCACCATCCCAATTGCGTCTACGTTCTCTTTTTAAAATGTAACTTTCTGAAATTAATAAAATGCATTTTCTTTAATTTAATTATATTAATAATTTTTAATCTTTATTCATAAATATGACTTGATCATTTCTTTTTTGTTTTATGCTGCATATTTAGGAATGTGTATCTACATAAGATTGTTATTTTGATTTATTTTATTAACTGATTTTAAAGACTTTTTTGTTTGTTAGTAATTATACTCAGTATACTCGATAAAATTTTAAACTTAATTGCATAAATTATTTAATAATAGTAACTTAATAATTATACATATTTGTTGTTATATGGATTTATTTATTATATTATAAATGTTTTTTTTTTACATTAAAAATATTGTAAAATAAGACTTTTTTAATGTATTTATATAAATATTTAGAATTTAGTTTAAAAAAACGCGTTCACAGTTAACATCTATATTTAAAGTCTATAAACATAAATAGATAAATTTCAACAATCGTAGTTATTAACATTTTCATTTAGAATTTAAAAAAAAAGGCATGATTAAGATAAAACAACAAGAATTAATCACTAAAATAAAAGATATTTTGCAATAATAATTCGTAAGAATTTAATGTTTTGTTTTTTGGCGAACGCGTTGTTTTGTAATTTTGCCGTTGAAGTAAAAATAATTATTATACAAAAAGACAAAATAAATAAAAAAGATAGACAGACAGACATACATGGAAAATAAATTATTAAGTAAGTACAAGAGTTTATAGGAAAAGGCCACGACTTGATTGCGCTGCGCGTCTGTTGTCTATTGTTTAGTATTCGTTGTACGTTTGCTTGAATACATTCATTGACAGTATCGGCCACAACAGAGCTACTGGCATAAGGTGTTGAGCAAAACAAAATTGCATTTTTTTTATAGTGATGGTCAATGAAAAACGTTGCGGTTAATATTGTCGTCATATCATGTCGCCTACCAAGGAATGAATAGTAGACAACATCGTTGTGAACTTTATCGTTGTGATGTTAATCAAACAAGTGTCGTTAGTGGTATTAATCAACTCCGGCAAACCCTTGACTACCTTCTATGGCCTTGATCAATTTATCTTTTAGTTGCAAGTAACCTTCATAAGGTGGCAAATCCAACCGATTGAAACTATTATAGGTAGGCAGGCATGACCAAAAAGAAATATGTTAGAAAAATGAAATGAATATGTATAAAAAATATTACCAAGTGTGGGCACGGGGAAAGTTGTTGGGTGTACCCCATTTTTCGATCGTAAACATTTGAGGACCATTGGAACCGTACAGCTCTTTAAAACCGTTCATTGGTACGCGTGACGTTCCAGTAACAAACTGTAGCAGGCGGGAACGCATTTCATTTGAGAATGACAGCACTGCACGCCAAAACCACTGAATTATAATATGATTTTGATGGTAATCCCCTTTGTACAGTGTATTTTCACGCCAATCCTTTACATCGATATTCTGAATACCACACATCAGAAGTTCCAACTCATGTTCATCGAATATTTTTATTAGATTTAGAGGAATCACTGAACCAAATCCATCCAAGAATGCAGTCATTTGCTCTTTGACGCGCGCTACAAATCGCCACTCAATGACGAGTCTGGGGGTTAGGAGTAGAAGGAGTGGGTGTTTATGTTCAAATTAATACAATGTTTTTTATGTTTATGCAAACTTACTTTATGTATTCGTCCTTATTTTCATTAGTTACTTCTATGTTGGCCCCATCTGGCTTTAGCTCATGCTGACTCTTTTGGCCAAATGTGTCCTCGTCCACGCAGAATGTGAGCTCCAATTGACGGGGGTCGTTCTCCTTAATCCACATGAGAGAGTTGTAATATTCCGTATCTACAGATTCCATGTCTTTAAGGTCAATCGGTTTTTGTAGCATCATCTTGTAGAAGGGACGAATGAAGAAAGCATCCAACAATTTACCATGATAGACTGCCATGCCTGCGATGCGTCCTATAAATCTAGATGAACATAATAATAATTTTAATTTTAAGCAAATTTTTCTACTAAAATAAATATTTTAACAGAATTCTCTAACATTCAATTTCTAAAAACAACAGACATTTTGCAGAACTTTTACTGTTTCGGTTTGCTAAAGGTGGAAGTACATAGGAACAAACTTGATTTGCGTCCGGTTGTCAAAAAGTTAAAACTGTATAATTGAATGAAGCAAGTTAAGGTGGAAGTACATGGGAACAAACTTGCAATTGCGTCCGGTTGTCAAAAAGTTAAAACTGTATAAATGAATGAAGCAAGTTACAATACAAAAGTTCAAAACGCATAGAATTAAAAAAATTTTAAAAATATTCACCACACTTTGTGTCTTGAACATTTTTTTGACAATTTTCTTTTGTATTGTTTTCGTTTTAAAATAAACAATATTTTTTTAATAAATTTATACAAAAACTTAAAAAATATTAAAAATATAATTTTGCTAAATAAAAATAAACCAATTTTAGTGCAAAAACATGAGGATTTAGGAAGGTATTTATGAAAAGCTGCCGCATTCAACGCGCTTTCTATGTAAATTACAAGTTTTCAACGCACAGAAAGCAGACATTGGTAAGAACGTATCGGACGCAACGCACCCCTATGTACTTCCACACACAAAAAAATAAAAAATGAGTTTTGATTAAAAATTGCTCATATCGATTAAAATGTTAATTAGATTTGCTCTAATTAAAAAAATGATAATAGTAATTAAAAAATTTAATAAAAATTTAAAACAGAAAATAATTAAAAAAGTAATTAATAGTATTAAACAAATTAATAAAAATTATTGCTCAAAATCAGTACAAAATTACGCCCACTTAAAAAAAAAAAAACAAATATGAATTAAAAACAAAAATGTGTTTATTATTAACAAAATAAAAACTTATTAAATATAATAAATAAATATTTAAAGCATCAAAAATGTGTTTGATTAGATTTTTGTGTCATTTTCCTCCGTTGTTGTTTGCCGTTTACCAGGATCTTCTAGTATAGCTTCTTTGTTTTATTTTTATACTAATATTCACTTTTTTTCATTTATTTATTCAATTTCAATTGTTCTCGTTCTTTTTAAATAACAAAATTAATACCGATTCAGATATAAATTTGATAAAAACGCATTTTCATTAATTTTAATCTTATAAAAATATATTTTCACTTTTTCTGTTTTGTATTGCATGTGTAAGAAGAAGCATGCAAAAAAATCAGAGATGTTTACATACAAAACAATTAAACATTTTAATTATATCAAATTTTGAATTCTATTAAAACTTTTAATTAAAAAATGTTCCTTGTTATTTTTTTCTGTGCACCTTAAGTTTTTGTGCAGAATTTCAGCAGAATATTTAGCTAATTTAATATGTATTTAGTTAATTTTTTTTTTAAAACGGCCTCGCAAAAATGCAAATCAAATATCTGAAAATTAAAGTGGACGAATATAAATAGCTTGCGCATAAATGCGTCACTAAATATATGAGCTTTAAGGTGGAAGTAGAAGTATTCACCTCTTCATGAGTACTATGAGTTGAAAATTTCAAGTTACATAGTAAGTGCGTTAAATTGGCACATATATTTTGTCAATCTTCACTTTTTTCTGTATTTTTTTTGTAATTATATGTTTTTAAATATATTTTTATTAACTCCAAAGATTTTTGTTGAAAATTTATTAAAAAAAATATTGTTTATTCAAATAAAAAGAAAACAAAAAGAAAGTGTCAAAAAAATATATTTGAACGCACATGGTGGTGAATATTTTTAAAATTTTTTGAGTTCTATGCGTTTTGAACTTTTGTATTGTAACTTGCTTCATTCATTTATTCAGTTTTAACTTTTTGACAACCGGACGCAAAGCAAGTTTGTTCCTATGTACTTCCATCTTTAGGGTCGAACCAGAATCAAATTGCGTCGCGCAAGACGTAAAAAACAAAAACAAACACGTCAAATTTGAAATTATTACGTCCGTTTGATTTAGGTACCTCACATTTAAATATTAGAAACGAAAAATTATTGGGCGTTACGCCTTACGCGACGTAATTTGATTCGGGTTCGACGCTTATGAAAAATGGTTTATTTTATAAAATTCACAGATTTCCCGGGAAAAATTTAAAAAAATTCCCGGGAAATCTGTTATTAATTATTAATTATAGTCGGTCAAGACCGACCATATAATACCCTACACCAGAGTTTCCCGGAAAATGGGTCCAAACATGGACCGATTAGATATATTTTTGTCAACTTTTTAATAAGTGTAAAAAACACTCACACATCAAATTTGAGTGAAATAGGCTTACTTTTGTTGACAATAAACCGCTTTAACTGAATATCGGGCTAAACTTTCACACGGGGCCTGAGTCCAAAAATGGTCCGATGATAATCAGGTTTGATAAGGTTATTAAAGTACGCGTTGAACATACACAAACAGAATTTTAATTAAATATTTTCTATTTTCATGAAATTTGAGAGATTTATGTGAAAATCGGGAAGGTGGTTTGTATGGGGGCTACAAGAAGAACTGGTCCGATTTATTTAAAATTTGGAACGGTGATTTGTGTAGACGAAACATGATTACCTGCCAAATTTCGAAAAGATACCTATTATAATGCGGTTATTAGAGTCATTTGAGTCAAAACTAATGAGGACCTTTGTATGGGGGCTAGGTCTAAACATGGACCGATTTTTTCCAATTTCTATAGGCTTCGTCCTTGGACCAAAAGAGGCTTAAGTTTTAAATTTCAAGTCAATTGATTTAAAATTGCGACCTGTATCGTGTTTACACCGTTTACATGGACAGACAGACGGACGGACAGACGGACGGACGGACATCGCTAAATCGACTCAAAAAGTGATTCTGAGTCGATCGGTATACTTAAAAGTGGGTCTAGGACCAATATTTCGGGTAGTTACAAACATCAGCACAAACTCATTATACCCTGTACCACAGTGTGGTGTAGGGTATAAATATTTCAAACAACTATTGTAATCGCTACCAACTATTAGCTTCGTTAATAGTGCATTCACATTGGCGTCGAAACCCCGTTTAACGAGGTTTCGAGCCAAACCTCATTTGAAAATACGTATTTTCCCACACAAATTGAAACCTTTTTGTATTGAGGTTTCAACGAATGTACAATTGAAACCTTTTAAATTCCATAGTTCTTTTTTACAACTGTTATAATAGAAGAAAATAAATTAAAGAAAGTGTCAAAAATAAAAAAAAATAAAAATATTTAAATATTTAAATATTTACATAAAAAACAACTATTAACAAAAAATTTCGATAAATTATTTTAAAATATCGCGTAAATTAATTAATTGTGTGTTTTTAAAACCGATATAATAGCGAATTTTGTTCGGTAAATTTTGAAAACGTGATAAGTGTCAAATTTTACGGGTGTGAACGGTTAAGTTTTCAAAATGAAAATACGTATTTTCAACGAGGTTTCAAGGTCAGTCTGAATATACTATAAGAATAATTATTTTTAGTTACCCTGTTTTTTAGTTTTCTTTTTATTTAAAATTGACAACCATAAATTTTGAAAAAGGAAATCTGCCAAAACGAAAATTTTCTTTAATTGTTATACTATTTTTTTTTAATAATACCCAGTCAGAAAAATACAAACGGGCCATTACTGTACTAGTACCACGGTAGTACAAGTACTGTCAGCTTTCTTATATAAGTACTGCGTAAGTGCGAGATATATAACACCGTTGCAATAAAGTGTCGTAGGTTCTCAAACTCTGGCAAAGTATCTTATATATATATTTGTGTCGAGTTCCATTGATTTAATATGTATGTCTATTCGTTTACCCAAAATTCAAAATATTTTTACTACAACTGGAAACTTTTGTTTACTTTTTGTATTAAAAATTTCCAGCTGTAGTAAAAAAAGTAAAAAATAGTAGATTGTAGTAAGGTAATCGAACGGACCTAATATTTATCAAATTAAAACGAAAAAAACTTACATTAATGCATATTTTTTTATGGGCTATAGAATGGGCTGGCAATTTCTACGTGGGCCCAGGCAGAAAAATACTAACGGGCCAGTACTGCTAAAGTACATTGCACGGTAGTACAAGTACTGTCAGCTTTCTTATATAAGTACTGCGTAAGTGCGAGATTTATAACACCGTTTCAATACAGCGCTGAAGGTTCTCAAAGCTCTGGCAAAGTACCTTAAAACCAAATATATATCGTTGTGGCAGCACTTAAAAAATAAAACTATTGGAGAATTCTTAGAAGAATTTGTGTTGGAAGCCAACGTTTTTCGAAAACGCCGGGGTCAGGAAAGTTGCCTTGTTTGGTCGATATTAACTCACAAAAATATTGGACCTGTGGGACATTGGCTTTGGTTTCCTTCATATTTGTGCCAAATGTCGGGAGTCTAGCTCTTTTATTTTGGACTGCATCGTGTTAACTACAGACGGACGGACAGACGGACGGACGGACATCGCTAGAATGTCTTAGAATCGATCACTGATCATAAATATATATACTTTATGGGTTCCTAGACCGATATTTTGATGCGTTACACACGGAATGACAAAGTGAGTATACCCCCATACTGCAGTTGGAGGGTATAAAAAAATATATGCTTAAAATATTAGGACATTACTGAAAAAAAAATTTTGGTGTGAAATTTTTTAGTCGGATTATTTTTTATTTGTAGATTGCCTGTCAAATTATCGTTCATTTTGGTCTCAAAACTCTATGTTTAAATTTTTAGCCAAATTGGTCAATTTTAACCCGTGCCCTTGGGGGGTAAGTGTTTTTGTACAAACCAATTTTTTTTTTTTTTAAACATAAAGGTTTTAGACCAAAACGAACTATAATTTTCCCGGCGATGGCCGAAATTCAAAAAAAGAGTTAATATTCGTGCCACCCTAATGCTATGTTCAGATTGGCCTCGAAACCCCGTTGAAAGCTCGTATTTTCAATTTAAAAACTCACCTGTTCACACACAACAATTTTGACACTTATTTAGGTTTCGGAAAATATCACACAAAAAATATATTTTTTTAGCTAATTTAATTATGCGGAAATTATTTTTTGCACGTTTTAATTTTATTTTTATTTCAAATTAATAAATATTTTAAAGAAATTTTGTAAATAAATTGATTTATTTATTTTTTTATTTTTGTCATTTTCCCATTTTCTCTATTTCTCATTGTCGCACAGTGGTAAAAATATGAAATTTATAAGGTTTCGATCGTACTTTCGTTGAAACCTCACTACAAAAAGGTTTAAATTTGTGAGGGAAAATACGTATTTTCAAATGAGGTTTGGCTCGAAACCTCGTTAAACGGGGTTTCGAGGTCAATCTGAACGTACTATAAAATACATACATTACACAGCTCAACATGAAAATGCGTATTGGATTCTGGTAACTGATTTAGGTAGTGTTTGTTGCGCTGATTCCAAATCTGCAACCCAAATATGTCTATCACGTCAGGATTTTGAGTTATGCGCGGCTAAAGTGCCGAAAAAGGTCATTTTGGACCCTTTTTGAAAGCTTATAATATACGACCCTGACATGCGATTGACTTGGTATCAAGCTCAAAGTATGTAATTTTCTCTATAAGACAAGATAAAATGTTCTTGGAATTTAATTTTCTAAAATGGTAAAAAAATCATTAACAAAAAACTTTCCATTTTTTAAATATTTAGTTTATCCTTATGGCTGCGTTTTTGACATATCGCTTTAACTTAGTTTAACCGGGAGTTTTATTAAACTTTATTAAAATAAAACCAAGTTTAACCAAGCATTCTGTTTTTCAGTTCAAGTTTAGCAAATGTCGATTAACGCGGTATGTATTGCCATACCAAATGCCACATTTCCAATTAGAACCAGCATATTTGAAAATCAGAGGTGTTTTTTGACGTTTTCGTACCTTAGTTTAACTCTCCAACCTTAGTGAGTTAGAGTAGAAACAGAACAAGCCCGGCACGACTTTTTCCATACGATTTGACAGATAAAACCGTTGGCCGGCGCCGGTGTGAAATAAAACTTGTTCTATTTTTTAAAGGTGGCAAAACTCATTCTAATTGGAAACCGTTCCCCGTGCCGTGCTTGTTCTGTTCGTACTATTAAACTTAAAATAAATTTCCAATTAGAATAGTTGCCATCATCGGCAATACTAACCACAACATGGCAATACTAACCAGTATATTTGAAAATCAAAGGTGTTTTTTGACGTTTTTGTACCTTAGTTTAACTTTCCAACATTGGTGAGTTAAACTTAAAATAAACCACATCTCAAAAACAGAATTTGTGGTTTTAACTCAGTTTAAACCTAAAATCATTAAATTTTACAACTTAAAAACTCGCCCTAAATGTCTGTCATACATTTGACTCCTTTAGGGACACGTTTAGAGCGGTAGCATCAATTTTTTTAAAAATGCCTTTTTGTATGGGAACCCGTTCGGAAAAAATGTTAGGAGTAAACATTGGTTCGGTTGTGCTTTTGACCCCTCTAGAAGGCACCATTGGAGCGGATGGAGCTCATTTAATAAAACAAATTTAGAAAAAAAAAAGTTGGGTTAAAATGTGATTAAGGGTTAAAGATAGAGGTCAGGTATACATTTATTTTCTTGTTGTATTTGAAAAAATATTGGGGTCGGTCATACATTAAAAACCTCTATTGGCACCCTTGGGACATTAAGAGCCGTAGGAGAACATTTTTATAAAAATTATATGTGTAAAAAATGTTGCGTCCCAAAAAAAATAAAACTGCCCCCTGGGGACGTCTCCGAAGCATTTGTGAGGCTTTTTGTGGATTTTTTATCATTTTACGCCGAACTTTGACCCCGAAGTGGGTCCATTAAACCGCACCCACCTCCCCTACTTTTTGGCTCATGATCTTTTTTACGAACCTCACAAAATAAGGGGGTATAGCGTATTCAAATATTTTAACTAAAAATCTCATACAACACTATCCTACCGCTAGTAAACCCTGCTATTGTTTTACCCCCAGTTTCTGTAATACGAACGCCATTCGTTAAGTTACAATAACAAAATACACACAAATTCGTCACGAACGAATGACGTTCGTGTTACAGAAACTGGGGGTTAATTTTTTTCCAAGCCTGCATGTCTACACCATTTACAGATGTTATTCAAAAAGAAATTCAAAGATTCTAATTCTAATTTTTATTATTATCTATTTGTAATTCCAAAATTCTAATTGAAATTCGAAAATTCCCATTGTAATTTTGAAGAGATCAATTGTAATTTGTAGATCAAAAGATCGAAAAAGAATCAATTCAATTGTAATTTGAAAAAGATCAATTGTGTTTCGAAAAAGGTCAATTGTAATCCAAAGATTATAATTGTAATTCGAAAAAGGTCAATTGCAATTTTAATTCAAAAAAATCGTTTTTTTTTTTTTTTAATTTTGCAATTTTAATTCAAAAAAATCGTTTTTTTTTAATTAAAATTGCAATCCGTAAAAAATCAATTTTAATTCAAAAAAAAAATCAATTGTTATTCAAAAAAAAAAAAAACTAAATGTAATTTAAAAAAGATCAATTATAATTCAAAAAATACCCAGTCAGAAAAATACAATCGCAAAAGCGCTGTGAAAGCGTTGTAAACGGTTCTACAAGCGTTCCATTTACCATCTTGAAAGCGCTTTCAGATGATCCGAATGATAACATCGATCTACGCTAGGTTTAAAGCGTTTTAAGTAAAAGCGTTTTAAAAAAGTGCTTTCAGAACGTTTTGTTAAAAGTCATGAAAGCGATTTAAAAACCAAAAGTAAAGCACTTATAAAGAGCTTAAATACAAAAATTAAAGATATTTTCCAGCGATTGAAATAAGAAAAAACAGTACTTGAAAGGACTTCATATAAAGCAGATATTTTTTTTTATTCGTTAATTGTAGATATTTTTTTATAAAAGTATTTTAGTAAATAAAAATTAAATTCAATGTAATAAAAAAAGTAAACTTAGTAAAGGTAAACTTCATAAAAAAAGTAAACTAATTTATTTATAGGGACTTTCTTCCTCCCATTCTGTCCTTTACTGCAGCCAGCCAGCGGCTAATTTTTGTAAAAATTGCTCAACATCGTTAACTTTGACGTGGTAAAATCTGTCGTACTAGATGAAATGCATATGTTGTATCTTGGTATTAGCAAACATTTATTGCAAAAAATGATTATCAAGAAATCATTTTCCTTCATTTCTGATGAAAATGTTGCGAAGTTACAACAAAACTTCACAAATATATCAAGAGACATACCGTCAGAGTTTCAAAGAAAAAGTTTTGATTTATTTGATATTGGAAATTGGAAAGCCACTCAATTTAGGTTTTTTTTGCTATATGGTGAAGCTATAATTTTAAAAAATGTAATGGACAGGCATTTTTTAATTCTATTTACAGCTTGCCGTATTGTGTCATCAAATGAATTAGCTACTCTAAAAGCAAATTATGCAAAGGAAATATTAAGAAGATTTGTGGAATGTATGCCACATTTTTATGGTCCTAATTGCCAAACAATGAATATTCACAATCTCATTCATATCGCAGATGATGTAGTAAATATGGGGCACCAATATCACAGTTCTCTGCTTTTGATTTTGAAAACAGTCTGGGTTACTTAAAATCGATTGTTAACTCTCGGAACAATCCTATTGCCGAAATTCAACGAAAATTGCATGTTTTTCATACCGTTAACTCTCCAAATAAAGCTCCATTGGTATATCCTCTCTTTAAAAACAAAAAGTATTCTCTTGGCAAAGTAATGGAATCCACTGAAACAAAAGTTGTGTTTTCTTTTATTAATATTCATGGTTTCAAAATTACTGCATCCCATCCTGATAACGCAATTCTACTTAGTAATGGAAATATTATGATAGTAAACCAAATTTTTAGTACAAATCGATCTAAACACACATGTGATAATATATATTTAAAAGGCAACATCTTTAATGAAATAAACGATTATTTTGTCTATCCAATTCCATCAAAAGAAATAGGACTTTATAACGTTAAAAATTTACGTGAAGATGTTATTGAAGTCATTGTGCATATTGTAGAAGTTAAATGCATTATTTGTAAATTTTATAACGAAACTATTGCTATAACTCTTTAGCATAAATGATAACAATAAAATTTAAAATAGATTTACAAATTAAAAAATGTTTTATGTTTTCAAAATTTTGCGTTTTCAATGTGGTGGTAGGGAAAAATTATTTAATTTGATTTAACAAAATGTTTTTATAACAATTTGTTTAAAATTGAGTATAATCTAAAAAAATACTATACTTGTATGTACTCCGAAAAAAATTTAAAAACGTTTGCAAAAACTGCTTTAAAACCATTTAATTTTGAAACGAACATGTATTTTGTTAATAAAGTGCTTTCAAAACGCTTTTCGAAAACGCTCTCAAGGCGTTCGAATAAAGCGTTTTGAGAATGCTTTTTTTTTTTTTGTTACAGTGCTTTCAGAACGCTTTTCGAAAACGCTCGCAAAGCGTTCGAAAATAACGTTTTGAGAACGTTCTTTTTTTTGTTACAGTGCTTTCAGAACGCCTTTTTTTTATAACCGTCGTCAATTTCTGCTTGGGTAATAATTGTAATTCGAAATATATTAATTGTAATTCAAAGATTCCAATTGTAATTAAAAAAAAAGATCAATTAAAATTCTAAAAATACCAATTGTAAATAGAATATTTTAATTGTAGTTCGAAAAAAACCAATTGACATTTTTCGAATTACAATTAATCTTTTACGAATTACAATTGATATTTTTTTCGAATAGGAAGAATCCCCAAAATAGCGACTCTTTATTCTAATCCTAATATGGAACGATATAGAATATTACCGGTAACGAAATACCGGGAGGGCATACGTGTTACGAAATAATCTCAAAAGCAAACAATATGATTACTTACTTAAAGTAGTGCAAATGATCTTCATTACACAATCCACTACCATTGTTTATTTGCAGCGTATAATTGTCCATAGCAGAATATTCAAACAGTCCATAGTAGGGATTAAACATTTCCTTTGATAGTAGATAAAACCATTCCCTAGCAAGTCCACCATAATCTAGATGAGCGTGAAAAACAGATATATATATTTTTATTCTCCACATAACGAAAATTTTCAAATCTACTTTACCTAAACCCGTCTCTCCTTCGAACTCTACCCAGAGTTTGGTTTTTAATAAATCAGTTTTGGTCACTTGGCTTATAATTCTGTACGAGTCCTCCAGAATGGATGTTCGGCGTACACGTATTTCAAATTTATTGGGCACATTTGTCTGCATAATAGAATCAAATTAAATATATTATTTTGGGTTTTTTTAAATCCTAAAATTTTGCCAACCACTAGATAGCATAATCAGGAATAGTATACAATAAAAAAAACACGTCACAACACATTTAACCATGGACTAATTATTTTTTTTTTTGGATTCAAGAATTCTTGAAAGTTTTTTAAATGTTTTTTTTCATATTTTTTTTTATTTTAATTCGTTAATATTATTGTTCTGATTTTAATCAAAAAATTAATTATGGCGACCAACTACTTGTTTCGTAGCATTCCTTTATACATCTTCCTTGCATTTAAAGTGTTTATTTATTTTTTTGTAAATTAAACACCTTCATTTTTAATTATTCAAGATTTTACGCTCTCATATCAATTACCACTTTTAAAGCAGTGTAAGCGGACCCTTGTAGGTTAGTTGGTATTCTGCTAGCCTATGAAACAGGGGGTCGTGGGTTCGATTCCCACCAAAACCCTTGGTCGATTTCGCTACAACGAGAACACGATCATCTCGGTTAGGTTGAAATTATTAAAAATGATTTGTATTAAATGGAAAAAAATAATTAAAAAGCACTTGATCATGGGATGAAAAAATTATTATATAAACAGTGCAATAATTGATCGGAAAATCCAATATTATTTTTGATTACACTATTTAAACACTTAAAAAATTGGAAAAAAAATAATCGATTCTCTCTTTACGCGATCACAGTCCTGATAATGCTGTTCAGCGAGTGGCAAACTAAGGAGACGTTTAATATATAAAAATAATGTTAAAATATATTGAGCTAAAAAAATATTTAAATCAAGACAAATCAATATTTTTAATATATATGGAATTCGACAAAGTTGTTACGTACTGGTTTTCTGAGATGACTTTTAAAGTACTCATATTTTTGTTTATAGTCTCTGGAATAAGGTACAGCTTGTCCAGCAATATTTGGATTTGAAAGCCTAGGATCTTCCCATTGCGTTGTTCGGGTATCTGGAATTTTAAAAGGGATATACAATTGCATGTATGTTTATTACTTAGCTACACTATGAACATACTATGATCAATATAAAATACGCGACCATCTGTATGAACACGCTCCTCCCAACCCTCTGGCAGTGGTCCTAAATCATCTTCAACACGTCGAGTTTGATTTGGCATTGGACTGGCACGACCATTTCGTGGATCTATCCAGGTAGTGCGTCTAGCAGCATGATCGATGAAAAACGTACGGCCGTTAGGAGCTACTTGCATAGACCATCTCGGTGGCAGAGGCTCTTCATCCGCACTAATGGTTGAGGTCTTTTGTTAAAAAGAAAATTTGAAAAAAAACTTAAATCAATTTCGAATATATTGCAGTACTCATAAAATGTAAGAGATATGTAAAAGTAATTTTTATAGCTCTCTGCTCATTTTCAGATGGGCGGAAGTAAAAAAATAATTGTTCAGAAATTGAAATTCAAGGTTGCAAACAGGCCAAGCAGTTTGAATTTTTGAATTCAAAAATGGACAAGATTTATTGTTGGACTAATCGGAATAGGGAGGAGGGGGAAAGTTCCCCTTGAAAAATTAAATCAACCTATAAAAAACTAAATTTTTTACAAGGTTTTTTATACTTTTAATAAGCAAATGAAACTTTTTTTGTCAAAAAAGTTTGACATCCTTCGCTTGGACCCAGGGGATTAGAAAATTTAGTTTTTTCTTTGGCCCGCCCCTTTTGTGGGCGTGGATATGAAAAATGTATTTAAATAATGGGTAAACTGTATTACTTTAGTGCAAGAAGGATAACAAATGAACTTGTAAACATTTATCGCGGGAAGAATAGTGTAGCCAATGACACTCCCCCCCCTCCCCGAAAAAACGCCCCTGCATTTTTTTTTTAATTTTTTGACATGTTGGAGGGTATAAAAGATTCGCCACAGCTGAATTTAACACTCTCGCTTGTTTTTTTTTATTATTTTTACTAACTTTTCGATTTCTGCTATTTTTTGTTCTGTTAAGACTGATTTACAAGGTACCAATATGGGTACACCTTTTTTGATATTATCGTAAAATATGAAAATAATGAAAGTTAAACGATATTTTTTAATCTAGCAAAATTTTAAAATAATTGGCCACTTAAAAGGGTATCCTGTAGGTTAATTGGTGTGCTGGCCTATGAAACAGGGGGACGTGAGTTCGATACCCACCAAAACACTTGTTCGATTTCGCTACGTGACGACGGTCATTGTTACCAGTTCACGGTTAGGTTAAAATTATTAAAAATGATTTGTAATTAAATGGAAAAAATAAATAAAAACATATGATCATTAGGGATCATTGAACAAATAAATATACTTTGAAATAAATATAACATGCTTAACGAATCATTTTTTCATGCGGTTAGACCAGGTGAGTACATTTCCTCTTTTACACCTACACGGGTCATATAATGGCTTTGCAATATTATTGAGTTTCCTTTCGGTTACGAATGAGTTAATTACCCATGCCCATTATTGGACACAAAAAGCCCGGCAAAACACCACGATGCTTAGATCAGAAGTATGTGTAAGAAAATGTTTGTTTTTAATTACACATAAAAATTTGTTTTAAGTTAATCGTAAAAACCTACATTTATTTAAGTAGTAAGATTTACAGACAAATACATAACTATGTGGGGTTTAACCCATATTTGGAATCAACAGGTTCAAACTGCTTGGCCTGTTTTAATGACAAAAGAAACCCTTGAAGTCCAATTTCTGGAGAGATATTATTTGTTTATTCCCAACAAATTTGGAAATGAGCGAGGAGCGATAAAAAAATGATAGTATGTTAAAAAATAAATAAAATCATAAACATCATTATTACTTCATGATCTGTGACAGCAGCATTGTTATCTTCCACTGAATTTCGTCTTGTTGAGGAGGCCGATGTTTGAGAACGATTACCGCTATCTGTTTGGTCACCGTCTTCATTCTGTGGTAATAATATTATGATTTGCATGACATGGCAACGGCATAAAAGTATTAACATATATACAGAAAAAATAAAGCAAAAAATTAAATCAATTTATAATTTGTATTTTTCAATATGATTCAAACTGAGAACTAACTAACACGGTTTAGATATTATACAGGTTACATTGGATTTGTTCTAACTACTTAACTTCTTCACAAATGCATGTAAATCCTAAATAAAAACGAGTTAAGTACGAAGGCTGAGTTAGGCACCCGGAACCATAAACTAGCGTAGAGTAGCGAGTTTTTAGTTATATGAGAACAAATGAGAGCAATTATTCTTCTTTGCAGACGTCTACATGATTTTCTATTTGATTTTGATCTCTACGCTACGTTAGGGGACAGTTACGGGTAGCTAACTCAGCCTTGAGTTAAGGTTGTGAGTATTTTTCGATAGGGTCTTGAAACTTATGATTTTTTCTATTGAAAAAATTACTCTAAATCTGTCAACAAAAGTTTTATGATAAAGTGTTTTAGAAGCTGGGATATTTTTTGAGGCAAATATCTTAAAATCTCACTCACTTTAAGAATATATTTTAGAATGTGGAGATGTTTTTATAAAAAAAATATCTCAGCATCTGATGCTTTTTATACGATGTACTGTGATAAAAGGCTTCTGAAACACAACAGTAGGATAATTCTCGCAATCAGTGTTAATTTTTTAATTAAAAATTATTCTTTAATTTTTTTAAAAATTTAAGAATTTTTTCGGGAACATTATCTTTGAATCTAATTTTTCTGAATCAGACTAAGTTCTCGGGACAGATCGTTATAAAACCAATTCCAAAATGTGCTGGGAAGAATATCAGTAAATATTTACATTATTACTTAAACAAATACAATTTATTAAAAAAATCTTTTTTGGTATAAAACGATTTTTAAAAACCTTATGAAAGGCTTGGGCCGTTCAATTTTAAAAGCATTTAATAAAAGTTTTTTCCTTGAAAAAGTTAAAATAGCATTGTTTTTACAAATTTAATACTTTTTTCGCGTTAATAAACCTATTTAATCTCATAATTATCATTATACCCTCCAACCACAGTATGGGGGTATACTCACTTTGTCATTCCGTGTGTAACGCATCGAAATATCGATCTAGGACCCCATAAAGTATATATTTTATTGATCAGTGATCGATTCTAAGGCATTCTAGCGATGTCCGCCCGTCCGTCCGTCTGTAGAAGACACGATACAGTCCAAAATAAAAGAGCTAGAAGTTTGGCATGAATATGTCTTATATTCCTAGGCAGGTTAAGTTCGGAAATGGGCAAAATCGAACCAAGGGGAAAAAAGTTCCCCCTTGGAGAACTAAACCAACCTAAGAAAAAAACGCATTTTTTGCAGGGGTTTTTGTTCTTTTGCTAAGCAAATGCAACATTCTTATCTCAGCAGAAGTTAAAATTTTTTTTTTTATATGGTTTTTACATTTTGGAGGGTATAAAAGATTCGGCACAGCTGAATGTAACACTTTCACTTGTTTTTAATTAAAATTAACTTACAAAATTTAAAAAAAAAATACGCCTTTTTATTTTTGCGGTAATCCCGGGAAATTTAAAAATTAATCCCGCTTTCCCGGAAAATGAAAAAGTCCGGGAAAAGAAAAAAACTGGTTGGAAGTCATACAAATAATTTTGTCATAAATAGTCCCATTATCATCATTAATTGATTTTAATTTATTAAATCAAAAACCACATGAATAACGATAACACCGTCCGAAAGCCAATATTAAACATGAACTGGATGATTTACGTCTGAAAATAGACATTAAATGGAGTCAAACTGAATTTACAACAGTTTTTCATTTCGTGATCCTGTTTCCTTTGAAAAGGACTTCAAAGTTTTAGAGCATACATTTTGTAAAATATTTTTTAAATATTTGTACTTGTCCTAGGATGGCACTGGTGATGGCAAATAAAAGAGAATCTTCCCCAATTTTTCCATTTTTGTTTTACCATATCAGGATGAAATGGTGTGAATAAAGTCATTTGAAAATTTTATTAAAATATTTTGTTGAAAATTTTGAATGATATTGAAGGATAACTTTTTGAAAGGATGTAACTTTTTTAAGGACGTAAAATAATAAAATAGGAAAATTAGGGTAGATCCTCTTTTTTTCATTTGCTATCAGTAGTGGCATCCTAATATTTTAAATTTATATATATATATATGTTCCTCTAACTCCCACTGGAGCATAGGGCGCCATTTTAAATTTAATCCTCTAAAACTTTGAAATCCTTTTAAAGGGAAAGAGGATCACGAGAAGAATAACTGTAAATGCAGTTTTACTACATTAAGTCTCTAGTTTCATATTGAAACTTGGCAACCCTTTTAACAACATGTACGTTCTTCTTTTACTTTGTTGATTTTCTTTTAGTCAAATGCATTTTCTTTTCAACTCTGTATTTTAGTTCTTAAGCATCGTTCAATAGGGGGCCATACACGATACTGTACAATTGGCTGGATGAAAACGTGATTTTGATCGTGTATGGCAGAGCTTCGAAGAATGAAATCCTTTTCGAATGAATTCTCAAAAAAATCCATTCAATTTTCATAGTCAGTGAATGCATTCGATTTCATAAATCAACATTGAATGCAGTCCTTGGAATTCATTCGATTGAATGAACAAAAATGAATGCATTCGATTTCTTGTTCATTCGATTTAGAAAAATCGAATGCATTCGACTTTTTATCATTCCACTGCGAATGCAATGGATTTTTAAAATATATAGACCAAAACGGAGCCAAATTTTGGTCCATAATATCGCCTACTCTCTTTACATACGATGACCCTAATGGGCTCTCATTTTGAATCCAAAAAAATTGGTGTTCCCGAAAATTTTAAAAATGCACATATTAACTGCCTGTACGACAAAAAAAATGTAAAGAGTGTTAGCGATACTATGGACAAAAAATTGGATCCGTTTTTCTCTATCTTGGTTAGTTTTTTTAAGTTTTTTATGCAATGAATGAATAAGCCATTCAATTTTTCAAATTGAATGAAAAGAAAATCGATTGCATTCGCAAGTGAATGCATTCGATTTTAAAAAGTCGAATGAAAAAAAATCGAATGCATTCGATTTTTGAAAGTCGAATAAAAAATAAAACGAATGCATTCGATATTTACAAATCGTATGAGTCTAAAGTGAATTCATTTAATTCGCTAAAATGTGATTGGGGAATGCAATCACTAAATTTTCACTCAGAATGACAAATCGAATTAAGGAATGAAATCCTTCGAAGCTCTGGTGTATGGGCTGGTTGGACGACCATTACAAAAACAAAATGCACATGTCTATCCAGCAAGCTGTACAACGAGACTGCAAGTGTATGGGCACCTAATAAATAAACATTAAAATATTTCAAACGTGTATTATCCAGTTCGTGTTTAACGACTTTTTTCATTTTTGTCAGACGGTATAATGTTTTGGATAAAAGTAATTATCAAGTTGAAAATAACATTATTGATTTTATTAAGGGCTGGTAACTTATAAAAAGCTAATGAATGATTAATACTAATCATTGATAATTTTCATATAAATTTGACATTTGCAAATATTGATTAGCCTTAATCATTGATTATATTGTAATAAGTTACCAGCTCTAAGAATTTTGATAAAAAAATAATTAAAATTTATACTTTAAGGAAATAAATGAAAATGAGACAGCACTATTTCTTTTTTTGTTTATATACAAACTAAAATATGAACGGCAAAGCTTTGGCATTGGAACTATTATATTGGGGTTTACAAAAGTATTATGAAAACCTAGCGATATCAAAGACAAACATTGACAACGATGCCGACATCCGATTAATAAATAAACAAAACTTAATAGTATATGCCTTGATGAAATGATTGGATAAAAACTTAAAATATAAGTGAATTAACCAGCGAGAATCTCTAGCGTACTGTACTCATATCGTAATAAAATTAGAAACATTACAAATATACGATCCAAGTATAAATTTGTATCCAATATATCACAAACTCTGTAATCGTTTCTGAAATCGGTTAGGTTTCTGGTGCAAATATGTGGTTGTCGAAAAAATTGTTGGCTATTAACAATAATATTGTTCTCAAAATTACTATTCTCAGCATCTTCAGTATTCCCATTATTAGAAACTTCATTGGAATCATCTATACCGTTTACGTTGTCGTAGTCATCCGATGCATTGTGAAATGAGCCGCATTTACAACGTCGACTGTTAAAATGATTAAATACTTCACTGTCGCTGTCACTGCTCGAACATGATTTGCAACTGCTCTCTGTACTCAGAGAACCACTTGGAGCAATACTAATCGGGTTACTATGTGCTACTCTATCACTGTCTTTAATCACAGGTTGTGTGGTTTGTTGAAAGACGCTATTATTAAAAATATCAGTAACCGTGTCGCCAGTGCCATGGCTATCAGTGGGGAGTCTTAAATCGAACTGATTAAAAAATAATAAAACTTTTTAGAAACGATAAATAAGGAAGAGTTTCTAATTGATTGATCTTCCTAGTGGAATTGTTAATACATATTTGTTTTTAAACACAGTCTCGATAAAATAACGAACTAAAAATAACTTGGATTTAAGTGAGTATGGAAAAAACTCAAAAACTCAAAAAATGTTTATATGAATTCTGTTAACAATATGACAATAACTTACCGCCCCACGATTTGTTTCTGAATCATCCACGCTAATGTGAAAACGTCTTTGGAAATCCGATGCGGCAGCTTCCATGTTAATATTTGAATGATTGGTATTTAATCTGAAATAGAAACAAAAATAACATAAATCGACTATTTTTTTTTTCTTCAAAAGATAAATCTACTAACGTAGTTGGTCTTTCCCACTGTGTGGTTCGAGCTGTGTGGTTTACATAGTAGGTTCGCCCGTTGGCATCTTGGCGTTCTTCCCATCCAGGTGGTAATGCATCATGCCCACCATTAGCAACAAATGTATTCTGATCCATAGAAATATTAGGCGTTTTAAAATTGAATTAACTGCATTAAGAGTGAATTGTATAACGCACCTGTGCTGCTCCTGTCAATGATGCATTTTCAACATGCTCCCAATCGCCTGAGTTAGAATTCGATTCAACCGTTTCTCGCTGCTCGTGTATGAAAGCATGATAAATTTCTAATGTTCCTTTAATACGCGATTTTGCACTAATGTCAAATGTAAAATTAACGCAGTAAAATTAAAAATAAAAACAAAACTACAATTAAAACAAGTAAGAAGTTTAGGCTCAGTGAACGGAAAAGCATACAAATGTGCATACATATCACAATAAGCATTTTCAAAATTCAAGTTTAATTCATGCCTAGTTTGGCAGTTTAAGCTTCGATTATACTAAATATACAATTGAATTCAATATCATACTCTAGTGTAAAAGTGGGGGGTAATAGGGCGTTTTACCAATACGCACCGAAAGCGATTTCCAAAATGCATTCAACGATTTTTTTCATTATATTTTAAATACCATATTATTCCATTTGCACTAATTCAAAAAACAGACTTTGCCATCGAAATCAGCATGATTTAATTATATAGAAATCATGATCAAACCTCGATCCACAATTTTTTTTTTGTTTTTTTGGACCAATAGCATTAAAGTTTGGAATTAGTTTTTGAAAACTGCTATCAACAAATTACAAAATATGGCTAGGTATTTCCTGTATGCTTCGACTAAAGACAAACACCAAACTAAAATTTAGGGTGGCGGTAAGATATCCACTATCCCAACATAAGTAATTATACTAAACTAGCAAACCCCCTGCAGACTTTGTAGTGCAAATGCTTATGGACCGGCTGGTCCATAGCAATACCACATGTTCCTTCAACGAAGTGGATAAAACGCGTTAGTCCATGTTGCAAACAATTTAACGCGCATAAGGTCCATAACTGCGATTTCCTCCAGATTCTCGAGTTCAGCTTTGCCTAAAATTTGTTTGCGATGCCTGGCCAATGCGGGGCATTTGCACAGGATATGTTCAACTGTTTCATCCGTATTCGGTTCATCACATCTTCTACAATTGATATCAGAGATGAGTCCAATTGTTCTTGCGTGGAAAGCAATTAGGCAGTGTCCCGTGACCACTCCCGTGAGTAAACGACATTCTCTTCTGTTGAGAGAAAGTAGGTAGCGAGTTCTTTTGAGGTCGTAACGCGGCCAGATTATTCTGGTAATTCTGCTTGTACTTAACTCTCGCCATTTCCTGTTCGCCATGGAAATACACTGACAATCACTTCTCGATCTGTAGTACTGCATTGGGGGATCAATATGAACAAAGTCCCCTACCCCATCTGCACCCAGTTTTGCAAGCTCATCAGCCTTCTCGTTCCCTTCTACTCCCTTATGTCCTGGAACCCATATTAGAGAGACGAGGTTATTGCTGGATAATCTTTGAAGATTATCGTAGCACTCAAAGACGACTTTTGATTTAATACAAAAGCCTCTTAGAGCTTTTAGTGCAGCTTGGCTGTCGACGTAAAAGTTTATTATTCTCTCCGATTCTCCAAGAAACTGTAAGGCTGCCTTATTAATAGCAACTATTTCAGCCTGAAATATGCTACAGCTAAGAGGTAGATTAAAAGATTTTCGAAAATCACAGACGTCCGTAGTAAATCCCGCTCCCACTCCCGTCGATTGTTTGGAGCCGTCTGTGAAAATATTTAAAGCGTCATTTGGAACGCAACGCCAGTTCGACCAAAATTCTCGAGTCGGAAATTCAACTTTAAATTTCCGATCGAAAAGTAGTTTGGGCACCCTGTAGTCAGTGACAACGTTATCCAAATTGTCCATGCTACTGTGTCCAAAATTTCGGCGTCTGTACGAAATAGTACAAATTCCTGTTTAACCCCTTTTTCGTTCCCTTTACCTATTTCACCCTCTTAGAATAACCTTTCAAATATTTCCCAACATACACCATTTAGGGAAACGTAAAGGTATGTGCACCAAAATGCATGTAACTCATGAACCAATACACATACAAATACCGTATACATATAAAAACCTTGGCATTGACGGCACCTTTCATGAGAAATTTGTAGAAATAAAATCGTTTTACGCATTACAGAGAACACGCATTACAAACACAATGCAGCTTTTTTATATTTAATGCACTTACAGTATTGACCATAACTAAAGCACCCCTCCTCAGTGATTTTTTTTAGATCATAATGTTTTTTATATGTTCGCAGACCAAAAGGAGAAAAACTAAATTCCAAGTATTGCAAATCAAACGTCAAACACGGAGGCGGCAATTTAATTGTCTGGGGTTGCCTTTTTGGTCAAAGAATTGATATTGCGCTAAAACGCGCACAATATACAAAGACCGTATACACATAAAAACCATGGTATTGCCGTAATCTATCATGGGAAGTTTGCAGAAACAAAATCGGTCCACGCGTTCCAGAGACAACGCATTACAAAGAAAATACAAATTATTTTTATATACGGGGGTTTCCGTGTCAACTGACACAACTTTTGAAACCGATGTCTTCCGAGAGCCCCCTTAGCAAGTGAAAATAGAGGTTAGGCATGTTCAGGAAAAATGTTGGATGCAGAAAATTAATGGAGGTCGGTCTCACATTGCATCCCTTCAGGGGCGTTTCTAGGGCAGTTGTGGCGCTTTTTGAGGATGTTGGCCCCACCTCACCGCCCTTATTTATGGGTCATGCTTTCTTTTTCGGACTTAACAAAATTAGAGGGTGTAGTATGAAGAAAGACACAAATTTATGTTTTTTATATATAATTTAATTTTAATAAAACGTCCGTCTTTTTCAAATGAAGAAAATTGATTACTTAAGGGTCGAACCAGAATCAAATGCGTAGCCCAAGACGTAAAAAAAAACAAAAACAAACACATCAAATTTGAAATTTTTACGTCCGTTTGATTTAGGTAACTCACATTTAAATATTAGAAACGAAAAATTATTGGGCGTTACGCCTTACGCAACGTAATTTGATTCAGGTTCGACGCTAAAATATTTTTGAATTGTGAAAATATTATAAATTAAAACGAAATGAAAACATGATTTACAAATTTATAAAATTATAAAATGAGGTAACAAGTAGTTAATCCTACAAGCGCATATGCTAATATGCATCCCAGTAAGCGGCCCCATAGCCCTTAAATGAAAACACCTAAGCTTTCTTTTGAGTAAAAAAGGGGTCCGATTTGACGAAAAAGTCAAAAAAGTTTTGGATTTAAAAAAAAAAATCAACATTTTTGTTGTTTTTTTATTTTTAGTACCAAAAGGTACATAAAAATAAAATGTATTAATTCGGCCTTTATATATGTATATATATTCGATTAGAGTTTTATTCTAGTTCGAGGCCCAAAAATATTTCTATTTATGATATTGTCATAATAGAGTATTTTTAATTTATTGCTTTAAAAAAGTTACTATCTCATAGTATGTCTGTACTGATCAGTTTTATCCCCACTAAAGGAATCTTCAGCAGACTTTAGAGAATCATCGTTGGTCAATCAAACATCAAACCAGACATAATATTTGATATATTTCCCAAGTTATATGAGAAGTACTATTATGAAGGTCCGAAATCTGTTTTCCAACAAAATTAACTCTTTTAAAGCAAAAATTGTATATATTAAATCACCGTCGGTAACTATTAATATATGTGTTGCTGTTATTTTACAATAACAACAGTGCCTAACCAAACAATAGTCTTGGTAGGATAAGTCGTACTAAACTTTGTGTTAAATGTTGTTTTTTTATTTTTAGTAGTTTCATGAAACTGATCAGTACATACATACTATGAGATAGTAACTTTTTTAAAGCAATAAATTAAAAATACTCTATTATGACAATATCATAAATAGAAATATTTTTGGGCCTCGAACTAGAATAAAACTCTAATCGAATATATATACATATATAAAGGCCGAATAAATACATTTTATTTTTATGTACCTTTTGGTACTAAAAATAAAAAAACAACATTTAACACAAAGTTTAGTACGACTTATCCTACCAACACTATTGTTTGGTTAGGCACTGTTGTTATTGTAAAATAACAGCAACACATATATTAATAGTTACCGACGGTGATTTAATATATACAATTTTTGCTTTAAAAGAGTTATTTTTGTTGGAAAACAGATTTCGGACCTTCATAATAGTACTTCTCATATAACTTGGGAAATATATCAAATATTATGTCTGGTTTGATGTTTGATTGACCAACGATGATTCTCTAAAGTCTGCTGAAGATTCCTTTAGTGGGGATGAAACTGATCAGTACAGACATACTATGAGATAGTAACTTTTTTAAAGCAATAAATTAAAAATACTCTATTATGACAAAATCAACATTTTTTTTATAATTTTTTTCGAAAAATTTAAGAAATATCTATCTAAACTCTTTGGGACACATTTTGCTAAAAACAATAGGTAAAAAGTTACATGGATGAGAAATGTCAAATTTCGAACCCTCTAACTCAGAGTTCTTGACCGATCGTTGAAAAATTGTGTCTGAACTACTATCCAATAGGACTAACCTAGGGTTCTATAGTCAAAAAGTCGATTAGTCGACTTTTTGTATGAAAAAGTCGAAAAGTCGAAATCGACTTTTGTGTTCTTAAAAAGTCGACTTTTGCTTTCGACTTTATCGATTTGATTTTTTTACTATTGCCCAGTGTTGGCTACCGTTACCCTTTTAATACCGTTACCGATTAAAACCCTTTAATATTGACTACCGTTACCAATACCGAAATAAAAAATTGGAAATACCGTTACCGATAAAATACCATTACCTTTATTCGGATTTTTACCGGTATTATATCGGTTTTGTTTGGGTTGTCTAAATATTACTTATTTTAATTTTTTTTGCACATTAAAAACAAAATAAAATATTTTTATTGTAGTACCTAAAATGAAAAAAAAAATGTTGTTCATTGCAAATCGTGTTGTTTTTTGGACAAAAACTATAAAGAAATCGTTCAACCAATGATCACATTCGCAATTAACTAAATTTGGACAATATGTGAAAATCGGTCCAACCAATGATCACATTCGCAATTAACCTAAAAAGTTCCGAAGAAAAACTGTCACGTAATGTAAACATTCTTTAATGGAAAGATAAAAGAAGAGACAGCCCTGAATTGCGCCAAATCGCTAGTATTGCTGGCAGTGTCATCCACGCAGGTCAGTATGGAAAGGTGGTTTTCTGGAGTTAAATAAATAATGAGCCCAAGTCGTACGCTCAAAAGAAAAACTCTGTCGAAAAATCTGTAAGACTTCTTTCAGTTTAAATTGGAAAATTTTTACCAGATTTTTCTGCTAAAATGAATACTTTAACTCATTTCTCTGTCATTAACTTTTAAAAAATAACAACAACTTTTCTCTATTTTTACTGACTCTGTTTGCTGATTTTTTTTTTTAATTTTAGCAGATAATTCTAATTTTACAAACATTTTATGTGGGAATTTTTGTTATCAAGAAAATGTTCTTGAAAAATTTTATTTAAAAAAATTCATTGAAAAACAGCATAACTAAAAAAATGTCGCTTAAAAAAAATTTTAAATTTCTTTTCTGTAAAATTGTTGTGTTGCTAATTTGTTTTGTTTTATTTTTCCTCCTGCCAATTTTTTTAACACCAGACTACACCTCCGTACTGCGGCTTTCCACTTCTTCTCTTCTTAAATCAGCAGATTTATCTACCGTCTTGACAGATTTTTCTACAGCCCACTATGGTTCCAAATGCATATTTTTTGTCAGAAATTAAAAAAAAAGAATTTAACAAATTTCCAAAAGTTTCTTAATGGCAACACTCCAAGCCATTAAGAAAGTATAATGAAAAAAAAATTGATGGCAATACTGTCAGTCTGCCAGGGTTTCAAAGTTGATAGTATTAAGGCATATTATTAAATCGGGATCAAAACCATATTACAATTATACTAACAGCAAATGGGAAAAAATAAAATTATATATAAAGGCTAAAAGGGAAAATAGAAGCCCAAGGAAAGTAGTTCTTATTAAAAATTCCAATTTTTAATTCCATGCATCTTTGGCGTTATTCTTAGGGTTGCGGTTTTAAGGATTTTGAAGCGAAAACAGCCTATATCTTTCGTGGACATAAACTTGTGTTTGGGCACGAACTTGCATGAGTCTTTAAATGTAAAAGTGTTTTTTAGATGGTCTATTTAATACTAAAATTAACATCTAGCCAGCATTTTTCGGCAAACTCTCACAATTGACATTTTAGTTTAGCACAAATTTCGACAAAATTTTCGATTTTTGCGTGACACATCTTTAATTTTTTTTTAACTATAATTTGTTTGCCTTCGGCCGAGCTAACTGACTACTAGAAATATATTAATGTTGATAATTTTTTTTTCAAAAAAAAATTCCGAATTTTTTTTTTATTTTTGTTTGAAAATCATTCTTTGATTGCGTTAAGAGATAAAAAGCATTCCAGATTCTAAACTAGCGACTTTGCTTCATTTTTGGAATTTATGCCAAAAAAAATTTATTTGGAACCATAGTGCAGCCTCTACGTGATTTATCCAGACAGAAATTTAGCCTACCTAGTTTATCCAGACAGAAATGCAGCCTCTACCTGGTTTATCCACACAGAAATTTAGCAAACCGCGTCAGCTAAAATCAGCAGATTTCTCAAATGGCTCAAAAGGCAGATTTTTTTGCTGATTGGACAGAGTCATATAATAAACGCGTAAAAATCAAACATTTATTTGATGAATTACAATAGTGCTTGAGTATTTTAATTAAATTGTTAGTTAATTAATAGCATTTAATACTACTTTATAATTAGGTGTTTAAAAAGCACTAAATTTTTCAGTTTTTTTATATTATTAAAATTTTTTTTGATTTTTTACATGACTTTATTAGTGACTTTTTAACATTTTGGGTAAATTATATTCACAATACCGGTACGTACCGGTATCGATGTTTCGGTAACGGTTTATCGTTACCGAAATAATCGAAAATACCGTCACCTTTACCGTTACCGATATAAAAAATATGTAATACCAATACCGTTACCAATACCGTTTTTCGTTTCGGTTGCCAACCCTGCTTTTGCCAGATGAAAATAATTTCTTTCTTCTCAAAAAAAAAAAATCAAATGAAAAATTTCGTTGTCACCATGGTAACGTGCATGTATTTTGTATGTGAAGCAAAAATGCCAATGCCAAATTTATGAGTTAGAAAGTGATACAAACAAAAAATTACTGGCTAAAAATTTTCAATTAAATGTATTGATCAACAAAATTTAAATGAGTCAATCAATGTTTTGATTAAAATTTTTGCTATTTTTTGTTACAAATTTTCAACATACCAGATTTTTTTCGCTTTAAATTATTTGAATAGATTAATTCAAAAATATACAAAATAATCGGGATTTACTTTTTTTTATTGTTGGAAACATATTGGAAAGCAAAAAAGATGAATTTTTTGACAATTTTGTCCTAAGCTTACAATGCATTTGTTAAATCAATCATTATTTTGATTGACTTTAAACAAAAAATTGATCGAATTTTTGATCAAAATCGAAAAAATGTTTGAATGAAAAAATTTTCAATCAATCACCTACAATTTGATGATTGGTATAACAATTTTTTTAATTGGAGGAATTTCAATCAAAAAATTGATTGAATCCGCGTTTTTGTTGATTGAAATTCGTTTCAAATTTTTTCTGTGTAAGTGCAATATTTACCAATATTTTTGATTATTGTAAAAAGTTCAGTGATAGGGTTCTATAAATCGAAAGTCGACTTTAGCTCTCGATTTTTTTCAACCTTTTCCACTTATTTGATTTCTTCAACTTTTCTACAACAACAACAATAAAAAAATAGCACCTAAATGCTTAAACAAGTCAAAAACAAACCTTTATATCGTGAACCTATATTCAAAATATGCCAACTCAAATTTGACCGAAATGAGTTTCCGATGAAAAATAGCTCCCCTACACCGAAAAAAATTCATGCCTTATATGAACGAAATGTTTCGTACATTGTACGAAAAGTTTCGTAGTTTTTGCTTACGAAATTATTTCGTAAAAATTATAAGTTTTTACGAAAAAGTTTACTACATTCTACGAAATATTTTTTTGTTTTAACGAAACAATTTTCTATATTATACAAAATAATTTCGTAAATTATAAAAATAAATTCGTACATATTAGATATAAAAAATTACAAAAAAATGTATGTCTTATATGATCGAAATGTTTAAAAAAAGCACTTGTTTCGATCTCTTCAAGATCTGGTCAATACTATATAGCAAAATATAAAAAACCTATACTACAAGTAGCATAAAATAGTTAGTAAAATATATATTTTTGTAAAATTACAAAAAAAAAAAGTTGTTCAATTTTTAAAAAAATTATTTAAATTCTTAAAAAAAAAAAACAATATTTTTCACAAATTTTCTAACGATTTTTTTTTTGACACAATCATTTTTTGGCATTTCTTTTTTTTGCGTTTTGAAATTAATAAATTCATTAAAAATGCATTAAGGAAAAATAAATCTTAAAATAAAATTTGGAAGGTCAAAAAAACTTTGAAAATTTTCTAATTGTAAGTCCTAGTCCTTTTTATATGAAAGGTTTCAAAGTTTGTGATAGGTCATTGCGATCCTTATGACATGCCACGTGACCTATCAAGGACCGGTCACTTTTCGTGCAGGGAAATGAAAAATGTTCAAAATTACGAAATATTTTCGTATGTTTCGTAAATTTACAAAAGTCCGGACTAATTTCTTTTTCGTAATATAAAGTAAATTTTCGTATATTTTACGAAACAAGTAAGTACGAAATTTTATTTCGTAAAATGTTGCATGGATTTTTTTCGGTGTATGCAATATCCACCTGTGATAAAAATTTCAGAGCAAAAAAATAATTGGTTGTCGTTTTACATTCATTTTTGTTATTCTGCTATCTCGAAGTACATTTTTTTTGGCGAAAATAAATGCCAACTCCCATTGTAAATTTCCAAAATTTTTTCAAAAATTTTTTAAAAAAAAAATTAGACCACACATCTTATTGCATTTGCCATGCTGACCACGAATCTGGTAAAGATTTTGATGCCTAATGGCTAGTTTTCGAGATATTGCCATTTTGAAAATATCGGTAAATAGTGTTTGCAAAAAAAAAATTACTTATATAGATGTAACTTTCAAACTATTTATCAGATTGAAACATTATGAGTGGGGCAAATAAAGTCAATTATATAAGCTTTCAAAGTAGCTAGTTTAAAGTGAACCTTTTCCAATACAGCGTGAGTTAGAGAGTGCCAAAATTGACCACCCTGAGATTAAAAGGATTTCGGAGCTAGTAACTTTTAAAAATATGCAAAGATTTAAAATTTTTTTTTTTTCAGTTTTTGCAAATATTGTACTAAGGATAACAAAAACCAAAAAAAAAATTATTAAAATTTTTCCAAAAAAAAATTTTTTTTTATTTTCCGACAAAATATGCCAACTCTAAAAAAATATTTGTTTTTTGATATAGTAATAATGCCATCTCTCAAAAATACGCAAACAAGTGCAAAATATAAAATTTTTGGCATAGGTAAAAATTATTTAGAATATTTAAACCATGTTATGGAAGGTACTTTGTTAATTTTTACAATAATATGCGAAATAACGAGTTTTTTAGCTCTCCTGAACAGTAAGCTTTTTCGAGTTGGCATTTATTGAATATAGTTCGACGATATACAAAACAAGTGAGAGTGTTACATTCGGCTGTGCCGAATCTTTTATAACCTCCAAAATGTAAAAAAAAAAACAATATAAAAAAATCCAGGGGCGTCTTTTTTTTTTTTTGAAATAAGAATGTTGCATTTGCTTAGCAAAAGTACAAAAAACCCTGCAAAAAATGCGTTTTTTCTTGGGTTGGGTTAGTTCTCCAAGGGGGAACTTTTTTCCCCTTGGTCCGATTTTGCCCATTTCCGAACTTAACCTGCCTAGGAAGACCTATAAGACATATTCGTGCCAAACTTCGAAAGTCTAGCTCTTTTATTTTGGACTGTATCGTGTCTTCTACAAACGGACAGACGGACGGACGGACATCGCTAGAATGTCTTAGAATCGATCACTGATCAATAAAATATATACTTTATGGGGTCCTAGATCCATATTTCGATGCGTTACACACGGAATGACAAAGTGAGTATACCCCCATACTGTGGTTGGAGGGTATAAAAACCGACTTTTTAAAAGTTGTAAACAGTCGAAAAAAGTCGACTTTTTAAAAAGTCAAAAGGTCGAAAAGTCGACATTTTAAAATTTGAAAAAAGTCAAAAAGTCGAAAAGTCGACTTTTTAGAAATAGAAAAAAGTCGACTTTTTGTTGCGACTATATAACCCTAGACTAACGTTGGTGCAATCCCGATCGGAAGACATCGGTTTTAAAAACCCCCATATACAGAGATAGAAGAAGAAGATTTAATTAATTTATAAATTTAAAAATATTAATAAAATTTGTTTATATAATTCTTAAAATTAGAGGAATTTGGATTTTAAAAAATGCTTTTGGTGCGTGAGGTTTTTTTCTTAAATGATACGAAAAAAAAGATTTTCGTTAATAAACCAACATTGCCCATCACGTAGTACTATGCCAAAAAATTGTTTATAGCCCTGGTGTTAACCCACCTTTAAGCCTGCAAAAACAAGGATTAAATTCAATTTGTATACATTCTTGAAATGCACTTGAATTTTGAAAGTAATTACATATTGGGTGACAATGACAATGAATCAAAACATAAAAACGAAATGTTACAACAATATTTAAATACTCAACAACCAATAATTTATACTACATATTTGAGTCGCATAAATGCAGGAAAACTCTTAAAGTAGTTTACTTTTTAAACACGGTTGTCTTGTTCAATTTTGAAAACAAAAGGAAAAAAAAACAAAATTAAATAATAAAAATTCCAAACAAACATACCCTACTGACCTTCTAGGCCTTAAAGGATAACTTTGCGGTGGTATAGTACGACCCTCTTGTTCGGTTGGCAAGTTTACCAATGTTAGTTCGACCATGCCTAAGAAATCATCCCGTGTTAGTCGGTTTTCATCAAAAACTTGAAATACCAATTTGTGTTCAGCAGGCTTTACCTTAAATAGATTAAAACATTAATTTATCTTTTGTACATTATGTTTTTAAGTGCTAGCTATCGCTGATCATTTTACTTATTAAATTATGCCGTTCTTGAGTTATATGACGTTAAAGTGTAGAATGCAAAAAGGGAATATATATATATCCTTAACAAAATATTAGAGGTATTCAGAGTCTTATTGCCAGCCCTGGCAATGTAGCAAAAGAATACTTTTTTTAAAAAAATATATGTATTTTGAAAGTAATTTTACCACCAGTGCACTGTTGCCCACACTCTAAAAACGCATATAAACTTACTATTATAAATTGGGTAAATTTTGGTTGAATAGCACGCATTTTGTGTTAATATCAGCACAAAATGCGTAAACTTTTAAACCAATTAAACACAGCAAATTATAAATATTATCCGTTAATTCAAATATTTTACACACAAATGTGTAAATAAAATTGTCAAACAACATACATACACACATGTTAAATAACTTAAACGTCACATAAAAGTGTAAGCTTCCGTAGCGTAGTGGTTAAGAAGTGTACTTTCAAATCGGAAGGTGTCGAGTTCGATGCTGGCTGGCGCCCAATTTTTTTTTTTTTGTTTTTTTGTTATATTTATTCAATTCTTTTTTATATAAATTAACCACTAATGGTAAATTTATTCAATTTACACATTCAGAGTAAAATTACCCAATTTATAGTAGGAGTCCAGTTTCCTACTATAAATTGGGTAAATTTCAACAAATTTTGATAAGAGTGCAGGCTTTCCATTTTTTGGCCAATAAGGTCTGTAAGGCAACACATATTTAAAAATATTTTTTTCGGAATGTCGACATCTTGAATTTTGTCCATTTTTAATATCTTTTTATTATAGCTTACGAGTTTTTTTTTTGCATGAGGTTAGATTTTTTTATATTTTTAATTTATAAAACTAAATATTTTTTTTTGTACTCCAACACAATATTTTTTCAAATTTTCTATGCAGTTCTCCTAAACCCATACTTGTTTGTCGAACACATGAGATAAACTGCCAAAAAGTAAGCTATAAGTATATATTTTTTTTTTAATAAATTGTGGAAATTCATAATTTTGTTGAAATCCGACTTTTTTCAGCACAAAAGTCCAAAAAATTCCAAACGATATTGACAAACCTCGAATTACAATCTGTCTCTGACAATGTATTCTATTCAAATTTTTGCGACCCTGTGCGACCGTTCATAAACTTTTGACATAGCGGCAATAAATCAAAATATGACGTTTAGAAATGATGTAGTCAATTTTTACTCACGTTAACTCACGCTCACCCAAAAAAAAAACTTAATTTACTCACTCGTTTTTTTACTCACGCTTACTGACTATTTACGTGAGTAAACAAAACACTCCACTCTCGTGTGACTTACACTCACGCGTGACTCACGCTAAACATTTTAAACACACAAAAAAAATTGTAAAATCATTAAATAAAACTTAACCAATACAATTAAATAATTTTGACTCACGCAAAAAAAATGGCACTCTCTACGAATCACTAACAAAAAAACTAAGTGAGACGTTTTATCACTCACAAACAAAAAATTTGAATCACGCTTACTTTTAATCACGCGTAGCTCACGTGACCAGCGTCCATCTCTAGCATAAAACATTAAAGCTGGAAACGCATTTAAGCGGGCACATTTTGTCTTTAGCATTTTAATTATTTTTTTATAAAATTGTTCACGGTGCCCTGGATAGGATTTAAATAAAGTTTTGGTCTTACTCCGATTTTTAAGTGGATTATGTTTTTAGACGATAAAAGAAAAAAATGAGCCAAAAAAGAAAAAAAAGTACTAGGCGCTTTTTTTGGCGGGCAAAAAGAATTTCTAAAAAACAAAAAATAATTTATTCTTTTAAATGCATTAAAATTTATTTATACAGTTGTAAATGCATCACATATTTACTTATCAGTGATATTTAAATATATATGTAACATATTTTTCCAGATATGAGACTTAAAAGAATAATTTCACTATTAATTGAAACTAAATGAAATATGTCCTTGTAAATTATTTAAAAATGTAAGTTCTTAAAAGTTTTCAGTGTACTACTCAGACGGACAGCAAAACTCAAAGTTCCCTCAATATAGACATTAGTGATTCATTTCATTTTAAAAGAATTTATTCTTTTTTTGTTAAAAAATTTTTTCAAAACTAAAAAAAATCAGAAAAAAAAATGAAAAATGTGTTTGCAGTGCCTAAGGAAGAGTTTAACAATATAAATAGTTTGAAAAGAGATGAAGAAGTGGTTGGGACTATTTTTTTATTGTCAATCTTATGGATGCGCTAAATATCCTTTTTTAATTTTTTTATTTCGCCAAAAATGCTTTGAAAAATTTGTTTGTATTGTTCGTGTAACTTCCCTCCTTCAAAATCTTGAAACAGGATCAGTCTTAAATGTGAGAGTTAAAATTTTCATTAAATTAAAGAAGAAATTTCATTTAGTATCAGTAAATAGTGAAATTATTCTTTTAAGTCTCATATCTGAAAAAAGATGTCACATATATATTTAAATCTCACTGATAAAGGTGTGTTTATATCATCCCACCGAGTCTTTGGATTTTTAGAAAGTAAAATGTTACCAAAGTCTTTATACTGCCAAAAAATCATAAACAAAATCAAACAGGCATTTTTAAAAGAGCTGTTTGTATGCAAATCTAATAACACAAAGCCATTTTTTGAAATATTTCATAAAATCAAAAGTCTTATTGGACTGTCACCAAAATCAGATTACACACAATTTTTTGACAACTCTTAATACTCAGTGGTATGATATAAACACAGCTTAAGTGAATATGTGATGAATTTACATCTGTATAAAAAAATGTTAATGCATTTGAAAGAATAAATTCTTTTTTCTCTTTTTGTAATTCTTTTTTTTTTGTCCGCCAAAAAAAAGCGCCTAGTACTTTTTTTCTTTTTTGGCTCATTTTCCTTCTTTTAAGTTTATAGTCTAAAAACACAATCCGCCTAAAAATTGGAGTAACACCAAAATTGTATTTAAATCCTCTCCAGGGCACCGTGTGTTAGATAGTAGCATTATTTGCACATTTAGGATGGCAAATACTAATTACTTAGAAAGAAAGGCCCTCTTAAATGTGCCACTGAATATTTGAACTTTTTGACGCATTTAAAAGGGATATATTTTATTAATATCTTCTGATAAAAGCAGATGAATGCATAAAAACTCAGGAATGTAAACATTGTACATTTTCTTAGAAAGCTGTGCCCAACATTTTCGATCCGCCATTTTGATTTCAAAAAATCTGAGTTCGTATTCGTGATTAACGTTGGCAATCATTTCCTAGTGATGTTTTGAAACATTAATCAATAATTTAAATATCTTGCCCGCCATATTGGATCCGCTATATTGAATTTCGAACATCTGATTCTAAAATCAGATTTAACATCCGTACACTGAAAGAATTTTGTTCATTACGGCTATGAAAACGTACATTGATTCTATAAAAAAAAACATTAGAAGTGAGCCAATGATGCCCTTCATAGAATCTATGAATCAAATTCATAGAAACCAGAAACCTATGAAAAAGTTCATAGGCTATGGAAAAAAATTATTATTCAATTCTATTTTTATTTATTTTTTTATTTTAATTTTTTTTTTATATTTTATTTTTTATTTTTATTATTTTATTTATTTACAATTTTCAATTTTTAAAAATTTATATGTTTTTTTATTTTAACTTATCCCCACCGAGATTCGAACAGAGAACCTTTTGTTCGTAAAGCATAGTCTCTAGCCACTGAGCTAAATTATATAAACAAGTAACAACACTTAAAATGAATTTTGACTAATATATTGAGTTTGTGTCTATGCTCTGTCACAATGCTCTGCCAAAAGCTGTGTGTGTGTTTGTAGAAAACAAATATTTTGTGTATATACAAAAATGAAGCGTTATAAAACCATGCGTTAGTTGGCGAGATTTTTCTTCTTTGGTGGCGCTGATAGCTAAGGCGTCGACAATTACCACTTCAGCCGGTAGGTCTTGGGTTCGAACCCCGTTCAGGGCAGCAATGATATATTTTTTTTAATGTTTTTTTTATTTTTTTTTTATTTTTTTAATAAATTTATTCAACTATTTTAATTATTGTAACATTATTTTAATTATTAAAAGAATTAAAAGGCATATTGATGGCATTTTCTTCTATGAATGACATTCATAAATTCTATGAATTTAATAAAATCTATGAATAAAATTCTATGAAATATTTCAAAATACTAATGAATATTCATTCAGCCAATGAATTATTTCATAGAATCTATGAATTTGGTTTTATGAAATTTGTTCATAGATATAATGAACAATAATTCTTTCAGTGTAAAACTATCAAAATTAAAGTTTTTGTCCGAAACAGACAACATAGAAAAAAAACTTAATATTTTATTTGTCGCCATATTGCATCCGCCATTTTTAATTTAAAAAATCTGAGCTCAAATTCGTAAATACCGACCGCAAATACATCGACAATGATTAATTAAAGCGCAATTAGCTAAGAATTAAAAAAGCGTATCCGCCATACTGGATCCGCCATTTTGAATTTCAAATTAATTCCAAAATTAGTTTTAGCATCCGAAAAACAATCAAAATTGAAGTTTTTGGCCAAAATAGACAACATATAAAAAATCTTAAATTTAAATTTGTCCCCATATTGGATCCGCCATTTTGAATTCTAAAAGTCTGAGCTCATATTCGTTTTTAACGACTACAAATACCGCATTTACAGAAAAGGCAGGAATAAAAACAAAAAATAAGAAAAAAAACTGTTTTTGTATGTCTTTGCAATCCTTAAAAAGTGTATCCTTGAAATCCTTAAAGTATTACAAACAAATACCAACAACAGTTCTTCAAGTTTTTGCAATTTTGTCATACATACATACATATTTGTCTGTTGTTATACCCTACACCACACTGTGGTACAGGGTATAATGAGTTTGTGCTGATGTTTGTAATTACCCGAAATATTGGTTCTAGACCCACTTTTAAGTACACCGATCGACTCAGAATCACTTTTTGAGTCGATTTAGCGATGTGCGTCCGTCCGTCTGTCTGTCCATGCAAACGTTGTAAGCACGATACAGGTCGCAATTTTTAATCAATTGACTTAAAATTTGAGACTTAAGCCTCTTTTGGCCCAAGGACGAAGCCTATTGAAATTGGAAAAAATCGGTCCATATTTAGACCTAGCCCCCATACAAAGGTCCTATTTAGTTTTGGCTAAAATGACTCTAATAACCGCATTATAATAGGTATCTTTTCGAAATTTAGTAGGTAATCATGTTTCGTCAACACAAATCACCATTCCGAATTTTAAAGAAATCGGACCAGTTCTTCTTGTAGCCCTCATACAAACCACCTTCCCAATTTTCTCATAAATCTTTCAAATTTTATGAAAATTGAAAAGTATTAAAATTCTATTTGTGTATGTTAAACGCGTACTTTAATAACCTTATCACATCTGATTATCATCGGACCATTTTTGGACTGAGGCCCCATGTGAAAATTTCGGCCCATATTCAGTTAAAGCGGTTTATTGTCAACGAAAAGAAGCCTATTTCACTCAAATTTGATTTGTGGGTGTTTTTGACACTTATTAAAGGTTTGACAAAATATAGATCTAATCAGTCCATGTTTAAACTTGGGACCCATTTTCCGGAAAACTCTGGTGTAGGGTATTATATGGTCGGTATTGACCGACCATAATTTTCTTACTTGTTTTTGTATGAAAAATATCAAACAACTACGAAATTTGTTTTCTGCTCAATAACTAAAATTTTTCTCACGCTCACGCAATAATCACGCTCACGAAGACTCACGAAATTATAATTAAAAAATTTTTATATTACTTTTTTCGATTTCTTACACAAAAAGTTTTCAAATTCCTAAAAAAAATCAAACATTTATTTTAAATCAAAATTTGGTATTAAGTACCCTCTAAATTTAATATGAAGACGATTTTCTTACTTGTTTTCTGTTTCGGACAGCACAAAACAATCACGCAAACTTACGAGAAAAAATTTACTCACGCACGAAACTATTTTTTCTAATCACGCTCACTCACGATCACGTGAGTAAAAATGAATTTCACTCACGATCTGTTTCCTATACAGCAATGGTTCCCATGTCCCTCTTTTAAGTTAAAAAATCTACAATGTCCCCCCTACACTCAAGAAAAATTCGTAAATTTTTTCAAATTTGTTTAAAAATTCAAAATTTACTTGGATTAAGCAAACTTTTTGTTAAAATCATCGTTTAAACAAAGTTTTTAGAAAAAGTTTTCACCAATCAACTGAATAATTTAAGAAAAATTATAATTTTTCTAGTTTATTTAACAAAAACAAATCCTAAAAATTTGCTCGTTGCCCCCCTGAAGCAATCAAATTGCCCCCCAGTGGGGCGAGAATCAAAGGTTGGGAACCATTTCTTTACAGCATTTTTTATAAAAATAGTCAATTGTTAATAATCAGATTTAGCATTGATAACTTTCCTTTAAAGAAATGACATCAAATATATACTGTTCCATTATGTGTTTAAGTCACTGTATTTTCAAAATTCTCAAACATTGGTCCATGACAACTTTATTATTATTTTTTCCTTAATGCACGAATTTTAAAAATAAAAAAATATTGTTTTTTGACAAAATGCGCTACGGTTGCAAACTTTAAGCGCAGGTTGCGCGCTTAAGATGACCTGCATTTTTTTAATTTTTTCCCAATAATCAGCTCTTGAATTCACTTTTTTTTTTAGTTTTCAATATAAAATTATTTTAATTTAACATATTTGTCAGTATGTATGTCCATTTTATGGAGATCAGCGATAGTGTATTAATAATATAACGTTAGTAAATAATAAAACTTACTCTAAATAAAAATTCCTCATTCCATGTTGGATTAAGTGTCTAAAAGATAAAGTAGAAAAAACAAGTTGTTTAGTAAGATTTTTAAGTGATAAAAAAACCATTAGTTGTTTTAAACAGACAGGGAAACAAATATTTTTCTGTTGAAATTTAAAAAATACTACACTGAAAAAATTCCCTAGTTACATAGCACTATAGGAAATTTTACCCATTTTTTTGGCCAAAAGTCAAATTTAAAATTTTTGCAAACATTATTTTTTTTTACATTAATATAAAAAAAAAAAACTTAACAAAGTAAACAATTCTTTCTCAATTTTTCGACAGAATTGATGTACGGTTAGGTTAGGTTAGGTTAGGTTGTAAGTGGCTGCTGACGTTTTACGTCAACATGTACGGTCACTTTATGATTAGTTTTTCTTGCAATTTCTTAATTAGTTATAAAATAACGATTGAGTGCAATGAATTTTGTGATAGCTTCTAACAAAAGTTTTTATATTAAGAATTTATAGTTTTCATACATTGCTCAGAGTGATTGTTTCGAAAACTTTAAACAATATGTAAAGGAGGAATTAAGAATATTTTGTTCAAATATAAATATGAAAAGGATTAAAAGTTGTAGGAGTTTGAAAGTTTTTGAAAGACAGCATGCTGTTTGGCTTAAAGGCAATACTTGGCTAAGAAAACTTGAAACGCAGCCTGCCTCCACTAAATCGAAACCTGGGCGACCGCAATTAACTTTTTTGTCAAAATCTGCGAGAACAAAAATACGAGTTCCAGCAGAAATCTCTATAGATCTAAAAAGGGAAGTTGAGCCCCTAGCTCTTGCTTCATCTACGGCTGCCCGTAGTGGCATTTTCAAATGTAGTTGACGACTTGGAACTCAAAAATCAAATTTTTGAATAAAATCCTTATTAAAAAGTAGCTTTGTTTGACACTTCTTAAAATTGTTAAAATAAATTTCTACTGTTATCTTCGAAAGTTAGTGTACACTCAGAAAAAAAAGAAATAGTAAAAACAGTTTAGAAAACCAGATAATCTATCAAGGATCTAAAAAATCTTAGATGCGGAAACTTATAACCCGGGAACCCTGTTTGGAGCTAATTAGTTAATTTTTTAGGCAACTTTACTAATTTTTTTTTTTGAGTGTATGAAAAACTTTAAGAGTCACTCCCTCCCTCTAAAGGGTCTTCCAAAAGTCAAATCCAAAAAAATCATTCAAATCGGTCCAGCCGTTTGGCTGTAAATAATTTTGGCCAAAAAAAGGGTAAAATTTTCTATAGTGCATAGTTACGAAAATCACCAGTTGAAATACAAATATTTGAAAATAACAGAGAAAGTTATAACCAAGGAGAGGACTTTCATGCAAATGCATGTTTTTCCCTTTGGCCATAGAACAGCATAAACAAAATATCTTTGCGAATCAAAGAATTTGCTTTAAAATGGCATCGATTCGTTAGTGCATATTTTTGCATATTTTGCTTAAAATGCATATTTTTGCATATTTTGCTATTATTTTGCTATAAATGCATATTTTTAGGTCATATTTTGACAAAATTTGAGTTTTTTAGTATTTCTACCCATTTTTAAATTTTTTTTATGATATTTTTTTTGTATTAAATTTTAAAATCATTAATTTTTTAAAATCATTTCTATTTTTTTAATAACATTTTATACACACTGTATATATGTCCATCGATGCTTAAAATGCCAGACTGTATTCAAATGTTATGTTTTTTTAATAAAAATAAAAAAAAAACAAGTGGATATTTATGATTTTAAGTGCATATTTTAAGATTTTTAGTGCATATTTCAAGACTTTTTAGTGCATATTTTAGGCGCCTAAAACATAGTTTTTTAGTGCATGAAGGTCCTGTCCCTGGTTATAACCAACTGAAGCTGCAGTTGAAAACAATAATAACTGTTAGTAGATTTTAGAAAATATATGTTTATTTAGAACTAAATTTAATTAAATAAATATTTCTACCTAAAATAATATCAAAAAAACCATCTAAAATGCATTAGTGCCATAAATGCAACACAAGTTCATTAATTCGAAACAAAAATTCGTTGATTCGGAAGTGTTTTAAAAACATTTGTATTTCTTTCACGGCTTTGGAAAATGAGATGTGTACTGATGTTGCTGGTGGAGCTGTCTGGGACGGATGTAGATATCGTTTTTTTTTTATTTGGTTTAATTGTAACAAAAATATTTAGTTTTAATAAAAATATTTTTAAACAAAACATTTGTTTCTGGTTAGTTTTATTCAACAACATTTAGTAAATTTTAGCTGGAAAATTCTCAGTTAGTTTTTTCTGTTTTAATTCCCAATCACGGTCCTGCTAAAAAACGTTCAGAAATTAGCAATTTTTCTGGGCATTGTAGTATAACCTTAGCAATGTGTAAAAATGTCCTCAAACAAATATATGGGGGTCCTAAAAAGATATTTAAGTTGTTATACATTGACACCACTATAAATTTGTCTAATAGCTTTTTATGCGCTCAAACCGAATCTCATTAAGTTCTTGATATTTAGAGTTTTCGATTTACTATACTGCCAAAAATTAAAATTTTCGCTGTGTTCGGAAACCTGTAAAACCGGGATTTTTTAACTTCAAAACTTTTCAGCACATCTGAAAATAATAATTTTTCTCTTCCGAATGCTTTTAGAATCTTTCAGGTATCTTTTTTCATCACGGAGATATCGATCGAAGAAACTATTGCATTTCGGCCCTAAATATCTGTCAATTAGAAAACAAAAAGTTTTGAGTTGAGCTCATCCGCTTATATTTTTCAAGCAATACCACCAAAGATAATTTTTTAAAATATTTTTTCACACTGAAACCGTTGAATGAAATCAGTTTATGAAACCCGTTCGTGAGATATCTTAGATTTTTGATTTAACGTACGGCGTAATACATGAGGTATCACTGTACTTAAAAATCTTTATTTGAATTAACATTTTGGAGGACATTTTAATTAATAAAATACATAAATGTACATAAAATTCGAGGTTTAATCTTAAATTTTAATATAAAATTTATTTTATTCGGGTAATCAAATAATTTAAATTTAACCGATTAAATCTGAACCCCGATTAATTATTTGCTCGATTAACCGATTAAACAAGAAACCCGATTAATTGAATATCCTAGTTAGTGCAGATCGAGCACGGGATCTAATTCTAATTGTTATAAGGGTTTGAGTTGAAAAATCTAGAAGAAAATTAAATTTCTAAAAGCTATAGACATTCCTGGCATTCCTATACCGGTTTCAAACAGTTTCAGTTAAATGTTATCATCAGTAGGATTTAAATGTCGGGTTGTTTTGTTAATGGTAATTGTTTTTCTAATATGTGAATTTTTTATTAATACCCAGTCTGGAATCGAACCACGGATATTTTTCATACCATTAACAAGCAGGATGTCACCTTAGACCTGACTGCCACAACATTGCTTAGATATGCTCTTGATAAATATTCATTTTCTATTCATTACTGCTTGAATTACATATTAATAGTTTTCTACAGAGAGATTGACAATTAAAACACTTGTTTTTTTAGTAAAAATCTTGAAATCTTTTTAGCACCTCAAAAAACTTGCAAAAAAGAGAAATCTTGATATATGGCAACACTGATCGTGCAGCTCCCTAGATCCCAGTGAAGCAAGTCTCTGAACAGAAAGTGCTGGGCAATGGCAGATAAAGTGTTCTATAATTTCCAACTCAACTTTATCCATGCAACTCCGGTAAAAGTCATTCGGCGGCACATTTAACCGCTATGCGTGCTTCCCTATAAGACAGTATCCGGTAATTATAGCAACCAGACGAAATCAGTCGTGTTGTCTCACACGTCCATCCATTTGCCCATCTTTGATTAGTCTCCGTCGTGAAACAAACCTTTAGGTTTTGCTTGCAAGTTTCTAGAGGCATACCAACACACTTCAATTCTGTTGGAACCAGTGAGGTAGTTCCCTGTCTTGCAAGCTCATCGGCTTTGCAATTCCCTGGAATGCCTCCGTGCCCTGGGACCCATATGAGTCGCTTGGCCATCTCGTTTAAGGACGTGTGTCAGTTAAGGGCAGATCTTGTTTTCAGAAACATTGAATCCAGGGACTTGACCGCGGCTTGACTGTCAGAATAGATGTTGACTGGGGTTGCATCTCAAGCCGTCAGCCACTTTCTTTATTGCCAGCATCTCTGCCTGGTAAACACTGCAATGATCTGGCAATCTTCGAGCCAGGCTCAATCCAAGCTCTTCCGAATAGACTCCAAAGCCCACTTGCTCGTGCAGCCTCGATCCATCTGTGTAAAAAGTTATGGTGGCTCACCTTCCCGGAATGCCCCCATCCAAGACTCCCTGGATGGTATCATAGTGGTAAAGTGGCGCTCAAATAGGCTCATAGAGGGAGCACAGTCCACATTTTGTGGTATTATCTTCTTCACGATCGCGCTTTGGCCATCAATCGCTGCTCCTCCATTGCAGCGTGCTATTAAGTCAAATTCCCGACGTAGCCGCATACTGCCTACCCAATATGTCCAATGGTATCAGGTGAAGGAGGATTTCTAATGCAGCTGTAGGTGTAGTACGAAGAGCACCAGTGATGCACATCGACGCCATTTTCTGAACCTTCGTGATACAGACACAGTTCGCTTTTGTTTCTAAAGCAGCCCACCAGACAATGATTCCATACAGCAGAATTGGACGACCCACTGCTGTATAGATCCAATGAGCGACTTGAGGCATAAACCCCATTGTTTTCCAATGGCCCCTTTTACAGGAATATAAAGCAATCGTTGCTTTTATCACCCGTTTCTCAATATTACGCCTGAAATTCTAGAAATACTCCAAGATACTTGGTTCCATCTGAGAAGGTGATTTCAGTGCCGTCCAGAGAAATAGGATCAAAAGCAGGAATCTTGTTTCCCTTGTAAAAAACAAGTTCTGTTTTAGTTGGTTTTTACTCCTAGACCACAGCCTCTTGCCCATTTAGATAGATCTTAGAGAGAACCCTGAAGAATGTCCCCCAATGTTGGCAGATGCTTCCCATTTAGCGCTATCGCGACATCGTCAGCATATGCGACAACATGACAACCACGTGCTTCTAGAGATAGGAGCATTGAATTCAGTGCCAGGTTCCAAAGAACCGGCGAAAGAACACTTCCCTGTGTTGTGACAAATGTATCTTATTATAATCTAACACACGCGAAATAAAACAACAGCGATTTAAAAAAGAATTAACAAGAGACAAAAAATAGTTTGTTTATTTGGTTCAAATATTTTTCACAGAATGACAATATTTTCAACAAATTGAAAAACACTGAAACAAAAACTAACTCGATTGGAACATATTTCCACACCCCCTCTCAATCGATTAACCCAAGCTCATTTCGCACCTTCACAAATCGACTTGAATCTGTTGACTTCGTAAAATGTCTGCCAACTGCTTCTCTGTACTGACGGGATCAACTTTGATTACTCCACAGTTAATGTTATCTCTTACGAAATGATGATTAATATCGATGTGCTTTACACGTTTACTTTCAAGATTACTTGCTATGCCTATACAGCCTCTGTTGTCTTCAAAAATTGTTATTTGATATTTATCATCTACTTCTCTTAGATCTTGCATAATACCTCTTAGCCATATAGCTTCTGTTGTTGCTAGACTAAGGGCCACGTATTCAGCTTCCGATGATGAAGTCGCTACTTTTTGTTGCTTTTTACTACACCAAGACACTGTGCAGCCATATACTTTAAAAATATATCCGCTTACTGACTTTCTGTCTGTTAAATCTGAAGCCCAGTCTGCATCTGCGTAACCAACTACAGGTTCAATTTCACGTTTGTTAAAGCTGAGTTTTGTTGACAACGTTCCCTTCAAATACCTTACAATTCTCTTAAGGTGTTGCCAATGTACTTCTGTTGGATTTTGTTGAAATCTGCCAAGATATCCAACGTGGTAGCAAATATCGGGTCTTGAACACAGCATAAGATACATCAAACTCCCCAAAAGTTCACGATAAGGTTGATTTACGTTTTGTTCACTTTTGTTTACTTCGAGCTGTAACCCCTTTTCCATTGGCGTCTTGACTGGGTTACACTCCGACATTCCAAATTTTTCTAACAATTTATTTATGCTGGATTCTTGTGATATATACAGATTACCCACTTCGTGAACCAATTTCATTCCAAGAAAGTGTTTTAACGGACCACAATCGGACATTTCAAACTTACTTGCAAGACTGGCTTTTAACTTCTTTATACTTTCATCTTTGTTTCCAACAATAAGCAAATCATCCACATACAGAATTAAATACATCACATCACTTTTATTTTTATCAATTTTGAAGTACAAACAATAGTCATGCTTTGATCTTGTAAAACCGAGTGATATGATGAAACTATTGAATTTCTCGTTCCAACATTTCGGTGCTTGCTTTAGGCCGTAAAGAGACTTGACCAGCTTACAACACATACCTGCTTCGACATCAACACCTTCTGGTAGCGCCATATAAATATTTTCTTTCAATTGACCATGCAAAAATGCCGTTTTTACGTCTAGTTGATGAAACTTGGAACCATGATGAACTCCAACAGCCAATACAATTCTTAAAGTCGTTAACTTCGCAACGGGGGCATAGGTTTCCCAGTAGTCCATGCGCGGGTACAAGGGGGGGGGGAGGGAAAAAGGGGAAATTTCCCCCCCCCCCCCAGACCAAATTTCGAAAAGAAAAAAAAAGGAAAAAAAAAAGAAAAAAAAAAAGAAAAAAAAAGAAAGAAAAGGAAAGAAAAGAAAAAGAAGAAAAAAAGAAAGACGGAAATTTTCTAAAAAAATCTCGAAGTCCAAAAATTTTTCATAGAAAAAATTTTAAGGGGGAAAATTTTTAAATTTTTTAAGGAAAAGTGAATTAATCTGAAAATTGTCTGTGAAAAATCTTATTATGAATTTTGGCATAAACAAATTACATAGAATATACTTTTTTTGTATAGAAAAATGTTACAGGATCTTAATTTGGTTTATATAAAAATTGTTTGTCTTCTACATAGCAATAGGAAAAATATTTTAAAATCTTAAAAATGTTGATAGAACTTACATATGTAAAACTATTTAAATTTTTTTTTTTCTAAAGAATAAACTTTTTCTAAAGAAAAAATTCTCAGAATCTGAAACTTTTTTATGTGAAAAATGTCTCAAATCTTATTTATAGGAAAAAGGTAGCAGAAGAATTTTTCTATGGGAGAAAGTCTCAGAACTTCTGAATATGGGACTTATTTCAAGGAAAAAGTTCTCAGAATCTGAGTTTTTTTTTAAAAAGAAAAATCCTCAAAGTCTGAGACTTTTTATTGTCGAACAATAGTCTCAGAAGTTGAAACTTACTGAATTGGTAGAAGGTCGCAGAATCTGAGACTTTTTCAATGGGAAAAAGGTCTTAGAATCTAAGACTTTTTTATAGGAATAAGGTCTCAGAATCTCAGAAAAATGTCTCTGAATCTCTCACTTTTTCTATAGAAAACAGGTCTCAGTATGACCTTTCTATAGGAAAAAGGTCTTAAAAGTCTGACATGTTTTCTATAGGAAAAACATCTGGGACTTTTTCTTTAGGAAAGGTTCACAGAATCTCCGACTTTTTCTATAGGAAAAGTGTCTTAGGAAAATATTTCAGAATCAGAAAAAGGTCTCAGAATCTGTCACTTCTTCTTTAGAGAAAAAGTGCCAGAATTTTAAACTTTAAACTTGTTCTATAGGAAAAAGGTCTGAGAATCTGAGCCTTTAGGAATAAGATCTCAGAATTTGAAACTTTTTCTTTAGGAAAAAGTCTTAGAATCTGAGACTTTTTCAATTGGAAAAAAGGTTAAAGGATCTAAGACTTTTTCTCAGAATCTAAAATTTTTTATAGTACGAAACAAATCTAATAATCAGAGACCTCTCTATAGGAAAAATGTCTCAATAATTCTTTAAAATATGAGACTTTTTCTATAGTAAAATGTCTCAGAATTTGAGACATTTTCTGTGGAAAAAATTTTTAGGATCTGAAAATTTTTCTATACGAAAAAAGTGTCAGATTCTGAGACATTGTTCGTAAAGAAGAAGAAGTCTTATATTCTGAGACATTTTCCCTATAAAAAAAAAATCACGAAAAATATTAAAAATCTGATATTGTCTATGTAGGAAGAATTTCTTCTATTAAAAAATTCTCAGATTTTGACTCGTCTTATGTATACGAAAAACATAAAATTTTCTTTTAAATTTCTTTTAAAAATCTGAAAATTTTTCTATACGAAAATAGTCTCAGATTCTGAGACATTTTTCGAAAAGAAAAGTCTTATATTCTGAGACATTTCCCTACAAAAAATAATTTTTTCACGAAAAATGTCTCAACATCTGATGTTTTCTATATAGGGAGAATTTCTTCTATTAAAAAATTCTCTTCTTATGCATACGAAAAATATACAAATTTCTTTTAAAACAAATTTTAAAAAATTGATCTAACGAAATATGATCATGAAAAACAGACCTCCTTCGGCAAAAACTGATAAATTTGATGATTTTATAGCTTTTCCATCACTTTTTTTTTGTAAAAAAAACGTTTCCCTTTTTTTGCTCGTCAACAAAGGTGAATTTATGATTTTTTTTTTGAAGTAAAAAAAATTTTCCCCCCCCAAACCCAAAAGCTGTACCCGCCACTGCAGTAGTCAATACCATGTTTTTGAAGAAAACCTTGCTTTGTATTTGTTAAGATTCCCATTAGCATCTTCTTTAATGCGAAATACCCATTTTGATTTCAGTTGCTTCGCATTCGGTGGAGCTTTAACTAAATCCCAAACATGATTTTTCTTCATGGAATTTAATTCGTCATCAACAGCTTTCTTCCATTGTTCAGAATCATACCGATCAAAAATGTCAGAATAAGTATCAGGCACGTTGTTCTAAACTACCTCAGCATTGAAACCAGTTATGTAATCATAAAGTTTACTGGGTAAATTACTCATTCTTGTACTTCTTCTTAATTCGTTTTCAGGCTGAGATACTGCATTTAAATTTTCAACGTCAGATTCATTACTATCAGCATTAAGAGATTCATTACTTGAAGACACTGCAGCACATTCACCATCATTTGTATTTTCAGGCTCAACAGCAATACAATCAACATCATCACATTCAGACACAGCAAAACTTTCATCCTCTTTTCACAGAATGACAATATTTTCAACAAATTGAAAAACACTGAAACAAAAACTAACTCGATTGGAACATATATTTCCACATATCTGATACAATGTTACGACAAGAACCTCTTGCCGCGTACTTGTAACGAATGTTGGTTCACTACCCTTGCTACAAATATACAGGTTAGTGCTTAACAAAAACTCCAAAAGTGACTCGCCTCTATCATTTGTGTCTGTACTTCCCCATATCGAACGATGTGCATTAGAATCACAGCACACTACTAACTGGCATCCCCTAGATTCAGACTCCCGAATCAGACCGCCAACCCTCTCCGGGGGTATTGGCCCCGGATTAGGAAAATACGCATAGGTGAGCCAAATAGACTTCCCATCAAGCTCTAAGCCAGCCGCTGTAACATCCATTTCACTAAAAGCTGATAAAAAGAATATATTTAAGCCATTTTTCGCCAAGATGCAGGCTCTTGGTGAGCCCTCACCCTTGGCAACCATCAACTTAAACCTAGGGGTCTTCAATCCGCAAACCCTACCAACAGAATTCCTTGTGAGCAACAACTTTTTCTTGTAAATTTTTTCGTAAATTTTTGCTGCGAATAACTAACATTTTACCAATTAAATTGTAAATTTACAAAAAAAAAATGTAAATTTTGATTGAAATTTTACTTGATCCCAGACAGATTTCGCGTGAGAGCAAAAAAAGAGAGTAAAGAGAGTTACAATCTCTTTACTTTATTCCTCTATGATCATATCCAATTATATACAATGAGATGCAATCATATATTATCAGATCAAGGCAGATCTGATAAGATCAAAAATAATTTTTACACGGGTATATAAAATTCACATGTACTAACTTTTTTTTGATTAAAAATGGAAATATTATAAAATAAAAAGCGGGTTGAGGTAACTTACAAAATGAAGCAGAATTTCAATATGCCCACATTTTCGATTTTTAGATGCATTAAGTTGTCCTAGTAATAACTTAAATTATTGTACATTACCTTTTTTTTGGTTTTTGTCAAAACGGAATCAATATTTATGTCGCCATTTATAGTATTAAGGTCAATTCTAACATAAGGATCGCTAAAAACAATAATATAAAAAATATTTGTTAATATATCTGCAAATAAATACATATATATATATATATAAATTAACATTAGGAATGGAAAACATACCTGGCACCAAAAATGTCCTTTTTTGCTAGTGTTTTGCCATTTAATACAACAATGCGCAAGTGACAAGTATCCGTGCTGTCAGTCTATTTTAAAAATAAAAAAATAATAACGATATTTAAATAGATTTTTCGAGCTCGAGGCCACTATTACTTAAATAAAATTTGAAAGGTCTAATATTAACACATATTATTAAAATAATAATCATATTAATAAAAAAATTTTATCGTTGAGCGCAACTCCTCGATTATGGCAACTCGTAAATTGTTTGCATTGTTGACTCAGTTAACGCAACTTAAAAAAAAAACTCAGTTATCGCAACTTTTCTTCCAAAATTATCTGTTGTTATTTACATATTTTTTTATTGAAATTACTTTTAAATGTAACTGCTGCATGAAACAGTTGCGTTTGAAATTAGTTTTGGATATACCGCTACTCCAAGAATACTGAAATATTTGTGCTGCACTTGTTTTTTGCAGTGTTCGAAAAAAAACAGTACGTTATTTAACGTTCCGTTCCAAGAACACACCCAGCCAGAAATTGCCAACCGTTCCAAAAAAAAAGTACTGGGAAAGCAACTTTTTTTTGTATACCAAGCTCTTTTTAGTAAAGTACTTGGTTTTACCGAACTAATTACTTTGCTAACACTTTTTTACCAAACTAAAGGCGGTTTATATTATTAATTTGAAATATTTTTTTTTTAATAATTTTACTAAATTTTAACATTTAAAAAAACTGTTAATTATGTAATAAAGCAATTGCAATGGTGTCATTATAAAATTTAGTAAGAATACATTTTGATTCTACTATATTGATACTGTTTTCAATGTTATTTTTATCTAATTTATTAACATTGTAGAGTCCTATTTCTCTTGATGGTAGTGGAAATTGAAAAAAATCGCTACATTCAGTGAAAATATTGCCTTTCAAAAATATATCATCACTTTTGTATTTAGACTGCTTTCTACTAAAAATTTCAGTAACGATAATAACGTTTTCATTGTCGAGTAAACATACGTTATCTGGATGAATAGGTTTTATTTTAAAACCTTTAATGTTTACGAAAGAAAATACAACTTTTGATTCCGAGCTTTGTTTTATATTTCCTAGAGAGTATTTGGAATTTCTATTAAGCGGATATAGCAATGGAATATTATTAACTGAGTTATCGGAACGAAAAATATGTAGTTTTCTTTGGATTTGAGCAATTAGTTGGGGATTTTATAATAGGTTTTAAATAACCAAGACTGTTTTCAAAATCAAATGGCGAAAACTGTGATATAGGGGCGCCCATATTAGCTACATCGTCTGCAATGTGAATTAAGTTGTGGATGTTCATTGTTTGGGAATTAGAACCGTAAAAACTTGGCATAAGTTCGACAAATGTTCTTAAAATCTGCTTAGCAAACTTATTTTTTAATGTAGCCAATTTCTTTGATGATAAAATTCTGCATGCCGTGTAAAGAATTAAAAAATGCTTGTATTGATCAGATTTTAAAACGTTTTTTAATATGATACCTCCACCGTATAATAAAAAAAAATCGGAATTGTGTTGCTTTCCAGTTTCCTATATCATATAAATCGAATGACTTCCTCTGAAACTCTGATGTAATATCTTGAGACAAATTTAAAAAGTTTTTTTTGTAAAACAGCAACATTTTCTGTAGAAATAAATGAAAATGATTTCTTATAAATCATCTTTTGAAGCAAATATTTGCTTATGCCGAGATGCTACATATGCATCTCATCCAGAACAACATTCTTGACTAGGTCAATATTTAAAATTTCAAGTAGTGGGCTATTTTCCTTTGTTAAATGATGTTCTGAATTTATTTTTTCTTTAAATGGCTGCAAAGTCCTTTCATCGCAGTTAATTTCTTTAAAAACTCGAGTTTTGTTATCTGTTTCTCCTCGTACTGTGCATCTTTCACAGGAAAAAAATCCAGTATGGCTTTTAGTGCACCTAATAAAGGCACGGGCAGGCATATCGCAACAGAATGCTAGAACTTTAAAGTTAAAAATATTTTCCACTTATATTTACACCTTTAAAAATAAAACCAAAATTAATCTTGAATTCATTTTTTTAGAAATATTATACCTTCATTTATTAACAAATTGGATTCCACAACGACTTCTTCCAAAAACTCTTGTGAGGAATATGGTTTTGATTTCCGTAATATAAGCCTATTAAAAAAGGTTTACTCATATAATCTGGTGCAAACACTTTTCCCATAATAGACCAAAAACCTTTTTTGGATTTGTTAAAGACATCCATGCCATCCACATGAATTATCAACGATATACCTGCCTCAACATACAGTTTAGGGTTCACAATATCAACAAGATTTTATTTTATTCCAAAATACTGGAATTTCCCAAAAGTGTCATCTGAACTTTTCATAATTTTTGTGCAACCGCTTACAGCTGAAATTCCTAGCAATGTTTTAGAGGATTTTGGTAGTGACGTATATCCTTCTTCTCTCAAAACTATTAAAAGTTCATAGATTGACTTTTGAATTAGGGTTTTTATATTTCTTAAAACCCAATTCTTTAACCTGAGCTCTAAATGGCCGTTAATAAGGTTGCTAAAATCAGTTTCCGTTGTTTCAGGTATAAAATCCTCTGTACTAGATGAGGACATCGCTGTCAACTTCACAAAAAATTTCCTCATCCGTTGTTTCAAGATTTTGAGCATCAATAAATTCATCGTGAACGTCGGTTTTGAAGCTAATCATTTAAGTTTATTAAAATAAATTTTTAAAGCTTTCCTCACGAAACAGTTTCCGAGTGAAACTGAAGCCACAGTTTTTTCAAAGATAACTCGCTGGCTATCCGCAGCAAAGGATCAATGCGGAGGTCGAGCTGAACGATAAAAATACGATAAAACTACATAACCATTTAAGTCAAATTCGATTATATTAACATTTGAAATGTTATTTAAACGAAAATATTTTTTAACTTTAACATATAATTTATTTAAAAGGATAATTAATATATAATTTTTTTAAAATGAAAAAAAAAAAAAATATTTCGTAAGTACGAATTAAATAAAAAATAATTTAATTTAACACATTTTAAATTTTTCAATTAATTATTTAGTTAAAATGCATGGGAAAGTAAATTTTAAAATATCTCGGATATTACTTTTGAAATTACTGGGAAACGCTCTGGAAAGTACTGGGAAAGCCCAATATTTGTTGTATTCAATGTACTCTTATATTACTTTATTTTGATTCAACAATTACTTTGCCACTACTAAATGGTGTTATCATTTAGCATCTTAGCAAGTACAAAAAACCCAAAAAAAAGGTACTTAGCTAGCCAGTATTAATACTACCTTATTAATTACTTTGCCAGATCTGGCCCGTATGTATTTTTCTGCCTGGGCATTCACTAAAAAGTTTTTTAGTGGTTGTGAAGGTCTTCGCAAACAGAATTCCGAACGTTATGCCTGCGAGTTGAATAACAGAAACTTTACGATAACGTACCGAACTAGGTTAGAAACAAAATAAAGTTATTTTAGTGTTCTATTTGCGAACTTTTGAGACATTTTTTAAATTTAAAATGGAGATATCTTGAAAACTAAGCAAGATAGAGCAAAACGGAGCACTACTTAAAAAGTGTATTTTTAGAATTCATTAGGAAGTAGATTTAGTAAGCGATTCTGACGATGCCAATGTTCTAATAACATTATAAACATCGAAAATGCGATTGGGACGCGACCTTGTACACTTGATTACATTAGTTCTGCTGGCCAAAAATCCCGTCTCCACACTTTTCCATCACATCTGGTTTTTGAGAAAATTGTGGTCAAAGTTAAAAAAAATCGCCGTTTTGGTCATTTTTGGAAACTCATAGCGGATGAACCCGATGTTATGGCGACTTCAAACTAAGTCGATGGTTAAGCTAAAACTTTCCTCTTTAAGATGCAGAACTCATTTGGTCAGTCGCCTTAACTTTTTGGGCACCAATTGTATTTCAATGCCGTCATATCAAAAAAAGATTTTGGGGGAAAACACTTTATTAAAAGACAATTGGTGCTCCAAAGGTTGAAGCGACCGATGAATTGAGTTAAACGTCTTTAAGAGCAATGTTTGAGCTTTACCCTTAAAAAGTATGGAGACCGGATTTGTGACCAGGAGAATAATTGTAATCATGTTGCCTTAAATTTTTTTTCCCATGATAAGTAGCGGCAAAAATCGTTTTTTTTGGGAACAAGACATCATTGAGAGACAATTGGTGCCCAAGAGGCTAAGGCGACTGACCAAAAGAGTTCAGAATCCTTAAGAGCAATGTTTAAGCTTTAGCCTCGACTTATTTTTAAGTCGCTATCATATCGGGTACATCCGCTATGATTTGGCAAAAATTAACAAAAGGGCGATTTTTTTTAACTTTGACATCAATTTTCCCAAAAACTTGATGTGATGGAAATTGCAATTAACTGTGTAAGGTCGCGGCCCACTCGCATCAATATTTTTTCAAAATGTTCAGTAGTGTATTTTTTAAATAATTATCATTTGAGGGTATAATATAAAAGTTAAAAAAAATATTCCTGGGGAAGTTTTAGAAATTGCATTTGGTGCGTGAACTTTTTTTCATCAAAATGAACTAAAGAAAAGATTTTTATTATCTGTACAACATTGCCCATCGCGTGGTTGGATGAGCTTTTTTTCGACATAAAAAAGTTATAACCCTATTATACATATTTACGCCCACAAAAGTGTTCGTACCTCAAAAAATTGGGTCTAAGTTCAGGACTTTATACTTCATCCGACATAAAATTGTTTCATTTGCTTGACAAAAAAACAATGATCGCTAAAAAATTGCGTTTTAGAGGTTGGTTGCGTTTTAGAGTGTTGTCACTTTGTTTTGCATTTTAGGCAACGATTGTCTTTATGGGGAATGACAAAGTGAGTGTACCCCCTATACTGTAGTTAAAAGGTATAAAAACAAAATCAGTTTACACCAAATTTAAGATTAAACAAATTAAAAATAAAAAAATGTTTTTATTCCTGGAATTGTAACCTATCAAATATTAACTTTTTGCCTTTCAATTATATATAAAACTATAGTTTAGACTAATAGGCCTATTCTCAGTTATGACTCGTTATGACTAATTTTATTATTTTCAAACTTCATATTCTCTGTGTTTGTTGTAAACACAATCATAAAAAGTCTCAAAATTTAAAATTATTTGTCAATTTTGAGACGATGTGGGTAGCAGGTAGAGTTGTCAGTCGATTAAGAATAATTCGATTAATCGATCAAACAAAACCCAACTCTTGTTCGAATAATTCAAAAATGACGATTTTCGAATAACGAATAAATCGATTAATTAATGTCGATTAATCGAACAATTTTTTTTAATTAAAAAAATTAAATAAATGCTTAGAATTTGATTTATTCTCATAAATTTTGTAAGATTTTATACAAAATGTAGGAAAGTTAAAATATATTGTAGCCATAGCCCTGGATAGCACATCCATAATAGAATTAGAGGGAGTTATCAAGTTTTTAATAAATAATTTAGAAAAAATTAATAATTCTTTTGCATCAGACTTACTAAAACGTATTAAAATAACGTTAATAATTTTTCCAAATACTGGAAATTTTCCGAGCAATGAAAGTTTCTTAAAATATTCTCCAAAAAGCGAAACAAAAGAATATGCAAATAAATTATACTCCAGATTATTTTATGTTGAAAGTAATCACAATAATTCAGATAAAAGTATTGAAATAGAGAAAGTTATTAGTAATGAAAATAAAAAGCTTTAATCCGAGTTAAATAATTCAATTCAAAGTATTAAAAATTCAGAAAATAAAAAGGACTTCAGCGATATATCAGAAGATATGGTATATTTGGAAAAATCTGAAAAAGAACAGAAAAAATAGATAAACTTTTTTATGCTCTTCTTACTATATCACCTACTTCAACAATTAGCGAAAGAGTGTTTTCAAAATCTAATTTAATAAAAACAAAAACCAAAAATCGTTTGAAAGCAAAAAAATTGAGTCAACTTTTATTTTTAAAAGATTATTTCTTAAGACCAACTTAAATTGTCTTATTTGACAAAAATTAAAATCATTTATGATATATTTTATCTGAATACTTCAAATAATAATTTGTATTTGAATTATTTCTCAACAAGTATTAAAATCAACATCCATTAATTAAAAGTGATCTCAGTTATTCAATTTTTAAGTTTTTTTTAGCTTTTAACTATTTTATTTATAAGTTTTGTATGCATTTTTCGTTAATAAAAATTTTAACTTTCTTATTTTAAGATTTTTTATATGAATTATTTATTTTTTTTGTTAATAAAAATATTTTTTAAAATAATTTTTTTATTCGTTATTCTCTTCGATTAATCGAATAAATTTTGATCTTTAATCGTTTGATCGAACGAGGAAAAACAATTATTTGAATTATTCGAACAAAGTTAAAGGTCGAATAATTGACAACTCTAGTAGCAGGTCTTTATTTTTTTGAAATTTTCAAACAAAATTTGAATTTTTTTATGATTGTTTACAACAACCACATGGAAAAAATTGAGTTATGATTGAGTTATGACTTTTTTTGTGAATAGACCCCTAAAACTCTATTAAATAAATTTAAATTAATATGTTCTTTTCATTACGTTTAAAAATATTTAAAAAAAAAAACTCATTCCGACTATAGTGTTCTAAAGAAGTGGAATCCATATTATTTTCCTTCTTATTGACATATTTGACATATTTTAAACTACACTCAGAAAATTATTGCAGTTACTACATGACGGTCGTTTGTGTAGTAAGTAGTAGCTGTTGTTTTTAACTACAATTTCGGTCGTTTTTGTATGAAAAAATCTCAAACAACTTTTTTTGTAGTAGTTTCAAAAAATAACTACAAAAAATATACTACACTGTAGCAATAGTTGATTTATGTAGTTGTTTTTAGTTTTTTTTCTAAAACTCGTTTTTTTCTAGAAATTTTTATTGCAAACGAATGTGTCGAGCGAGTTGGTCGTGCGGGATGCGGAAGGAATTATTTTTATACCAAATAAATAATATCTAAATAAATTAAATTACAATTTATTAAATTTAATTATAACAAAAAATATGTTTTTGGAAAAATATTCTTGAGCGAAAGAAAATAAGTGGATAAATGAGATAACAAGTGTGTATAATATAGCGCTCACATAAGCGTGCGTAAAAACCAATCGGAAAAAAACAAAATAAAATGTGTGCAGTGTTTTGTTTTCTTATGAGCGCGCCATCTTTCTTTTCTTTGTATACACAACAGAGCAGGTACATACTTTTTTGAAACATTTCAAATTAATTCTTTTTTTTTATAAATCAATTTTGCCAAAGCATTTCGTTTTTTTTTATTCCAGACAAATTTTGATCAGTAGCGGTGAAAATTTGAAATGAACTATTAAAAAAACAAAGGTAAATACAATCAATTTATTTTGTTTAACATTTTATTAATATAATTTTTTTCTTCTATAATTCCAGATAAATACATCAAAAAATTGTCATCATGTCGAAATTCTATACAACCAACTGAAATGTATTGCTTTTTAAATAAATAAATATCAATCATTTAAACGTTTAAGAAATTTTTTAAATAAAATTTCAGGCAATTGTAGAAAAAACCACTGTATTAAACAGTTTTGTAGTAGTTTTTACTACATTTTGTAGTTGAAAATCAATAGTTAAAAACAACAACATGTTCAGTTGTTTTTACCGTTTATGTAGTGGACGCCTTTTCAACGACAAAATGTAGTCAAAACAACTGTCTTTTGTAGTAGATTTTACCGACATACTTTTTTGAGTGTACTTTTTTTGCAACAAAAAATATTCACTAATTGCTACTTTTTATGTAGTTTAAGTCTACTTCCTTTTGAACTACTTCGATTTTTTTTTGCTGGGTATTATTAAAAAAGTATGCAACTTTGAAAATCCATATCTCCGAAATTTAAAAAAATCACGAACATTTTTTGAAACGCCGTCACAAAAAAAACTGCACCCAATTTTATGAAAAAAATGCTATATTTTCGATTTATGCAAGTTTCAAACAAATTGAAGGGAAGAAAGTTTTAAAAAATGCATCCAAAAATTGCATTTGCATCAAAAATGATTTTTTTTTTAAATATTTTTTGTTAGTGCATTGGTATAAAAACGGATAATCAGTTGAATCGAATGCTTTTTGAGTCGTAGAAATCCGATAGATACTTTCGAAGAAATGGATTTCAAAGTTACATACTTTTTTGATAAAATTGCAAAATAAACATAAAATTAATACGGTATTTACACCAACGAAAACAACTTGTTTTTGAATATTTTTTTGGTTTTTTGAAAAAACTACATAAATTTTCCATACAATTTAAAAACTGCGTTGCCAACTAAAACTGGGCAAAAACTAGAATTTAGGTTCTGGTCAATGCTACTATTAATTCAGTGTGAATGTTTTTTTTAATTTTCTTTTGGTAAAAACGAATGTCAAAATAAAAATATTTGTTTTTTTTTTTTGAAATTAATATTCAAATCTTTTAAAAAAGTAAATAAATGTGTAATTTAATTTTTTTAATAACGTGTGGCTATTATAATTTTGTGTTTTTTAGTGAATTTAGAAAATAATTAATTTGATTTGACAAACAAAAACTCTTTTTATTCGGTGTAAACAGTTTGGTTTTCCAAAATGATTTTTTGCCAAAAACAAGTTAGTTTTTGTTTGGTCTAAACATAGTATAATTTTTTGTATGGAAAAAATCAAATAAGTAGTTTTTAAAAAAATCACGAAAGTTTTTTGAAACGTCGTCAGTGTGAATGTTTTTTCAATTTTCTTTTGGTAAAAACTTTTTACTAAAACTTTACTAAAAACGAATGTCAAAATAAAAATATTTGTTTTTTTGTGAAATTAATATTCCAATCTTTTAAAAAGTAAATAAATGTGTAATTTAATTTTTTTAATAACGTGTGGATATTGTAATTTTGTGTTTTTTAGTGAATTTAGAAAATAATTAATTTAATTTGACAAAGAAAAACTCTTTTTATTCGGTGTAAACCAATGGTTCTCAAACGGTGGGTCGCGACCCCCTAGGCGGCCACGGAAGCATTTCTAGGGGGTCGCGAAAAGTTTAGTAAATATGCTAAAATTATTAAAATAAAATATACAAGCAAAGCATATTTTTTTGGAAATTGCTGAGTTATCCAAATACAAAAATACATGGCTACGTTAGGATCTGCCAATGTATGCCTACCCAAGCAGAAATTGACGGCGGTTCTAAAAAAAAGCGTTCTGAAAGCACTGTAACAAAAAAAAAGCATTCTCAAAACGCTATTTTCAAACGCTTTGCGAGCGTTTTTGAAAAGTGTTCTGAAAGCTCTATAACAAAAAAAAAGCAATCTCAAAACGTTTTTTTCGAACGCTTTGCGAGCGCATTCGAAAAGCGTTTTAAGAGTTCTTTAGATTTTTTTTTTTTTTTGAAAAAAATTTCTAAGTTCCGAAATTATTTTTGAATAACAATTTTTTGTCACTTTTTTTTTGTTTTTTAAGTAAAACAAACTCATCAAAAATGTTTTTAGATTTTTTTTTTTTTTAATTTTTTAAGTTTCGAAAATTTATTTAAAAAATTTTCTAAGTTTCTTGGAGTACAAAAAAAAATTTTTTTCGGATTTCACTTTGTATCAAACAAATTATTATAACCGAACTAAAACAGAAATTCTTCACTTTGGGGTTTTAAAGCGCTTTCATGACTTTAAAAAAACGTTCTCAAAGCACTTTTTAACATCGCTTTTAAAACGCTTTAAACCAAGCGTAGATCGATGTTATCATTCGGATCATCTGAAGGCGCTTTGAAGTTGGTATGCATAACGCTCGTACAACCGTCCACAGCGCTTTCACAACGCTTTTGCGATTGTATTTTTCTGATTGGGTATTTTTTACTTATCAGTGGGCTTCAAAAAAGTCTGGAAAAGATATAATTTAATTTACCCCCTTTTTAATTTTTTCGTCCAAAGTTTAAGAATTTTAAATCCGACAACTTTAGAATATGCTCCATCTCCAATACTATTAACTTGGCCATTTTCAGCTTCATAGCTCGTTAGGGCAATGTTTAAAAAGCACAGTTTTTAAATCCGACTACTTCAGGATATGATTGCCAGGACTACATGCTATCAGCATCCTTGCTCAATTGGGGACTTTTAAAACAGCTAAAATGTTAAAAAACTGTGTTGAAAAAAATCGGCCCATGTTAGGATCTAGCCCCCATACAAACGTCCCCTTTAAATTTGGCAAAAACTACTCTTAAAACCGTATTATAATAAGTATGCTTTGGTCATTTACCTGGTCAGGTTGGTATTGCAATCCAGCGAAATCGGTTAAGTGCTTCAAAAGTTATGAGCAAAAGACTGAATTTCGGCAAAGATTTTTCGTGAATTTACGAGATAAAAAACACGCTAACTTTTCAGCCAAATCGGCCCAGTGGTTAAAAAGTTATTAGCAAAACCGTGAATTTCAGATTAGTTTCACCTTAAATTCACGTGTTGAAAACCCGTTAAACATGTTTTAAAAACATTGGTAGGCCACAAAAATATTTGACAACGAATTGTTATCACTCAAAAATATTTTTACACTAAAAAAAAAATACACCCGAAAAAAATTTTACACTCAAAAAAAAAATTAGTAAATTATTGTTTTTTCCAAAAATTACTTTAAAAAAAAGTTTTTTACACAAAATAAAATATTTCTAATCAAAAATTTTATTTTTTCACGTTATAAAATTTACTATCACTTAAAAAGGACATTGTGGTGGGTATTCATCGATTCGGCCAAGTCGAATTTAACTTTTCTCCTTGTTTTGAGATACATTCATTTCTAAATTTTTAACATTTTTCTTTTTAGAAAAACTTTATTTGGCTCGCAACGGGTTAAGCGATTTTAATGAAATTTTGATAGTTTAATAGGTAATAAAATTACCTTCCAAACGATACCCTATTTATTCTGACCATTACAAGCCGAGCTATAAGCGATTTCGCTTTTAACTTTAAAGCGATATACCGCGCGAAATATTTCTCGCCGATCCTTGATTTTTTTTCGTTTCTTTTTCTCCTTTAAAGGGCTACTTTTTTTTTCTCCTAGAAAAGAGCTACTTCCAAAAAATAAATAAATTTGGAGCAATGCCAGCCAAATAGAGTTGTTCCCTCTTCCCTCTCTCTCTGATACACTATAAAATCAGAGCTGCCGCAATTAAAATTGCCTAATGTAAATACGGTCTATTTTCTATATTTTATGCATAAAAATATAATTAGGGTTTTCACAGTGACGATTAAATTTGCCATTTTTAGTGTGGTATTTGGCAAATATGCCATTTTACTAAACGTCAAGTATTTGCCACCATTTTTTCTTTACATATCGTGAGCGCACTTTTTGTTAATATTTGCACAAAATAACTTTATTCACTTTTTACATTCACAATTTTAAAATAAACACAAAAATTCTGTATTTTTCTTTTTGTATAAATTTTTTTGTTGCCGCGTTCAAAATTTCAGCATAAACAACCACAGCTGTCTTCATTTTTATGTTTTTTTTTATTTTCACACTGGCATTTTGTTTTTAGACATGGTTTGAGTTGGGCATTTTAAGAAAAATATGCCACATTCAAATTGGCATTTTTTTGACATTGGGCACATTTGCCAAATACCAAACTAAAAAAGGCAAATTTAATCGTCACTGTGAAAACCCCAAATTTTTTGTTCTTGCAAGATGTTTACAAAAATGCAATCATATGTTTTTAAAACATTTACTGGCAAAAATTTATCCAGCAAAAACTTTCAAGTTTCTAAAATCGAACTGTCACTTTTTTCTCTCTTGTTACTGATTTTTTAAAGTACGCGAACGACTTTAAGACAAAATTCGTTATAGTTTGTACAAATTCGTACAAATTATCAGTTCGCAAACAGAACTATTGTAATAAATTTTATTACCCCCAGTTTCTGGTATACCAACGCCATTCGTTCGTGACGAATTTGTGTGTATTTTGTTATTGTAACAAAAACAAAATCCATGCAAATTCGTCGCAGACGAATGGCATTCGTATTACAGAAACTGGGGGTTAGTGTGTTGTCTATAAGTCTGTTTGCGTACCTTCACAGTAAAAATTATCAAACAACAAAATTTTAGAGAGTAAAAAAGAAATCGCTCTCAAAAAGGAAAAATTGTAAAAAGTATGCGAACAGAAATCCGTAAAAATTTGCAAGTTATCTAAACAGCTGATTTAAATCAGCTTTTAACAAATTTTGCCTTCATTTGTAAATTTTTAGTTTGATGGTATTTATTTTGTTAATAAAATAAATTTAATTTTAGTGTGTATTTTTATTATTCATTCGTTGATATTTAATCATATTTTATACACAAAAATGTAACTGCAGAATATTTTGTATTTTGTTTACTAAAATATAATCATATGTATGTTTTAAAACATATGTTTTTTTGTGCTTCATAATTCTTGCTGGCAAAAATTTATCCAGTAAAAACTTGCAAGTTTCTAAAATAGAACTGTCACTTTTTTCTCTCATTTTCTCTCTCGTTACTGGGTTTTTAAACCACTTTTACACAAAATTCGTGATAATTTGTACAAATTCGTACAAATTATTGAGTTCGCGAACACAACTACAATCACCCTCACTAGAAACGTTTCTTGTCAAAAATTCGGTATATCCGAATTTTATTTAAATAAAACTCTTAATTTTTTCTCCGGTTAATAAACTAATAATTTAATTAATAAACTACTTGAGCTTAAACGTATGCTCTGATTACGATCGACCACCCTATGCATGAATTGACATAGGCAAGTCGATTGGGTCTTGTATATGTGCTTCACATATAACTCACTTACAATAGCGTGTTAATCACGCGCAAAAAAGCTTATGTGCCCATCTCTAGTGCAGACACTAACGAAAAGTACTTGTAAAATATATGGAAGAGGTCGACTTACATCACCGTAACCATGAACTTGTCCTTCATCCAGGGCTTCTGCCATGTTGTCGTCTTATACAAATTTCAGTATGGGATATTAATAGTAAAAGATATTATTTGCAAGCCGCATAAAATGCAAAAAAAAATGTTTTATTTATTCTCTCTTGTTTTTGAATTTCTTAAATTGTTCATTCTCAAATACCACAGGCACAAGTGTATCTCATTTTTCATACCGTATAATAGAACGGGTTTATAATACAACAAAGATCGTATTTTATCGTAAACAGCAAAGTAAATTTTAATGTGGCTATTCATAAAACCTATAATATATTTAAAGTAGGTTTATTTGACAGATATTGCAGGAACAATTGTCAAATAAACCTACAATAAGTCTGTTATAAGTATTATGAATAACAGCCTTAAAATGTAAATGTTTGATTAGCTCATTAAATGGACTTAATTTTTTTTTTAACATGAAAAAATTAAGAACAGCTTTAATCACACCAAAAAACATTTACTGTATTTTTCATCTTCAGCTAGTTTTGGTTATTTTTTAAACGGTCTATCTAATTTATTTCATAATTTAATTAATATTTGCTGAACCCGAATAAAACGATGGTGACGACATACATACATATTACATTCATTCCTTAGAGAGCGAATAAGTGAATGACTAATTATTAAAACTGAAAAAAAAAACATTTATTTTTTACACTTGCACCTTTAATTTCTTTTCACTTTTTTTGTAGATAAGATTTTATATATAGATTTTTTTAATTTAATATGAGCTTTTTTGTTGTTAATTTGAGTTATTTTAACAGTATGAGATACACATATACAACTACATACTACAATGAAGGTAACCACTTTTTTTCAATTATTTATTCACAATTATTAGCATGTACGTAATATTCATTATTCGGTTAATTTTTGGAGTTTTTAATTCTTTTTCGCTGATTAATTGTATTTTTAGCGTTAGTTTTTCGTAAAAGTTATTAAATGCCACATAGTTATCATAATTGAAAATTCAATTTTTCATGACACACATACATATCGTCTACACACGCACGCACACACAAGCAGGCACGCGCTAATTGGTAATATTCCGGTTAAAGTACTACGTTATTTCTCTTCCTAAACTAAACTAAAGTTTGGTAAATGGCAGCCCCAAATGTCATCTGACATGTTCTCTCCTCGGTGAATTTGTTTTGATATTTTTCTTTGTTGGATACCATCCACCCATTTTATTTGGTTGTTGTGTGCGTGTGTGTTGCTACTACGAGATTCAATATTAACAGCTGATTCAGACAATAAAAACATCTGATTTCTGGGGTTTGTTTTTTGTATTATTCGAATCATAGAGTAAATATAAATGAGAGACATTGGGCTGGTTTATAAGAGAAACCTGCTACACAGTAAAAAGTTTTGGGTTATATTTAAAACCTAGCGGAGCACATTTTAAACTACTTTGGAATTAAACTCAAAGTTAAATACGAAATGGGTTATATGCTAAACCACATAGGGATTAAAAATTTGATTATCTTTATGTAATTTTTTTTAGTTTTATTTTGATGCCAAAAAATAATTAAATTTCTCTCTTGAAAAACTTATAAAAAATAAACGTCAAACGTCATCAAAAAATTGTATTTCATCAAGTTTAAGATAAACACTTAACAAGGAATTAAAAACAGCTGTCATATTGAGTGAACAAAAATGCTTTTTAATTCAATGAAAGTGAGAAAAGAGGTTAGCAATGTACACAAAAGTAAAATCTTTATATAATCAAAATTTGTGATCCAGAAAATGAAGATTTTACTCCGACCGAAATATAAATATCAAGTAAGTATTAACTACAAACTAGAGATGCGCGCGTGACACGAATTTTTCGTGATTCACGTGATTCACGCGTGATCGTGAGTGAAATTTATTTTTACTCACGTGATCGTGAGTGCACGTGATTAGAAAAAAATATTTCGTGCGTGAGCGTGCGTGAGTAATTTTTTCTTCGTGATTGTTTTGTGCTGTTTAAAACAAAAAACAATTAAAAAAATCGTAATTTTATTGAATTTAGAGGGTAATTATTACAAAATTTTTATTTTAATAAATTTTTATTATTGTTTTAAGGAAGTTAAATACTTTTTTTGCACGAATTCGAAAAAAGTAAAACAAAAATTTGTTAATTTGAATTTCGTGAGTCTTCGTGAGCGTGATTATTTCGTGAGCGTGAGAAAAATATTAGTAACTCACGTGAGCGTGCGTGAACGTGAGCAGAAAAAATTATTTCGTGCGTGATCGTGCGTGAGCAATATTTTAATTTCGTGAGCGTGAGCGTGCGTGAGTCAAAATTCACTCACGCGCCCATCTCTACTACAAACGTTTATCAATCATTTTAATTGATTTTTGGTTAACTTTACTTTTAGGCCAGCTGAATCTTGAAGCAGAAGGCAGAGAGATGGAATTTTTAGATCACGACGGTGCCTACCCCCAGGAATAATTTCTTAATATAGAAGCAGTAGCAGTTTGATTTATGCAGAGTTGTGCTGAGTTTGGGTGACAAATCAACAGTCCTCTGGATTTTAACTTTATTCATGTATTTGGTCTGTATTTCTATTCAATACACAAAAATATTAAAAACATAACCTTACATTTGTTTTATTTATTTTTGGAGAAATTTAAGTCCTGCCTTGTTCAAATAAACACCTGTTTAGGTGTAAAATTATTTCCATATTTTGGTTTTATTATAACACCAAGGTTACCAACTCTAGAGGAGAAAAAATGGCTAGATTTCAAAACAAAAATGGCTAGATATGGCTAGATTTCGAAATTCATTATAAAACCCTAACATATCTCATTAATACCCTATTCACACGTACAGTTTTAAATCGTTTTTAGCAGCAATATTTTTAGCACTTTCTTTATTCTATTACAGTATATTGACAGAAAGTGCTAAAAAAAATTGCTAAAAACGATTTAAAACTGTAAGTGAGAACAGGGTATAAAATTTACCTAGAGACGTTTTATACCGGTTTTAACACTTACGGGCTATGTATTATTCATTAAATTAACATTTTGGAGATGTATAATGTGTTTTGATCAATTGATTTATTTTATTAAAAAGATATAAAGTGATGCGAAAAAAATTATGAATATTTGTTCCACAATCTACATCCTTAAAACAAATATAATCTAAAGAAGTAAAAAACAAAAATTTTAAAATGTGAAAGGATATAAATAATGATTGCGACGACAATAATGGAGGGGAAACATAATATGATTGAAAAATTTTATGATTGTAGCGATCATATCACGATCATCGCTAATAATAGTATGATAAAAATTGGCATTTTATAATTGTAGATGATCATAGTATGATTGTCAAATCATATATATGATCAATTATGGGTGATTTGGTGTGATGCAATCATATTCAAAACCTGTTTTTTCTCTGTGTGTAGATTAAGGAAAAATATTTAAATTTACTTGGCTTCATTAAATATTATTTTTAACGTTTTTTAATTTAATTATTAACCCTGCCTATCTTCAAATCACTCCAAAATATTAAAAATTTTTATGCGTATTTGTGCAGTATCAATGGATTGGACTCATATAAAAACAAACATTTTTTTACAATTTCTGTATAAGAAACAATCCAAAAAATTCTCGCACCAGATTTAAATAAATTAAAAAAGCTCAACATCCATTGTTAAAATGGCGCTGTTTTTTTTTTTTTATATATATTAAAAAAAATTGCGATATTTTCATAAGAATTTAGCGTCGCATTTTCAAGAAAAGTTTGTATAAAAAAATGGCTAGAGCGGAAACAAATGGCTAGATCTTCCGGCTAGATATAATCTAGCCATTTTTTTATGGCTAGATGAAAATAAAACCGCTAGATCTAGCCGGAAAATGGCTAAAATGACAACCTTGTATAACACCCAAAAATAAATTCAAAATCCATTCTCTCACTCTCTTTTTATCTCTTTAAAAGTAATTTTTTTATGGAATAAATTAAATTATTTTTGGCATTGTTATATATACACACCAGCTAGGAATTAAAATTAACCCAAAACTTTTTACTGTGTACTCAACTGTTAAGTTGTATCATGTTTTAGTTAGTGTCTCTTCACAATACAGCAGCAAGCAGCAGACAGCAAAATTTCCACATGTATTTTGTTGTTGTGACAACAAAATACATGCAAATTCGTCGCCGACGAATGACGTTCGTGTTACAAAAACTGGGGATTAGTTGACTCTGTTCAACGCATATTTTTATGAATTAGTTGTACACAGAGCTTCGAAGGATTTCATTCTCTAATTCATTCCTTAATTAAAATTTTTCATCGCTTTTACCAAAAAAAAAACCATGTGAAAAACACCATTTCCATTTTTTTATGAATTTAAGAAGAAAATAGTTACATGATTTTTAAATATTTCTGAAATACTGATTAAATGGTGTAATTTGTTTTTTGAGAACCGCACTGAAAAAAATAACCTCCCTGATATTAATGTAACGGATTCATTATTTTGTTTTCATTACTTAAATGAAGGAATTCATAAGCTGATTGAAATTTCATGCATGTTATGAACAAATTTTATGAAATTTGTTTCATTATATTTCATAATTTCATTAAAAAATATCATAAGATTTTTTAGAACTAAATACAACTCTGCGTTGCGAATAAGAGAAAGAAAACAGAAAAAAAACATACGACGTTTTATTACACCACGCGTGTTTAGTCTAATTGTAATTTTTACATGTGTGTTAACTTTTTTCTAATAAAATTAAATAATTTTATATTTTTTGCTTTGTTACTGAAACTTGTGTGTGTGTTATGCTGCTTATATCTAATTGAAATTACAAGTGAAAAGTTCCGTATAAGTGTTTCTTTTGACTGTTTCTTATAAATTATAATATAATTTGCAACAGAAAAATAGTTTTTTAAGTCATTAAAATTTTGTGATGAAATGTAGGGTAATTTGTGTTGTTCCATTGCTACGTTGTTGCTACGTTTTGGCAGCACGTGTTTTTAACGTCATCGCGTTTTTGTCTTTTATAGTTTACCTTATATGGCAATTCAGACCAATTTAAGTTTGGAGTAAAATTTTGTTGTGTGTAAAAACCAGGTGAAAACCATAAAAAGTGTGCAATTAAGGGTCATCTCACAGACTCAATTCCGTTCGGAATTGGAAAAAGTGGTTCACACGTAAAACGCAAAGCAAATACTTTTTTTCGGAATGAAACCACTTTTAGCAATTCAATTCCACTTTGATTTTTGAAAGTGATTTCATTCCGAAAAAAAAAAATTGTTTTGCGTTTTACGAGTAACAACTTTTTTTCAAATCCGATCGGAATTGAGTCTGTGATATGCCCCTAAATAAAATTGCAGTGACGTTTACAGTGATGGTTACATGTGACTTACCAAAATTGTTATTAATGCAAATTTTCACTTATTGGTGCATGATACGTGCTGTTTTTAGGTAACTTGTTCCTAACTTGATTAGGGGCTTTCTATGGAAATTTTGATAACTTTAACCAACATGAATTTATCGTAATTCCCATATCAGAACCTTAATAAAGTTAGCAACTAGTTACTTGTAAAAAGCAATTATCATACGCTCATTACCAACTACTATTCCACATTTAATCAATGGATATTTTCATACATTTTATGAAAAACTTCATAAAACGTTTCAAACAAGTTCTACGAATATTTTCATTATTTATATGCAAGTTTTCATTGAAAGGAACTTTAATGACACCAGTTTCATTAATCAAATGAAACCTGTCTTCGGTTGAAAACGTGAGTCATTTTTCATTAAGGTTAAGTCAATTTTCATTAATTTCACGAAGCTATTTTTTTCAGTGCGGTACCAGGATCAGAACCGGGAATACCGAAAACCGGGAAACGGGGGGCACTACTTTAGACTCATTCGATTCAAAAAGTAGTGGCCACTTAAAATCGGGACGCATTAAAGCGACCATATGAAACAAAAAATATGTTAACATTTTATACATTAATTTAAAGGTAATTTTTAAGGCTTTAAAAAAAACATAATTGGAAGTTTTTTGTGTCCTTATTTCGAATAAGTTTTCTGGCTTCTCTTTTAATGCCTCCTATCAACCGCCGCACAACTTTTCTTTCCACTTCTCCAGCATATTTATTCCACTTTGTTTTCATAAAAAAATGGTTATTTACTGTTCATACACACTTTTTCAATCTACGTTTAACAATTGCCCAATATTTCTTGATTGGACGAAGATTTGAGCAATTTGGTGATTGGTGTGTTTTCATCATCCATAACAACGCAGCCCTTAACTTTGGTCAAAACCATATCACACAGTAATCTGGTACGATTTTTTGCTACTGACAAGGGAAGTCTCCCTAGTGTCACCCGCGGAATTTTATGGAATTGGTTTTATTTTGTAGATCAAAAAAAATAAAGGGACACGTATTTTTTTAGCGGCCCAAATTCATATTTAGGGGGTGAAAGGGAGGGGGGAAGACAAGGCCATTTTTCAGTTTTTTTCGTTTTCTATATATATAAAAGAGTAATGTGACTGACTGACTGACATACTCATTCATCATCGCCCAGCCCAAACCGCTGAAGCTAGAGACTTGAAATTTTGACGGTAGGTTGGCCTCCCGGAATATAGATCCACTAAGGCTGGATTTTTGCCAATGTTGATTCTAAGGGGGTAAAAAGGGTAAAAAACTGTACTTTTGGAACTTTTTATATGTCCTGAAATAATGGTCATAGAGACTTGAAATTTGGACTGTATGTTCACCTCCCGGAATATAGAACCACTAAGGTTGGACTTTTGCCAGTGTTGATTCTAAGGGGGTAAAATGGGTAAAAAACTGTACTTTTGGTACTTTTTATATCTCCTGATATAATGGTCATAGACACTTGAAATTTGGACTGTATGTTCACATCCTGGAATATAGATCCAGTAAGGCTGGATTTTTTCCAATGTTGATTCTAAGGGGATAAAAAAAAGGTAAAAATCTGTACTTTTGGTACCTTTTTTATTTACTTAAAAAATTGTCACAGAGACTTGAAATTTGGACTGTATGTTCACCTCCCGAAATATAGATCCCCTAAGGCTGGATTTTTGCCAATGATGATTCTAAGGGGGTAAAAAGGGTAAAAAAATGTACTTATGGTACATTTTATATTTCCTTAAATAATGGTACTAGAATCTTGAAATTTGCAATGTAGGTTCACCTACCGGAAAAAATATTCACTAAGGCTGGGTTTTTGCCAATGTAGATTCTACGGGGGTAAAATGGGTACAAAAAGTGTACTTTTGGTACTTTTTTTAATTTACTGAAATAATGGCCATTCAAACTTGAAATTTGGAATGTAGGATCCTTTAGTGAAAAAAACATTCTGGAATAAGTACTTTCTGAAAATTCCGTACCGTTTATAAAAAGTACCTTTTATAAAAAAGTACCTTTTATAAAAAAGAACCTTTTATAAAAAAGTACCTTTTATAAAAAAGTACCTTTTATAAAAAAGTACCTTTTATAAAAAAGTACCTTTTATAAAAAAGTACCTTTTATAAAAAAGTACCTTTTATAAAAAAAGTACTTTTTATAAAAAGTACTTTTCATAAAAGTGTCTTTTATAAAAACTACCTTTTATTAAAAGCACCTTTTATAAAAACTACCTTTTATTAAAAGCAGCTTTTATAAAAACTACCTTTTATAAAAAGTAACTTTTAAAAAATGTACCTTTTATAAAAAGTAACTTTTATTTAAAGAACCGGAAGTACAATTTTTGGTACTTTTTTATTTCCTGAAATTATATTTATAGAAACTTCCTACACTCATAGAAATATCTTAGTAGAAAAATTAGTAAACCCATTGTAGATCAAGTTTTACAGAATAATGCCGTATTCAACAAAAATTAATGTTGATATCGTTGAATAATCAGTATAGTTGTTTCATCTATTACAATGGCGTCTACAGAATTCAATAGATAAAACAAAAAAGAAAAAACAACCCTGTTCGTTCGTTTTTGTTTTTATTATAACGAGTGAACGAGTGAGTTGGTAGCAATGTGAAATGTCTCTTATAAAATTATTTAATGTGTTTGTTTCTTATAAAATTATTTAATATTAGAAAAATAAATAAAAATAGGATCTGATCTGTAAATATTTGGTAAGTAATACATTACATTGATTACTTTATGTATTCATTCTATATTAAAACGTTTTTTATTTTTAGGATTTTGTTTTGGTATCATCAGAAAACTAGAGAATGGCTAATGGGTGCATAATATGAATAAACGAAGTGTGTGTGAAAATCTTTGTGAAAATCTTCAAATATTGCAGCTTAAAAAGCCGGAAATAAAAATAATATTGTGATATATACTTAATAAAAGAATATTTACAAATAACAACAAAGTTTTTTTTTTAATAATAAAATTTCTTATATTAACAAAAATATGAGTTGAATTTACATAAAATACGAGTTGATTAACAAAAAAACGAGTTGATCAACTTTTACAAAAACTGACAACAATTTTTATTGAAATCAACATAAATATTTGTAGGGTCAAAATCAACAATGATTTCTGTTGAATTTACAACGATTTTCTTTGGGAATACAATGATTTTTGGTTGAGTGTATATTTCCTAGAATCTTAAAATTTGTACCTTTATAAAAAGTACATTTTATAAAAAGCACCTTTTTTTAAAAGTACCTTTGATAAAAAGTACCTTTTATAAAAAGTACACTCAAAAAAAAAACTGTAAAGTTAGCAAAAAATTTAGTTAAATTTAACTAAAAAAACACCTGTTTTTGAACCTACTAAATTTCTAGTTAATTTAACTAAAAATATTTAGTTAACTTTTCGTAGAACGAATATAGCAAAAAAAAAACGTAACTTTAACTAAAAATTCAGCTGAAAAGTTCGTAACATTTTTATGTTCGTATTAACAAAAAAAAGTTAAGTTCAGCTAAACTTTTTGTAAAAAAATTGTAAGTTTGTTAAATATTGATTTTATACACTAAAACTTCGCTTATTTTTTCTCTTTTTTTCATAGCATTAAGTTCAGCTTAAGTAGAACTTATGAGATTTGCATAGGAGGCTACACAAGAAATTTCTAACATTTTTTCACATGACAAATATGTTACGAGAAATCAGCAAATTAATTAATAAAAATTCGTAAACTGAGTTTTAAAGTCAACAAAAAAAATTAATTCAAAATTTGTTCAAAACTAGTATTTTCGTAAATTGAACTTAACTAAAAAAGTAGTTAAAACGCTAATTTTAACTAAAAATTTGCTAAAAAGCCAGTAAACTCCAGTTAACAAAAAAAAATTTGTTAACTTTACAGTTTTATTTTTTTTAGTGTAATAAACGAAGTGGATTCATTTTGCTACCTTGGTAGTACATTAACTGTAGATGGTGGGTCGGATAAAGATATAAATGACCGGATCAATAAAGCTCAATCAGCCTTCCAATCGCTTTACACAATTTGGAGATCAAGCAATATCACTAGAAAAACCAAACTTCGTATTTTCAACAATAGTGTTACAAGTGTACTTCTCTATGGCTGTACTACCTGGAGATTAACTCAGGAAAACTTGAGAAAGCTACAATCATTTACAAACCGCAGTCTACGCCAAATCCTACAAATTTTCTGGTCGTACTGGGTCACAAACGAACAGCTTCTTGAATAGGCAAACCTCAACTCGATCGAGAATGAACTAAAAAAACGTAAATGGAAATGGATTATGCATACACTTAGAAAGCCTCCACATGAAATATCACGCGCAGTGATGGAGTGGAACCCGCAAGGTCAACGAGGTCCTGGTCGACCACGCTTAACGTGGATAAGAAACATAAAAAATGATTATGAAGATATCGGAATGACATGGAACCAAGTTAAATCATTAGCTAATGATCGAAAAAGATGGAAAGAGTTCGTTGGCGCCCTAAGCTCAAATTGAACGTTTTGTTTAACTTTTTTTTACTATTGTAATAAAAAATTTTATAAATAAAGGAATTGAAAAAATTTTGCAACTGCATATCTAAATGGCGATATTGACGAAACAATTTTTATCGATATTGACGAAACAAAATACCTCCAAAAAACGCTAAAAAAATCATTAAACAAAAATGTATTCGCGAAATGTTGTTTTAATGAAATTTTTGAGTTTAGCGATTCAAAATACATATAAAAAAAATTATTTGCAGTTAGTTCGCAGAAATTGTTTTTCATTTGTAAACAAGAGTTATTAACAAAAATCAATAAGTCGTTTCATGAAACCACGTTTATAAATAAACCGCTTATCACCCCAATTTGGGATTTGCATATGTTGTTAAGTACATTTTGGGCTATATGTATGTGCAAAAAAAATATAGGAAAATTAAAGATACGCATTTTGAGATATTTGCAAATTAAGGACATTTTTTTAATTTCAATATCCTTTTTGCAAAGCATCCTATCCTTTTTCAAAATTCTATTTTAAGTACGGGACATTTCCATTTGCGCTTTATTTTGTGACAATCGGATGATGCGTTCCAAAGATACGACCATTTAAACATTATGTATTTCTCATAAAATTGTGGCAAAATACCAACTTTGAACAGCGATAAAACGCGAACCAATCACAATTTCGACTAAATAACAAAAACCGAAATTCAATAAAAATCAGAAGAATAAATATGTTAATTTTTGGATAAATTGAACCACCATTGGCTGATTGCCTATGCTATTTAAAATGGAACCAGTCTATAAAATAAATGTGAATTCAAAACACCAAGAGAATAAAAAAAATAAAAAAATAATATTAAATTTGTATTAAATTATTTACTCAATTTTTTTTTTTTTAGTTTTTGAGTAAATTTTTTAATTGCGTCAATTAAAAAATTACTCAATTCTTTTTAAAAATTTAAACAAGTGATTACTCAAATTGTTTTTCTTAATATTATCTTCTGTGAGTTATTTAAAAGGAACAGAGAATTTCGGTTTACATTACAAGTCGTCTGATGAAGAACTTACTGGCTTTTCTGATGCAGATTGGGGAACGAACATATTGGGGAGCGAATATAGATGATAGAAGTTCGTATACTGGGTTTGTTTTTAACTTAGCAAATGCAGCTATAAGTTGGGATTCACGACAGCAAAGAACTGTTGCTATATCAAGTACAGAAGCTAAATATATGTCACTTTCAGAATATACTAAAGAAGCTATACAATTAAGGCGTTTACATTTTCCAAATGAAAAATACATTTAGAAATTGTTAAAATACATTTGGAAAATTTTAAAATACATTTGGACAAATTTTAAAATACATTTGGAAATTTTTAAAATACAATTGGAAAATTTTTAAATACATTTGGAAATTTTTAAAATACATTTGGAAATTTTTATACTACATTTGGACAATTTTAAAATACATTTGATCAATTATAAAATACATTTGGACAATTTTAAAATACATACATTTGGAAAATTTTAAACTACATTTTAACTTATTGTTTCTGTAAAGACAGTCGAGCTCAGGCTCTAATTATAATTATGTATTATAATTTTTCGATTTGTTATATATGGTTTTTGAATTGAGAAAAGTGTGAAAGAAAAATTTAATTTTTCTAAAAATTTAAGACATCCTGGTTTGTTTCTTACTAGTTTCATATTATCCAGTTATAATAATCTTCAGAAAAAGTTTTAATGTCAAATTTATTTAGTTAATAGTCAATAGAACTCTATATGTGAAAATTATTTACAGATCGCAGCCGCCGAGGATTGAACCCATCATCATCTGTAATACTTTGCTATTAACTGCTTGTAACGTACAATCACTCTAGACCGATACGCCACGAAGGCTGTTAAGCAAGTATCAACTAAATCTGATTTTTTCAATTCGAGTGGTGTTGTTGCTGTAGTTTTTTTCTAACAGAAGTGTTGTTATTGCTATTTTATGTAAATAAACTTATTTTTAGTAATCATTATTCTTATTCCTCTCCTTCATCAATTCTGATCAAAGTACTTATTTTTGCAAACGTTGCCAGACATGGTCTATATTTTAGACACAAATGTTAGGTGTTGCCAGTTTTCCAAAGATACTGATATTGCCACTTAGGGCAATTTTAAAATACAATTTTAAAATACAATTGGACAATTTTAAATAGATTTGGGAAATTTTAAAATACATTTGGACAATTTTTAAATTAATTTGGACAATTTTAAATATATTTGGACAATTTTAAAATACATTTGGACAATTTTAAAATACATACATTTGGAAAATATTAAACTACATTTTAACAATTTTAAATTACATTTGGACAATTTTAAATAGATTTGGGAAAATTTAAAATACATTTGGACAATTTTTAAATTAATTTGGACAATTTTAAAATATATTTGGACAATTTTAAAATACATTTGGACAATTTTTAAATACATTTTGACAATTTTAAAATTCATTTGGACAATTTTAAAATTCATTTTGACAATTTTAAAAGATATTTGGACAATTTTAAAATACATTTGGACAATTTTAAAATACATTTGAGCAACTTTAAAATACATTTGCAAATTTTTAAACTACATTGCAAATTTTTAAACTACATTGGTGTAGTATTCGGCCAAGTGGAATTTATTTTTTTTTTTTTTTTATTTATTGAAATACAATTCACAAACCAAGCCCAAAGGGCCAAATATGGTTAACATACTACTCACTTAACTTAAACTAATAACTAAATAAATACAATTTTTAATTTAATAATGAGATTTTAATTTTTATAAAAAAAACTAATAATAACCCTAAAACTGCGTTCAAATTAAATGTAAATCAATATAAAAAATAGTACATTTCTACTACACTAAGAAAAAAAATATTAAAATCAAACAGAAACAACTTTAAATTAAATATAAAACAGTGACGAAATAGAACAAAGTTTGTTTTTATTTAATTTAAATATGTTTCTAATTGTTTTTAACATGACACGATTAGTAGACAACATGTTAAAATTAAGATGTAACAATATTGTTTTAAAATTGGCCATGCTAAATTTAAATATGCAACAAATTTTAATTTAAAGTTGATCAATATTAATTTTAATATGCAAATTTTTTTTCTTTTGCAGCTTTTTACTTACCTAAAAACCATGAAACTTAAAATAAAACAATAGACATTTTTGTTTTAATTTTTTTTAAATTATTTTTACAATATTTTTTAATAACACATCAAAAAAATTAACACTACTCTAATTGTACATCTAAGGTAGAATTACATCCAAGGCTTTGGCTTTAAATATTGCTTGTTGGCTTTATTTTTTGCTATACATAAAAAAATCAAAGCCAAAGCCTTGGATGTACTTCTACCCTAATTGTAGCACTACATCTAATTACAACAAATGTAATTAAATACCAAAAATGAAAAATAAACATACTTAAATTAATACTATATACCATATATAAAAAACTAAAGTTACAAGTTTTCATTTTCTGCCAATTACATACATAGATACATCCCCTCCTCTTCTCTTCTTTGTCTTTTTCACTTGGTTGTTTTTACTTTTTTTTAGTTTTATTTTTGTTTTAATTGTTAATAATATTCTTTTTCACTTTAGTTTTTTAATTTTTAATTTTACTTTAGTTAATTTAATTAATTTCACTTAAAACTCGCCACATTTAGAGATGTGAAAAATGTGCGTCTTTTTTTTAATGAAAAAATATTTTAACATTGTATCTACTTAAAATAAAATTGCCCCACTTTACTATATTTCTTGAAAAAAAAACTTTAAATGTCAAAAAACAAAATTGTCCAACTTTAAAATAACCACGAAAAATATTGTTTTTAATACAAATATTTGAATAAGATTTTTTTAAATTTTTAACGACTTTTATGGACAGCATATTAAATTTAAAGTGATCAATTTTAAATTAAAATTGTATGCAATTTTAAAACAAACATATTTTGTTTAAATCAATCAAAAACAATATTAAAATTTAAATTTTTCCAAAAATATGTAGCATACTTAAAATAAACATGAAAATATTTGATTTAAATATGTTTTTTTCCCTCAGTGTAGATTAAACCCTTTACATTTCTAATAAATTCTTGCGGGTAGCATGTTTGCCAAGTTTATTTTTAAAACGTTAACTGAGAAATCAAAATGCATAAGTTCTCGAGGCAAAGAATTCCAAGCTCTTATGACACGAACATGAAAAGAGTGTTCATGAATTGAAGTATTTATACGCGGAAAAATTAACTGTGGATTTCTTAACGAGCGCGAAAAAACGAATTTTCGACTTAAATACTCAGGACAACTTGATACAATAACTTTATAGAAATGTAACAACAGTCGAACTTGTATAAAGTTCTTGATCAGAAACATGATCACGTAATTTAAGATTATACACAAACCTTATAATTCTAGTAAAGAGAAGTGCGTATCGACGCATTTCACCTTTTTTAAATCCTGTAAAAACTTCTGCACAATATAGCAAATTTAGACATTAACAATGCATGAGCAATACGCTTCTTGACAATAAAGATTTAAAGCATACAATCTACGTAAAGTATAATTAATTTTGAAGCATAACCAATTAATTTTTTTACTTCTTTAAGATCGCATTTTTGTATATTAGTATTGTTTATCTAACTTACCATTGTAGCTAAAGACCGACGGGGTGTATGCCCACTGTTGTTGCCATAAGCTTGTGAACTTGATAATCTCCGTTGTTGGCCAGCAACCGAAGCAGCTCGACGGCGAGGTGGAGGTTGAGGGACATCATTAGCAGAAGAAGACATAGTCAAAACCACACCAGCTGAGCTAGAATTTGACGAACGAATCGACATTTAGATATTTCTTTTGACACACTATATCGAACAATTCTTTGAATGGTATAATGTAGACTCCAAAGAAAAAAATCTGAAAGAGAAAAATTGAAATAAAAAACTACACTCAAAAGAAAAACTCTGTCAAAAAATTTGTTAAATAACTTTCAATTTGAATTAGCAAACTTTCAGCAGATTGTTCTGTTGCAAAGGATATTTTTACTTAAATCTCTGTCAGTGCAGGAAAAGAGCAGGTTTCTTTACTCATTACCTATCGCGACACCTCCATACAAATATAAGTTGATATTCAGAGATTAGAAATACTCCAGGGAAGTAGTTGGAAGTTGTTTGAAAGCTTGGAGTACTTCTTATCTACTGAATATCTACTTACTTTTGTATGGGAGTGTCGCGGAAGGTAATGAGTTAAGAGCTGAATGAATTTTTATGGAGTAGAAAAGAATGCCTTTGCGTTTTTTTCTTGTGTTTTTTTGTTATTTTTGTTGTATTTCATTACATTTGTTATAGTTATAAAGCACTCCAAATAGAATTACTCCGCACATTTTTTGCTGGGGCTTTATGTCTACATAATTATGGAAGGTGTAGCCGGAGATTATTAAAGGGGCAGTTGAAAAAAGTTTTCAGATTTTTTTTTGCAAATTTCAAATAGCTATAAAAATCACAACAACACATCAAAAATTATATAGCATATGAACACAAATCCACCTAAAGTTACCAAACTACTGTGGGTTTAACCTTTTTAACACACACAAATATGAAAAATAATTCTTTGAAAGCAAATTCTCTTGGATATCACTGTGTGTAATTTTTTAAGTCATGGCAAAATAACCATATACGGACACCACTACGTGATAAAAGACTAAAAAAAAAAAAAGACCCGTGTCTCCCAATTTTTTCCAAAGTCATGCACTTTTTTTTTATAGGCCGCCAAAGATTTGGGGCCTTGGTATCATTTTCACAAAAAAGTGATCATTTTCTCGGGCTCATATCTTGCAAACCGTTCAGAATTTCAATTTACTCTCTGAGGCAAAGTTGTAGCTCTTGTCATAAAGAACAAAAATTGCCAACATATAAAATCAGAAAAACTTCACCTTCCAGAACAAAATCGCAAAAAAATTAAAAAAAAATCGATTTTTTTTACCTTTTTTCTCCTGTTCAGGTCCATAGCACAGTGGTTCCAAGTCCAAATCTAGCTGGACAAAATTATTTTATCATCGTTTTATATGTTTTTGGGGTCGCTGAGTTCAAAAAACATGTTTAAATTTTTCTAAGTCGATTACACTAATCGACAACTTTTTATTTTTTTTCTAATTTCAGTAATTCATTAATGTCAAAAATGGTTTATATGCAGAACAGAAATATGAAAAGCAAAAACTTATTTTTTGAAAGTTTTGTAATCTCTACAAAAAAAAAATTTTTTGTCGAGAAGTGTAATTGAAAAAAAAACAAGTGAGAGCGTTAAATTCGGCCATGCCTAATCTTTTATACCCTCCAAAATGTAAAAAGAAAATAGAAAAAAACAGTGAGAGTGTTACATTCGGCTGTGCCGAATCTTTTATACCCTCCAAAATGTAAAAAAACAATATAAAAAAATCCAGGGGGGTTTGTTTTTTTTTGGGGGGGCGGGGTTGGTGGGAGACGTTAGGGAGCACCTTCCCCTTGCGATATCGAACTTCATCTGAGAGAAGAATGTTGCATTTGCTTAGCAAAAGTACAAAAAACCCTGCAAAAAATGCGATTTTTATTAGGTTGGTTTAGTTCTCCAAGGGGGAACTTTTTTCCCCTTGGTCCGATTTTATCCATTTCCGAACTTAACCTGCCTAGTATTATAAGACATATTCGTGCCAAACTTCGGAAGTCTAGCTCTTTTATTTTTGGCTGTATCGTGTCCTCTACAGACGGATAGACGGACGGACATTTTTGAATTTAGTAGAAGTGTGTAATTTTGGCCGCGGTTTAATAGGAAACATCACATTTAATGCTTTATTTAAGCTAAGCATAATTATAATACTTAAAAGCTATCAAAAACTTACAAAAATTCGATACTCTATTTAGAAAAATAAATTTACGCGAAAATCTATTTTCATATAAACTGTGATTAATTTTAAACCTGCAAAAACCTGCAAGAAATGTCTGCATGACAACGTTCAGTAATAAATTACCTATAAGTTGTATGTAGTAATTCGACATGATATGCCTGGATTCGGTTTTGGCAAGCTGCGGAAGTTTCATAAGTCCTCAAAAATATTGTTATTATTGACCATACTTCAAAGTACAAAAAATTTAAGAAGAAGATCGATAATAAATTTCTTATTAATGTCCAGAATAGGTATAAATCTGTAGCTTTCTTGTACATAAACCGTTTTGAAACCATTGATGTAACATGGATAATATGATGTTATTAGTTGAACACTTATATATACATATATTATTTTTTTAAATATTGGATACCAAAAATGTTATTTCATTCGCATATTTAACAAAGTTAAAGACCTAATTCCAAAAAATGGTTATTAGTTTGATCAGAACACACCCTTAGCTTGCCCCTAGCACTATTAATTCCCAATTTTAAGGACACTAATTTTTGGACTTTTGTCCTGCTAGATTTTGATTTGGAACCAATGTGCATAGGTAGCAAACCGTTCAAAATTCAAGGAAACAATCAACTAAAAAATTTACATAAGATCTCAATAAACAAATTTCTACAACATATAAACTTTCTGGGAATAATTCTTAACACCGTTTAGGTAGCGCATAGGTAGCCGCAAAAGTGAAAAAAGTGACGCGGTGAAAGTTATATAAAGTGCTACAACATAATTCGTACACAACAGTGGCAACTGACAGTTTCAGTATGCATTGTGAAAAAATTGATTTATTTTGCTACGTTTGCGGTCATCAAACCAGAAAAAAAACATCTACAAGATTTCAAAAGGAAAAGAATCTTTTAACTAGTGAATTCAAAAGAGCATATACATTGTTTTTCGACGAAGTGGACTTGACCGGTGAAAATTGCACACCTAATACAGTGTGTCGCCAATGTTATAACAATCTCATGGCATGGTTGAGTGGAGGCAGAGGTACTATGAAGTATTGTAAGCCGGTAAACTGGATTAATCGCCCAGGTGATCATGATGCAACCAGTTGCTATGCATGCGTAAATTACACATGTCGTCTAAATCGACATGCTGAGAAGAACAAAATTTATAAAGCAACAGCCACACTACCAGTGCTTGCACCTGAAAATTTTGTATCACCAAGGCCGCCAACTCCAGATCGTACTACAGAATTTACAGCAATGAGTAGAGCAAGTGGTGTTACTTATGAAGATCCATTTGATACCGATTATGAGCCCCAACAGGGAAGAGATGGACCACAACTAATAACACAAATGGAAATGGATTTCATTGTGGCCATATTGGGATTATCGCAGCGACTTGCAATATTTTTGACAGCTTTTTTAAAACAAAGAAAACTCACACATGCTAATGTTAACTCTACGGCGTACCGCAAACGACAAACTGAATTTCAGAGGCTCTACACTCTAAATGATGACAATTCGTTCGCTTACTGCAACGATATAAAAGCTTTGGTGGTAAAAATGGGAATGAACTACATCGCTAGTGAGTGGAGATTATTTATTGATGGTTCTGTTTCAAGCTTGAAAGCAGTGTTGTTGCATGTGTCGAACCGAAAACCTTCCATTCCGCTAGCAATGGGTATCAACATGAAAGAAAGCTATGAAACATTGAAAGATATAATGGAAAAAATCAAATATTACGAACATAAAGGGCAGTTTACACGTTAACTACCCTTGACCACCCTTATCTACTATTTCCCAGTATTGTTGATATGGTTTGCCGGGTTTAAATAATTTTGTATGAAAAATTATTTGAATTTGACAATTGCTATCCTCCAATACTGGGAAATAGTAGATAAGGGTAGTCAAGGGTAGTTAACGTGTAAATCAAGCTTAAATGGAAGATTTGAAGGTCATCAACATTTTGCAAGGGATCATCGATAAGGGCGGCTTCCCAAAATTCTTCGGTTTTCTTTGTAATTGGGATTTACGCTCACCTCTGAATCAATTCCAATGTAATTCGTGGAGGCCAAGAGGAAGTGTGGATGAACAAATAGAACAACATAGACTGAAGAATGCACCTTTAATTGACAATACTCAAGACATCTTGCTGCCACCGCTCCACATAAAATTGGGAATTGTTAAAAAATTCATCGAAGTGGCCGTTGTAAATTGTCCAAACGCATTCGACTTTTGAAAAGCGTTTTCCCAAAGCGTAGCGATGACAAAATTAAAAAAGGTATTGTAGTAAATTTAAAACGAATTCTTGTTCACCTAATTGTACTATTTACACTAGCGGTATTCGCTCTTGATAGCATTTTTGCAAGGGTAGTATAAATGCTATGATTTTATGCTACAAAGCGTGAGCGTCTTTTTTTCGTTTTTATTGTGAGTTTTCAAACAGCTGTTGTTATTATATTATGCTGTTGTCAAAATAGCTATTTTCTATCGAAAATCGCTTTTCTAGCGATTTTTTTAGTAGGATTTAGCGACTTTCTGTTTGAATAATAACACTGTAAGTAAAATTTAAACTTTTGAAATGACACACAAAAACGCCGAGACACCCCAACTTATTTTTGGGTCATAGAATCCAGTGGTATACTCCGTTTTAAAAAGTTAGCTCAAAATAACGAGATATTTCGATTTTAAATTAGCAAATGTAAGAGTAAAAATCAGTGACGTTCCGTCTAATGTGCGGAGGTGTTCTCTGAACACCTAGCATTTTTACCTCAAATAAGTCAGTTTTATATTTTTATAATTTTTTTCAAAGGTTTAAAAATATTTTCGCACATATAATTCGACATGTTCTCATAGCAGAAAATGTACACTTTCAGTTGGTATATCATTTTTTATTTTCCGTCGTTTCATAAAAAAGTTATGCCAAATTTTGTAAGCATTAATGCAATTTTTTCCAACAGTTCAGTGAATGTGCTACAAAATTTAAAGAACAAACGAAGTTGTTGGGGTTGTTCTTAACTTTGTTGCGCACACTCAACTTGTGTTAAATTACAACAAATACTACAAATAAAATATAAATTTTTAAAGGCATTTTTGTGCGGCAAATTAAGTAGCACACGTAACTTTAAGAGGTGATATCTTTTTGCTGGAAAGAGCTATTGCTTTAATTTAAAAGCCATATAATACTTTGGAATTTTATCTATGATTGTCATTACAGATATCATTTAAATTTTACTTACAAGGTTGCCAAATGGTTGTCTAAAAAACGCACCTTTTTACATGTTTTTTGGTTTTAAACAACAACAAAAAATATTTTTTTTTTTGTTTTAAATATTAGGTGTGTTCCAGAACGTTACCGCGGGTGCCCGCGGGTACCCAAACCAGCCCGAAAAGCGTTCCCGTACGCAAAAATTGGGTAAATGAGAGAGTTTTTGAGAGAATAAATTACTTTCTCACTTTACCGAACTTACCCGCACTTTTTTTTCGGGTAAATTGGTAACAGTCAGATGTTAAAAAACAGCTGATTTTTTTTGTGAAGCTAAATTGGAAATTTAAATAAAATAAAGAACTAAACCAAGGAAATGTGTTTTTTCAATACAAAAAAGATAATTTGTTATTAAAATAAACTTTTACAATTTTTTTTCTTGTTTAAAGTAATTTTTCTTACGAAAATATTTTAGCGTTATTGGTTTGTTTACATTTTCTATTATTTTGGGCTTGAAATGTGGTTTTTAGCGTTCCCGTACTTTTGTGCATTTTTGTGGTATCGTGAGAGGTTTTTTGATTTTCTCTCATTTTACCGAACTTTACCCGGAAAGTTCTGGAACACACCTATTGAAAAACATGAAGGTTTGTTTGATGCACGTTAATTTTTATTGTGATGATGTGAGGAAGAAAATATTTTGGCGATTGTTAATATTTTCAATTAAAGAAAATAGGGTGCATTGCGTTTTACCATTTATTTTTGGCAAAAGAAATTATTTTTCGCCAACATTAATTGTAACGCAAAATTCGTTTTAAAACAATTTTTTTAAATACAGATGTAGGAATTCTTAAAGATACAAATATTTTTATTTAAAAATCAATTTACTGGTTAATTTTTTAAGTAAACTAATAAAGTTAATTACACAATTATTTTAGTGTGTCAACTAGTGTACTTTCCATCACACAACTCTACATATTCAGAAAAATTCACTTTTTCAGCAATTGCAATACATAAACTATATTTATTTTGAATTTCTGATTTAAAATCTGACTTCCAATTGTTTCTGTCGCGTATCGTTTTTTAAAAAATCGCGTTTGAAAATTCAAATCCCCAAATTTAGTACTTTTTTTCATTCCACTATTGCGTATTTTTACATTGGTGTCAAAAATAGGACTTAATTTTATAGACAAATTAACGTCGTGATTCTAAATCGCATTTTTAAATTAAAATAACTCAACTGTGATCCTTATTGACCGTCATCTTTTAATTCCAAATCTGCGATCAACAAATTTCTAGAACCTTTTGTTTTTTGTACTTTTTGTGTATTGAAAAAGCAAAATTTCTTGAAAAGGGCAAAAAAAATTTTTTTCTTGTTGGGCCGACAAGATATAGCCCTGGACATGTGCATGTTCTTAAAAATATTTTTTTTAAACCATAAGCATAAGGGTGGGTATAAGCTTACTTTTTGTAACTGTGCACCGAAAGTCATTTCAGAACAAGTTCTAAAAATTTTTAATTTTGCGGAAAAAATTCAATTAATTAAGGAATTGTGTTAGTTTTTTGATTAAAATATTTTCATGACAAAACGTGATACTTCTCTTCCAAAAATTGAGTTGTGCCTTGTGAAGTTAATTTTATATTAATGGTGAACACCCTGATGAAAACCTCACGGCACGTCCCTGGTAAAAATTGAATAAATCCAAAAAAAATTATAAAATTCATCAAAATTAGAGCAAGTATTACTGCATGTCCGATTGAAAATGGACGTCCATTATTTCCCAGATATAAATTTTGATAAATAACAAGTTTTTAACAAATTTTTTAAGTTTTTTCATTCAAATAAAATGAAAAATAGGCTTTAATCTACTACAAATTTAAAATCGAAATAACTCGGGATTTTGAGCTAACTTTTCAAAACGGGGTACACCACTGGATTCTACGACCCAAAATTAGGTTGACGTGTCTCGGCGTTTTGGTGTGTCATTTTCACCTACTTACAGTGTAATTGGCATCAGTGCTGCGTTCAAGAAGAAGATGAAACAAGTAAGAAAGCTATATTCGGCTGTGCCGAATCTTTAAATACCCTCCACCAATGCACTATAGGAAATTTTACCTTTTTTTTGGCCAAAATTATTTACAGCCAAACGGCTGGACCGATTTCAATGATTTTTTTTTTTATTTGACTTTTGGAAGACTCTTTAGAGGGAGGGAGTGACTCTTAAAGTTTTTCATACACTCAAAAAAAAATTTAGTAAAGTTGCCTAAAAAATTAACTAATAATTAGTTCCAAACAGGGTTCCCGGGTTATAAGTTTCCGCATCTAAGATTTTTCAGATCCTTGATAGATTATATTGGTTTTCTAAACTGTTTTTACTATTTCTTTTTTTTTTTTGAGTGTATACTAACTTTCGAAGATAACAGTAGAAATTTATTTTAACAATTTTAAGAAGTGTCAAACAAATCTACTTTTTAATAAGGATTTTATTCAAAAATTTGATTTTTGAGTTCCAAGTCGTCAACTACATTTCAAAATGCCACTACGGGCAGCCGTAGATGAAGCAAGAGCTAGGGGCTAAACTTCCCTAATAAATAGATCTTTAGAGATTTCTGCTGTAACTCGTATTTTTGTTCTCGTAGATTTTGACAAAAAAGTTAATTGCGGCCGCCCAGGTTTCGATTTAGTGGAGGCAGGCTGCGTTTCAAGTTTTCTTAGCCAAGTATTGCCTTTAAGCCAAACAGCATGCTGTCTTTCAAAAACTTTCAAACTCCTTCAACTTTTAATCCTTTTCATATTTATATTTGAACAAAATATTCTTAATTCCTCCTTTATATATTGCATAGCTGTATGCTATGATTGAAATAACGAAATGAATAAATAACAATATTTTTTCAAAAATAATCAAATAACAGATTATTTAAATATTTGAAAATGAATAATATTTATTTTGATTTTATTTGAATAACGAAAAATCGAATAATTTTTCTGATTTTTTTTATTCAAACAAACAAAATATAATTTTTCAAAATAATCAACAAAAATTTGTGATTTTTTTTGGTTATTCACAAAAATTCAAATAAATAACGTATTATTCAAACAACAAAAAATAAATATTCTTGAAAATTTTGTGTTTGAAAAAAAAACTATTTTATTTATTTTGTACAGTTTAACAAAAAATTATTCTTACAAAACAGTTTTGATTTAATATCAGGTTCTTATAAATTGTAATTTATAAAAAGTCCATTTGAATTCAGAAAAGTTAAGTTGTGATTTAGGAAATTCCAAGTGCAGAGCTATAAACTTATGCAAATATTTACTTAACAAAACTTTTTTTTTAAAGAAAAGTATAAAAATCTGTAAAAATTGGCGACTTTCATAGGTTGGTTTAAGGAGTATACTCACTTTGTCATTCCGTGTGTAAGCATCGAAATATCTAACTAACAAACCATAAAATATATATTATTTATTAGTGATCGATTGTTACACATTCTGCAGATGTCCGTCCGTTCGTCTGTGGAAGACATGATACAATCCAAAATAAAAGAGCTAGACTGCGAAAATTTGGCAGAAATATATCTTATGGTCTGAGGCTGGTTAAGTACGGAATACAAAATGACAATTTTTTTTAAGTTTCTTTGTTTGATTTTTATACCCTACACCACACTGTGGTACAGGGTATAATAAGTTTGTGCTGATGTTTGTAACTACCCGAAATATTGGTATTAGACCCACCTTTAAGTATACCGATCGACTCAGAATCACTTTTTGAGTCGATTTAGCGATGTCCGTCCGTCCGTCCGTCCGTCTGTCCGTCCGTCCGTCTGTCTGTCTGTCCATGTAAACGGTGTAAACACGATACAGGTCACAATTTTTGATCAATTGACTTGAAATTTGAAACTTAAGTCTCTCTTGGCCAAAGGACGAAGCCTATTGAAATTGGAAAAAATCGGTCCATATTTAGACCTAGCCTCCATACAAAGGTCCTCTTTAGTTTTGGCTCAAATGACTCTAATAACCGTATTATAGAAGGTATCGTTTTGAAATTTGGAAGGTAAACATGTTTTGTCTTAACAAATCATCATTCCGAATTTCAAAGAAATCGGACCAGTTCTTCTTGTAGCCCCCATACAAACCACCTTCCCGATTTTCGCATAAATGTCTCAAAAGTCATGAAAATAGAAAATGTTTAATTAAAATTTTGTTTGTGTATGTTAAACGCGTACTTAAATAACCTTATCAAACCTGATAATCATCGGACCAGTTTTGGACTCAGGCCCCTTGTGAAAATTTCGCCCGATATTCAGTTAAAGCGGTTTATTGTCAACAAATAGAATCCTATTTCACTCAAATTTGATTTGTGAGTGTTTTTTACACTTATTAAAGATTTTACAACATATAGATCTAATCGGTCCATGAGATCCATTTTCCGGGAAACTCTGGTGTAGGGTATTATATGGTCGGTTTTGACCGACTATAACTTTCTTACTTGTTTTTTTTTTTGAATTTCAAATATTTTTATTGAAACATACAACAGAAACACAAGAAATTTTTTGTTACGTTGACGTAAGTGAACCAAAACTACATATCGTTGCCTGGCCATCAGTATGATTATATAGTTTTAAGAAATTTCGAAAAGTCTTCGTGGGCGTATTTATGTAATATAGGACCACTTTGGCATCAGACAAACAAACCAACCGGCTTAAAAGCCGGCTATTATGTTTTACAATAAAAATAAAAAATTGAGCCGCATCCGAGCAAAATTGGTCAGGCCGATGCCAATTTCTCTCCAGCTTGATTAACTATTGGCATAATGGGATAGTTAAAAAAAAAATATGAAAAGTCACAGTCAACGATATACATATTTTTTTTTTGACCTGACCTTGTTTCTGCAGAAGCAAGGAAGAGAAAAACTAAGGAAATTAAGAGCTTAAAAGTCTAAGCAATACCTGTTAGGATTCTAAAAAATCAACACTTCATTTCCCATTTAAGGTGTTAGGACTCTTACAAGAAATCAACAATTAATTTCCATTTTCCCTTTTTTAAAAGAAATGCCTAAAAGTATTTAAATTTTCAGATAACGTTTTGACCATTAAGGTCTAATTGTAAGTAGTTAGTCTAAAAACGTAAACGTACCGCATACTCTATGAAATATGCAATTTCTATATAGCTTCTCGTTTTCGAGATATTCGGAATAGAAATTTAAAAAATGTTATTTATAAGCGTTTTTGTAGCACCACTGTTAGACATTATTGCGTTAATGTCAAAAACTAAGAGTGGATAATATGGACCTGTAGAATCCAAATCTGTCATCTAAAATGCTGTAGCTTGTTTCGTTTTTGTGTTTTTCGCGCTTAAAAAAGTGCCCAATTCCATACCATATAAAATACATTCAAAATAATTATGTTTATTTTTTGACCGTTTGAATACTGTAATGTAAATTTTTTTGAATACTTTATATAAATGCATAATTCCAAATAATATTTGTTTTTTTTGATATCTCTAGTTCTCGAGAAAATTCGAATATAATAATCTTTTGCAATTCAACCGCGATTTTTGAAAAAAGTGCTCGATCGATGTTTTGGTTTTTGTTCCTATATTATTCTTAGACATTCCAAATACGTATTCAAAAAAGAAAATATAGTATTCGCACTTTTAGGCAAAAACTGTTTCCAACCACCCGTGTTTTACTTGGTTGGTCAAAGTCACAAATTTTACCTGGCCTATGTGATATAGTTATAAAGTAAATTTGAAACATTTTTGATATATTATAACTTATTATTTTAATTATTTTCAATATGATACTTCCCCAGTGAAATTTCATGCACTAATTCGTAGAATATTTTTTCCCTTTTGGTAGACTTCAATGTATCTCGCTTAAAAAATCCGTAAAATGAGGGATAGACGGATAGATCGTTATGTGCTAGAGAATCACAATAAATTACATCATCAGTACAACATCAGTTTTACCTCAAAAGTAGTCAAAAATAAAAAAATATTATAAGCAAATATGCATTTAAATTTTAAAAATAGAATAATGCATTTTCTATTGCAAAAATGTTCAATTGTATAAAGAATGAAATTTTTTTCGATTAAAATAATTTTTGTGTAGTAGAAACATTTCACAGTTAATACTAAAGAATATTTTCTTAAAAATGTCACCAAAGCAAAAACCCTTAAAAATCTCAATGTTTTGCAAAATAAACCTTTACAATTAAGGGTATTTAGGTAATTATACATCCTTTCACGACTTTTTATTGTTTAAGAAAAATATCGAAAAGTCTAAGCAACTAGAGTATTTTCCATAAGAAAATGTTTTAAGAGGGGGGGTGAAATAAAGCAATAAGGCCATATGGCCTTATTTCCCAATGAGTTGAGAAATAAAGCCATATGGCCTTATTACCAACCGCTGTTGGAAATAAAGCCATACACAGAAAAAAATATGGAGGAAACAAATTTGAGTAATCACTTGTTTAATTTTTAAAAAAAAATTTGAGTAATTTTTTAATTGACGCAATTAAAAATTTACTCAAAAATTGAAAATAAAATTTGAGTAAATAATTTAATACAAATTTAATATTTTTTTTTTTTTATTTTTTTTTTCTCTTGGTGTTTTGAATTCTCATTTAGTTTATTGTTTTTTGTATATGTATATGAAAGTTTGAAATCATCTTTATAAAATTTTACTTTGTCTTGAAGACATAAGTATATTTGGTAAAGTTTGTAAAAGCAATTTTTTTGGAAAAAAAAAATTGGAAACTTTTTAAACTTTTTAAAAAATAATTTGATACATTTTGAGTAAATTTTTACTTGACACAATTAAAAAGTTACTTAAAAATATTAAAAAATTTTAAGTAAATGTTTAATTGTGTGAATTAATAATTTACTCAAATTTTTTATTAAGCATTTAATAATTTTTTATTAAAAGTTTACTCAATACTATTAAATCGTTTACTGGTGGAAAATTGAGTAATTTTTTACTCAATAGTATTAAAAATTTACTCAAAATTTTTTTTTATTTTTTTCTGTGTATATGGCTTTATTACTCATTTGAAAATTTATAAAAGTATTCGTCATTAATTTCCGGAGAGTGTAGGGGAAAATGTGGAAAAATTTTTCCACTAAATAGCAGGATTTTTAATTTTAAGATTGTTTAACAAAAAAGTTTTTCTGCGTAGCCGGCCTTCGGCCGGGCTTAGGGATTACAAACTCCATGCATTATACCCACCCTCTCTGCAAACCAAAGCTATTTTGGTTATCAGGCCTTTTTGAGGCAACAAATTTGATAGCGAAAAGGCCTGCTACCCTAGAAAACTTTACTTTGCGGAGAGGGTGGGTTTAATGCATGGATTTTGTAATCCCTAAGCCCGGCCGGAGGCCGGCTACACAGAAAAACTTTTTTTGTTAAACAATCTTTAAATTAAAAACCCTGCCAATAAAAAATTGGTGCCTCTAGACAACTCTAAGTTCCGAGGTTCGTGGTATATGTGTTTTTTTAATTTAAAGATAGTCAAAAAAAATTTTTTTTTTTCTGCGTAGCCGGCCTTTGGCCGGACTTAGGGATTACAAACTCCATAAATTAATTTAGCGGATTCGCTAAATATTTTTTTTTTTGGGTAGCAGGATTTACGGGGAAATATATTTCCACATTTTGAACTGATATGGCTATATTTCCACTTTGGTTGCAAAATCAATATGACTTTATTGCTCAATCGTGTTGGTAATAAAGCCATATGGCCTTATTTCCCATTGAATTGAGAAATAAGGCCATATGGCCTTATTGCCTATGGCTTTATTTCACCCCCCCCCCGTTTTAAGAACATTTTTTAATCAGTAAAAGTCAATTTGGGAAAAAATTAAAAATAATCTAATTAATGTTTTAGTAAAGAAAACCTTAAATAAGTAAAACAATAGTGGTTTGTAAGAATAATTGTGTGTTTTACTGTTTAATAAAATTCAAAATAAATAAAAAAAAAATATTTTTCAAACACAAAATTTTCAAGAATATTTATTTTTTTTTGTTTAAATAATACGTTATTCATTTGAATTTTTGTGAATAACCAAAAAAAATCACAAAATTTTGTTGATTATTTTGAAAAATTCTATTTTGTTTGTTTGAATAAGCAATCAGAAAAAATTATTTGATTTTTTTGGAAAGAAATATTATTTCATTTTTATGAATTTGAATAAAATAAAATTTTATTTTATTCAAACCAAAATAAATAAAATAACAAAACATTTTATTTTTTGATAGCCAACTAAAATATCAAAGTATTTTATTTTTTTCCAAAAAATCCAAATAAAAAAAATCAATAATACAGCTATGATATATTGTTTAAAGTTTTCGAAACATTCACTCTCAGCAATGTATGAAAAGAAATGGCCAGAAATAGCGGCTCCTTATCCACCTCTGATTTATTTCTCTCGCCATGTATTAAATAACTCTGAATTTGGCACTCAGTAGTCACCTGGAAAAATGCGTTTTTAAAAAAAAGTTGCACATATCCGACCTTGAAATTTGGTAAATTCGGAAGGTAATTGATTGTCCTAGAGAACTTTTATGGTTTTATAGCTAACATATGCTATCATTTTTTTTAAAGTCAAAATAAAATTCCAATTTATACTTCAATAAGTTCATCTTAAGGTCACTTCAATTTTTCCAATAAAATCGATCTAATAGATGAGTTCACCAACATTTCACTATTCATCATTAAAGTACTCACCTTTGACATTATTTTCCATTTTTTAGTTTTTAAAAACTATAAATTCTTAATATAAAAACTTTTGTTAGAAGCTATCACAAAATTCACTGCACTCAATCGTTATTTTATAACTAATTAAGAAATTGCAAGAAAAACTATTGATAAAGTGACAGTACATCAATTCTGTCGAAAAATTGAGAAAGAATTGTTTACTTTGTTAAGTTTTTTTTATATTAATGTAAAAAAAAATAATGTTTTGAAAAATTTTAATTTTGACTTTTGGCCAAAAAAATGGGTAAAATTTCCTATAGTGCAATGTAATGATTTAAAAAACAAAAAAGTTTGTTTTATTTATACCTCAGGAAATAACAAAGTACCAAAAAGTGTACTTCCGGCACTTTTTATAAAAGGTACTTTCAATAAAAGGTACTTTTTATAAAAGGTACTTTTAATGAAAGGTACTTTTTATAATAGGTACTTTTTATAAAGGATACTTTTATATAAAAGGTACTTTTTATAAAAGGTACTTTTTATAAAAGGTACTTTTTATAAAAGGTACTTTTTATAAAAGGTACTTTTTATAAAAAGTACTTTTTATAAAAGGTACTTTTTATAAAAGGCACTTTTTATAAAAGGTACTTTTTATGAAAGGTACTTTTTATAAAGGGTACTTATTATAAAAGGTGCTTTTATAAATGGTACTTTTTATAAAAGGTACTCTTTATAAAAGGTACTTTTTATAAAAGGTACTTTTTATAAAAGGTACTTTTTATAAAAGGTACTTTTTATAAAAGGTACTTTTTATAAAAGTACCTTTTATAAAAGGTACTTTTATAAAAGGAACTTTTTATGAAAGGTACTTTTTATAAAAGGAACGTTTTATAAAAGAAACTTTTTATAAAAGGTACTTTTTATAAAAGGTACATTTTATAAAAGGTACTTTTTATAAAAGGTACTTTTTATAAAAGGTACTTTTTATAAAAGGTACTTTTTATAAAAGGTACTTTTTATAAAAGGTACTTTTTGAAAACGGTACAGAATTTTCGGAACGTACTTGTTCCAGAATGTTTTATTTCACTAAAGGATCCTACATTTAAATTTCAAGTTTGAATAACCATTATTTCAGTAAATAAAAAAAAAGTACCAAAGGTACTTTTTTTACCCCCGTAGAATCAACATTGGCTAAAAACGCGCCTTAGTGAATCTTTTTTCCGGGAGGTGAACCGACATTGCAAATTTAAATTTTCTAGTACCATTATTTAAGAAATATAAAATGTAATAAAAGTACATATTTTTACCCTTTTTACCCTATAAGAATCATCATTGGCAAAAACCCAGCCTTGTGGGATCTAAATTCGGGAGGTGAACATACAGTCCAAATTTCAAGTATATGTGACAATTTTTTAAGGAAATATAAAAAGTACCAAAAGTACAGATTTTTACCCTTTTTACCCCCTTGGAATCAACATTGGCAACAATCCAGCCGTACTGGATCTATATTCCAGGATGTGAACATACTGTCCAATAGGGCGGATCGAGAAATGCTTTTTCACGAATTTCGCTTGGGCGCTATGCGGGATTGGTAAAACTAGATGCCAAAACGATGTGGTTAAAATTTCAGGAAGATCGCCCTTCATCTAGGGTTGCCCCTTCAGCGCTGAAGTTTCAACTTTTTTAAGCCAAAGAGCATTTTTTTAAAAAATTGTCAAAAATTCAAATTTGACCAGATCTTCTTAATTTTGGATTTTATGTGGTCTAGTTAATCACATCTAGTTATATTTTTAATATCAGCTTAGTACGATATCGCTAACCTCCAAAAACCAGAGGTGGAAAAGTATACTTACATTATGGAGAAACCCGAAAAGCAATTTTTTGCAATTATGTAAAAAAACACACATTAAAATTGCAAAATATGATTTTTTTCTTTTCGACTTGGAAAAAAGACTACTCAAGGATTCCAAAAACGTTAAAACCAAAAAATACGAAATTCTTGAACGGCGTGTGGACCAATCTGAACTCTCGATATTTTCAAAAAATTTATTTCATGAATTTTTTTTGCTATATATTTCTATATTTTAAATTTTTTTTACAAAATATGTCATATTTTCCTATAAAAGATAATTTCATTAATATTTAAGAGATCGTTAACCCTTGTCGACGTGGGGTCATATATGTCCCACACAAAAAATTGTTTTTTACCAATTACAAATAGATTAAAATTGAAAACTTTTATGAGTTTAGCGGATCATACGTATACAAAAAATATTCGCGGTTAGTTCGCATTTTCATTTAGGAATTCTCTTTTCGAGGTAGGGACTTTATATATGCAGCAGCATGCGCACCACATAAAATCCAAAATTAAGAAGATCTGGTCAAATTTGAATTTTTGACAATTTTTTAAAAAAAATGCTCTTTGGCTTAAAAAAGTTGAAACTTCAGCGCTGAAGGGGCAACCCTAGATGAAGGGCGATCTTCCTGAAATTTTAACCACATCGTTTTGGCATCTAGTTTTACCAATCCCGCATAGCGCCCAAGCGAAATTCGTGAAAAAGCATTTCTCGATCCGCCCTACTGTCCAAGTTTTAAGTTTCTATGACCATTATTTCAGGAGATATAAAAAGCACCAAAAGTACAGTTTTTTACCCTTTTTAACCCATTAGAATCAACACTGGCAAAAATCCAGCCTTAATGGATCTATATTCCGGGAGGTGAACATACAGTCCAAATTTCAAGTCTCTATGATCATTAATCACGATATTTAAAAAGTACCAAAAGTACAGTTTATGTCCCCTTTATCGCCTTAGAATTAACCTTGGCAAAACTCCAGCCATAGTGGATCTATATTTGGACCTACAGTCCAAATTTCAAGTCTCTAGCTTCAGCGGTTTGGGCTGGGCGATGATGAATGAGTATGCCAGTCAGTCAGTCACATTGCTCTTTTATATACATAGATTTTCCGGATTTGGGCGATTTTTGCCAAAAAGTTTATTTCTGTTTTTTATTATTTAACAAAATTTATTTTTTTTAAATTAAAATATTTTTTTTTAAGAAATCTAAACAAAATTGAATTTTGGCGATATTTTACATCCGAGTTTGCGACAAAGCCAAAAAAAAGTCTGGCAACCCCGTCAATATGACGAAGCAAAAAAAAGGGACACACACACACATGCTTTGTACATACAAATGATTATCAATGAAAACTTTTTAAAATATTTTTTTTATTATTTCTTAAAGAACTTTTTTTTTAAAAAACATTTTTAAATTAAATTTAAATATTGTTTTACATATTTTTAAGCTTTTTTGTAAAGATTTTTTTCCTTTTTCTCAGTTTTTTTTTTTTTCATTTCCGTTTGTATTTACACAAAATATGAGTTAATTTAGGGTTATGTTAAAAAAAATAATGACTTTTTTTACGAATTTACTCATAACTTTTAAAATACTTAACCGATTTAAAAAAAAATACAGTAGAGTCTGCCTGGATAAATTCCGCAACTTTTGGTACCCCAAGCGTTTAAATCGGTTCCGTATTATTGCCAAAAACGTGATTTCAACAGACAGACAGACGGACAGACAGACAGACAGACAGACAGACGGACATCGCTAGATCGACTTAAAATCGATCAAGGATCATGAATATATATACTTTATGGGGTCCTAAACCAATATTTCAATGTGTTACATACGGAATGACAAACTTATATATACCCTCTATCACTAAGTGGAGGGTATAATAATTTAATTTTTTCATTTGTGTTGTTCTAATTTTTGGTTATTTTTTGTTATAATTCGTTCTAAAAATCTATTATTTTTTTTACACAAAATATGAAAGTTTGTTAATTTTTCTTATTGTTTTCCGGAAAAACTAAAAGATGTTAAGTATTGTAAGCTTGCTATGGGTTTTTGTCTTGCATATAAATGAAAGTCTTGTATATTTTTATTTCATGTATTTTGTTGTTGTGGTCTTGCATACTCTTGTATTTATACAAGATCTGTAAGCTTTGAAAGGTCTGCAAGGGTAGTTTGCTACCAAGAGCGAATACCGCTAATGAGTAAAAGTGCTAGCGATATGCCAAGCAAGCTTGGTAATATTTATAAACAACATAAATATAAAATTTTAGCATTGACAGAGGAAAACAAAACAGGACTTGCGAAAATTGTTAAAACTCTATATAAAAAAAATATTACCAAGCATGATTGCATATTTTTACACACGGGATTTTTTTGCGTGTAGGTATTAAAAACTCCTTTCTTCATATATCAAAACACCATTTAGGTAGTTTTTAAAGAAAAAAATGGATTAAATATTCAAATAATGATTTTTTTGCAATTTTTTAACCTCTTTTGAACCTCTAAATCTCCGATATGGCCGATCATTTTGGAGTTTTCGTTATTTATTTATTGAATAAAAAGTGTTTTGTTGTAATAATTTCTCTTACTTATTTAGTTTTGTGTTTTTTAATGGTTTCTTAAAGGGTATTTTGGCATTTTCCTTTAATAAATTATATTGTTCCTGTTGGATTTTTGTCGTATGTTTAAAGAAAATAACTGTTTTGTTAAAAAATGTAACAAACGACAAATGAGGAGGTCCATAACAAAACGCGCCAATTCCACTTTTTCAGTTTTTTGTTTTTTTGACTGAATACTATTCTACACATTAACATCTATGCAACCATTACTAAAAAACATCCCAAAGCTCAATATTTGCACAGCAATTCACTACTGACTTTAATTATGAAACATCCCAATGCTCAGTACTTACACTCATACTCAGTACTGACTTTGTTTACATTTATGCGTTTATCTAAAAAACTGTTAAAGTGGAATTGGTGCATTTTGTTATGAACCTCCTCAAATGTATTCTGAAGCAAAAACGCTAATAACATCTTTGTAATTGTAATTGCAGTAAATTTGACTTAGGAATATGATAATTTAATACTCAAACTATATTCAATCCAAAACTGGAGGGAATTCATGTGACCATTTTGAAGATATTTGATGTTAAACATTTAAAACCGTCTCCTGAAAAGTTAGGTTTTGCTACATACGACATTCGTATTTTGAGGTAGCGAAGTGTAAAAAGACAAACAGAAATTTAACTCCATAATTTGCATTTTTTTCTTATACATACATCCCAATACATTTTTTCACAAAGCATAATTTACTTTTACATCAAAACGTTTTTTTTTACTACCCCTATATTTTTAATAAGTTTTCCTACAATTTTTTTTTTTTTAATATTTTTTTATAAAAGCATTCTAAGCGATCAGTGTATGTTAAAAATATTCTAGAACACGGTGTAATTTTTATAATCTCTACTATGTTAAGTTCTTCAAGGAGGAACTTTTTTTTCACGATTAACTCTTGCGGTTGTAATCCTCACTTCCCCAAGTGATTGAAATTCAAATATATATACAAAATATAAATTTGCTTATAAAACGCGAAAACGAATTGATCTAGAAAAACTGGGAAACACGGGTATCTTTATTTTAGCTCTACTTTCCGAATTTTTTGGTCCCGATCATGGGTGCAACCAAAAGTTAAATTTTGTCGTACAGTGTAATCATATTTGATTTATTATGTTTGCATCAGGTTCTATATTGTTATATATGTTTAATTTTACTCGGGAGTTGCAAAATTTAATGATTTTAGTTTAAACAAATTCTGTTTTTGAGATGTGGTTTTCTAAATATGAATTGCTAAAGAAAATATCGTGTTTTCAATCAGGGTTAATAACGTTGTGGGATTCTACAATCTAAATCATACTTGGGACCTAAGCATTGAGGCATCAGTTTTTTCATGTAAAATGCCATGAAATAGCAGGCATTGGCATTGTTTTTCATATAAAAGTAATGCCAAGTTCCAAGTTTGATGTAAAAGTATTTGCCAGTAGAATCATGGTTAAGTGTGGGTTATGAGGCAGTGGTTTCAAATATCACCTGGAAAATCCACATTTTCACAGGCAATTAAAATCAATACCTATTTAGTTAAATTTACATAATTTAGTAGTCATTCAAAGGGGCTTTGGTATGACGATTCCAGTCCATTTCGTTAACGTAGTAATTTTGTTTTAGTAAATTTTGTTACTAAAAAGGGAGTCTATATAAAAGACTTGTAATGGAACCGAGGTTAGAAAGGAAAGGTCACGAACCCCGCACCGGCTGATCGCTAGCGATTCAAGGCTCCCGCCGACCTCCTCCTTTCATGTTAAAGAGTGTCAGTCCATTTTATTTTGGTTTGAAATTCTACACAAATATGAAACTTTTCAATCAGTTTTCATTTGACAATTATTTGTACATTGGTCATTGGTCGTCATTGGTCTGAGGATTGTTGGCGTATATTTTCTTTTCAAATAACCCCACAAAAATAAATCCAAAGTGGTCATATCTGGAAATCTAGGCGGCCAGTTAAAATTTCTCGGACGTGCATGTCAAAAAAGGGCGAAAGCACCTGACCCTCATTTGAAGGTTTGACCCATCCAGACATATTTTTGTGGGGTTATTTAAAAAGCAAAATGTACGCCAACAATCCTCCAATCATAGACGAGCTCAAGGAAAAGATTCGTACCGAAATCAACGCTAGACTGCCCGAGATGCTCGAAAAAGTTGTAAACAAATTAAGTAAAAATGCAGCAAAAAGAGGCATTTATGTTTCATTTATGATTATTGTTTTATTCACAAAGTAGTCCAAAAAAATTTAAAAAAATAGTTAATAAAAAAAAATAATTGTTAAAGTTAAAGAAATCCTTTTTTAACTGGACGAATTATATTTTAGCTGGAAGATCGTTAAATGGAGAAACTAACGTGAAGCATTGAATTTTTCTTATCATTCCCAAATCGGATTTCGAATGCGTTACGTAATCCTGATGGAAGCAATATTTTTAATGGATCAGCAGGCAGCGGACTTCAACATTAAAAAAGGAAAAGAAAACTGCAATGCCTTTAGTTCTCGTTATGTAGCAATATTTCCATTACTTGCATTGCGGAAGTACGATTTTTTCAAAAAAAAATATTTATTAGCAAAATTTAGCAAACTTTTTTTATGAAAACAGATCGTTTGCTAGAACAGACGATAACAACACGTACAAGTTTTTAAGCCAAAAAGATTTCAAAAATACATATGTATAGATAATTTTGAGACCAATATATATTCAACCACCGGACGGCATCTGAACTAAACGATGCTGGCCCAGATGCCGTCCGGTGACTGAAGAATATTGACATCAATATCAAATTATTATCTATATTTTTGTTCCATCAAAATATGCTAAACTTTGTTGTATAATCTGTTAAACTCGTAATGCTTATATATAAGAGATATATCTCTAAAACTAAAATTGTTTTGTATCAGTGCCATACGATAAATAAAATAAAATTTCAGAAAAAACAAATTAATTTTATACTGTTTTTTGCAAAAATAGCATGAGCTATGTGAAACAAAGATTTTTTTTCAATAAAAAATTGAGCTATCTACAGTATTTTTTTATGATATAATTACTAGAGTAAACTTTAAAGTTAAGATTTTTTGATATCCAAATTCTACCCGTGCCTTCCGCAGTTAAAACCCTGGATTTTAACCCCATTTTGATGCGGAGCAAAAACGGCTTTACTTATTGCAAATTTTATTTCATCATTCGATTCTACGGCAAAAACTACTGTTCTACGACATTTTTAGCAAGCTTCCAGACTGTTCGAAATGATGTGCGGAAAAAATCGATGATTTTTTAGAAAAAAAAAATGTTTTTTTTTTTAACACTGTAATTTAAAAATATGAGGAAAGCCATTCGTCTTTCAAATTACATAAATTTATTCAGAAAATTTTGACAGGTCAACTCACAAGTCTGCTCGTCTGAAAATTATTTTATCTGAAGAATGGGAGATTGGTAATATTCCAGAAAAACTTTTAATTTAAAAAAAATAAGACTAGGTTTTTTTGGTCCAAATGTACATGTCCGTTAATATTGTCAATGATTTGTTTAAGTTAAAAATGTAGATAAAATGTTAAAAAAAATATAATGAAAATTAGTTGGAACTTTGTTGAGGTGAAATTACACAAAAAATGTCGTTATCCAAAAATTATAAAAGGATTTTTCAATTGTCCCACTTCTGGATAATTATCCAGAAAGTGGCAACACTGGAGGCTACACTGGGAGCACTAAAAGATATGGAAGCATTGTGTTTAGTTTAGGAGCAACAAGGCTCTAACGACGACAGTCAAACATCGGTTTACGTGATCACAGTCCTGATTTTGTGTGAAAACTGTTACCAACACGTCGGAACTTTGGAATAAGATCGTTTTTTTGATCGATTTTGACTGTATTTTCTAGACTTTCAATGTGTATTGTGATTATTGTAGCACTAGGTCTAATCGGCAAGCACAAAAGCTCCTAAGAATATCAGCATGGTGATGCACATAATTTGAAGCACAAGAAGTTATATTTTAAATGATTTTTTGATTAACAAATATCATTACTTTAATTTTGCAACAAAAGAGGTAAAAAGGTGTCACTGTGCACAATGCCGCAACGGGCCTATTACAATGGGGGTGCGCTTTTTTGAAGCTAAACGATTCAAGTGCGTTTTAAACATTAAAAATGTCGATATTTTTGTTGAATTTTAGTTTAAAAGTAAACTGTTAAGACATGTTAAAGAGGTATTTTTTATATTTTCTAATTATTTTTAATTGAATTTTGCAACAGATATTTATAATAAATAATTTTGTAGATACATTTTTCAAAAAAGGTCAACCTTTGGCCCCGTAGACTTTTAAGGGCCAAATGTTGCAATTTTTAAAAAAATTCCCGAATTCATATAGATTTTCGTTGGTGTCAAATGTAAAATTAAACTGATATTTGTTGTAAATTAGTGTCCGACCGAACAGTTCGGTCAAAAAACGGTATTGGCCAAAAATATATATTTGCAAGCATTTTTAACAGCTTTTTCAGATGGCAGTTTGTTTAGGCGATAGAAGACTATTCTGGCTTTCAAATTTAATGGCGAGGAAGAAGTTAAGCACCAATTTAGATGTTCGGTAACCGAACGTTCGGCCAAATTGAAAAAAGTTCGGTTACCGAACTTCGAAATTGTGGCTTAAATTCGTACTCGTTCTTAAAGGAAGAAGTTAAGCACCAATTTAGATGTTCGGTAACCGAACGTTCGGCCAAATTGAAAAAAGTTCGGTTACCGAACTTCGAAATTGTGGCTTAAATTCGTACTCGTTCTTAAATTTTACACTCAGAATCGTTTTCCATCGCCTCAACAATTCTACCCCATATAAAAAAAGTTGTTAAAAGTAATTCCAAATACCAAATTTTTGATTAAATGACGTTTTTTGGCCGAACTGTTCGGTCGGACACTAGTTGTAATACGACAAAAATAAGGAAGTTATCATAAAAAAATCGTAAGTTGCCAAGATCAAAATCATTCCAAATCATTCCAGAACCCTCCAAAAAGTGAAAAAAAAAAATAAAGTGTCTTTTTGGAAAGGGGGTCGGGGACCGACCCCAAGGCAGTTGACACCTACCTCTTTGCGATAAATGTCTACAAACTCATTAATTAGGCATAAATAACACAATTTCAGCATTTATTGGCATAGCCACACCTCCTAAAGGGGACGGACCAAAAAAAGTTGCGTTTCTCAGCCTCTTTGACAAGTGCAGGTTTTTTAATTTTTATATTAATCAACGTATTGTTTAATCGTTGAACAAATATGCAAACAGAAACATGCAAAAATTGTTTTTTTGGGGTTGTTTTTTTTTTTTTTTTTTTAAGCGGAACTTTTTTCCCCGTGGTCCGATTTTGTCCATTTACAAACTTAGCCGGTTATAAGTAATTTTTTTTTTGTCAAACTTCCAGGGTCTAGCTTAAAATTGATCATGGATCAATGTTATATGTATTTAATGTGGTCCTAGACCGATATTTCGTTGCGTTACACACGGAATGGCAAATTGAGTAGGGCATAATGAGCCAAATTAATTTATAATTACATTTTTATTTATTTTTAATTTGTAAAAGGCACGAAAAGGCAGCTAGTTTTGATATATCTTTTAGATAAAAAGTTTAACTTTAATTCTATGGTGTAACTAGATAGGCGGCAATAGGGTTCTATAGTCGAAAAGTCGATTAATCGACTTTTTGTATGCAAAAGTCGATTAATCGACTTTTTGTATGCAAAAGTCGAAATCGACTTTTTTGTTCTTAAAAAGTCGAAAAGTCTACTTTTGCTTTCGACTTTTTCGACTTTTTTCGACTTTTTTTCGACTTTTTTCGATTTTTGTTTTGATTTTTTTTACTTTTGCCAAATGAAAAAAATTCCTTTCTTCTGAAAAAAATTCAAATGAGAGCCGAGTTTAATAACAACTGAAGCTATTGGTATTTCCATGTATTTTGTATGTGAAGCAAAAATGTCAATGCCAAATTCATGAGTTAGAAAGTGTTAAGTGCAATATTTACCAATATTTTTGATTATTGTAAACACCTCAGTGATAGGGTTCTATAAATCGAAAGTCGACTCTTTTGCTTTCGATTTTTTCAACCTTTTCAATATTTTCGATTTCTTTGACTTTTTTTCAAGGTTGGCAATCGAAACGAATAACGGTATAGATATCGGTATTGGTATCGTTTTTTTATTTATTTCGGTATCGGTATCGGTTACGGTATTTGAGTTGAATCGGTTACGGTATTACCGATACCGAAACGTCAATACCGGTACGTACCGGTATTATCGAAATAATGCTAAAAAATAAAAAAAACGTATAAAAACTTTAAAAAAATTTGTAACAACAAGTAGTAAAGTTAAATTCGACTTGGACGAATCCATCAATACCCTCCACAATGCCCTTCTAAATGGATAGTTAATTTTCTAACGTGAATCAAATTAACAATTTTGATTAAAAATATTTTATTTTGAGTAAAAAACTTTTTTTAGTCATTTTTTTTGGCAACATTTTTTTTTGAGTGTAAGTTTTTTTGTTTTAGTATAAAAATTTTTGTTAGTGACAAGAATACTTTGTAAAATATTTTCCTGATTCATAAATTTTTTTAAATCTGGTTTAACATTTTTTTTTTTTCAACAAGTGAATTTAAGGTGAAATTAATCTGAAATTCACCGTTTTCTTAATAACTTTTGAACCTCTGGACCGATTTGGCTGAAATTCAATACGAACCAGGCCAGGGTTCAGCGAAGCTTCAGCATCCTCAGGAATGCATTTCGAAAGTTAGCGTGTTTTTTTATCTCGAAAATTCACGAAAAACCGTTGCCGAAATTCAGTCTTTTGTTCATAATTTTTGTACTTGACCGCTTTTGCTGGACATTTTCCTTTGTCTTTAGTACATAAATATAAGGCCGTATAGATTTTTACCCTTTGAGCTGAAAAGGGTCCATTAAGTTTCTATTGGTTGTCAAAATGACTCCATAAAATATATTTCCCCCCGCATCGCGGTTAAATTAAGAACCCCAACAAATTACATATTTCATCTTATTTCTAGGCAACCAAGTTTTTTTGTTGGTGTTATCTATTTGGAAAAACTAGGTATTCCCTGTCTAGACAAGATCACATTCAAAAATATTGCAAAGAATTTTTTTCGCGAATTATGGGATCTTTATGGACAATTTCTACGAGTTAAACCACTTCAAAAAATAATGCTATGGTGGAAAACCTCCTGCTAGTATTCCAAATGCCTTCCCCGAAGTCCTGTAAATATCAAAAAATATCCTTGGACACCCACATCACGGATTAAATAAAAATCAAAAGGTTTTTGGATACCGGTATCCGATACCAAAACTGAGTTTCGGTATTGGTATTGGTACCGGTATTCAATTTAAAGGGTTTTGAAACGGATAACGGTATTGAAAAGGTATCGATTGCCAACATTGCTTTTTTTTGATAAATAAAATATCCCACCCAACAAACTTCGGAGCACTCATAATTTAGGACTCTTAAATTAATCCAAAAAATTATTGTTTTTGAAGCCCTCATTTTTTGGAATCAAAAAAGATTTAAAAATAACATATTTTATTTGAGTTTCCAAATATTTTTTCCAAAAACACTAAATTTTTGGATTCAATATTAAACCCTGCGATTTGAGTCTAAAAGAACCCCTAAATATTTTGAAAATTGTTTCGTCAAAAAAATCAGTCCAAACTGACTCATAAAAGTGAAAAAATTCTAATATTTTTTGAGCCATCCAAAAAGGCTCAAAAAAACTGTTTCTTTTGGAGCCTAAAAATATTTTTTCTTTCAAAATAAATTATAAGTCAGAAAATAAATTTCTTCAAAACTTTTTTTGTACATACATATGTATGCAAATACCATTTTTAACGGGAATAAAAGCAAGTTTGGAAAAAAATGAAGAATGCATGAATGAAGAATGAGGGAACGCCAAATTGCTGTTTGAGAAGATCCGAGGAAAAATATCATTGCTATTGGAAGTGGCTGTGTTTTTTAATTATTATGTGTATGTATAATTAAAAATGTTTTTTTTTTATTTTGAATTTTTGTAAGATAAATAAAGATTTTCAAAATATATAAAAATTTTCGCATTTTTTTTATTTTTAAATCAAAACAGCAAAAAAAAAAATCCAAAAAAACTACACTTTTTTAATAGACTCCAAATTGACTCCGAATAGGCTCCAAAGTATGAAAAAATTTCAGCTTTTTGAATCTTTTTTTTTGAGTCATTTTGGAGGCTAAAAAGAAGGCTCTTTTGGATGAACCACTTTCATACAATAATTTGAAATTCTTGTTACATTTTTGGAGCCCATTTTGGAGTCTAAAATGAGTCTGCTTGCTAGCTGGGATATATTTTTAAAAAATATTTCCCTTCCATTTTGGAGTCTTTTTGGACGCATTTTAGATGGCTCCTTTTTAAATAAAATAAAGGAGCGTTTTATGACGAACAAAATTTAAACGTCAAATAAAAGTTTCATATATGAATCTTTTTCGACTCCAAAATATGTGTGCACCTAAAACTATCCATTTTTGTACTCATTTTAAAGCCATAAATTTTGAGGGCTCTAACTTTTGTTAGCTGGGATAACCAAAAAAATAGCACCTAAATGCTTACAACAAGTCAAAATTAAACTTTTATTTTGGAAAAGGCAAAGACTATTAAAGAAGACGTTTCACACGGGAAAGTAAATGAACCCTCGGGAAATAAGCTAACACGGTGGAGTATTTGCCATCGTTTGCTTTGATAAATTCATTCGCTTTCCAAAATTTCACTAATACACACTCGTATTTCCACCAAAATCACTAATACTTTCACGTTTTTCGTATTTAGAATTGCGTAGAAACAAATATAATTGACAAATATTCCTCAAAGTGAGCTTACTTGTATTTTAGTGAATGGGCAAATTTGAGTCCTGGAACGACTGGACACCCTTTGGGAAAAGGTCAAAAAAAGTCAAAAAAAGTCGAAAAGTCGAAAAATCGAAAAAGTCGACTTTTTAAAAAGTAGAAAGGTCGAAAAGTCGACTTTAAATTTTGAAAAAAGTCGAAAAACCGACTTTTTAGAAATTGAAATTTAGAAATTGAAAGTCGAAAAGTCGACTTTTTGTTGCGACTATATAACCCTAGGCGGCAAACGGCGCCAACAGTTAAAATCCCAGTCAAAGTTGGGTAGCCGAGTAAAAACTTGGTAATAAGTCCCCATTACCGTCTGCATTCTATGTAATGAGGACTCGTTACCTGCTCGATTACTTCTTGTTAACAAATAATGAGTTACCGATAACCTCATATAGAACCGGTTACTTTTTATGAACAAATAATGAGTTACCGATAACCTCATACAGGACCGGTTACTTCTTGTTAACAAATAATGAGTTACCGATAGCCTCATACAGAACCGGTTACTGGTAAATGCGATTTAAAATATTTGATGTTGTCCAAATAATTTTTTTTTATTAAAATTAAAAATGCTAAAGAAAATTTAGAAAGAACTTGCACATTTAGCTTAAAAAAGATTAACATTTCTCTACTTTTTCTAATAAAACTCCGTTAACAGAAATTTAAATTCAGGAATTATGATTAAAATTGGGAACAGGCAAATTAAAGTATAGAAAACCAAATTGATATTTAAAAACCTGGATCTAGCTGACACTTGATAGTGATTTATGAGCAGGGAAACCAAAAATATGCAGTATCATGTTTTTTCCTGTACTTTTTATTGATAAATGGGTAAGGTATTTATCCGTTTCAGAAGTTTTTAAGAAATCTGGCATCGATTTGTTAGAGCATATTTTGGCATATTTTAGCCTTAAGAGCATATTTTTGCATATTTTAGGTTTAAGAGCATATTTTAACATAAGAGCATATTTTTAGAGCATATTTTCAATTTTTAGAGCATTTTTCCACTTTTTAGAGCATTTTTTTACATTTTTAGAGCATATTTTTTTCAATTTTTAGAGCATTGTTTTCCATTTTTTTTGATGACAACATTTATTTTTAAATTTTTTGTCCAACAAGGATATTTTTTTCAACAATTACGGAAATCTGACGATTGATTCCCCTTTGGCCTGTTCTTGCTTGATATCGGTATATGACACTATGTTCTCTTTAGATTCAGCAACTTGGTAGAAAATATTGAGGCAAATATTTTTGTAGAACATATTTAACCCTCTAACTACCGCACATGACGGTATTTGGAGGGTCTATTCTCTAACAAATTGTAAAAAACACCGCAAAAATGGGGACATAATTTTTTTTAAGAGCATATTTTTATTGTTTTTAGAGCATATTTTCCGTTTTTAAGGGCATTTTTTAAGCGCATAAAACGAGTTTTTTAGAGCATATTTTTGGTTTCCCTATTTATGAGCCTTAATTAGTCTTTATATAACTTCTATTGAAGTTTTCTGAATTTTAATTGGCTTTTTCTAAATTGTAATTGTTTTTCTAGAAATTTTAGGGCGTTTTCCAAATTTTAATTTAACTCATTTGTTTGCATTGTTGTTTAAAGTATGTTAAAATGGGTTAAAAGGTAAAAAACCATCATAGACTGTATTTCCCTTAAAAACTTACTCTTATATTGACTAAAACTTAAGATGGTGTTTAATGCGGTTTCCATGGGCTGAGCAGCAGTCGCTTCTGTAAATTTGTTATTGATCCTGCCTTAAGCAGCCAAATGTCCCTTTCTACGATGTTCCAAGATATACAGGCCGTTCATGAATCCACAACGAAATTGGATTGGAAACGAAATTCAAATCCGTTTCCAATTTTCGAAGCGTTCATGAAACCGTGACGAATTGCTTTGTTCGAAAAAAATATCTATTGCGTTCGAACTTAGCGGAGACACAAGTATTTACAAAATACGACTCTGTTTTTGCAAATACAGAGTCGTATTTTATAGCCACTCTGTTAGAAAGTCAAAGTCAGTGTTGTTATAATAATGCAGTTTGTAAAAAAAAAAATAATTTGTTAACAAATAAACTGTCAAGCATTTGTTTTGAATTACATTTGTTTGATTATTGATCCATTAGGAAGGTATTTTATACAAATCCATCTTTTGTTTTCCTTAAGTCTAATATATACTTAGGATCTGTTAGTTTGTATGGAAAAATACCAGTTGCTTCACATATTTAATTGGCTCAGGATAAATGTCTTTGCACATCAAAGAATTTGCTTTTAAAAAATGCTATAAATGCATATTTTTGGGTCATATTTTGTATAAAGTTTTAGCTTATTTGTTCCTTTTTTATGATTTTTTTTTAAAACATCCCCAATAAACACAAGAACGATATGATAGCGTAAACGTTATTACCTATATGATACTTGAAGCGAATAATAAAAAAATAAATTCCAAACAAAAATTGGAATATTTAGATTTGAAATAAACTTCAAACAATTTCACAAATTATTTTATTTATTAAAAAAATATTGTGAATATACCCTGCAAGCATTTCGATACGAAGAAGATTCGCAAGCGTATCGCCTGGAAGATAAATTGTATTGCGGGGGATATCTTCTTCGTATTGCGGAAGAAACACCCTTTGGTAGAAATCGTGTCCCGAAAGCGATACGTCTAGGGGATACGAAAGCAATTCTTCTGGAGGATAAATGAGCAATATTGCCAGATAATCATTTGGAAGATAACTTTAAGATATCCCCCAAATTTTATATAGAAGATATTGCCAGATAATCACCTAAACGATAAAACGCAATTCTGTTTTTGGAAGCTATAAGAAGATATACCCTTTTTTGTCTCAAAGGAGATAAAACGATGGTTTTTATTGTGTTATTAAAATAAAAAAAGGTAATATGTATATTACAAAAATCTTGAAATTTTTAACAAAAAAGATAAAATTCTTCTGTATAATGGTGGTCCAATTCCTCACAAGGCATATTTTATTCTTTTGGAACATAGGCGTCAATGCTTCAAATTTTTTTGAGCAACTCGTTAATTTGATGGACCTAATGGAGTAAAAAAAATGCGGTTAATATATTTCGAAGTTTCCAATTTACACAATGTTTTAACGGCTTTTGAACTTTTATGTAACTTACCTCTTACAACAATTTTTGCTTGATTTTTATTTGTTAATTTCCATTTATTGCAACAAAACACCAGAAAAACAAAATTATGATTGAGAAAAATATTTTTGACAACAAATAAAATATTTTGATTTCGTGTTTTTTTCATCCGTATAATAAAAGGAAGATATCGTATATAAATCGCCTAGGGGAAAAATCAGCTAGAAGATAAATTTTCGATAATTTGGCGATTTTTAATACTTTGTAAATGACAAAAAAAACATATTTCTGTTTATATTGCTGAAATATCCTCGGTGTGATAAAAGGAAGATTTTTAAATAATACTACTTTGATAATTTTTTATTACGATAAAAAGAAGATATCGCCGCAATTTCTCTTAGGCGATATTTCTTCCAAATGCTTGCAGGGTAAAATGTAATTGTTCTAAAAGCAAAAAGTGCTTTAATTGTATTTTTTTGTCAATTATCTTCGATATAATTCAACTATTAAAGGACTCCAAACTGTAAGTACTCATGTTTTATTAATATTTTCAATAAAATGCCGCGGTCAAATTACATTATTGAAAACATAATTGCTAATAATATCGATAATTATATCACCAACGATATCACCAACGATATCGCGAATGATATCATAATCGCTTGGAATAACGATATATTTTCGATACTAGACTGGACAAAGGCGATTCTACTATCGTTCTACCGATAGCGAAAACGATATCACTTTTTCATTGGAAAACGATATCATAAGGAAAGGTACACTTTAGAACGAAAACACTATCGTTTTCGTATCACTTATAATAATCACTTATGATAATGAATATCACCTAGGTGATATTGCTTCGATATCATAACGGTATCGTTTGGTTTATTGGGTCGGTAACTTTTTGCCAATTTGGACTCTTTATTATTTTTTGCGCCCAATTTCGGAATCGAATTACTTGTCCGACTAAAGATTTTTTTTCGTTAATAAGCTAAAGTGTATATGATACTTTTTTCAAGAATTTTATTAAGGACTTTCTGCCTTTGAAAAAGTTCTTAAAAAAGCAAGTATCAGGCCGCTGTTCCAAAAAAAGTAATTCACAAAAAAAAAAATGTGAAAGTGAAAATTTCCGAATTTTTTTGGTGTTCTAGATTTCACTTCTGATTTTTTTTTCGTTTTGTTTCACAAAAATAAAGATTGGTGAAAGCAAAACGAATGCACTTTTTCCCTTTTAATTTTAATTATTTGATTTCCGCTTCGAATCAAGACGTGAACAACAAAACAATTAACTCGATTTCATGTCAATCGGAAAATTTCATGTGAATTGAAAAGTTGTGAAAGACAACAGAGGCCTCAGAGACACTTTACAAAGGCCTCTGTTCTGCCTTTCATAACTTTTCAATTCACATTTTCCGAATCACATGTAATCCAATTTGGTGTTCTGTTGTTTACGTTTTCACTCAAAGTTAAAATCGAATAACTAAAATTTTAAAATTATAAAAAAGTGCATTCGTTTTATTTTTACGAAAGTTAAATCTAGGATACAAAAAAAATTGGAAATTTTATTTTCACATTTTTTAATGAGAATTACTTTTGTTTATATTTAAGGCCTTAAAACACAAATCCCTTCCATATATCGGGATTTATTTCCACAAACTCATGAAGAACTAACTGCATTTTGCTCATTAATTTTGTACCTTTCCCTTATAAAAAAAAAAGAGGAAAAATATTTTTTAAAAAAGTCGAAAACAAAAAAGAACATCCCACTCACATTTTTTCATTTAGATTTTGTTTTTAATTTTTTTTTAATTAATTATTTTCAACTTTTCTTACAAATCCCCGAAGCCAAACGTTGACGAAAATTTTCCAACTGTCAAACCAACTGAATGGAATTCATGAACGCACATTTTCGTTTTCGAACGGAAATTTTCTCATTTTCTCTTTGATTGGAATTGGATTGGATTCGTAAACACACACAGCTGATTTCCGTGAAAAAGTGTTGTCAAACCAATCCGCATTGGTTTCATAAACGCCCCGATATTTTCGGTCCTTTTATTATTTGAATTTTACAAACATTTGGAGGGATGGATATCAACGTAAACATTGGTTCCATTGGCTTTTCTTACATTTAGATTGTAGAAATTTTCTCGCTTGGTTGCTCTTGAAATAACCGCGTTTAACATGAACTTTATCATCCTGACGAATAGGCATGAAGCGAACATTTTACTTTTGACGCAATTCCTTGCTGAGGGAAGACGGCCAATTTTTAGGACTAATGTATGCTGCTATTTGGTAGCATTTTTGTAAGGAGTGGGCAATGAGTTATTTTTGGGCTACTGGTAGCTACTTATTTTTAGGACTAATGTATGCTGTTATTTGGTAGCATTTTTGTAAGGAGTGGGTAACGAGTTATTTTTGGGCTGCTTGTAGCTCATTATTTGTGGTACTAATGTATGTAGTTTTTCAGAAGCATTTTCGTAAGCGAGTGGGTATGCGGTCATTACTCCAATGACATCGCCATGTTAAAATAATGAGTGTTTCACCAACCTAGTAACTAGATACCACCATCTATTTTAAGGCGAAAACCCCATTACTTGGTAATAGAAGTTTTTACTGGGAGGTTAGCAAAAAAAATATATATTTCAAATGAATAAATTTCAAACCTGCTAACAATATATACAAAGTTCATAACAAAAATAGAATCTGGCCAAGTCACCCTTGCCAACAAGGTATTATGTGTAAACTGCCTTTCCGTGATTATTCTGGGCTTCAGCAAGGAAGGTCTTTTAATGGGCACGAAGCGATTGCTACCAAAGTTTAATGGTTCATACCCATGCTCCACAAAAAAAAAAAAAAAAAAAAAAACAGAAATTACCAGCAAAATATAATCTTTATTGTATATTGACATCAAGAAATACATAACCGTTTTTCTGACCGAGTATAAAAGTGTTCTTACATGAGAATTTAGAATATATTCGTATGGTATATAAGCGCAATGATGCATAGAAATATAAATACTTACAAATTTCAGAAATCAACAAATGGCTTGATGGTATTAAAATTCCTTGTGCTCTGTTCTTACATACGTATATGTTTTACTTTTTATTAGCAAACATGAATTGGAAATTTATAGAAATGTATTCTTATCTATTTGCATCAAATTTTAAGTAAGTGAATTTTTTATATATAGTTTTTCTCAAATCGTCTTTACAAATAAATTTCATTGAAGTTATTTACTACTAGAATTAATTTTATCTAAACTGTAAAAATTTATTTATGTAGCCAAATGCATATACAAATGTATAAAAACACGAAGTATAAACAAAAAAGAAGCAACTATGAACAGACTTTGATAAGCAACTTTTTTATTTATTTGCTGAAAATTATCTTGCAATTGGAGTAAAGTTTTACAGAGTGATTAAAAAACATATTTTTACCACGATGGGCATACACGATCATAGAAAAGATTAGAAGGTACGCAGTGTTGTATTTGATGTATTTTCCAATATGGTGGCAAAATGCTTGTTCTTCCTCATCTCACACGTATTTAATATCAAATTACATTCTGTGTTTATAAAAAATGGAATTTGTCTTTCATTTAATTAAATTTATTATTTATTTTGCTGTATTCAACGTTTTTTTTTAAGATAATACACTCAACCAAAAATCATTGTATTCCCAAAGAAAATCGTAGTAAATTCAACAGAAATCATTGTTGATTTTGACCCTACAAATATTTATGTTGATTTCAACATTAATTGTTGTCAGTTTTTGTAAAAGCTGATTAATACTGTATACAGACTAGCGTGATTTTAAAATCACTATGTGATTTTCCTTTGAACAAAATCACATAGTGATTTACAAAATCATCTCAAATTGTACTAGCATAAAGAAAAATTGCAAAATCATCTCAACTTACCATGGTAAGTTCTTGTAGTGTGAACATGGCCTAACTCGTATTTTTGTTGGTTCTATTCGTATTTTTGTTAATCATACTCGTTTTGTTTTGTATATTCATGGAATTTTATTTATTAAAATGAAATTATTATTTGTGTTGTAAATGTTATTTTATTTAATTGGATATTTTCACAATATTATTTCGTGGTTTTCATTAACTCATTATTTTCACATAAACTTATTTTGTTTTTAGATGATATTTTTTTGTTTCCTTGGACTGTGATGTATTTCGCTGTTGTTTTGCTGTCGGCAATCATTTTACGTGATTAGCTTCTAGAGTTTTTAGAAAGATTCCAAATCACAAATTGCTAAAAAAAATAAAAATTGCTTTATTAATGAATTAAATAACAAATATATTTAATTACTCACCAAATATTTTCTAATAAAAAAGATTTTTTTTTTAGAAACATCCCTTCTGTACAAGACAACAAAAATTTACAAATGGCGATCAGCAAAAACAGTGTTGCACATTTCATGTACTTATATTTTATACAATTTTTTCCAACTATGTATTTTTCAACTATTGAATTTTGTAATATCAACATTGATTTTTGTTAAATTCTGTAAAACTTGATCTACAATGGGTTTACTAATTTTTCTACTAAGATATTTCTATGAGTGTACGCACTATTGATAGTTTAAAAACTTTTTTTTTGCTCTTTTGTTGTTTGCTTTGTTGTTGTTCTCCTTTATCTTGCATTGTTTTTATTAAACGTCAAAAGTTACATAATGTGCTGTCACTAATACTTATTCAAGCGAAATACGACTCTGTTTCATTTCTATTTTTTTTCTATGTACACGATACTGCATGCAAAAAAAATCTGTGTCAGATTCATAGAAAAGATTAGAAGGTACGCAGTGTTGTATTTGATGTATTTTCCAATATGGTGGCAAAATGCTTGTTCTTCCTCATCTCACACGTATTTAATATCAAATTAGATTCCTTGTTTATAAAAAATGGAATTTGTCTTTCATTTAATTACATTTATTATTTATTTTGCATTATTCAACGTTTTTTTAAAGATAATACGCACTTTTTATAGTTTAAAATTTTTTTTTCTCGTTTTTGTTGTTTGCTTTGTTGTTGTTCTTCTTTATGTTGCATTGTTTTTATTAAACGTCAAAAGTTACATAATGTGCTGTCACTAATACTTATTCAAGCGAAATACGACTCTGTTTCATTTCTATTTTTTTCTATGGTCAGATTGAGCAATCTTACACGCAAAAAAAATCTGTGTCGGAGTGAGCAAAAATCTGGCATAATTTTACCAAAAATAAGCTAAAACTACAACCGACGAAGTAGTTTTCATAATTTAGCCAAAACGCTTATGTAAAAAATTTCGAAGGAAATTCTAATGCTATTTTAGCAAAAACTTGGTAAAATATACCAAAAGAAATATGGTGAAATATACCAAAATTATTAGAAAAGGTGACTAAAAATAATTCTAAAAATTACCACATTTATGCTAAAACAAATTTTCAATAAATTTTTGTAAAAATTGTTATATTTGTTTAATTTAAAATTTTCACAGAATAAATCCCTTTTTGTACAATTTTCTCCAGGGACTGCTGCCTACACGCAAAAAAAAATCTGTGTCGGAGTGAGCAAAAATCTGGTATAATTTTACCAAAAATATGCTAAAACTACAACCGACGAAGTAGTTTTCGTAATTTATCCAAAACACTTATGTAAAAAATTTTGAAGAAACTGCTAATGCTATTTAAGCAAAAACTTGGTAAAGTATACCAAAAGCAATATGGTGAAATATACCAAAATTATTAGAAAAGGTGACTAAAAATAATGCTAAAAATTACCACATTTATGCCACAACCGACGAAGTAGTTTTCATAATTTAGCCAAAACGCTTATGTAAAAAATTTTGAAGGAAATTCTAATGCTATTTTAGCAAAAACTTGGTAAAATATACCAAAAGAAATATGGTGAAATATACCAAAATTATTAGAAAAGGTGACTAAAAATAATTCTAAAAATTACCACATCTATGCTAAAACAAATTTTCAATTAATTTTTGTAAAAATTGTTATATTTGTTGAATTTAAAATTTTCACAGAATAAATCCCTTTTTGTACACTCAACCAAAAATCATTGTATTCCCAAAGAAAATCGTTGTAAATTCAACAGAAATCATTGTTGATTTTGACCCTACGAATATTTATGTTGATTTCAATAAAAATTGTTGTCAGTTTTTGTAAAAGTTGATCAACTCGTTTTTTTGTTAATCAACTCGTATTTTATGTAAATTCAACTCATATTTTTGTTAATATAAGAAATTTTATTATTAAAAAAATAGCTTGTTGTTATTTGTAAATATTCTTTTATTAAGTATAAATCACAATATTTTTTTATTTCCGGCTTTTTAAGCTGCAATATTTGAAGATTTTCACAAAGATTTTCACACACACTTCGTTTATTTATGTTATGCACCCATTAGCCATTCTCTAGTTATCTGATGATACCAAAACAAAATCCTAAAAAAAAAAACACAAAAAACGTTTTATTATAGTATGAATACATAAAGTAATCAATGTATTTTATTACTTACCAAATATTTACAGATCAGATCCTATTTTTATTTATTTTTCTAATATTAAATAATTTTATAAGAAACAAACACATTAAATAATTTTATAAGAGACAAACACATTGCTACCAACTCACTCGTTCACTCGTTGTAATAAAAAAAAAACGAACGAACAGGGTTGTTTTTTCTTTTTTGTTTTATCTATTGAATTCTGTAGACGCGATTGTAATAATTGAATCAACTATACTGATTATTCAGCGATATCAACATTAATTTTTGTTGAATACGGCATTATTCTGTAAAACTTGATCTACAATGGGTTTACTAATTTTTCTACTAAGATATTTCTATGAGTGTACAATTTTCTCCAGGGACTGCTGCCTACACGCAAAAAAAAAATCTGTGTCGGAGTGAGCAAAAATCTGGCATAATTTTACCAAAAATATGCTAAAACTACAACCGACGAAGTAGTTTTCGTAATTTATCCAAAACACTTATGTAAAAAATTTTGAAGAAACTGCTAATGCTATTTAAGCAAAAACTTGGTAAAGTATACCAAAAGCAATATGGTGAAATATACCAAAATTATTAGAAAAGGTGACTAAAAATAATGCTAAAAATTACCACATTTATGCTTAAAAAAATTTTCTATAAAATTTTTGTAAAAATGTGTATACTTATTGAATTTAAAGTTTTCACAGAATAAATCCATATTAATATAATAAATGTTGTGTACGATTTTATTTACCACCGACCAACTGACCCTTTATGTACAATTTTCTCCAGTGACTGCTGCCTACGCAGAAAAATAGAAAATTAGTACAAAACACAAATTTTTAATTTAAAAAACTAGTAAACCGCATTGGTCTTTTGGTTAGGAGGAACACTTACTTTGTGATTCCATTTGTAACTCATCAAAACAGTTCTGGACTCCATTGGCTTTGCTATATAAATGAGTTTTTAGGTTTTAATTTTATAACTAAAGGTAAGGTGACCAGTTTATGAAAACAAAAATAGAGGACACAAAAAAAAAGGAAAAAAATTATTCGAATTGAACATTTTTTACATATTTTACAGACAAATTTACATTCACTTAAATGACCGCGATTAAAAAGCATCAAAAAACTAACATAAACATCTCGTTATCTCGAGTCAGTGGTTATAGGCCATTTACATATGCCTCGAAATCCAAAAAAATGGGATTTCAATGAAAATCCAAGTAAATCCAATTACTTTTTTGGATTTCAAATGTCAAATCCCATACAAAAAAAAAACTTGGATTTTGGGAAAATCGTAAAATCGCAATTTAAAATCCAAAAAATTTCTACTACTTAATTGTACAACTATGGGTTTTCCCAAAATAATCATCCCTAATGCTTTTTTTTGCAACGCTGCACACGATTTTTTATCAGCTGTTGTTGTTTTTTATAAAGTAAAAAAACAATTAAAATTTATTTTTTTAAAACTATTAAAAGATTAATAAAAACAATGTTTAACAATGTTTCATTTAAAATTTACCATTGCAAATGGTAAACGCACAATTTAGTTGACCAATTTGGTCTTCCTAACAAAGAAAAACACTCAATGGTGGCGGCCCCAAACTTGGCAAAAATGTTAATTTTCTTGGATTTAAAGAAGCAGCTCTACATAAAAACACATTTTTTGATATTGTGGTCCCAACATATACTAGTGGGATTGAAAATATTGGCTCCGGCAAAGAAAAATCATTGTTTTTAGAAATATTGGGTACGTTCAGCAGAGAAAGCTGCTACTCAGCTGCTCCTCAACATTCTGCTGAACGGTTTAATTTTTGACATTTCAGTCAACATGTTGAGTGAGCGCTACTCATCACTGGTAGCGAAGAAAAAAAAATGCTACATTCGATCACAAACTGATACATAAGCTGTTTTATTGAAATTATAAATTTTTTTGACGTTATTCAAGGAAAGAAACAAAAAAAATATATAAAAAAGTATATTCCACAGAAAAAATAAATGAAAATATAAAAAAACAAAAAAATTATTCCAATATTTTTAAACATTTATAAAAAAGTGCGTTCAGCAGAATCAACTAATCAAAACGTGCTACATCTCAACTGTTGAGTAGCAGGTTTTTCTGCAGAACACGCCCATTTATAAAATTGGGTAATTTTCCAACTAACAACCCTGTACACAAATCAAAAGAAAATACAGAGTTAGTACAAACAAAATCCCGCTAAATGTCAAAAAAGCATATGTAAACGGTATAGATTTTAATTGGATTTGAAATCCAAATTTATGTGGATTTCGGGATATATGTAAGTAGCATATTAGATTTTTAAAATCTTTTAATGCGGAAAAAATTTATCGAATTTTTTATTCATGAAAAAATACAAGTTTTGGACCGTTTTTGACGCGGCTTAGCTCACGATAGATTATCACTAGAACCCAAATATTTTGGGAATCATCATCAAAACTGCCAAAGTTAATATTCAGGGGGTACAACTTTAATTTTTTTTTGCACATATAAGGTGAGTCAGTCTAATACACGTCCATCCAACAAGTTGTACAACGATACTGCAAGTGTATGGCCACTTTTACAAAAAGAAAATTCAGTAGGAGTATGAACAGAACAAGCACGGCGCGACATTTTCCATACGATTTGACAGTAACAACCGGTGACCGCCGTGAAAAAAAAATTGTTTTAATTTATAAAAGTAAAAACAAATATTGATCATGCTTTTAAAAATAAAGAGGACAAGCAGGACAGAATTTGAAAAAAAGAGGACAGAAAGAGGACACAAATTTTATAGAGTACAGCCAATTAAAATAGAGTACTGTCCTCTAAAAAAGAGTACGTATGGTCACCTTACTAAAGGGAGAACTGGTGCCCACGCTCTTTATTGTAGTGAAGAATTCGCCATAGCTTCAAAAATTTATTTAGCAGTACCCTGTAAAAAAATAAAATTATTACCAAACACTAATTTTTAACTAAAAATCTATTAAACCTTATTGGTGTCTTTGGAATAGGGGTATACTCACTTTATCGTTCCATTTGTAATTCATTGAAACAAACGTCTGGGACTCCATTGGTTTTGCTAAATGAATGGTGTTTAAAGTTATGACAGCAAAATTAACTTTAGCATTTTTTTATATTACATTTATTTATCTTTTAAAACACTAATTATTTATTTATTTTTATTTATTAATTTATTTTAATTTTATTTATCAATTTCCTTTTTACGTTTTTATAACACAAAAAATTAACGAAGCACGCACACAAAAATACAAAATGAAATTGGCGGTCTGTATTTGTTTTTTTTTTTGTTGTTTTCTTTCGATAAATTTTTGTGCAAGTAATTTGCGTTATTGTGCAAGCTACTTGGTTATTTTACATAAAAAATGAATTATGTTACTTTAACATCGACAATAGGGGTGGGATAGTGCACGAGTTTTCGATTTCGACACGCTAGAACCGCTTATTTTGTGAGGTTTGTAAAAAAAATGCATGGGCCAAAAAATGGGGCAGATCGGATAGGATCTAGGGGTCGCTCATCGGGGTCAAAGTTGGGCGTAGAGGGGAAAAAATCCACAAAAAGCCCCAAAACTCCCCTGGTTTTGCTCCTAGAGGGGTCAAATGTGAGACCGGCCCCCATTATTTTTTCCCCCTGAACACTTTTGCCAAACATACCTAAGCCCTATCTCCAATCCCTAAGGGGGGTCCCATACAAAGGTTCAATTTTTAAAAAATCTTGCTCCTACCGCTCTAGCTGTCCTAGAAGTCACCCTAGAGGAATCAAATGTATGACCGACCCCCAATATTTTTTCAACCCCAACATTTTCTTAGAACATACCTACCCCCTATCTTCAATCCTTAGGGTGGTCCCCATACATTTTTTTTTTATTTTTCCTTAAATTGTCATATTAAATTAGCTCCTACCGGTCCAATGGTGCCTCCTAGAGGGGTCATTATCAAGGCCAACCCCCATTAATTTTTAGCCTCCAACACTTCTTCTGAACATACCAATTCCATATCTCCAATTCCTAAGGGGTCTCCCACACAAAATGACATTTTTGTTAAACTTGCTCTCACCGCTCTAACTATCGCAGAAGTGACCCTAGAGAAGTTAAATGTGTGACCGACCCCCAATATTTTTTCAGCCCCAACATTTTCCCCAAACAAACCTACCCTCTATTATAAAGCCTTAAGTGTGTCCCCACACATTTTTTTTATTTTTTAATTTTTTTTTATAAAATCTGCGCCTACCGCTCCCATTCTGCCTTTTAGGAACGGTAAATGCAGACTGACCCCCATTAATTTTTGCCCCCTACATTTTTTCTGAACATACCTACGCCGTATTTCCACTTTGTAGGGGTGCTCCCCTGGGGAAAACTAAATTAGTAATGTATCTAGAGAAGTCAAATGTATGACCTGCCCATATATTTTTTTAGCCAAAACATTTTCTTCAAACATACCTACCCTCTATCTTCAAGGTGTTACCCCACAATTTTTTTATTTATATTATCGAGAAATCCAAGGTCTTTAAATATAACTATGAATCAAATTAATTTATTTTTATCGTGTGATGGATATTGTTGACGATTTTCGGCCACGACCTGAAGCAAAACTATTTTTTCCTCCTCGTTACGGCACAACACGTTGTTATAGTCTTCTAATTATTTTACGCCTCTTTCGGCAGCGTCGTTGTCAACATGTAATTCACGTAATATTTGCAGCGCTCGCTGGTAGTCCCGACGATTTTCCCAAGTATTTGAATCGGAAGCAATGAAATTTGTTGTTATTCCGAAGCGTGCAAAAATTTTGGAGTCTCAGGTGTGACGTAGTGGCTTAAATCAGTTTTCATGAGTTCTTGATTCACTTGTTTCGATGCCATGTTAATTCTTTTCACACCTTCGAATCCAACAACATGTACTGGAGGATTACAATTCTTGTTGCCACTGTCGCCGCTATCCTCTGAGGCATCTTCTTCCCCGATATCATCGTCTTCTTCTTCCTCGCTGTCTTCGTTAGACGATTCGTCCATCTCATCGTCAGATAACTCTTCCTCCAATTCCTCTTTCTCTTCTTCAAATATACGAACTGCATTCGACATTTTTCGTTTTATATCACAAGAGATATTCGGATCAAATAGTGCGAGAGCAACAGCTTCGCCACTGAGATACCAGAGATGTCCAAAGAATCTCTTGACCAATCGTTGCGACAGAATCTTATCAATTGAAGCATAATTGGCAATCGCTTTCAAAAAATTCAAATCATTATTTGGAGCTTCTATTGCTTTGGTAGCGCTAAACCAAGCTTTTACGTAAATTGTTATGATGAAAACGGTCACATGAAGAAGTGCATTCAATTCTTTTTTGGCCAAACCGATATATTTTCGGAACAAAAACATTTTTAGGCAATATATGCCTTTTGCCATCCATCGAGCATGACTGATGGGTCCTGGTGGGCTAAAATGCTTATTAGGAATATTTTCGCTAAGGAATAATAAAACAATTTCAAGAAACTCCTTGTAGTCGTCTCTGGGTTGCTTTTCTTTTATTTGACTCAAAAAAACTTGATGTCAGTTTGGACTTGAGCTGGTATGTTGCCTGCCACTTCCTCATCTTATATGCCAAGACTGTACGGTTTATCTTTTATATTTTCCCACTGCTCTTTAAAACGCGCAAACATTAGCACTCCTGGTCCAGACGTTTTGCCGAATTTGGTTTCAAACACTTAGTTTCCCCAGGGGAGCACCCCTACAAAGTGGAAATACGGCGTTGGTATGTTCAGAAAAAATGTAGGGGGCAAAATTAATGGGGGTCAGTCTGCATTTCCCGCCCCTAAAAGGCACAGCGGGAGCGGTAGTCGCAAATTTTATAAAAAAAAAATGCACTCAAAAAATTATGTCATTAACTGTTTGTAGTTTATTTAAAAAGTTTTCCGTTTAGTCGTTTTTAAAAGAAAAAACATTTGTTTGATGTTCAGTTTTTATTAATGACTACATCAGTCCTTTGTTTCAAAAATAACACACTAAAAAATAAAGACTTTCACTAACATTTAATTTATAAAGTCATTTATTTTTGTTCTGTAAGTAAAAACTACTGATTATTCTTTAAATTTTTAATGATTTGTGTAAGTAATTTTTTTTTAAATTGTTGGTATTTTTTAAAGATATATCATTAGTTTTTACCTACACAAGTCAGTTATTTGTTTGTAGAAAAAAAATTCAAAAAATTATTTATAGAAATATAAAAACATATTTGTATCAAGTGGCTTTGGCACGATGGGTAGAGTGTCTGGCCAGAATGTAGTGGATTGCGGGATCGATTCCCCAAAATTTTATTAAAAAATTTTAAAAAAATATTTCAATAGAAAATTGTATAAAATAACCTACGAAATCATTAATTTTTAATGTTTTGGTAGGTTATTTTTTTGGAATTTGTTGGTAAAAATAACAGAACTATCATTAATTTTTAATGTTTTCGTACGTTATTTTTTTCGAATTTGTTGGTAAAAAAGAATGAAAAAACCGTAATTTTTTAATGTTTAGTGTTATTTATTTTAGAAAATTTTGCCAAGAGTAAAAAATAAATGTTGATGTTTTTAAAACAAACGAATAATTACTGGGATGGTTTTCAATTGTTTATTCATTGGTTTTAAATGTGTTTTTCTTTTGTTTTTGCCTACAAAATATTTTGAGTGTGTGTGGGGACACCCTTAAGGCTTAAAAATAGAGGGTTGGTTTGTTTGGGAAAAATGTTGGGGCTGAAAAAATATTGGGGGTCGGTCACGCATTTAACTTCTCTAGGGTCACCCCTGCGATAGTTAGAGCGGTAGGAGCAAGATTTTCAAAAATGTCGTTTTGTGTGGGAGACCCCTTAGGAATTGGAGATATGGAATTGGTACGTTCAGAAGAAGTGTTGGGGGCTAAAAATTAATGGGGGTTGGTCTTGATAATGACCCCTCTAGGAGGCACCATTGGACCGGTAGAAGCTAATTTAATATGACAATTTAAGGAAAAATAAAAAAAAAATGTATGGGGACCACCCTAAGGATTGAAGATAGGGGGTAGGTATGTTCTAAGAAAGTGTTGGGGTTGAAAAAATATTGGGGGTCGGTCATACATTTGATTCCTCTAGGGTGACTTCTAGGACAGCTAGAGCGGTAGGAGCAAGATTTTTTAAAAATTGAACCTTTGTATGGGACCCCCCTTAGGGATTGGAGATAGGGCTTAGGTATGTTTGGCAAAAGTGTTCAGGGGGAAAAAATAATGGGGGCCGGTCTCACATTTGACCCCTCTAGGAGCAAAACCAGGGGAGTTTTGGGGCTTTTTGTGGATTTTTTCCCCTCTACGCCCAACTTTGACCCCGATGAGCGACCCCTAGATCCTATCCGACCTCCCCCATTTTTTGGCTCATACACTTTTTTTACCAACCTCACAAAATGAGCGGTTCTAGCGCTTCCAAATATTGCTGCTTAAAATCTCACACAACACTATCCCACCCTTAATCGACAAGCATAATTTTAGCAAAAATTTGGTTAAAAATTTTTTTTTGGTGTGTACACGCAAAAAAAAATTTGTGTAAGATTGAGCAATCCTACTTGGTAAAACTTTTTTCATACCAAAAAATTTTTTTTACCAAATGTTTGCTAATATTATGCTTGTCGATGTTAAAGTAACATAATTCATTTTTTATGTAAAATAACCTCACCTCATGTGTGACTAGGCCTTTTTTTTTCCTTAAAAAGGTTCTAAATCCACATCATTTATGAGGCAAAAGCTTACAAATAAGCCTTTTAAAAATTTAGTAAAAAATAGTTGTTGTCAAAAAAAAATTGCAAAAAAAAGCGGGAATATGGAATACCGCGCGGGACGCGGGAATCGGTTATAAAAAGCGGGACAATCCCGCCAAATGCGGGACGTCTGGCAACCCTACATATAACTGTTTATAATGTTCAAGAATTGTTTTAAGATAAAAATAGCACGATTTTTTTGTATTATTTAGATTTTAGTAATAAACAATGTTGCCAATATTAATAAAATGCTTTAAAAACTTTGAACATTCAAAATTACTCAATTCAACCCCTGGACACAGACTAATACAGACTCGACATAAGAGAATAATCACAATTGGAGCGGGAAGCGTTTTTCCGCAACTGTTCACATACGTTTTATATGACAACAAAATTCCGCCGCGTTTTTCCGCCAAACTAGATTCAATTCTATTTTTATGAGGACAATTGCGTTTTTCCGCTTCCCGCTCCAATTGTGATTATTCTCTAAGTGACAGGCACAGACTAAATACAGACTCGACAGTAGAGTTTTATAAGAAAAAATGGGGAAAACTAAGCGATTTTAGGAGAAAACACAGGAGGTTTTTAGCCCGTTTTACGCTAACATGGCAACACTTTCTACGACTTAGGCACAGACTAATACAGACTCGACATAAGTGACAGGTGTCAAAAAAGTATTCTTGAACCATATGGTTAATTTTTTCAAATTATTCTACGAATTAGGTTAGAAAGAGAAAACTGATATAACGCGCCACAGACTAATACAGACTCGACATAAGTGACAGGTGTCAAAAAAGTAGTTCGGAACCATATGGTTAATATTTTCAAATTATTCTACGAATTAGGTTAGAAAGAGAAAGCTAATATAACGCGCCATTAGAAAAATGGATGCCAGATCGGTTTTTGTTGTTTCACTCACTCCTAAGTCGTAGAAAGTGTTGCCATGTTAGCGTAAAACGGACTAAAAACCGCTGTGTTTTCTCCTAAAATCGCTTAGTTTTTCCCCATTTTTTCTTATAAAACTCTACTGTCGAGTCTGTATTTAGTCTGTGGCGCCATAAGAAAAATGGATGCCAGATCGGTTTTTGTTGTTTCGCTCACTCCTAAGTCGTAGAAAGTATTGCCATGTTAGCGTAAAACGGACTAAAAACCGCTGTGTTTTCTCCTAAAATCGCTTAGTTTTTCCCCATTTTTTCTTATAAAACTCTACTGTCGAGTCTGTATTTAGTCTGTGACTTAGGAGTGAGCAGTGTTACCAAATATTTTTTTGAAAAATCTTATTTTTTCTGAAAAAAAATCTTATTTTTGTAAAAAAAATCTTTTTTTTGAAAAAAATATTAAAATCATTAAAAAAACTCACAAATTGTATTTTAAATTCAATTTTAACATAAAAATCACGTAACAGTATAGCGTAGAATGAAAAAATAATATTAAATTTATAAAAAAAATACATTTTTGAGGTAATTTGAGCTTATTTAGAAAATAAATTTTTATTTTTGTCGTTCCAAAAATCTTTTTTTCAGAAAAAAAATCTTTTTAGCACCTCAAAAAACTTGCAAAAAATGATAAATCTTGATATATGGCAACACTGGGAGTGAGTGAAACAACAAAAACCGATCTGGCATCCATTTTTCTTATGGCGCGTTATATCAGTTTTCTCTTTCTAACCTAATTCGTAGAATAATTTGAAAATATTAACCATATGGTTAAAGAATACTTTTTTGACACCTGTCACTTATGTCGAGTCTGTATTAGTCTGTGGCAGTACCCTGTAAAAATAGGAAATTATTACCAAACACTAATTTTTAACTAAAAATCTATTAAACCTTATTGGTGTCTTCGGAGTAGGGGTACACTCACTTTATCATTCCATTTGTAATTCATTGAAACAAACGTCTGGGACTCCATTGGTTTTGCTAAATGAATGGTGTTTTAAGTTATGACAGCAAAATTAACTTTAGCATTATTTTATCTTGCATTTATTTATCTTTTAAAAAACTAATTATTTATTTTTATTTATAAATTTATTTTAATTTTATTTATCAATTTCCTTTTTACGTTTTTATAACACAAAAAATAAACGAACAACGCACACAAAAATACAAAATGAAAATGGCGGTCTGTATTTGTTTTTTTTTTGTTGTTTTCTTTCGATAAATTTTTGTGCAAGTAATTTGCGTTATTGTGCAAGCTACTTGGTTATTTTACATAAAAAACTAATTATGTTACTTTATCATCGGCAAGCATAATTTTAGCAAAAACTTGGTAAAAATTTTTTTTGGTATGAAAAAATTTTTACCAAGTAGGATTGCTCAATCTGACACAGATTTTTTTTTGCGTGTATGGTTCAGAACTACTTTTTTGACACCTGTCACTTATGTCGAGTCTGTATTAAGGCCTAGTTAGCCCAGAAAACGTAACCGTAACCCCAACGTAAATAGTCAGCTGATTGTTTTTGATATGCGTAAACTAATGAAAACGATTACCGAATTCAATTGTCACGTAAACGGAACGTACCGACCTGTTTAAAATAGAATTTTACAACGTTTCTACGTGACATTTGTAAACAGCTGATTATCGGTTTGTTTATTTCCAAAAAAAAAATGTGATACAGAACTAAAAGTGCAAAACAAATAGAAAAATCACTAATTCAATTAAAATAAACAAACTAATTTAAAGTCTACATATAAAAAACACAAATAAAGTAACAAAAATGAACGACGAGTTTTTTTTACGTCAAAAACATATGACACGTTATTAAGTTTCGATAATTGCACTAAATAAATACGCTACGGTTAGGGTAAAGATACGGTTACGTTTTCTCGGCTAACTAGGCCTTTAGTCTGTGTCTATAACAGTACATGAGTAGTAGGTTCACAGGGTTGCATTTGATGTGTGTAAGTATTAGTGACAGCACACGGTGTAACTTTTGACGTTTCATACAAAACGTAAACAAACAACATAAATACATACACAAAAGCTCACACGTACAGGCACACATACACTAGGCAGCAATGATTATTCTGTACTAATAACCACGCCACCATATTGGAAAGTACGCAATTAGCACCATTGCACAGACTAAATACAGACTCGACAGTAGAGTTTTATAAGAAAAAATGGGGAAAAACTAAGCGATTTTAGGAGAAAACACAGCGGTTTTTAGTCCGTTTTACGCTAACATGGCAACACTTTCTACGACTTAGGAGTGAGTGAAACAACAAAAACCGATCTGGAATCCATTTTTCTAATGGCGCGTTATATTAGCTTTCTCTTTCTAACCTAATTCGTAGAATAATTTGAAAACATTAACCATATGGTTCAAGACTACTTTTTTGACATCTGTCACTTATGTCGAGTCTGTATTAGTCTGTGACCATTGTTTGCATACTAGTCTGTACTGTGGTCTATATGGTCTGTGGAAGAGACACAAAAAAAATCTCTTTGAGATTAATTACAATTGGAGCGGGAAGCGGAAAAACGCGTCAAAAATCGAGCGATTAATTTAAATTAAGCGTCAAGCGGTTTGCGGTTTTCCTTACATCATTTTTTACATACATACTTGGAAATATATATTTGATGTGATAATTATTTTAATTTTATTTAGAATTTTTACTTTTGGCAAGAACATTTTTTTTATATTTAAACAATAAAATTTTTTTAATATTTAAGAACCCATTCAATTAAGATCGAGACACAAAATCTTATAAAACAGTTAAATACCAAGAAAAAATTTAAAAAGAACAGCACAAATATTTTATTCAAAACAATAAAAAATAAAATGCACAATAGGCAGAGCTTCGAACGAATTAATTCTATTGAGAATTAATTCACCAGAAGTTTAATTCTGTTTTAATAAGTTTTGAATTATCATTCCTTACCAGCATTCAACACGAATTAATTCAAAGGCTTAATTCTCAAAGCTTAAATCAAATTGAATTAATTCCCAAGAGAATTAATTCCTTGCAAGCAATCATTCGATTGAATGATCAACATTTTTCATCATTCAAATCTATTACAAATTGAATGATGATTTTTTTATTTCATTCCCTTTGTATTTTCAAAAATGTGTTGCTTGTGTGCATTTTAAGCATCTTCGTGTGTAATAGTGCGTTTACATTGGATTTTTAATCTAGTAAATTGCGATTTTAATCTACTTTGCAATCTGTACCGTTTACATTGGCATTTTTTACATTTGAGAAGATTAAGATTGGCATTTATAACAACAAGTTGGTAATAAATGTGTGTGACTGCGTCAAAAGATAGCGACGGTAATTAGTCGTCGTATGATTAACAAGGACAGTGACGGCGTTTACAAATAACAATGACGGCGGCATAAACATATTTGGCGGCGTCATCAAAACGGCAGGCTTTGTGTCGGTGTTTTTCAGTGTTGGAAAATGCAAATAATAGAAATACAGAGTTGTATAACTTTACAAGATTGCGTTTGCCTATTAGAGTCTAAACTACTAGATTGAAAAAAAATAAATTTGTATGGGCAATCTAATAGATTGGAACTGGATTGGAGCCACAATCTACTTTAAGCTAGCTTAGAGAGCCAGTGTAAATGCACTATAAACGATCGGTTGTTGTTTTGTTGACGTCTCGTCTGCTGCTTCCCACACAAGCATAAATGTGTGTGTATGTGTGTTGCGCTTCACTGTTTTAAATTGAATGATAAGAAAATTTCACCATTCAATTTGTAGTAGATTGATTTGGATAAAAAAATAGTTCATTCCTTAAGAATGATCATTCTTAAGGAATGAATTCTTGAAAGAATTAATTCAATGATTATGAAAGTTGAATGCTTTTAGGGAATGCCAAATTCTATTTTTTTAATTCGAATTAGGAAATAGAATTAAAGAATTAATTCTTTCGAACCTTTGACAATAGGTATAACACATTTTACATATTGCATCTTTTAAAACTTGAAAAATTCATAAAAACATATTTTTTTTTTAACAATTTCTATTAATTTTTCAGCAAACTCCATTGTTTAAATAATTTTCCATATTTTTTTTTTTTACAATTCCCAAGCATTTTTTTATGTTTTGCTTCGTTGTTTATTTCCATCTGCCAAAAAATTTGTACTAAAACTATATATTTTACAACACTATACTGAAAAACAATACTTTTTTTGCATAAAATCCGGCAACGCCAAAAAATAAATTGAGAGGAAAAATGAGAGAGAGAGAAAAAACGCCATGAAAATAGAATAGAATCTATTTCGACGGAAAAACGCCGCGGAATTTTGTTTTCATACAAAATGCAGCGATTGAAAGGCTACGTTAGCTACCCGTTTTTTTGCTTTTGCTTTTCATATCACTTCAAACAATTTCAATATTATAAGTTATAGCTTTTGTTTACTTTTCTTTTTTGTGTTTGCTTAAACTACAACAACATGAAAAAAATAAAAACTCCAAACAGAGCAGTAGCGGAAAACAAATTTTATTGTTGTAGCCTACAAATATACTACAGTAGTATATTTGTAGGCTACAGTATTACTACAGTATTACTACAGTATTACTACAGTAGTATTCCTACAGTATTACTACAGTATCACATTGTAAACAAATGTTGCAATATAAAAACGTGATCATATTAAAAATATCGTTAAGATGGTGTAAAATGAATACAACATCGAAAAAAGAATAATAATAATAATTTTTAATAAAATTCTTTTAATTTTGGTCAAAAAAATATAGAAAAATTTGGAATTTTGTCGAATTTTTCGATATTTTCGAATATGTACGCGATTTTAATATTATCGGTCTAGACGCTCAGAAGTTATGAGAAAAACCGTGACATTAACATTGGGTTAGAGATGGGCGCTGGTCACGTGATTTGCGTGATTCACGTGAATCACGCGTGAGTGATTTTCATTTAAATCACGTGATTGTGAGTGAGTGTGAGCTGAAAAAAAATCTGAGTGAGTGAGTCATTTATTTTTTGCGTGAGTTTGCGTGATAAGATTTTTAGATTAGCCCATTTTTTTATTTTTTGTAAAAAAATTTTTTTGAAGTTTTTTTTTTTGGTAAGAGAATTTTATTGCGTGAGTAGATTTTGCATGACTCACGCGTGAGCGTGATTGAATCTGGCGTGAGTAAGATTTTTATTACTCACGTGAATAGTGAGTGAGCGTGAATAAAAGAAAAAATTGCGTGAGTGATTCGATTATTTTTGCGTGAGCTTGAGTGAGTGTGAGTCAAAATACACTCACGCACCCATCTCTACATTGGGTTTTTCGAAAATTCACGTGGTGAAAAATACACAAAACATGGTTTTAATTAGAGATGGGCGCGTAAGTGATTTTTGACTCACACTCACTCACGCCCACGACAGGAATTTTTGAATCACGCACACTCACTCACGAGAAAATTTTTTCTACTCACACTCACAATCACGTGAGTAAATTTAATACAACTCACACTCACTCAAGCTTCACTCACACTCTCGTTGACTCACACTCACGAAACTCTTATTCATACAAAAAAAAAATTAAAAACTAAAATTTGAAAAATCTTTTAAAATTTTCAACAAAATTTAAAGTTCAGCGTAACTTAAAAAATCGACTCACGCACACTCACGCAAAAATCTTACTCACGCACACTCCACTCACACGCGCGTGAGTAAAATTGAATTTAGTCACACTCAAGCGTGGTCACGCGTGAATCACGTTCTAATCTGCTCATGTGCCCATCTCTACTTTTAATGACAAGGGAACACCACAACAATGTTTGCCAAAGTTTTTTTTTTTGAGAAGTTGAATTATAATTTTACATTAAAACAATCCAACCCTATTCTTTATACACATTAAAATAAAACAGTTATGTTAAACAAGATAAGTGTGTGTGTGTGTTATAGTTTTATTAAATTTTTTCTTTGTAGGCTACAAAAACAATATTTGTAGGCTACCAAAAATAATTTGTAGGCTACCAAAAATAATTTGTAGGCTACAGGTAGGCTACCAAAAATAATTTGTAGGCTACTTGTAGGCTACATAATTCTAATGTTTTTGTTTTTTTTGCTACTTATTCATTTGTAAAAACAATCGTAAGCTCTCGCTACAAAAACAGAAATGTGCAAGTATTAGTAGCTATAGCAATTGAATGATTTACATATTGTTTGTTTTTAAAACTACACATATCGTCAATTTTGGTTGTTTAAGCTACTTTCTTCGTAGTAATTTAAACGCTGACAAAATGTATGGGGAGAGTGGCGGAAAACCGCTTCCCGCTCCAATTGTGATTATTCTCAAAAACTGCGGTTGTTTGCAAACCCTAATAAAAATCCCTCTGGCTTTCCCGAAAATCGCTTTGTATTTTCATTTTTTTTATATAAAAAAAGAAAACACAAAATTGCCAACATTGATTTTAGAGTAGAAAAATCTATTTGACAACACTTCACTTGACATAAACTTGTAGATAGACAGCTAATTTTTTTTTTTACTGCAAACGTTGAAAAAAGCTGAAAACCAAAGACTAACAAGACCTCCGACTCTACATAACCTCAAAAAATTAATTCACACATACAGGTGCTGTGTATTCAACACATTTGTGAAAGTGGGGTGAAATAAAAAAAATATGACTTTTGTAATCAAAATATAAACAAAAAATAAACAATATTTATTTTTTTGATAAAATATCGAATTTCGGGATGATTTTTGTTTTTTTGCACAAGAAATTTGGTAAGTATATTAAAATCTAATATGTATTTGATTTGAAATTAATAAATTGTGTTTTTTTGGCTCAAAAACGTACAAAATGCAATTATTTTTTTCCAGATTGCGGTTAAAAAGAGGGGATGAAAATATATGCATGTGCAATGCACATTAGACAAGGAATATTAACATAATTAAAGGTAGATATTGCTGTTAATTTCCTTTGTGTTAAGATTCTAATCTTTAGTGTTGTTTCTTGTGTATCTTTTAGTTGCCTATTTTTCTGTGGAGTTCTGTTTTTCCGTACTGCCAATAATTCTTCGAAAGACATAGTCCTTTAAGCAATGTAAGCTTGAGGGCAAGGAAACGAGATGATGTCAGATCAGCTTTGCAAAATTGTGTGGTTGTACCCGCTTTTCGGGAAGTCTAAACAAGTTTCTATAGAAAAATACGAAAAATGTCTCAGAGTATGAGATTTTCTACAGGAAAAATGAAAAAGCCGGCACTTCTTTAATTGAACCAATGTCTCAGACGCTAAGACTTTTCTATAGAAAAATGTATCAAAATCTAAGACTTTTTCTATAGAATAAATAAATCAGGTTCTGAGACTTTTTCTATAAAAAAAATGTCTCAGAATCTGACACTTTTTCTATAAAAAAAATGTCTCAGAATCTGAAACTTTTTCTATAGAAAAAATGTCTCAGAATCTGAGACTTTTACTATAGAAAAAATGTCTCAGAATCTGAGACTTTTTGTGTAGAAAAAATGTCTCAGAATCTGAGACTTTGTATAGAAAAAATGTTTCAGAATCTGAGACTTTTTCTATAGAAAAAATGTCTCAGAATCTGAGACCTTTTCTATAGAAAAAATGTCTCAGAATCTGAGACTTTTTCTATAGAGGAAAAATGAAAAAGCCGGCACTTCTTTAACTGAACCAATGTCTCAGACGCTAAGACTTTTTCTATAGAAAAATGTATCAAAATCTAAGACTTTTTCTATAGAATAAATCAGGTTCTGAGACTTTTTCTATAAAAAAAATGTCTCAGAATCTGAGACTTTTTCTATAGAAAAAATGTCTCAGAATCTGAGACTTTTTCTATAGAAAAAATGTCTCAGAATCTGAGACTTTTTCTATAGAAAAAATGTCTCAGAATCTGAGACTTTTTCTATAGAAAAAATGTCTCAGAATCTGAGACTTTTTGTATAGAAAAAATGTCTCAGAATCAGAGACTTTGTATAGAAAAAATGTCTCAGAATCTGAGACTTTTTCTATAGAAAAAATGTCTCAGAATCTGAGACTTTTTCTATAGAAAAAATGTCTCAGAATCTGAGACTTTTTTTATAGAAAAAATGTCTCAGAATCTGAGACTTTTTCTATAGAAAAAATGTCTTAGAATCTGAGACTTTTTCTATAGAAAAAATGTCTCAGAATCTGAGACTTTTTCTATAGAAAAAATTTCTCAGAATCTGAGTTTTCTATAGAAAAAATGTCTCAGAATCTGAGACTTTTTCTATAGAAAAAATGTCTCAGAATATGAGACTTTTTCTATAGAAAAAATGTCTCAGAATCTGAGACTTTTTCTATAGAAAAAATGTCTCAGAATCTGAGACTTTTTCTATAGAAAAAATGTCTCAGAATCTGAGACTTTTTGTGTAGGAAAAATATCTCAGAATCTGAGATTTTTCTATAGGAAAAATGTCTCAGAATCTGAGACCTTTTCTATAGGAAAAATGTCTCAGAATCTGAGACCTTTTCTATAGAAAAAAATGTTTCAGAATCTGAGACTTTTTCTATAGGAAAAATGTGTCAGAATCTGAGACTTTTTCTATAGGAAAAATGTGTCAGAATCTGAGACTTTTTCTATAGGAAAATGTCTCAGAATCTGAGACTTTTTCTATAGGAAAATGTCGCAGAATCTGAGACTTTTTCTGTAGGAAAATGTCTCACAATCTGAGACTTTTTCTTTAGGAAAAATGACTCAGAATTTGAGAGTTTTTCTATAGGAAAAATGTTTAAGAATCTGAGGCATTTTCTATAGGAGAAATTACTCAGAATCTGAGAGTTTTTCTATAGAAAAAATTTCTCAGAATCTTAGACTTTTTCTATAGGAAAAATGTCTTAGAATCTGAGGCTTTTTCTTTAGGAAAAATGTCTTGGAACCTGAGACTTTCTATAGAAAAAATGTATCAGAATCTGAAAATTTTTCTATAGAAAAAATGTCTCGGAATCTGAGACTTTTGCTGTATAAAAAAATGTCTCAGAATCTGACTTTTTAATAGAAAAAAATCATTAGAATCAAAATATGTGTACAATTATATAGAAACATTTACCTAAATAAATCGCAAATATTGCAATAAAAAATACCATTTCGTTTATTTATGTAAATATGTATTAAACTGAGATTTATTTTTCTTTAGAAACAAACTTTAAAGCTCTTCCTAAGTGTGAAGCCATTTGATGTTATAGTGTCATTAGATTGCGCGGTCCAATTTTAAAGATTTCATAGCGACGGTCATTGGGCATGGTATTGGTAGCGATAATTACTTTACCGAAGTGGCATTATCGTTAGCTTTAACATTGGTAAAAGCGGTATAGATCTTTCAACGTTCCGAAAAAAATCCATTTTGTAGCACAGGAGAGGACGAGTAAATTCATCCACCTTCAAACGTTTTTTCATTTGGATGCATTTTGGTCATCTGACAAAGCGATACACTTGGGTCGAGAAAGTTGCTTAACAAAATTTTTAATGACGATCTTCTTCTCAACATTCTTTTCTTTGTCACTGGCTTCTTCTTCGGTATGAGCTTTTTAACAACGATATTGAAAAAATTCCGATTTTTTGCACAAAAAAGATTAGTTTTAATATTTTTTTTTTAATTGACATTTCTCATTATTTGGTGGTGAAATAGTTGTGGTAAATTTCAAAATCGAATTCAGAGTTGATATTTTTTTATTAAATTACATTAATTTTTTTTTTTTTTTTAATTGCAATATGCATTTATGCGGGTACTACCACCTTGAACACTTATGTTTAATGTTTATAAATGGTTTCTCACTTTTTTTAATGAACAAATTGCAAAAAAATAAAATATCTTAAAACAAAAGTAACTCTGTGTATGGTGAAAATATTTTTGGTCTGTGGTGAAAAAAGTTAGGCGCACCAATACTAAAGAGGACCTAACTCAAATACATTCAAACAGTTAGGTCTTCTGACAGCAAAACAAAATGAGTCGGAAGTCTTGTTAGTCTTTGCTGAAAACTATAAATTACCATATAATCAAATTTTACAATAATATAATTTTTTTCAATTGACATGTCAGCCACAGATCAAATGAGAGCTATGCTCGATCAACTGATGGGCACAACTCGCAACGGTGATGACGGTCGTGGTCTAAAATTTTCAGACCCCCGAGTGTGCAAAAGTTTTTTATTGGATTGTTGTCCACATGATATTCTGGCGTCTACTCGAATGGATTTGGGGGAATGCCCAAAAGTGCACGACTTGGCGTTTCGTGCAGATTATCAAAGCGCTGCGAAATCTCGCGACTACTATTACGACATTGAAGCAATGGAACACTTGCAGGCTTTTATTGCCGACTGCGACAGACGTACAGAAGCGGCCAAACAACGTCTTAAAGAGACACAAGAAGAACTAACAGCAGAAGTGGCTGAAAAAGCGAACGCGGTACATGCACTGGCCGAGGAGATTGGTAAGAAGCTGGCAAAGGCTGAGGCACTTGGGGAAGCCGGAGAAGTAGAGGAGAGCATGTCGCTAATGAAAGAAATCGATGAGTTACGAGCAAAAAAAATCAAAGCCGAACACGAGTACCGCACGTCGATGCCTGCATCCACATACCAACAGCAAAAGCTGCGTGTCTGTGAAGTGTGCTCAGCATACCTGGGTATTCATGACAATGACATTAGATTAGCTGATCATTTTGGTGGTAAGTTGCATTTGGGCTTTTTAACCATAAGAGAGAAATTGGTCGAGCTAGAGAAGACCGCTGGACCGCGTAAAGCTGAACTCAAACGTACTGGTAAGATTCATGAGCGCGATGACGACAGGTCACGGTCCCGCTACTTTGTGGGCGGTCGAGAACTGGATCGTCGATCACGTGTTCATCGTTCACGATCACGGGAACGTCGCCGTGGAGAAGGAGCAAGTACAGTTGTACATTCAGATCGTCGAGATAGAGAACATCGCGAAAAAGGTGGTGAACGTGGAAGGGGCGGTGGCAGTGGTGGTGGCCGCGGTTCCCCTGAACGCAGAAGGTCCCGGTCACGCTCTCGAGGACGCAGTTATAATTCACGAAGACGATCTCATTCGCGCGATCGTTACCGACGTTAGTATAAAATTGATAATTGGGACTTTAATCCCCGGATGATTGCGGAATGGTATGTTTAATGTATTTTTTTTGTTTTTATCTTATTTTATGTCTAATTCTTTTTCTGTTATAGAGCATTCGATATTACTTGTACAATGACGGCGTCTTCTGGCGAATCATCCACCAATATTCATCGTGTCTGACTTTCGTCGGTAAATCTATTTTTAAGTCAAGGCGACATTTATGTAGCACGTATGTAAATTCCGATTTGTTTAAATTTCCAACAACTTAATGTTAAAACATAACTATAATTTCAATTTTCGAACACACATGCACACTCAAACACTTTTTTCTAGATTTAATTGTAATTTTTATTGTTTTTTTTTTTTGTTTATTCATCATAATAATTGGACTATACCATCTTGAATAATGTAATAAAGCAACTATAATAACTTTTCTTTAGATCATAGAAAGAAATCCCAAAAATCACTTGATGCTTATGAAATTTACTGTCAGTAAATCAACTGGTGTTCGGTCAGTCAGTCAGTCAATTTGACAGTATTTAAAGATAGGGGTACGTATAGGAAGATATTTTTATTTTTAGTCGTATAACCAATTGCAGGGATAAAGATCGGAAAAATATGTGATGACTACAACGTATTGCTCATTTCCATAGTTACTTTTAAATTACCATATAAACATCAATGCACACAGTTAGCCAACCAGACCTCCGTATAATATACCATCCCATATTGCTGCGGATTTTTTGGGTAAGGTTCAAAGAAGAAAACGAAACGTAAACAAAATTTGTCATTTCAGCTAGCTATCCATTTTTTAACCCAAATCTATATTTGGTATCTTAAATGATCGACCCATTTGGTTGTTGGATTGATTGATAGTTTTATTGTTGGGTATGTATAACTATGACTGAATATGATGACCTTCCTAATTTGGTGAGCTAAAAGCTTCTCTTAGTTGTTAGTTTGACTTTTTTAAACATATATATATATACATATTTAATTTACCGAAACAAAAAAAAGTATCATCTTGTTCTTTATTTACGATACCTTTACAGCATTTATGAGCTGAAAACAAAAAAATTAACATTTACATATAGAGTATCCGCAACCCTTTGGTACGTATTTTCACTAAAGTATCAATCGATTTCGCTATGCTGAGATGAAATGTAGCAAAAAAAGGTTTTCCTTTTTGTGAATATGGAAATATGTGAGTACATAACATTTTCTTTCCAAAATAATCTCTCAATAACTGATGGTTTCAGTTGGTTGGGTATGTATATGAAACGAGACAAAAACTATGTATCTAAAAGACCACATTTACCCCCAGTTTCTGTAACACGAACGTCATTCGTCTGCGACGAATTTGTATGAATTTTGTTTTTGCTGCAATAACAAAATACATGCAAGTTCGTTACAGACGAATGATGTTCGTGTTACAGAAACTGGGGGTTAGTATTGCGAAGAATGTGTGTGATCTGTAGAATTAAACCGTATCCGTTACAATATACATATGACTTTCCGGATGCGTTTTCAAAACGCTAAAAAACCCGTCTTGGTATGTATTTCCCGGGAATTTAAGACTCCAATTAATTGTTTTAATGTTCTTTTTGCGAAATGAAGTGAGTACATTTATAATATTTTATAACTTAATATACTTTTTACAGTAGTTTGTTATGAATTTGTTTATACCTGTTCCACTTACAGCTAAAATGGTTTTTAAGAAAATATTTTTAGCAAGTTCTTTATGCTATTACAATAAATTGACCGTTTAAAAGGAACGATTTTGCTAAAAACTATTTTAAGCTGTAAGTGAGAACATGGTTTTATACTGTCAACCTACTTTAATAGCATAAAAAATATTTTAAGACGTAGATTCAGTTACTTTTTAACGATATTATCGATATTGTTAGTTAACGAAAATTGTCGTTTGTTTTTTAACCCTGTTCTTACAGCTAAAAACGGGTTTTTAGAAAACATTTTTAGCAATTCCTTTATGCTATTACAGTATATTGACAGAAAATGTTGCCAAAAATGGTTTTAAGCTATACCTTAGAACAGGGTATAACCCTGTTCTTACTTACAGCTACGACCTTATACCCTGTTCTCACGTACAGCTGAAAATCGTTTTTAATAACAATATTTTTAGCACTTTCTTTATTCTATTACAGTATATTGACTGAAAATGCTGATAAAAACGGCTTTTAGCTGTATGTGAGAACAGGGTATTAAACAAGTTGTTTAACAAAACACCAGTAATATGGCATTCACACTTGCGACCTTAAACAAGTTAAGTTGTTCAACAAAACACCAGTAACAGAATAAAAACGCAATGGACACAGAACAAAGAATTTTTTAAACATCTCACTTCAAAACAGCAAGTGTGAATGCCATATAACAGAGTAATATGGAGTTCACACTTACGACCTTAAACAAGTTGTTTTATACGGCGTTCACATTTGCTGTTTTGAAGTGTTCAAGAGTGAGATGTTTAAAAAAGTCTTTGTTCTGTGTCCATTACGTTTTTATTCTGCTACTGGTGTTTTGTTGAACAACTTGTTTAAGGTCGCTAGTGTGAATGCCATATTACCAAACACCAGTAACAGAATAAAAACGTAATGGACTCGGAACAAAGACTTTTTAAACATCTCACTCTTGTACACTCAAAAACAGCAAGTGTGAACCCCAAATAAGAACGTAATTGACACAGAACATAGACTTTTAAACACGTAATATTCAAAACAACAAGTGTGAACCCCACATAACCCGTTCACCGGTAAAAAAAAAAATGTTTCAAAACATCAATTAATTTGTAGCGAAAATTTGACAAGTCATATTACCAAACTTATAAATGGAGTTTGACATTAATTTTAAAAACATACCAGATATACACGGTATACGAGGATAGATTGCCTACATAAATACGATTTATGTACCATACATTTTTTATTTTTTTTATTTGGTGTATTTACAGAATTATGTTGGGTCAAAGTTCGACTTTTTTAGCAAAAGTGTGAAAAATACATCACCTTTAAAGAGCTGTAACTTTTTAACCAATGACCCGATTTTAACAAATTTTGGCTCATGTGAAAGCTTTTTTTTATTACGGGTTTTTACAGAAATGATGAAAAAATGCAAAAACTTTTTTCTTTTCGAATATTTAAAAAAACACATTTTCGATTTTTTTTTTTAAAAAAAACTCTGGTGAAAAATAACAATGTTTTGTGTAACATATTTAAAATTCAGATTGGGATCTCCATGGGATTAAAAAATATTCTATTTTAAGTACGAGGTTCTCATATTTTTCTCTTAGAACATTAAAATTTTTAATATTTTGAATGTTTTTCAAAATTTTAAAACCATTATTTTCTTTGAAAATTTAAATTTTTATATTGAAGAAATTTAAAATTTAAATTTTCTAATGTAAAATATAAGAACCTCGTACTAAAACCAGAATATTTCTTGATCCCATGGGGATCCCACTTTGAATTTTGAATATATTATACATAACAGTATAGTGTGGCCGCTGTTTCAAAAAAAAGTAATTCACATAAAAAATGTGAAAATGAAAATTTACGAATTTTTTTGGTGTTCTAGATTTCACAACCGATTTTTTTTTCGTTTTGTTTCACATAAATAAAATTTGGTGAAAGTAAAACGAATGCACTTCTTTTCTTATAATTTTTTAAATTTTAATTATTCGATTTTAACTTTGAATGAAAACGTGATCAACAAAACACTAAACTTGATTTCATGTGATTCGGAAATTTTCATGTGAATTGAAAAGTTGTGAAAGACAGAACAGAGGCGTTTATCATCATTTTTTTTTTTTAAATCAAATATGTGTTTTTTTTAGTGTTTACAATTCGGTTAACCGGTTCCTCGATTAATCGCCTCTATTTCGGTTAATGTCGAAACAAATAATTTAAAACGCAAATAATTATTCGACCCGATTAATCGGTTAAAATGCTTCGATTAACCGGTTAATATTATCTCTATATTCTACTATAATTTGTTTGAAACACTTCCTCTTTTTACAAACGCTTCCGAAAAAAGTCAAAACTACAGAAAAAATATTCAGATACCAGCAATTAACAGTTTAGAAAAGCAAAATTAAAAATTTAATCATTTAAAACTCAGAAAGTTTTCAAATGCCATATTGAAAATCCCAATTGAAATTCCGAAATGCTAATTCAAGTTCAGAAATCCCAATTGAAATTCAGATATCCAAATCGAAATTCAGAAACGCCCAATTAAAATTTACGAAAGCTTAATCCAAATTCAGAAAAGCTTATTGAAATCGAGAAATCCTAATTGATATTCAGAAACTCCCAATTTCACAAAATTGAAATTTACAGAAGCCTACTGAAATTAAGAAATCTCAATTGAAATTTAGAAAAGCAAAATTTAAATTTAAAAATTCTAAATGAAATTCAGAAAAGATAATTCAGTTTCTGAAGAGCTAATAAAATTCAAAAATATCAATTGAAATCCCAATTGAAATTTAGAAAAGTGAAATCAAATTATATAAATCAAAATTAGTATTTAGAAGACACCAATTAAAATTCTGAAAAGCACAATTAAAATTCAAAAATCCCAATTGAAATTAAGAAATACCAATTGAAATTTAGAAAAGCCATTTGAAATTCACAAATCTGAATTGATATTCATAGTTTAGAAAATCAAAATTTAAAAATTACAATTATAAGTAAATTGAAATTTTGAAATTCTAATTGAAAAACGAAAATCGCCAACTGAAACTAAGAAATCCCGATTGAAATTTAGAAAATTCCAAATAAAATTTAGGAATTATTTTCAATTAGTTGCGTTTTGGGTTTCCCCTTTAAAAACTGCACACAAAAAATTTTAAAAAGTTCGATTTTGTTTTTAATAATTTTTTAAATTGATATGATAAAATTTTATAATAGATTTCGGAAATTTCCGTGAATTGAGTATAAATGCAATTTGCGATGTTAAACTTTTACAAATTTTAGTAATTAATACTATTACTTTCGTGATAGGAGCAAAATCAATTAAAATAGTAATTGAAACTCATTTTAATTTTTGGTTTAATATAGTTGAGGTTTCATTAATAAGGGTTGTTTAAGATGTGGTAGCTTATTAGGCTTCCGCATCCGATCCTGGTGCTGGGGCTGCCAGCAACCTCCAGGCAGGCAATTTGTAAAGTTTTTCAAAGGCAGAGATTATCCGCGTTTCTTCTACTTCCTGAGACGCCCCTTACGAGCCATCAGGATACTTTACAGAAACTAAGTTTCAGAAATTCTTCCTACTGACCTGAGACGTCTTTCGACCATTCAGGTTACTTAGCCGCCTTCTCACTCTAGCTAGCCTTTGAACGGGTGTTCCAAAGCCATTGCCCGGGGAATACCTGGTGTAAACCGGAGGTAGTGAGCTGCTTTGACTGTGTAGCAAAGGAATCATCCTTGGCCACTCCCAAGTGAGTGACAATCAAGAACTTTCCACCTTTACTTGTCACAGTCCTATGCTCCGTATAGGAGCTTCGGGAACATTTATATATATATATTTTAATTTTTGTGTGTGTGTTTGTGTGTATAAAGACTGAAAATGAAATTTTACTTAAAATACTTTAATTTTTTGTTACATTACTTTAAAAAATTGTTTAAAATTAATTTTTCATTGTTTTTCACGATTAATCGCCACTTTTTCCGATTAATCGACCCGAAGAACCGACTAACCAATTTTCGTCAATTTTCGAATATTGCCCTAACCGGTTAACCGGCAGGGTCGAATAATTGGAAACACTAGTTTTTTTAAACATTCGCAAAAAAAATGTTTTTGAATTTTCGCAACATTTCTAATTATATTGCAAAAAATAGTAGGTTTTTTTATTGCAATTTAATTTCCCGATATGAAAAACTAATTCAAAATATAAATTTGACAAGTGCTGTAAACTCCGTTCCAATGATTACCGACTATAACTTTTTTTGTAGATCTAACCCCCTCGGTATTTTTTTTTTTACACTTTGTCTATTTTTTTATAGCACATTAACACCGTTTTGTACGAATATAAAACATGCGAAATCTGTTATAGTAATTCGCTTTCATCAGTGACACACTTTAAAAAAAAATTTAAAAAAAAAAAATTTTTACTTGTTTTTACAAAAATTGCATAAGTGGATTAAATTTCGTCATGCAATTTTTTTTTTTTTTTTGACAAAAAACACTATGATTACAAACTTTAACCGGTTTTAGGGAGACAAGGACAGACTCCAAATTGTTTTGAATTACTTTTACCATTATCAGCTCTCTAAAGAGCTTCGCTTTTTTGCTATTACCTTAAATTTTAACGCCCATCGTTAAGCTCTAAAAAAAGAGAAATGAAATGGCATTACCCGATTTTGTCACCAATTTTTTTTAAACCTAAATCTGGAAAAAAATTGCATACTTCGTGTATCACCCCCATACTCAAATATGTAATAAGTGTTTCTGTTGAAAAAGAAGTTGTGGTGATTTCTGAAGTGATTGTTAAGCTCGTTTGCTGGATAATGATTAATACCAGCAATATTACAATTTTTTTTATAGATTTAAATAAAAGGAAACAAATCTAATACTTAAGTGCCAAAAATTTGCACTTTTAAATTTAGATCGTAAGAATATATGAAAAATATACTTCAAAATCATTAAGTAACGAACTGGTGAATGTTGTTTATATCGTCATTTTTGTATCATTTTTGGAAGTGATTATAAAAGTATTTCCTACGGAATATGAAGTTCGGCACCTAACGCTACTTTGTAGGTAGTGAAACCACTAACAAGGAAGGTCTTTCACAGGGCACCCATCGATTGTCCTGAAACTTGCATATAGGAAAGAGGGAGCAAAATAAGAGTTACCTGTTTTTTTATAGCTGCCCAATCTCACACAAAGGGGAGGGGGGAAACGGTTTTTTTTTCGTTTTTTTTAAGGATTTTTCACATTTTTTCAAAAGAAACTATGAACATTTTATACAGGTCGAAAGGTTTTTTGAAGGGCTATCCAATGGTGTAACAGTCGTGTCCAAATTCGGCTTCGTTAAGTTCGTTATTGTCAAAATTGTAAAATCGTTGGGGTAGTTTATATGGGGAGAAGTATAATCGTACGACCACCAAAATCATATATAATAATCTCTATCAAAATTAAGCAGACTCGTATTTTTTCGTTTGGCGAAATTCCTGCTAGTTCGGCTTTTATGCGGCAACCCTTTTTTAAATTTGAGATTGGGCAGCTAAAAAAAAAAACAGGTAACTCTCATCATTCCTCATTCCCATAAACAAGTTTCAGGACAATCAGGACAAGTCCTTCCTTGTAAGTCTTTTTTAACCACTACGTTTATTTCTTGCTGGGTGTTAATTATGTAACTTGATAATCGTCAATCGTCATCGTTAGCTCATTATTCTATTACCATAAAATGACACTATATGGTAATGGAATAACGATTAAAACGATACGATTGACGACAATCAAGTTACATAATTATCCCCCTGGGAACTAAAAATTCCTTTATTTCCTCACTGTTGTAATTGAGAAAGTAAAGGAATTTTCAACTATAACCAACAATAAATTGGCAAATATTTATAGAACATTCTTAGAGCTATAAATACAGTTAAATTTTTGCCCTAAGTTTATTATACAATAAAAAGTATTTGTTTTCTCTATTTTAAGAGCAGGAAAGATCTCATTAGACTGCATTTTTTTAAATGTAGCTAAGAAGAAGAGAAAATTTGCAATATTATGCAAAAAAAAAAATGATTCAAATTCCTTCAACCGTTCAAAAGTTACAACGGTTTAGAAATGGTGTACCGTGTCATATTATTACTTTATTAATACAAAGTTTAAAGTAAACGCATTTTTTTACTTTTGAGAGTATATGCGTAAATTTTTTCAAACTAATGTTGACTATTGATTTTAAAGACTAAATTTTGACTGAGAAGACCAAAAAAAAAACAAATTGTTTGAGGATACTTTTTAAGGTTAGGACAATTTTGTTTTATCTATAACTTCAAACATTCGATTAAAGGGCAGCCTTTCGATGATATGAAAAAGAAAATTCCTTACATATATATTGTCACGAAAACCCGTGTGCTCTTTGCACATATCCAACCAGAACTGGTATGTGTTCTTCAAAATTTTTTGGAGAGCCTTACAAATTAGCTTTATTTTGACCTTTCGCGGTGCTTAAAAACATTATTTTTTTCATAAGTATTTGAATAATATTGCAAATTTTCTACTTACATTAATTTAAATTAAAAAAAAAAAACAGTGCAAAGTACCAAATTTAACTGTTATTAAAGACTCTTCAAAAAATGTTAATATACACATACCAGTTCTAGTTGGCGACCGACGATATTATGTATTCTGTTTCGTTCAATTAACAAAAGAAAAATAAAAGTTTAATGGTTCGACTAACGAGGGAATATTCCAACCGTTATGAACCGATTTGCCCAAAGGTTAAAATATATCGTCCATTCCACCAGACATTTGGTAATTTAAGCCATTTTTTGACCGAGGGTCTTCCGATTTTTGTATTTTTTTTTTCATAAAGATACTCTATGGAGCCAAATTCAATTTTCATTCATCAGATTTAAAATATTCGAAAAACTCGCGATTTTATTGACGATTTTCGTTTTTAAAAAAGTAAAAAAAAAGCAAAATCTTTGTAACTTTGAGCAGCTTTATTTTCTTAACTACTTATCGCATTTTAACAATCTATAGCGCATACGAATGGTATGTAAGTCTATTTTAATTTCTAATAAATAATGAAAACATTTTTTTGTAGCAAAAATTCTAAATTTTCCAAATATGCTAATTAAAAAAAAAATTAAAAGGGGTAAAAGTTTCGCAAAATGCACTTCAAAACTGCATTTGCATATAAAATGCACTTTTAAACCACCAATATTTTTTTTTCAGTTTATTAGAAATTAAAATAGACTCACATACCATTCCTATGCGCTAAAGATTGTTAAAATGCGATAAGTAGTTTAGAAAATACAGCCGCTCAAAGTTACACAGATGTTGCAAAAAAGAAAATCGTTAATAAAATCGCGAGTTTTTTGAATATTTTCGATCTGAAGGATGAAATTTGAAATTGGCTCCATAGAGAATCTGTATGAAAAATATAACAAAAATCGGAAGACCCTCGGTCAGATTTTTTAAAATGTATCATGGAATGGACGATAAAAGATACGATTTTAAAGTCGGCCATATCAGTGTTTAAAAATTTCGTTTTAAAATTCCGATAACTCCCGAACTAACAAAGCTATCGTCTAGATTTAAATTTTAATAAAGATTATTTCGTATTCATATGGATATCGTATTTCACATAAATACCCCCCCAAAATTTAAACATTTCCGTGAAAAAAAAAAAATATTTAACGAAACCAAATTTGTACTACTTAGTGTTGGGTTGAATAGCTCAGTAAAGTGATCGTTTTTTTTCAGCTCAGCTCTTTTCAGTGAGGTATTTCATTCCTCAAGCTCAATAGCTCTTTCTTCATTTTGAGTTGTGTTGTAGCTCAGATATTACTTATTTTATTTTTTTATTAATAAGAAGAATTTCATTAAAAATAAAAATATCTGCCTTTTCGGACTTTTTATGCAATTTTACAAGGTTTTTTTCACAAAAGGAATTTAAAAAAAAAAGGTTTAAAGTTATCAAGTTAAAAAAAAAGGTTTAAAGTTATTAAATTTATAATAAACAATGTCAATTTATAAAAACACTTTACGAAACACACACTTAGAAAATTTTTTAAGTTGCTACATGACGGTCATGTGTGTAGTAAATAAGGATGAGATTTTCATGCACTAAAAAATCGAAAATATGCGCTTAAAATATGCGCTAAAAAATTCAAAATATGCACTAAAAAACCTAAAAATATGCACTAAAAAATAAAATTTGTGCAATAAAAATTTTGTTTTCATGTGAAAAACTTCTAAAAAAGTGAAAAATAATGCCGGGTTTGAATAGTAACATTTAAAACTTTATGTAAGCAAGATTTTTTTGAAACTAAAACAAGCTATAAAAAAATTTTAAATAAAAAAAAAAAAATTTTATTTTCGAAATAATTTTTTCAAATTTTAAACAGTTTTCGAATCAAATAAATTTGAATTTGTGTTTTTGCTAATTTATGCCAAAATATGCAAAAATATGCACTTAAAAGATGGAAATATGCACAAAATATGCACTTAAAACAAAAATATGCATTTTGACCAAAATATGCAAAAACAAATCGATGCCATTTTAACGCAAATTTCTTGATTCGGAAAGATAATTGGTCGATATCGTTTTTAGACTATCGACAAAAAACATGCATTTGCATGGAAATCGCATCCCTAGTAGTAAGTAATAGTTGTTGTTTTCAAGTACAATTTCAGTTATTTTTGTATGAAAAAATCTCAAACAACTATTTTTTGTAGTCGTTTTAATAAATAAATACAAAAAACTACTACATTGTAGTAACAGTTGTTTTATGAAGTTGTTTTTAGTCTATAAAAAAACTTCTAATTTTCTAGAAATATTAAGAAAAACGGATGTGTTGAACGGGTTGGAAGTGTCAGATGCAGCTGAAATTATTTCCAAATAATTTTAACCGTTTTTGATGTTTAGAAGTTTTTTTGTTAATAAAAAAATTCAGACAATTTGAGTTACAGTAAAAACAACTGTTGTTAGAAGTAGTTTTGACCGTTTTGTGTAGTTGGTAATAGCTAAAAACAACAACAATTTGTGGTTGATTTTACCGTAAAATGTAGTGGACGCCTAGACAACAACAAATGTAGTTGTTTTAGCTGTCTTTTGTAGTGGAATCTACCGTCATAATTTTTTTTATGCATGTTTTTTTTTGCATTGGTATTTGGTGTAAATACCATAAATGGCATCTGGAAAAACTTAAAATGAATGAATGAGAAAGATAGTGAAAGATGAGAAAGATCAAGAATGATTAACTGACAAGAGCTAAAAGTGCGGATATGAACGAACTAGTTCACATAGCTCAGTTGAGTGAATCATTCAATTGAAAGACTTCGTTGAATAGCTACACAACTCTTATTTGTACAAGATTATGTCATCGTTGAATAAGCGTTTAAAAAACCTTTCTTCTCATATGAAAAAATATATTTTTTTTAAGAAAAAATGGCAGAAAAATTCCAAAAAACTATTTTTGGAACCCCTAAATTCCCGATAAGCCGAGGAACCCAACCTTAGAATTATCTCTTTTATATATATTTTAAGTTTCAGGCAAATCGGTTCATAAGGATTGAAATACTTCCCTTGTAAGGTGAATTTTACAAATTGGCACCCAGTTTCGAATTAAATTATAGTATTGGCTTTTTTATCATTTCTATATTAAATTTACTACATGTTTAGATATATATCCATACTTACTTTAAAATAAATAATGTTATTATTTCGATAGCTAAGTTAAGTCTAATGTAATCAAACACTAAATAAAATAAATGATAATAAACGTGTAAAAAAAAATATTGATGTTTTAACATGGTTGGGTCTTGAAATGAAACTGCATCAGTTAAAAAATTCTGTGATGTCTAAAATAATAGCAATAAAATGCATATGCATAATTATTAAAACTAACAATGGAAGTCTCTCTCTTGCAACTACACCATTTCCAATTGTATTTTAAAAATTTCCAAATGTATTTTTAAATTGTCCAAATGTATTTTAAAATTGTCCAAATATATTTTAAAATTGTCCAAATGAAGTTTAAAATTGTCCAAATGTATATTAAAATTGTCCAAATATATTTTCAAATTGTCCAAATATATTTTAAAATTGTCCAAATGTATTTTAAAATTGTCCAAATGTAGTTTAAAGTTTTTCAAATGTATTTTAAAAATTTCCAAATGTATTTTAAGATTGTCCAATTGTATTTTAAAATTTTCCAAGTGTATGTTCAAAATTGTCCAAATGTATTTAAAATTGTCCAAATGTATTTTAAAATTGTCCAAATGTAGTTTAAAATTTTCCAAATGTATTTTAAAATTGTTCAAATGTATTTTAAAATTGTCCAATTGTATTTTGGAACAACGCCAGTAAACTCAACATTTTCCATTTATTTTATTTTTGTTTTAACTTAAAATTAAACACAATAAAATTGAAAAGTCGAAAGCAAAATATTACTTTTTGAAAAATTTCAAAAATTTTTCTGATACGTTAGTATTGATTTCGTCTCATCTCTAAGTTCTTTTGTTTGTGTACACATATCTTAAAATTTTCTGTTTAACATCTGTTGCTACTGGTTAACAATCGCTCATGTTGAACTTCTCTTATACATATGGGGGTTTTCGTGTCAACTGACACAACTTTTGAAACCGATGTCTTCCGATCGGGATGAAATTTGCACCAATGTTAGTCCTATTGGATAGTAGTTCAGACACAATTTTTCAACGAGATCGGTCAAGAACTCTCTGAGTTAGAGGGGGACGAAATTTGACATTTTGGCTAAAGAGGTGTTGATTCTCATCCATGTAACTTCTTACCTATTGTTTTTAGCAAAATGTGTCTCAAATAGTTTAGATAGCTATTTCTTCAGTCTTTCGAAAAAAAAATATAAAAAAATAAAAAAAAAATTTTTGATTTTTTTTCTTAAAAATCCAAAACTTTTTTGACTTTTTCCTCAAATTGGGCCCTTTTTTTTTTTTTTTGATTCAAAAGAAAGCTTAGGTGATTTCCTTTACGAGCTGTGGGGTCGCTTAGTGGGATGCGAGTGGGATATCTATGAAAAATTTTTTTTTTTAACTTTGGAACACCAAAAACGGTTCTTCAATTTGCACTATTAGGCGTGGGATAGCTAAAGAGTTTTCGATTTCGATCCGCTATACCCTCTAATTTTTTTAGGTTCGAAAAAGAAAGCACGAGCCAAAAAATGGGGGCGGTAGGGAGGGTACATATGGCCCCTCATTGGGGTCAAAGTTGGGCGTAAAGATGTAAAAATCCTCAAAAAGCCCGAAAATTCCCCTAGAAACGCCCCTGGAGGGGTGCAATGTGAGACCGACCTCCAATAATTTTCTGCCCCCAACATTTTTCTTGAACATACCTTACCCCTATTTCCACTTCCTAAGGGGGCTGCCATACAAAACATTTTTAAAAAATTTGATCCTACCATTCTAACTTACCCTAAAGTGCCCCTAGTGGGGCCAAATGTATGACCGACCTCCATTAGTTTATTAATTCCAACATTTTTTGCAAACATACCTACAATGTATCTTTAACCCTTAAGGTGGTCCCCATATATTTATTTTATTTTTTATAAATTTGTTTTATTAAACCAGCTCCTACCGCCCCTACCGTGCCTCCTAGAGAGGCAAAAATTACGACCAACCCCCATTATTTTTTAGTTACCAACATTTTGTCCGAACATCATAACACCCTATCTCCACTCCCTAAGGGGCTCCCATACATTATAAAAACATGTATTTTTAAAAACTTATAAAAAAATAAAAAATAATGTATGGGGACCCCCTTAAGAGTTGAAAATAAAGGGTAGGTATATTCTGAGAAAATGTTGGAGTTGAAAAAATATTGGGGGTCGGTCATACATTTTACTTCTCTAGGGGCACCCTATGGACAGTTAGAGCGGTAGGAGCAATTTTATAAAAATGTCATTTTGTATGGGAGCCCCCTTAGGAAGTGGAAATAGGGGTAAGGTATGTTCAAGAAAAATGTTGGGGGCAGAAAATTATTGGAGGTCGGTCTCACATTGCACCCCTCCAGGGGTGTTTCTAGGGGAGTTTTGGGGCTTTTTGAGGATTTTTACCTCTTAACGCCCAACTTTGACCTTAATGAGGGGCCATATGGCCCCTCCCCACCGCCCCCATTTTTTGGCTCGTGCTTTCTTTTTCGAACCTAAAAAAATTAGAGGGTATCGCGGATCGAAATCGAAAACTGGTTAGCTATCCCACGCCTAATAGTGTAAACTGAAGAACCGTTTTTTGTGTTCCAAAGTTAAAAAAAAATTTTTTTCATAGATATCCCACTCGCATCCCACTAAGCGACCCCACAGTTCTTAAAGGAAATCACCTAAGCTTTTGAATCAAAAAAAAAAAAAAAAAAGGGCCCAATTTGAGGAAAAAGTCAAAAAAGTTTTGAATTTTTAAGAAAAAAAATCAAAATTTGTTTTTTTATTTTTTTTATATTTTTTTTTGGAAAGACTGAAGAAATAGCTATCTAAACTCTTTGGGACACATTTAGCTAAAAACAATAGGTAAGAAGTTACATGGATGAGAATCAACACCTCTTTGGCCAAAATGTCAAATTTCGACCCCCTCTAACTCAGAGAGTTCTTGACCGATCTCGTTGAAAAATTGTGTCTGAACTACTATCCAATAGAACTAACCTTGGTGCAAATTTCATCCCGATCGGAAGACATCGGTTTCAAAAGTTGTGTCAGTTGACACGAAAACCCCCATATGTATATCGTAGAGCTATATTCAATTTGAGCTATCTGCTCGGTTGACGAAAATGAGTTTTTGATGGCAAAATGTTCGCTGGCATAAGTGTCATCTATAGTATTAATTTCAGAACAAAAAAAATATTTTAAGACTATTTTATTGCAAAAATATCATGAGCTATGTGAAACCATGTTTTTTTTTATAAATAAAAATTTGAGCTATCTACAGTATAGTTTACTAGAGTAAGCTTTTAAATTTAAATTTTTTGATATTATCACTTTTTAGACGGTTTTTCCATCAATAAAAATAATGGCATAGTTTTTTTTTTTTTGGAAAATTTCAACTCCTTTCCGCGGTTAAAAACGCGTTTTTTGACCCTTATTTCGATGCGGAGCAAAAACGGTTAAACTTTTTGCATATTTTATTTGCCCATTCGATTGTACAGCAAACACAAGTGTTATAACATTTTTCGCAAGCTTCATGAAGGCTCCAAATAATAGCGATAAAGCGCGAAAAAAATCGATGATTGAAAAAAAAAATTAAAAATTTTGTTTTTTAACACCTGTAATGGAATGGCTTAAAAAAATGAGAATAATAGTACCAAAATCAAATTTTTATCATAATCCTTTGAAGTTATAGAGCTTTGAAGTCTATATTTAATGAGCTATCTGCTTAGGTTGATTAATTTCAAATAAAAACGTTGAACTATCTGCTGTAACTCAGCGAATAACACGATTTTTTACAAACAAAGCACATGTAAAATTTAGTAGTAATTATTAATTAATATTGTAAAAGATCGACCGACAAAAAAATTAAAAATACGCGAATGCGACGGTTTTATTGCTCTCCTGAAGTTATGTTTTTTTAGATAGCTCAAATTGAATATAGTTTAGACCGAATTATAACTTATTTATTTACTTATTTATTTATTATTCTTCAATTAAATAACTGAGCCCAAAGGGCCATATATAGTTATAAAAATGCTACTTTATGTAAATAAATACTACAATGGTATAATAAAATTTAATAATAAAAAACTAAATATTATATTATAAAATGCAGAAAAATTTAACCTAATGAAAGAAGAGCAAAAAAAAAGTTCTTAAATAAGGGCAAAAGAATGAAATAGAAAAAGTACATTAAGGGTATTCATTTCAGCTTTTTTTTGGTTGTAAAAACGAAAAATTGGAAAAATGTAACTTTTTATTACAACAAACACATGAAAAAATTTTCCACTCAAAAGTTGCAATTTAAACAACCTATATCCAAGTGTAAAATTATCAGAGTAAAAAGTTACATTTTTCCAATTATTTAAGCGTTGCCATTCATTACTAGTCAAAGAAAAAGTACCAAAATTTGCTACTGTTATTTAAGTTTTTTCTACCTCGGCAGCCCTTATTGAACATGTGTTTGAAATTGTTCTTAGAAGAAAATATGTATACAAATAATTTTGGTTATAATAATAGAAATTAAGAATTAAACAACAAGAAAAAACTGTCAAAATAAGTAAAAAGTGTAATTTATAAGTTAATTGGTTTATTCATCGAATAATTTAATTATTTTTGGAAACTTTGTATCACATTTTTTTTATGTACCCGTTCACATCAATGAGAGTGGAATCTTACATTTTTTATTTTTCCACTTTTACATTCGCTGAAATGAATACCCTTATTAAAAAGATTTAGAGAAAATCAAGAATAAAAAGAATAGAAAAAAAAATTGACACTGTAAAACAACTAAAAAAAAAAAAGCGAATCCCTAATTACAATGTATGTAATAAAAATAGTAGCAACCAAATTTAGTTTAACGATATATTTTTTATAAAATTTGCTTGATCTAACCATAGCTTTCCTTTAGAATGATCTCTAGTTACTTTCTTACTCAGAATATAATCCGCCTCTCCAATATCTTTTATTTTATAATTTTTAATTTTGTATTCTGTTAGACCAATCTTTTTTAACACTCAAGTAGAATCTACTGAATATGTCAGTTAAAACTACTACTTTGTAAGTTGTTTTGTGGACAAATACATTTTCAATTAAAACAACTTACAAATTAATGTCAAAGACCGAGTTTTAATTTAATTAATTCAGTTAGCAGCTAAATATTATGCACCTTTATTTTTTGGTGCTAATTATCTGATGATAGAAGCAGATGTTAGGAAAAATAATAAAATACATATTCAATAACTTTTGTGGTTGTAATCTGACAAAAACTATTTGTGTTTGTGGTCTGTCGACACAACTGTAATAAGTAATTTCCTTTTAAATAAAGTTTTATGCAATAATATGTTTAAAATTGTGGAGGGTACACTGAAAGAATTATTGTTCATTATATCTATGAACAAATTTCATAAAACCAAATTCATAGAATCTATGAAACAATTCATTGGCTGAATGAATATTCATTAGTATTCTGAAATATTTCATAGAATTTTATTCATAGATTTTATTAAATTCATAGAAAAAATTCATAGAATTAATGAATGTCATTCATAGAAGAAAATGCCATCAACATGCCTTTTAATTTTTTTAATAATTAAAATAATGTTACAATAATTAAAACAGTTGAATAAATTTATTAAAAAAATAAAAAAAACATAAAAAAAAAATATCATTGCTGCCCCGACCGGGGCTCGAACCCAAGACCTACCGGCTGAAGTGGTAATTGTCGACGCCTTAGCTATCAGCGCCACCAAAGAAGAAAAATCTCGCCAACTAACGCTTGGTTTTATAACATTTCATTTTTGTAAATAGTACACAAAATATTTGTTTTCTACAAACACACACACAGCTGTGTGTGTGTTTGTCACAGAGCAATGTGACAGAGCATAGACACAAACTCAATATATTAATCAAAATTTTTAAGTGTTGTTACTTGTTTATATAATTTAGCTAAGTGGCTAGAGACTAAGCTTCACGAACAAGAGGTTCTATGTTCGAATCTCGGTGGGGATAAGTTAAAAAAAAATATAAATTTTTAAAAATAGAAAATTGTAAATAAATAAAATAATAAAAATAAATAATATATAAAAAAATAAAATTGAAATAATAAAATAAATAAAAATAGAATTGAATAATATTTTTTTTCCATGGCCTATGAACTTTTTCATAGGTTTCTGGTTTCTATGAATTTGATTCATAGATTCTATGAAGGGCATCATTGGCTCACTTCTAATGATTTTTTTCATAGAATCAATGTACGTTTTCATAGCCGTAATGAACAAAATTCTTTCAGTGTATCAATACATTCGGCAACGCCGAATTTAATTTTTTTTCTTGTTTGCATTGGATTACGATTAGTGCCTCTGTTCCGTCTTTTACAACTTTTCAAATCACTTGAATTTTTCCGAATAACATAAAATCGAATTTAGTGTTATATTTTTCAAAGCTTAAAATTATAAGAAAAATAGTCCATTCGTTTTACTTTAACCAATAATTTTTTATGTAAAACAAAACGAGTAAAAATATTCGAAAGTGAAATCTAGAACACCCAAAAAATTCGGAAATTTACATTTTCACAAAAAGTTTGTATGTAGCCAACTACAAAACTAACTAACACGCTCAATTGATTTATTAAAAAAAAAAACTATTTATGCTGCTTCATTTTACATTTTTTATTTCTTGTCTTTAAATATTACAATTTGTATTTAATAGAGCAGTTTGAGGTTAAAACACTCACATTCGAAAGGGAACACTATGGAATAATTTGGTATATTTTATTTTTGAGTTTTATCTAACGTTCATAAATATAATTAATAAATTAAAAATATTAGAAAAAAAAAAATTTTTGAACATAACCTTAAATTTTGCCAAACCTAGCAGAGAAAAGAAGAATTGTAGTTGCAGACCAAACGTGAATGTTTTCCAAAAAAATTTTGCAATATACAACATTGCTGATCATATCTGTTCCATAAATTGGTTTCGTTTATTGAATTGAAAGCATTTGGATATTTGATTTTTTCTATTTGTTTTTTGCTGATGTATTTGAGTTCTGGATATTTTCATTATATTATTTTCAGTTCTTTGAGTGAATCGGTATCACAAATTTGTGTCCAAAAGGACTTTTGTACTTAATGCCAGCATCACGATAAAACTTATCTGGTATTCCTAAGTTACATAAATACAATTTCCCACAGTTGCTCGATGATATGCCGTTTAATGGTAGAATTGGTAAAATTGCATACTTTATGGAAACGTCTCGTATGCCACATGGTGGCGGATCGATGGCCAACATGGATGCGCTTCAAAAATTTAAAAAGAAAATGTTTTAATTTCTGCTACGCATCATACATCACAATAAAATTTAATTACCGATTTTCACTTAGCCACTTTTTTACATCAGTCGACAAATATGTGGAATTTGTAGACAATATCACAAGATCAGGTGTAGAGAGAGCTGAAAATCATAAAAATGCATTTGCGTAAACAATTAAGCATATTAAAAATATATTCAGGAGAAGCAGACTCTGCTGGTCGAAAATCCTAAGTTAAAGTCATATAAATACAAACATTTTCTGCTGCAACCAACAGATTTTTAAAGTAAAACCTACAAAATGAGATAATAATGAAGCTTAATAAATTCTTCTTTCACACCTTTTTCAATTCAAACCATATGTAACATGATTTAAAAATTATAACACATAATTATAATTAGAGCCTGAGCTATTATACTGTCGAAATTTATACTGTACGAAAAGTAAAACAATAATTAAAAAAATCAAAAAAATTTTTGGTTTGCATGGAAATATGATTTTGTAGGCCCCTTCGTTTAGGGAAGGTGGCATAGGGCGCCACAAGTTAGCGATTCGGTTTTCGGGGATGTGGGCTCTTCCCCTAGATTGGTGAAAGGGCTGCTATCTACGTGTCCAATCCCACGATGCAACCATGCTTCAGCGGTTATCGCATACTTTCCTGAGACGTCCTTTCGCCTTCTAACTTTGGCTAGTCTTATAGCGGATGCTACAAAGCCATTGCCCGGGGGGTACTTGGTTTAAGACCGGAAGTAGTCAGCTGCTAGGAAAGTTCAACAAATGAATCGTCCTGGCTACTCCCAAGTGAGTGGCAAATCAGAAACTTTCCACTTCTGCGAAAAGTCCCACTCGTTTTAGCAAATTTTAATCTAATACGGTATTTACACCAACGAAAACAACTTGTTTTTGAATATTTTTTTGATTTTTGGCAAAAACTACATATATTTTCCATACGATTTAAAAGCTGCATTGCCAACTAAAACTGAGCAAAAACTAGAATTTAGGTTGTGGTCTATGCTACTATTAATTCAGTGTGAATGTTTTTTTCAATTTTCTTTTGGTAAAAACGAATGTCAAAATAAAAATATTTGTTTTTTTGTGAAATTAATATTCAAATCTTTTAAAAAAGTTAATAAATGTGTAATTTATTTTTTTTAATAACGCGTGGGCTGTTGTAATTTTGTGTTTTTAGTGAATTTAGAAAATAATTAATTTGATTTGACAAACAAAAACTCTTTTTATTCGTGTAAACAGTTTGGTTTTTCAAAATGCGTTTTTTCCAAAAACAAGTTAGTTTTTGTTTGGTCTAAACCATAGAGAAACATAGAGGCGAAGGTGAAAGAAAAAACAATATTGCTATCTTTTTCTAATTTCTCACACGTACGTTGTCGATGTGAATTCACCACACAATACATGTTTACAAGTCGTACTTTGTCAACAAATACATTTAAACAAGTTGTACTTTGACAACTCAATTTTTGACGCCTTCGCCTCTATGTTTCTCTATGGTCTAAACATAGTATAATACAAAAAATAGCAATTGTCATACTCTCATTAGGACAGCATGGGTGAAAGTGAAATTAAATATATTTTAAAGTAGGAATTTATAAATATGTTCTGGACGCAATATTTATATCCGATAACTAGAGATCGCAATTTCCCGCACTTTTTCATTTCCCGGGAAAAATTTTGGAAGTTCCCGGGATCCCGCACTAACAACCTTAAATATATTTTTGAAGTTTTAGCTATTTTTTTTTTTTTTAATTTTATTAGCAAATTTGTAGGTTTAACAAGGCCTATGCGTATGAAAGATGTAAAAACAAAATAAAATAGTAATGGAATTCACATCAGAAATTTTAGTCTTGCAAAATTGCGCAATGTCAAAATTGCGCAATGTCAAAATTGCAACTTTTTTTGCTTGTTTCTTTGTGAATAAAAGCAATTGTATTTATATGTATTAAAATAAATTGCAAATATTTTCTTGCAAATACGCATATATACATTTTTAATAAACATATGTAAATATATTGACATTTTTAATAGAAAACGAGTATTGTTTTTCAAAATGAGTTTTTTCAAAAACGGCTCGACAAGTTATGGGCTATAATTTTTTTACACACTATTTAGAATGTAAATAACCCAAATCATGTGCTAAGCCCTTCATTAAAAGTTTTTTCAAGACCACCGTGCTCAGTTAACTTACCTTAGCATATAAATTAACTTGTTTTTTTATATTTTTTTAATTCCCGGGCTTCCCGCACAAATTTCCAGGGAATGTGGAAAATGAAAAACGTCAAAATCCCGGAATACGTTCTCTACCGATAACGCAATTTTAAAATAACAAAGAACCGCTACATCAATTTAATGTTTAACGTCCTGACTCCAAATTTTATAAAACTTTGTGGGTTGGTAGCATACATGGGACTATTTAATTAAATAGACTAATTAATTGAGGAAAACCATATGGAAAATCAAAAATTTTTTCACAAGACCATAAAGAAACTGCGACGAGAGAAGGATTGTCCAATAAAGCATACAACAGATAAATATGCAAATATATTACGAGATGAAACAGAAATCATACATGGGACTATTTAAATAAATGGACTAATTAATTTACGATTTCATTGGCATTATATTGAAACTAATGCCAATGAAATTTTTAGCATTGGCATTGTTTCAATCAATGCCAATACCCGTTAAGGAATTAGTAGCATTAGTAATGCCAATTATAAAAAATTTCATTGGCATTAATAAATGCCTTAATGAAAACAAAGCATTAGCAATAATTAATTTCGTATTTCAGTCAGCGTGTTTTTTTGATTTTTTTTTTTTTTTTTAAACTTAAAATGAGTATATCTCGAAAACTAAGCCAGATAGAGCAAAATGAAGGGCATTTTTGGGTCTGTGAATCTCCATAGTTTCGCCGGGCCTCTTCATATGTGTGGACCCTAATAGATCAAAATTTTGAATCAAAAAAATTGGCACTCCCGAAAATTTGAAAATTCACATACCTTTACCATTATCTTGCTTAGTTTTCCAGGTACTGCAATTTAGAGGCCCAATAGGGTCTTGAGAATTTTAGAAACTGAATAACTAAAAAACTATTGCTCTGAGGGTTTTCGAGTATTGGCAGACGAGTTCTAGAAACCAAGAGCTACAAAAATGCTTTTGGAATTTTTGTTGTATCGGCAATATTTACCGAGATATGAGCATTTTTAAATTTTCGGGAATCACAATTTTTTTGGATTCAAAGATAGGACCCATTAGGGTCCACACATGTGAAGAGGACCCGCGATAGCATGGTTCCAACTAATGCCAATGAAAATTCAATGCCAATTAAAAATTCCCATGTATGACAGAAATTATGATGAGATGGAAAGAATACTTCTCGAAATTGCTAAATAAAGATCACAACGAAACCCCAGCAGAACCGTTTTGTCTTCCAGACGATGATAGCAACACTAATGATAACATCACAATGGAAGAAATGAAGCATGTGTTATCGAAAATGAAATTAGGAAAAGCAGCTGGGCATGAGGAAATCGCACCCGAATTTTTAAAGTACATGGGAGACTCTGGCCAAGAAATGCTTTTTAAAGTAGTAATATCAACGGCTTTGGTACAACCTAAAATTCCCGATGACTGGCAAGTGGCTGTAATAAACCAAATTTTTAAGAAAGGTGATAATAAAAAATGTGAGAATCATAAGGGTATATCATTGCTAAGTGTGCCCGGAAAGTTGTACACAAGAATCTTGCTAGAGCGTCTGAAACCAGAAGTAGAACTCGAGGAAGAACAATGTGCCTTTAGACCTAATCGTGGCACACAAGACATCATCTTTACAATCGTGGCACACAAGACCTCATCTTTACAATGCGTCAGTTATCCGAGAAAGCCATTGAGTATAACAGAAAAATTCATACCTGCTTTATAGATCTTGAGAAAGCGTTTAGACACTGTACAATAGGGTAAAATAGGGAAAGAACTTTTAAAGAAAAATGTTTGTCGCTCGCTGATACAAAGAAATTTAAGTTTTTACAAGACACGTGCGCGCCCATACCTCGTGGGAAACTGGAAAATGCAACGCACCAAATTGTCATTGTTGGCTTATGCAGACGACATTGTCCTCTTAGCAGACTCAGCTGAAAATCTTAAATATAATCTTAATATTCCAACATCGGAAATGCATTCGAGGCTTGAGAATTAATATTAAGAAAACTGAGACAATGATTATAAGAAGGCTCTTAAACAAGTACTACATTTCAAATACTTAGGTGCCATAATTAGTGAAGACGGTAAACCGGATAATGATTTAAATACCAGAAATCCGCAACAAGTAAACTATACTATGCTCTTAACAAAAATTTTATCAGTAAACGTGAAGTATCGTCAAAAACGAAAATAGCAGTATACAACTCAACTTATGTCCCTACTCTTAACAACGCCTGTGAATCGTGGGCACACACTTCATCAAGAAAAAGTTGTATACAGCCGACGGAAATGAAATATCTCCGCAGAGTAGCGGGAAAAACTAGGAGAGGCAGAATTAGGAACAATACCATTAGAAGTAGCCAACAGGTAGATTCTCTGGACAACAAAATATAAATATGTACAATGAGGTGGTGTGGACATGTCATGAGAACTCGTACTCCAAACTTAACCATTCGGTTCCCGTCAAAGAGGGCAAAGAAGACTACAGCCCAGGACAGAAACTAATGGAGAACACTCTGTAACACCTCTACACTTGAAGGCAGAAGAGGTTAGGAATGAGTAAGTACTAATTATGAAAAATGTCATTGGCATTAATAAATCTCACAATGAAAATAAGGCATTAGTAATATTAAATATCTTATTTCCGTCGGCGTGTTGTTTACTCTGTGAAAAAAATTGTTTGGTTAAAACTTTAAATGGCTATATTTAAAGACCCCTAGCTCCCTAAAGGTTTGCCATAGATTCAAAATGTTGATCAATTTAGCGTTATCTTGCTTAGTATTCCAGGTACTGAAATTTAGGTGTCCAATAGGGTCTTGAGAATTTAAAAACTGAATAATTTAAAAGAAACCAAGAGCTACAAAAATGCTTTAGAACTTTTTGTTGCGTCGGCAAGCTTAGTTTTCGAGAAATCGTCATTTTAAGTTTTTAAAAACAAAAAATATTTATTGTAAACAATTTTTTTTTTTTTATCATTTGTAAATAGTTTTTTTAGGAATTTGTGCGGTTTCATTGTCATTAGTACAAATAATGCCAAATGTCAAAAAATTTCATTGGCAATAAATGCTAACTCTTTTTTTTAACCTTGGTATTAGTTGCAACTAATGGTTCGTAGAGGGGTCAAAGATACGTCAAGTGGTACCAATTTCATGGAACAAAAGCAAAAATTCTTTGGTGAATATCTTGAAAGCTACATTTGGGGAAGATATGTTCCATTTAATAATACCTTTTAAATAATGTGTAACATGACCTAATTTAATTAACCCCTGAGTGCCAAAACACGGTTTTTAATTGTGTCATGATTTTTTTTTAAATGGTTGTTATCTCAAAATTTCACGTCAGTGCCAGTAAAAAGTATTCGTCGCTCAATGTTTTTTTTTTTAAATCTTAAATATCAATATTCCTTTTGCATAAACTGCAAATTTTTTTTCCACAAATATTCTTTGGCTCTCAATATAAAAAAATATGTTGTTTTTGGTGATTTGAATTTACATCTTCTTTGCTAAAAAAGCGAAAGATAAATAAAGCTCAAATATTTTTTCCAAAAAAGTATTCGTCGTTTTACTGTTTTGTGAAATTCTCCACTAGTAAAACAGCGATTTGATTTAAAAAACTTACAGCGTCTAAGGATTTTGGTAAGTTAAGAATTGTTTCTGAAAACCCGATCGGAATCGTGAAAATTGGAAGGATAGGGCGGAATTAAAAAAAAGTACCAAAGAAGAAGGAGAAATCATCATCAATAGTCAAAAAAGAAAATTCTTTTAAAAATATAGCCGAAACGGTTATTAGACTCATTACCACTACCAACAACGTTTTTTTAGGTACGCGAGAACCGGGCGGTATGTAAATAATAAAAAATCGGATCTTCAACTTGTTGACTGATCAAAAAAAGAGCAATAGCCGTCAAAAATATGACAAAGGGTGCATGAAAAACTGCGTCTGTATAGCTGCGCAAGTATTCTACGGCTATGGTAAACAAGCTTCGGTTGAAACTATTCGCAATATACTGCATAAAGCCACGTACTTCCCGTAGAAAACTTTTTATATCAAAAAAAAACATGCCGAAGCGTTTGAAACACGCCAAAACTTACCTTAATCATGACCTTAAGCACTGGAACCGAATAATTTTTACCAATGACAGTATATTTAACCTATTCAAGTCTGATGGAAAGGTTAAAGTGTGGCGAAAGTCGTAAACGGAAACGCGAGAGAATACCCTAACATCCCAGGAAAATTTTTTGGAACAAATTCCTGGTTCAATAGATTCTTGAATACATTCTACGGTAATCACAAGATAATTTTCTATGTAAAATTATTTTTCAAAAAAACTACTTGCTCTAAAAAACGATTGCTTTCGGGACAATTTCAAACAAAAATCATTGATTCCGGAATGTTAAGTAGAACCGGTTGCAGGGTAGTTTGATGCGTTCTGGAACCGATTATTTGGAACAGAAAATTTTGCTGGGCATGTTCTGTTAAACATTATGAAGTTCCCAACTAGTTAGGGGGTGTATAAAGACGAACGGGGTGTGGCAAAAAAAAAATTGTTGAATGTATTATGGACTAAAAGTTCAACATTTACATCATCAATGCTTATCTCCAAGATAGTTTAAAAACAAAGCGCTTACCAAGCAATTATATATTTACTAAAGATAACAACCCAAAGCATGTGGCTCTTTATACGGAGTTATAGTTATTATAAAATGTTTCAAAATGGAAAAGACGCTTTCCGAAGTCCAGATATTAACCAAATCGAGGATATATGGGAGGCCCTCGACTAAGTCATGGAAAAAAACACATTTCTGATAAGAAAAACTTAAGAAATGCATTAAAAGAAAAATTTGGTAAAATTATAGCGGAAAAATTGCTCAATTACGTCAATTCCATGCCTAGATGTTTTACGGCTGTAATAAAGAGTAGTGTTGGTCCAAAAAACGTTTCAAAGTACAAATCGCAGAGTGATAATTGCAGTTCCTGAAAACAGACGAATACTTTTTATACCCTACACCACACTGTGGTACAGGGTATAATGAGTTTGTGCTGATGTTTGTAACTACCCGAAATATTGGTCCTAGACCCACCTTTAAGTATACCGATCAACTCAGAATCACTTTTTGAGTCGATTTAGCGATGTCCGTCCGTCCGTCCGTCTGTCCGTCCGTCCGTCCGTCTGTCTGTCTGTCCATGTAAACGGTGTAAACACGATACAGGTCGCAATTTTTAATCAATTGACTTGAAATTTGAAACTTAAGTCTCTCTTGGCCCAAGGACGAAGCCTATTGAAATTGGAAAAAATCGGTCCATATTTAGACCTAGCCCCCATACAAAGGTCCTCTTTAGTTTTGGCTCAAATGACTCTAATAACCGTATTATAGAAGGTATCGTTTTGAAATTTGGAAGGTAAATATGTTTTGTCTTCACAAATCATCATACCGAATTTCAAAGAAATCGGAACAGTTCTTCTTGTAGCCCCCATACAAACCACCTTCCCGATTTTCACATAAATGTCTCAAATTTCATGAAAATTGAAAATATTTAATTAAAATTTTGTTTGTGTATGTTAAACGCGTACTTAAATAACCTTATCAAACCTTATAATCATCGGACCAGTTTTGGACTCAGGCCCCTTGTGAAAATTTCGACCGATATTCAGTTAAAGCGGTTTATTGTCAACAAATTGGAGCCTATTTCACTCAAATTTGATTTGTGAGTGTTTTTTACACTTATTAAAGATTTTACAACATATAGATCTAATCGGTCCATGGGACCCATTTTCCGGGAAACTCTGGTGTAGGGTATTATATGGTCGGTCTTGACCGACTATAATTTTCTTACTTGTTTGTTTTTATTTTATGTAATTTTTCTTTTTAATAATTATGTTGCCTTCATTTTATGTATTCTTTGTTATTTTTGTTGGGATTTGGATAGAAGACGTAACAAACATTATGTATGTAAAAAAAAAAAAAAAAATTTGCAGTTTCATGGCAAAAATATAGCATTTATAAAAAAAAATAAATCGACGAATACTTTTTACTGCCACTGTATATAAGTAAAAATTTACACCAAGTTGGTAGCGAGTCCTCAAACTTTAATTTAAGACAACAACTATCGTTGTATATTTCAAAATAAACCGAGATATTAAGGTTTTTTAATTTCAATTATTTTTCAATTATTAGTTCATCGATTTTTGTGTTTTAATCACATTTCGTTTGCTTATTTTTGGTATGATCCAAAGACCATTTTTTGGGAAAATGGAGTTGGGAATCAATTGTATATGATTAATATGTCCTCTTTCCAAATCCGTAATCTATTTTTTTTATATATCGTATAAATTAGAAGATATCCAGCCCTAACACTGCTTCATAACCCCAATATTAACATTGTCTTAACATTGGTTTGCTGCATACGCGAATTTTCTGGACATGCAGCAAATTTTACACCTAAAAGCTAAAATATTTTTCTCTACTTTTGTTTTGATGCATATAACGTTGAGAGGGTATATATCAAAACAAACTAAAAATTGCCGCTTGGTTATTGGTGTGACCCATAAACCATTTGCCATATGGAATTAGGAATCAATTGTTTATGATTGTTATGCACTTTATTTTTATCCGGAATGAATTTATCGTAAGAATTAAAAGATATCCAGCCCTAACTTTGCTAATTTTAGCCAAAATTAAAGATAACACTGTGCTACAGTGAAAAAATACTTCTGATGTGACATAGTATATGTTGTTGGTCTTGTCGAGTAGTTCACAAAAATGCCCATTAAACTTGCCAGACACCCTCAAATTTTAAAGTTATTGTCAAAAAACGTTTTTTTAATACTTTTCTCACTAAACCTTGTGTAATTCAGAAAATTTTCAACCGATTTTAAATTTTTTAACTGTTTTTGATAGAAGAAGGATGGGGCTTTCCATGTGCGTGAATTGGTCTATACATATAAGAAAGATATTTATTGATTTTTTCAATAAAATCGAATTTTTTTGTTATTTTTTGAAAATTTTTCGAGTTTATCAATTTTTTTCTGCTATAGTTCGTTTAACAACCTTTATATTTATAAACGCATTTTTAAAGAAAATTTAATTCTGAATTCGATAGGCTTTATCCTGAAGAAATCGGATAACAATTGGCAGAGTTGTGAAAATTTCCCTAAAAAATAAAATTAAGATTTTGCAGGAAATCGCCGTTCAGATATCCCAGGCAAAAATTTATTTAAATTTATCATAAGAGGTCATGTACAATATTTTTAAAGGTTTTTAGCGCGCTGAATCCGAATCTGGCCTTTAAATTTCTCTATCTCGTCAAGTTTTTGAGATATTTAACATAAATTGATATATCAAAAACTTAATAAGATAGCGCAATTTCAAGATCAAATTCGAATTCAGGAGGCCAAAAACCTTCAAAATAATGATAACCGACCTCTTAGTATGTTCGTTTATTTTTTTACTTTTTTTGCCTGGGTTATCTGAACGGCAATTTCAAGCAAAATCTTAATTTTCTTTTTTAGAAAAATTATCACAACTCTGTCAATTGTTATCCGATTTGTTCGGCATAAAGCTCACCGTATTCACAATTAAATTTTCTTAAGAATACGTTCATAAATATAAATGTTGTTGAACGAACTATAGCAGAAAAAAATCGATAAACTCAAAAAAATTTTAAAAAAATAACAAAAAATTAGATATTGTTGAAAAAATCAATACATATCTTTTTTATATGTATATACCAATTCACACACATGAAAAGCCCTATCCTTCTTCTATCCAAAACAGTTGAAAAATTGAAAATCGGTTGAAAAGTGTTTAAGTTACACGTGGTTTAGTGAGAAAAGTCCCAAAAAATCGTTTTTTGACAATAACTTAAAAATTTGAGGGTGTCTGGCAAGTTTGATGGGCATTTTTGTGATCTTTTCGACAAGACCTACAACCTTAACTACCTCATTTTAAAAGTATATTCGATTTTGTGTTTTTTGTAGCACAGTGTAATTTAACAAGGTAAACTCAGGTTGGTTTTGACCCACGTGAAAGAAAATTAAAATTTTTTATGAAAATATTCATTTAAACGGGATATAAAGCAAATCGCGACCAAGTCTTTTTTTGTTAAAATCATAGTTACGTAGGTTAGGTTAATGAGGATGACTCCAATCCCAAAAACAAACATTTTTGGGAATGACATCCATAGAAGACAATTTTGGCCCATTATGATTCCTGCTATTGTTTCCTTCCCGAGTAAAAAAAATGATATGACGCAATATGTAATTTTATATGAGTTCGTGTCTATTTTGATATAATTTTGATCGAATATTATCTAATAATATCAGTTTATATAACTTTATATCGACTTTGGTACGAGTTTTGGTCTAATCCAATGATATAAAATTATATCCAATTATATTAAAATTTACACAATTTTATAAATCGGATGTTTTCTTAGTTTTTAATAAAAAGTTGAAAAATTAAAATTTCAACTTTTAAAAATTTTCAAAAAACTTGGAAAAATTTTAAAACATGGAGTCATGTTAAATTTAATATAAAACACTTAGAAAATATTCTCATAAAAAATTTGTCCTTGGAAAAACCTAGAAAAATTTTTAAAAATGGAGTCATATAAAATTTTATATAAAACACTTAGAAAACATTTGCGAAAAAAAAAATCCTTGAAAAAAACTTAGAAAAAATTTAAAAGATGGAGTCAAAAAAAATTTTATATAAAACACTTAGAAAATATTCGTGATAAAAAAGTTGTGCTTGGAAAAAACTTGGAAAAATATAAAATATGGAGTCATATGAAATTTTATAAAAAACACTTTGAAAATATTCGTGATAAAAATATGTTCTTGAAAAATTAAAAAATAATGGAGGCATATAAACTTTTATATAAAACACTTAAGACATTTGGAATGATACATGGGACCATATAGTTATGTATAACAATATCTTAAAAAAATCGCACATAAAAATTTATAATATAAATTTATCTCGCAATACATAGTGTCACACATGATCATATATGAAATAATATGACTATATAAAAGTATATAAGATCATATTAAATTATTTTTACTCGGGTTCCTTCTCTCCATTCAATTTTGTTCTTACCCAAGAAAACGCATTTTTATGTTTCCCACTTTGACGCTTGGATGAATGACATTAGTAGCCAAGGGTTTATACCTCGTAGGTCCTGAAGATCCAGAAAGACATAAGAACCTAAACATTTAAATCTTCTAAATGCTAATGCAGGGCATTCACATAAGAAATGTGAAGCTGTCCTCGACAGATTCATTGCACCATCTGCAAGTATCGTTAGACATAACCCCGATTCTTACCATGTGTTTCGCGAGTTTATTATACCCGTGATAAGGTTTATTACTGATCTTATCTGTCTTCTGTCCATATCCAGAAGAATTTTGCTGTTACCTTGGTATGCTATTATTTGATATCGTCCATCTATTTATCCACTTGTTTCTAGTGTCCAGCTTAATATTATGAAAAGTAAGGGAGAGTGGTGGAAACACTCCCTCAACGGCGAGCTCATGTGGAAGGCTTGCGCCTGCCTTCGCAAGCACATCCGCTTTCTCATTACCTCTAATATCCTTGTGACCAAGTACCCAGCACAGTCGTATATTATGCTGCTCCCTGAGAACTTGTAGTTCTCTTTGGCAGCGGCTGACTACCTTGGAGTTGATATTATCCGTAGTTAACGCCTTTAAAGCCGCTTGGCTGTCGATGAAGAAAGCAATATCGCTGTAGAATATTGGCCTCATCGAGATTAGCTCCTCTGCCTTGGCGATCGCATAGATCTCCGCCTGAAAAATGCTGCAATCATTCTCCAAGCGCAAAGATTCATCAATACTTAACTCAAAGCAGTGCACACCACTTCCTGTGCCTGTCTCGGTTTTTGGACCATCCGTAAAAACGTTTATCTGAGAAAAATTAACATTATCCATCATCCAGTCATCAAGCGATGGAAACAATACGTCTATTTTTCCTTCGACTATGTTAACCGGAGTCTTATAGTCCGTGTTAAGATTTGTAACCAGACCACCCAGAATCTCAGTATGCCGAAATGTTCGATTTCGTAAACACCCAAGTTGATGTAATCTAGTGAGTGTTATGGCGCCGTCTCCATAACATGTAGATCCAAAGGCGTAATACCTAAAAGAACCTCTAGGGATGCTGTAGAGGTTGAACCCATTGCACCTGTTAAACTCAATATAGCTGCTCTATTTACTTTGGTACATCTGTTCGCATGTACCCCTATTTGAACCACTGGCCACCAAACATGACAACCATATGTTGCCACAGGTCGAACAACAGCAGTGTACAAACCAGTGAAAAAGTTTGGGTTTCATACCCCATTTCCCAACTATAAGTTTTCGGCATGAGTAAAGCGCCGCACAGTGGGGAAAAATTGATTTTTTTTGTCCAATTTTGCCTACAGGTCGCAATTCTTAACCGATTTTAGTTTTTCTGAAAATCGTTTTTGTTTATTAATACTATGTTTAGACCAAACAAAAACTAACTTGTTTTTAGCAAAAAAGCATTTTGGAAAACCAAACTGTTTACACCGAATAAAAAGAGTTTTTGTTTGTCAAATCAAATTAATTATTTTCTAAATTCACTAAAAAACACAAAATTACAATTGACACACATTATTAAAAAAATTAAATTACACATTTATTTACTTTTTTAAAAGATTTAAATATTAATTTCACAAAAAATAAATATTTTGATTTTGACATTCGTTTTTACCAAAAGAAAATTGAAAAAAAACATTCACACTGAATTAATAGTAGCATAGACCACAACCTAAATTCTAGTTTTTATACCCTCCACTCTAGTGATAGAGGGTATATATAAGTTTGTCATTCCGTATGTAACACATTAAAATATTGGTTAAGGACCCCATAAAGTACAGTTGAACCTCGATTATCCGAGTTGCACGGGACCGGACTAAGCACGGATAATCGAAACACGGTTGAAAGAGGTTATATATTTTTCTACATTTGTATATGTTCGTGAATATATTGCACGGATAATAGAGGTAAAGCACGGTTAATAGAGGTAAAAACAATAACAAAAAATACAATATGTACGTACATGTATGAATTGCACGGATAGTAGAGGTAAAGCACGTATAATAGAGGTAAAAATCAAACACACAGCATGCCGGTTAATAGAGGTACCGGTTAATAGAGGGCCGGATAATCGAGGTTCAACTGTATATATATTCATGATCCTTGATCGATTTTAAGTCGATCTAGCGATGTCCGTCTGTCCGTCCGTCTGTCTGTCTGTTGAAATCACGTTTTTGGCAATAATCCGGAACCGATTTAAACGCTTGGGGTACCAAAAGTTGCGCAATTCTCCTAGGCAGAAACTGATGTATTTTTTTTTTTTTGAAATCGGTTAAGTATTTTAAAAGATACACCGAAAAAATTTCCCAGTTATATAGTTACGAAAATTCCCAGTTAATTGGAAATAAATTTAAAATAACTGAGTTAATTATAAATAACTATGAGTTTCGTTAATTAAAACCGAAATTCTCAGTTACCCTGTACACAATAATTTTATTTAATTGTCAAAAAATTAAAAACACACGAAGTTCGTTTGTTTAAAAATGAACAAAAGAAACGCAAATCTTAATATTGATCCATGGTAAGTTTTTAAATAAATATTTGAATGTTTCTTTTGCTCAAAACTAATAAAAATATATATTTTCAGGTCTAAAAGGAAGAAGTACATATCTATTTGCAAGAAGACAACTCATACGAAGAAAAGGACAACTGAAAGAAGACATGCTAGCTAAATCTACATATATTTTTAAAAAAATTAATTTAATGTAATTATAGCATCATTTTTTATATTGCATTAAATAATTAGTGCTTAATTTAACAAAGATCTTTTACTTCAAATAATTATAAAAAAAAAAAGTTTCCAATAGCAATTTTTACCAGTTATTTCCTACTATTTTTCAAAATAGTCTCACTTTTAACTATTAATTTGTTGCCGGTAACTGCCTGTTCAGTTAAATTTAAAATTCGATAGAAAGTTAGTTATAAATAACTGCATCAAAACAACTGGGGCTCAGTTAGGTGTATTTTAACTGGGACTTAGTTGAAAAATTAGTAGCCAGTAACTGGGAAATTTTTTGGGTGTATGAGTGAAAATGTAAAGGTACCTCAAAAATAATGGTGAATTTTACACAAAAAAATGCTATAACTTGACACCTGTTGAATGAATGAGAACGAAACTTGGAATTTAATGTAATTTTATCATTCCTAACACTCACAAAAAATCTGGGCGGAATCGCACAATGGGGAGAGGCACCAGAAATTTTACCCAAAATTTTAAAATGATTTATCTTGGCTCATGGTTGACATATTCAAATAAAATTTTAAATTGGTTCATATTTTATTGTTCTCAACGTTTTTCTGGTTGTTTTGGTACCAATTATGGCAAAATCAGTCAAGGGGTTAAGAAGCTAGACTAATTGAGATGAGTTTCAATATAAACCTCCATGATATACCGTGGCTGCGCGCCATTTTGTAGTTGTTGATGCCTTTTTGGCTTGTTTGTTGTTATTTGTATCAATAGAAGTAAAAAATACGTAGTATGTGACATACTCGTGGTTGCTTTTATATAATTTTCATACATACTTATAAAATATTTTTTTTTTTGTTTTTTAACTGGGCTATTCATAATGAGTAAATTAAATCTAATGTAGGTTTATTTGACTGATATTGCATGAATATTTGTCAAATAAACCTACTTTAAGTACACTTTAAGTATTATGAATAAAGGCCTAAATATTTACATTGCACTATGGTTCCCATCATCACTTTTCTTGGCCAAAATTACAAAACTGGAAAAATTTCTGGTTTGAAATAGGTTTTGTGTTAAAAATTGTTATAATTTTTTTGTTTTCCATGTAGAATATTATAAGAAATTTTTTATATTTAAACTCAAAAAATAATTGAAAAAATTTTTAAAAATACTGTTTTTTTATTTTTTTTTATCTAAATTTGTTTTTGAACGGTAAATAAGTGTATACAAAAACAAAATATGTTTTCTGTTGTTTGTAAGTGTTTATGACTTTCTATAAAATCAATTTTGGCCAAGAAGGGTCGTCTGCGTCTAGTGCATTGGTTTACATTGTGGAGGGTATTTAAAGATTCGGCACAGCCAAATATAGCTTTCTTACTTGTTGTTCAGTTGGCAATGCAGCTTTTAAATTGTATGGAAAATACTTTGGTGTGTTTTTTTTCGATTTTTTTTTATATGTAACTATAACTACTTGTAAAAAAACGGTATCACTACTTATCTATACAAATTTGGCAACTCTTGTTTTTTATTGAATGCACTTGGTATCACTTTATTATTTATTATTTGATTTTGAAGTTATTTTTATTTAATTATTAAAATTTACAAAATAATTGTAATATTTATTTTTTTTTGTTGTGAATTAGTATTTTTCAAACTTATTTTTGTAATTTATTTATTAATTTATTTGACTTTTCAAAATAAAAAAAGTGTTGGTAAGTGATATAAACGAAAATTTCAAGATTTGGCACCACTTTTTATAAATACTAAACTTTTTAGAATATATAAATATCCCCACTTATCAAGTGTATACCTACTTAAATTTGTATGGGAATTTTATAACAAACTCGAAAAAAACACACCTCTTGTAGTTTTTGCCAAAAACCAAAAAAATATTCAAAAACAAGTTGTTTTCGTTGGTGTAAATACCGTATAAAATACATTTTTTTTTCTAAAAACCAAAAAAAAAATATTTTTCCTCTTATAAAATTTTGTACCGATTTTTGGCAAGTGTTCCCTAATCCGATTGTCTCCAAATTTTAAATGTTTAGGTTTTAGATACCAATAAACAAAAATAGGCCCATCCATGTTAGAAAAATACGTTTTGAAAATTTTCCCTGTATTTAGAAACAGGTCTAATGTACATACACTGGCCGAAAAATGTCTACGTACGTGCAATTCGTTAACACTGCCAACAATCGTCATCTTTTGGTGTTACAGCCCGGGGTGGGCCTTAACAAGTATTTTTGTAAAAAGTACTGTCTAGTATTTTTGTAAAAAGTACTGTCTAGGTGATTTATCAAGATTTAATTTTAGCTAGATAGAGTCCAGATGGAGTAAATATAAAATCTGCTACGAGGGGTAAAATGGAAATTGAAATTATTTTAGAAAATTTTAAAAAACTATTTACAAGTCGGCTTTCCGCAAGTTCAAACACTTAAAATTAAAAAAAAAAATGGTCTAATTTCTAGTTTAAATTCATTTATCAACTCATTTTCCCAACGACACAACCAAAAGTTAATATTTTTTAAGTGCACCAATTGTTTGTAAAAAAAAATTTTTATAATTTTCATATCTCATTGCTATTTTTACTATTCCTATACTACATATTACTATACTATTTATTTTTTACAAAAAACTGGTGGTCAAAATAATTATAGGTTAAAAAATTACAATTTTTTTACTGCATTTTTAATTTTTGATTGGCTCGTTGGAAAAATGAGTTGATAACTAATTTAAAATATTAGACCATTTTTTAAATTTTTAGTGTTTGAACCATGGAGAAATCGACTTAAAAATATTTTTTAAACATTTTCCAAAATAACAGCCAATATTGAACATGAAACGAATGATATAGGTTTTAAAGTAGAGATCAAATGGAGTAAAACTGCATTTAGAGTTTTTCATTTTGTGATCCTGTTTCCTTTTAAAAGGAAAGACTTCAAAGTTTTGTAAAATATTTTCGAAATATTTGTACTAGTGACACTAGTAATGGAAAATGAAAGAGGAGGATCTCCCCAAATTTCTCGATTTTTTATTTTGTCATATCAGGATAAAAGGATGTGAATAAAGTCATTTGAAAACTTTATCAAAATATTTTGTTAAAAATTTTGAATATTAAAGGATAAATTTTTGAAAGGACGTAACTTACCTTCTTTTGCCTGTTATGTAAAAATAATAAAATAGGAAAATTAGGGGAGATCTTCCTCTTTTATTTGCTATCACTAGTGGCATGCTAGGACAAGTAAAAATAATGAAAAAATATTTTATTAAATTTGATCCTCTAAAATGAAAAGAAAAACTGTTAATGCAGTTTTAATACATTTATTACGGGCCGTTTATGAAACCAATGCGGATTGGTTTGACAACACTTTTTCACGGAAATCAGCTGTGTGTGTTTATGAATCCAATTCCAATCGAAGAGAAAATGAGAAAATTTCCGTCCGAAAACGAAAATGTGCGTTCATGAATTCCATTCAGTTGGTTTGACAGTTGGAAAATTTTCGTCAACGTTTTGCTTCGGGGATTTGTAAGAAAAGTTGGAAATAATTAATTTAAAAAAAAAATAAAAACAAAAGTTTAATGACAAAATGTGAGTAACATGTTCTTTTTTTGTTTTTGACTTTTTTTTAAATATTTTTTCTCATTTTTTATTTTATAAGGGGAAGGTACAAAATTAATGAGCAAAATGCAGTTAGTTCTTTATGAGTTTGTGGAAATAAATACCGACATATCGAAGGGATTTGTGTTTTAAGCGCCTAAAAAAATAATTCACATTACAAAATGTGAAAATTTTGTGTCCTAGGCCGCTGTTACAAAAAAAGTAATTCACATAAAAATGTCAAAATTAAAATTTCCGAATTTTTTTGGTGTTCTAGATTTCACATCCGAATTATTTTTTTTCGTTTTGTTTCACATAAATAAAATTTGGTGAAAGTAAAACGAAAGCACTTTTTTTTCTAATATTTTTTTTAAATTTTAGGCCTCTGTTCTGTCTTTCACAACTTTTCAATTCACATGAAAATTTCCGAATCACATGAAATCAAGTTTAGTGTTTTGTTGATCCCGTTTTCATTCGAAGTTGAAATCGAATAATTAAAATTAAAAAAATTATAAGGAAAAAAGTGGATTCGTTTTACTTTCACCAAATTTTATTTATGTGAAATCTAGAATACCAAAAAAATTCGAAAATTTTCATTTTCACATTTTTTATGTGAATTATTTTTTTTGGAACAGCGGCCTTAATTATTCGATTCCTAAATTTGGCGCTAAAAATAATAAGAGGCCAAATGGGCAACAAGTTGCCGATATTTAAAAAAAATCATAAAAATGGAACAAATAAGCTAAAACTTTATACAAAATATGAACCAAAAATATGCATTTATAGCAGAATATGCAAAACATGAATTTTAACCAAAATATGCAAAAATTCATGCATTTTAAAAAGCGAATTCTTTGATGTGCAAATGTATTTATCCTGAGCCAATGAAATATGTAAAGCAACTGGTATTTTTCCATACAAAAGTAATGACAGATCCTAGATACGTATATATTAGACTTAAGGAAATCAAAAGATGTATTTGTATAAAATCCCTTCCTTAATGGATCAATAATCAAAAAAATGTAATTCCAAAGAAATTCTGCACAGTTTGTTGTTAAAAAATTATTTTTTTTACAAACTGCCTTATTATAACAACTCTGACTTTGACTTTCAAACAGAGTTGTTATAAATACGACTCTGTATTTGCAAAAACAGAGTCGTATTTTGTAAATACATGTGTCTCCGCTAAGTTCGAACGCAATAGATATTTTTTTTCGAACAAAGCAATTCGTCACGGTTTCATGAACGCTTCGAAAATTGGAAACGGAATTGTATTTCGTTTCCAATTCAATTTCGTTGTGAATTCATGAACGACATGTTAACCCCAGTTTCTGTAATACGGACGGCACTCGTTCGTGACGAATTTGTGTGTATTTTGTTATTGTAACAAAAACAAAATACATGCAAATTCGTCGCAGACGAATGGCGTTCGTATTACAGAAACTGGGGGTTAGTCTCTAGTTCAAAACGTATATTATCCAGTTCGTGTTCAACGACTTTTTTCATTTTTGTCGGACGGTGTTATACATTTGGCACGGCCGAATTTAATGTTTTTACTTGTTTTATATAAAAATTACTATAAAACATCACGTCTGGAACTCCTTACCAAAATACGCACTACTCACCGTTTACGGAATAAACGACAATATTGCCAGTGGCTTTAAATAGAGATATTTCTATACTCTTCTGCTCAATATTTGAATCTTCTTCTAAGTAAAGTAAAACTTTTAGACCATGAGAAGCTAACTGACGTCCAGTAGATGCACCAACGTTACTCGATCTGTTGGAAAACGAGGACCAAAGTCACATTGATTGCAAGTAAAATAAAACAAACGAGCTTTACCTGAAATTTTCCGACTTTTCACAAATTATTGCAATTGTCGGCCATTGATGACGATTGTTGGGAGTTAGGCGACGAGCTCCCCCTAAAAGTAGTATTGCTAAGTCGGTGGTACCACGAGCCAGCAAATCAAGCTGCCGCTGTAGCGACAGTCCACATTTTTGGGCACACATTTCTATTTTAGAACGAACGAACATTGGAATGGTGGGTATGATGAGTCCTTCATCAGTTACAAAGTCTTCGGATCCCTCAAATAGTGACTCTATTTGTCTCATCTCAGCTGGCTCGCTGACAATAATGTTCTCGTCATGTCGGTACTTTTTCTGTTGCTGAGCTGAAACTGCATGTTGTACCACGTCGGGTTTTTTTTCAGCCTCCAAAGAATCCCATATAGCTTGTTTGTCGAAGAGTGCCAGATTGCCCTCAAAATCAAAATCTTCATGCAGCAGAGGATCGTCTACGGACGTTCCAAACGTTTGATTGTGCTTAACACTATTTTCTCTTCGCAACTGTTTGCTACGTTGCTTGTTGCGACCGCCATTACCGTTGCCATTATTTGAATGACCATTATTACAACCTATACGCATTGATTTCCCATTGCCGCTTGAGTATGATGCACCATTGTTCTGGTTGTTGGCAGAGTATGCTCCTCGATTTTGCACAATGTCAATAGGTTTGCTGCTCGCTGCACCACTACTACCGTAACTTTCTGCATTGGAGCAAACAGAAGCGGAACAGCATGTGGCCACTGCTCCCAGTCGCACCTCTACCTTGGGTGGTATCAAGTTACCAAAAAATTGAGCTACACTTTTTGAGGTTAGTGGCATTGACGGCTGTGACGGAGATGATTTACTGTTGCTATACACGACTTGTTGCGCACTAGATGCCCTTGAAGCAGTGGGCGGTGTTGCACTGGAAGTAAAGAAAAGTTACAAAGTTTTTATTAATATTAATATCCAAGTGTTCTGAATGCATTGAACAAGAAAAACCAAACTTCAATTTTAAGAAACACAAATACACACTTGACGTTGTTATTAGGGTTGTTAACACTTGAATTTACTACATTCATCTTCGTCATCTTGCTGCTAAGTGCCGAGTTTACATTCAGCTTCTGGGATGAGTGTTGTTGAGGGGATTGAATAACACTGGTGCTTCCGCCGCCAATGCCATTACTTTGTATTGATGGCGCAGTTGCTCCTACAATCGCGAAATTCGGTTGCTTAACTGGTGTTGGTTTGTTGACAATAATGGGTGCTACGGTGCTCTGGCCATTGTATGACGGTATCAAACATATTTTTAATATATCCGAAGAGCGCAAAGTTACTTCAGCATCCTGTTTTCGTAATGGGACGCCGTTGCGAAAAGCTCGTACTATAGTGATTTCAGATGGGGTGCACTGCGATATGATACCTTGAAAAACTCCCAGTTTGACGTCACATTCGATAGATACCGCTTTGCCAGTCCAGTCTTCTTCCATTACTCACTCGCTCAATTTTTTACCTATTTAAATTTGTTCCCAATTTTCAACTACTGCTAGTCCAGTCTACGAAACTTTTCGATTTTTACAGTATTGAGTTTTATTCGGAATTGAAAAATGTTGCACACAAAAGGATTTCACATCCAAATCCGGTTTTTCTCCGCAACGCAATTTGTTTTTTGAGCGCACAATTTTCCTTTCCAATCTATTATTAAACACTTAAAGATACTTTTTCCAAATTGACTAATTGCAATTGTTTAGACTAATTACACGTTTTCAGAACATTTCTTCACATATATATGTTTTACTTTATTTAGATTTTAGTTCACAATTTCTCTAAACACATTCGCGCACTATTGCCTATATAGCAATTTTTTCAGCTCAAGCGATTTATATTTGCTTTTAGGTGCTTTTAGGGCACTGGCACAGACTAATCAGAGCTTCGAAGAATGAAATCCTTTTCGAATGAATTCTTAAAAAAATCCATTCAATTTTCATAGTCAGTGAATGCATTCGATTTTATAAATCAACATTGAATGCAGTCCTTGGAATTCATTCGATTGAATGAACAAAAATGAATGCATTCGATTTCTTGTTCATTCGATTTAGAAAAATCGAATGCATTCGATTTTTTATCATTCCACTGCGAATGCAATCGAGTTTTTAAATATATAGACCAAAACGGAGCCAAATTTTAGTCCATAGTATCGCCTACTCTCTTTACATACGATGACCCTAATGGGCTCTAATTTTGAATCCAAAAAAAATTGGTGTTCCCGAAAATTTTAAAAGTGCACATATTAACTGCCTATACGACAAAAAATGTGAAGAGTGTTAACGATACTATGGAAAAAAAATTGGCTTCGTTTTGCTCTATCTTGGTTAGTTTTTTAAAGTTTTTTATGCAATGAATGAATAAGCCATTCGATTTTTCAAATTGAATGAAAAGAAAATCGATTGCATTCGCAAGTGAATGCATTCGATTTTTAAAAGTCGAATGAAAAAAAAATCGAATGCATTCGATTTTTGAAAGTCGAATGAAAAATAAAATGAATGCATTCGATATTTATAAATCGAATGAGTCTACAGTGAATTCATTCAATTCGCTAAAATGTGATTGGGGAATGCAATCACTAAATTTTCACTCAGAATGACAAATCGAATTAAGGAATGAAATCCTTCGAAGCTCTGAGACTAATACAGACTCGACATAAGTGACAGGTGTCAAAAAAGTATTAATGAACCATATGGTTAATATTTTCAAATTATTCTACGAATTAGGTTAGAAAGAGAAAACTGATATAAGACAATAATCACAATTGGAGCGGGAAGCGGAAAAACGCAACTGTCCTCATAAAAATAGAATTGAATCTAGTTTGGCGGAAAAACGCGGCGGTTTTTTGTTTTTATACAAAACGTGTGTGAACAGTTGCGGAAAAACGCTTCCCGCTCCAATTGTGATTATTCTCTAACGCGCCATAAGAAAAATGGATGCCAGATTGGTTTTTGTTGTTTCACTCACTCCTAAGTCGTAGAAAGTGCTGCCATGTTAGCGTAAAACGGACTAAAAACCGCTGTGTTTTCTCCTAAAATCTCTTAGTTTTTCCCCATTTTTTCTTATAAAACTCTACCACAGACTAATACAGACTCGACATAAGTGACAGGTGTCAAAAAAGTATTCTTTAACCATATGGTTAATATTTTCAAATTATTCTACGAATTAGGTTAGAAAGAGAAAGCTAATATAACGCGCCATTAGAAAAATGGATGCCAGATCGGTTTTTGTTGTTTCACTCACTCCTAAGTCGTAGAAAGTGTTGCCACGTTAGCGTAAAACGGACTAAAAACCGCTGTGTTTTCTCCTAAAATCGCTTAGTTTTTCCCCATTTTTTCTTATAAAACTCTACTGTCGAGTCTGTATTTAGTCTGTGACTCTACTGTCGAGTCTGTATTTACACTCAACCAAAAATCATTGTATTCCCAAAGAAAATCGCTGTAAATTCAACAGAAATCATTGTTGATTTTGACCCTACAAATATTTATGTTGATTTCAATAAAAATTATTGTCAGTTTTTGTAAAAGTTGATCAACTCGTTTTTTTTGTAAATCAACTCTTATTTTTTGTAAATTCAACTCATATTTTTGTTGATATAAGAAATTTTATTAATAAAAAAAAGCTTGTTGTTATTTGTTAATATTCTTTTATTAAGCATAAATCACAATATTTTTGTATTATCGTCGGCTTTTTAAGCTGCAATATTTGAAGATTTTCACAAAGATTTTCACACACACTTCGTTTATTCATGTTATGCACTCATAAGCCATTCTCCAGTTTTCTGATGATACCAAACAAAATCCTTAAAAAAAAACAAAAAAGTTTTAATATGAATAATAGTATGAATACATAAAGTAATCAATGTATTTTTTTACGTACCAAATATTTACAAATCAGATCCTATTTTTATTTACTTTTATAATATTAAATATTTTTATAAAAAACAAACACATAAATAAATTTTATAAGAGATAAACACAATTCACATTGCTACCAACTCACTCGTCACTCGTTAATAATAAAAAAAAATGAACGAACAGGGTTGTTTTTTCTATTTTGATTTATCTATTGAATTCTGTATAAGCGTTGTAAAAAGTTGATTCAACTTTACTGATTATTCAACGATATCAACATTAATTTTTGTTGAATACGGCATTATTCTGTAAAACTTGATCTACAATGGGTTTACTAATTTTTCTACTAAGATATTTCTATGAGTGTAGTCTGTGGCACTGGCCATTCACTTGCAATAAAATTGCTCAACTTAAAAAAAAATTATTTTACAATATTATTTGGTGTGTTTTTTTCGATTTTTTTATATGTAACTATATGTTATGATTGCTTTAAGATTCAATTAATCAATTTATTTAGTAAAATTCATATTTCGATATCAGAACAATGTAAAGTTAATTTAAGATAAAAAAGTAATGTTGTTTTTTATTTTTAGTACCAAAAGGTACATAAAAATAAAATGTATTTATTCGGCCTTTATATATGTATATATATTCGATTAGAGTTTTATTCTAGTTCGAGGCCCAAAAATATTTCTATATATGATATTGTCATAATAGAGTATTTTTAATTTATTGCTTTAAAAAAGTTACTCATCTCATAGTATGTCTGTACTGATCAGTTTCATCCCCACTAAAGGAATCGTCAGCAGACTTTAGAGAATCATCGTTGGTCAATCAAACATCAAACCAGACATAATATTTGATATATTTCACAAGTTATATGAGAAATATTATTATGAAGGTCCGAAATCTGTTTTCCAACAAAAATAACTCTTTTAAAGCAAAAATTGTATATACTAAATCACCATCGGTAATTATTAATATATGTGTTGCTGTTATTTTACAATAACAACAGTACCTAACCAAACAATAGTGTTGGTAGGATAAGTCGTACTAAACTTTGTGTTAAATGTTGTTTTTTATTTTTAGTACCAAAAGGTACATAAAAATAAAATGTATTTATTCGGCCTTTATATATGTATATATATTCGATTAGAGTTTTATTCTAGTTCGAGGCCCAAAAATATTTCTATATATGATATTGTCATAATAGAGTATTTTTAATTTATTGCTTTAAAAAAGTTACTCATCTCATAGTATGTCTGTACTGATCAGTTTCATCCCCACTAAAGGAATCGTCAGCAGACTTTAGAGAATCATCGTTGGTCAATCAAACATCAAACCAGACATAATATTTGATATATTTCACAAGTTATATGAGAAATATTATTATGAAGGTCCGAAATCTGTTTTCCAACAAAAATAACTCTTTTAAAGCAAAAATTGTATATACTAAATCACCATCGGTAATTATTAATATATGTGTTGCTGTTATTTTACAATAACAACAGTACCTAACCAAACAATAGTGTTGGTAGGATAAGTCGTACTAAACTTTGTGTTAAATGTTGTTTTTTATTTTTAGTACCAAAAGGTACATAAAAATAAAATGTATTTATTCGGCCTTTATATATGTATATATATTCGATTAGAGTTTTATTCTAGTTCGAGGCCCAAAAATATTTCTATATATGATATTGTCATAATAGAGTATTTTTAATTTATTGCTTTAAAAAAGTTACTCATCTCATAGTATGTCTGTACTGATCAGTTTCATCCCCACTAAAGGAATCGTCAGCAGACTTTAGAGAATCATCGTTGGTCAATCAAACATCAAACCAGACATAATATTTGATATATTTCACAAGTTATATGAGAAATATTATTATGAAGGTCCGAAATCTGTTTTCCAACAAAAATAACTCTTTTAAAGCAAAAATTGTATATACTAAATCACCATCGGTATTTTTGTTGTTTTTGTTGGAAAACAGATTTCGGACCTTCATAATAATATTTCTCATATAACTTGTGAAATATATCAAATATTATGTCTGGTTTGATGTTTGATTGACCAACGATGATTCTCTAAAGTCTGCTGACGATTCCTTTAGTGGGGATGAAACTGATCAGTACAGACATACTATGAGATGAGTAACTTTTTTAAAGCAATAAATTAAAAATACTCTATTATGACAATATCATATATAGAAATATTTTTGGGCCTCGAACTAGAATAAAACTCTAATCGAATATATATACATATATAAAGGCCGAATAAATACATTTTATTTTTATGTACCTTTTGGTACTAAAAATAAAAAACAACATTTAACACAAAGTTTAGTACGACTTATCCTACCAACACTATTGTTTGGTTAGGTACTGTTGTTATTGTAAAATAACAGCAACACATATATTAATAATTACCGATGGTGATTTAGTATATACAATTTTTGCTTTAAAAGAGTTATTTTTGTTGGAAAACAGATTTCGGACCTTCATAATAATATTTCTCATATAACTTGTGAAATATATCAAATATTATGTCTGGTTTGATGTTTGATTGACCAACGATGATTCTCTAAAGTCTGCTGACGATTCCTTTAGTGGGGATGAAACTGATCAGTACAGACATACTATGAGATGAGTAACTTTTTTAAAGCAATAAATTAAAAATACTCTATTATGACAATATCATATATAGAAATATTTTTGGGCCTCGAACTAGAATAAAACTCTAATCGAATATATATATAAAAAAGTAATAATGCCAATAATGGTCTGGTGATGCCAGATCCAAATAAAATAAAATACACATAAAATAAAATACACTGGCTCCGCTGTCCATTAACGCCAAATGAACGTTATTGTCAACCTTCAAATTAATGTATGGTCTATTATCCATGCCCTTGTTCACGATTGACGAAATGGTACATACGCGATATGATTTTAGCTTGCGGTAGTATTCGCGAATCCGTTTAGATGCTCTACTGACCTTCCCTGAGTTACCGAATATCCTTGCCCGTGCTTCCTGATATTCCCTTAAACGCACATGATAAGGCCTCTGTAGAGGATGTATAGCAACTTCCGTTTTGTCACGTTCCTTTTCGGTAAGGTCCTTTGAAAACGTATTCGTTTGGTCTTGATCTTCCGTGTTGGATGCCCGTCCTAGTGGCGACGGACATCCCTCTGTCCGTTTCCCTGATTACGATTGCAACAAGTCGGACAAGTGGGCAAATATGTATCCTTGGCCCCACAGCCATAGCAAAACACCTTCCTCTGTTCCAAGCAGTTATAATACGTATGACCCTGCTTGTCACAGTTCCAACATTTCACCATTTGCTGAACTCCACATATTCTCGCCTCGTCATCTAGTACGTTCTCCATTTCATTGTCATCTTCAGTCAGTGCCGCTATACGACCTTTTGTCATTCGTCTTGACTCAAAGCTCGTATCTTTCACGAATTTTTCGTGCCTTCGAACGGCACCTCTAAGCTCCGCTATAGATGTAATTTTCAGATGCAGTAATTCATGTCTTATTTCAGTTCTTATGTTGCGAATTATGGTTTCACATAATTTCCGATCCGACTCTGGGTTTTTCAATTTATCGGTCATTGCAAAAATTACGTCCAGGTATTCGTCAAATCTTTCGTTACTCCTTTGTTTGCGTCTACGAATGTCTTCTAACACATCATCATCACCATAATCTGGTTTATATTCAGTTTCCAGCGCGTTTGATAATGAAAACCAATCGACGTCGTTATGTTTTCGGTGATACCTCCAGTACCACTCCAGAGCTTTACCTTCGAAAAGGCAGTAAGCATGATCGCAAAGTAAGTCAAAGTTTCCTTTTAAATTCCTGGTGGTCAAGATATTTACACGTTTTATAAACTCATCGACTGAAATCGAATTGTCGTGGCCAGTAAATTTAATGTTCCAATTCCGAATGATATTAAGTACTTTCTCAGCATGGAAAGACTCACGACTAGAGGAAGAATTCGACCGTGGAGATGTAGGATTATCATCCCTGTTTGATAACGATGGGTTATCGTCATTAGAAAGTAAGTTTCGATTAGTTGGTAAGTTTGTATTAGCCGGTAAATTTGTATTGTCAGGTAAATTTGTATTAGCAGGTAAGGTTGTGTGAGTTGATGCATTTGAGTCATTTCTAAGGTTCATGGTCTGAAACATCGACCTTAGTTCCGAGGAAATTAAATTCGACATTTCCACTCGGAATGAATCAAACGATTCAGATATTATCTGTCTAGTTCTAGAATCGTTGTTACGATCCCTTTCTGGACGATTACTCGATCGAACATTGTCGTTCTGAGTACGCGGTCTACCTTTTGATCGGGTACCCTGTGAAACTGGTCCACTCCAAGCACCTTGTGCTTCCCGGTCCTCATTATCCGTCCCTAAATTAACAGTAAAACTGACATTAGCAGGTTGGTCTAAATTTAATAAATTTTCTTGGCTTCTTGTCAAAACCATTTTGAAAAAAGAATAATTACAAAAACACGAAACGTAAAGATATATATTTTCCACTACTCCATATAAGTTAACTCAGCAAGGTATCTAAAAACCTAAATTCCAACATCAACAAAAAAAAATAATAAATAAAAGAGGTTGTTAAGAGATTTGGATGAGTACCTCAAAAACCATAAAATAGTTTAAAACACAAATCTCCAACCCAAATTCCCAAAACGATAGATATTTAAAGAATTAATTTGATTCTTTTATGAGAGTAAGTAACCGATTAGTTTGCCTCAGAAACTAATATCTCAATCATAATCTAAACCAAACAGTAAAATTTTGCAAAAAGAAAAAAACGAAACCCGAAATAAAAAAAAAAAATTGTGCAATTTATCGTGAGTAACATCTCGAAATTCGCTCATGATGAAAATTCTCCAACGCATAATATTACACGGCAAAGGCGAAATATTTGATCTTTCATTACACTTGGTATAGCTATCAAAATGACAATCTTAAGTCCAGACGAGTTCATGAAAGCCAATAGAAATGGTAAAACAAAAAAAAATATTACAAGAGAATCGAAGGTAATTAAAATCCCTGATAAAAAGAAAAATATGACACCTCAACATAGATGGAAAATGAGAAAAAAGTTAAAACCTTTAATACTGCAGGTATCAGCCTAAGCCGAAACAACTGTTGAGGCCCCACGTTGGGCGCCATTTATTTTATGTAACGACAAGAATCGATAACGCTATTTGGAAAGTTTATCGTTTTTGAAATTGGTGTCGTATCATAGTTTCGATATTCGATCAGTCATAATTTAAAGATTAATTATCGATTTTTCGAGAAGTTGGTATTCAAAATTTTGAAAATATTTATTAAATTTCAATCGTATCCAAAATCTTCAAAATTTGGTTAAGTGTATAAAAAAATATTTAAATAATTTTGACTCACCCTTTTACAGTCCAACGACGACTCCAGGCCTGATGTCGAAGATGAAAACGTAGATAATGGCGGTATTTTGGTTATAAGTGTAAAATAAAGTGTGGGTGTGTAAACTGATTAAATTTTGAAAAATATCGAAATGAAATTTAGTGTTTAAAAGCCGAAATGATAACCCGAAATAAACCGATAACCAAATTAATTGATAAAAAAAACTAATTAAAACAAAAAAAAAAAAAAATAATTTATAATTGATAAAATTAATGTAATCGAAAAAAAAATAATTAAAGATTTATCGATCCCCAAATTAATTAGCAAAACTTACTCAATAACAGAAATCAATTAGTCACAATTAATCGATAACACAAATTAAAAAAAAATTTGATCAAAAAAAAAAATAATAATTGCTGAAGAAAAATTAACCGATTAAAAAAACTAAACAAAAATTAATCGATAATAAACATTATTAAAAAAATCTTAAACTACCGAAATCAAAAAAAAATAGTAATTGGTTCTTCTGATACCGCTTATCGAAGTTATCGATATCAGATCCAGCGATGATCGCATGAAAATGTGAATATAAAATCTTTAAATTATGACTGATCGAATATCGAAACTATGAAACGACACCAATTTCAAAAACGATAAACTTTCCAAATAGCGTTATCGATTCTTGTCGCTATCAAAATAAATGGTAACGGTAGAGAATAATTTCTTAACGATGATATCTCTCTTATCGGGCAATGACGGTAGTTATTGATATTAATTACGAGGCTGCTGGCGTCCTCAATGCCAAATTACGTTTTGTAGTTATCGATATCTGATGACACAAGTCGTAGTTTTCGATAACAAATTGTCCGGAAATATGTCCTGAATATTAATTACTGGTAATCTTGATTCGAGGAAACAGTAACTCTGTTATATCTTATCACCGTTGATAACGTGTTAAATCCTTTAGCGGATAGCCCTAGGAGATGGTCTGACTGGAACAATAATTAGCCCTGTCAACAAAAATTTGCCAAAATATTATTCCTCTTTCAGTCAATAAATAAAATGTTCTGCCTACCTTTAACACTTACGGAGCCTTGCCAATTACACTGCAAAAATGATCCAATTGTCAATTACCTTTTGGTGGTTCCCCACGAGCTTTATTTCCAAAAAGATTTATTCAAAATTTCAGTAACCGAATTTCCGTTTGCACAATTGAAAATCAAAATTCTGAATGAAAATTTTTGAAAATTTTTCCAAATGTTTTGTTTGAATTAAATAAAATTTGAATTTTGTTTTGACAATTGTATCATTACAGTGGAGCAAAATAAATATTTACCAAAAAAATATTTTATAAATGTAAGGTGAAACAAAAGTGAGGTCGACCTCACAAATCACACCACCAAAAGTAAAAAAAAAAAAAATCTTAAAAAAAAAAAAAAAAATTTTGCATACTCCTCCAACTGTGGAATGACCAGCCCTATCGCACTAGTATGACTTACCTTATCATTACAGTTCGTTAGGTCCATATGTCCTTCGCTTGGTAAATTCCAATGCCGTTTTTATCGATGTCCTGAAGTTCGTAATATACGTTACCAACCTTCCTTAAAACTTTAGCCCTCACTCCAACCGGAGCCAGCTTTGAATTAAATCCCTCCACTTTTGAGCTCTGAGTGAAATTACGCCGAATAACCAGTTGACCTACTGTATAATTCTTTGTCCGAGTCCGTAAATTGTATGTTCTGGCGTTCTTGTCATAAGCTTTTTGTAAGTGATCCCTAATTGAGTCCCGTATTATACTAAATTCGTCTTGTCTTTCAATTTTGCAGTCCGTCTCGCTCAAAAGATTCAGTTTTTCCAAAAGTTTATAGTCCTTGCCATTAGTAATCATAGTTTGACCAAACACTACCTGGTATGGAGTTCTTCCTGTGGATTGATGCACACTGTTTCTTAAGGAACAGTTTATACTCCCTACATAGAGATCCCATTCACGTTGATCTGTTCTCACATACGATCGTAATGCCTCATTTATCGAACGGTTAACGCGCTCACTGGCATTGGCCTGTGGACTGTAAACTGCCGTTAACACATGACTGATCCCATATTTTGACAAAAAGTTTTCAAAATCCTTACTTCGGAACTGTGATCCGTTATCCGATACTACGGTTTCGGGAACTCCATAACAGCTAAATATGTCCGTCCGTAAGTAGTCTATTATCGGTTTGGTAACTAGCTTCTTAAGCGGTTTTATAAAAGTAAATTTAGAAAAATGGTCTAATATTATTAAAATCCCTACATGTCCTGTCTTTGTCCTTGGTAAAGGTCCAATTATGTCTATATACAGTCTCTGAAACGGTCTTTCCGTTCGGACCATCTGCCCAAGTGGAGGTCTTATTATTGACGTCGGTGGTTTTGACGTCTTACATAATTCACAATTCAAAACGTACTCCTTGACATCCGCCGCCAGCCTTGGCCAGTAAAAATACCGCCTGACTCGCTCGAGCGTCTTTGCGATTCCGCCATGTGCACAGTTGGGAACGTCGTGAGCCGAGTAAATTACCTTTTCCCTAAGTTCAGTTGGTATTAATAACTTCCGAGAATTTGATTCGTCCACATTGCCTAAAGAAAAGTCAGTTCGTTTGTATATAAATTTGTCCACAATTTTAAAGTCCGGTAAACCCGATTTCTCAAATTCTTCACGTAATTTTGAACACTCGACGCTGTCAAATGCTTCCGAATCTAACTCGACTAGAGGTAAGTTTTCAATTTCCAAAGCCTCTACCAATTCCTCACCTTCATGTACTCTTGACAACGTGTCAGGAACCACATTTTCCTTACCACTACGGTGTTCAATAGTAAACTGGAATCCCTGTAATTTCAGTGACCATCGCGCTAGCCTTCCAGAGAGATCCCTTTGACCCATTAACCATTTAAGGCTCGCATGGTCCGTTACCACCTTGAACTCTTGTAACTCAATGTACGATCTAAACTTTTTAACCGCTAGCACAACCGCGAGGCATTCAAGTTCCGTAATTGTATAATTTTGTTGCGCTTTATTCAGTTTTTGCGACATGTACGCTATCGGTCTTTCTACTCCGTCTTCATCCAACTGTGCTAATACAGCACCAACACCATAAGTGCTAGCGTCGCATCGCAAAATAAAGGGTTTTCCATAATCCGGATGGATGAGTAGAGGCGCAGTTATAAGCCTCCTCTTAAGCTCTTCAAAAGCCATTTGAGCTTGTTCTGACCAGACAAACGTTTTCTTTTTAGTTAATAACTCTGTTAGAGGAAAAGTCAATGTAGAATAGTTTTCAATAAACCGACGGTACCACCCGGTCATCCCTAAAAACCGTCGTAACTGCTTAATGGACTTCGGTGGTGGTATATCTTCTATTGCCTTAACCTTTTCCTCATCTACTTGCAGCGTTCCGTTCCCGACCACATAACCAAGGTATTTCACTTTATTTAACGCAAAGCTACTTTTACCCACGTTGATTGTCAAACCGGCTTTTCTAAGTTGGGATGCTACCTCGATCAAGTGTTTTAAATGTTCGTCAAATGTCTGCGAAACAATCAATAGGTCGTCTAGATAAACAAACACGTGTGTTTTTAAATGATACGGAATAACCATGTCCATAAGTCTGCACAACGTTTGCGGTGCATTGCATAGTCCAAACGGCATTCTTGTAAACTGGTACAATGGCCGATTAGGGACTGTAAAAGCTGTCTTTGGTCTTGAACTTTCCTCCAGTTTAATTTGCCAAAAAGCATCTTTCAAATCAATTTTTGAAATACAGTAAACTGGAGGAAGTCTTGAAAGAAGTCCGTCAATGTTTGGTATAAGGTTTGGCACGAAACCTCGTTAAACGAGGTTTCAAGGCCAATCTGAACGTACTATTAAGTATAAATCACAATATTTTTTAGAATTATCACCGGCTTTTTAAGCTGCAATATTTAAATACGAGATTTTCACACACACTTCGTTTATTTATGTTATGCACTCGTAAGCCATTCTCCAGTTTTCTAATAACACCAAATGAAAAACCTTAAAAAAAAAACAAAAAAAAAATTATAATATACACTCAACCAAAAATCATTGTATTCCCAAAGAAAATCGCTGTAAATTCAACAGAAATCATTGTTGATTTTGACCCTACAAATATTTATGTTGATTTCAATAAAAATTATTGTCAGTTTTTGTAAATGTTGATCAACTCGTTTTTTTTGTAAATCAACTCTTATTTTTTGTAAATTCAACTCATATTTTTGTTAATATAAGAAATTTTATTAAAAAAAAAACTTGTTGTTATTTGTTAATATTCTTTTATTAAGCATAAATCACAATATTTTTGTATTATCGTCGGCTTTTTAAGCTGCAATATTTGAAGATTTTCACACACACTTCGTTTATTCATGTTATGCACTCATAAGCCATTCTCCAGTTTTCTGATGATACCAAACAAAATCCTTAAAAAAAACAAAAAAGTTTTAATATAGTATGAATACATAAAGTAATCAATGTATTTTTTTACTTACCAAATATTTACAAATCAGATCCTATTTTTATTTATTCTTATAATATTAAATATTTTTATAAAAAACCAACACATAAAATAATTTTATAAGAGATAAACACGATTCACATTGCTACCAACTCACTCGTCACTCGTTAATAATAAAAGAAAAAATGAACGAACAGGGTTGTTTTTTCCATTTTGATTTATCTATTGAATTCTGTATAAGCGTTGTAAAAAGTTGATTCAACTTTACTGATTATTCAATGATATCAACATTTATTTTTGTTGAATACGGCATTATTCTGTAAAACTTGATCTACAATGGGTTTACTAATTTTTCTACTAAGATATTTCCAAACCTGTAAATACTTAAGTATTTATTTACTGAGTATTCAATTTTTTCAAGTATTTTTGTATTTATACTTGAACATTTCAAGTACAAATATTTTTTATTTACTTGAAGAAAAGTTCAAGTAAGTAAGTATACTTTTACTTGCAACAATATTTGTTGAAATAAAATACTTAAACAAAAATTTGTTTAAGTAAATAAAATAGAAAATTTTCTTTAAGTGAAAAATAACTACAAAATGTTTTTAAATTATTTTTGTAAACAAAAATGTTTCCAAATAAAATATTTAAGCAACATGTTTACCAACAAAACTTTTGTGAAATTTAAAAATATGTTCCGTTTGTTCATCGACCACTAGTTAGGCGGGAATAAAATAACACAATTAAATCTAAAAATTTTTTATTGAAGGATCTCAGTGATTTTGTACAGTACCATTTAAAATAGGAAACGAAAGATGCTGCAGCAGAATTAACATCCCCGCCAACCCCATCCAAAATTGAACCATTTTCTGGCCGATAATCAACTTAAACCCACAGGAAAAAACGCATTCCCCGATGATCCAATAAAAGGTGATGTCGATGCTCAATCATGTCAGCATTTTACACAATGCGTAGCAGCAAAAATTGCAGAAAATCATATACTACATACATATGTGGACATTTTGAGCGAGGAAATGGGGGGGGGGGGGAGGGTTATGTTTTAGAAAAAAGTTTGGTGACAAAAATTAATGATTGTAATTCTTACATTTTACCCATCTAAAATGCACCATGGAAGCGGTAGGAGCAGATCTAATAAAATAAGTTTATAAAAAACAAAAAAATGTACGGGGACCGCCTTAAGTATTGAAGATAGAGGGTTGGTTTGTTTTGACCAACCCTATATGAATTGGAGATCGGGCATACAATCGATTCCTCTGGGGGCATCCTTGAAGCAGAGCGATGGAAGCAAGTTTCATATTTTTTTTTTTTTTGGAGTGGAGACAGGGAGTTGGTTTGTTAAAAAAAATACTGCGACGTTAAAATTAATGGATGTCGGTCTTACATCGCTCCCCTCCATGAGGCACTCGGTGACAATTGTGCGTATTTTTGTGGTTTTTTTCCCCTTCTCCTTTTTGTTCCAATCAGATGTCATTTGCATAATGTATTCAGTATCTGCAGTCTCTTTCATAAACGCGATCAGACTTTAGAAAAATAACAATAAAAAAACAGAGCGAAAAACACAGAGAAAGTCAATACATATTATGTAAAAAAATAAATTTAAATTATTTATTTTTTTTTGACAATCTCATAAAGAAATATTTTTGTATATTATTTTCAAAAATTGTTGCTCAAGTTTTTTATTTGAACAAAATGTTTATCAAGTATTTTTACTTGATGAAATTTTGTTTCAAATAAAAAATACTTACTTACTTGAAAAATTATTCAAGTAAGTAAAAAATATTTGTACTTGAATATTTCAAGTACAAGTATTTGTATACTTACTTGAAAATACTTTTATTTAAGTTTTTTACAGCTTTGGATATTTCTATGAGTGTACACAAACGACCGTCATGTAGTAACTGCAATAGTTTTCTGAGTGTATATATATAAAATGGTTTATTTTATAAAATTCCCGGATTTCCCGGGAAAAATTAAAAAAAATTCCCGTGAATTCCCTTCAGTGTTTTTCCCGGGAAGTCCAACCCGAGAATGACCGGACCCCAAACACTACTCTAGACGCAAAATAAAAACGCTAGTTTTAGCGCGAAAAACACCAAATTGGCAACAGTGGCGTGTTTGTACGTTTATATTTGTTTCTTTTTTTATTGATGAATTTTATAAAAAGTTTGGCAAATTCTTAAGTTTTATAAAGAGTTTACGATTTTTTGTTGTTTTTTTTTTAATTTTCGACAAAACTGGAAAATGTCGGACGACGATGATGTACAATATGTTAAACGCCAAAGGACGCTCTATTATGGATCATTGGAGGAAACTGAACGTAAACGTATAACTACAGCAGTTGCAACCACGGCGCCTCCTCTTAGTACATCCTCACAACTGGAGGATATTGAATCGGACGAGGATTATGATGAACAAAAAAAACATGCATCCACAGCAACATCAACCACAGCAATTTTACCACCGCCAACTGCTGCCGCCCTAGCTAATAAAATCGATGACGACTATTTTGATTTAGAAACTGAGGTGTCGAAGGATAAAATCGCTCTTTTGGAAGAATTTGAGCGCAAAAAACGGGCGCGGCAAATCAACGTATCTACAGATGATGCGGAGATTAAACGAAATTTGCGACAGCTTAACGAGCCAATTTGTTATTTCGGTGAGGGTCCGGCCGAACGTAGACGGCGTTTACGTGAACTATTAGCCAGTCTTGGAGAGAATGCGATTAAACAAAAGCAAAACGAAGAGGAAGAAAGAAAGCAACTTCAGAAAGAACAAGAAACAACGTGGTACCACGAGGGACCAGAAACTCTTAGAATAGCCAGACTATGGATTGCGGACTACTCTCTGCCGCGAGCAAGGGAACGTTTGGATGACGCTAGAAAAGCACTTGAGGTCCCAAGTGCCACGAGAGCTGGACGTATGGTGGAACTGCAAAAACGATTACAGTCACTGGCTCCCCACTGCAGCCAGGTGGGTGATACCCGACCATTGGGAGGTTGTGCTTTCAGCGATGACTCTTCTTTGCTGCTGACATCGTCGTGGTCTGGCCTATGCAAAGTTTGGAGAGTGCCTGACTGCAAACTGGTGCAGACGCTTCGAGGACATGCCAGTTATGTGGGTGGAGTAGCTTTCCGCCCTGGAGTCTCCTGTGACGACAAAAATGTTGTGGCAATGGCGTCGGGTGGACATGACGGTGCTGTCAAGTTGTGGGGATTCGGTTCAGAAGAATCTATTGCTGACATCACCGGGCACATGCCTCACCGAGTATCAAAGCTAGGTTTCCATCCATCTGGCCGTTTCCTAGCCACAGCTTGCTATGACGCATCCTGGCGTCTGTGGGACTTGGAACAAAAAACCGAAGTACTTCATCAAGAAGGACATGCTAAGGCTGTGCACTGCTTAAGCTTTCAAACTGAAGGCAGTGTTATTGTGACTGGAGGCTTAGATGCATTCGGAAGAGTTTGGGATCTTCGTACAGGTTAGTTAATTATTTTAATAATCCTCATATGGGTGAAATCAAAAATGTCAACCAAACCATGTAATCGTGTAATATCTCATACATGGGTTAAAGTATTCGCATATTTTTTAATGTGAAAAAATATTTTTAATTTTTTATTTTTGACACTTTCTTCAATTTATTTTCTTTTATGTAATTTAAAAGGTTTCGATCGTACATTGGTTGAAACCTCATAACAAAAAGGTTTAAATTTGTATGGGAAAATACGTATTTTCAAATGAGGTTTGGCACGAAACCTCGTTATACGGGGTTTCGATGCCAATGTGAATTCACTAGTAGAAAATATTTGCGATAAAAAAATGTTTCTTGAAAAAAACTTAGAAAAAATTTAAAAGATGAGGTCATATAAAATTTTATATAAAACACTTACGGCCGTATTCTAGAGTCCGACCGAATATTCGGTTTCGGTCTCGGTTTCGGCCGAATAACAGGGTTTCGGCCTCTATTCGGTATTCGGCAAAATTTTGGCCGAATATTAGCCGAAACCAAAACTTTTTTGTATTTTAAAAAATATGTAAAAAAGTCGGTGAATTTTTTGATTTTGTATTTCATTACACTTGTTTCAGTTCAATTGAAGAAAATGTTACAAGTTTAGGCAATAAATATAAAACTGTTTCAGTTCAAAAATTATTTTCTCCTAATCTGCAAATGAAATATACAATTTTTTTGTAAGTTTTTTAAAAAACATATTTTTTTTTTCAAAAATACAAGAATTCCTATGGTTTAAAAGCATTATATGCTGTATATTAATCTTTAACAACTTTTTAATAATTTTATTCATGCCAGGCGTTAATTTTTTTAAAGTTTCGGTTTCGGTTCGGTTTCGGCCGAATATTACTTTTTCAGCCGAATATTCGGTTCGGTTTCGGTTCGGCCTCGAAAACTGGTTTCGGTCGGACTCTACCGTATTCAAAATGAAATTCTAGACACTGTCTAAATACTGTTTAAGGATTTCTTATTCAAAACACATTTTCTTAAACTATGAACATACGCTGAACATCTCTTGCCTAACTAACGCCATATTGATTTTGTAAAATGTAAACAACAAATTTAATGCCAAAGAGTTAAAGTTATTTTAAAACTCTCGCTTTTATTAAAAACCATTTCCACAACTTGCTTTTATAATTAAAGCTATTTTTAGTAAAAAATTAAGATATTTTTTGTGGTTTTTCATATTTTTCTTTTGTTTTTTTCTTATGTGATAAACTTAGAAAAATAAAAAAATATGAAGTCATATGAAATTTTATATAAAACACTTTGAAAATATTTGCGATAAAAATATGTTCTTGGAAAAAACTTATAAAAAACCCGAGTAAAAAAAAATTGTATGGTAAAACATGTTATCTTATAAAATTATGTATAATATATTGGATCTGATTTTGCTAAATTTCATCCGAAAATTGGCCGCGCCAAAGTTGTCTCATAACATCTTATAATATATGAAGTTACAGTTTTATATTTGATTGTATGTGATTTCATCCGGAAATTGGCCGCGCCAAAGTTATCCCAAATTATCTATTATCATGATTTTGTATTAAATATGATATGATGTAATTTCATCCGGAAATTGGCCGCGCCAAAGTTATCTTAAAATATCCAATTTCATGATTTTATATTAAATTGGATATTATCTAATGTAATTTCATCCGAAATTTGGCCGCGTCAAAGTTATCTTATAATATCTGATATCTTGATTTTATAAAAAAAATTATTGGATACATTTTTATCCAAAAAATGTTTCTGTTCCCGAGTAAAAAAGATCTGATATAATCATATATGCTATTATATAATTATTTATATTTATATATGGTTATGCATGAACATTGATATGGACATATAAGTTTATATATAGCATTGTATTTTTCCTTATTTTTTAAAATGATAACATACATATTCATATCTATTTACATACCGATCTATATGAAATTAGATATGACATATAATGTCGGGAATTTTTAGATATGGCAGATAAAAAGATATATGATTTTAGTTATAATTATATCCCGAAAAATTTTTTCTAAATTTAAGTCTTTCTAAAATTAAGTCCCGGACAATTAAATAAAAATTAAAAAATTTTCAAGTCCTAAAAAATTTTATGAAAATTTTCCAAAGTCCCGGAGTAAAAAAGTCATTTGGAGTAAAAAAATCATTGAAAATGTTTTTAGGAGAAATTTTATTTTTTTTGAAAAATTTTTAAGTTCCGAAAAAATGTTTTTAAATTTTCTAATACTCAAAAATTTTTTGGAATTTTTAAATCCCTTAAAAATGATTTTAGAAAAAAAACAAGTGAGAGTGTTAAATTCGGCTGTGCCGAATCTATAATACCCTCCAACATATAAAAAGAATTAAAAAAAAAAAAAATTGCAGGGGCGTTTTTTATGGGGGGGGGGGGGGGTCAGAAGGGCTCATTAGGGGACACATAAACCCATGCGGTAAATTTTTACAAATTTATTTATTATGCTTTTTCAGATTAAGTAATACAATTTTATCATTATTTAAAAACATTTTTAATATCCACGCCCACAAAAGGGGGCGGGCAAAAAAAACGATTTTGTTTATTTCCTTAGTCCAATTGCAGGACCTTGAACTTTTTCTGACATCAAATTGTTTCATTTGCTTAACAAAAATACAAAAAACCTGTGAAAATATGGCGTTTTTCAGAGGTCAGTTAAGTTCTATAAGGGGGAACTTTTTCCCCCCTGGTCCGATTTTGCCCATTTACGAACTTAAACTGCCTAGGACCAAAAGACATATTCCTGCCAAACTTAACGAGTCTATCTCTTTTATGTTGGACTGCATCGTGTCTTATACAGACGGACGGACGGACGGACGGACGGACGGACATACGGACATTCTAGAAAAGTCTTAGAATCGATCATAGATCAATAATATATATACTTTCCGGGGTCCGCGACCGATATTTCGATGCGTTACAAACGGAATGACAAAGTGAGTATACACCCATACCACAGACTAAATACAGACTCGACAGTAGGGTTTTATAAGAAAAAATGGGGAAAAACTAAGCGATTTTAGGAGAAAACACAGCGGTTTTTAGTCCGTTTTACGCTAACATGGCAACACTTTCTACGACTTAGGAGTGAGTGAAACAACAAAATCCGATCTGGCATCCATTTTTCTTATGGCGCGTTATATCAGTTTTCTCTTTCTAACCTAATTTGTAGAATAATTTGAAAATATTAACCATATGGTTCAGAACTACTTTTTTGACACCTGTCACTTATGTCGAGTCTGTATTAGTCTGTGCCCATACTGTAGTTGGAGGGTATAATTACAAATTTTTAATAATTTGCTAAGTCCCGAAAAAATTCCGAAGAATGCAATAAAAACTCTTCTAATTGATAATGTATCCAATCTGATAAAATAATTTCTAATTTCACGTTTAAAATTCCAAAAAAATTCACCACATTTCATCTAATTATATAAAAATTTATCTAATTTTAACAGATAAGATATGATTTAATACAATTAGATGGACCCATTTTTGGGATCAAACTTAATCAAATTTGATATTATTTTATCAAAAATAATAGAATTTGATACAATCGTATAATATTCGATCCGCCAATTTTCGGATCAAAATTAATATGGATTTACATAAAAGCATATCTGTTCATATATAATTAAATATTGCGTCATATAACTTTTTTTTATTCGGGATGGCCCTAATATTATTTCATATATTTATATCAACCGTATACCTTTTAATCCGAATCATGATTAAATTATATATTACAACATGTGACTGCATTTAAAAAAATTAGAAAATACCTCACGGGATGTATAATCATATATGATTTATTATAAGGCGACCAGATTTAGAAAATAAAAATAGAGGACATAAAGATAAAAGTAAAAAAAAATATTCGAATTCCAAATTTTTACATATTTTACAGACAAATTTACATTCACATAAATGACCGCGAGTGCCACCAAGCGGTGGTCACCACATTTTTAAAGTTGTATTAAAAGTGAAAATCGGACAAAAAATGGCAAAGTTTAATTTTCGGTAAAATTGAATTGAAAAGCATCAAAAATTAACATAAACATCTCGTTATCTCGAGTCACTGGTTAGATTTTTAAAATCTTTAAATGCAGAAAAAATGTATCGAATTTTTTATTAATGAAGGATACAAGTTTTGGAGCCTTTTTGACGCGGTTTAGGTCACGATAGATTATCGCTAGAACCCAAATATTTTGGGAATCATCGTAAAAAATGTCAAAAGTTAATTTTCAGTGGGGTAAAACTTTAATATAAGTTGAAATTGATGTCCATCCAACAAGTTTTACAACGATTCTACAAGTCTGTGGCCACTATTACAAAAAGAAAATTCAGTAGGAGTGTGAACAGAACAAGCACGGCGCGACATTTTCCATACGATTTGCCAGTAACAACCGGTGACCGCCGTGAAATAAAATTTGTTTTAATTTATAAAAATAGAAACAAATATTGATCATGCTTTTAAAAATAAAGAGGACAAAGAGGACAGAATTTGAAAAAAGAGTACAGAAAGAGGACACAAATATTATAGAGTACAACCAGTTAAAATAGCCCGAGTAAAAATGTTTAGATATAATTATATCTAACAAGATATGATTTTATATATTTATATCTGATACAAGATCAAATTATATATATCCAGATATGATAGATCTGTTGCTATATATAACGATGTCTTGTATCATATCTGGTTATGTCTTCTATCATATCTGTCACTATAGCAATATTTATATACATATAACTATAAACGTAATCAAACATCGAAGCTGTTTTTAGAATTCGATTTTGAAAGAACACCACTATTTAAAAAATCCTTGGCATTTTTATTTGTGTTTTGATATCAAATAAAAAAACAAACAAATACAAAAAACAAAAAAAAAATCGAATTATTTGTCAAATAGAAAATAACAACATTTTAAATGAAAAAAAAAACATGAAATTTGTATAATTTCTCTCCAAATAAAGGAAAATTTGAATTAAGCGTTATTGTATGTATGTAAGTATTTTAGCAATTACCACCAAAATAAAAAAGTAAAATTATTAATTTTTTTTCTCAATTTTCAGATTGTTTCGAAATGGTTAATGCTGGTCAAATAGATTATCAAGCTTTGAATATAATCAAGATGCAGATTAGGGCGTCCCGTCAAATACAAATGTTAGATTTTTGTGTCGTAAAACCTGCCAAACGATGGCCGCGGAATATCTGATTGTGGAAAAATTTATAAACAAAATTTGAAAGGCATCTTCAGTCGGCAACCAGAGGTCAAAGTTGGAAAAATTTCGACCAAAATTCATGTCCGCATTTTTTTACCAAATTCGGATCAAAAATCAGGGATTTTTGTGTACTTTATGGAAAAAATATTTTAAAATTCCAAAAATGATATTGTGGTCCACAGATAATGATTTTTAAACATAAAAAATATTTTTTATTCAAAATGGTACCTAAAATTGCAAAGTGTTAAGTATGTTATCTAAAAAATATTTAAAATTTATAAAAACGCGGTTTTGGTCCAAAAATTCTTATCAGCGATTTTGGGCCACAGATGCTGATCCGCATTTTTGGACCAAAGTCGCGTTTTTATATTTTTTTAATATATTTTTCACATAACAAACTTAACATTTTCCAACTTTTAAGACCAATTTGGTTAAAAAAAATATTTTTATAGTTAAAAATCATTATCGTGGATCAAAATCCATATTTTGGAATTTTTTAAATATTTTTTCCCAAAAAGTACGCAAAAAATCCTAATTTTTTAGCAGAATTTGGTTAAAAAATTCGGACATGAATTTTGGTCGAAAAACGCAATTTTTTTCAACTTTAACCGCAGGTTGCGTACTGAAGATTCCTTTGCAAAAATTTTGTGTGTAGATTTACTAAATTTTTTTTATCACATTTTTAAATTTTGTAGTTAACATTTTTGAATACCGATTTTTTTTAAAACTGTTTTTAATTATATTATATGTAGGTTAAAATATTATTATCATTACAAGTACTGAATAAAATTTAATTATATTGATTATAAATGTGATTATTATTTATTATTAACAATAGAAATTTTTCAAAAATCAATGTACATATGCTACAATATTAATTCTGATCAAATCAGATCTAATAAGATCAGAATATATAAGGGACAAATGTCGGATCCAACGAGATCTAATTTGATCAGTTTGTATCAGAACTGACCAAAACTGATATAATTAGATCGGGTCAATTTCCGCATCTGATAAGATCTGATTATATATTGAGCGAGATTTAAATAGATCTGGTGCAATATCAAAATTTTTACTCGGGAGAGTATTGTCCTCTAAAAAAGAGTACGTATGGTCACCTTATTTATTATGTTTGTATCAAGTTATATATTGTTATATATGTTTATTTTTACTCGGGGTTACTTTAGAATAAATGTGAAATATCATTAAAAAAACGAAAAAAATCCTGTTTTCCCCCGTACCCTTTGACCCGCTAAATATGAGATTGGGCAGCTAAGAAAAAACAGGTAACTCTTATTTTCCTCCCCTCTTTTCCATACTTAAGTTTCACAACAATCGGTGGGTGCCCTGTGAAAGAACTCCCTTGTCAGCTTAATGTGCCTCGGTACTGCAGACCCTAAATAAGACCTGTTTACGCATAATCGTATATACGCTTACCCATACAAATTTTAAATTATCCACGCTTATTTTTAGCGTATATAATTGTCGATGCTTATTTTTGGCTTCGATAAAAAGTGAAGCCAAGTTCACATTTTTAATGAAATAGCATAGACACAATCCTTTTTCTTGTTATATCACAGACATAAACTTTTTTTCTTGTTTGCCTTAATAAATTTGACACACCAACAGTGATGACAAGTACATTTTGTTAAACGTGGATGCGTTTTCGGATAAACGCTTAATGTTAACATAAGCCCTGTTTTCGCATAACCGTATATATGATAACATTAACCATTTAACCGAAAACGCATCCACGTTTAACAAAATGTACTTGGCATCACTGTTGTTGTGTATCAACATTTATTAGGTCTGTTCCACAACGTTACCGCGGGTGCCCGCGGGTACCCAAACCAGCCCGAAAAGCGTTCCCGTACGCAAAAATTGGGTAAATGAGAGAGTTTTTGAGAGAATAAATTAGTTTCTCATTTTACCGAACTTACCCGCACTTTTTTTTCGGGTAAAATGGTAACAGTCAGATGTTGAAAAAACAGCTGATTTTTTTTTGTGAAGCTAAATTGGAAATTTAAATAAAATAAAGAACTAAACCAAGGAAATGCGTTATTTCAATACAAAAAAAGATAATTTGTTATTAAAATAAACTTTTACAATTTGTTGTCTTGTTTAAAGTAATTTTTCTTACGAAAATATTTTAGCGTTATTGGTTTGTTTACATTTTCTATTATTTTGGGCTTGAAATGTGGTTTTTAGCGTTCCCGTACTTTTGTGTATTTTTGTGGTATCGTGAGAGGTTTTTTGATTTGCTCTCATTTTACCGAACTTTACCCGGAAAGTTGTGGAACACACTTATTAAGGCAGACAAGAAAATAAGGTTTATGTCTTTGCTATATAAAAAAAAAGAGTTGTGTCTATGCTATTTCATTAAAAATGTGAACTTGGCTTCACTTTATATCGACGCTTATAATTAAAGCCTATAATTATATACGCTTAAAATAAGCGTGGATAATTTAAAATTTGTGTTAGTAAGTGTATATACGGTTATGCGAAAACAGGGCTATATATACGGTTATGCGAAAACAGGGCTACAGTTAAGTTTTTGGTACGGTTTTTTAAGTTTTTGGTACGGTTTTTTAAGTTTTTGGTTTTCTACTCTAATTATTTCTGCTCTTATTATTTCTACTCTAAATATTTAAATAACATAAGCTCCAAATATTAATAAAGGCACGATTTTATTCAAGGTCGCTGTATCATGTTCCTAGAAGGCCATTTGGGATCCATATTTGGCGTTGATTTCTCGCCAAACGGTTTCCACATTGCAACTGGTTCCCAGGATAATACCTGCAAGATATGGGACCTTAGACGGCGGCAACCAGTGTACACTATACCTGCTCATGTTAATCTCATTTCCGATGTTAAATACCAAGGCGACGGCGGAAGTTTTCTCGTCACCTGCTCATATGATTGCACCACCAAAATATGGTCAAATAAAACATGGCAACCTCTTAAGACTTTGCAGGGACACGATGGTAAGGTTGTATCCCTGGACATATCGTCAAACTCACAGTACATATCCACTACATCATTCGATAGAACTTTTAAGTTGTGGTCTCCAGAAAGTTAGTATAGACTTGGCAAGTTCGACTGTGTGATCAAACACTGTGACTGTTAATATCTTTTATTTGTTAAATATCGTCGTGCCCACGCAACATTATAGCTGCCACCTTAACTTGCATCATCAAAATTTATAAACACAATTTATTGTTGGTAAACAAATTTTTCTCAACATTTTAAAAAATTCTAAAATGTTTCTGTTGAAATAAAAGATTTTCGTAAATTGCTTTCGAATGTAAGTAAGTCCCCATATACTGCTTTAATCTAAATTTAATAATTTTGTTGAATTTGATACATTCGTTATTGTTAAATTTTTCGTTTTATTTCCTTATATTACAGTTAATTTTATGATCAATAGGAAACTTAAATGAAAAACAAAAATATTATTAAATAATTATATTTATACAAACATTTCTACTACATAAAAAGACAAAAATAAAATTCAATGTCCAACTTTTCACACATAAATGCTATTTCATTTTTTAGTTTAAGTTACTTCATACAAATTGAGCTAAACCAAATAAATCTATTCATATGATAACATTCATCTCTCCCGAAATTTTGTACGACTGGGCTTGTTAATTTTAATAAAACTTAATCATTCTTTAAAGTTCATCGCGTATTTTTTTTTATACATTTTTTATTCATCAATTTTTTTTTGTAAATACATACAGACATTTGTTAAAGAAATGTATTTTTAACTTAATTTAACTACCACAGATAGGTTACACAAATAATAATAATTAATAATAATGGCAAAATTGCAGTTTATAAGCTTTAAATTTGTTTTATTCGCGACTTTCGGGCGCTTTTCCACACCAGGCCACTTATCTAATTATATATATGTTTTTTTTGATTTTTTTTAGTGCCAAATTTGATACTTTAACGCAGCCATATAGGAGCCACTCTCAGTAGAAACTTAGTGATGAGCCCTTATTACTTGATACCTTACCTGGTAATAACTCATCATTACATGCCCGATTACAAAATCCCGGTAATCAAAGGATTTTCGGGAATAGGCGAATCCTGAATTTCTGATTTTCAATTACGGGATTAACGGGATTCTGTTTTTTTAATATTTTTTATTATTTTTATATTTTTTTTATTTTTTTAAATTATTTGTATAAAATATGAATTTTGTGAACCAAAAAACAAAATAATCCGACAAAAGTTTAGTCTGGTGTATTGTGGACAGAAAAGGCGAACCATTTGCGAAATGAAAGCTTGCCAAGCGTTGGTCCGAAGTTATCCAAAATACCAAAAATTATCCAAAAAAAAAAAATTTGTTTACTTTTAAATACACACAAAAAAATGAAAATAAGTTTCAATCTCTAAAATGATTATATCAATTACTATTTTAGTTGATTTTGCACCTGTCACAAAAGTGATAGTATTAATTACTAAAATTTGTAAAAGTTTAATATCGCAAAAGTGCATTTATTCACAATTCATGGAAATTTTAAAAATAAATTAAAAAATGTAATCATATCAATTAAAACAAGTAAGAAAGTTATAGTCGGTCAAGACCGACCATATGATACCCTACACCAGTGTTTTCCGGAAAATGGGTCCCAAGTACAAACATGGACCGATTGGATCTGTCTTTTCTTTGATCTTTATTTAGTGTAGAAAACACACACAGATCAAATTTGAGAGGGATTGGTTTATTTGTTTGTCAATAAACAGATTTAACTAATTATCGGTTGAAATTTTTATATGGGGGACTAAGTCTAAAAATGGTCCAATTATATTCCGATTTGACTAGGTTACTGAAGTACACGTTTAACACCTAAAAATAAAATTTTTATCGTATACATATTTACATTTTTATGAAGTTTGAGAGAATTATGTGAATATCGGGAGGGTGGTTTGTATGGGGACTACCAAAAGGCCTGACCCGATTCCTTTGAAATTTAGAATGATGATTCGTGCATACAAAATTTGGTTACTTGCTAAATTTCAAAGCGATATCTATTATAGTACGGTTATAGAGTCATTTAAGCCGAATCCAAAGGGGGCGTTTGTATGGGGGCTAGGTCTTAACATGGACCGATTTTCTCCAATTTCAATAGGCTTCGTCCTTGGGCTGAAAGATGCTTAAGTTTCAAATTTTAAGTCAATTAATTGAAAATTGCGACCTGTATCGTGCTTAAACCGATAGATGGACAGACGGACGGACAGACGGACGGACATCGCTAAATCGACTCAAAAAGTCATTCTGAGTCGATCGGTATACTTGAAGGTAGGCCTATGACCAATATTTCGGGTAGTTACAAACATCAGCACAAACTCATTATACCCTGTACCACAGAGTGGTGTAGGGTATAAAAATGATTTTATTTTTTTATTGATTTTGAAAATTTCCGTGAATTGAGAATAAATGCACATTTGCAATATTAAACATTTACAAATTTTAGTAAATAGTACTATCATTTTCGTGATAGGTGCAAAATCAATAAAAATAGTATTTGATATTATCATTTTAGTGATTGAAACTCATTTTCATTTTTTTGTGTGTACATAGTGCAACATTTTTGAAGTCATCGAGTGCAAAATCCTTCTCGTGTGGAATTGCTCGAAGTACTGCTCAAAACTATGCAGTAACCCAAAAAATAAAAAATAAATTAAAATTAAAAAATATATACATATATTTTGTCAATTTAAAACTTTAAATTTAAAATGACAAAATTATCCCAAAATATAATTATCCAAAGATTATCCAAAAGATTTTAAATTATGCAATTTTTTGGATATTCACCCAAGAAGTGGCAACACTGATATGGCGTCAATATTCTCTTTCAATTTCTGAAATCAATTTTTTGATATCTCTTATAGAATCTGAGATATTTACTTCCTTTTTTTTTCGAAATAAAACGACTTTAATACAATTCAATTCCACTTTGATTTTTGAAAGTGATTTCATTCCGAAAAAAAAAAATATTCGTTTTGCGTTTTAAGAGTAAACCACCCTTTTCAAATCCGAATGGAATTGAGTCAGTGACATGCCCCTTAGACTTTGGTCTATATCCACATTTTGTAGGTTCATTAAACATTGTTGTGCTGCATACCACAATTTTTCGCACATGGAGTACAGGGTGTCTCTGTTCCATACATTTAATATGCTCCACATCAAAGAAAACATCACATTTAAAAAATTAATTTTGATATGGAGCACAAAACAACAAAATGATATTTTAGTAAAACCCTTAAAACTTTTAATTTATAGCATACAAGCATGCGAATGTATACCCAGGCAGAATTTTCCAACCGTACCAAGTCGTCGTGTCGGTAGTATTTAGCGAGATATGCGCATTTTTAAATTTTCCGGAATTGGCCACTGTTATCATTTCAACTCCGGAAAGACGTCGTAGACTTAAAATTGGGTATGATTTGCCAACTTTTGTACTATCACCGCCAACTTCATTCCAACGTTGTCCCGTTTGAGTTTCAAGTACTTGAAATAGTAGTTACTACTTGACAAGTACCATGGAAACATTTTAACTCTTGCTCACAGCCAATTTGCGCACTGGCTAATAAGTTTGCGTGTATGGTCGCTAAACTCAAAATAAAACATTTTTAGCAAAATTTTATAAAACTTTAGGAAAAATTTATTTTCTAATACTTTATGTTGGTTTTCAGAGGTGGTTCAGCTATTAAGACTATGTATTAAGTTGGGAACAAGTTAAAGGGTAGATAGTGGTCCTAATTTAGTTTACGATCGGTGGACATTTTAAAACCCAAAATCTTTTCCTTTAAACACAAAGCCCGGCATTATCGAAGTACTGGCAAGCACCAAAGTACTTGACAAGTACCAATGTACTTGACATTATTTCACATTACAGAAAGTTGTATTTGTCCTAAGCCCAATATTGTACCAACACAATTTTTTTTTTTACGGTAAGCAATTTCTGCCTGGTTTTATAAGGTAAAGCTGCAAAAAGTTTTTAACGATGAGCCACGACAAAAGCTGAGAAAGAAAACTGAATACGGAGGACTCTTTACCTGCAGTGATTGCCACGACGAGGGTTTGATTTTTTAGAAGTTTACAACTTTTACGATTGAGTAGGATCAAAAAATCATCCTGGGATTTGAAAAATATTCAGACAATTGTTTTTCAATCCCGAATCCCGGGATTGGAATCCTTAGTTGTAGTCACACTACTCTAATGACATCGCCATGGCGCGCCATGATAAAATAATGAGATTTTCACCACATACATTTTTGCTTTGATTTTACATCTTAAAGCTTATTAATTGGTAATGGAAGTTTTTACGGGGCATTCCATTTTAAATGTTCGATTTTTTTTTCTAGACTGGTTGTTTGTACTCTATAAACTGCAGTTCAGCCATAATATACGTAAAGAATATTATTAATAATAAAAGTTATTTATGACTAGGCCTGCTTTTTTATGCACTAAAAAATCAAAAATATGCACTAAAAACATAAATCAAACAAATATACATAATTTATATTATCAAAAAAAAAAAAAATAATGTAATTTAGATTTGCTTTTATTTTTTTTTTGCATTTGCTTTTTGTATGCAAATTTATTGAATCGACAAAAAAAACATTTGCATAAAAATAGCAGGCCTGTTTTTTACCAACAACTATCGCAAATGAGTTTTTGTTTAAAGTTATAAGAGGTGTTCAGAATGTTGGGCACATGTCCAATACACTGTGTCAATGGAGCACTTTTTCAAAAATTACATGTATTTTTATTTCAGGTATTTTGAATAAAGTCATATTTTGTCACAGTACCAGGGCTGGTAAGTTAAATTCTGAATTCCGCTATTGTTTTGCTTTTCTTTATAATGGTTTGTATATAGTTTACATAATTTTTAATTTATTTATATTTTCTAAAACTATTTAACTGAGATTGATTTCGTCAGCTCTGAATTGGTTTGCTATATCATAAGGTCTTCGTGTCGCTCTGGCGAAAAGACCTTAACTGGCTGAGGTTAATAGAATATAGTTGAAAGAGTAATTGATAAAAGACTTTTTGATTTCTTTAAAAAAAAAAACACTTAATGATTTTAAACAAAACAAATTTACGAAATTTACAATTATAAAATGTTAATGATTTAATATAATTTTAAAAAAATTATCAAAAGTGTACATAAAGTACAAATTTAAAAAAACCACCAAAAAACTAGTGAACCCAGCCAGAGTTTGAGAGGGAAACAAAACGAATGGGAGACTTCATACCTCTTATTCTTATTTGCTCTGTGGCCATATACTTGGCTATTCATTAGGACAATCGTTAATCGATTAATTCAAAATGAAAAATTTCCGAATAACTAATAAATGAATTAATTTTCAACGATTAATCGAATATATGTACAAATATTTTTTTTTGAATATTCGTACTTTAAAAACCCTGAGAATCGTACATATATCTTAGAAATTGATTTTGCAGGCCAAATATTTCAAGACAATAGACATAAGAAACCATTTCAGAAAAAAATTAATACCAGCTTGTTGTTTTAAATGTCAAACTTATTCTTCTTAACTGTTAAAAATGCTTATGTAAACGGTACAGATTACAAAGCAGATTGAATCTCGTTGGAACTATATTCGAAGACCAATGTAAATTAAGGGTGGGATAGTGTTGTGTGAGATTTTAAGCAGCAATATTTGGAAGCGCTAGAACCGCTCATTTTGTGAGGTTGGTAAAAAAAGTGTATGAGCCAAAAAATGAGGGAGGTCGGATAGGATCTAGGGGTCGCTCATCGGGGTCAAAGTTGGGCATAGAGGGGAAAAAATCCACAAAAAGCCCCAAAACTCCCCTGGTTTTGCTCCTAGAAGGGTCAAATGTGAGACCGGCCCCCATTATTTTTTCCCCCTGAACACTTTTGCCAAACATACCTAAGCCCTATCTCCAATCCCTAAGGGGGGTCCCATACAAAGGTTCAATTTTTAAAAAATCTTTCTTCTACCGCTCTAGCTGTCCTAAAAGTCACCCTAGAGGAATCAAATGTATGACCGACCCCCAATATTTTTTCAACCCCAATATTTTCTTAGAACATACCTACCCCCTATCTTCAATCCTTAGGGTGGTCCCCATACATTTTTTTTTATTTTTTCTTAAATTGTCATATTAAATCAGCTCCTACCGGTCCAATGGTGCCTCCTAGAGGGGTCATTATCAAGACCAACCCCCATTAATTTTTAGCCCCCAACACTTCTTCTGAACATACCAATTCCATATCTCCAATTCCTAAGGGGTCTCCCACACAAAACGACATTTTTGTAAATCTTGCTCCCACCGCTCTAACTATCGCAGGGGTGACCCTAGAGAAGTTGAATGTGTGACCGACCCCCAATATTTTTTCAGCCCCAACATTTTCCCCAAACAAACCTACCCTCTATTTTTAAGCCTTAAGGGTGTCCCCACACAATTTTTTTTTTATAAAATTTGCGCCTACCGCTCCCACTGTGCCTTTTAGGGACGGGAAATGCAGACTGACCCCCATTAATTTTTGTCCCCTACATTTTTTCTGAATATACCTACGCCGTATTTCCACTTTGTGGGGGTGCTCCCCTGGGGAAAACTAAGTGTTTGAAACCAAATTCGGCAAAACGTCTGGAACAAGAGTGCTAATGTTGCGCGTTTTAAAGAGCAGTGGGAAAATATAAAAGCCAAACCATACAGTCTTGGCATATAAGATGAGGAAGTGGCAGGCAACATACCAGCTCAAGTCCAAACTGACATCAAGTTGTTTTGTTGGGCTCAAATAAAAGAAAAGCAACCCAGAGACGACTACAAGGAGTTTCTTGAAATTGTTTTATTATACCTTGGCGAAAATATTCCTAATAAGCATTTTAGCCCACCAGGACCCATCAGTCATGCTCGATGGATGGCAAAAAATGTTAGGTTTGGCCAAAAAAGAATTAAATGCACTTCTTGATGTGACCGTTTTCATCATAACAATTTACGTAAAAGCTTGGTTTAGCGCTACCAAAGCAATAGAAGCTCCAAATAATGATTTGAATTTTTTGAAAGCGATTGCCAATTATGCTTCAATTGATAAGATTCTGTCGCAACGATTGGTCAAGAGATTCTGTGGACATCTCTGGTATCTCATTGGCGAAGCTGTGGCTCTCGCACTATTTGATCCGATTATCTCTTGTGAAATAAAACGAAAAATGTCGAATGCAATTCGTATATTTGAAGAAGAGAAAGTGGAATTGGAGGAAGAGTTATCTGACGATGAGATGGACGAATCGTCTAACGAAGACAGCGAGGAAGAAGAAGACGATGATATCGGGGAAGAAGATGCCTCAGAGGATAGCGGCGACAGTGGCAACAAGGATTGTAATCCTCCAGTACATGTTGTTGGATTCGAAGGTGTGAAAAGAATTAACATGGCATCGAATCAAGTGAATCAAGAACTCATGAAAACTGATTTAAGCCACTACGTCACACCTGAGACTCCAAAATTTTTTACACGCTTCGGAATAACAACAAATTTCATTACTTCCGATCCAAATACTTGGGAAAATCGTCAGGACTACCAGCGAGCGCTGCAAATATTACGTAAATTACATGTTGTCAACGACGCTGCCGAAAGAGGCGTAAAATTAATAGAAGACTATAACAACGTGTTGTGCCGTAACGAGGAGGAAAAAATAGTTTTGCTTCAGGTCGTGGCCGAAAATCGGAAACAATATCCATCACACGATAAAAATAAATTAATTTGATTTATATGTAGTTATATTAGGTCTGTTCCACAACGTTACCGCGGGTTGAAAAAACAGCTGATTTTTTTTGTGAAGCTAAATTGGAAATTTAAATAAAATAAAGAACTAAACCAAGGAAATGTGTTATTTCAATACAAAAAAAGATAATTTGTTATTAAAATAAACTTTTACAATTTGTTTTCTTGTTTAAAGTAATTTTTCTTACGAAAATATTTTAGCGTTATTGGTTTGTTTACATTTTCTATTATTTTGGGCTTGAAATGTGGTTTTTAGCGTTCCCGTACTTTTGTGTATTTTTGTGGTATCGTGAGAGGTTTTTTGATTTGCTCTCATTTTACCGAACTTTACCCGGAAAGTTTTGGAACACACCTATTATTTATCATTTTTTATTATTTTCAAGTTAAAAAAAATATTTTTTTACGCTTAACAAAAGTTACTATTAAATTACAAATTAAAGACCTCGGATTTCTCGATAAAATAAATAAAAAAATTTTGGGGTAACACCTTTAAGATAGAGGGTAGGTATGTTTGAAGAAAATGTTTTGGCTAAAAAAAATTATGGGCAGGTCATACATTTGACTTCTCTACATACATTACTAATTTAGTTTTCCCCAGGGGAGCACCCCTACAAAGTGGAAATACGGCGTAGGTATGTTCAGAAAAAATGTAGGGGGCAAAAATTAATGGGGGTCAGTATACATTTACCGTTCCTAAAAGGCAGAATGGGAGCGGTAGGCGCAGATTTTATAAAAAAAAATTAAAAAATAAAAAAAATGTGTGGGGACACCCTTAAGGCTTTAAAATAAAGGGTAGGTTTGTTTGGGGAAAATGTTGGGGCTGAAAAAATATTGGGGGTCGGTCACACATTTAACTTCTCTAGGGTCACCCCTGCGATAGTTAGAGCGGTGGGAGCAAGTTTTACAAAAATGTCATTTTGTGTGGGAGACCCCTTAGGAATTGGAGATATGGAATTGGTATGTTCAGATGAAGTGTTGGGGGCTAAAAATTAATGGGGGTTGGTCTTGATAATGACCCCTCTAGGAGGCACCATTAGACCGGTAGGAGCTGATTTAATATGACAATTTAAGAAAAAATAAAAAAAAAATGTTTGGGGACCACCCTAAGTATTGAAGATAGGGGGTAGGTATGTTCTAAAAAAATGTTGGGGTTAAAAAAATATTGGGGGTCGGTCATATATTTGATTCCTCTAGGGTGACTTCTAGGACAGCTAGAGCGGTAGGAGCAAGATTTTTTAAAAATTTAACCTTTGTATGGGACCCCCCTTAGGGATTGGAGATAGGGCTTAGGTATGTTTGGCAAAAGTGTTCAGGGGGAAAAAATAATGGGGGCCAGTCTCACATTTGACCCCTCTAGGAGCAAAACCAGGGGAGTTTTGGGGCTTTTTGTGGATTTTTTCTCCTCTACGCCCAACTTTGACCCCGAGGAGCGACCCCTAGATCCTATCCGACCTGCCCCATTTTTTGGCCCATGCATTTTTTTTACGAACCTCACAAAATAAGCGGTTCTAGCGTGTCGAAATCGAAAACTCGTGCACTATCCCACCCCTAATGTAAATTGCCTATAAGAAAAATATCTCGGAAACTCAAAACTTTTATTGATTTTTTATTATTTGATTCAAGATTTTTATTCGGTTTCGAAATATCCTGATGAAATAGACAGCCTTAATATCTTGTTTTTTTTTTTTTTAAATATGGAGTCAAACCATTCACATTCCCTTAAATTGGAAAAAGTTTCAATAAATGTGAAAAAAACGGATGTAATTAAAGCAAAGTCGATATAGAATTAAAAAATAATATGCCTGTTCGATTACCATAGTTTCAAACTGTACACGCAAAAAAAAAATCTGTGTAAGATTGAGCAATCCTACTTGGTAAAACTTTTTTCATACCAAAAAAAAATTTTTACCAAATTTTTGCTAATATTATGCTTGTCGATGTTAAAGTAACATAATTCATTTTTTATGTAAAATAACCAAGTCGCTTGCTCAATAACGCAAATTACCTGCACAAAAATTTATCGAAAGAAAACAACAAAAAAACAAAACAAATACAGACCGCCATTTTCATTTTTGTGTGCGTTGTTCGTTTATTTTTTGTGTTATAAAAACGTAAAAAGGAAATTGATATATAAAATAAAAATAAATTAATACATAAATAAAAATAAATAATTAGTTTTCTAAAAGATAAATAAATGTAAGATAAAAGAATGTTAAAGTTAATTTTGCTTTCATCACTTAAAACACCATTCAATAAGAAAAACCAATGGAGTCCCAGTCGTATGTTTCGATGAATAACAAATGGAATGATAAAGTGAGTATACCCGCATTCCGAAGACACCAATAAGGTTTAATAGATTTTTAGTTAAAAATTAGTGTTTGGTAATAATTTTATATTTTTACAGGGTACTGCTAAATAAATTTTTGAAGCTATGGAGAATCCTTCACTACACTCATAGAAATATCTTAGTAGAAAAATTAGTAAACCCATTGTAGATCAAGTTTTACAGAATTTAACAAAAATCAATGTTGATATTACAAAATTCAATAGTTGAAAAATACATAGTTGGAAAAAATTGTATAAAATATAAGTACATGAAATGTGCAACACTGTTTTTGCTGATCGCCATTTGTAAATTTTTGTTGTCTTGTACAGAAGGGATGTTTCTCAAAAAAAATCTTTTTTATTAGAAAATATTTGGTGAGTAATTAAATATATTTGTTGTTTAATTCATTAATAAAGCAATTTTTATTTTTTTTAGCAATTTGTGATTTGGAATCTTTCTAAAAACTCTAGAAGCTAATCACGTAAAATTATTGCCGACAGCAAAACAACAGCGACATACATCACAGTCCAGAAAACAAAAAAATAACATCTAAAAACAAAATAAGTTTATGTGAAAATAATGAGTTAATGAAAACCACGAAAAAATATTGTGAAAATATCCAATTAAATAAAATAACATTTACAACACAAATAATAATTTCATTTTAATAAATAAAATTCCATGAATATACAAAACAAAACGAGTATGATTAACAAAAATACGAATAGAACCAACAAAAATACGAGTTAATCAGCTTTTGCAAAAACTGACAACAATTAATGTTGAAATCAACATAAATATTTGTAGGGTCAAAATCAACAATGATTTCTGTTGAATTTACTATGATTTTCTTTGGGAATACAATGATTTTTGGTTGAGTGTACAATAAAGAGCGTGAACACCAATCCTGCCTTTAGTTATAAAATTAAAACCTAAAAACCCAAAGCCAAGGGAGTCCATACCTGTTTTGATGAGTTACAAATGGAATGACAAAGTAAGTGTTCCTCCTTACCAAGAGACCAATGGGGTTAACCAATTTTTTAAATTAAAAATTTATGTTTTGTAATAATTTTCTATTTTTACAGGATGCTTTTAAATAAATTCGTGAAGCTATAGCGGATCCTTTACTTCAAGAAGAAGCGTAGGCAGCAGTCACTCGAGAAAATTGTACAAAAAGGGTCAGTTGGTCGGTGGTAAATTAAATCCTAAACAACATTTATTATATTAATATGGATTTATTCTGTGAAAATTTTAAATTCAACAAATATACAAATTTTTACAAAAATTTATTGAAAATTTATTTTAGCATAAATGTGGTAATTTTTAGCATTATTTTTAGTCAGCTTTTCAAATAATTTCGGTATATTTCACCATATTTCTTTTGGTATATTTTACCAAGTTTTTGCTTAAATAGCATTAGCATTTTCTTCAAAATTTTTTACATAAGTGTTTTGGCTAAATTATGAAAACTACTTCGTCGGTTGTAGTTTTAGCATATTTTTGGTAAAATTATGCCAGATTTTTGCTCACTCCGACACAAGTTTTTTTTTGCGTGTAGTATAACTAGTAAACATAGTAGATTTTAGTAAGGTAATCTAATGGACCTTTTAGGTAAGGAGCAAACCAATTCCTAACTTTACAATAATTTTTATGCACTACGCATTCATTTCCAAAAATTATATAACATTTAGTGAATGCTAAATGTTGTAGATAATCACACTCTCTTTAAGCAAGTTTAGGTTTTGTAAAAATGATGACAAAATCAGGTAATGCCATTTCATTCCTCTTTATTTAGAACTTTTAAAAATCGTTGACACGAAAATCCTAGTTGATCCTGTTTTCGAGTTATTGCTAAATAATTACACTGTACGACAACAGAAACCTCCCAGTGAAATATTCAACTGGGTGGGTTACCGCGTATTTCGATTCGAAATGTAAACGTTTTCGAACAGAATTTTCTTTTGGCAAATAATTAAAACGAAAATATTTTTTTAGTAACAAAATTCTTTAGATCCTGTCAGATCTTCTTCGAAAAATGTAAAAATATAATTTTACGTAAACGAATTTACTGTTACGACATGTTTAAAATTTCCGAATTCGATCGATTTCTTTCGTTTTTGAGATATTTGTATTTAATGGACCACCTGATTTCAAAACTGCAATCCAAATTTTTCCAGAATGTTCAGTTTTTGAAACATTTTTTTACGTGAATCAGGAGATCCTTTTTTTTTTTTGGAGCAACGTAAGAATATGTATACATACTGTTATAACAGTGGACCACCAAAATGCTAAATTAATGAATTTTTGAAAAAAAAAAAAATCGTAAAAATGCTACGTGCTAGAAAAATGTGGATGGCAGATTTAGAATCAGGAGAGCAAAATCTATAAGAATCAGTTGGATATTTCATTGGAAGATTTTTGTTGTCGAACAGTACAATTATTTAGCAATAACTCGAAAACAGAATCTGCTATGATTTTCGTGTTAAAGAAAGAGGAATGAAATGACATTACCCGCTTTTGTCACCGTTTTTACAAAATCTAACTTACTTGAGGAGGGGTGTGTAATATAAAATATTACTTAGTTAATTCGTTTCGGATAAAAGTCGAAACTCATTTTGGATAAATACACTTAAACATCAATAAATCAAATAAATGCGTTTCCAAAATGGATTTTTTTTATTACTACTATTATTTTCTAATTTTCAGATTTAAGGAATAAATAGAACGCTTGAGTACCGTTCCTTTCGATTTCATTCTTGAGCTTAATTAAATTGCACATTGATTAAATAGTACATACATATAAATATACATATACGTACATACACACATACATATCTTAATATTATTTTGGGTATTCATTTAACCTCATAAACAGCTCATATACTAACAAATTTACAGTGACTCAAAGTAATAATGGAACAGCATATATTTATTAGCAGTTCTTTAAAGGAAAAGTGAACAATACTTAGCCTGATTATTATCAATCGACTATTTTTGAAAAAATGCTTTACTTTAAGCTTGATAGCGCCAAGATTGAGCAAGTATTAAATGAGATACGAGGGTCGCACTGGATAATGAAATTATTTGTAGATATTATTTTGAAATGTTTTTTAAAAATATTTCTTAGGGCGCATTACTTAATAAAAAGTTAGCTTCTAACTGCCGATTTAACGGAGCCTTATGTCAAAAATTGTATGAAAAAGTTAAATTTAACGAAGAGTTATTTTATAATGGAGCATTGAGTAATCAAGCCTAAGTAGATTTTTTCCAAGCTTAAACATTAACGTCCAAATTCATAAAAAATGAAAACGTTTTATAACAGGTTTATTAATCGAATTTCCATACAAAATTTGTTTTATAAACCTCTTATTAACCTCTTTTAACTTTAATGAATTTGAAGGTAAAAATTTAAAAAAATTATTCAATAATTTTTATTTAGTTATCAGCTAGTTTTTCCAACAACCCGAACAATAAATGAAATTTTTTAAATACAGTGGAAGAAATCCGCATTTTTTGACCTCCAACTCTTTTGACCACCAATTTTTTGTAAACAAAAAAAAAATTAATTATTCCAATATCTCATTACTATACACTAGGGGTGGGATAGTGCACGAGTTTTTGATTTCGACAGGTCGGATAGGATCTAGGGGTCGCTCATCGGGGTCAAAGTTGGGCATAGACGGGAAAAAATCCACAAAAAGCCCTACAGTTCTCCTGGTTTTGCCCCAAGAGGGGTCAAATGTGAGACCGACCCCCATTATTTTTTTTCCCCCAAACACTTTTCCCAAACATACCTAAGCCCTATCTCTACTCCCTAAGGGGGCTCCCATACAAAGGTTCAATTTTTAAAAATATTTGATCCTACCTCTGTAGCGGTCTCAAAAGTGACCCTAGAGGAATCAAATGTATGACCGACCTCCAATATTTTTTCAACCCTAACATTTTCTTAGAACATACCTACCCTCTATCTTCAACCCTTAGGGTGGTCCCCATACATTTTTTTTATTTTTTCTTAATTTGTTTTATTACATCAGCTCCTACCGGTCCAATGGTGCCTCCTAGATGGGTCATTATCAAGACCGCCCCCATTTATTTTCCACCCCCAACATTTTTTCTGAATATACCACTTCCCTATCTCTAATTCCTAAGGGGTCTCCCACACAAAATGACATTTTTATAAAATTTGCTCCTATCGCTCTAACTGGCGCAGGGTTGACCCTAGAGAAGTTAAATGTATGAGTGACCCCCAATATTTTTTCAGCCCCAACATTTTCCCAAAACATACCTACCCTCTATTTTTAAGCTTTAAGGGGGTCCCCACACATTTTTTTATATTTTTTATAAAATCATATGTTATCGCTTCCATGGTGCCTCTTAGGGATAGGGAATGCAGACTTACCCCCATTAGTTTTTGCCCCCCACATTTTTTCCGAACATACCTACGGCGTATTTCCACTTTATAAGCGTGCTCCCCTTAGGAAAACCAAATTCATAATGGTACTGGAACCCAACGTTGGATTATTTAGAATTTCCAAAAGTACAATAATTAGCAATTCAGCTCTTACCGCTTCCATAGTGCCTCTTAGGGACGGGAAATGCAGACTGACCCCCTATATCTGCCATGCAAACATCATATTAATGAACTTCAATTAAAAGAAGTGTTTGAAACCCAATTCGGCAAAACGTCTGGACCAGAAGTGCCATTGTTTGAGCGTTTTAAAGAGTAATGGAAAAATATAAAAGACAAACCATACAGTCCTGGCATAAAAGATTAGAAAGTGGCAGGCAACATACCAGCTCGAGTCCAACCTGCATCAAGTTGTTTTGTTGGGCTCAAATAAAGGAAAAGCGACCCAAAGCCGACTTCAAGGAGTTTCTTGAAATTGTTGTATTATACCTTGGTGAAAATATTCCTAATAATCATTTTAGCCCACCAGGACCCATCAGTCATGCTCGATGGATGGCAAAAGGCATATATTGCCTAAAAATGTTTTAGGTTTGACCAAAAACAATTTACGTGAAATTTTGGTTTAGCGCAACTAAAGCAATAGAACCTCCAAATAATGATTTGCATTTTTTTAAAGCGATTGCTAATTATGCTTCAATTAATAAGATGTCTCAACGATTCGAGAAGAGATTCTCTGACATCTTTGGTATCTCAGTGGTGAAGCTGTTGCACTATTTGATCCGAATATCTCTTGTGAAATAAAATGAAAAATGACAAATGCAAGGAGGAAGAGTTATCTGACAGCGAAGAAAAATAAGACGATGATATCGGGGAAGATTATGGCTGGGGGGATAGCGGTGAAAGTGGCAACAAAGATCGTGATCATCATGAATCGAAACAAGTAAATCATTTTTTTCACGCATCAGATTAACATCAAATTTCATTGGTTCCGGTCCAAACACTTGGGAAAATTGTGAGGACTACCAGCAAGCGCTGCATATATTACTTCAATTACATGTTTTCAACGACGCTGCCGAAAGAGGCGTAAAATTAATAGAGGACTATAACAACGTGTTGTGCAGTAATGGAGAGGAAAAAGTATTACCCTAACAAAGTGGAAATACGGCGTAGGTATGTTGGCACAAAAAGTAGGGGGCAAAAATTATTGGGGGTCAGTCTGCATTTCCCGTTTCTAAGAGGCACCATGGGAGCGGTAAGAACTGATTTTATAAATAAAAATTATAAAAAATAAAAAAATGTGTGAGGACCCCCTTAAGACTTAAAAATAAGGGGTAGGTTTGTTTGGAGAAAATGTTGGGGCTAAAAAAATATTGGGGGCAACTTTCTTTTGATTTTATAAAAAAATAAAAAAAAAATGTGTGGGAACCCCCTTAAGGCTTAAAAATTGAGGGTTAGTTTGTTTGGGAAAAATGTTGGGGCTGAAAAAATATTGGGGGTCAGTCACATATTTAAATTCTCTAGGGTCATCCCTGCGCCAGTTAGAGCGGTGGGAGCAAATTTTATAAAAATGTCATTTTGTGTGGGAGACCCCTTAGGAATTGGAGATACGGAGTTAGCGTGTTCAGATGAAATGTTGGAGGCTAAAAATAAATGGGGGTCGGTCTTGCTAATGACCCCTCTAGGAAGCACCGTTGGACCGGTAGGAGCTAATTTAATAAAACAAATTAAGAAAAAAAAAATGTATGGGGACCACCCTAAGGGTTGAAGATAGAGGGTAGGTATGTTCTAAGAAAATGTTGGGGATGAAAAAATATTGGGGGTCGGTCATACATTTGATTCCTCTAGGGTCACTTCTAGGACAGCTAGAGAGGTAGGAGCAAATATTTTTTAACATTCAACCTTTGTATGGGAGCCCCCTTAAGGAATGGAGATAGGGCTTAGGTATATTTGGCAAAAGTGTTTGGGGGGTAAAAATAATGGGGGTCGGTTTCACATTTGACCCCTCTAGGGGCAAAACCAGGGGAGTTGTGGGCCGTTTTGTGGATTTTTTCCATGTACGCCCAACTTTGACCCCGATGAGCGACCCCTAGATCCTATCCGACCTCCCCCATTTTTTGGCTCATACACTTTTTTTACGAACCTCACAAAATGAGGGGTTCTAGCGATTCCAAATACTGCTGCTTAAAATCTCACACAACACTATCCCACCCTTACTATACACATAGGTGTAGTCGAATTAATAAACAATAAAATATTTTCTTTGTTTACAACAAATTGGAGGTCGATAGAGTTGGAGATAAAAAAATGCGGATTTCTTCTACTGCATTTAAAAATTTAATTTTTGTTTGCTGATAACCAGGGACAGGACTTCATGCACTAAAAAACTATGTTTTAGGCGCCTAAAATATGCGCTAAAAAGTCTTGAAATATGCACTAAAAATATTAAAATATCATAAATATCCACTTAATTTTTTACTTTCATTAAAAAAACATAACATTTGAATTCAGTCTGGCATTATAAGCTTGGATATACATATATTTACAGTGTGTATAAAATGTTCTTTAAAAAAAAATAAAAATGATTTAACAAATTTTAATAGTTGCTTTAATACAAAAAAAAATATATCATAAAAAAATTTAAAAATACCCAGCAAAAAAAGAACATACTAAAATGTTAATAAAAAGCAGTTCAACTGCTGCTGGAGTAGTTCTAACTCTGCTGAAACTCTAGTGAATTTAACATAGCGGTGTCGCGCAAAATATGTAGTATTTTTAACATTTTTTAAGTACATATAAAGTAGTACTCATAATGTTGTCTTAGTTTAAGATTTTGTGTGTATAGTTTAACTACATCTTTAACATCAGTATTTAAAAACATTTTTGCACTAATTAAAAAGTGTCTCTTTAGAACCCATTAGGAAGTAGATTTAGCAAGCGGTGCTAGCGATGGCAATGTTCTAATAACACTACTATACATGGAAAATGCGACATTTGATTACAACTGTTCTGCTGGTCAAAAATCCTGTCTCCAAACTTTTCCATCACATCAGGTTTTTGAGAAAATTTAGGTTTAGGTTCAAAAAAATCGCAGTTTTAGTCAACTTATAGTGGATGAACCCGATGTGCTAGCGATTTAAAAATAAGTCGACGGTAAAGCTTAAACTTTATTCTATAAGATGCAGAACTCATTTGGTCAGTCGCATTAACCTTTAGGGTACCAATTGTTTTTAAATAATGTATTTTCCCTAAAAAACTTTTTTTCGATACTGGGGAATAAGACATCATTGAAAGACTATTGGTGCTCTAAGGGTTGAGGCGAAAAAACAAATGAGTTCAGCATCCTTAAGAGCAATGTTTGAGCTATACCTTCGACTTATTTTAAAGTCGCTATCACATCGGGTTCATCCGATATGAGTTAACAAAAATAATTAAAAACCTGATGTGATGGAAAAGTTTGGAGACCAGATTTGTGATCACTAGAACAATTTCAATTAACTGTTGTTTCCCAGTCGCATCAAGTCTTTTTTTAAATGTTCAGTAGTGTAACTGTATCACAGAAAATACCAAAAACCAAATTGGAGCGATAAAAACTCATGTCATTAGAACGATTTAAGTGAATATCGGACATTTAAATTTATCCCATGGTATGTATGATCGTTTTGAAATTTCAATATGTTATAGAAATCTATAACATAACTCGGCGGTAAGAAAGCGTTATGCAAAAGTATGGGCATTCAAAAAATTTCGGATAAAACACGAACTGGAAGGAATATCGTCAAAAAAATACGTGTCGGCCTAATTTAATAGGGACTATTATATATAAATTAAGAGGTCGTACGCTTTGCAATCGTATTGGAAAACCGTTTTGAGTACTTTATTTTTTCAATTACTAGTATATATTAGTTTATGATTGTTCAAAAAATCAAATGGTTTCAAATCACTTAAAATCGTTGTGTATTACTCGAAGAACAAAGTGTGTGATTGTTAAAAAGGTTTTCGAAGTCCAAGACACACTTTTGTTTAGAGTTTTTGAGTTACGAGCTTCATTGTAAATGATTTAGAAAAAAGGAGGAACATTTTTGAAAGTTTTTCTAAGTTTCGAAATTTGTTTGAAAAGTTTTTTGCAATACACCAATATTTTTAATATTTGAAAATCACTTTTTTACATTGCTTTTAAAACGCTTTAACCTAGCGCAGATCGATGTTATCATTTTGATCTACTGAAATCACTCGGTATTGGTTTTTGGGGGACACATTTTCCCTCGCGATACATTTGTTATGCTTTTCGCGCTAAACAAATACAGTTTTGTCATTATATTAACTATTTTTATACATTCGTGCTTTTTCTAATCCCCTGGGTTCAAGTTCAGGGATTTTAACTTCATCCGACAGAAAATTGATTTATTTGCTGACAAAAACACAAAATCGTTAAAAAATTTAATTTTTTAGATGTTGGTTCGCTTCTTTAAGGAGAAACTTTTTTCCCTCTGGTCCGATTTTGACCTACCTAGGACTATAAGAAATATTCATGCCAAGCTTCAGGTGGATGGCTTTATTTTGGACTGCATATGTTACATACAGACAGAGGGATATTTATAGAACTTCTCAGAATCGATCACTGATCGTTTAGATTTGATTGAATGCATCACAATCAATAACTCGATTTTGAAAAAAGTGCTACGTTGTTTTGCATTTTAGGCGACAATACTCTTTATGGGGGTCCTTCACCGATATTTCGATGTTTTACAAACGAAATGACAAAGTGTGTCTACCCCCCCCAAATTGTAGTTACAAGGTACAAAGAACAAAATGTGTTTGCACCAAATTTAAATTTAAAAAATTAAGGTACGTCCATCAAAAATAAAAAAAAATATTTTTATTCTTGGAACTCTAACCTATCAATTATTAACTTGTTGCCTTTAAATTAGTTTTAACTAAAATTCTATTAAATAAATTTGAATAAATATAAACAATGTTCTTTTTATTACGTTTAGAAAATATAAAAAAAACTTATTCCAAATATAGTGTTCTTATCCATATTATTTTCCTTCTTATCGACATATTTGGATGTTATTTTAAACTACTTTTTTTGCAACAAAAAATATTCACTAATTGCTACTTTTGATGTAGTTTAGAACTACTTCGTTTTGAACTACTTCGAATTTTTTTTGCTGGGTAGCTAAAAATACTAAAAAAAATAGCTAAAAACTAAAATTTTTACAAAATATGACTTATAATAATAATAATAATAGCAAAATATGCATTTTAATCAAAATATGCAAAAATATGCACAAACGAATCGATGCCATTTTAAAGCAAATTCTTTGATTCGCAAAGATACTTTGTTTATGTTGTTCTATGGCCAAAGGGGAAAAACATGTATTTACATGAATGTCCTCTCCTTGCTGATAACTAAATAAAAATTAAATATGGATGAACGTGAAAAAAATCGACTTTTTTTTTTTTTTTTTTTTAAAAAAATATCTACAAATAATTTAATTTTCCAGTGTGACCCTCGTATCTCATTTAATATTTGCTCAATCTGGACGCTATTAAGCTTAAATTAAAGCTTGGAAAATTTCCTATATAGCACTTTTTTTAAAAAAAAATAGTCGATTGATAATCATCAGGTTTAGTATTAATAACTTTTCCTGTAAAGAACTGCTAACAAATATATGCTGTTCCATTATTACTTTGAGTCAATGAAGATATCTCATAGCTTACACTCCGATTTATGTTAATAAGTACCGAAAATTAAGTTTTACCTGATATTTTGCCAAAAGCAAAAATACGTGTCGACTTCAACTTAATAGAGATTATCATATCGTGGACAAATATTCAAAACTTGCTATCTGCTATGTTGTAACACTGCAGATAGCAAGTTTTGAATATTCGCCCTCGATATATAAATGTGGGCCAACGAAATATCGCTTACCAGGATGGTATCTCAAGTTGGATCTTCTGTTTACCTTAAATTTTACACATTTTTGACTAAAAACAACTAAACAAGTCAGACAAACCATTGGATAGGCTTAAAAAACCCTTTCCATCCATATAATATATTCATATATGTAGTTCCTTTGGTAAAAAAATCCAAAAAAACGAAAAAATTCAGTTTTTTCCCCTCCAAACCACCAAGGTAGCTAAAAAAAAACAGGTAAATCTTAGGCCACTGTTCTGCCTTTCACAACTTTTCAACTCACATGAAATTTTCCGGATCACATGAAATCGAGTTTAGTGTTTTGTTGTTCATGTTTTTATTCGAAGTTAAAATCAAATTACTAAAATTTAAGAGATTATAAGAAAAAAAGTGCACTCGTTTTACTTTCATCAAGTTTTATTTATGTAAAACAAACAAAAAAAAAAATAAACCGAAGTCAAATCTAGAACACCAAACAAATAAGAAAATTTTAATTTTAAAATTTTTTATGTGAATTACTTTTTTTGGAACAACGGCCATTGCAGAACAATCGGAGTTTAAGGTATGGGATACGTTCCTTGAGAGTATACTTCGAATGTGTTTTATGTGGTAAGATAAATACCACTATTTAAAAAAAAAAAAAAGTAAAAATTAAATATGAGTTATACCAAACAACATTCAAGGTCTCAATGACATATGGCATTTCAAAATGCAAAAACCTGGTCAAAAACCTCAATAATTCTTCAATTGTTTTGAATCGGATAAATATTTCATACATTTATACATAAGAGTTTTCCAAAAAAAAAAAAAACAAAAATGTAAATCGCGATCTCCACAAGGCTACAAATGTATTTAATAACGGATTAACATACATATCTACATATTTTTTTGTGATTGTTTCACATCAAGTCTTATAAATAAGTGGCGTAGATGACGATTACGAAATCGCAATTTTTGCAGATTTTTGCGAAATTTAATAAAAAGAAATTCAAAGTTTCCTGATTTCTGGACACGCTAATGTTTAAGTTTCCAAACTTCTTTAAATGCAATTCCTACTTTGTATATAAATACCTTGCATGAATATGACAACGGAATAAACTCATATGTTCAGTGCGTTTTTTTACAATAAATATGTTTGTATGCATATTATAATTAAATAACTACACCACTCTACAAAAATCAACATTCTTTTTTGCACAGACTTCTAGAGTACATTTTCTAGAGTATTTTGGCCTCCTAAACACGAATATGTATGTCATCAGAAAAGTTGTATCAAATCGCCTTCTCGAGATATAGGAATTTTAATTTTTTGTGGACAAAAATATTCAATTGTATTTCAGATTTAAGCAAATCTATTTCAGGAACTTTCAAATGTATTTTAGGAAATACAATTGACTGTTTCTGAAATACAATTGGACGAATCTAAAATACAATTGACCATTTTTGAAAAACAATTAGAAAATCTGAAATACAATTGACTATTTCTGAAGAACAATTGAAAATTGTGTAGAATATGCGTTTGCTTTCGAAGAAAACTCTTCAAAACCGTCAAAAATAATTTAAAAATATTTAGTGGTCGCGTATTTATATTTTACTTATCATGATTGGAATATGGGCGGCTTTGTAAACCTCATGAATTAAACATTTTTCCATTTTGGACTTTAGTCTAATGTACAAATGCATGTTTTAAAAATTTTTCGATTAGATTTTGATAAATGCTCTTGTGGTCTCTTAAAAACTAAAATAATATTGATAGGGGAGATATACTTAGGTTACAGGGGGTTTGTTTTAATCTAATAGTATGCGCTAAAATTAAACACGAGTATCTGGTGAAGCCGTTGACTTTTTACAATCAGACTCTGGAGATTTATTTTCAGTTTTTTCTTCAGGTGCAATGTCAATGCGATGAGCCTTGCTCCATACAACCAAATCCATGATGAATGCCAGGAACATTATTCCTGCAGTTATACCTGTAGAATAAACAAGACAATAAAGTGATAAGAACTCAAATGTATGTACAGCAGTGTGATGAAAGTATAAGTTACTACATGTTTTTTGTTTTGTTTTTAAAATCGACTTTAAAAAATGTATAGAAAATTAAAAATAATACTCTTGTTAAAATAGACTTTTTATTTTTCTTTGGTACGGTCCATTGTTTTCAACTACAAAATCAGTTGTTTTTGTATGAAACATATCAAACAACTATTTTTGTTACCCAAGTAAAAAAGTTTTGATATAGTCATATATAAAATTATATATATGAACATTTCCATTTAACTTTTGATTTTAAGGTTCAAACAATAATCAAATTTTTGTTGAAGGCACATCAAACTCGTTTAGCACGCGTATAAACATGCGTTTAGTAAGTTCAAATCCGTTCGCGTGAAAAGTTTTCAGCTGACGGCGCGAAAGTTATGGCGGTTTAAAGATTTAAATTGAAAACCAAAAATCTCAAAACTACACTTATTATTAGAATTTAACAAAATCAACGTTAATTAATGTTTCATACTATCCCCAATAAAAACCGGATAAATTACGTCCATTAACGTGGATATACAATCAGATTTTTACGTTAAAAGTTTGTTTTAATAAGTTGCTTGATATGCAATTTACGCGAAATCTAATGGTCATATTCGGATTTAGCACCCTCAAATTAGTTAGGAAACTTGTGCATTATGCGAAATTGTGAATTTTTAGAAGTGATGCAAATTCTGATTAATGAAAATCCACAATCTTCAAAATTTATTAATGCCGCTCAGTTTTGGGATAAAGCTTTATAAGTACCAGCAATTGCCATTTATAGAAATTAATTTCTATAAGCGGTTTGGGTGTGCTCTGGCAGTTTATCTGGAGACAAAATTGGCGCGTTTTCTGCGTACAGTTACATTAAGTCCCAATTTTTGCACACGATTCATAATACGCATTACAAGCAATCGTCTGACGGGTTTATTTTAAATCTAAATTCTTTTCGCGTGAAAATACAAGCAAAAGCTTAATTTTTGCAAAATTTTTGCTAATCAAAATTTTAACACGCTATATCGATTTTATTATAAACAAGTAAGAAAATTATAGTCGGTCAAGACCGACCATGTAATACTCTACACTACAGTTTCCCGGAAAATGGGTCCCAAGTTCAAACATGGACTGATTAGATCTACATATATTTTGTCATATCTTTAATAAGTGTAAAAAGCACTCACAAATCCAATTTTTAGTAGAATAGGCTTCTTTTTGTATAGAATAAACGGCTTAAACTGAATATCGGTCGAAATTTGCATATGGGACCTAAGTCCGATGATAATCAGATTTGATAAGGTTATTAAAGTACGCGTTTAACATACACAAAGAGAATTTTAAATAAATATTTTCTATTTTCATGAAATTTGAGAGATTTATGTGAAAATCGAGAAGGTGGTTTGTATGGGGGCTACAAGAAGAACTGGTCCGATTTCTTTAAAATTCGGAATGGTGATTTGTGTGGATAAAACATTACATACCAAAAAAACATTACATACCGAAACTAAAGAGGACCTTTGTATGGGGGCTAGGTTTAAATATGGACCGATTTTTTCCAATTTCAATAGGCTTCGTCCCCAATAGAGGCTTAAGTTTCAAATTTCAAGGCAATTGATTAAAAATTGCGACCTGTATCGTCTTTACACCGTTTACATGGACAGACGGACTGACAGACGGACGGACGGACATCGCTAAATCGACTCAAAAAGTGATTCTAAGTCGATCGGTAGGATCGACCAATATTTCGGGTAGTTACAAACATCAGCACAAACCCATTATACCCTGTACCACAGTGTGGTGTAGGGTATAAAAATCAAAAAATATTTGGATCACGCGATGTGCTGGCCACTTTTAAATAATATTGCGAATGTTCCTCGCAAAAAAGTGGATTTTTGATGACTTACACGTTTTGTCTCTCAACCTTTGTCTAGCTAGTACTCCGCTCCTATTGAGGGCACATTCATAAGACCGGTTTTGGACTGTAGGGAATTACGACAGCTATCATTCTTAGTATTAGCTTTTGGAAAGTATGAAGCGGCGCAAATTTCCTGATCAAAAAACGATGAAAAATTTAAAATGAAGAAATTTTAACTTCAAACCGTTACCACCAAATAACTTTTTTTTATCGATGGCACATCAAATTCATAAATACATCTTTTTTGAGTATAGGGACCATATATTTTAAAACTTTGAAGAATATGTTGGACGGCGCAAGTACAATAGACCAAAGAGTACATAATTTTTAAGAAGTTTCAATCGACTTTTCCACATTTCTGAAGTTTGATTGTCGCTAACTACCGCAAATTAAGATTTTTGGCCTTAAGTGTTTGTAAGCTAATTGCATTAGAAGTCCTTTATGCATTTCTATCAGTAGATAGCCATTTGAATGCCAATTAAAAAAATTTTTGACAAAAAACCAAAATTTCAAACAAATGAAAAGTTAAATGGAAATGTCCATATATATAAAATTATATCAATGTTGATAAAATTTTATGTAATTTTATGCGAAAATTGGCCCCCTATTTTTTATACAAACCCGAGTAAAAAAGATTATATATAATTATATATAGTTTTATATATACATATATTAACCCTGTTTTTAGTTAAAAAATGGGTCAAATCCAGTCCAGAATTTTTATAATTTTTTTCTGAAATTACATACAATGAAAATAGCGTTTTCAGAATGCTTTTTTTTGTTACAATGCTTTCAGAACGCTTTTTTTTTAGAACCGTCGTCAATTTCAGCTTGGGTAGTTCGACGATATGTTATTATATAAAAGTCAATATTTTCTGTTATATAATTTTATATAAGAAAAAAATTAGAAACCGAGTAAAAAAGATCTGATATAATCATATATGCTATTATATAATTATTTATATTTATATATGGTTATGCATGAACTTTGACATGGACATATAAGTTTATATATAGCATTGTATTTTTTCCTTTTTTTTTTTAATATTATAACATACATATTCATATCTATTTATATACCGATCTATATGAAATTAGATATGACATGTAAGGTCGGGGATTTTTTGATATGGCAGATAAAAAGATATATGATTTTATTTATAATTATATCCCGAAAAAATTTTTAAAAATTTTCTAAGTCCCGGAAAATAAAAAAAAAATTAAAAATTTTCAAGTCCTAAAAAATTTTCCCGGACACAAAATTTTTTTTGGCAATTTTTTTTGGAGTAAAAAAATCATTGAAAATGTTTTTAGGAGAAATTTTATTTTTTTGAAAAACTTTTAAGTTCCGAAAAAATGTTTTTAAATTTTCTAAGACACAAACATTTTTGGAATTTTTAAATCCCTTAAAAATGATTTTAGAAAAAAAAAAAATTGACAAATTTTTAATAATTTGCTAAGTCCCGAAAAATTCCGAAGAATGCAATAAAAACTCTTCTGATTGATAATGTATCCAATCTGATAAAATAATTTCTAATTTCACGTTTAAAATTCCAAAAAATTTTACCACATTTCATCTAACAATATAAAAATTTATCTAATTTTAACAGATAAGATATGATTTAATACAATTGGATAGACCCATTTTTGGGATCAAACTTAATCAAATTTGATATTATTTTATCAAAAATAATAGAATTTGATATAATCGTATAAAATTCGATCCGCCAATTTTCGGATCAAAATTAATATGGATTTACATAAAAGCATATCTGTTCATATATAATTAAATATTGCGTCATTATAACTTTTTTTACTCGGGAAGTGCAAATATATAAAATCACATATGATGCAACAAAAAATACATATAGATTTATAAAATAATATATGTATTTATAAAACTATGTATAATTATATATGATCTTTTTTACTCGGGAATAGCAAACTTATGTTAGCATTTAGTTAGCATTTATTATGTCTATTCGATTACCGAAAATTCAAACAATTTTTACTACAACTGGAAAATTTTGTTTACTTTTTGTATTGAAAATTTCCACCTGTAGTAAAAAGAGGAGATTGTAGGAAGGTAATCGAACGGACCTATTGAATACATGTATATGCGTATATAATTTAGGGATCGAAGAGCGATATTTCGATGCGTTGAACACTGAATGATAAAGTTGGAGGGTATACAAAAGGTTTGGTGAAAACCGCCCTTTTAAAAAAAAGGTTGAAAAAACTCGGGAAAACAGAAAAAAAAACTGTTTTATCCAATAATTCAGAAAGCGGTTCAAAGTCCAGCTCTTAAACCAAGCGAATTTTAAAATTACTTTTTTTGGGCCCAACAGTTTTGTAGGTGTGGATATCAAAATACTTTAAATTTGTAAACATTTATCGCGAAGGGGGATAATATCCCCACGGCCACAACCACACAATGACACCACCCTCCCCCCCCCATGCGACGCCTCTTTTAGTTAAATTTATCGTAAGGTTTACCACTCACCCAGAAAATAATGTCTAAAGGTGTCGGCATCGTAAAGTGAACATGCACCATGTTTGCCACATACCGACCTCCATATGAGGCAAGCTGAGTCCACGACTGCTCCATAGATAATGGGACATGGAACATTGCCGAAAAGTCCAATGGCCGATTGTATTACACCCATAGCCATAGCTTTATCTGCAAAACGAAAAGTTTAGTTAGCAAGAGATGGCAGTCGCGATCAATGTGCGAAACGTACCTTTGGGATGAGTACAACGCATTACCAAAAGCATGCTACCCACCTCCGATGTTGAGTGCATAAATACACAAATTGCAAATACGATAATGAAGACTATAAAATTTTTGCAGTTGCTATCGCAGTAGCCGCTAACGGCTTCGTACGATTGACTTTCATTGCCATCATCTGTAAATAGTCGAGAGAAGAGCACAATTAATTCAATATGCAAATGCTTGGTCACAACTGGCAAGCCTTACAGTCTGGAATGCAGGCACATTGCGAGAAAACGGTATGGTTATCACTGCTACGACTATTTGCAGCAGAACATCCCGCATGACAAGATGAAATGTATATTTTTTTATCAACACCGCATATGGGGGCGAATTGCTCTTTATCACATGTACAATTAACCACTGCACTGCAAGCTGGATCTATGATGGCCGGTCTGAAAAACATATAGAAACAACAGTTAAATGAACAATCAAGACTTTTGCTATGAAAATTCATTCTCACGCTGTAGTTGTAGCTGCCTTGTAGCCGGCAAAATCATTCATATTACATCCAACAAACATAAGAACGACCATGCCAGCAGAATAAACTAAGGCCGTGAATGCAATCCAGGCGGCTACCGACTTAGCTGTTGGTTTTAGCTTTAATATTACTAGCCCAGAAATCACAATTCCTATTCCCATGACAAGTATGCCACAGAAAGCAGCTATCATATTGGCATCATATGGAGCCAAACGGAATTGTGTTTCCAGATACTTCGGCAAAAAAGTATATAGCCCAGCAATGGGAAGTAGATGAAATACACAGGAGGCCGTACGAAACATCAGTATGTCATTGCTTAATTGGCGCCGTACAGTCTTTGGAAAATCTAAAATGAAATAAAAATATAATGTAGTAATAGTTTATTATATATCGAGTCGAATTTGCTAAAAGGGCTTAATAGTGCGTTTACAGTGGCCCTCTAATCTAGTTTAAAGTAGATTGTGGCTCCAATCATGATAGTGAAATCACCATTTTCAGGAATTTATCGAAAACTATCATGTAAATATAGGGAAGGTGGTTTGTATGGCGGCTACATAAAGAACTGGTCCGATTCCTTTAAAATTTGGAATTTGGTGATTTATGGCGGCTACATAAAGAACTGGTCCGATTCCTTTAAAATTTGGAATTTGGTGATTTATGAATACAAAACACGTTTACTTGCAAAATTTTGAAAGGATATCTATTATAATACGGTTATTAGAGTCATTTAAGCCAAATCAAAAGGGGACGTTTGTATGGGGGCTAGGTCAAAACATGAAGCGAATTTTTCAATAGGCTTCCTCCATGGGCCAAAATAAGCTTAAGTTTCAAATTTCAACCAAATCGGTTGGTAATTGCGACCTGTGTCGTGTTTACACCGTTACATAGACAGACGGACATTGCTAAATCGACTCAAAAAGCGATTCTGAGTCGATCGGTTTGTGGGTCAAGGACCAATATTTCGGGTAGTTACAAACACCAGCACAAACTCATTATACCCTGTACCACAGAGTGGTATAGGGTATAAAAACAGGGCTAACACATGGAAAGTAGTGTCTGTAATAACGAAGTCGTTATCAAGAGATATCGATTTGGGAATAAAAATTAAAAAATTTCAAAATCATGAATGAAAATTGTTATTGTGACACATTTAAACTAAAAATAAGTAATAAACAAGTAGCGAAGTTGAATTCGACTTGGCCAAATTTATTAATTTCCTCTACAATGTCCTTTGGAGGAGATAGCAAATATTCTAACTTGAAAAAAAATTAGCCAATTTGGATTAGAAATATTTTATTTTCAGTAAAAGGCTTTTTAGTAATTTTTGTAAAAAAAAAATTGACTAAGTTTTTTTTGGGTGTAAAATTTTTTTCGAATGTAATTTTTTTAGTAAAAAAAAAATTTTGAGTGATAAATATACTTTGTAAAATATTTTTGTGGCTAACCAATGTTTTTTATGGGCCCCAATATTTCGAGGTGTTACAAACGGAATGACAAATTTATATATGCCCTCTATCACTACACCATTTCCAAATATATTTTAAAAATGTCCAAATGTATTTTAAAATTGTTGAAATGTATTTTAAAATTGTCCAAATGAATTTTAAAATTGTCCAAATGTATTTTAAAATTGTCCAAATGTATTATAAAATTGAAGGGCTCACTGCAAAAACATTTTATTTCTTGGTGTTTTTCGTCTTCTACTGATGTTCCATTCACAAATTTTTGGCAGAAGTCTTGCTTAAAACTTTCGTACAAGTATCTTGAAAATAAAAGTTCTGCAAAAGGTATATTTTCTACATCATTTCAAAAGTTGTAAGGCAAAAACCACCATAAAATGAAATGTTGCTTATCGAGTTTTTACAATAAACCCTTCAATTGTCCAAATGTATTTTAAAAATGTCCAAATTAATTTTAAAATTGTCCAAATGAATTTTTAAATTGTCCAAATATATTTTAAAATTGTCCAATTGTATTTTAAAATTGACCAAATGTATTTTAAAAGTGTCCAAATGTAGTTTAAAATTTTCCAAATGTAGTTTAAAATTTTCCAAATGTATTCTAAAATTGTGGAAATGTAAAATTGTACAATTGGAAATGGTGTTGAGTGGATGGCATAAAAAGGAATAAATTTATGATGTGTTTTTGAATTATTTGTACTTATTAAGTACATTTTCAAATATTATCCAAAAAGTGTGCAAAAACACAAATAATGAAAGTTTCAAATAAATAACCACAGAGGTTATTTATTTGAAACTCGCTGAACGATGTGATGTGATTGTGCGCCCTTAAAGTATGCTTTAAGAATATTACAAATGTTCTGTATAAATTACATTCCACAACAAGCAGAGTCAAAGATTTGCTAATCCGTAAAAATACTAATATTAGGTCTATTCGATTACCCAAATTTCTTACTATTTTTTACTACAACTGGAAAGTTTGTTTACTTTTTGTATTGAAAATTTCCAGCTGTAGTAAAATGAGTAAAAAATAGTAAATTGTAGTAAGGTAATCGAATAGACCTATTTATTAAGTCCACATATTGTATGTGGACAGCTTTAATTAAATCAAAATAACCAGAAAAATAAAAAGTAAACAAATAGGCGTCGCAGTAGGCCAGTTGGTACCGTGCTAGTCTATGAGTCTGTTGGTCGTGGGTTCGATTCCCACCGGAGACATTGGTCTGTTTCGCTACAACAAGACAATGGTAATAGTCACCCGTCTCGGGTGACTATTCATAAATAAATAAAAAGTAAACAAAACTTCCAGCTTTCCCAGATGTCATTTATAAAACTAACATCACCCTTTAACGTCAAAAGGAACTGACTCATAAAGAGCAAAATTATAAGTTTTTGGGTAGGACTCATTTTCCAAATAAATTTGTAATACAAAAATTTGATGTCTTGAAATAAGAAATGACACTTTTGAGGTTTTTGCATCAAGGAATTTTTTGATTTTCACAAAAATTTTAGCGAGTTATTTTGACCCCCCTAAAAATTTTTTAGACCATTTTAGGTTTAAAAAAAAAATACCGTATCCATTTTGAATCCCCACGTCAGACGTGGGAACTTCTAAGCTAGCTTACATACCTTTCAATCGGGGCTTTTCTTCTGGTTCTGCCATCTGTTTTGGCATTGAAGCTTTCTCATCTGCTGCGCTTGTAGATGATTTCTTTCCACGTAATTGTTTAGGAAATGAAAACATTGCAATCGAAGACAGCAGCATAAGGCTTCCAATTAGCACTGGTCCTAGCCACCAGGCGCCTATCCAACGGGGATCACTCGCATCAAAGCCAGGATTTGAAAAGTTGACGTACCAGCGTGTGCAAAACGACCCCACGATAAAACCTGAAGCCGGCCCCAATATTCGAACACCAATCGTAATAGCCATGTACATTGGAGACTGTTTACTTTCTACATTGTCGTCTATATATGGTATACCCAGTGTGGAAACTGCAGTTTGGCCAATCCCAGAACTTAAAAGACTCGCGAAAAATATGCAAAGTACAATAACGGTAATTTTTGAGTGGGAGGCTTGTTTAAGCTTACGATCCTCATTACATTCTGTAATAATTATAATAGTAGTTTATTATTATTTTTTTTTTTTTTTTGAATTTCTTCAGTCCAGTATCGAATATTTACCTGAGCTACCATTCTGCAGATTGCTCCCCACCACACAGAGATTCATGTCCAAGTGTTGTAAACCAGCCAGCGCCAAACCATCTGGCTGAGTAGAAGAGTTGCGAGCTAAAGGATCTGCATGTGACGAAAGCGTGGAACTTAACATTTGGCTTCGCGTTAAATCTACAGCACTATTCGTGTTCAAATACGCTGTAGAGTGAATTAGTTGTTTGCCAAATATAAAATGAGGTAGGGCACAAGCAAAGGCAGCCACAGAAAAAAGCACCATGCCACAAGCAATCCAACGGGGTCTGTGGCCGCGACCAGCAAAATATGTAAGCAACATTGCCGTACTTATTTGGCCCATTTCACTAGCACTCAAGAGAAATCCAGTGGTTTTGGACTTGATTTGAAAAAGTTTTTCGATAGTGGTGATTACCGAAACAAAATATGTCATATACATGCCCTGTAGTATGTAAGCCAAGAGGAAGACTACCATAAAAACATGCGTGGAGGCCAAACTTCGAGCCCACTTGGGTCTGCATCCGAACAGACCACAGCCATTTGATGTAGGATCACTTTCTTCAGGAATCTCCGGATCTACTTCCGATTCGTTGGTAACTTGCTTCTGCTTGTATAAGCCCGTCAGGGGATCATGTTCGTCGTATTTGTCCCTTAGGCCATTGCCATTCTTTTCGCTAATTAGTGATCCATTGTTGTTGCTCTGATGAGAGGGATTATGAATATTTCCGTTCTTTAAATTATTGATCTGTCCGTCCTCTCTCCACTCATTATTATTGCAAACATTCCCGGCAAACAGTTCAGAGCTTGGATCGGACACAGCTGCTATCGGCGATGTCTCATGGTCTTTTATTAAGTTTCTGGCACTATTATCCAGCAGTGGTGTCCACACTTGAGTAGAGTCGCGTCGTCTGCCATTAACACTACCAATGGCCTCACTTTCGTCATTGCTTAGCCGACTTTTGCCTACATATGTAAAATCACCGTTACGACCACCGCTGTCAACCGCATTCGATTTGAGGTTCTCTGCACGTTTGTTTGTTGTCGTACTATCGACGTCTCTGGCAGCCAATGAAGAATGCATAGTAGCTGTTAGCCAACTGTAATAGCCTTAAACGAAACTCGATTGAACCGATCAATCGATTATGTATCTATACATATGATGTATTTGATAAATATGTATGTATGTATGTATTATATATTTCTTTAAAGAGGTCTAGTATGTTGACTGACTTAATTTATGCATGCTATTTCAGTTAAATAATTGATGGCAGGTACAACATATGCATGTATACTACATATGTATTTATTTACATATGTATGTAGTTATATGTATGTGTTTAGGTATATATTTTCTTTACACTAGTTTATATTTCCTTAAAAGTGAATGTAATCCTTACTTCGTTGAGGTAGATTTGTTAATTCTGGCAGTATGGCAGTAATAAAATCTATAAGAATAAATGAAAAATAGAGAAAAAATACGAAATTATTAAAAAATGTATTAAGTATTAACGCATGTGAAAATGCAAAGTTGACGCACTTTACAAAATAATAGGCACATCGCGATTAAACAACCGCTGACCAACTGCTGACATGTCATTGATGACATTTTGAAAAATTGTATGAAGATGTCAGCAATTTTATAAAGGGAAAATCAGCAGTATGTCAGGTGTGATTTTTTTGCCGACTGGGTATTGTTTTCCAGTATTTTAGATTCTAAGACCTTTTTTCTATAGAAAAAGTCTTAGATTCTTCGACCTTTTCCCAATAGAAAAAGTCTCAGATTCTAAGACCTTTTTCCTAAAGAAAAAGTTTCAAATTCTGATGTCTTATTCCTAAAGACAAAGGCTCAGATTCTCAGAACTTTTTCCTAAAGAAAATGTCTTAAGTTCTGAGAGCTTTTCTTATATAGAAAAAAATAATTAATTACTAAAATTAAAATTCTAGTACTTTTTCTCTAAAGAAGAAAAGATTCTGAGACCTTTTTCTGATTCTGAAATCTTTTCCTATTCTAAGACACTTTCCTATAGAAAAATTGGGAGATTCTGTGACCCTTTCCTAAAGAAAAAGTCCCAGATTCGGAAATATTTTCCTTTAGAAGACGTGTCAGACTTTAAGACCTTTTTTCTTATAGAAAGGTCATAGAATCTGAGACCTGTTTCCTATAGAAAAAGTCTGAGATTCTGAGACATTTTTCTGAGATTCTGAGACATTATTCCTAAAAAAAGTCCTTGATTCTAAGACCTTTTTCCCGTAGAAAAAGTTTCAGATTCTGCGAGCTTCTACCAATTCAGCAAGTTTCAACTTAGACTATTTTTCAACAATTAAAAGTCACAGACTTTGAGACTTTTTTCTTATTAAAAAAGACTCATATTCTGAGACCATTTTCCTTAAAATAAGTCTCAAATTCAGAAATTTTGAGACCTTTATCCCATAGGAAAATACTTCTGCGACCTCTTTCCTATAAATAAGTTTTGAGACCTTTTTAACAAAAAAAAGGCTCAGATTCTTATTAAAATTTGCAGTTTTTTTTCTATGAAAAATTTTTGGACTTCGAGATTTTTTTTCTTCGGAATTTTTTTTTGAAAATTTCCTTCTTTCTTTTTATACCCTACACCACACTGTGGTACAGGGTATAATGAGTTTGTGCTGATGTTTGTAACTACCCGAAATATTGGTCCTAGACCCACTTTTAAGTATACCGATCGACTTAGAATCACTTTTTGAGTCGATTTAGCGATGTCCGTCCGTCCGTCCGTCCGTCTGTCTGTCCATGTAAACGGTGTAAACACGATACAGGTCGCAATTCTTAATCAATTGACTTTAAATTTAAAACTTAAGCCTCTTTTGGCCCAAGGACGAAGCCTATTGAAATTGGAAAAAATCGGTCCATATTTAGACCTAGCCCCCATACAAAGGTCCTCTTTAGTTTTGGCTCAAATGACTCTAATAGCCGCATTTTAATAGGTATCTTTTCGAAATTTGCCAGGTAATCATGTTTTATCCACACAAATCAACATTCCGAATTTTAAAGAAATCGGACCAGTTCTTGTTGTAGCCCCCATACAAACCACCTTCCCGATTTTCACATAAATCTCTCAAATTTCATGAAAATAGAAAATATTTAATTAAAATTCTGTTTGTGTATGTTAAACGCGTTCTTTAATAACCTTATCAAATCTGATTATCATCGGAACATTTTTGGACTTAGGTCCCATGTGGAAATTTCCCCCGATATTCAGTTGAAGCGATTTATTGTCAACAAAAAGAAGCCTATTCCACTCAAATTTGATTAGTGAGTGCTTTTTACACTTATTAAAGATTTGACAAAATATAGATCTAATCAGTCCATGTTTGAACTTGGGACCCATTTTCCGGGAAACTCTGGTGTAGGGTATTATATGGTCGGTCTTGACCGACTATAATTTTCTTACTTGTTTTCTTCTTTTTCTTTTCTTTCCTTCTCTTTCTTTTTTCTTTTTTTTTCTTTTTTTCTTTTTTTTCTTCTTTTTTTTCTTTTCAAAATTTGGTCTGGGGGGGGGGGGGAAATTTCCCCTTTTTCCCCCCCTTGTACCCGCGCATGCGCATAACTAACACAAAAGAACTGTAATGTAGTAACAGTAGTTGTTTTTATTTACATCCCAGCAAAAAAAAAAAAAGCCATTACCACTTGGAGTGCTTCAAAGCTTTAACAAATGTAATAAAAAAAAAAAAACACATGAAAAAACGCACACACATTATTTTCTACTCCATAAAAAGTTGATATTCAGCTCATAAGTGTTGATCTTTGCGACAGCCCTTTACAAAAAGTATGTAAGCATAAAGATACTCAACAGATAAGAAGTACTTATAATTTTTGAACAACTTTCAACTACTTTCCGAAGTAGTTCTTGTCTACTGAATATCTACATATAAGCAAAAATATTTTTGTTTTCAACCTCTTGATACCTGAGTTTAGTTGTCATCTTATATATCTTGCCCCTTATCATAGCTGTATTATTGATTTTTTTTATTTGGATTTTTTGGAAAAAAATAAAATACTTTGATATTTTAGTTGGCTATCAAAAAATAAAATGTTTTGTTATTTTATTTATTTTGGTTTGAATAAAATAAAATTTTATTTTATTCAAATTCATAAAAATGAAATAATATTTCTTTCCAAAAAAATCAAATAATTTTTTCTGATTGCTTATTCAAACAAACAAAATAGAATTTTTCAAAATAATCAACAAAAATTTGTGATTTTTTTTGGTTATTCACAAAAATTCAAATGAATAACGTATTATTTAAACAAAAAAAAGAAATATTCTTGAAAATTTTGTGTTTGAAAAATAATTTTTTTTTTTATTTATTTTGAATTTTATTATACAGTAAAACACACAATTATTCTTACAAACCACTATTGTTTTACTTATTTAAGGTTTTCTTTACTAAAACATTAATTAGATTATTTTTAATTTTTTCCCAAATTGACTTTTACTGATTAAAAAATGTTCTTAAAACATTTTCTTATGGAAAATACTCTAGTTGATTAGACTTTTCGATATTTTTCTTAAACAATAAAAAGTCGTGAAAGGATGTATAATTACTTAAATACCCTTAATTGTAAAGGTTTATTTTGCAAAACATTGAGATTTTTAAGGGTTTTTGCTTTGGTGACATTTTTAAGAAAATATTCTTTAGTATTAACTGTGAAATGTTTCTACTACAGAAAAATTATTTTAATCGAAAAAAATTTCATTCTTTATACAATTGAACATTTTTGCAATAGAAAATGCATTATTCTATTTTTAAAATTGAAATGCATATTTGCTTATAATATTTTTTTATTTTTGACTACTTTTGAGGTAAAACTGATGTTGTACTGATGATGTAATTTATTGTGATTCTCTAGCACATAACGATCTATCCTTCTATCCCTCATTTTACGGATTAACTGTTATATTTTTTAAGCGAGATACATTGAAGTCTACCAAAAGGGAAAAAATATTCTACGAATTAGTGCATGAAATTTCACTGGGGAAGTATCATATTGAAAATAATTAAAATAATCTATATCTATACTTCTATATCTATATCTATACTAATATTATAAAGAGGTAATGTTTGTATGTTTTTTTGTTTGTTTGTTTGTAGAAAGTAATCTCCGGAACTACTCATCCGATTTCAAAAAAGTTTTCAGCAATTTTTAGAGTGTTCCTCCTGGACGGACATAGGCTAGGTTTCATCGACCACGCCCACTTCTACGCCCACTTTTTGACAAAAAACGTAAAATTTAAAAATCTTCATAACTACTAAACCGATTTCAATTTTTTTTTTACCAATACATACTTGGAATGGTCCTTCATTATGGACATATGCTGGGTTTCATCGACCACGCCCACTTCTACGCCCACTTTTGGCAAAAAACTTAAAATTTAAATATCTTTGAAACTACTCACCCGATTTAAAAAATGCTTTTAACAATATTTAGAGTGCTCCTCCAGAGTGGACATAGTGTAGGATTTTTCGACCACTCCCACTTCAACGCCCACTTTTGGCAAACAACTTAAAATTTAAATATCTATGAGACTACTCATCCGATTTTAAACATTTTTTCACCAATATTTAGAGTGTTCCTCCAGGATGGACATAGGCTAGGAATCATCGACCACGCCCACTTCTTTAGCCAAAAAACCAAAAATTTTTAAATCTCCTAAATTACTCATACGATTTCCAAAATTTTTCCACCAATGCTTAGTATGGTTCTTTAGTGTGGAAATATGCTGAATTTGATTGACCACGCCCATTTATACGCCCACTTTTGGCACGAAAAACGTAAAATTTAAATATTATGAATCTATTCATCCGATTTCAAAAATTTTATAAATCTCCTTAAGGGTAAGTTAGGGTAGGTTTCATTGACCGCACCCATTTTAAAGATCACTTTGGGTCAAAAGACTTCAAATTTAAAAACCTTTAAGACTACTCATCCGATTTCGAAACATTCTGAAAACGTCTTTTTTGGAAATTCCGATTTTAATGGAGCAAATAGTTGCAAAGAAGTGAACTTTGTAACCTTTTCTATCTCCTGAAATATTGGTCATAGAAACTTGAAATGTGGATCCTCCTGCCCAAAAAATCATTTTTACTTCAACGCATGTTATGGAACGCAATGAAATGGAATTCAATGAATTGAAACGAATAGAACAGGGAACGAAATGGAATAGAACGGGGAACGAAATGGAGTGATGCGGGGAATGAAAGGATATCAATAATAACGATATAAGAGCTCGAAAATGTTCAAGAAATTGTTTTACCGGAACGAACATGATTCCGGGCTAAACGGTGCTGTTTGAATTTTATTGTTTGTTTTAAATAGTTTTTATTTAAGACTTCAACGATAAAAATTTAATAAAATAAAGATTCTGCAGGGGACAATTTTAGAAACGGGGACTCTAATCCAGATGCTTCTTTAATTCCGTATTTATTATTACCGGTGACAAATTTCCGGGCGGGCCTGCTAGTAAGTTATAATATATCAAAAATGTTTCAAATTTACTTTATAACTATATCACATAGGCCAGGTAAAATTTGTGACTTTGACCAACCAAGTAAAACACGGGTGGTTGAAAACAGTTTTTGCCTAAAAGTGCGAATACTATATTTTCTTTTTTGAATACGTATTTGGAATGTCTAAGAATAATATAGGAACAAAAACCAGAACATCGATCGAGCACTTTTTTAAAAATCGCGGTTGAATTGCAAAAGATTATTATCGTATTTATAATATAGGAAATTTACTGAAAAACAAAAATATTTTATTTTCTTTTAAATTTAACCAAATTCGTATGTATATATAAAAATATATGTATCTATATTAAAAATAATAAAAATATCTTTACTAAATATTAGATAACTGACTTTCAATTAAAACAAAGTGCATTTCTCATATCAGGTATTTAAAAAAGAAACCACATTATTTTACGTGTCGTTTGTTATTGCCCGTTATTTAAAAATTTCTAAAATTAAAATTTTTTTTTTTTTAATTTTAATTTTAAATTCAAATTTAGTTGCTTAAAATATAAGTAGCTTGTGGCACAGAGGGTAGCGTGCTGGGCTATCAGCCCGAAATTATGAGTTCGATTCTCCTCATGTTCGATGTTTTTTAAAATTATTTCTAAAAAATCAAAAATGAATGTACATTTCCGTAATTTTAACCGTTTTTATAGTAAAAATTTTTCAGTCAGTTTTTACGGATTTTTACAGTTATTTATATAAGTAGTCGTTTTTTAAAATAAAGTTTCATTAGTTTCAAACGTATTTTCTGTTGAATTTACTGACATAATATTTTGAGTGTATGTAATAAATAAACATTTCGGTATTTATCATTATTATCAGATATCATTCCATTTCGCAAATCGCATGTTTTTAAATTTGGTTATATGACCGCTAAATTTTATCATAAAATTTCATTTTATAGTCCCCTGGATTCAACTGCAGGACGTTGAAGTTCTTCTGCCATAGAAATATTTCATTTGCTTCTGCCTTTTTTCAAATTTTTAAATATGATCCGATTTGGCCCATTTCCGTACTTAACCAGCCTCAGACCATAAGATATATTTCTGCCAAATTTTCGCAGTCTAGCTCTTTTATTTTGGATTGTATCATGTCTTCCACAGACGAACGGACGGACATCTGCAGAATGTGTAACAATCGATCACTAATAAATAATATATATTTTATGGTTTGTTAGATAGATATTTCGATGCTTACACACGGAATGACAAAGTGAGTATACTCCTTAAACCAACCTATGAAAGTCGCCAATTTTTACAGATTTTTATACTTTTCTTTAAAAAAAAAGTTTTGTTAAGTAAATATTTGCATAAGTTTATAGCTCTGCACTTGGAATTTCCTAAATCACAACTTAACTTTTCTGAATTCAAATGGACTTTTTATAAATTACAATTTATAAGAACCTGATATTAAAACAAAACTGTTTTGTAAGAATAATTTTTTGTTAAACTGTACAAAATAAATAAAATAGTTTTTTTTTCAAACACAAAATTTTCAAGAATATTTATTTTTTGTTGATTGAATAATACGTTATTTATTTGAATTTTTGTGAATAACCAAAAAAAATCACAAATTTTTGTTGATTATTTTGAAAAATTCTATTTTGTTTGTTTGAATAAAAAAAATCAGAAAAAATTATTCGATTTTTCGTTATTCAAATAAAATCAAAATAAATATTATTCATTTTCAAATATTTAAATAATCTGTTATTTGATTATTTTTGAAAAAATATTGTTATTTATTCATTTCGTTATTTCAATCATAGCATACAGCTATGCCCCTTATTCATATTCAAATTTGAACACTTTATAACAGGTTTATAAAACAGATTTCCATACGAAATTCGTTTTATAAACCTGTTATAAGTTTGTTAATTTCAATATGAATAAGGGCCCTTATATACAAATTTACATGAATCTATGAATACAGAAAGATCAATAATTTAAAAAAAATCTTTTAAATTTTTGTCCAAAAGTTATTTTCTGTTAATTTTGTAGCCATTTAAAGTCTAACAAGTGAAATAGTTAAATTCGGCCTTGCCGAATGTATTGATACCCTCCACAGTTTAAAACAAGTAAAAAAGTTAAATTCGGCCTTGCCGAATGTAGTGATACCCTCCACAATTTCAAAAAGGTTATTGCAAACAACTTTATTTAAAAGGAAATTACTTAAAAAAAAAAAAATTGAAAAAAAATTTCCGCCAAAAAAAATTTTGGTAAAAAAAAAAATCCGCGATTTTTTTCTTTTTTTGTCAAAAAATATGTTCGTACTTGTTTAAATACACATTTGGTGCTCAATTATGTTCACATATGTCAACCAGAAGCCGAATTAAAGCATTTTGTATTTTTAGGTTATGTTGAATCAAGCTCTTTGTCTCCCGCTCTTAATATTTTGAAACTTTTTAACAGAAGGTACGAAAACTGTTAGACGAGGAAAATACGATAATGTTAAATTAACATTGTTGGTTTGACAAATAATGCTAACTTTTTATATCGAAAAAGCGCTTAATCAATTTAAAAAAAATTTATCAATTTATAATTTTTATGTTAATATTATTTAGGAAATACCTTTAAAAGTGTTTAAAACAAATTGTCAGCAAATAAAAAGTCATTGGATTTCCCGATAATCCACAAAAAAAACTTTTTTTACAGCTAGATGCAAAAAAAAACGCTAGCTTTAGTCTGAAAATCGCCAAACTGCAACACTTTTTTTTTGTTTATATCGAACTTAAGGGATTTTTTTTGGTTTGATCAAACGTCCAGTTCGATGGCGGACTTAGCAAAGGGAATTTAAGAGAGGGTTTAACAGAAGAAGGGAGACTTCACATATCTTTAAGTATTGATAGTCTTTGGTTGAATGTACTGAAATTTTTGAGGTGTGCTTACATTTTCGTTCATAACTTTTGAACCGCTGAACCGATATCGCTCAAATGCAATACCAAACTTCTCGGGAGAACTTCCAATATATATGCTAAGTCATCTCTGTGCAATATTTTGTCCGCGAGAGCATTTTCCACAGACAGACGGACAGACGGACAGACGGACATCGCTAGAATGTCTTAAAATCGATCGGGCATCATGAATATATATACTTTATGGGGTCCCAGACCGATATTTCGATGAGTTACAAACGGAATGACAAACTTATATATACCCTCTATCACTAAGTGGAGGGTATAAAAAGATTATTGCAAACAAACTTTATTTAAAAGGAAATTACTTTTGAAAAAACAAAATTTTTTGAAAAAAAATTTCCACGAAAAAAAAAATTTTGATAAAAAAATTCCCGATTTTTTTCTTTTTTTGTCAAAAAATGTTTTCGTACTTGTTTAAATACCATTCGGTGTTCAATTATGTTCACATATCGCTCATTTACTTGTATAGTGTCATAACTCAAAAAATGTGATTTTTGAGTTAATAATTCAACATTTTTCGTTATATCATGCTTTATATTGTGTCAAAAATTCGTATTTATATCTTTAAAACTCATAATTTGAGAAGAAAATACGTAATTATTACATTTTCTATGTACTGGCCATTTTCAATGAACAACCAGTTTCAATTGTAAACTTTAAACGCGTTTTCTGTAAAATGAAACATTTTGAGTTATGACACTATACAAGTAAATGAGCGATATGTCAACCAGCAGCCGAATTAAAGCATATTGTATTTTTAGGTTATGTTGAATGTACTAACATTTTTAAGGTGTTACATTTTTGTTCATAACTTTTGAACCTCTGAACCGATATCGCTCATATGCAATACTAAACTGCTCGGGAGAGCAGTTTCAGTCATCTCCGTGTAATATTTTGGCAATGATCGCCATTTCCACAGACAGACGGACATTGCTAGAATGTCTTAAAATCGTTCACTGATCAATTATATATCGCTCATTTACTTGTATAGTGTCATAACTCAAAATATGTCGTTTTTGGGTAAACATAATAGAATTATTTGTTATATCCTGCTTTATATTGTGTCAAAAATTCGTATTAATATCTTTTAAACTCACCGTTTGAGAAGAGAACATGCCATTATAACATTTTCTATGTACGGGCCTTTTGCAATGTATACCAAGTTTCAATTGTAAACTTTAAACAGGTTTTCTGTAAAATCAAACATTTTGCGTTATGACACTATACAAGTAAATGTGCGATAAATACTTTATGGGGTCCCAGACCGATATTTCGATAAGTTACAAACGGAATGACAAACTTATCCCGCTATCACTAAGTGGAGGGTATAAAAATTGAGAAAAAACGGAATGAAACTTAACAATGGTTCCCAACCTTTTTTGTGGCATGCCCCACTTTTAAGTTAAAAAACAGCATTGTCCCCCCTACATAAAAAATGTAAATTTTTTAAATTTGTTTTAAAATTCAAAATTTACTTGCGGTTTTGCAAATTTGTTGTTAAAATTATCGTTTACACTCAGAAAATTATGTTAGTTACTACATGTTAGTTGTTTGTATATTTTACAGTAGTTAGTTGTTTTCAACTACAAAGTCAGTTGTTTTTGTGTAAAAAATATCAAACAACTATTTCTGTTAGTTATTTTAAGTCGTTTTTTTGAACAACTAACAAAAAAGTACTGTAATGTAGTAACAGTTATTTGAAGTAGTTAATTTTTTTTTTTTATCTCTGAAAAATTTTCAAAGTTTTTTTCCAAAAAATAAATTTTCGTTCTTTTTATTTTTCACAACTTTTTTTTTTAAAAAATTTCTTTTTCTGAAAAAAAAAAAAAAAATATTGATTATTTTATTTTTACTACATGTTTGTTGTTTTGACTACAAATGTAAGTAGTTTTTACTATATAAGTCAGTTGTTTTTTGTCAGTTAAAATAACTAACATTGTTAGTTGATTTAACTGAAAAAGTAGTTGACCCCAAAACAACTTACAAAGTAGTTATTTTAACTGACATTTTCAGTTGATTTTACTAACATAATTTTTTGAGTGTAAACAAAGTTTTTAGAAAAAGTTTTCAACAATAAATTAAATAATTTAACTCAAATAATTAGGGATGTCGCGAATAGTGTATTCGGCATTTTACCGAATATTTACTATTCGGTATTCGGTTTGAACCGAATACGAATATTGCCGAATAGTATAATTATTCATACACCTGTATTTTATCTATATAAAAAATTAAAAAAAAGTACCGGACTAAAAACAACAACGCTTTTGTTGACACAATTTTTTCTGTCACCGTAACAATTCGAATTTTAAACAATTGCTCAAGTTTTTTTGTATAAAAAACAAACTGAAATCACTACAAAAAAGAGTCAAACGTTAATAAAAAGTGTTATTTAAACAAAATTAAATTTTTCCGTATATTCGGCAAACAGTTGACGAATATTTATTCAACCGAATATTTAAAAAACATGCCGAATATGCCGAATACCGAATAGTGACGAATATTCGCGACATCCCTACAAATAATACTTTTTTTAGTTTATTTAACAAAAAAATAAATCTTAAAAATTTGCTCGTTGCCTCCTGAAACATTAAAATCGCCTCCAGTGGGGCGAGAATGAAAGGTTGGGAACCATTTGTTTATAGTCAGTAAAAAGCACCAGAAAAACAAAAATGGTACATATTTGAATTAATGTTAACTTTAAATCTAAATAAAAAATACTTAAATTAAGCATGACCATCTTAAACAATATTGTTTAATCTTTATTTTAAAATGTTGTCTACTAATAATGTCACACTCAAAAAATTATGTTAGTAAAATCAACTGAAAATGTCAGTTAAAATAACTACTTTGTAAGTTGTTTTGGGGTCAACTACTTTTTCAGTTAAATCAACTAACAATGTTAGTTATTTTAACTGACAAAAAACAACTGGCTTATGTAGTAAAAACTACTTACATTTGTAGTCAAAACAACTAAAATGTAGTAAAAATAAAATAATAAATATTTTTTTTTTTTCAAAAAATTTTTTAGAAACAAATTTAAAGACCAAATTTTTTCAGTTTTTTTTTTTTTTTTTTAAAAAAGTTGTGAAAAATAAAAAAAAAACGAAAATTTAATTTTAATTTTTGGAAAAAAACTGAAAATTTTTCAGAGATAAAGAAAATAAAATTAACTACTTTAAATAACTGTTACTACATCACAGTACTTTTTTGTTAGTTATTCAAAAAAACTACTTAAAATAACTAACAGAAATAGTTGTTTCATATTTTTCATACAAAAACAACTGACTTTGTAGTTGAAAACAACTAACTACTGTAAAATATACAAACAACTAACATGTAGTAACTTACATAATTTTCTGAGTGCATGTTAAAAATAAGTAGAAACATGTTCAAATTAAATAAAAACAAATTTTGTTTTTATTTCGTCACTGTTTTATATTTAATTAAAAGTTGTTTGTGTTTGATTTTAATTTTTTTGTGTTGTACTTTTGCTTGTCACTGTATGTATTACTTTCATTTTTATCGCTATGCACTACCATTATCAATGCCCTTGAAATTGTTGTTGTATTAGCAGTTTTGGAAATATGTATTTCGCGCTACTACACTCTATTATATTATTATATACCTATTATTATGCACGTCTGCAATCTCTGAGTGCGAAAACTAATCTAATACGAAACTGCACCAAAGTTCTTATCAGTAAACTCCCCAATTTTTGGTAGCGTTGCCGTCAAAAAACAAAAACACTTTAGTGTGTTATATTCGGTTTTGCCGTACCCAGCAAAAACTTTCTAGTATTTGGCTTACCTGGTAATGGCTCTGAATACTACAAATTACACAGTGCAACACCCAAAATCGGAATGGGATGAAACCAAAAGCAAATGAAAGTTGACATATTCCATAACAACCCCCTCAAGTCTTTTTTCTAGTTCAGAGCTAGATTTTGTTTTACACGCATTTGAAATTAGTGCACTTTTATTATAATTACAATAATAAATGCTTGAAAACTGTATTAGTGGCGAATGATTAATATTGTAATTGCCTTTAAATAACAATCATACGCAACGGTGTCCAGTGATTTATATTAATAATTGCCTTTAAATAACAATCATACGCAACGGTGTACATGATTTATTTTAATAATTTGGCTATTCAGTAAATAGGTACTGGACCGATTGCAGCAAAACTCATACCAGTCATAGCTGAAGTAATTTTGAGCTTAAGTTTGGAAACTGGACCCTACATGTCCAATAAGGGCATAACCAGGGGTCTTTAAAGTTGGACACGTTTAGTACACAAAAACTTTAAATGCTTTAAAATCACCAACTTTAAATGCGTGTAAAATAAAATCTAGCTCTGACCTAAAAAAAAGACCTTGAGGGTTTTGTTATGGAAAACGTCAGCTTTCATTTGCTTTTGGTTTCATCCCATTCCGATTCCGAAAGTTCGATTTTGTATCACTGTGTTACCATTACTTTACCCTAAAAAGGCAAAAAAGTGGTTACCTCCAATGACATCACCGCGTTAAAGTACTTAACGTTAAAATTGGGAGGTAGGTTGTAAGTGGCTGCTGACGTTTTACGTCAACACACGTAGACTCTGAGGTCCATTGTGATTGGGAGGTAACTACAAAGGCAGAAAAAAACCGGACGGAAAAGGGCTGGCAAAGTACTTTATATAGTCGTTGATGTGCTGGAAAAGCATCACAGTTTAGTACATTCTCAGTTTTCAAAATGATAACCACGGTAAACTGTATGCCGTTGCTATTTTAAAGCGCCTTAAAACAAAGAAACTAGTACATACTATCGAAGCACTTTTATAACCATTTTCTAAATTCCGAAGACGCAATTTAATGAGTTGGGCCCACATGCAGGGTTTTGAACTTTTTCTGACATAAAAATGTAGGATTTTCTAAACAAAAGTACCTGCAAAAAATGACATTAAGAGTCCCCGCTGTCGGAGCGGTTGACGTTTTCGGTCATAAGAGAGTATAGGCGCAAAACAAAGACGGCAGCGGAAAATTCTGTAATGTGTTGATTCTAACACTATTTTTCCACTATTTCGTTACTTTTTTATTTAAATTAATTGTATTTTTAATTATCAATATGATTTTTTCATATTGATTCGTTTTTTTCCTGTTTTTTTTTCCAATTTTAATATTTTTTGTTTTTAGAGATTATAACATTTTCATATCAAAAATTAAGGGAGAGAGAAACCGACACAAAAATTAAATTGATTTTATTCTAGCGGTTTTTGGTCGAGCGTTTTTTCATGCCAAATTTGTATGAAAAAAACGTCACCGACATTGTTGTGCGGGGACTCTAAAGCATGTTTATTTCCGTTAATACAATTTATTACAAACTTTTCAATTAATTTCATTTTGATACAACAATGAATTTAATTGACAATAATGAGTTTAATAATTTTTTAATAATCCAATTTTTCAAAAGTTACAAAAGTCAATGTTGTATTGACAAAATCCAATGTAGGCTCAGTTTCAATTAAATGTTTTATTGTAGTAACAATGAAATTAATTGTATTGGCATTTTTTTTTTCTGTGTACACATACAATTTTAGCAGATTTGCAAAAAATAAATTAGCAATATGCAGTTCCATGCATGGAAATTAAATTTCAAAGGTTTATATAATAATTCTTAAAAATTTATTTTGTGTCATATTGTGTTACTACTGCATTCAATGTCATGAATAAAAAACAAAAATTAAGAAAAAAAATTTTTTTCCATGTCCTTGCAACGGCACCGCGTAATATGCAGTTAATTTTTAATATTATAAACACTCTAAAAAGCGCATGTAAACTTACTATTATAAATTGGGTAAATTTTTTTTGAATAGCAGGCATTTTGAGTTAATATGAGCACAAAATGCGTTAAATACTTTTAAACCAGTTAAACACAGCAAATTATAAATATTATCCGTTAATTCAAATATTTTACACACAATTGAACAGTTCATGCGAATAAGGACGAATAGACCATTTGTATAATTTTACAAATGACGATAAAAACGCATTTACAAATTTAAAATCGAAATATCTCGGGATTTTGAGCTAACTTTTCAAAACGGGGTACACCACTGGATTCTACGACCCAAAAATAGGTTGACGTGTCTCGGCGTTTTGGTGTGTCATTTTCACCTACTTACAGTGTAATTACTGATTTTTGGTTTTAACTGCTAAAGTTCATTATCTGAAAGTTTTTGCTGGGATAGTACTGCAGTCTATCCAATATTGCACAGCAAAATTGTTGATAATGAAAGTGAAACTTTTTATTTAGAATTTAAAAATATGTAGTAATAAAATTATGTATGTACAAATGTGACATCGCATAACCTTGATTTTAAATTAATTATATTTTTTAAATTTAATTTCTCTTAAATTTTTTTGACCGCTTTTTCGGCAAAAAGAGAAAAATGTTCTTCAATCAAAAATATCCACCACAAAAAAGTATGTATGTACATTAGACTGGGTCGAAATCCTACAAAGTGTAATCGATCGATTGTCCTTAGTGCGGGGAAGTGGGAATGGGGTAATATAAGCCTTTCATGGTCAAAATTGAGATTTTGGTAAAAATGGCCAAATTTTCCAAAAAATTTTAAAAATATAAATTTCATTTTATTGTTTAATAAAAAAATTTTGTTTTACTGCATTTGATACTAATAACTTATGTATTAAATATTGGAATTTTATGCCATCAATAATTTTTGATTATGTTTCTTAAAAATTCAAAAAAGTTCTGAATTTTTAAGAAAAATAATCAAATTTTTTTTTTTTATTTTTTTTATAATTTTTTTATAATTTTTTTTCGAATGACTGAAGAAATAGCTATCTAAACACACATTTTGCTAAAAACAATAGGTAAGAAGTTACATGGATGAGAATAAACACCTCTTTGGCCAAAATGTAAAATTTCGACCCCCATCTAACTCAGAGAGTCCTTGACCGATCTCGCTGCAAATTTCATCCCGATCGGAAGACATCGGTTTCAAAAGTTGTGTCAGTTGACACGAAAACCCCCATATATTAAAAAAAACGTGTATTTTGTAGAAAATTATTAATCGTAAATCGCATGATTTTTTTGTCGATTACGACTAGAGATGGGCGCGTGAGTGAATTTTGACTCACGCACGCTCACGCTCACGAAATAAAAATAGTGCTCACGCACGATCACGCACGAAATTATTTTTGCTGCTCACGTTCACGCACGCTCACGTGAGTAACTAAAATTTTTCTCACGCTCACGAAATAATCACGCTAACGAAGACTCACGAAATTAAAATTAACAAATTTTTATTTTACGTTTTTCGATTTCTTGCACAAAAAGTATTGATTTTCCTTAAAACAATAATAAAAATTTATTTAAATCGCAATTTTGTATTAATTACCATCTTAAGTCGATATAATGACGATTTTTTTACTTGTTTTTTGTTTCAAACAGCACAAAACAATCACGAGAACTCACGAAACAAAAGTTACTCACGCACGCTCACGCACGAAACTATTTTTTCTAATCACGTGCACTCACGATCACGTGAGTAAAAATAAATTTCACTCACGATCACGCGTGATTCACGCGTGAATCACGTGAATCACGAAAAATTCGTGTCACGCGCGCATCTCTAATTACGACTACGATTATTTAGTGCGATTAAAGAATTATTTCTGCTTAATGTGTGTGAAATTGCAAATAATAAAAATTTAAATAAAACACCGAAACTTGTCAAAAAATTTAAATGGCCGACCAGTTGTTAAATCTTATTTAGGCTGGATTACTCAATGCTCCGTTATAAAATAACTATCCGTTAAATTTAACTTTTTCATACAAATTTTGACATAAGGCTCCGTTAAATCGGCAGTTAGCAGCTAACTTTTCATTGAGTAATCCGCCCTTAACATGTAGTGCGATTCACTAACTTTTTTAACGAAATTATCGATATCGTTAACTAACGAGAATTGTCGGTTGTTTTACCGAATATGTGATTCTATAAATTTTTCAATTAACGACAAGAATTAACGACAAAAATAGTTAATTTGAAATTTGTTTATTTTTAAATTGTATTGAGAACCGAAAAATTTCGTTAACTTTAACTTCAAAAAATTTTTTGTTGATAAGTTAACGATTTTCTATAACGACAAAATTCGGTAGAAAAATGTTATAGAATCGCTTTTAAAGACAATTGTCGTTAATTAACAATTTATGACAATTTAAAAAGTTAGTGAATTGCGCTACTGATATATCTAAACCGTGTATCAGATCAAAAAATTGTGTTTGTGTTTGTTGAATTTCTTTGTTAAAAACAAAAAAAAATATTTTTTCAACAATCAAAATTTGGATATTAAAAATTTTTCACGTTCAGTGAAAAAATTAATTGTATTCATAAATATGGGGGTCAATATAACAATTCGTTATTTTCTGTGTAAAAAAAAAATTGTTGCCCTTGAGATTCTCATGTCCACTTTTTCGAATGTTTTTGACGTGCTGAGTCTAAACACGAGATTTGAACTGGCCTATCGCAATTAAGTAGTGTCAAAATTGCTAAAATGCTATTAATGTGTTTTTTAAACATTTAGGTGAACTAATTGTTAGTTTTAAGAAAAAAAATTGTTTAAAGTGTTCTAGTGTGAAAACAAATAATCATTGCAGATTCTGCTGTTTTGAAAGTCCAGTTACTGCTAGTCCGTCTGCCGAGAAGAAGGCAAAAGAAGATGCTGTCACACCAAAGCAAAACCATTGAAATACTTCCCTTGTAAAATAAAAATAAAAAGTATTACCATTTCTTTATGGAAAATACTACTTACTACCTCCGTCCCAAAATATTCTTAACACTTCTATTATTTTGGCTGGGATTTTGAAGGTTTTCTTAAAAAAGCTTTGTTTTTTTGTGAATACTTCCTATGAAATATTAATAATTTAGAAACTCTGTATAGCTTTGCAATTTTTTAATTTACGTGCAAAATGCATTAAAAAAACTGCATCCAAATAAATAAGACAACGTTATTTTGACAATAGAATCATGCAAGGATTACATTATGGTTAAAAAGGTTTAAATTATTCCAATATTCGGAATATTCATAAAGAAATTTTCCGCTGAGAATTTCTTTATAACTATAACACTTTTCAAAATTTTGGAATTCGCAGAAAATTTATATTTTATGTTTTAATTGAAAACTAGTCTCTAGTATATCTATAATAAGTCAACAATTTCTGGCAAAAACCCCTTTAAGAAATAAGTAGAAAAGTATAATAGTGTTATACCCTGTTCTCACTTACACTTAAAAACCATTTTTAGCAACATTTTTCGTTTTATGCTTAAAAACCATTTTTATGACTCGTTTTACCATACATTTTTTTGTTGTAATATGTCAAAATAAAAATGTTTTTAGCTCGTTTTAAAATTAAAACGATTTAAAACGAGCGGAATTCCAGGGGTTGAATTGAGTATTTTTGAATGTTCAGCGTTTTTAAAGCATTTTATTAATATTGGCAACATTGTTTATTACTAAAATGTAAATAATACAAAAAAAAATCGTGCTATTTTTATCTTTAAACAATTCTTGAACATTATAAACAGTTATATGTATAATTAATGAATATAATTTCAATATTTTAATATCGTTTGTTGTTAAAATGTTTACATGTTTATCAGCTGATAATGCAAATGTCAAAATAAAAACATAAAAACCAAAATAAAACGAGTGAAATTACGTGTGAACACTTTTTTTTTAATTAAAACAAATGTCGTTTAAAACCGTTTTTAGATGCTCGTGAGAACAGGGTATAAAATGGGTATATGTAAGTGGTTTACTTACACACAAAAAAATATTTTGCCAATAACTTGGGAGGATATGCGTTTTTAAAGTTTTTTACATTAATTATGAAAATTTTTGTAACATTTTACCAAGTTTTTGCATAATTTTGGTTAAGGTTTGTAAAATTACACAAGGCTAAATACTCTTAAGGCGCGTTTAGAAGGGAGAGAAAACCCCTAGATTTAAAGTAAAACATAACTCTGTGGTAATATACTTTTGACTTTGTGTCAAATCTCATTTCTTTAATACTTGTTTTTGCTTACCATTTTCATAATATTATTATTTGTTTTCGCACATTTAGTCAATAATTTGTAGATTGGAAACCGAATTAAAGTAAATAAAAAATATATAATAAAATTTTATTCACTCAAAAAATTTTGTTAGTAAAATCAACTGAAAATGTCAGTTAAAATAACTACTTTGTAAGTTGTTTTGGGGTCAACTACTTTTTCAGTTAAATCAACTAACAATGTTAGTTATTTTAACTGACAAAAAACAACTGACTTATGTAGTAAAAACTACTAACATTTGTAGTCAAAACAACTAAAATGTAGTAAAAATAAAATAATCAATATATATTTTTTTTTTTTTCAAAAAATTTTTCAAAAAAAAATTGAAAACCAAATTTTTATTTTCAAAAAATTTTTAAAAATCAAAAAAAAAACGAAAATTTTTTTTTTTTTTTGGAAAAAAACTTTGAAAATTTTTCAGATATAAAAAAATAAAATTAACTACTTTAAATAACTGTTACTACATCACAGTAGTTTTTTGTTAGTTGTTCAAAAAACCGACTTAAAATAACTAACACAATTAGTTGTTTGATATTTTTCATACAAAAACAAGTAAGAAAATTATAGTCGGTCAAGACCGACCATATAATACCCTACACCAGAGTTTCCCGCAAAATGATTCCCATGGACCGATTAGATCTATATGTTTTAAAATCTTTAATAAGTGTAAAAAACACTCACAAATCAAATTTGAGTGAAATAGGCTTCTATTTGTTAACAATAAACCGCTTAAACTGAATATCGGGCGAAATTTTCACAAGGGGCCTGAGTCCAAAACTGGTCCGATGATTACAAGGTTTGATAAGGTTATTTAAGTACGCGTTTAACATACACAAACAAAATTTTAATTAAATATTTTCTATTTTCATGAAATTTGAGACATTTATGTGAAAATCGGGAAGGTGGTTTGTATGGGGGCTACAAGAAGAACTGGTCCGATTTCTTTGAAATTCGGAATGGTGATTTGTGAAGACAAAACATGTTTACCTCCCAAATTTCAAAAAGATACCTATTATTAGAGTCATTTGAGCCAAAACTAAAGAGGACCTTTGTATGGGGGCTAGGTCTAAATATGGACCGATTTTTTCCAATTTCAATAGGCTTCGTCCTTGGGCCAAGAGAGGCTTAAGTTTCAAATTTCAAGTCAATTGATTCAAAATTGCGACCTGTATCGTGTTTACACCGTTTACATGGACAGACAGACGGACGGACGGACATCGCTAAATCGACTCAAAAAGTGATTCTGAGTCGATCGGTATACTTAAAGGTGGGTCTAGGACCAATATTTCGGGTAGTTACAATCATCAGCACAAACTCATTATACCCTGTACCACAGTGTGGTGTAGGGTATAACAACTGACCTTGTAGTTGAAAACAACTAACTACTGTAAAATATACAAATAACTAACACGTAGTAACTTAATAATTTTCTGAGTGTTTGACATTCCAATTTTAAAAGTTACCACAGAGTTGTTTTTTACTTTAAATCTAGGGGAATTCTCTCTCGTCTAATCACGCCTTTATGAATATTTTCTAAACTTTTATCAGAAACAAGCAAAAACTTGGTAAAATTATGCTATTTTTACCAAGTACTTGGTAAACATTTTTTTGTGTGTATGTACTATTCAAAATAGCTCTAAAAGCGACACGCTACTGTACATAAAAATCCATATACATACCTACATAATTTGCTTTTATTGATTATTGTATAAATGCACAATCATTAAAGAAGTTGTAGCCTCAAAGAAAATGCGGTTTAACCAGTCTAGAAGAAACACTTTTGTCGTCTCCTAATGTAATCGTCGTTATTTACTTTCAATATTATTTCGTCATCGGTTTTCAATTTTGTTTACATTTATGTATGTTCACATACACTGACTGCAGTGGAATGTTGTATGTGGTATCATACCACTGGTATGTGCTACATATTTATTATTGCCACATACTAAACAGACGCAACACTTATGACAGGTGTGAAAAAAGTCATTTTGAACCATATGTATGTTTAATTTTTCGTTTCGTTCAACAGAAGCCTAAACTTGTATAGTAACGGATCAGAAATTGCCTCTGTAGCGGGAGCTGGTGTTTAAGGTAAGTAAGTTGCTCGGTTTTCACGTGAAAAGTAAGTTGCTCGGTTTTCACGTGAAAAACTGTCAAACTCCATATAAAAAAACACAAATTTCACACTGGCTTTGCAAAAGCGTAAAAATTTCGCTGTAGAGGTAAGTATTTTGCTCACTGGTGAAAAACCGATAAAATAACCCGGTATATGTATGTTGCAGCTAGTGTCCGACCGAATACACATTTTTTTGGCCGTAGCCGAAGTCGAATATTCGGCCATATTTTCACTATTCGGCCGATACCGAAGCCGAATATTTAAAAAAAAAAATATTTATGTAGTACACTCATAGAAATATCTTAGTAGAAAAATTAGTAAACCCATTGTAGATCAAGTTTAGGGTTGCCATCCGTCCTCTTTTCCCCGGACAGTGTCCTCTTTTTTAGGGCGTCCGGGGCAGTCCGGCTTCTTTTTCAGCAAGTGTCCGGGGTTGTCCTACTTTTTGAACTTTTCTCCATTATTAATTTTTTTATTGCATCGAAACTTTTGAATACTTGACATCGTTGTATTGTTTCTCAAATGACTTACTTTGCTTACCAAAATGTGGAGCTTATCACCAGTGATACTTACTTTAAAAAAAGCCGTATATTTTTAATTAAAAACACTTTATTTTTGGCATATCACAGAGTCAACTCTGTTCGAAAGTGGAATTGAATGTTGGCTCGAAAAACCTAAAACTAAATTATTTTTCGGAACTATAGCACTTTAAATTACACTACATAACAAGCTTTTCCGGTTTGAGTTCTGGTGAACAATTTTAGTAGTCTTTGATCTCCTGATTTCAAATCTGTTCTCCAAATTTTTCAAACACGTCCAAATTTTTAGTTATTCACGGTAGAAAATTCGAAAAATGATATCTTTAAGCGTTTTAAAACCCTATAAAAAAGACTGAATCTTTGACTAAGTTTTAAGCTCATCACAGTACAGACTGATCATTCGGTTTTTGCATTAGGGCCTTTTAAAATTGTGCTTCTTCTAATTCACGTTTGGCCAATAATATTGCAACAACTTCAAATTTGTTTTCCTATTTGTGAGACAGTAGTTCAATTCAACTCGAACGCTTAATACTAAATTTTTATTCCGCGCAAAGGCTACTGTGCAGGCTTTCAAAAAGGCAAAAATTGCGTTTTTCGCATTTTTAACTGCGAATAAATGAAATTCTAGACGTGATGAAAAAGTCAAGAGTACAGATTTAGAATCAGCGAGTCAAAATCCTTAAAAATTCTATGAGTCTTTTAGCCGAAGCCAAAATCCTTCGATTTTTTGCGTTGTTATTAAAGAAATTGACGTATATTTTTGAAAATGGTTTAATTCCGTTTCCGAACGCAATAGAATCTGAGAAATTTCATTGATTTTTATAGTCGCTTTTAAAAATGTTCATATCTTTATTGGTTGCAGTAACGATTGCCAACATTGCGTTTTAGTGATTTTTTAGTGGGACTGAAAATTTTTAGTAGGGGAGAAAATGTCCTCTTTTTGAAGACAAATGTCCTCCTTTTTTGATGGCCACGTCCTCTTTTTCTCAAAATGGAAATGGTAACCCTAATCAAGTTTTACAGAATAATGCCGTATTCAACAAAAAATAATGTTGATATGATGATTCAATTGTTACAATGGCGTCTACAGAATTCAATAGATAAAACAAAAAAGAAAAAACAACCCTGTTCGTTCGTTTTTTTTATTACAACCAGTGAGTTGGTAGCAATGTGTTTGTCTCTTATAAAATTATTTAATGTGTTTGTTTCTTATAAAATTATTTAATATTAGAAAAATAAATAAAAATAGGATCTGATCTGTAAATATTTGGTAAGTAATAAAATACATTGATTACTTTATGTATTCATACTATAGGTGGATTTTTTTGCTAACGTGTAAAAATTATCCTATACAAATTTGACATAAATTTGCCGTATATAGTTAAAAAACGTCAAATTTGTATGGGATAATTTATACACGTTAGCAAAAAAATCCAGCTTATATTAAAACGTTTTTTGTTTTTTTTAAGGATTTTGTTTTGGTATCATCAGATAACTAGAGAATTGCTAATGGGTGCATAACATAAATAAACGAAGTGTGTGTGAAAATCTTGTTTAAATATTGCAGCTTAAAAAGCCGGTGATAATTCTAAAAAATATTGTGATTTATACTTAATAAAAGAATATTTACAAACAGCAACAAACTTTTTTTTTTATTAATAAAATTTCTTATATCAACAAAAATATGAGTTGAGTTTACAAAAAATACGAGTTGATTTACAAAAAAACGAGTTGATCAACTTTTACAAAAACTGACAACAATTTTTATTGAAATCAACATAAATATTTGTAGGGTCAAAATCAACAATGATTTCTGTTGAATTTACAGCGATTTTCTTTGGGAATACAATGATTTTTGGTTGAGTGTACAGTAGACCGGGTCGAAAAAAAAAGTTCCCATTGTGCGGGCTTTATTTTAAAGCTTACCTCGAAAAAGTTCCATAGCCAAAATATTAGATTTTTAGGCCGCGATTTGGTACCGCCGAAATCGTTTTTTGTTCATAGCTTTGTCATTTGACGTCCGATCGTTGTAAAAAAAATTTGTTAGAAAGTCCTCAGCGAGTACTAAATTTGACCCATATCTGGTTTTGACCTCTGAGGTCATCTTCGTGTTATAAGTGTTAGTTTCTCAGCTTTCTACCCACCTAAATGATCTTTATTTTTCCATTAAATTATAGCATTAAATAATTCATGAAATTCTTCCCTTAGAAGTACCCTCTTAAATTAATTAACAAAAAAGTTACATTCAATTTTAAATTTCCATAGAAAAAGATTTAAAACACTTGTTCGTATGTATTTAAATACAAACTAAAAAAATTAAATATAGTTTAAAGGCGTAATAACAAGTGTTTTTTCTAATTTTCTTTATATTGTATATGAAAATCTTAAATCAAATGTAACTTTTTTGTTAATTAATTTAACTGGATACTTCCAAGGGAAGGATTTTATGATTTTCTTAGTGCTATAATTTAATGGAAAAATAAAAATCATTTAAGGGGGTAGAAAGCTGAGAAACTAACACTTATAACACGAAGATGACCTCAGAGGTCAAAACCAGATATGGGTCAAATTTAGTACTCGCTGAGGACTTTCTAACAAATTTTTTTTTACAACGATCGGACATCAAATGACAAAGCTATGAACATAAAACGATTTCGGCGGTACCAAATCGCGACCTAAAAATCTAATATTTTGGCTATGGAACTTTTTCGAGGTAAGCTTTAAAATAAAGCCCGCACAATGGGAACTTTTTTTTACTCCTTTATGGTCGACCCAGTCTAGTGTACAGGCACAAATAAAAAACAAAATACACGACGAGAGAGAGCATGTTGTTACAGTATGTTTGTGTTTTTGTTTTATAATTTACAAAAGCTACCAATTTCTTTATAGACAGCGTTTGTTAAAAAAAAAATTTACGATTTTGTTAGATTGACAAAGTTCTTTACATTTATTGATTTAAATTGTTGAAAATATGACTTTTATTTGACAAAGTCGTTTATTGACATAAATAGTTGAAAAAAATCCACCCCCCCCCCTGCGTACGTGCCTGGTCCATGCGATACGTCCTTTAACTACAGTATGGGAGTCTACTCACTTTGTCATTCCGTATGTAACGTATCGAAATATCAATCTAAGAATTATTGATCGATTATAAGACGTTCTATGAATGCCCGTCTGTGGAAGACGATGCAGTCAAAAATAAAAGAGCTACCCTCCTGAAGTTTTGCACGATTACGTATTATGATCATAGGGTGGTTAAGTTCGAAGTTGAAAAACTAAAACAACCCAAGAAAACACACTTTTTTTTACATTATTTTTTTTTGTATGTTTCTTTAATAAATTAAACATTTTTATACCATTTAAGTTTATTGCCCTTCGCTTGCACCAAGGGGATTTTGGGGGGCGTGGTTGTAGAAAAAAAAATAATTGTAATAAATGAATTTGTAAATATTTATGGAAAGGTGGAAGTTGTCCCACCGCCACCACCTCAAAAATCTCCTTACTGTTTTATTTATCGAAAGGGAAAGGGTGTATCCAGAGTTTCGAAGGATTTCATTCCTTAATTCGATTTGGCATTCTGAATGAAAATTTAGTGATTGCGTTCCCCAATCACATTTTAGCGAATTGAATGAATTCACTTTAGACTCATTCGATTTATAAATATCAAATGCATTCGATTTATTTTTCATTCGACTTTTAAAAATCGAATGCACTCACTTGCGAATGCAATTGATTTTCTTTTCATTCATTGCATAAAAAACTTTAAAAAACTAACCAAGATAGAGGAAATAGGAGCCAATTTTTTGTCCATAGTATTGCCAACAATCTTCGCACTTTTTGTCCTGTAGGCAGTTAATATGTGCATTTTTTTAAATTTTCGGGAATAGCAATTTTTTTGGATTCAAAATTAGAGCCCATTAGGGTCATCGTTTATAACGAAAGTCGGCGATACTATGGACCAAAATTTGGCTCCGTTTTGGTCTATCTATTTAAAAAATCGATTGCATTCGCAGTGGAATGATAAATTGAATGGACAAGAAATCGAATGCATTCATTTTTTTCCATTCAATTGAATGATTCCAAGGACTGCATTCAATGTTGATTTATGAAATCGGATGCATTCACTGATTATGAAAATTGAATGGATTTTTTTGAGAATTCATCCGAAAAGGATTTCATTATTCGAAGCTCTGGGTGTATCACGTACACAGTCGCGCCACCGCTTTCCCCAACTTTCAACCCCCTGGCAATATTATTATTTTATATAAAAAGTATAAAAAGAGTATAAAATATTCGGCGCAGCCGAGTTTAACTGTCTCGCTTGTTATGTTTTCAATTAGACCTAAAATTTAAATTGTAAAGTGTGAATAATGAAAATTAATTAATCACAAATACATACATACACACATACATATGTAAGCACAATTGCATTAAGTAAAAGTCGTTTATATATATTTATTTATTGCAACGCCAATTAAGTGAATGTTTAACAATTTTTTTATTGAGCTTTGAGTGATTTCGACAAGAACGAATACAAATGCATTTGTATTGAGTTAGGTCAGTAATAAACATTTACCAAATAATAAAAACACCACCACCCGCCATCCCACCACCGTCGTAACCAGCACACTTCGTTGCATTACATTTTTGTAATCACAAATGCCAATGCAAATAAATAAAAAAACAGTGGTGCCAACTTTTTACAAGCAAAACAAAATGAACAGTGTGCCAAAATCCGCTGGAGTTCAATGAAGCAAAAATGTAACAAATAAAGATTCTGCGTGTTATATTAGACCGAATTTACATTGGGCAATTTTAATTGCGGCAATTCTGATTTTATAGTGTATCAGAGAGAGAGATAAGATTCTTCCCTCTCTCTCCGATACACTATAAAATCAGAATTGCGGCAATTAAAATTGCCCTGCTGAATTTGGACTTAAACTCGAAAAACGTGCTTTTACAAAAGTTGCTTTTATAATAATTTAAGGGGTTTATTCATAATACTTATAGAACACTTACCTCCATATTTTGTAAAACGCAACGCTACGCGTTGTCAAAATTTCTTTGTAAACATGAGTTTGGGCCGCTAAAAAAAAATACGTGTCGAATGAATTTTCGTTCTGAACATCATATTTCATGAAGATCGGAGGGTGACACCAGGGTGACTCTCCAAAAATAATCTAGTCCAAAAATAATCTGTGGGCTAATCACGTAAAACGATTGACGATGCAAAAACGACCAAAATACATATCGTTATGAAGCGAAAGCGTTAAAAGCTCCACATCAAGCGTTAAAAGCTCCACATTGGCATCGCTGACAAAAACATTCATTACGTGTATAAGTACATTGTACATTAGGGTGGGTCGATATTAATTCACAAAAACATTGGACCTGTAGGATAATGTCTTTGGATTAATTTTTTACTTAAAAATCGAAAAGTTCTGAACAAAGTGAAAAAAAAATTGTTTTAACTTTTTTTTCTTAAAATATTAGAATATATTCGGACACTACTGAAAACGTGTTTTGATTGTCAATTTTTTTTTGGTCTGTAAATTTAAAAAAAAATTCTTTAAAAATAACTTTAAACAAGTGAGATAAATTCGGCTGAAGCGAATCTTTTATACCCTCCAACATGTTAAAAATATAAAAAATAAAAAATCCAGGGCATCTTTTTTTTTTTGTGGGGGAGGGGTGATTTTGAGGGGGGCTGTGGGTATACCTTTCCCTCCCATGATTAATTTTTAACAATTCATTTACAGGCAAGCTCGATATAGCGAATGATATAATGTTTAACCCAAAAAAAAATCAACATTTTCTAAGCCCCTGGCTCCAACTACAGTGGTCTGAACTTCTTTTTCTTAAAAATGCTTCATTTGTTAACAAAAATATAAAAAAACATATAAAAAAAATTAAGTTTTTCAGAGGTTGGTGTAGTTATCAAGGGGAAACTTTTTTCCTCCTTATCCGATTTTGCCCGTTTACAAACTTAACCTGCCTATGACCATAACACATATTTATGCCAAACTTCAGGATCCTAGCCCTTTTATTTTGGACTGCATTGTGTTATCTTCAGACAGACGGACGGACATTCATAGAATGTCTTAGAATCGATCACAGATCAATAATATATAAATTTTATAGGGTCCTCGACCGATATTTCGATGCGTTACAAACGGAATGACAAAGTGAGTATACCCCCATACTGTGGTTGGAGAGTATAAAAAAAATTATTTATTTCAAATTGCGTTAAAAAGGCCAACAAAATAATACAATAATTAAAAATATACATCTTTTAAATACTGAGTTAATCTTACGTTATATTTTTAGTTAACAACTAATAAAAAATATTTTTTTTGCAAAACAAGAAACAAAAAAAATTCTACAGACCAAAAAAAATTTTTTTAACACAAAAATACTTTTTCAGTAATGTCCGATCACAGACTCGACATAAGTGACAGGTGTTAAAAAAGTAGTCCTTAACCATATGGTTAACTTTTTCAAATTATTCTACGAATTAGGTTAGAAAGAGAAAGCTAATATAACGCACCATAAGAAAAATAGATGCCAGATCGGTTTTTATTGTTTCACTCACTCCTAAGTCGTAGAAAGTGTTGCCATGTTAGCTCCTAAAATCGCTTAGTTTTCTCCCATTTTTTGTTGTAAAACTCTACTGTTGAGTCTGTATATAGTCTGTGGTCCGAGTATTAACTAATATTTTATGAAAAAAAAAGTTAAACATTTTTTGTTCACTTTGTTCGGAACTTTCCGATTTTCAAGTCAAATAAGGAACCTAAAGCCATTGTCCTACAGGTGCAATATTTTTTTGAGTTAATAATATTGACCCTAAAACGTAACTTTCCCGACACCGACATTTGCGAAAAAAAATAAATTTGCTCCACCCTGTTGTACATGAATTTGAACACATTCGTTAGAGTAGGCAAAGATCGGACAACGGGAAAATTAAGTTTTGAAACTTCGGAGACTGGCAAAAAACAAGATTTTCAGTCTCATAATTGGGCTTTTCTGAAATACAATTGACTAGAGGTCACAATTGTGTTTTTTTTTTTGGAATTTCAATTAAGCTTTTCGAAATTACAATTAATCTTTGTTTCTGGATTTCAATTGGAAAAGGTGTGGTTGGCATCAAATGTTTTTTTCGGATTTTGACCGCTTTATAAAACAGAGTTGCAGTTTGAAGCTGAATTCACAATGACAGATAATTATAATTAAAAACTTCTGTTATTTTTTAAAACTGAATGACAGAGAATTTCGTTAAAATATCCATTTCTGCAGAAAAACCTTTTTTGTTAAAACAAATTATGAAAAAAAAATGCTCCAAAAAGTAAAAATTTTAAATTACACATGAATTACACATGCAGACAATTTCACATGGGCTACACACAGTGTTACCATATATTTTTTTGAAAAATCTTATTTTTTCTGAAAAAAAAATCTTTTTTTTTGTAAAAAAAACTTTTTTTTGAAAAAAGTATTAAAATCATTAAAAAAAACTCACAAAGTGTATTTTAAATTCAATTTTAACATAAAAAACAAGTTACAGCATAGCGTAGATTGAAAAAATAATACTAAATTTATAAAAAAAATATATTTCTGAGGCAATTTGAGCTTATTTAGAAATTAAATTTTTGTTTTTACCTTTCCAAAAATCTTTTTTTCAGAAAAAAAATCTTTTTAGCACCTCAAAAAACTTGCAAAAAAAGATAAATCTTGATATATGGCAACACTGGCTACACATGAAAAAAAAAAAATTACACATGATATGTGTAATTACACATGAGGTGGCAACACTGCTAAAAAGTTAAACTTTACTAGAGTGGGTGGCACACAAATTTGTTAGTATCGAGTTCCAAGAACCAAAATACTCCACAGTCTTACAACCCTAATATGAATAAATGTCTCATCGCAGCAGTTGAAGACAACATTGGAGAGGGGGTTAGTTGCAAATATGCTCCAATTAATGGCACTTTATAAATAATTATAATAAATAAAGAGTGACATGTTTGTATTTAAATGAATTAGATACTGTACTGAAAAGAACTGACTTTTTTAATGAACATTTTATTACTTGCATTGTTTTGATATTTTATTTGCAGGGACATTATTGTTTCATTTTATAGAAAAAATTAATAAGTTGTTGAAAATTTATTTTTTAATAATGTATTTAAATTTTATAGATTTTTTAACTACACATGCCAGTTATTTTTACTACCCGGCTAAAAATATTGTATACAAGCTCATGTACGATCATATATGATAATTTATGTTAAGGGTGGGCCAATATATGATCGCATATTATCGTATGTTTTACCATATATGGTCATATATTGAATAAGCGCCAATTTTAATATATGTTCATATCTGATCATATATGTTTTCGAATTAATGATGTATGGTCAGATGTGTTCATATATGCTCATATACAATTCATTTTTAGCCGGGTACACAAAAAAAAAATACTATTGGGTAAAAAATTACTTAATTTTGCACCTGTAAACGATTTAATAGCATTGAGTATTATTAAATGTATGCCCAAAAAATTGAGTAAATTTTTAATTGACACAATTGATACTTTACTCAAAATTTTTCGTTTTTTAATTAAGTTCTTAATTGTGTCAAGTAAAAATTTACTCAAAATTTATCAATTTATTTTTTTAAAAAGTTTCACATCAAAAAAAAAAAAAATTTTTTCAAACTTACCAAATATATTTATGTCTTAAAGAAATGGCAAAATTTCTTAGGGTCGAACCAGAATCAAATAGCGTCGCGCAATTTGATTCTGGTGTGGGTGTTTGGAATGAGTCATTGGCGGACACCTTGATTTGCGGTAAATGTTTTCGAGTTCATTTATAATGCTTTTTGCGCTATAGTAATACAATTTTATCATTATTTAAATTTTATATACATGTCCACAAAAGAGGACGAGCCGAAAAAACTAAATTTTTGAATCCCCTGGGTCCAAGTGATAGACTTTGATCTTCTTCTTCCATAAAAAAGTTTCTTTAGCTTTACAAAAATACAAAAAACATGTTAAAAAGTGTCGTTTTTTGGAGGTTGGTTTAGTTTTTCGAGGGGGAACTTTTTCCCCCTGGTCCGATTTTATCCATTTACTAACGTAGCCGGCCTATGACCATGAGACATATTTGTGCCAAATTTCAGGGTTCAAGCTTTTTTATTTTGGACTGAATCGTGTTTTATACAGACGGACATGCTTGTTTTCTTTTCCTTTTTTTATTGTTTTCTTTTACTTTTTTATTAAATAAATAATTAAAAAAAAACGAAAAACCGATTATTCGAATCCGGTTTTAAGTTACAAAACCGTAGACGATTATTTGACAACTCTATATTTTAAGTACCTAAGCAATTTGTTTTTCGTTATTTTAATAAATTAAGTGTCATAAAAAAAATATGAAAAGGCAATTATCCAATTATTTTGGATCAATAGACCGAAATATTTAACTAATTAATAAATACATATTTAAAATCATACACTCAAAGTAATAACTCTGTTAAATGATCGTAATCTTAATTCGCAGATATTTGAGTGTTATTTTTAGTTTTTTTTTTTTTTTTTTGAAAGCAAAAACTAAATTTTATTTGTTTTACTTTATTTTATTTTACATGTATCAAATATTATGCGAAAAATATATAAAAAAAAAAATATTTCAAAAATGCTGTTTAAATTTTAAAAAAATAAAGTTTATGTGCATTTTAATCTGTTCTGAAAATTTCAGAGATATGTAAGTTTTGCATTGTTTTTGAGAAAAAAAAATTTTAATGTTGGGATACGCTAATATTATACAATCATGGGGTATAAACGTATGCGTATGAGTAATAAAAACACTGAAACAATGTGATCGATTCGGGAGTACTCTTTCACCATTTACCTAATTTTTAAAAAATTGATATTAATTCGAAATTTAAGATTTAAAATTTTTTCTTTCAACAACTAAAGATCTACTTAGTTAATATTTTTAATAATTGCAAGAAAACAAATCCAAAAATCTTAAAATTTAAAGAAATATTTTTAAAAATTAGGTGAATGGTGAAAGAGTACTCCCGAATCGAGCACAATATTTTAAATACACAGAAAAAAATATGGAGGAAACAAATTTGAGTAATCACTTGTTTAATTTTTTTTAAAAAAATTGAGTAATTTTTTAATTGACGCAATTAAAAATTTACTCAAAAATTGAAAATAAAATTTGAGTAAATAATTTAATACAAATTTAATATTTTTTTTTTATTTTTTTTTTCTCTTGGTGTTTTGAATTCTCATTTAGTTTATTGTTTTTTGTATATGTATATGAAAGTTTGAAATCATCTTTATAAAATTTTACTTTGTCTTGAGGACATAAGTATATTTGGTAAAGTTTGTAAAAGCAATTTTTTTGGAAAAAAAAATTACAAACTTTTTAAACTTTTTAAAAAAATAATTTGATACATTTTGAGTAAATTTTTACTTGACACAATTAAAAAGTTACTTAAAAATATTAAAAAATTTTGAGTAAAGATTTAATTGTGTGAATTAATAATTTACTCAAATTTTTTATTAAGCATTTAATAATTTTTTATTAAAAGTTTACTCAATACTATTAAATCGTTTACTGGTGGAAAATTGAGTAATTTTTTACTCAATAGTATTAAAAATTTACTCAAAAATTTTTTTTTATTTTTTTCTGTGTAGAGATGGGATCGTGAGTAAGTTTTTGTTAACGATCACGCAGGCTTATAAGAGAACAAGTTTATTCACGCACGATATTTTATTCAACTGACACTCACACTGAAAAACAAGACATAACCAAAATTTAGGAAAAAATTTCTTTGAAAACAGTTCATGAATTTTCCTTAAATTCAGTTAAATTTAACTAAAGAATGGGAAATTTCCTTTAATACGACGAAAAAAACTTTAGTTTATATACTTTAAAATAGTTCTTTATTATTCTATATTCAATAAATGCCAACTCGAAAAAGCTTACTGTTCAGGAGAGCTAAAAAACTAGTTATTTCGCATATTATTGCAAAAATAAACAATGTACCTTCCATAAAATGGTTTAAATATTCTAAATAATTTATACCGATTCAAAAAATTTCATATTTTGCACTGGCTTGCGTATTTTTTTGAGATGGCATTAATTACTATATCAAAAAACAAATATTTTTATACCCTCCACTCTAGTGATAGAGGGTATATATAAGTTTGTCATTCTGTTTGTAACTCATCGAAATATCGATCTGGGACCCCATAAAGTATATATATTCATGATGCCCGATCGATTTTAAGACATTCTAGCGATGTCCGTCTGTCCGTCTGTCTGTGGAAAATGCTGTCGCGGACAAAATATTGCACAGAGATGACTGAAACTTAACATATTTATTGGAAGTTCTCCCGAGAAGTTTGGTATTGCATTTGAGCGATATCGGTTCAGCGGTTCAAAAGTTATGAACGAAAATGTAAGCACACCTCAAAAATTTCAGTACATTCAACATAACCTAAAAATACAAAATGCTTTAATTCGGCTTCTGGTTGGCATATGTGAACATAATTGAACACCAAATGGTATTTAAACAAGTACGAACACAAAAAAAGAAAAAAATCGCGGATTTTTTTACCAAAATTTTTTTTCGCGGAAATTTTTTTTTCAAAAAAATTTTTTTTTTCAAAAGTAATTTCCTTTTAAATAAAGTGTTTTGCAATAATCTTTTTGAAATTGTGGAGGGTATCACTACATTCGGCAAGGCCGAATTTAACTTTTTTACTTGTTTTAGAGTTGGCATATTTTGTCGGAAAATAAAAACACATTTTTTTTGGAAAAATTTAAAAATTTTTTTTTTTTTTGGTTTTTGTTATCCTTAGTACGGTAATTGCAAAAACTGAACAAAAAATTAAAAATCTTTGCATATTTTTAAAAGTTACTAGCTCCGAGAGCCTTTTAATCTCAGGGTGGTCAACTTTGGCACTCTGTAACTAACGCTGTATTGCAATAGGGTCACTCCAAACTAGCTATTTTGAAAGCTTATATCATTGACTTTATTTGCCCCATTCATAATGTTTCAATCTGATAAATAGTTTGAAAGTTACAAAAATATAAGCAATTTTTTTTTTGCAAACACTATTTAACGATATTTTCAAAATGGCAATATCTCGAGAACCAGTCATTAGATATCAAAATCTTTACAAGATTCGTGTTTAGCATGGCAAATGCAATAAGATATGTGGTCTAATTTTTTTTTTTTAAATTTTTGAAAAAATTTTGGAAATTTACAATGGGAGTTGGCATTTATTTCCACCAAAAAAATATGTACTTTGAGTTAGCAGAATAACAAAAATGGATGTAAAACGACAACAAATTATTTTTTTGCTCTGAAATTTTTATGGCAGATAGGTATTACATAGGGGAGCTATTTGCCATCGGAAACTCATTTCCGTCAAATTTGAGTTGGCATATTTTGAATATAGGTTCACGATATGAAAAAAAAATTAAAGAAAATTTACCCAAATCTAAGAAACGCATCATTATTTTTTAGACACATTTCTTAAAAATAATGTTCACACAATGAATTTATTACACGTATAGTTTAAATTTACTACAGATAAATTTTCGGAATTTAGTTTATAATATCTTAGAATTTAGTTAGTAACTTCTAGGAATTTAGTTAATAACTTTTTAGAATTCAGTTAATAACTTATAAATGGCGATATCTCGAAAACTAAGAGAGATAGAGTGAAACGAATGAAAAGGATTTTGTTTTTGTTCGTTCGATCAAACGATTAAATTTAAAATCTCACAAAGTGTAAATATTATTGGTTAGTGATTGATTCTAAGACATTTTAGGTAATTAAATACTTTTTTGTGCAAGAAATCGAAAAAAATAAATTAAAAATTGGTTTATTTTAATTGACTAAGTCTTCGTGAGCGTAATTATTTCGTGAACATGAGAATTATTCTCTTTTTGAGATTGGCGTCAGCCTCACTAACCTAAACTACTCACGTGCGTGAACGTGATCAGAAATAAAAAGTTCGTGCGTGAGCAATATTTTTAATTTGTGAGCGTACGTGCGTCAAAATTCACTCACGCGCTTGTTGAGATGCAACGTTTTCCAGAAAGAATAACTTTGTAGAAAAATGTACAATTAGAAAATAGTTTTTAAATTACTAGAAAGAATATTCTCAACTCTTAAAATTCTAACCACAAAAGAATGTTCGAATATTAAAAGAAAAATTCTAGGTATAATAAATTTGGGTAAGCGAGTAGACCTTGAAAAAATAAATTTATTATTATACAAATTGAGTAAAAACAATTTTATAAAAAATAACAAAAGCAACCTCAACCGAATATAAATTATTTTAGAAAATAAATTTTCCTTTATTTTCGGATCCAACAATACCGAGTGTTTAATTTTTCCGTTCATTTAAAGAACTAACAAATTGTTTTTCTCCAAAGAAACTCATATAATATAATTATATGCATTTTAACCAAACGACAAATATTTGCTACCATTTTTTTTGTTACATTATCATGCAAATAGTTGTCACAAAAAATTCGCATTCAAAATTCCAAAATAACCCAGCAAAAACTACAATTACCAAGTAATTAGAAAAAATATGAGTAACTAGTTACCTCCCAATTTCAATGTTAATTACTTTAACATGATGATGTCATTGAAGGTAACCACATTTTGCCTTTTTGGGCGTAAAGTAATGATAATGGTAATTAGTAGTATTCATAACCATTACCAGGTAAGCGAAACGGGAAGGAGTACCCATTACCAAGTTTTTGCGCTCTCCAAATTTCATCTGTTTCCATTTATTGTTTTTGTTTTATTATTTGACGTTTAATAAATTTAGTTGACGTTTGGCCATTTTCCCATTCTACGCAGTAAAACAAGCCCAAGATCGTGGAAACACCTATTATTTTTCGTTGGGTTTTTGTTGCCATAAATAAAATCCGATAGGCCAAACATTTAATTTGGCTTTTTAATTTTGTGTCACAGTGTTATACATACTTTATTATACATATATAAACATGTAGAGACAATGTGGAGAAACTAGTTTAAAAGCATTTATTATGTAGTTTTAACATAGTAGAGTAAAAAAGTTAATAGAGGGATTACTATTTTTTCATGTCTAATTACGCACTGCTGATGGGTTGCTAACTTTATTAGGGTTTTTCTATAAAAACTTCAACCAAAAGTTTTGAATTTAATTAATAGTAGTTCCCATCAGGGCTGCCAGATAAATTTTGTAAAAAACCGTCAAATTGACGATATTTTTAGAAATAATCGTCAAATCGATTTAAAAAAATCGTCAAAATAAAAATACACGACTTTTTTAAGAATGATGTTTTTTTATACCGTCAACTTATCAAAATATCATGCTAGGACCCTACAAATTATATATATATTCACTATCCTTGATCAGTTTTAAGACTATCTAGCGATTCCGGTTCAATATTTTAAAAGTTATAAGCAACCCTGAGAATTTCGGATGAATTCACGTGTTCTAAACACATCTTTGAATGCAAAAAAAATCAAAATGTTAACTTAATAAGTAATGGTTGTCTAGTTTTGAAAAATCGTCATTCTCTTGGTAAAAATCGTCAAATCGTCATTTGTCATTTTTTTACCAAAAAATCGTCAAAATGACGATAAATCGTCAAATATGGCATCCCTGATTCCCATAGAAAACCCCAAAAAGTTGACAACTAGTTACTTGAAAAAAAGCAAGTCTCATACACTTATCACTCTATACAAGGGGACTCGACTCGGTCAATCTAAAGGCACAGACTAAAGGCTGGCTTATGCATTTTTTGCAACGACCGTAGAGGCCGCCGCGCTTATAAGGATACCAAAAAGTTGTGGAAGGTGGCCAAAGTCCGGCTGCCAAATTTTGTGGAGAGCAAATCAACGTTTACTACGTTTGGCAGCCGGAATTTGGCCACCTTCCACAACTTTTTGGTATCCTTATAAGCGCGGCGGCATCTACGGTCGTTGATTTTTTGTTAAATGGGAACATGTGAGTTTTTTGTTACACAGAAAAAACAGCCTCTTTTTTGTTGTTTTGTCCAATAAAAAAATATTTTACAACATAAAAGAAAAAAAATTTGGTCAAAATGAAAGGTGATTATGTGAGAAACGAACTTCTTTCATTTTTTTTTAATTTTGGTTCAAAATTACGCCCTCTATTGGAAAGAAATAAAAAAATAAAATTATAAAAATCAATTACTAAATACACCGTTTAAATTACTTTAGTATTTGAATTTCCTCCGAGCACGAAAATTGTAATATTGATTACTCAAGTAATTGGTCCAATGGTTCAATTATTTTAGTAATTGAACCAATTACTTGAGTAATCTATATTACAATTTTCGTGTTCGGAGGAAATTCAAATACTAAAGTAATTGAATCGGCGTGTTTAGTAATTGATTTTTTGTAATTTTTTTCATTTTTTTCCAATAGAGGGCGTAATTTTGAACCAAAATGAAAAAAATATGAAAGTGTTGGTTTCTCACATAATCACCTTTCATATTGACCAAATTTTGTTTCTTTTATGTTATACAATATTTTTTTATTGGACAAAACAACAAAAAACAGTCTGTTTTTTCTGTGTATATGAAAACATATGAGAGCGATTATTCTTCTTTGCAGAGGGTTACGGGATTTTCTATTTGATTTTGATCGCAACGCTACGGGCACATTTACGGGTAGCTAACCCAGCCTTAAAGGGTTAGAATCGATTACTGATCAATAATATGTATACTTTGTGCACACAAAAAAATTTTTACCAAATACTTTGGAGGATATGCGTTTTTAAATTTTTTTGCATATACTACTTATGCAAAAAATAGCATAATTTTACCAAGTTTTTGCTTGTTTCTGATAAAAGTTTAGAAAATATTCACCTTTTGTAATTTTACAAACTTTAACTAAGATTATGCAAAAACTTGGTAAAATGTTAAAAATTTTTTCATAATTAATGTACAAAACTTTAAAAACGCATATCCTCCCAAGTTATTGGTAAAATATTTTTTTGTGTGTGGGGTCCTAACGCTTTATTGTAATGTGATACACACGGAGTGTGTACCGACCCATTCTGTGGTCGGTGGGTAGAAAAAAGTGTTTTTTTTTTTACCACGCTAATGAAGTAACTGTAATACAGTCGAACCCGGTTATAACGAACTCCGAGGGACCAGTAAAAATTGTTCGTTATAAGCGAAGTTCGCTATAAGCGGGGTATATTTTTTATCAACCTAGTTTTATTTTCAAAAAAATAGTTCCAATGTTGTTTTATTTGATGTGTTTTTAGAAAATAATCTACTTATTGAGAAGAAATCAATAAAAATATAAATAAATTCTATGAAAATTATTATATAAACCAAAAAATTCCAACCTTTTGTTAGTTTGATAATTATGATTGCCACACATTAAGAAATATTTACGGGAGCTCGTTATAAAAAGGTAAATATACATGAAATTGTGTTCGTGGGACCATAATAAGCAGTTCGTTTTAACCAAGGTTTCGCTATAACCAAGTTCGTTATAAAAGAAGTATTTTGTGTGAAAATTGATGTTAAAATGTCGGGACTTTAGAATTAGTTCGCTATAACCGAGAATTCGTTATAACAAGGTTCGTTATAACCGAGTTTGACTGTACATACTTTTCTGAGTGTTTGTACTGCTATTAACGTTTACTTTCAAAATCAGTGAAATGGAAAGAAAATTAAAAGTGAATTGCAAATAAAATACGAATGTGTATGTTTAATATAAATCGCATTCAAATATATATCTAGCAACCAAAAGTGTTCAAAGTGAAAAAATTTACTGTGTTGTGTAATTTATCAAACCCGCTGATTCCTAACCTTTGATTCTCGCCCCTTTGGGGTCAGTTTGAATGTTTCAGGGGGGCAAAGAAAAAATGTTTAAATTTTTTCATTTATCTTCATTTATCTTCAAATACATATTTAGTCGATTATTCGTAATATTAATTTTAAAATTAACAATTTAAAAAAAAAAAAAATTCAAAATTTTAGCAATTAAGTGTTTTTGTAAAATTACTTGCACTTAAAACTTTGTTAAAACGTTAATTTTAACTAAAATTTTGCTAAAAGCAAGAAAATATTTATTTAAATAAATTCTGAAATGTATAATTTTATTAATTTGCAACTACCTTTTAACACCCCAAAAACGTCATTTTCCCCTAAATTTAACAATTTTTCGTAATTCATATTATTGACCTACAAAAATAAACAAAATTTTAATTGGTATAAGCAAATTCGTAATTAAAACTCACTTTTAGTTTCTTTGTGGAGAGGCAAAAGTGAGATAATCATCAAACATCCATTCAAGCTACTATATTGAATTACCATTTTTGAATTACGTTGATCGCTGGGCAAATTATGGCTCGTTTGGTCTAAAAACTCTAGTTTAAATTTTTTAGCCAAATCGGACAAAATTTACCCGTGGTAAATAACGTTTAAAAAACTATTTTTTTTTAAATACCAACAAACAATTTCTGTAAAATTACAAAATAATCTGCTGAAATTTGAACAAAAATATTTTTTTAATTTAGCAAAGAAAATCAACAAAATTTCAAACAGAATCAGTACACATTTTTGTTATTATGAAAACTGACTGACAGCGAATTAAGTTTAAATGTCAATTTTAGCTAATTTAAACTGAAAGTGGTTTATATATATTTCGACAGAGTTTTTTCTATTGAGTCAATTTTAGCTAATTTAAACTGAAAGTTGTTTATATATATTTCGCCAGAGTTTTTTCTATTGAGTGAAATTATTTAAAAAAATAAAAATTATAAATGATCTCAAAAGTAAAACAAATATGGATTTTAGGGCAATACCTGAATTTTATTAATATTATAAATATCATCTTTTATATAACGTTCAGTTAAAAAAATGGGATATCTTCCCATATGAGGAAAAAACTTTAGTTCATGTACTTAAAAATGGTTCATAGTTAGCTTGAAATAAATTACTTTAATTAACGGAAGAATTTCTTACCGCCACTGAAATTTTCTCTAAATCTAAGAAGCATGTCTTTATTTTTAAGACATATTCATTGTTTAAATTTACTACCAATTAGTTTATAATAATTATCTTCTTAGAATTGAGGAAGTGCACTTCTTAGAATTTAGTTAAAAACTTTAAGAAATCAGGTAAAAGTTTCATAGAATTACGTTAAAAACGCAAAATGCCGATATCTCGAAAACTAAGCGTAATAGAGCAAAATGGATGAAATTTCCAGGAGAAAGTACAATATGGTATAAAATTTGGCATTTTCGAGATTATATAAATAAACACACCACGGTAAATAATGCGGACACGACAATAATGTAGCTCTTGACTCGAAAAACAAGACCGCAAAATACCCGAAAGCACATCGAGCAATGGTTTCCGAGTTGTTCAGTTTTTAAGTGGCCTTATTGGGCCCATAAATTTCCATATCTCGAAAAATCTATGGCTAGCCGTGTCGAGGTGACATAATACCCACGGACATGATCCCCCTTTCAGTTATGGGGATTATGACCAATTTGGGGGGGGGGGGGGGTGAAATAAAGCCATTGGCAATAATTTCCCAATGAATTGAGAAAAAAGGCCATATGGCCTTATTACACTCAAAAAAATACGTCAGTAAAAAAGTTTGTAAAATTGTTTGTATCCCAACTTTACAACTTTTTTACTAAATTGTACTAAAAAAATATTTTTTTGTAATTCGTTTTAGTAAACTCGCGTTACAAACTATTAATTTTTTACTGATTTTTTAATAATTTTTTCAGTTGATTTTTTAAAAATTTCGTATTAACTTTTCGGTTTTCTTTTCTAGAAAAGTAATGCACTAATGAAATACAAAAAGAAAATGTTATTAAAATATTTGGAAATTAAAAAGAGCATTTAAAAAAAAATATATAGTTAGTTATTTTTTTATTTTAATGGTAAAACTGCGCTTTGATGAGTATGAATATGTTTATAATTTTCAATATTGAATTACACTTATTTGTCTGCTTCATTGTAACTACTTTGTTTTCTTTCAAATAAAAAAATATATAAAAAAGGGAACAAAATGCAGTAAAGAGAAGATATGCAAAATTCAAAAAAACACCGACCTTTTTCAATTCTTTTTTCTTCTTCTCCACTTGCGACCCTTTTTTGTTTTACGCTACCTGCGATTTTTTTTTCTTGTGTACAGTGTACACAAAGGGTTGATTTCTTAATACTCAGAATAGTATTGGTAATTTTGTGTACTTTTCTTCATGCCTTTCTTTCTATTATTCAGTTGGAAAATAGCATTTGAATGGACAACGTCGCGGAGCGGAAGAAATAAAAAAATGTACAAACAACAAAATATTACCACGCAACCAAATGTTAAAGTATTTTTTGTTTAAAATTAACTCTTTTTTTAGGACAATAAATAAAACAAAATAGAAAATGATGAAAGCAGGTAACAACTGTATATTTATGTGTTCCATTTAAATAATATCAATATAATGTATTTTTTATTCTAGAACACCAATTTATTCAACACAATTTTCAAACCATTTATTTTATGTGGTATGTAATTTATATTTTGTACAAAAAAAATGTATTCAATATTTTCTCTTACATATTGTAGATCTAAAATTCAAACAAAATCTGACTTGCATTGAAATAGTAATGGCGACAACAAGCGTAATACGCAGTTTACATATAGTAAAAAAATACCAAAAATTTAAAATACACAATTTACAATTTTTTTACAAAAAAATTTAGTAATACTAATTTTTTTAGTGTTTTTTAAGATTACTAATTTTTGAAAACCAAAGTTTGTAATGGTAACTGAAAAAGTTATCGGGCACAAATTGAAAACTTTATTAGTAATGGTAACAGACTTTTTTGTAAGGAATACTAACAAATTTTTATGAGTGTACCAAGACGATTGAGCAATAAAATCATATTGATTTTGAAAATGTAGAAATATATTTCCAAGTAAATCCCTAACCAAAAAAAGAAAATTATTTAGCGAAGCCGCTAAATTAATTTATGGAGTTTGTAATCCCTAAGCCCGGCCGAAGAAGGCCGGCTACCCAGAAAAACTTTTTTTGTTTAACTATCTTTAAATTAAAAACCCACACTTACCAGGAACCACTAAACTCAGAGGGGCCTAGAAAGAGGGGAGGACCAGAGCCAGTGGCACCAGCCCTCTAAACTTTAATTTCGGTTTTTTTCTTTTTTTTATTCATATTATTAAGGGGGCTGGTGCCTTATGCCCCTCTGAGTGCAGAGGTTCCTGGTGTGTGTGGGTTTTAAATTAAAAGATAGTTAAATGAAAGTTTTTTTTTGCTTAGCCGGCCTTTGGCCGGGCTTAGGGATTAAAAACTCCATCCATTAGACGCCTGTGGACAGGTTCCCCACCATCTCCGCAAAATAATGACGAACATTTTCAAATGAGTAACAAAGCCATATATGGTTTTATTTCCAACAGTGGTTGGTAATAAGGTCATATGGCCTTATTTCTCAACTCATTCGGAAATAAGGCCATATGGCCTTTTTTCCTATGGTTTTACGTACTCTTTTTTTGAGGACAATACTCTATTTTAACTGGCTGTACTCTATAAAATTTGTGTCCTCTTTTTTCAAAATCTGTCCTCTTTGTCCTCTTTATTTTTAAAAGCATGATCAATATTTGTTTTTATTTTTATAAATTAAAACAAAATTAAACCGGTTGTTACTGTCAAATCGTATTGAAAATGTCGCGACGTGCTTGTTCTGCATACTCTTAATGAATTTTCTTTTTATTAAAGTGACCAAACACTTGCAGTATCGTTGTACAACTTGTTTGATGAACGAGTTTTAGACCGACTCACCATATATGGACAAAAAAGGTTGAAGTTGTACACTGAAAAATAACTTAAACGTTTTTTATAATGATTCCCAAAATATTTGGGCTCTAGCGATAATTTAATCGTGAGCTAAACCGCGTCAAAAAAGGGCCCAAAACCTGTATTTTTTATGAATAAAAAATTAGATAAATTTTTACAGACTCGAGATAACGAGATGTTTATGTTAGTTTCAATGCATTTCAATTCGATTTTACTGAAAATTAAACTTTGCCATTTGTTGTCCGATTTTCACTTGTACATCGTTAAAAGGGTGTTAGTTAACCTGTAAAATATGTAAAAAATGTTGAATTCGAATATTTTTTTTACTTTTTTCTTTATGTCCTCTATTTTGATTTTCAAAATCTGGTCGCCTTAACTTACTCCCCATAATGTGAATGGGGGTTATGACCGAAAAAATTTCGGTCGTAATCCCAACAGGGAACGGACATAATCCCCTTTGGGATTATGACCGTTTTGGCAACGGTCATAGTCCCCACAACTATTATGGGGATTATGGCCGTGATAAATTCGGTCATAATCCCCATTTCCATTATGGGGGTAATGTCCGTGTGGATTATGTCCTGTCACCCCGTGTCGAACCCAATGACACAGACTAAATACAGACTCGACAGTAGAGTTTTATAAGAAAAAATGGGGAAAAACTAAGCGATTTTAGGAGAAAACACAGCGGTTTTTAGTCCGTTTTACGCTAACATGGCAACACTTTCTACGACTTAGGAGTGAGTGAAACAACAAAAACCGATCTGGCATCCATTTTTCTTATGGCGCGTTATATCAGTTTTCTCTTTCTAACCTAATTCGTAGAATAATTTGAAAATATTAACCATATGGTTAAAGAATACTTTTTTGACACCTGTCACTTATGTCGAGTCTGTATTAGTCTGTGCCAATGAGGTCTGAAGCCAACGCGGTATGGACCTATTTTCTAAAGGTATACGCATCTATTACATCCAAATTTCAAGACCCTGTTTGGAACAGCAGATGCTGTAATTTTAAACGCCATATAATTTTTGTTGAACATTTTAAAATTTTTTTTTTTATTTCTTTATTAAAAATTGTTTTGTATCATTGCCATACGATAAATAAAAACCATCAACCAACACATATTACAGCAGTCTTTGCTATGTTTGTTGCAGCGCCGCAGTTTGATAGTTGAATGGTTGGTTAGTGCACTTGACTGGTCTGGTTGGTATCTGGTAAATGCCACCATTGCAATGCATTTCACTTTCGTTATGATGCAGTTTTCCAAACTACCTATGTAAGTATGTATGGACGAGTGTGTTTGTGTGAGTTAATCTACTGTACATTAGGGTGGAGGCATTTTTTTTTTTTCGATTTCGCGTAGCGTCGGGGTCGGAACAGTTGCCTTTTTTGACGGTAGTTTTTTTTTTTTGCTGACAATATTATAATTGAATGTTCGAATAAATCGCAAAAGTAATCGAGGTTTTTGAAGCAGATTACACAAAAATGCACTTGTGTAAGCGAAAGAATGTTGAGGAGGTTGTTGTTTGTCTTATGACATTCGCATACTGCAACTGCATACTGTATGCAGTAGTATAATGGAGTTATTTTGTTCGCTTACTAATCTGCATACCGGTTGCAGTAACTAAAAAAAGTTCTAGTAACCCGGTGAAAAATGTTCGTACATATATGGAAACATATCCTCGATATATGGCTTAATATATGAAGATATATGGTCATATACACAGAAGAAAACAAGTTATATTGACCCCCATATATTTGAATACAATTAATTTTTTCACTGAAAGTGCTCCTATACGGAAAATTGTTATATCAACAAACGTTTGTAAGTTTTGATTGTTGGAAAAAGAATTTTGTTTTTTTTTTCAACAAAGAAATTCAACAAACACAATTTGTTGATCTGACAAAATTAAAAAATCTTATTTTTTTTTTCAACAAAGAAATTTAACGAACACAAACACTATTCATTGACATGATAAAAGAGTTTTGAAATAAAATTACTTGACTGGGTTTGTTGAAAACAAAATCGAAGTTTTGTATTATAGATTAACAGGGGGCCATTTTAACTTAATGCTTGGTTGATTTAAATTTTACTATTTTATTTTCTGTGTAATAAAGCAAATTTTCTCAATTTTGTTCCCAATATGAGGCATTTCACACCAAATGTTCAGCAAAAAAAAGGTGTGTCGTGGCAATATGAAATCATTTGCAAAGTATTCGCTCTTAGGGTACTATTAAATAACAAAAATAAAATTTAAGTTTTTTCAAAAAGTGGGCCTTGTAGGCGTGGTCAAATATTGAAAATATCTAACTTTTTTGCCTGAGTATCTTTACTTCAATATTTATGCAAATTAAATGAAACACAATACAGTCTTTAAGACAAAAGTTTTTTATAGATTTTTGTATGGGCTATCGATTAAAAAAATAAAAATTGGAAAATTTTTAGAAAAAGTTCTGAATTTTTCAAATTTAAACTTAAACTTTATTTATCAAAAAACATGCCGTAATTTTAACTGGTGTGGAATGCCTCATATGCGTGATATTTTAATAAGCTTATTGAATAAGCCTTTATTGTTAAAACAAAAACAAAATAAAATTTCCTTTTCATTCACATATGTATGCATATTTCGAAGGTTGTTTTTGTTCAGTGTAATTTAAAATATTTTTTTGCAAAAATAAAAAAAAAAATTAAAAAATTTTACAGCCCAAAAAATGTTCCGTTTACAATAAAAACGATTTTTCAGTGATGTTCTAATATTAACTAATATTTTCAGCAAAAAATTTTAATATTTTTTTTAACTTTGTTCTGAGCTTTGCGATTTTCAAGTCAAAAAAGGAACCCAAAGACATTTTTCGACAGGTCCAATATTTGTGTGTGTCAATATCAGGCGCGGATCCAGGGGGGGGGGAGAATGTGATTTCTCCCCCCCCAAAACGATTTCAAAAAAAAAAAAAGAAAGAAAGAAAGAAAGAAAAAAAAGGAAAAAAAAGAAAAAAGAAAGGGAAAGGAAAAAAGAAGGAAAAGGAACAAAGATAGAAGGACCAGGATGTAAAAATATTCTTAGGAGAGGCATATGTGTGCTACTTAGGATAAAATTTTTCAGAATTTAAGAAATTGAATATAAAAAACTTAAATGGCAATTGAGTCGTGGATATTTTCAAACCGACAGCCTTTAAAATGGCATTCTCCAGGATTTTTTTTGAAAAAGGTCGAAGGTCATTGGTTTTAACCTTAATTTTTGGAGGGCTACACTTAAAATATTATGTAAGTAAATTCAACAGAAAATACGTTTGAAACAAATGAAACTTTATTTAAAAAACGGACTACTTACATTTCATTTAAAACAAAAACATTTCTCAGTTATTTTTAAATGTTAATTAATAACTGTTGAAATCCGTAAAAATAACTTAAAAATCCGTAAAAAATGACTGACAAAATTTTACGGAAAAAACGGTTAAAATAACGGAAATTTACATTCATTTTTATTTATTTTTTTAGAAATAATTTTAAAAAACTTCGAACCTGAGCAGAATCGAACTCATAATTTCTGGCTGATAGCCCAGCACGCTACCCTCTGTGCCACAAGCTACTTATATTTTCAGCAACTAAATTTCATTTTCAAATTCAAAAAAAAAAATTCTAATTTTAGAAATTTTTAAATAACTGACAAATAACAAACGACAAATAAAATAATGTGGTTTGTTTTTTAAATAACTGAAAAAAAAAAACAAACGTTACGGAAAATTTTATTTAAAAGACAGTTATGTATTTGAATAAACGTTCAAAAAGTTGTTTAGAATATTTGTATGTGAAACAAACGAATTTTCTTTTAATATTAACTAAAACGAAAACTATTTGTTTGACTGTGAAACAGTAACTGTAAAACTTTTATGAGTGTATATCTCAAAAAAGGATATTTTTAAAATTTTGGAAAAAATATATGTTATTAAGGGTCACCTGTACTACTTAAGTTTAAATTTTCAACATGCAGACTTCATTGGAAAAAAAATATTTTTTTGTCTCTGAGATTCTGGTACCAAAATTCACTTTTCTGAATGTTTTTGACGTGCTGAGTCCATATATGACCTTTGAACTGGTCAATCGTAATTAGATTTCGAGATATCTGCACATAAAAGTGTGAAAATTGCTAAAATGCTATTGCTGTGTTTTTTGAACATTTAGGTGCATATATCTTGAAAAGTAATAGCAATAGGCCAGTTCAAAGGTCATATTTGAACTCAGCACGTCAAAAACATTCAGAAAAATAAATTTTGGTACCAGATTTTCAAAGACAAAAAAATTTTTTTTTTTTTCTAAGGGAAATTACACCGCTTTTTCCTTTCTGTCTCAATGTTTCTATTAATATTAAAAGTTCCAATGAAGTCTCCATCCTAAAAATTCAAACTTAAGTAGCCTAGGTGATTCTTAACAACATATGTTTTTTCCAAAATTTTGAAAATATCGTTTTTTGAGATATAGCTCTCCAAAAATTAAGGTTAAAACCAATGACCTTTTTCAAAAAAATCTTGGAGAACGCCATTTAAAAGGGTGTCTCATTACCTATTATTTGATGCCTGAATGAGACCTGTATTGTTATTACTTTTCGAGATATCTTTATTTATGTCAGAACACTTTTGTCAAATATATACGATTTTGTTAATTTTCAGGACCGCATATCTCGAATACTGGAATGACCAGAAGCCTGAAAAATTGCCAAAATCTTTTTTTTGTTAAAGTAAACCGCAGTGCTTAATTTCATTAAATTTAGAGGGGGTGCGGTCAACTCGTCAGTTGAATTGAGGTTTTTTAGCTCTATTGTCCGACCGAATACACCTTTTTTAGCCGAAGCCGAATATTGGGCCAAATTTTCACTATTCAGCTGAAACCGAATCCGAATATTCAAAAAAATACGGATTCAATTTCTACAGGAAAAACGTTTCAGAATCTGAGTTTTTCTATGGGTTAATAAATTTCAAAAGCTTCGAATTTTTTTATGGGAAAAATTTTTTAAGAATATGAGAATTTCTTTGTTTGAAAAATCTTTTAGAATTTGTGAATTTTTCTATAGTGATGTGCAGGGAAACCAAAAATATGTTCTAAAAAACACGTTTTATGCGCTTAAAAAATGCCCTTAAAAACGGAAAATATGCTCTAAAAACAATAAAAATATGCTCTTAAAATAAATTATGTCCCCTTTTTTTCGGTGTTTTTTTCAATTTGTTAGAGAATAGACCCAAAAAAATATCGTTATGTGGCGTAGTTTTAGGGTTAATATGTTCTACAAAAAATAATTCCCTTAGTATTTTCCACAAAGTTGCTGAATATACCCTACAATCAGATCTAAAAAAAACATAGTTTCATATACCGATATGAAGCAAGAACAAGCCAAAGGGAAATCAATCGTCAGAACATCGTAATTTTGGAAAAAGTTTGAAATTGTTGTTCAATGTATTTTTTTTCTAGATGAGTTTCCAGACATTTCAAACTGACAGGAAAACAAAACCAAAACAAACATTTCAATACATTAAATTAAAAAAACATCCTAAAAAATTTAAAAATAAGTGTTGTTATAAAAAAAATTTGGAAAAGACTGCTCTAAAAATTGAAAATATGCTCTAAAAATTTAAAAAAATGCTCTAAAAAATGAAAAATGCTCTAAAAATTGAAAAAATGCCCTAAAAATATGCTCTTAAACCCAAAATATGCAAAAATATGCTCTTAAGGCTAAAATATGCAAAAATATGCTCTAACAAATCGATGCCAGATTTCTTCAAATCTTCTGAAACGGATAAATACCTTACCCATTTATCAATACAATGCGCAGGAAAAAACATGATTCTGCATATTTTTGGTTTCCCTGGTGATGTGTATCAAAATCTATATTTTGCAGTAAAAATTTTTAAATCTTTTCTATAGAATACAACATCAGAAACTGAGATTTTTTTGTACGAAAAATCTCTCAGAACCTTAAAATTTTTCTGTTGCAAGATTCTGAGAATTTTTCTATAGAAAACGTATCTCTAAATATGAACACAGTTTCAGAATCTAAGAAATTACCTCAGAAAACATTTGAAGGCATTAAAACCGTAAAATTTTTCTATTGAAAAATGTATAGCATTTTTAAGATTTATTTTTAGAAAATTGTTATTTTTAAAAAAGTTTATAAAAATTTCTTCATAAAATAGTTTAGAAACTGATAATTTTTTAGTAACTGATAATTTTCTTTTATGAAATATGTTTCAGAATCTGCGAATTTTTGTATGCTTAAAAGAATTTTTTTTATTAAAAAACTTGTTCGAAAGAGTATTTACAGTTGTGACCGTCTATATTTGTCATATGCCAATTTTTTTGACTGAAAAGTCATAATATTTTCCTCTACAAACCTACAAAAAGATTAAAAAAATTTTTAACTTTTTTTTGTCAATTTCATTTGTCGTTAGTCATAACTGTGAATATGAGCGTTTTTTTACTATAGACAGAACGGATGACGAACGTCATACAGAAACTGGGGGTTAAATACAATATTTTTTTTTTAAATTGAAAATTTATTTTTTCTTCAGTTTTTATGTATTTTCCTGGATACATTTAAAAAAAAAATTCATGGGTTTTATGGGGTACTTAATGTTAAAAATATTAGCAGAAATTCACACTACTAACCCCCCCCCCCCCCCCCCCGCTTCCAAAATTTTTTTGTTGTTTCCAATTTCAAAAAATTTTTGTCGAAAAAAAAATCTCCCCCCCCCCCAAATGAAATTCCTGGATCCGCGCCTGGTCAATATTGAATGACAAAAACGAAAAATCACTCCACCATACCACAGACTAAATACAGACTCGACAGTAGAGTTTTATAAGAAAAAATGGGGAAAAACTAAGCGATTTTAGGAGAAAACACAGCGGTTTTTAGTCCGTTTTACGCTAACATGGCAACACTTTGTACGACTTAGGAGTGAGTGAAACAACAAAAACCGATCTGGCATCCATTTTTCTAATGGCGCGTTATATTTGCTTTCTCTTTCTAACCTAATTCGTAGAATAATTTGAAAACATTAACCATATGGTTCAAGACTACTTTTTTGACATCTGTCACTTATGTCGAGTCTGTATTAGTCTGTGACCATACTGTGCATAAATATATTTCACAATAAGACGGAATAATAGTTTTGATTTTAAATTTGTACATACTAGAGTTGTCAACCGATTAAGAATAACCAAACTCTTGTTCGAATAATTTTAAAATTACAATTTTCGAATAACGAATTAATCGATTAATTAATGTCAATTAATCGAAAAATTATTTTTTTTAATTAAAATGATTTTATAAAAAATGTAGGAAAGTTAAAAAACATTGTACCATAGCCATGATTCTGATTAATAATAAAACAGTGATACAAAATCGATCTTTCCGAATCGGAATGGGATGAAACCAAAAGCAAATGAAAGTTGGCATTTTACTTAACAAAACCCTCAATGTTTTTTTTTTAGTTCAGTGCTAGATTTTGTTGGTGATTTGTAGTGTCCGACCGAACAGTTCGGCCAAAAAACGTCATTTAATAAAAAATTTGGTATTTGGGAGTACTTTTAACAACTTTTTTTATATGGGGTAGAGTTGTTCAGGCAATGGAAGACGATTCTGAGTGTAAAGTTTAAGAACGAGTATGAAGTTAAGTCACAATTTCGAAGTTCGGTAACCGAACTTTTTTCAATTTGGCCGAACGTTCGGTTACCGAACATCTAAATTGGTGCTTAACTTCGTTCTCGCCATTAAATTTGAAAGTCAGAATAGTCTTCTATCGCCTAAACAAACAAACGGCCATCTGAAAAAGCTGTTAAAAATGCTTGCAAATATTAATTTTTGGCCAATACCATTTTTTGGCCGAACTGTTCGGTCGGACACTAGTGATTTGCGCATTGGAAGTTGGTGATTTTAATGCATTTAAAGTTTTTGTATATTTAATATGTCTAACTTTAGGGGCCCCTGGTGGTGCCCTTATTGTAGATGTGGGGTCCAGCGTCCAAACTTAAGCTCAAATTTACGTTAGCTATAACCGGGTTAAATGTTGCTGCAATTGGTCCAGTACCTACTTACTGAATAGCCAAATTATCAAAAATAAACCACTGTGCAACGTTGCGTATGATTGTTACACAGAAAAAATTTTCAGGTATAAAAATTCAATTACCCATAGTAATCAAAAAAAGAAATGGTTTCAATTACTTTAATGCTCAAATTTAGATTTTTTTTTTATTTTTTAAAGAAAAACAAAATAAATACCCACAATTTTTTTCTATATGTGTGACACTAACATCTATACAATAAATAGATGCAAATATCGTGAGAGTGTGTGAAGTTTTTGATATATTTATTTTTCTTTTGCTTATTCGTTTTTAAATAACAATATAGTTCGAAAACATGCAAGTACGTAGCCTGGTGGTAGAGTGTTGTCTTAAAATGCGTTGTAGCGTTGGTTCGATTCCCCACAGATGCTTGATTTTTTTTTTTAATAAAACCTAAACCATTTTTTATATATATATATGTGTGTCTGATTCTATAAATAGATTTACAGAGTTGTTAAAACGCTACTTGTTGCTTCAGATTCTATAAATAGATTCTTTTTTTACAGAGATTTTAACTGATTTTAACTAAAAATTTGCTAAAAAAGCCAGTAAACTCGAGTTAACAAAAAAAATTTGTTAGCTTTACAGTTTTATTTTTTTGAGTGCAATTAAAAAATTAAGTATACGCTACTTATGCAGTTTTCAAGTAATTATTATTTAATATTTAGCAATGAACTAAAAAAGACTTGATGGGTTTGTTATGGAAAATGACAACTTTTATTTGCTTTGGTTTCATCCAATTCCGATTTTGGTTGTTGCACTGTATAATTTTAAAACTAATTTATAGAAAATTTAAAATAATAAAAACATTTTAAGGAGAAAAGTAATAATATAATACATTAGAATTGCATTTTTTTTATAAAAAAAAAGTTTTTCTTCCAATTTTAAACGTCCGAGAAAATGTTTATTCTCCTACGCCCAAAACTTATGTGGTACAAATTTGAGGCCAATCGGACTAAATTTACCCGTGGCTCTCTTCGATCAAAGTTTCAGTTTTTTAGAAAATTTTCGCCAAAACCTGCAAACTTTGGTCAAAGGGCTCCGTGACTATGGCTGGTTAGTGCGTTGGACTATTATTCAGCAAGTCTGTGTAGAATTCTCAGCTCAGCCAAATTCGTGGCCAGCTACGTTGAAAATTAAAAAAAAAGATTTACTTGTAATTTGTTTATGTAACTGTAACAATAATTAAACAAAGTTGTATTTTTAAAAGTAAATTTTCATACATTTTTAATATTTCAAACATCCCGGGATTTGAGCTTAAAAATTCCGGGATTCGGAATTTATTTTATGACAAAAATCCCGGGATTTCGGGATTGGCAGCCCTAATTGTTATGGAAAATGTCAACTTTTATTTTCATTTGGTTTAATTCCATTACGATTTTATTTGTTGCACTGTGTAATTAATTAAAAAAATTAAAAACAAAAAATGTATTAAAAAAACTAAAAAAAAATGAGCTTTTTAGAGGTTGATTTAGTTTTTCAGGGAGAAGCTTGTCCCCCGGTCCGATTTGGCACGTCTTCAATCTTAACCAGTCTATGACCATTTAATTTATTTGTGCTAAACTTCAGAAGCCTAACTCTTTTATTTTAGACTGTATAGTGTCTACCGCAGATGGATAGACGAACGGCCAGACGGTCATCGCTAGAATGTCTTAACCCTCAGCTCCACCTTCCATAATTATGTAAACATAAAGCAACAAACACACACAAAACAAAAACATCAAATACAAATTTGCTATTGTTTTGTGTGTGTTTGTTGCTTTATGTTTACATAATTATGGAAGGTGGAATCGATCAATAACCAATAATATATATGAATTGTTTATTTTTTTGGTAAAAAAAAACTATTTTTTAAAAACCATTTTTTTTAGACTCAAAAAATTATGTTAGTAAAATCAACTGAAAATGTCAGTTAAAATAACTACTTTGTAAGTTGTTTTGGGGTCAACTACTTTTTCAGTTAAATCAACTAACAATGTTAGTTATTTTAACTGACAAAAAACAACTGACTTATGTAGTAAAAACTACTTACATTTGTAGTCAAAACATCTAAAATGTAGTAAAAATAAAAAAATCTATAAATAATTTTTTTTTTTCAAACAAATTTTCAGAAAAAAAATTGAAGAACAAATTTTTTCAGTTTTTTTTTTTGTTTTAAAAAAAAGTTTTGAAAAATAAAAAAAAAACCAAAATTTATTTTTATTTTTTTGGAAAAAACTTTGAAAATTTTTCAGAGATAAAAAAAATAAAATTAACTACTTTAAATAACTGTTACTACATCACAGTACTTTTTTGTTAGTTATTCAAAAAAACTTCTTTAAATAACTAACAGAAATAGTTGTTTGATATTTTTCATACAAAAACAACTGACTTTGTAGTTGAAAATAACTAACTACTGTAAAATATGCAAACAACTAACATGTAGTAACTTACATAATTTTTTGAGTGTACCATTTTTTCGTTATTCTCATCGATTAATCGAATAATTTTTTAGATTTAATCGTTTGATCGAACGAACAAAAAAAAATATTTGAATTATTCGAATTATTCGAACAAAGTTAAAAGGCAAATAATAATTGACAACTCTAGTACATGCATACGCAAAAAAATAACAACGTATACAGTGGTAATCGATCGTAATAGTTTATTTTGCAGACATTCCATAGTACACTCTGTTAAAAATAACTGCACACAAAATATTTTGGAAGTAAATTCAACTGAAAAAACGTTTAAAACAATCGTTTTTCCTTCTAAAAAACGTACTACTTATATTTTATTTGAAACAACATACTTTTTCAGTTATTTTTAAACGTTAATAAATAACCGTAAAAACAAATGATATTTCAGTTATTTTAACTGTTTACAATTTTTTATTTTGTGGAGTAAAATTTTTTTTTTTGGTAAAACAAACTACAATAACCGTACTTATGTGAAATTATACGGTACTAGCTATACCCGGTCCGCGTTGCTGGCCCTAACAAAAAAACAGTTTTAATTAGTGTCGGACAAAATTAATGCACGGGTCCGGGTCCAGCTAGTAACCTTTGGTTCCACCCTCGGTTAGCACAATCTATAGAGAAATCTCAACAAAATCTGTTCAGCCGTTTTTGCGTGATTTCGAAACAGACAGACATAAAGTAAAGTATAGTACAAAGAGGCGTGTCATTTAACACATTTTTTATCGAATCGTGATAGTCTAAAGTTCCATGCTGCATCCTCGATTAGTACTGTGCTGCAAATTCCTTTGACATCAGTTTTGCCGTTTTTGTGTGATTGCGAAAGAGGAGGAAATAACTATTTATTTATGAAAAACGGGAGTGAGATTTTATACCCTTTTGCCGAATCGCGATCTACATATCACCTACAGTTCCCGCTCGGTTAGTTCTATCAGTAGTGACAGATTTGGCTTATCCGTTTTTGCGTGATTTCAAAACGTTCAGTATAAAACAAAGGGGCGTGGCAATATACGCCTTTTTGTTCAATCGTGGTTTGTATAGAACAAAGGGCGTTGCAATTTTGATCCCTTTATCCAATAACGATCTTATATGGCCTACATACACTTGGTTAGCACTGTTTGTAGTGAAAATGTCAAGAGAATCGGTTCAGCTGTTTTTGCGTGATTGCGAAACAGGCAGACAACGTCCAGTATAGTACAAGGGGGCGTGTGATTTTACGCCCCTTTTTCCAATCGTAGTATAACATGTCCTATAGTTCCGCACTCGGTTAACACTATCAGTGCTGAAAATTGAATTAAAATCGAATCAACAGTTTTTTCGTTATTGCGGAGCATACAGGAATAACATTCAATTCAATACAAAGGGGCATGTCATTTTACGCCCATTTGTCCGATCACGCTCTAATTTGGCACATAGTTAGTACTTGGATAGTACTATTGTTTGTTTAAATTTCACCAAATCGGTCCATCCTTTTTTTATATATAGATGTCATTAGTGGTGCAATGTAAAAATTCGATGTTGCCCACCCCTGCGCCCACTGGCTAAAAAGCATGGCATTTTACGCTCATTTGTCCGATCACGCTCTAATTTGGCATATAGTTAGTACTCGGTTAGTACTATCTTTGGTTTAAATTTCATCACAATCGGTCCATCTGTTTTGTTTATATATAGATTTCATTAGTGGTGGATAGCGCCCTATGCTCCAGTGGGAGTTAAAGGAACATATCGCTCATTTACTTGTATAGTGTCATAACTCAAAATATGTCGTTTTTGGGTAAACCATGCAGAATTATTTGATATATCCTGCTTTATATTGTGTCAAAAATTCGTATTACTTAATATCTTCTAAACTCACCGTTTGAGAAGAGAACACGCCATTATAACATTTTCTATGTACGGGCCTTTTGCAATGTAAAACAAGTTTTAATTGTGAACTTTAAACAGGTTTTCTGTAAAATCAAACATTTTGCGTTATGACACTATACAAGTAAATGAGCGATATATGTATATATATTAGTGGTGGAATGTAAAAAATTGATTGTGCCACACCCCTCCGCCCACCGACAGAAAATCAAAAATCTGACCGCACAGTGTTACTCCCCAGGCTATTCTGAATATTCCCTGAAAATTTCATCAAGATCGGTCCAGCCGTTTTCGAGTCCATACGGAACATACACACACACATACATACACACATCCATTTTTATATATGAGGCATTCCACACCAAATGTCCAGCAAAAAAAAACATGTGTACCGTAAACTTCTGAATATGTAGTATGGATAGCCCTATATGGAACTTAGAAAATTGCGATTTTGGTTTTTCAATTTTTCAAAAACTGGGCTTAGGAGGCGTGGTCAAATATTGGAAAAATGGTAAAATTTGTGGCGAGTTGCCTTGATTAAATATTTATCACATTAAAACCGAATGCACCACAATCTCAAAAATTTACAGTCTTATATAGTTTTGTATGGGCTATCGATTAAAATTTTTTTTTTTGGAAAATTTTCAGAACCCGTTTTGAAATTTTCCATTTTCTAAAAAAGTCAATTTATCAAAAATCCGGACACTTTTTTTTTTTATTTTTTATTTATTTTTTTAAAAATTTAGATGTTTGTCCATCCACACAAAAAAAATCAGAAACACGTTCATCTTTTTTTCGAGAAAATCGCATTTGAACTTTAAATTTCATAACAATTTTGGTATTTACTTGTATTTTCTTGTGTCAACAGAGCGTATGACGAATATTTATGCAATTAATATTACTCATTCGCAACTTTAAAACAAAGAAATACAAGCAAATAACAAAATTGTTATGAAATTTAAAGTTCAAATGCGAACGCCTCCTAAGCCCAGTTTTCGAAAATTTGAAAAACCAAAAACGCAATTTTCTTAGCTACATATAGGGCTATCCAAAAAACCTATTCAGAAATTTACGGGACACATGTTTTTCTGTAGCGGGACATTTGGTGTGGAATGCCTCATATATAGATAGATGTTATTCTCATAGAATAATTTTCAAGAAAATTATTTTTCTGTTTTAAATTTATTTATGTTGATAATTTTTTTCCAAGACTTAGGGCGGATTACTCAATGAAAAGTTAACTGCTAACTGCCGACTTAACGGAGCCTTATGTCAAAATTTGTATGAAAAAGTTAAATTTAGCCTGAGTATGAAGCAAATTTTAAATTTTTTTCTAGAAATTCTTAAATTCCAAAAAAGTATTGAGTACTATCGAGTACTCAGTTGAAAAAATATCGAGTAGTATTTACAACAGTTGTGGTCACGGATACTGTTGGACATAATTTCATAAAGGGAAGGTCAGAAGTATGTCAGCTATGATTTTTTTTTGACAATTACTTCAATTAAATCGTATTACACATTTTGTTCGCAGGGTATATTCTTTAAAAAGCCAACACACCAAATTACACATGTGTGAGGCGGAGGCCATATTATATCATTACTAGAGTTTGCAAAACGGTTAAAATCGTAATCGCAATCGCTATTAATCGTACCAATTAATCGTAATCGAAAAAAAAAGCGCCCGATTACGATTAATAATTTTCTATGAAATACACTCTTTTTACAACGAATTTAAAATTTATACAATAATTTATTTAACTTGTTTGCAATTTGTCTTTAATTTTTTCTCGTACAAGTCATTCCAATTTAAAGCAAAATTTAAATTCTGATCTTAGTAACCCCTAAATTAGTCACAAAATTCGGGTATGAAATTTTGTAGAAAAACGTAATGGCCATCGGCAGGTATTCTGACACGACCCAGAAAAAGTTTTGCTGACTGGAAGCAGCTTTTGGAGAGAAACCACGCAGTGAAATCAGATATATTTTCAGAGCTGATTCAAGCAATGTTTGTTGAGTTTATTATAGCGTAATAAAAATGCAGTGAAATTTTGCATTTTTTTCCAAAAATTATAATTTATCATTAAAAAAGTGTTAAAGGTATTTAAAACAAAAGGACATTTTTAAACAAGGAATTGTATGTCGAAAGCTTAAAAAAAAAACAAAAAAAAATTTTAATTTTTCTTCCTTACTTTTACTGCATTTTCCAGAGCGCTTTTCGGATGCACTATAATATGCTAAAAAGCAATTTTTGTATTTTCGTACGGTCTGAAATGTAAATTTTAAAAGAATTATTTAAAAAATTCGATTAATCGATAATCGCGATTAACGGCGATTTTTTTAATCGTAATCGCGATTATGAAATATTTCGATTATTTGCAAACTCTAATCATTACATTATATGTACTTATGCATTCATATGTCTTACTATTTAATAAAGTAACTTACAAAACGGTTCAGTCGAGTTCAATGACACACTATTCGCTTTCAAAATGAAAAATCGTGTCAAATTCGTCGTTTCATCGTTGTTATCAGTGCTATGAATAAAAAACAAGTAAGAGTGTTTAATTCGGCTGTCCCGAATCTTTTATACACTCAAAATAATACATTAGTAGATTTACTATTTTTTTTTTTTGCTAATGCTAATAAGCTAACCTTTAGCAAATTTTTAGTTGAGATTAGCATGTTAGCAAAAACGTTTTGTAAACTTCATTTAGCGCATTAGCAATTTTAAACAAAATTTTAACTAATTTTTTTTTGTTAAATTTGAAATTGAGTTGAACAAATTTTTACAAGTTATTTTGCTAATAAATTGTAAATTTTTTTTTAAGAAAACTTAAAATGGCGCTATCTCGGAAACTAAGCCAGATAGAGCAAAATGAAGGCCATTTATGGTTCTCGGGCTCCATAGTATCGGCGGTCCTCTTCACATGTGTGGACCCTAATGGGTCCTAACTTTGGATCCAAAAAAGTTAGCATTCCCGAAAATTTTAAAATGCGCATATCTCGGTAAATATTGCCGACACAACAAAAAGTCCAAAAGCATTTTTGTAGCAACACGTAGAACAAGACTGCAAAATAACCAAAAGTTCTCCGAGTAATATTTTTGAAGTTATCGAGTTTTTTAATTCTCAAAACCCCAGTGGTCCCCTAAAATCACGTATCTCAAAAACTAAGCGAGGTAGAGCGAAACGGACACAAATTTTGGATCAAAAACTAAGTTGAAATAAAAAAAATTTTAGTTAACTAATTTTTAGCAAAACATTTTTGCTAACTTTACCAAAAAAATTGTGGGTTCGAAATCAGCAAATTTTCTTGTAGGTTAATTTCGCGAAAACTTAAAAAAATTAAGAAATCCGCGAATTAAAGGGGTTAAGATGAAAAGCTTTAAACCAAATTTATATTAGAAATATTGCTACAAGTTATATCTTTGTTTTCCATGCCATAAAATTTAAAAATCATTAGCTTTGGAATTTTTTTTGTTAAAAAAGCAGCTGAAAATCAGCCAATCTTTAATGACATTTTACAAGAAAACTGTACCATACATCTAAAAACGGAGTACGCCATTCGATTCAGCATGCCCGAAATATATTGAAATGATGGTCGTACCTCTTGTTTTCTAAAATAGTGGTTAGTTTTGTCACGCAGTGTTATATTCGTTATAAGGGTTCAAGTTGAAAAAATGCAGAAGAAAAATTTAATTTCTAAAAATTATAGACATTTCTGGTATTTCCGATACCGGTTTCAAACACCCCAGTTAGTGTCATCATCAGTAGGATTTTAAATGTCAGTTTGTCTTGTTAATGAAAACTGTTTTTTATATATGTGAATATTTATAGTTTCTACAGAATAAATTTTGACAGAACTTTTCCAACAGTACTATTCTATTTCTAGCAATCTCAACTCACTTCATACTTTCTTTCAACTTTTTTGAATCTAACATTATTTCGCAAGGGTTACCAACATGATCTGGAATCGCAGACACAATTGAAGGAATTTGAATTTTCTGTTTCAGAGACGTGCCTAATGGCGACATATTTTGTCAGTAATCCTATTTATTTTTTTTAGAATAAGTTTAAAAAAAGTTTAATTTAGTTTAAACTTCTTAGAATTAAGTAAGTTAACAATTTCTTAGAATTTAGTTAAAAACTCATATTTGTTTTCTAAGAATTTAGTGAAAAACTTCTCAGAATTTTGTTAAAAAAAAATTTTAGAATTTAGTTAAAACTTCTTAGAATTTGGTTAAAAAGATCTTAGAATTTAGTTAAATACTCGTATTTTTTTATAGAATTTAGTTAAAACTTCTTAAAATTTAGGTAAAATTTCTTAGAATTTAGTATCTCAAAACTAAGCAAGGTAGAGCAAAACGGACAAAAAATTTTGGATCAAAATCCCTTAACGATCCATCGGGTCGAAACCCAAAGGGGTCTGAACCATGTAGTCTGGACCCATGAGGTATGTACCCATGGGGTCCGATCCCGAACTTCTTAGAATTTAGTTAAAAATTCTTACAATTTAGTTAAAAACTCATATTTATATTCTTAGAATTAAGTTAAAAACTTCTTAGAATTTAGTAAAAACTTCTTAGAATTTAGTAGTAGTTAAAAACTCTTATACATTTTCTTAGAATTTAGTTTAAAAATTTTGTAAAAACTTCTTAAAATTTAGTTAAAACTTCTCAGAATTTTTCTATTTTTTAGTTAAAATTGTTTTCCCTATTTTTAAGAAATATATGAACTGAAACGAACGAAAAAAATCTTTGGAGCAATATCATTCCCTCTTTTTCTCAAAAATTGGTTAATTTTCACAGTTTTTAGTTCAATTTTTTTTTTTTGAGTGTATAAGGTCCTCGACCGATATTTTGATGCGTTACACGGAATGATAAAGTAAGTATTCCCCTTTATACTATGGTGGTTCATAAAAACAAAGTTGGATTTTTGTACGGGAATATATATTAAGCACCGTAAGAAAATATCACGTGATTTTTTTGAGTGTATAAGGTCATCGGCCGATATTTTGATGCGTTACACGGAATGATAAAGTAAGTGTTCCCCTTTATACTATGGTGGTTCATAAAAACAAAAGTTGGATTTTTGTACGGGAATAAGGAGTGAGATCATAAAAATGTTAACACACATTTTTGCCTACAACTTTGGTGTAAAGCTTCCAAATTTTTTTTTTTCGGCAGTTTACATTTTAAAAATATGTCAGTTAATAAATTAATTTACATCATGAGTTTTAATTTGCAATTTTTTACACAATGGACGATGAAAGAAAAGTGCGTTCAAAAATAATTAAATATTTTCAACAAAACCAAACATGGACATACAAAAAAATTGCCAAAGAAACTAATGTATGCCGCCAAACAGTTTCAAAAGTGGTAAAAAGGTATCTGGAACACCTAACAATTGAAAGGAAGCCGGGAACAGGAACAACGACTGGTTATCGTAACATTGGTAAGGCATATAAAGTTAAAAGCATCCTTAAGAGAGCTCCTAACACATCTGGCAGAAAAACAGCTCGGTTAGCCCAATGCTCAGACTTTTTTGTACGTAAAGTGAAACGTAAGGCGGGACTAAAGTCCTACAAAGTTCAAAAAGTTCCCGATAGAAACGCTTTTAAAAATTTGGAGGCCAAAACCAGAGCTAGAAAATTGAAATCAAATTTTATAAAAAAATACAACTGTTGTGTAATGGACGACGAAACTTATGTCCTGGCTGATTTTGCGCAGCTCCCTGGTCAAGAATTTTATGTTTCCGATGTTCGAGGAAATGTTGCGGAAAAATTTCGGTCAAAAAAGCAAACGAAATTCCCCAAAAAATTCCTAGTATGGCAAGCCATATGTAGCTGCGGCCAAAGAAGCCAGTCATTTGTGACATCTGGCTCTATAAACAGCGAAATTTATATCAAGGAGTGTTTGCAGAAGAGACTTCTTCCGTTCTTGAGTCAGCACAATGTATCCACTTACTTTTGGCCCGATTTAGCATCTTGTCACTACAGCAAGAAAGCGCTGGAGTGGTATAATGATAATAATGTGGTTTTTGTACCAAGAGAGGCAAATCCACCAAACTGCCCGGAGCTCAGGCCAGTGGACAGATATTGGGCTCTTGTTAAAAAAGAATTAAAGGGCACAAAAAAGGTCTCCCAGGACATGCAAGATTTCAAACGTAGATGGACCACCTGCTCTAAAAAGGTGACAGAAACTACCATAAAAGCCTTAATGGGAGGGTTTCCGGAAAAAGTGGATAACTTTGTTCGTAGTGGTTAGAGTTCCATGCGGTTTTTTTGTTATGATTTTGTATTAAATTTTATTTAATAAAAATTTGGTTTGAAGTCTTAAAATTCAGTAGTCTGTTTTTTATTTAACTTTATGTGTGTTAACATTTTTATGATCTCACTCCTTATATATTAAGCACCGTAAGAAAATATCACGTGATTTTTTTTAGAATTTCTCATTAAGGTTTAGGGGTCGCTACCGGCCTTAAACATTGCATCTAAAAAACAAATAAGAGTGTTAAATTCGGCTGTGCCGAATCTTTTATACCTTCCAACATGCAAAAAATAAAAAAAAAAATTTGCCCCTTCCCAATCACCAAAATTGGGCAAATATGCCACTTCGAATGAAAACGTGATCAACAAAACACTAAACTTAATTTCATGTGATTCGAAAATTTCCATGTGAATTGAAAAGTTGTGAAAGACAGAACAGAGGCCTTAATTTTCTCACGCAAGAATCGGAGTTCGTTATAATCGGGTTTTAGTGTATTTTATTTTTTAAGTTGAAGAAAACAATATTAATACACAGCTATTTATTGTTTATTTTTTCCAAATCGTTTCAATTAACTTACGAGGAAGGTCTTTCATAGGGCACCCACCGATTGTCCTGAAACTTGCATATGGGAAAGAGGGGACGAAAATAAGAGTTACCTGTTTTTTCTTAGCTGCTCAATCTCAAATTTAGCAGGTCAAAGGGGAGGGAGAAAACGTGATTTTTTTCGTTTTTTGACGATTGTTTACGATTGTTTACGATTTCTTTAGAAGAAACTATATGAACATTTTATACAGATCGAAAGGTTTTTTGAAGACCTATCCAATGGTGTATCGGTCCATTCGACTTCGTTAAGCTCCTATTTTTGAAAATGTAAAATCGTAACGCTAGTTCACACAAAAAATTATTGGCTAAAAATTTTCAATTAAATTTATTGATCAACAAAATTTAAATGAGTCAATCAATGTTTTGATTGCAATTTTTGTTATTTTCTTTAACTATCGAATTACAAAATCGAAAAAATGTTTGATTGAAAAAATTTTCAATCAATCACCTACAATTTGATGATTGGTATAACAATTTTCCTAATTGGAGGAATTTCAATCAAAAAATTGATTGAATCCGCGTTTTTGTTGATTGAAATTCGTTTCAAATTTTTTCTGTGTTTATATGAAGAAGTACATATGTACGTAGGACCGCCAAAATCACAAACTATAATAATATCTATTAAAATTAAGCTGATCCGTATTTTTGCGTTTGACGAAATTCCTGCTAGTTCGGATTTTATGCGGATTTTCCCGAAAGACCTAATTTTTTCATAAGGTGGCAACCCTTTTTTAAATTTGAGATTGGGCAACTTAAAAAAATAGGTAACTCTTATTTTTCTCCCCTCATTCCCATATGCAAGTTTCAGGACAATCGGCGGGTGCCCTCTGAAAGACCTTCCTTGTTACTAAGGGAAACTATGTAGAAGAAATAAGTTGTCAAGAATAAATCACATATTTTAATTTTTTTGGAATAGAAATTAATTTGTTACGTGTGCTGTATGTCTAAAATGTAGCACAATAGTTTAAAAAAAAAAATAAAAATAATAAAAACTGAAACCGAAAAATCGAAAAAAATAAAAACCGGTATTTTATCAAATTTGTTTAGCTGACAAATATTCCAAATTAAAGTTAATAAACAAAAATTTGAAAGTAACCCACACGTAACTGTTGTTGCCTGTAGTTGTCAGTTGTTTGATTTGATTTTTTCAAAGATTTAGTGGCGGCATCGCATTTATAAACCTACGTGCGTGCGTATATGTAAAACATATGAATTCTTATTTGAAAACACCTGATGGTTTTTGCTGCTGCTGCCGTAGTTTATAATGTACACTTTTTTCAATTTAAAATATCACTTTTAGTATTACCTATCGTTTTTTTAGAAGTTGGTTAAATTCTTCAAGGGGGAATGTTTTTCCCCCTTTCCGAACTTAACCAGCCTATTGCCATTAGACACATTCGTGCAAAAGTTTTGAAATCTAGCTCCTTTAGTTTGGACTGCATCATGCAGACGGACATTCATAAAACGTCTTAGAATCGATCATGGATCAATAATAATAATACTTTATGGGGTCCCACACCGATATTTCGATGCGTTAAGGGCAGTTTACATGTTAATTACCCTTGACCACCATTATCTACTATTTCCTAGTATTGATGATACGATTTTCAGGGCTTAAATATTTGGAACTCATAAACAAACACAAATATAAATTTATAATGGGAGGAGATTTCAACGCCAAACATACTCATTGGGGGTCTCGGTTAAAAACAACAAAAGGTAGAGAACTTTATAAAGCGTTGCAGATATCTGGCTGTGATACAATCTCAACCGGCTCTGCAACTTACTGGCCATCCGACCGTACAAAAAGGCCTGATTTATTAGATTTCTTTATTACAAGAAAAATTCCAAAATCATCAATGCATATTGCAGAAGGTTTTGACTTAAGCTCTGACCATTCACCAATCTTTCTAACATACAACTATTCTGGAGTGTGTATAAAAACTATACCTCCAAAACTTTCAAGCAAACTTACTGACTGGAATTACTACAAATGGTTACTAAGTGAAAATATAGATTGCCAAACTGAAATAACTACGATTGAAGACTTAGAAATAGAAGTTCAAGAATTTGTTACTCTATTACAGCAATCTGCCTGGAAAAGTACACCTGAAATAAAAAGAAACAAAAACCAAGTCTCTTACCCCCAAAATATCAGAAATCTTATTTTCATTAAACGTAAACTTCGTAAAAAATGGCAACAAAGCAGATGTCCACGTGTAAAAAATGTTTTAAATAATACCACCCAAAAACTAAGGAGAGAAATTACAAAGTTTAAAAATAACAACATAAATCTGTATTTATCTCAGCTTACTTATGACAGTAAAACAGATTATTCTCTATGGAAGGCAACGAAACAACTTAAGAGGCCAGTTTTATCAAACTCTGCTATAAAAAATAACGAAGGAAATTGGGCAAGGACAAATTTGGCAAAAGCAAATCTGTTCGCAGAATACCTAACTTCAGTCTTCACTACCGATCTCTCAAATACACGTAACCTTGAAAACATAGAAAACAATGATAAGGAAACAATTCCAGAGGTAACAATAAGTAAAGTTAAAAGAGAAATTAAGTTCTTGAATGCAAAAAAGTCACCTGGATATGACCTTATAACAGGTGATCTGTTAAAACACCTACCGCATAAAGGTGTAGTTAAACTAACATCATTTTTCAATACCTCTATTTTTCTAAAACACATTCCAAGCATATGGAAAGTAGCAGAAATCATAATGGTTCTGAAACCAGGTAAACAGCCAGACGATGTGGGTTCTTATAGACCTATTTCCTTACTTCCAGTTATTGGAAAATTATTCGAAAGACTCTTAAGTAAAAGACTGAAATCATTTATCCAAACAAAGGGTTTAATCCCCAATCATCAGTTCGGGTTTAGAGAACAGCATTCTACTATAGAACAGATACACCGAATTACTCATTCAATTGAAATTGCACTGGAGAAAAAAAAAGTTTGCTCAGCTGTTTTCCTTGATGTTTCGAAAGCATTTGATGGTGTATGGCATGATGGACTTCTGCATAAACTTAATATATTGTTACCAGAACATTACTACCAAATTTTTAAATCTTACTTAGAAGATAGAGCGTTTAGAGTGAAATATGAAGACGAGTATTCTGGTTTACATCCAATTAAATCAGGCGTTCCACAGGGTAGCATATTGGGCCCTGTGTTGTACCTTTTATATACTCATGATCTTCCAACAAATAGAAATTGTGTTGTGGGTACTTTTGCCGATGATACGGTAATATTATCAACTGGAGATACCAACGAAATTGCAACAGTAAAATTACAAACGGCATTGGAAGAAATAGAAGAATGGACAAAAAAATGGTGTATAAAGCTGAACAACACCAAATCCATACACATCAACTTTACAAATAAAAAAATCGATTATAAACCAATATTTATTGATCAACTACAAATCCCATATAGCAACTCTGCCAAATATCTTGGCATGAATTTAGACGCAAAACTTCATTGGAAGGAACATATAAAAAAGAAAAAACAAGAGCTGGAACTAAAATACAAAAAAATGGATTGGCTTATTGGTCGTCAATCTAAGCTTTCTGTACACAACAAAATAATGCTTTACAAGCAGGTTCTAAAACCTATCTGGATCTATGGAATCCAGATCTGGGGATGCGCGAAAAATTACTCCATTAATATTATTCAAAAATTTCAAAATAAAGTTCTGCGAAACATAGTTAATGCCCCATGGTATGTTCGAAATAGTGATATTCACCGTGATCTACGAATTAGCACCGTCACCGAAGAAATAAAACGGTTTGCAGAGGCGCATAGAAACAGATTAATGAGCCACACAAACATGGAAATTCCAACTCTTTTAAATACCTCTAGCTTGACGAGGAGACTAAACCGTTTTAAGCCCCACGACTTGCTCGTGCGCTTTACTCAGGAGGAGGTTCTTTCAATAAACTTCTAACCCTGCTATTTATCAAATTAACAATATATCTAACAACAAACTGCTAGTTAGTCTCTAAGGACTAGGTGTAGTATAGATTTAAGCTTGTATATAAATAAAGTTTAACAAAAAAAAAAAAAAAAAAAAAAAAAAAAAGGGCTTAAATAATTTTGTGTGAAAAATTATTTGAATTTGACAATTGTTATCCATTAATACTGGGAAATAGTAGATAAAATGTATAAAGCTTGATTTACACGTTAACTACCCTTGACTACCCTTATCTACTATTTCCCAGTATTGGAGGATAGCAATTGTCAAATTCAAATAATTTTTCATACAAAATTATTTAAACCCGGCAAACCGTATCACCAATACTGGGAAATAGTAGATAAGGGTGGTCAAGGGTAGTTAACGTGTAAACTGCCCTTTATTGAAACGAAAACACATTAAAAATTGTATAAATACAAAGTATTATCCGTTGCCATTTTTATTAAAAAGTTTTGCAAAACACACAAAAACATAAATTTTCTTTCCTCAATTTATTTAATTTTGTTTTAATTTTAAATAAACACAACAAAATTGAAAAGTCGAAAGCAAAATATTGTGCTCGATTCGGGAGTACTCTTTCACCAATCAACTACTTTTCAAAAATTTGATATCCTTTCGAATTTTAAATTTTTGCTTAAAATTATTGAAGATATTACTTAAAACTTTAATTTTAACAAGAAAAAAATTTTAAAGCTTAAAATTCAAAATAATATCAAATTTTTAAAAATCTGGTGAATGGTGTAAAAGTACTCCCGAATCAAGCACATTATTTTTTGAAAAATTTCAAAATATATTTTGAGGATGTTTATTCTATTTTGAGGATGTTTATTCTGGCTCGAGGACATTATTTTCTTTACTAATTAAAACCATGATATTCTCATAGCATAATTTTCAAGAAAATTATTGTTTTGTTTTAAATTTATTTATGTTGGTCATTTTTGCAAGACTTAATCGACACGTGTTTCGGAATTTGTCAAGATTCCATTGTCAAGATTATTTAGCAAAAATAGAAACGATTTACTACAAAGTAGCAAACGAGTCTAATGACAAATCGTTTGTGCACAAACTAGAATATAAATACACATTCGCCTCTATTCACAATGAGAATTAGAAAGACGAAGAAATTGTACCATACTAATAAGGCAACAATTGTCAATAACCAACAAAAATATTTAAAACAATTTTACATACGATAGTCCATTGGACTACAACAATATGTTATTTGTGTTGTTGTTGTGAGAAATACTCCATATTAGGGAGTATTCAAAATATTTTCTAAAACGTTATACATTTAAAAAAAGTAAATTATACAAAATCCATTATACAAAGTGTTATAATGTAAAACGTGCTTAAGGGTGGTCAATGGTACACTGAAAAAAAGACAAAACTAAATTTAAGGAAAAAATGTCTTTGAAAATTTATCATGAATTTTCCTAAAATTTAGTTAAATTTAACTAAAAAATGAGAAATTTTCTTAACTATGAGGAAAAAAGTTTAGTTCATTTACTTAAAATTAGTTCATAGTTTTCTTTAAATGGAGTTCTTTAATATAAGGAAAAAAATTCTTACTGCCAAAGAAATTTTTTCAAAAATCTCAGAAACGTATCCTTATTTTTAAGACATATTTCTTAAAAAACAAATTAGTTCAAGTTTAGTTAAAATTTACTAAAAAAAAACATCATCGTATTTCTCTTCTTTGAATTGAGGAAGTGTACTTCTTAGAATTTAGTTAATAACTTCTGAGAGTTTAGTAAATAACTTTGTAGAATTTAGTTAAAAATTCAAAATGGCGATATCTCGAAAACTAAGCGAGATAGAGCGAAACGGATGAAATTTTCTGAAGAAAGATTACAAAGAAAAATATGGAATAGCCTAGCTCTGCATATCTGTCGGGGTCTCAAGACCCTAATTTCGGATCTAAAATTTGAAATTCTCGAGATTTTATATACATATGCACCTATCTCGGAAAATATTCTATATTCTATAAAAATACTCGATTTATAATAATAGCATTTAGTATTGTTAACTGTGTCTTTAACAAATTGCATCTCCTACAAAAAAAGTTTCCAATGTATTGTCGCCCACTGTATGTATGTAATTGGAATATTTTTTTGTTAAACAAAATTAGAAATTTTGGCTCATATAACACTTTACGCATTAAACAACCTTCGCTTTCAACGTAATATTTCTACTGGTCCCACGGAGTTTGTTTTTACCGAGTTTAACTGAATACTGAAACAATTTAACTTTCTCCGTAAATTAAACAATTTATCCTTTTGTGTTTTAGCGCTTTTAAAGCGTTTCAAAGTGTGTATGTTAATACATATGTGTGTATGTAAATCAATTTTTGGCAAGTGAAAGTAGTCCCTATGTATGTTTATTTATATGAAAGTAGGTACATATTTACATATGTATGTATGTACAGTGTACACATGTAAACCCAACTGCATACATATGTATTTATAATTATAAGTAGGGCAGCAGGAAAGCATATAAAATAAACAAGTTAAATAAAATATACAAAAATGTATTTTAAAACAAAAAAGAACATCCCATTTCTTTTATTTTGCATCTAAAAATTCCACAATCACTATCATACTGCAGAATATCCCAGCAAAAACATGATAATAACTAACAAGGAAGGTCTTTTTAGAGGAAACCCACCAATTGTCCTGAAACTTGCATATGGGAATGAGGGGAGAAAAAAAGAGAGTTACCTATTTTTTTGTAGCTGCCCAATCTCAAGTTTAAACAAATAAGAATATTATAGTCGGTCAAGACCTGTATTGTATATACAGAGTTTTACAGAAAATGCGCCCAAGTCCGAACATGAACCAATTGGATCTATCTTTTGTTAGATCATTAATTAGTGTAGAAATCTCACACAAACCAGGTTTGAGGGGAATTGCCTTATTTTATTGACAATATACCGATTTAAGTGAATATTGGTCGAAATTTGTATATGGGCACTAACAATAAGTGTTAGTATTTAGATTTGATTTGATTACCAAAGTCATATTTAACACCAACAAATTTTTTTGTTAAGGAGCTAAAATCGGTGATAATTTTACCAAAAACAAATGTAAATTTTCATTTTTTTTTTCTGATTAAAAACTTCTGAGTTACTAGTTAAGTTGGAATTTTACAATTTTTTCCTATGATATGAAATTTGTAAAGTTAAAAATTTTTTTGCTACCTCCTATATTACGGGACCGCTTCGAGCTTTTTTTTAACTTTACAAGCCTTTTTTTTTTGGGTACCAAAAAATTTTAAACTTACAATTTTTTTGGTAAAGGGTTTGTTAGTCTAGATTAGAGTTGTCAGTCGATTAAGAATAATTCGATTAATCGATCAAACAAAACCCAACTCTTGTTCGAATAATTCAAAAATGACGATTTTCGAATAACGAATAAATCGATTAATTAATGTCGATTAATCGAAAAATTTTTTTAATTAAAAAATTAAATAAACGCTTAGAATTTGATTTATTCTCATAAATTTTGAAAGATTTTATACAAAATGTAGGAAAGTTAAAATATATTGTAGCCATAGCCCTGGATAGCACATCCATTATAGAATTAGGGGGAGTTATCAAGTTTTTAATAAATAATTTAGAAAAAATTAATAATTCTTTTGCATCAGACTTACTAAAACGTATTAAAATAAGAATTAATGAGAGACATATAAAAGTGTTAAATACGTTAATAATTTTTCTAAATTCTGGAAATTTTCCGAGTAATGAAAGTTTCTTAAAATATTCTCCAAAAAGCGAAACAAAAGAATATGCAAATAAATTATACTCCAGATTATTTTATGTTGAAAGTAATCACAATAATTCAGATAAAAGTATTGAAATAGAGGAAGTTATTAGTAATGAAAATAATAATATTTTATGCGAGTTAAATAATTTAATTCAAAGTATTAAAAATTCAGAAAATAAAAAGGACTTTAGCGATATATCAGCCGATATGGTATATTTGGAAAAATCTGAAAAAAGAACAGAAAAAATAGATAAACTTTTTTATCCGCTTCTTACTATATCACCTACTTCAACAATTAGCGAAAGAGTGTTTTCAAAATCTAATTTAATAAAAACAAAAACCAAAAATCGTTTGAAAGCAAACAAATTAAGTCAACTTTTATTTTTAAAAGATTATTTCTTAAGAACAACTTAAATTGTCTTATTTGACAAAAAGTAAAATCATTTATGATATATTTTGTCTGAATATTTCAAATAATAATTTGTATTTGAATTATTTCTCAACAAGTATTAAAATCGACATACATTAATTAAAAGTGATCTCAGTTATTAAATTTTTAAGTTTTTTTAACTTTTAACTATTTTATTTTTAAGTTTTGTATGCATTTTTTTGTTAATAAAAATTTTAACTTTCTTATTTTAAGATTTTTTATATGAATTGTTTATTGTTTTGTTAATAAAAATATTTTTTAAAATAATTTTTTTATTCGTTATTCTCTTCGATTAATCGAATAAATTTTGATCTTTAATCGTTTGATCGAACGAGGAAAAACAATTATTTGAATTATTCGAACAAAGTTGAAAGTCGAATAATTGACAACTCTAGTCTAGATGTATGATGAGGTAACGTAAGATGAGGTAGGATTTTAGTGGTGTTACAAAAAACATAATTAGGTCAAAATTTCTAGTACTTATCGTACTAGAGAACTTAATAATCTACAAATCAAAAATATTTAATCAAAATCGGTCTAGTTCACTACAGCCGATTTTGTTCTTTAAAAAACATTCTACAATTAAATGGAAATTTCAGTTCATCAAATTTTGTGTCATGAAATTTTAAAAAATCATATGGAGGCTGTTTATTTTTTCTTTAAGCCCCCCCTTAATAAAAAGAATATTTTTAAATATTCGTTTTATTGGTTTTTCATGCTCAACCTTTTGCTCAGGATTAGCCAGTTCTTAGATATTAAAGACATAGTGCGTCTGTATCCATTACTTAAATTGATGCTTAAATTTGTTTACAGTATTTATTTCCAGTCTCGAATATTTCGAAAATGGATCGAAATAATCTGGGTTCACGAGGTCTATTTACTACCCATAAAATTATCTGGTTCCAATTTTCGAATAAGTTAGAGTGGAACTACAGAAAGTACTAAATTAGCGGTTATTCGAATCTTCAAACGCGAATATCTTAAAAACGTTAAACGCTAGAAATATTTAAAGCAGATTTGGAATTAGGAGTACAAAATCTTTTTAGTTCATTAAATAAAGTTAATCCAAATCTTAATCCGGTCTGCAAAAAACAGGGCTATTATCAACTATATTATATGCTATCTACATATAGCCCGAAATCCACATAAATTTGGATTTCAAAATTGATTTGTGTACAGGGTTGTTAGTTGGAAAATTACCCAATTTTCAATGTTGGCAATCGATACCTTTTCAATACCGTTATCCGTTTCAAAACCCTTTAAATTGAATACCGGTACCAATACCAATACCGAAACTCAGTTTTGGTATCGGATACCGGTATCCAAAAACCTTTTCCTTCGGTACCGGTACGTACCGGTATTGAAACGGTTTTTCCTTAAAAACTATGTTTTTTTACAAAAAAAAAAAATATTTAATAGAAAATTTGCAATTTTTTGGTTTTTGTAAATGAAAAATCGTACTCCAAATGCCTCCCCGAAGTCTCATAAAAATAAAAAAAAAATCTTTGGGCTCCCACATCGTGCATTTAGTAAAAATTTCCAAAAAAAGTCATACTTCAACCGCTATGCGGGAGCAGAGGAAAATTATTGATTTTCACGAACATTTTTTGGAGTCATTTAGACTATCAATAGAAACTTTCTGAACCCCTTAGTATAGTTTAATTTTTTGGAGATTTTTATTTAATCAGCGATGTGGGTGCCCAAGGATTTTTTTTGATATTTATAGGACATCGTGGTTCAAAAATTATTAGCAAAACCGTGAATTTCAAATTGGTTTCACCTGCAGTTCACGTGTTGAGAAACCCGTTAAACCAGCTTTAAAAACATTGAAGAGTCAGAAAAATATTTTACAAACTATTTTTGTCACTCACAAATATTTTTACAATTTAACAGAAAAAACTTACACTCGCAAAAAATTTCAAACTCAAAAAATGTTGTAATTTTTTTTCAAAAATGACTAAAAAAAAGTTTTTTACTCAAAATAAAATATTTCTAATCAAAATTGTTAATTTTTCACGTTAGAAAACTAACTATCACTTTGAAAGGGCACTGTGGAGGGTATTCATGGATTCGGCTAGCACCCACTGATCTCAAAAATCTTGTCAAACAAATTTTCAATGTGCCGTTATCCCAGAAAAGCCTGCATTTCATGCAATTTTGATGCAATTTTAATGTTAAGATTTATTTGCTATTTTATTAATTTCTTTCATTATTTTTAAAATAGTTTCAAAATGATTCAAATTAGTGGAATTTGATGATAAATTAAATCTTAAAAAAAAATTAAAAATAATCAAAAAAATTAAAAGCCAAAAATCAAAAAAATGGTAAATTTTAGTTTTAGCCTGAAACAATTTTTGTGCTGATTTGCATTGCATATTATGGACATATAAATTGCGGTGGTCAAGTGGGGATATAATTTTTTTTAATTGCAGAAAGACGAGACTTAAAATTCGTAACCATATTTACCCGAAATTCCACCTTTTTCATACATAAATATTTTTTTGAAAAAGGTGTTCTCTACTGTTAAACAAATGAAATATTTTTATGTCAGAATAACTTCAAAGTCCTGCACTTTGATCAAGGGGATAAAAAATACAATTTTCTCGGCCCGATCCCATTTGTAGGTGTGGTCCGGCAACGTCCCCGCCGACCCCCTAAAAAAACGGTATTTTAATTTTTTCACATTTTAAAGGGTATTTTAAAAAAAATGCTAAAAATAAATACGCAAATACTTGTTTAGTATTAAAATTGAAAAAAATATTTTTTTTTTAAGTTTTTATGCGTTTTTTTTTATATTTTTAGCATTTTATTCGATAATACCGGTACGTACCGGTATCGACGTTTCGGTATCGGTAATACCGTAACCGATTCAACTCAAATACCGTAACCGATACCGAAATAAATAAAAAAAAGATACCAATACCGATATCGATACCGTTATTCGTTTCGATTGCCAACCTTGCCAATTTTATAAATATTTCTAAAAACAATGATTTTTCTTTGCCGGAGCCAATATTTTCAATCCCACTAGTATATGTTGGGACCACAATATCAAAAAATGTGTTTTTATGAAGAGCTGCTTCTTTAAATGCAAGAAAATTAACATTTTTGCCAAGTTTGGGGCCGCCACCATTGAGTGTTTTTCTTTGTTAGGAAGAACAAATTGGTCAACTAAATTGTGCGTTTACCATTTGCAATGGTAAATTTTAAATGAAACATTGTTAAACATTGTTTTTATTAATCTTTTAATAGTTTTAAAAAAATAAATTTTAATTGTTTTTTTACTTTATAAAAAACAACAACAGCTGATAAAAAAATCGTGTGCAGCGTTGTAAAAAAAGCATTAGGGATGATTATTTTGGGAAAACCCATAGTTGTACAATTAAGTAGTAGAAATTTTTTGGATTTTAAATTGCGATTTTACGATTTTCCCAAAATCCAAGTTTTTTTTTGTATGGGATTTGACATTTGAAATCCAAAAAAGTAATTGGATTTACTTGGATTTTCATTGAAATCCCATTTTTTTGGATTTCGAGGCATATGTAAATGGCCTATTACATAAAAATGTTAAAAACCAAAAACATTTTTTGTTTACTTAAAATAAAATTAATTGTATGAAAATAAAACTCTTTTTATTTCGGAGTTTTATTTTTAAAACTCTGTACCGAGTTTTATTTTAAAATTGTAGGAAATTTATTTAAAAATTGAATTAAATTTTTTTGAAAAAAATACTTTTGTTTTTTTTTCATTGAAGAGTTTTAAGTTTTACACATTTCCCTTGTCTGGATTTTACGAGATTTATTGCTAACTCCTATTTTACAAGATTTTTTTTTAGTGTAGCCTCCTGAGTTTTGGCACGAAGATGTAAATAAACAAATTTAGTATGAAAATAAAACTCTTTTTATTTCGGAGTTTTATTTTTAAAACTAGGTACCGAGTTTTATTTTAAAATTGTAGGAAATTTATTTAAAAATTGAATTACATTTTTTTGAAAAAAATACTTTTGTTTTTTTTCATTGAAGAGTTTTAACACAGACTAATACAGACTCGACATAAGTGACAGGTGTCAAAAAAAGTAGTTCTTAACCATATGGTTAATTTTTTCAAATTATTCTACGAATTAGGTTAGAAAGAGAAAGCTAATATAACGCGCCATTAGAAAAATGGATGCCAGATCAGTTTTTGTTGTTTCACTCACTCCTAAGTCGTAGAAAGTGTTGCCATGTTAGCGTAAAACGGATTAAAAACCGCTGTGTTTTCTCCTAAAATTGCTTAGTTTTTCCCCATATTTTTTTATAAAACTCTACTGTCGAGTCTGTATATAGTCTGTGGTTTTAAGTTTTACACTTTTCCCTTGTCTGGATTTTTCGAGATTTATTGCTAACTCCTATTTTACAAGATTTTTTTTTAGTGTAGCCTCCTGAGTTTTGGACCAGCAAGAAAAAGTTCTTCCTTAAATAACTTATTATGCGAACGTGTACACAGAAAATAATATCGTATATTTTATTTTAATTCAAATTTTAATTGTTTTTTTATTTAATTTTAATTAAATTTTAAATTAATATAATTGTTTCTTATTGTTGTGATTAGTTGACCTGTTATTGTTACGTTTTTGCTAAAAAGTATTTTTTTTTATTAAAATTAATAGTAAATAATCAAGCTCGAGGTCTTTATTTTATTTAAAAATCTTCTTTATTTCATTCCTCCAATATTTCGTTATTAATTAAATAACATCCTCAGGGACAGTCTAACATGTAAAAATCAAAATATATATAAATATATCAAATTTTACATGTTAGACTGTCCCTGAGGATGTTATTTAATTAATAACGAAATATTGGAGGAATGAAATAAAGAAGATTTTTAAATAAAATAAAGACCTCGAGCTTGATTATTTACTATTAATTATATTAATAAAAAGGTCGAATAACAACAAACTTATTTTCTTTTAATTTTACTACCTCCGTCCCGAAATATTCTTTACATTTCTATAGATTTTTTTGTCCCAAAACAAATTTTACATTTTATTAAGCAGTGTTTTAGTTAAAATAATAATAGACAAAGTTAAAAAAAACAATCTTATCCTAATCTCGTGTACTTAAATTGTAACAAAATTAATTAAAAATATTTGCCAGATGTACCTATTGCATCCATAATGCATTTATTAAAAACCGTTAAAAGGGCCGCTAGCGTAAAATTTCTTATTTCATACGCCGCATTTTGTAATTATTTTCATCTTTTCGAGCACAGTGGACACCATGCCTGTTTGCAACGTCGAAAACAAGTTGTCTCATTTTTCTGGATGCAGTTTATTGAATCCATTTTGCACGTGAATTGAAAAATTGCAAAACTATAAAGAATTTCTAAATTAGTGATATGTCACGATATGTACACTCTAATCAAAATTTTTTTGAAATTTACCCAATTTATAGTAGGAAACTGGACTCCCACTATAAATTGGGTAATTTTACTCTGAATGTGTAAATTGAATAAATTGACCACTTGTGGTCAATTCAAATAAAAAAGAGGTGAATAAAATATAACAAAAAAAAAAAAAACACGGCGCCAGCCAGCATCGAACTTGCCACCTTCCGATTTGAAAGTACACTTCTTAACCACTACGCTACGGAAGCTTATACTTTTATCTGGCGTTTTAGTTATTTAACATGTGTGTATGTATATTGTTCGACAATTTTATTTACACATTTGTGTGTAAAATATTTGAATTAACGGATGATATTTTTAATTTGCTGTGTTTAATTGGTTTTAAATTATTATACGCATTTAGTGTTTATATCAATACATAATGCGTGCTATCAACAAAAATTTACCCAATTTATAATAGTAAGTTTACATGCGTTTTTTAGAGTGTATTAACAAAAAAAACAAAGCTTTTTCAAAAAATCCTCCATAATCCCAGCCAAAATATAGAAATGTTAAGATTATTTTGGAACGGAGGTAGCATTATTTATTTTGTCTTGCAATATTTCGACCAGACTCTCTGGTCTTTATCAGGGTATATTTAAATAAATAACGCGACAAAAAACTTTCTGACTTCTTTACTGCTTTAATTAAGTAAAAGCAATTAAAGCAGTAAAGTCAGAAAGTGATCCGTCAGTTTAATTTCCCATGTATTTGCTCATATAAGAGCGCTCAGAAAGAGGGATCATTTTCTGAGCGTCTAAAGACTCTTTTCGAACTCAAAATGTACGCTGGGTTGTTTTTTTTATATTTTTTTTTTATACTTGATATTAAAATTTAATTGAAAATATACATATTTGCGTTAATTTTTTATGATTTTAATACTTTTGTGAAAAAAAGTGTTTTCCAGCAATAAACATTAAAAAAAAATATGTGTATATATAGCAACACTGCCTATACCACAAAGTGGTGTAGGGTATAAAAAGGGTTGGCACCTTAAGAAAAAATATCGCTCCTTTACTTGTATAATGTCATAACTCAAAAAATGTGTTTTTTGAGTTAATGATGCAGAATTATTCGTTATATCGTGCTTTATATTGTGTCAAAAGTTTGTATTAATATCTTTTAAACTCACCGTTTGAGAAGAGTACACGCCATTATTACATTTTCTATGTACCGGCCTTTTTCAATTAAAAACCAGTTTCAATAGTAAACTTTGTTTTCTGCAAAATATAATATTTTGAGTTGTGACACTATACAAGTAAAGGAGCGATATGGTCTTCCAGGAAAATCCTAAGTGACAGGAGTTTCGCCAAACGTAAAAATACGGATCAGCTTAATTTTAATAGACAACATTCTTTTAAACAGGATTACTAAATATTTTCGAAAAAATGGCCAATAATTGATGATTTTTTTTTAACATTTTGACAATTTAATAGTTTAAATTTCACAAAAATTTTAACAAATAATTTCTGTTAACCCAAGTAAAAATGTGAAGAATCAGTACTGATCCGAAAAATGGATCGCTAAGATTAGATCAGTTTTATCGGACGGATACAACTTTATCCGAAAAATGGGTTTATCTAATTATATATTAACCCAATTTTCGGATTGACATTGTAACCGTCCGATTAAAACTGATCGAATCTTAGTAATCCATTTTTCGGATCAATACTGATCTTTCAAATCTCGGATCAGAATTGATCTTACTTGGATCAGTATTGATCATTCAAATCTCAAATAAGATGTGATATATAAGAATATATCTAAACATTTTTACTCGGGAAATTACAAAATAACCTAATTTGCAAAAAAAAAGCATATGTTTTAAATTTAGCAAACGGAATAAGTAAAATTACAGAAAAAATCAGTTATTTTCTAAAACTGAATGACAGTGAATTTAGTAAATCTACTAAAAGTTAGCTAAATCAAAAAGAAAATTCTTTTACAGATTTTTCGGCCGTTTTTTTCTTTCTAGTGTATGATTTACTGAATTTTTGTCAGTATTCCGTCATTGTTTTTAAATATTATATAGTAGTATAGTATACCTATGTATAATAAAGCATGTTTACTTACCCAAGTATTTATTGAAAAATTACTCTTAATTGAGTTGATGAAATTAAATAAAAAAATCCGGCGACGATCTTCATTTTGATTAAAATAACCTTTTTATTATTATTTAAATTTAATTTATTTGTTATAATGCATTTTAATGTTATTTATTATAAAAAAAAAAAAAAAAAAAAAACTTCACTATCTTGGCTTAATTTTTTTATTACTATTTTTTGTTATTTATTTATTTTTTAGTTGTTTTAAATTATTTGCAATCTAGAAATGTTTTAAGAAAATCAAAAAATAAACAAAACTTTTGTATTTTTTTATATTATTATTATTATTATTATTGTTATTATTTAGTTTGTGTTCATATTTAATTATATATACATTGTATATCTGTTTGTTGTATTATTATTTTTAAGACTTGTGTGGATGTGGAGCTGGGAAAATGTGGAATATCTTTCAGTACTTTTGATAAAAAAAATTATAAATATGTATGTAGGTACATTTGTATGAATGTAGTACTACATGTGTCAAAATGTATAAAATGCACACACGTAATGTGAAATTATGCATAAACACAAAAAATTGTTGCTTAAATAAATGCAAAATGTATTTTAATTGATCGCGATCGCCACAAAACTGAATTGAACACTTTTTGTGTGTGTTTTTTTTTTTTTTTTTTTTGTTTTAATCTTATTATTTTTTGATTATATTTAGTTTTCGTTTTAAACCACTTTCTGAGACGGCTCGAGAGCGAATAATTGATTTTTAGCACTGAGAACAATATTTAAGACTTCGTTCGGCACACAAAAATTTTAACAGAATTTAAATTGAAAATAATTGAGAATAGCGTAAAATGTAGCTCGAAATGACATAAATAAAAAAAATCTTAAAAATATATAAGTACGTTTGTATGTATGTGTGTCGATGAACAAACATGCATGTGCACATACAGTGTCGGTCAAAATATTTTAAGCAAAAATCACTTTGTGTTTTAAATTACAATATATGTATGTATGTATTTTCCTTCATCGACAATGGCTTCCCGGGAAAAGCGGCCCATCCATACCACAAAAATACCTGCAATTTTTTTTTGTATTCGGTCAATATCTTCGTTTCGTTTTTTGAGGTTTAAGTCTGGCCTTAAATTTTTTTTTCACACAATGAAAATCGATTTTTTTATATTAATTTTATTTTGCTGAATAAGCTTATTAGATTAAAAAAAAAATATTTTGGTCGAACTAAGTTTTCTGCTTCAAAGTGACCTCAAATTTTTTTTTGAAATTTTAGGTGGATTTTTCGCAACATGCTTATCAGCAGGGTAAATCCATAGATACAGCACTCCATTCGTTAGTACAGAGGATAGAGACATCTCTTGAATATAGAGAATATGCCATGGCAGCATTTCTTGATATTGAAGGCGCTTTTAATAACGTGAATACTAGATCACCCATATGTGCATAATTGTTTTTTTTATCGCTCCCCGCTCATTTTCGGTTGAGTTGGGAGTAAAAAATAATATCTATCCAGAAATTGGACTTCTATGTTGCAAACAGACCAAGCAGTTTGAACTTTTGACCTCAAAAATGGGCTAAAAAACCTTTATAGATTAATTTGGCTGTAACTCTTAAAATACAAGTTTTTCGCAATTAACTTGCATAACAATTTTTTTGTAGAATCAAAATGCAAAGATTTTTCTCTCATACTGTTTTGACCTAAATATGTCCGATCGCGGTGTTTTGAGCGATTAAAATCGAAATTTGGGTGAAAACTTTTTTTAAAAAATTGTAGTAAATTTTTAAATTGGGAAAAATTTGAGCTCTTTGCATAATTTAATAGGGTATTGAATGTAGTTTTTCAAAAAAAAAAAAATTTCAAAAATATATCGACCCTTCCATGAAAAATTGCTAAAATCCTACTCTGAACCACAATTTTTTGTCCTCCAACCACGTTATGGGAGTATAGTCACTTTGTCATTGCGTGTTTTACGCATCGAAAGATGAGTATAGGATTCCACATAGCATATATGGGGTATTCCATGCCAAATCGGCCGCTTGGAAAATTTTTAATTTTATATTTTTTCAATTTTTTAGTACCCTTCAAAAACCCATTCCAAGTAAATTTTGAGCTCTTTTTTGACAATCCGTTCAAAAAATATCGAATTAAAAACAAAAAAAAAAGTTTTTTCTGTTTTTTACTTATCACTTCTTTAAAAATGGTCAAAATCCGAAATAATTTGTTGAAATTCTAGTTTTTTCTTCAAAGTGTTTTAATAAAGATTGGAAGACAACAAAAAAAATGCAAAAAAATCAAATAAAAAATTTTAAGAAAATACTGAAAAAAAACACAGAGTGCAATCATATAAAAATCGCATATTAGAACACTTTAAGAAATTTTTAATAAAAAAACAAAAATTAAAAAAAAATGTTGACAATTTTTGAATTTGTTGTGATAAAAATATGGAAAACGATAGTTTTTCTTTTTGAAAATTCGATATCTTTGGAACGGGTAATTTAAAAAATTTGAAAACTAACTTGGATGGGGTTTTAATGGGTTTTAAAAAAATTTAACAATAATTAAAAAATCAAAAATAAAAATTTCCAAAGTGTTCAATTTGGCACTAAATACCCCATATGTATTTAGGGAAATCCTTGACAGATGTTTCGGTGCGAAACTCACGGAATTGAGTTGAGTTGAGTTGAGGGTGGGTTGTACAAGCCTAAAAATAGGTAAATTTTTCTAGGCAAGTCCATGGCGCTCAGACTTAAAATAGTCCATTGTACCGTACCCTGAAAAGAAAGATTAAGTAAAGGTGATAAAAGGTTGAGAAGAAAAAGAAAGAAAAGTGCTTGTTCAGAATTTCTCAGTTGCTTTCACAAACTTGAGAAAATCAGACAAGGGAAGTCCATGGACCGTGTCCATAGACAGAATATCAGAACCCAATATCCGCAGTCTAGCCCTTGAGAACGCTGGACAACAACAGACGTAATGTTCAGTTGTGTCATCATCCTCAAGACAAGCCACGCATAATGGGTCTGATAAGACACCTAATCTCGTCATATGACGAGCACAGGCATTGTGTCCCGTAATTAAGCCAGTAAGTCTGCGACAGTCTATTCTACTGAGGCTGAGTAGATAGTTAGCCACTTTCCTGTCTGGCTTAATCACAAAACGTTTGGTATTCTTGCATGCCAACTCATTTGACCATCTTTCCATGAAAGTTTCTTTCATATGAGAGTTGATCCAACGCATCAGCCATGTCAAGCCAATACCAATTTGAGGTTCCGGATTGTAAGGAATTGTATCAGAGCCAAGATTTGCCAAAGAGTCGGCAATCTCGTTTCCCCGTATTCCCCTATGACCCGGAACCCACAGAAGACTGACGCTATTCCCACATGAGACCTCATTGAGTCTGCGTCTACATTCCTGGACAATTTTGGATGAAGTGACTGGAGATTCAAGTGCAATGAGCGCAGCCTGGCTGTCACTGCAAATACTGATTCTCCTATTAATCCATCCGTTCCCAATTATCCAGGTCTCTACGTCCAAAATAGCAAATATTTCAGTCTGAAATACTGTAGCCATTTTTCCCATAGCAATATAGCATTTGGTCGCATCGTCCAAATACCAGCCAGACCCAGAGCCATTTAAGTTACTGGATCCATCCGTGTAGAAAGTATCCGTGTAATTTTCCAGTAGGTCTGCTGGGTTTCCCCAGTCTTCCCTACTCGGAAATATTACAGTAAATTTCCTACCAAACTCGATGCAAGAGGTTGTACTGTCCAAAGGCATAGAAAACATCGGACAAAGTTCCGATAGCCTATTGAACAGACGACCATGTCCCACATTGTACTCCCCATGCCATGTTCCGCTTTTTCGGAGCCTGCACAAAGATTTAATGGCTTCGCCTTGAATATGTAAGTCCAAGGGAAGCATATCCAACATAGCGTCCAGAGCTGCGCCTGGGGTGGTGCTCATGGCGCCAGTAATTCCCAAGGCAGCCGCTCTTTGTAGTCCGTTTAGCTTGGATCGAATAGTCTTCACCATCGTTCTCGGCCACCAGACTATAGGTCTAATTACAGCTATGTACATCCAATGTACATTAGCAGGTCTTAGACCCCATGTCTTTCCAAAAGCTCGTCGACACTGACAGAAAATCCGAAGTGTCCGTGAAACTTTTTGTTCAACATGTTTTGTCCACATTAGTTTACTATCTAGGGTAACCCCTAAATACTTAACTTCTGTGGACAGTTGAAGAGTTATGCCCTTCAACGTAGGAAGCTGAAGACCCTTATGTTTGGTTCTTCGCGTGAACAACACGAGTGTTGTCTTATTTGGATTGACAGACAATCCATGTCGATTGCACCAGTTGTCCATCAAGTCAATAACGGTCTGCATTTTCTTGCATACCAAGTTAAGTGACTTTCCGGATACTAATGCGCACACATCGTCAGCGTATGCCTGTATGTGTACACCTAGAGCTTGTATTTCAACCAAGAGTGAGTTTACCACAAAACACCACAGCAAAGGAGAGTGAACACCCCCTTGGGGGCAACCTCTACTAACCTCAACCGTTACTTTTGTGCCCCACTCATCTTCAGCCGTCAACAATCTCCTAGAGAGCATAAAATGAATCCACTTGACTAGAACTGGATCCACGCCATGCAATTCAGCCGAAGTTTTCATAGAATCGAAAGTAGCATTATCAAAAGCGCCCTCAATATCAACAAAAACACCCAGAGTATAGTCTTGTTTGTCAATGCCCTTCTCAATATTGACCACAAGATCGTGAAGTGCCGACTCACAAGATCTACCACTCTGATACGCGTGTTGCTGACTATTTAGGGGGCATTCGATTAATGCTACTGACCTAATGAATTTCTCAACCATTCGCTCAAGACTTTTCAGTAGAAAGGATGATAAACTGATTGGTCTAAAACTTTTTGGCAAGGTGTAGTCCTCCTTCCCAGGTTTGGGAATAAAAACAACCTTGACATCGCACCAAGATGATGGAACATACCCATAAGCCAGGCTGGCTCTGAAGATATTTTTAAGAACCTTCACTAGGGTATCTCCACCACTCTTCAACATCATAGGATATATACCATCTGGTCCAGGTGATTTATAGTTATCAAAGGAAGATAAGGCGTACCTGATCGATTCCTCAGAAACTACCCTAGATGCTATATACCAGTTCCTACAAGTAGTATTACCAACAGGACTCTCAATAATATCTGTATTTATCGTTGTCACTTTGCATCCTGGAAAGTGAGTAGATAACAGAATATCATTGACCTCCTGTTGGTTTTTTGTGTAGGTACCATCTGGCTTTCTGAGGGAATCAAGCTTCGCTGAACTATCTTTTTGAAAGATTTTACAGAGCCTTGCCGTATCCCTCGTACCATTTACCTCCTCACAGAAAGTCCTATAAGACTCAAGTTTGGCTTCCCGCACTTTTTTCTTATATTCCTTTTGCATGAGGTGGTAATTGTTCCAGTCAGCATCCTTTCGAGATTTTAAGGCTCTATTCAGAAGCTTTCTTGAACTTTTTCTCAGCTTACCAAGTTCCACGTTCCACCAAGGGACAGAGTTACCTGGTCTGCTTTTCCTTAACGGACAAACAGTCTCATAGCAATCAGTTAAAGTTTTACCCAATTTCTCAGACTCCACTTCAACCGACCCTATACAACTAGGAATTGGGATGGGACGTAATCTTTGATGTAGTAGTTCCTTAAATCTTTTCCAATCCGCTTTTCGAGGGTTTCGGCCCTGTGGGATTGTTGGTTTATCAATCCCAAGCCTAAACTCGATGTAGCGGTGGTCCGACAAGGATACCACATCCAGAACACGCCAATCCCTTATCATTGTACTCGCCTTATTGTTAGATAAGGTAAGATCAATGACCTGTTGTCTTCGTTGAGTGACAAACGTTGGAGAATTTCCAACATTTTGAATCACCAGATTTGAAGACGATTCATATCTCACCAGAGGAAAGGTTGTTCACATACCCTTAATTGTGAAACTTACACAAAACAAAAAAAACTCACGGAATTACAAAGTGAGTATTCGCCTATATTGAGGTTAAATAGTAAAAAAATTAGATTCAGAGTAGAACTTTGGAATTTTTTCATGGAAGGGTCGATATATTTTTGCAAAAAAATTTTTTTTGGAAAACTACATTTAATACCCTAGTGAATTGTGTATTGAGCTCAAATTTTCCCCAATTTAAAAATTTACGAGAATTTTTTAAAAAAAAGTTCTAACCCAAATTTCGACTTTAACCGCTTAAAACACCGCGATCGGACATATTTAGGTCAAAACAGTATGAAAGAAAAATCTTTGCATTTTGATTCTACAAAAAAATTGTTATGCAAGTTAATTGCGAAAAACTTGTATTTTAAGAGTTACAGCCAAATTAATCTATAAAGGTTTTTTAGCCCATTTTTGAGGTCAAAAGTTCAAACTGCTTGGTCTGTTTGCAACATAGAAGTCCAATTTCTGGATAGATATTATTTTTTACTCCCAACTCAACCGAAAATGAGCGGGGAGCGCAGGGCCGGGTTAAGGTATGCCGGGGGCCCTGGGCACACAAGTATTTGGGGGCCCCATTGGAAAAAAAAAGAATTAAAATCGAATGACAAGAAAAAGTTTTTAAATTTATATTTATTATAGTTAATTGGTACAAATTCAATTCATGTTATTAACTGTTTTAAGAAACGGAACCTACACAAAAAAAAACAAATAAGAAAATTATAGTCGGTCAAGACCGACCATATAATACCCTACACCAGTTTCCCGGAAAATGGGTCCCAAGTTCAAACATGGACAGATTAGATCTATATTTTGGCAAATCTTTAATAAGTGTAAAAAGCACTCACAAATCAAATTTGAGTGGAATAGGCTTCTTTTTGTTGACAATAAACCGCTTCAACTGAATATCGGGCGAAATTTTCACATGGGACCTAGGTCCAAAAATGGTCCGATGATAATCAGATTTGATAAGGTTATTAAAGTACGCGATTAACATATACAAACAGAATTTTAATTAAATATTTTCTATTTTCATGAAATTTGAGAGATTTATGTGAAAAAGGTGGTTTGTATGGGGGCTACAAGAAGAACTGGTCCGATTTCTTTAAAATTCGGAATGGTGATTTGTGTGTATGAAACATGATTACCTGCCAAATTTCGAAAATATACCTATTAAAATGCGGCTATTAGAGTCATTTGAGCCACAACTAAAGTCATTTGAGCCACAACTTTGTATGTGGGCTAGGTCTAAATATGGACCGATTTTTTTCAATTTCAATAGGCTTCGTCCTTGGGCCAAAAGAGGCTTAAGCACAGACTAAAGACAGGCTCGACAGTAGAGTTTTATAAGAAAAAATGGGGAAAAACTAAGCGATTTTAGGAGAAACCAGAGCGGTTTTTAGTCCGTTTTACGCTAACATGGCAACACTTTCTACGACTTAGGAGTGAGTGAAACAACAAAAACCGATCTGGCATCCATTTTTCTTATGGCGCGTTATATCAGTTTTCTCTTTCTAACCTAATTCGTAGAATAATTTGAAAATATTAACCATATGGTTAAGGAATACTTTTTTGACACCTGTCACTTATGTCGAGTCTGTATTAGTCTGTGGCTTAAGTTTCAAATTTCAAGTCAATACACTAAGAAAAAAAAATTCTCAAATCAAGCAAAAACAATCTCATATTGAAAATAAAACAGTGACGAAAGTCAACAAACTTTGTTTTTTCTCAATTTGAAAATATTCATGGACGCTTTTAATATGACTTGAGTAACAAAAAACATTTTAAAAATGAAGTGATAGAACCTTGATATGAATATGTTTTATTTTTAAATCAACGGTGCCCATAATCAAATTAAAATGACAGTCATGTTCAATTTAAGATTGACCATTATAATTATATAATTTTCTTTATGCTTATCTCTTGAAATTTTCTATTAAAATAAAACAATTAAAATTTTTTATTTGTATATTTTTTTATTTTACCACAAAATAATTAAAAAGGCACATTTGTACTTAATAAATAATATATCGTCGCTGCTCTGAAGAAAACACTTATGTAATTTTCAAAAAAAATTAAAGATGACCCACAAATTTGCTTAATTTTGTCCTTTCGCAGGATTTAAAGTAATACATATTTACAAGTTTTTTTTAAATAATATTGCAATGTTCTATTTCCACTAAGGTGACTTATAAAAATCACCTAAAAGTTCGCAACCTAGCTTATCTTTAGGGCTTTTAAAAAAAAATTAAATACACACAGGTATTTGCGTAAGGTAAGCGACGGTATAGAAAAAGAAATCACATAATGTAAAGGACATATTCCTGGAGGTCATTTAAAGTTGTTGATCCCCTCCTGGACTCTGGTAATTCATATAAATTTGCCCTTTCAAAAATTTTCTATTCCTTTTCACTGTTTTTTATACTTTTCATTTCACTTTTTTAAACTTTTCTTTTCACTGTTTTTTATACTTTTCATTTCACTTTTTTAAACTTTTCTTTTCACTGTCTTTTTAAACATAATTTTTAACACAAATTTCGTTAGTGTTTTTATTTCAATTACTTATTTATTGTTTTTTTTTTAAGATTTGTTTTCACTAATGTTACACCTCGATATTTTTTTAATATAATTTGAAGCGTCATTGTTAAAATTGTTTAAAACTCATTTTTAAAATGTTTATTATCAAAATGATGATTTTCAACATGGCGGCACCATAAAATGAAAAGGAGTTCTTTAATACTTACTTAATTTTAAAATGGAAAATTTTAAAATTAATACCGAAACATATTAAATTTTAAAAAACTCAACCTCATAATTAAATTTTTTTTAAAAAGCTTTAGGCTTTTAAAAATGAGTATGAAAATTTTTGATTTGACTACGATTTTTTCCCTCAGTGTAGATTAAAAATTGCGACCTGTATCGTGTTTACACCGTTTACATGGACAGACGGACGGACGGACATCGCTAAATCGACACAAAAAATGATTCTTAGTCTATCGGTATACTTGAAAGTGGGTCTAGGACCAATATTTCGGGTAGTTACAAACATCAGCACAAACTCATTATACCCTGTACCACAGTGTGGTGTAGGGTATAATAAATAAATAAAAAACAAAAAAATAAAATTAAAAATTATACTCAGCCTTATTGTTAACTCAACCGACTAATGGCGTTTTCTTTTCTGGAAAAAATAAAAAATATTTTTTGTAAGCGAATATGTTATACTTTCTACTTCTGGGGCCCCCCTTGAGGTCGGGGCCCTGGGCACGTGCCCAGTGTGCCCTAAGGGTTAAAGCGCTACTGGGGGAGCGATAAAAAATACACTTTTGCACATCCCATACATTTTGTGGGTGCTCTAGTGAATACGGAGTCAATAATTGATGCGATGAACAGTGCATCTATTAGTCACTGCATAATCATGTGGGTTAAGCGAATGCTTTCCAATCGGGAAATTACCGCTGAATGGGGTCATGCTAAGGCCTCACGTTACGCGACTAGGGGTACACCGCAAGGCGGAGTCTTATCACCTTTACTCTGGCTGTTAGTGGTAGACCCTATACTGAAAAAATTGGGAACTTCAACCATCGCTTATGCGGACGACGTCGTAATATTGTCCTGTGGGAAATATCCGGACACGATAACCGATTTACTTGAAGGGTCACTGAAGATGGTATGGAAGTGGGCATCAGATAACGGACTCAACGTTAACCCGAAAAAGACCGAAATAGTTCTTTTTACGAGAAAGTATAAGATCCCAAATTTTAGGAAGATTCGTGTCGGTGGAGTTGAGATTCCACAATCCCCTCATGCGAAATTTTTAGGAGTGATTTTGGACAGTAAGCTCTCTTGGAAAATGAACACAGTTGAGAGAATAAAAAAGGCTAACAATGCTTACTACGCGTGTAAGAAAATGTTCGGTAGTACCTGGGGTTTAGAGCCTAGAGTTACGTACTGGATTTATACTTCAGTAGTAAGACCAATCTTACTATACGGAGTGTTAGTCTGGTATAAGGCACTTGAAAGGGATGTGATACTAAAGCAGTTTCAAAGACTTCAACGGCTTATGGGATGTAGTATTACAGGAGCTTTGAGAACAGCATCGGCCAACTCTATTGACGCCTTATTTTTTTTATACCCTCCACTCTAGTGATAGAGGGTATATATAAGTTTGTCATTCCGTTTGTAACACCTCGAAATATTGGTCTAGGACCCCATAAAGTATATATATTTATGATCCTCGATCGATTTTAAGTCGATCTAGCGATGTCCGTCCGTCCGTCCGTCCGTCTGTCTGTCCGTCCGTAGAAAACACGCTAACTTTTGAAAGACTTTACAGAGGCTACTGAAGTTTGGCATATATGTTTGTCATTTACCTGGTCAGGTTGGTATTGCAATCCAGCCAAATCGGTCCAGTGGTTCAAAAGTTATGAGCAAAAGAGTAAATTTCGGCATTTAAAATAAAAATATATCGAGATAAAAACCACGATAACTTTCGAAAGACAATAATGAGACTACTGAAGCTTGGCAAGTATCTTTGCCGTTCCACGGGTCTGTCTGGTGTTAAATTTCAGCTCAATCGGTCCAGTACAATCGGTCCAGTTCAAATATCAAGAAAAATTTATTCTAGATGTCAAGAAAATTCAAGCTTTTTTTCTAAATGTCAAGCATTTTACCATTTTCGATCTGGCAAGCCTATGTGTAGGGCATAAAAATTAAAAATTTTTATAGTAAGCCCCCAATAAAAGCTGGATTTTTTTGCTAACGTGTATAAATTATCCCATACAAATTTGACGTTTTTTAACTATATACGGCAAATTTATGTCAAATTTGTATGGGATAATTTATACACGTTAGCAAAAAAATCCACCTAGGTTAGGTTAGGGTGGCGGTGTCCGATTGACACCTCGCATAGACCTCTTGGTCCATAGCGGTACCACAAAACTTTTTTCCGCTAGCGGTGCAAGTTAAACACGTTCAAAGTCATTGCGAGCGAATCTTTTCAATATCCTAAGATCCATTTGCGTTATATCCTCCAAAGTACCGAAACTTATCTGACCGGTAATGGATCGGCGACTCCTTGCCACAGCTGGGCAGTGACAAAGTATGTGTTCTATCGTTTCATCTACTCCTGGTGAAGCGCATCTTTTACAACTAGCGTCTGAAGTAAGTCCAATATTCTTGGCATGGATGCCGATAAGACAATGACCAGTTATTATCCCAGTCAGAGCTCGGCATTCCCTTCTCGTAAGTGATAGTAGATATTGAGTTTTCCCTTGATCATAAGTTGGCCACAAAGTTCTGCTGATTTTGCATGTTGTCAGTTCTCTCCACCTCCTGTTTGCCTTTGCAACATTGATGGAATTCCGTTTAAATTTATAGTGTTGAAGTGGTGGTAAAACTGGCACCATGGTACCTAAACCATCAGCTCCAAGTTTTGCGAGTTCATCTGCCTTTTCATTTCCCTGTATTCCGTTGTGTCCTCACTCTTATAAATTTTTGTTGAAATTTACCCACTTTATTGTAGGTAACTGTTCTCCTACAATAAAGTGGGTAAAAATACTCTATGTGTTTAAATTTCAACATTTGCACACAAAGTGTGTACAACTAATAAACATTTTGTGTGTATACCAACAAGTTTACTGCTTTCAAAATTCTCTGGCAGTACACACAAAATGTGTAATTTTAGCTTATTTGTGCTCAAAAATAGATCTAAAATGTTCAAAATTGCATCTTAAATGTTTTCTTTTACATTTAAAGTGTTTGATTTTTAACAACCTACAAAAATTTTTATTCCTATAAAAAAATAAAACCAAAAATGCATTTTTTATGATTTTTATAGTTTTTATTTAAACTTAAATGGAATTAGGTGTAATAGTTATATATAGGGATGAGATTTCCATGCAAATGCATGTTTTTTGTCGGTAGTCTAAAAACGATATCGACCAATTATCTTTCCGAATCAAGAAATTTGCGTTAAAATGGCATCGATTTGTTTTTGTATATTTTTGCATATTTTGGTGAAAATGCATATTTTTGCATATTTGAGTTTTAAATGCATATTTTGTGCATATTTCCAACTTTTAAGTGCATATTTTTGCATATTTTGGCATAAATTAGCAAAAACACAAATTGAAATTTATTTGTTTCAAAAACTATTTTAAATTTTAAAAATTTATTTTGGAAATAAGAAAAATTATTTTTTTTTCTTTAAAATTTTTTTTACAGATTGTCTTAATTTCTAAAAAATCTTGATTTTATAAAGATTTAAATGTTACTATTTAAACCCGGCGTTTCTTTTTGCTTTTTAAGAAGTTTTTCCTATGAAAACAAAATTTTTATTGCACAAATTTTATTTTTTAGTGCATATTTTTAGGTTTTTTAGTGCATATTTTGAATTTTTTAGCGCATATTTTAAGCGCATATTTTCGATTTTTTAGTGCATGAAAATCTCATCCCTAGTTATATATAATATTCATAAATTATAATTCAGATGCAGTTTTTTTTGTGTTTATAAAATTATTCTTAACAAAAACAAAAGATCAATAACAAAAGAAAAATTACACGTTAACATAACTACATTAAAGATGAAATTTAAATGTAAAATAAAAAGGAAACACTTGTTTCAGTTGTTCTATTATATCCACCTTTCCATTAGTACTTAAGAGAAGTATGAATATAAACATTTTTTGTGAGTCGCCGTTTCTAAAAATATATAAAAAGTTAAATTTAATTGTTTTAACCAATATAATGCAATCATTTAAGAAATCAAATACTTACGAGCAGTTGCAACTTTTCATTTCATTATTTGTTGTCCCAAACTGCAAGTAGAAAAAAATTCATATTACTAGCGAAATATTTCTGATATTAAAATCATACAAGCGAAAATTATCAGAATCTGAGATATTTCTCTACAGAAAATTCTCAGATTCTGAGAAGTTTTTTCTATTGCAAAATTCTCAGAATCCTTGATTATTTTTCTATAGAAAATATATCAGAATCTGAGACATTTTGCTAAAAAAAATTCTCAGAATCTAAGATATTTTTCTATATAAAAATTCTCAGAATCAGAGATATTTTTTTTTATGGAAAAATTCTTAGAATTTTTTCTATTGAAAACTTCTTAGAATCTGAGATATTATTTCTATAGAAAAATTCACAGAATCTTAGATATTTTTTTTAGAAAAATTCTCAGAACCTGAGATATTTTTCCTATAGAAAAATTCTCAGAATCTGAGATATTTTTTCTGCAGAAAAATTCTCAGAGTCTGAGATATTTTTTCTATAGAAAAATTCTCAGAATCTGTGTAATTTTTTCTATAGAAAAATTCTCAGAGTCTAAAATATTTTGTATATAGAAAAATTCACAGAATCTGAGATATTTTTTTTTAGAAAGTCAGATTCTGAAAAAATTTTTCTATAGAAAAATTCTCAAAATCTGAGATTTTTTTCTATAGAAAAATTTTCAGAATCTGAGTTATTTTTTCTATAGAAAATTCTCAGAACCTGAGATATTAGTTCTATAGAAAAAATATCTATAGAAAAATTCTCAGAATCTTAGATATTTTTCTATAGCAAAATTTTTAGAATCTGCGATATTTTTTCTACAGAAAAATCTGAAATATTTTTGCTATAGAAAAATTCTCAGGATCTAATGAATTTTTTCTATTGAAAAAGTCTGAAATATGTGTAATTTTTTCTATAGAAAAATTCTCAGAGTCTAAAATATTTTGTATATAGAAAAATTCACAGAATCTGAGATATTTTTTTTTAGAAAGTCAGATTCTGAAAAATTTTTTCTATAGAAAAATTCTCAAAATCTGAGATTTTTTTCTATAGAAAAATTTTCAGAATCTGAGTTATTTTTTCTATAGAAAATTCTCAGAACCTGAGATATTAGTTCTATAGAAAAAATATCTATAGAAAAATTCTCAGAATCTTAGATATTTTTCTATAGCAAAATTTTTAGAATCTGCGATATTTTTTCTACAGAAAAATCTGAAATATTTTTGCTATAGAAAAATTCTCAGGATCTAATGAATTTTTTCTATTGAAAAAGTCTGAAATATATATATTTTTTTCTATAAAAAAATTTTTTTAGTCTGAGATTTTTTTTATAGAAAAATTCTCAGAATAATAGATATTTTTTCTATAGAAAAATTCTCAGAATTTGATATTTTTTTCTATAGATAAAATATAAGAATCTAAAATATTTTTCTATAGAAAATTTCTCAGAATCTGAGACATTTTTTCTATAGAAAATTTCTCAGAATCTGAAACATTTTTTCTATAGAAATTTTTTCAGAATCTGAGACATTTTTTCTATAGAAAAATTTCTCAGAATCTGAGACATTTTTTCTATAGAAAATTTCTAAGAATCTGAGACATTTTTTCTATAGAAAATTTCTCAGAATCTGTGACATTTTTTCTATAGAAAATTTCTCAGAATCTGAGACATTTTTTCTATAAAAAATTTCTCAGAATCTAAGAAATTTTTTCTATAGAAAATTGCTCAGAATCTGAGACATTTTTTCTATAGAAAATTTCTCAGAATCTGAGACATTTTTTTCTTTAGAAAATTTCTCAGAATCTGAGACATTTTTTCTATAGAAAATTTCTCAGAATCTGAGTCATTTTTTCTATAGAAAATTTTCTTTCTAAAAAAATTTCTCAGAATCTGAGACATTTTAGATTGTGACATATTATTTTTAGAATACTTTTAATAATCTGAAACATTGTTTTTAGTTCTCAGAATCTGAGTAATTCTTAGAGTCTGAGAGATTTTTTTTACAGAAAAATTTTGCATATTGATTATTTTTTGAATCTGTTACATATTCTGTATAAAAAAACTCTCTGAATCAAAGACATTTTCTGATTTTGTAAAATTTCAAAAGTCTGAGATGTTTTGTATAATATTTCTTTAATGATAATCTCACAGAATCTTAGATATTTTTGTAAAGAAAAATTTTCAGATTCCGTGATATTGTTTCTGAAAAAACATTCAATATGATGATGATTTACTTACCTTTATGATTTATAATTGCCAAATTCTTTTACACCAACAAGATTTCTAAATTACTGATATTATTGCGTCTGATTTTCGCTGAAATTTATAAAAATGTAAATGCGGCTATTGCATTTAAAAGTAACTTTAAATATTCGCATACATCTCACTTTTATTATTATTTTTATCGCGCTTTTTTATTTTATTTGCAAGAGCTAGAAATTTGTGATTTTATTTCTCTTTTTCTTTTAATTTTTATTTGACAATTTCAATTATTTTTTTTTTTAAATTTCGAAAATTAAACACAAAATGCTCACTATACACATTAAATGTTTAATTTTAAAAGTCTTGTGTTTATTTTTCAACGAATATATTTATCAACACACAAAATACTGTATAATGTGCGTAATTTTAAAATTTTTGTGTTTAAATTAGATTTTTGAACACTTGGTGTTTAATTTTAGGCGTTGTGTGCTATTTTACATAGAAATTTACCCACTTGATAGTAGTAATTTTACAACGATTTTTTAGAGTGCTGGTACCCATAATAAATTAACCTGGTTGTGTAGACACAGCATCTGCAAGTTCTCGTAACATTGTAAAACTATTTTAGATTTAATATAATATCCTTGAAGAGCCTTCAAGGCGGCCTGACTATCTACGTAAAAATTTATGGTTATTCCCTTGGTTTCCCTGATATGTTCCACAGCTTTAGTTATGGCAACTATTTCAGCCTGAAATATGCTCGAGTCCAAAGGTAGGTTAAAAGAAAAGTTCTGGTTTTGTTCCACGTTCGTAAAACCCGCGCCTACTCCATGCGTTTGTTTGGATCCGTCGGTAAAGATATTTACGGTGTCTGCAGGGGTGTCCTGCCAGTTAGACCAATATTCTCGAGTTGGAAATCTTATTTCATATTTCCGGTCGAAAAATAGTTTGGGCACTAAGTAATCCGAATCAATATTATTTATATTGTCCATGTTACTGTGTCCAAAATTGCGAAACTTAAACCAATTTGACTCTTTGAGTCTAAGGCAAGCCTTGTAAGCTTCACCTTTCGCAAAAACGTCAATTGGTATAAGGTGCAATAAGGCGTCAATAGAGTTGGCCGATGTTGTTCTCAAAGCTACATCCCAACTTTGAGGGTGCTGTGGCTTAGTGGTTAGCGCGTTGGACTACTAGCCAGCAAGCCTGGGTTCGATTCTCAGCTCAGGCAGACCAACATTTTTTTCAATTATTTATTAGTTTCTATTTATAACTAATATCTATCGCAGCACCCTCCTTCGTTGATATATAGCACTAAAAACGTCAACGAAGTAAAATAATAAAATAATGGCTATAAACACAGCTTCAAAAATAATTCGCCAGATCAATAACAGATGGCGATGCAACAACTGTACTCAAAATTATCAACACGCGCAATTACAGTGTTGCCATACTGAAGCCCTTCTATCTTTCAAATCTTTCATCTCTCTTCTATCCCCTTTCCGAAAGAAGCATCACGGATACATTGGTAATTGATAGGCAGCATTGCCTGAGTGTTGCTTCTTTTTAAAAAAAAAAAAAAAACAAGTCGAAAAGTTAAATTCGACTTTGCCGAATCTATGAATACCCTCCACAATGCATTTTTTTTAAAGTGTAGTACATTTTTTAACGTGAAAAAATTAACAATTTTGATTGGAAATATTTTATTTTGAGTAAAAAACTCTTTTTTTGTATTTTTTTTTTTTTTTTAAAAAAAGAAAAATTATTATTTTTTTTTTGGAGTGTAAAATTTTTTCGAGTGTAATGTTTTTTTTACTGCAAAAATATTTCTTAGTGAATGCACGTACGTATGTACACAAAATATTGTCATTTTTGTAAAAAAAAAAAAAAAAATTTTTTTTTTTAGTGTAAAATTTTTTTTGAGTGTAAAATTTTTTTCGAGTGTAATTTTTAAGTTACCAATGCTTTTAAAGCTACGTTCACAATGTGGGAGTCACTCCACTCTCGGCCACAGATTGAAATGTTAACTGTACAAAATGCAGAGTGGAGTTCTGTCACATTGTATTTGTCAGTTTACTTACTTGTCTCATAATTTGGTAAAATTATTCCACTAAATTTAGTTTACGTTTGAAATAATATTTTTTTTTACGTTTTAAAATATTTTATTTCATTTTAAATTGTTTTAATATAAAATTTTTTGATTTGTTTATTTTTTTTCAATGACATTATTAGTGATGGCACTTTTACAGGGGTGTATTTTTTCTCTGTTAACGGTTAACATACCTCTGTTAACTCCAGATTGGAACTCCAGAGTAGAACATGTTTGACTCTGGAGTGGATTGAAAAAGGATAGACAAATTCAAAAATATGAAAGTGCAAAAGGGAAGGATATAAAATTTTCCACAGATTGGAGTACTCCAACATTGTGAATGCGGCTTAAAACTAAAACAGTTTAAAAAGCATTGCTTTAAAATTAAACAAGTTTGAAAAGCATTGTTTAGTTACCACCAATGCTTTTAAAACTTGTTAAAACACGTGGCATTTTAGATGAAACTAATCTGAAATTCAGGGTTTTGCTTATAACTTTTGAGTCCAGACGTTGCCGGTCACCTTAGATCCCTTAGGTACAGCTTTCTCGTCAGGCAAGCGCAATCTTTTACCAGACTTCAATGACTAGGCCGAAACAGCGCTCTGCTCGGAGAGCTTCGTTCCATCGAGCTGGCTTAGTCTGCCAATTATTTTCAAACAAAGCCTTCTCTGGTTGTGCCTGACCTTGATGGCTTAGGTTTCTTTTTCTTTTTGCCACCAATATTGGGCTGAGCACCCCTACCAGAATCAAGGCCGGACTTCGAGGTCGCAACCTTAAGACCAGTGCTACACTAAAAAAAAAACTGTAAAGTTAGCAAAAAAAGCTTGTAAACCTACAAGAAAATTCGCTGATTTTGAACCCACAATTTTTTTGGTAAAGTTAGCAAAAACGTTTTGCTAAAAATTAGTTAACTGAAATTATTTTTATTTCAACTTAGTTCATACACATTTGAGGACCCCATTGGGTTCGGACCCGATAGGTCCAGACCCCGATGGGCTTAGACCTAGTTGGGTTCCTTAAAAATCGTCAGAGTTTTTGATCTAAAATTAGTGTCCGTTTCGCTCTACCTTGCTTAGTTTTTGAGATACGTGATTTTAGGGGACCACCGGGGTTTTGAGAATTACAAAACTCGATAACTTCAAAAATATTACTCGGAGAGCTTTTGAGCGGTCTTGTTCTACGTGTTGAGAGCTACAAAAATGCTTTTGGACTTTTTGTTGTGTCGGCAATATTTACCGAGATATGAGTATTTTAAAATTTTCCGGAATGCTAACTTTTTTGGATCCAAAGTTAGGACCCATTAGGGTCCACACATGTGAAGAGGACCGGCGATACCATGGAAAGCTCGAGAACCAAAAATGGCCACCGTTTTGCTCTATCTGGCTTAGTTTCCGAGATAGCGCCATTTTAAGTTTTCTGAAAATAAAAAAAAATTTACCATTTATTTTTGCTAATATTAGCAAAAAAGCTTGTAAAAACTTGGTCATCTTAATTTTAAATTTAGCAAAAAAAATTTGTTCAAATTTTGTTTAAAATTGCTAATGCGCTAAATGAAGTTTACAAGATATTTTTGCTAACATGCTAATCTCAACTAAAAATTTGCTAAAAGTTAGCTAACCAGCATTAGCAAAAAAAAATTAGTAAATCTACTAATGTGTTATTTTGAGTGTAGGACCAGCACCAGTCGGTGAGGAAGAGCCTCGAATTAAATAGTTTTCCTAGATCAATTCGCGTTTTCGCACTATAAAAAAAATTCACTCCAGTCAGAAAGATTCCCGTGTCTCTCAGGTTCCCGTGTCTCTCAGGTTTTTTAAATCAATTCGCGTTTTACGCGAAAAATGCAAACAAAAGATAATGTTAAATTGTGTTTCACAAAAGAAGTGTGAAATAAGTCGATAAAATGTAGAAAATTTACTTTTGAGAAAAATAGTGTTAATAGATGTGTTCAGTAAAATTTAATGACGGTTCTTTTCTTGGAATATATTAACCCTCTATCTGCAATTTTTACGAGGAAGGTCTTTCACAGGGCACCCACCGATTGTCCTGAAACTTGAATATGGGAATGAGGGGCAATATAAGAGTTACCTGTTTTTCTTAGCTGCCCAATCTCAAATTTAAAAAAGGGTTGCCACCCTATGAAAAAATAAGGGCTTTCGGGAAAATCCGTATAAAAGCCGAACTAACAGGAATTTCGCCAAACGAAAAAATAAGGGTCAGCTTAATTTTGATAGATATTCTTATATATGATTTTGGCAGTCGTACACATTTACATCTCCATATAAACTACCCCAATGATTATAAAGTTTTAACAATAACGAACATACATTGGATAGGCCTTCAAAAAACCTTTCGACCTGTATAAAATGTTCATATATTTTCTTTTGAAGAAATGGGAAAAATCCTCAAAAAACGAAAAAAATACAGCTATAAAAAAAAACAGGTGATTTAAAGCAGTTAATTGATCTTTTACGAATTACAATTGATCTTTTACGAATTACAATTGGAATATTCGAATTACAAATGGAATTTTCAAATTACAAACAGAATCTTCGAATTACATATGGAATCTTCGAATTACAAGTAGAATCTTCGAATTACAATTAATCTTTTACGAATTGCATCTGTAAATGGTGTAGTTCAAGGTAAATTTTTGTTTTTGTTGAACAGTTTGTAAACGAATCGTTTTGATCATATTTAAAAAAAATGAGGAATTATAATTAAAAGAAAAACGAAAAAATATAAATAATTTCTGTAAAAAAAAACATAAATGCTGAGAAATCGTGCCAAAACAGTAGAGAAAGCTAACGCCTAATAACAAAATTTACCAAAAAAAAATTTAACGACCGAACTGAAAGATCAAAATGAAGTAATGACCAATTGAGCTAAATGAACGAAAATACCTAAAGGAGCTAAAATGAACGAACGAGATAAACCGCTCAGTTAAGTGAATAGTTCAATTGAACTAGTTCGTTCGTGAACGACACAATTCTAGAAAATTTATTGGAAAAGAACAATTAATACTTACTACACCAACAACTTCCATGAAGTAACTGCAATAATTTTCAAAGTGAGTCTAAAGAGCCGTGTGTGATTGTTAGAGATATTTTGACCGACACTGTATGTATGTACCTATGTACGTACACATGTATTCACTTTTTATATACATATACATATATGTATGTACGATATGTATATTTATTTATTATTTTTTGTTGATGTTGTGGCTTTTGGCAAAAACAATGACAAAAGAGACAACAACGCATTTAATGCTTCGGTTTGGAACCAAACGACTGATGGCTGTTGGGTTTGTTGGTTAGTCGGCGGGCAGGCAGGCATGTATCTTATAGGTACATGTGTACATAGGTACTCCACCAACCATCATAAACAATCAAGATACTCAATGAAGTACTAACGATAATATCAGAATACAAAAATCAATTTATACCGACCAATTTCAGTCGGCATACATATGTATGTATGTATGCATGTACATAAGGGGTGGGGTAGTGCACGAGTTTTGGAATTCGATACGCTACACGCTCTAATTTTGAGAGGTTCGCAAAAAAATGCATGAGCCAAAAAGTGGGGGTAAATGGTACCTTATCGGCGCCAAAGTTTGATGCAAAGGGGTGAAAATCCACAAAAAGCCCCAAAGCTGCCCCTGAGACGTCCCTAATGGGTAAAATGTTAAACCGATCCCTAATTATTTTTGCTCCCTAGCCTTTTTTCCAAAAATACCTTAGCTCTTACGCCACTTCCAAAGAGGGCTCCCATACAAAAATAACACTTTTATAAAAATTTGAACCACCGCTCTTACTGTCCCAAGGTTGCCCCTAGATAAATCAAATGTATGACCAACCCACAATATTTTTTCAACCTCAACATTTTTGTCTACCTCTATCAATAATCCTTAAGGTGGTCCTTATACAATTTTTTTTTCATAAATTTGTGTTATTATATCAGCTCGTAGTGGTAGAGGGCCAAAGCAAATTGACCGTTCTTATTGTCACAAGATTGTCTCTAAAGGAGTCATACTGTCCCAAGGGTGCTAAATGTTTGACCAACATTTTCTCAAAACAAACCTACCCTCTTTCTCAAGTACGTATCCTGCTTTTATGTTTGGGGGGGTGGTGTTATTTCATCATTAGTTACGATTTTTTGGGCATACCAATGGCTTACTATACACAGAAAAAATTAAAAAAAAAATATTTGTAAATTTTTAATACTATTGAGTAAAAAATTACTTAATTTTGCACCAGTAAACGATTTAATAGTATTGAGTAAACTTTTAATAAAAATAAAAATTTATTTAGTAAATTTTTAATTGACACAATTAAAACTTTACTCAAAATTTTTCGTTTGTTTTTAAGTAACTGTTTATTTGTGTCAAGTAAAAATTTACTTAAAATTTATTAATTTATTTTTTTTAAAGTTTAAAAAAGTTTTAAATTTTTTACAAAAAAAAATCAAAAAACTTGTTTTTCAAATATTACCAAACATATTAATGTCTCAAAGACATAGGAAAATTTTATAAAGACGATTACAAACTTTCATATACATATGAGGCATTCCACACCAAATGTCCCGCTACAGAAAAACATGTGTCCCGTAAATTTCGGAATAGATTGTTTGGATAGCCCTATATGAAACTAAGAAAATTGCGTTTTTGGTTTTTCAAATTTTCAAAAACTGGACTTAGCAGGCGTGGTCAAATATTGGAAAAACGGTAAAATTTGTGGCGAGTTGCCTTGATTAAATATTTATCACATTAAAACGGAATGCACCACAATGTCAAAAATTTACATTCTTATATAGTTTTGTATGGGCTATCGATTAAAATTTTTTTTTTGCAAAATTTTCAGATCCCGTTCTGAAATTTTCCATTTTTAAAAAAAGTCAATTTATCAAAAATCCGGCCACTTTTTTTTCTTTTTTATTTATTTTTTTTAAAGTTTAGAGGTTTGTCCATCAACACAAAAAAATTCAGAAACACGTTCATCGTTTTTTTCGAGAAAATCGCATTTGAACTTTAAATTTCATAACAATTTTGTTATTTGCTTGTATTTCTTTGTTTTAAAGATGCGAATGAGTAATATTAATTGCATAAATATTCGTCATACGCTCTGTTGACACAAGAAAATACAAGCAAATTACTAAATTCTTATGAAATTTAAAATTCAAATGCGATTTTCTCGAAAAAAACGAAAAACTTGTTTCTGAATTTTTTTGTATGGATGGACAAACATCTAAACTTAAAAAAAAAAATTTAAAAAAGAAAAAAAAAGTGGCCGGATTTTTGATAAATTGACTTTTTTAAAAATGGAAAATTTCAGAACGGGTTCTGAAAATTTTCCAAAAAAAAAAAAATGTAATCGATAGCCCATATAAAATGTATAAGAATGTAAATTTTTGAGATTGTGGTGCATTCCGTTTTAATGTGATAAATATTTAACCAAGGCAACTCGCCACTAATTTGATAATTTTTCCAATATTTGACCACGCGTCCTAAGCCCAGTTTTTGAAAAATTGAAAAACCAAAAACGCAATTTTCTAAGTTCCATATAGGGCTATCCATACAACCTATTCAGAAGTTTACGGTACACATGTTTTTCTTCGCTGGACATTTGGTGTGGAATGCCTCATATACAAAAAACCATAAACTAAACAAAAATTCAAAAAACTATGAGAGGTAGAAAAAAATTAAAAAAACTATTAAATTTTTATTAAATTATTTACTTAAATTCTTTATTAAATTTTTGAGTAAACTTTTAATTGAGTCAGTTAAAAAATTACTTATTTTTTTTTTTATTCAAACAAGTTATTACTCAAAGAAATAATAATCCTCCATATTTTTTTCTGTGTAGTACACTGATAGAAATTTGTACATGACAATAATCTCTACAATAAAATCTACAATAATGTTATGAAAAATTACGTTAAAAAGGAACCTATGTAAGGTTTCATTGAATTAATGAAATAGGTATCATAAAATGTAATTAAAAGAACAAGTTTCATTAAATTAATGAAAATTGTTCATACTAAATACAAATTGCATTTTATGAAAATTGTTCATTACTTTAACGAAAAAAGTATTTAATTCTTATGAAATACTTTCATTGAATAAATCCTACTTTTTATTTTTAAAACGAAATACTTTCACTGAATAAATGCTACTTTTATTTTTAAAATGAAATTTATGTCCCAGGAAAATTTTTCAGAACCGATTCTGACAACACTTGTTCTAGAACAGGTTCTTCGGTAACCAAATACAATTACACTTTAATTACACAGTGATACAAAATCGAACTTTCGGAATCGGAATGGGATAAAACCAAAAGCAAATGAAAGCTGACGTTTTCCATAACAAAACCCTCAAGGCCTTTTTTTTAGGTCAGAGCTAGATTTTATTTTACACGCATTTAAAGTTGGTGATTTTAAAGCATTTAAAGTTTTTGTGTACTAAACATGCCATACTTTAAAGGCCCCTGGTGGTGCCCTTATTGGACATGTAGGGTCAAGTTTCCAAAATTAAGCTTAAAATTACTTCAGCTATGACTGGTATGAATTTTGCTGCAATCGGTCCAGTACCTATTTACTGAATAGCCAAATTGTTAAAAAAAAAACACTGTACACCGTTGCGTATGATTGTTATTTAAAGGCAATTACACAGTGATACAAAATCGTACTTTCGGAATCGGAATGGAATGGAATGAAACCAAAAGCAAATGAAAGCTGACGTTTGCCATAACAAAACCCTCAAGGCCCTTTTTTTAGGTCAGAGCTAGATTTTATTTTACACGCATTTAAAGTTGGTGATTTTAAAGCATTTAAAGTTTTTGTGTACTAAACGTGTCCATCTTTAATGACCCCTGGTGGTGCCCTTATTGGACATGTAGGGTCCAGTTTCCAAACTTAAGCTCAAAATTACTTCAGCTATGACTGGTATGAATTTTGCTGCAATCGGTCCTGTACCTATTTACTGAATAGCCAAACTATTAAAATAAACCATTGTACACCGTTGCGTATGATTGTTATTTAAAGGCAATTATTAATATAAATCACTGGACACCGTTGCGTATGATTGTTATTTAAAGGCAATTACAATATTAATCATTCGCCACTAATACAGTTTTCAAGCATTTATTATTACATATAATTATTAGGGATGAGATTTTCATGCACTAAAAAATCGAAAATATGCGCTTAAAATATGCGCTTAAAATATGCGCAAAAAAATTCAAAATATGCACTAAAAAACCTAAAAATATGCACTAAAAAGTAAAAAGTGTGCAATAAAAATCTTGTTTTCATAGGAAAAACTTCTTAAAAATCAAAAAATAGTGAAATAATCAATCAAAAAAAGTGAAAAATAAGAAAGATGTTTGTTTGAAATTAAGACAATCTATAAAAAAAATTAAAAAGAAAAAATAATTTTTCTTACTTTGAAAATTATTTTTTAAAATTTATTACAGTTTTTGTAACAAAAACATTTCAATTTGTGTTTTTGATAATTTATGCCAAAATATGCCAAAAAAATGCACTTAAAAGTAGGAAATATGCACAAAATATGCATTTTAAACCAAAATATGCAAAAAATCGAAATATTTTATTTGTTGTCAGAAAAATTGTTGAAATATTATAATTTTGTTGTTCTTTGTTTTGTGCAATAAATCCACAAAAAATCATAAAAATTCGGTTTAGAGGTAAGTAATAAATTCGCAAACAACACCGCTTAATCTGCAAAAATCAATGAACCAATGTGGAAGATACTCAAATTTAAGAACAAGAAAACAATGAAAAAATCACCTTTAACACAATTGTTTGTAGAACATCTTTTTAATTTAAATAATAAACATATTTTTACTCCTACAAGGCAAAACGGCAACATCTTCATTTTGTCTTCCGGGTAAAATTTGACCAATATCCTCAAGTTATCTTCCAAATGATTATCTGGCAATATTGCGCATTTATCCTCCAGAAGAATTGCTTTCGTATCTTCTGGACGTATTGCTTTCGGGACACGATTTATACCAACGAGTGTTTCTTCCGCAATACGAGGAAGATATCGCCCGCAATACAATTTATCTTCCGGGCGATACGCTAGGGAATCTTCTTCGTATCGAAATGCTTGCAGGGAGATAAGTGAAAATTATTGTAAGGGTCGAACCAGAATCAAATTGCGTCGCGCAAGACGTAAAAAAAAACAAAAACAAACACATCAAATTTGAAATTTTTACGTCCGTTTGATTTAGGTAGCTCACATTTAAATATTAGAAACGAAAAATTATTGGGCGTTACGCCTTACGCGACGTAATTTGATTCAGGTTGGACGCTAAATTTTGTTCTCTGCCATCAAAGTTTCATAACATTTTGGATCTCAGGAATTAAAAAAAATATGTGTCAAAAAAATTAAAAAATAAATATCAATTTATTTTTGTTAACCAAGAAAAAACACGAAATTCGAATTCAGATTTGATGTTCCTTAAAGTCCGTTTTAGACGGACCAAAAGCGGGCCGTAAACGGACCTTTTTTGTTTGTTGGGTCTATTAAAATAGAAGGATATAATTTTGAAAATTGTTGAAACAAAGGTGAGTAAATTTAATTTTCATTGTCTGGGTCGGGTCAAATACTAATAATGTTATGTTTTTTATTTTTTTTTTTTTGCAGAAAATCCATGTGCTAGTATGTCATTATTGTAAGGCCCAAACTACAACTTTGGAAGCGAAAAAAGATAAATGTGTGTTAAAAAAAATGTAAATATTCCATGTTATATATGATTGTCTTTATCTTTGTTTAATAAATTAATGCAATTCAAAATATTTCTTTAATTCTTATTTCTGGTCCAAATTTTACTTCTAGAATCGATTCCACGGAACAAAAATATGTTCTAATTTTGCTTACAAGCACCTGTTGCTTTTGGGACAATCCCTTTGTAAAAAGAATCGATGTTGCACAAGAATTAGAACAGGTTCTAGGGAAGTATAAGTTGTTCCACAATCGGTTCTTTGCAACCGAAAATTTAGCTGGGGTATTATATTGTAAAGATTTTTTATAGAATTAAAAATAATAAAAAATGGGTTTCACTTAGTTTTATCGCACAAAATTTTACTCCAATCTTAAATTCTAATTCATTATCAGCATATCGTGAACCTATATTCAAAATATGCCAACACAAATTTGACCGAAATGAGTTTCTGATGGCAAATAGCTCCCCTATGCAATACCCATCTGTGATAAAAATTTCAGGGCAAAAAATAATTTGTTGTCGTTTTACATCCATTTTTGTTATTCTGCTATCTCAAAAAACATACCCGACCAAAAAATATATTATTTAATATATTTATATATGGCCATACACAGTACTTTACATGAAAATTGACCAACTTCCTAAAGATTTTTGGATTCTTCTTTGATTGAAACCTAGTCGTATCTAATAAGTGAACAATTTCTGGCCAAATTTTTTAAAAAAATATTTCGCTAACATGGTGAAATTACGCTTGCATAATGGAAATGTGTGATAGTGAAAAGTACCCTTTATATGTAAATGTATCTTGTGTTATGTTTTAAACACAAAATTTAACATCCCGAGTAAAAAAGTTTTTATATAGTTGTATATGATTATATAGAATTATATAGAATTTGATGCGAAAAATGAGTCGATAAAACCATATAAAATTTTATCAATGTTACTTATGTTTTGATAAATTTTTACCCGAGTAAAAAAGTTCCTATATAGTTGTATATAATTTTATAAACATCATATATGATTAAATAGAATTATATAGAATTTGATGCGAAAAATGAGTCGATAAAACTATATTAAATTTGATCAATGTTTCTTATATTTTGATAAATTTTTTATATAATTTTATGCGAAATTTGGACCCCTATTTTTATATAATAATAGCAAAATTATGTAATCAGATGTAATTATATAAAAATATATAAAATTGTATAAAACTGTATAAAACTATATAAAGTTACATAAAATTATAAAATTATATTATAAATATATAATTTTATATAATTAAAACAAAATTTTATGGTTTATATAAAACTTGATATAATTTTATATAACTTTATAAAATTATATATATATAATTTTATATAATTAAAACAAAATTTTATGGTTTATATAAAACTTGATATAATTTTATATAACTTTATAAAATTATATATTGTTTTATATAATTTGATATAGTTGTATATAATTATATCTGATTATATAAAAATAGGGGTCCAAATTTCGCATAAAATTATATAAAAAATTTATCAAAACATAAGTAACATCCCGAGTAAAAAAGTTTTTATATAGTTGTATATACTTAATTTAATAAACATCATATATGATTATATAGAATTTGATGCGAAAAATGAGTCGATAAAACCATATAAAATGCAAGATTAGATATACACATATATAGGGTGCCAGATCGGGGGAAAAAAGTTTTCCCGGGAATTTTTTTTAAATTTTTTAAGTTTCAGACACAAATAGTTTTTGCGTTTTGGAGTTAAGAAATTCATTAAAAATGATTTAAACAATAACAAATTTTCAAAAAATGTTTAAGTTTAAAAAAGTTTTGGAGAATTTTCTAAGTCCCGGATACAAAATATTTTTGCTACATTCCCGAGTAAAAATTTTCTGGTCTAATCATATATAATTTGATACAATCTTATATGAGTTAATATGCTTCCGTATAAATTTATATAAAATTTTATCTATCACTTTGATACGGTTGATCCACTTTATATGGTTAGATATTGCTCCATATATGATTAGATTCGTATTTTGGTTTTGCTCATCAAATTATATAAAAATAGATATTATAAGATCAATTTGATCTAATTAGATTTGACCAAATTCAGGATCAAATTGTATCAATTTTTATATTTTTTTATCTTAAGTAATACAATTAGATATTATTTGATACAACCATTTTACGGATCAAATTAGATCTATTTAGTAAAATTAGCATAATATTTTTACTAGGGTTTTTTGCGTTTTGAAGTAAAAATTTATTAACAAAGTTTTAAGGAAAAAAATTAAGTTTCGATTTTTTTTTTTAATTTCTAAGTCCCAGACACAATTTTGGAAATTTTTTTTGTGTTTTCCGAAAAAAACTGGGTACATCCTTAGTAAAAATATTATGCTAATTTTACTAAATAGATCTAATTTGATCCGTAAAATGGTTGTATCAAATAATATCTAATTGTATTTCTTTAGATCAAAAAATATAAAAATTGATACAATTTGATACTGAATTTGGTCAAATCTAATTATATCAAATTGATCTTATAATATCTATTTTTATACAATTTGATGAGCAAAACCAAAATACGAATCTAATCATATATGGAGCAATATCTAACCATATAAAGTGGATCAACCGTATCAAAATGATAGATATAATTTTATATAAATTTATACGGAATCATATTAACTCATATAAGATTGTATCAAATTATATATGATTATATCAGAAAATTTTTACTCGGGATGGGATAAATTTGAAAATTATGAGATAAAAAAAGGTGTTTTATACAAAAAAATATACAATTATATCAAATTAGATAAACCCAATATTCGGATCATAAATGATCATATTTAATCTAATATAACAAATTATGAGCTATTTTGATCCACGAATTTCATCATCTTATTTTATCCAAATACGTGTTAGGCCGTATTAAATTATATATGGCTCAATTTCAAATTATATATGGACCTGTATATTTTTTTTAGTCGGGTATTTTTTTTTTGGTGAAAATTAATGCCAACTCCCATTGTAAATTTCCAAAAATGTTTCGAAAAATTAGACCAAATATCTTATTGCAATTGCCATGCTGAACACGAATCTGGTAAAGATTTTGATATCTAATGGCTAGTTTTCGAGATATTGCCATTTTTAAAATATCGGTAAATAGTGTTTGCAAAAAAAAATTGCTTATATATGAGGCATTGCACACCAACTGTTCCACTAAAGAAAAACCATAGTGGTTTCAATGGTATATCATTTGCAACGTATTCGCTCTTAGGGTACTATTAAATAACAAAAATAAAATTTAAGTTTTTTCAAAAAGTGGGCCTTGTAGGCGTGGTCAAATATTGAAAATATCAAACTTTTTTGCCTGAGTATCTTTACTTCAATATTTATGCAAATTAAATGAAACACAGTAAAGTCTTTAAGACAAAAGTTTTTTATAGATTTTTGTATGGGCTATCGATTAAAAAAATAAAAATTGGAAAATTTTCAGAAGAAGTTCTGAATTTTTCAAATTAAACTTTATTTAAACTTTATTTATCAAAAAACATGCCGCAATTTTATTTTTTTTTTTTTTTAATTTTTTAAAATAAAGTTAAAGTGCTTTCTATCTGTTCTGAAGTTTTCAGAGATGTGTTTTGCCTTGTTTTCGAAAAATCAGATGTCAAAGATTGCAATACGCTAATTTTATACAATATTGGTGTATAAAACGTGTGCGTATGAGTAATATCAATACTTAAAAAATATTTTAAGAGGCGATGGGAGCGTGAGTGAGGATTTATTTACGATCACGCACGCTAATGAAAGAAAAAAAATTATTCAAGCACGATATTTTATTTTACTCACGCTCACGTGAACATCGTGACCGTGACTTATTTTTTTCTACTCACGTGTGCGTGAATGAGCGTGAGCAAAATAAAATATGGTGCGTGACTAAATTTTTTCTTTCATGAGCGTGCGTAATCGTTATTAAAAACTCACTCACGCTACCATCGCCTCTTAAAATATTTTTTAAGTATTGATATTACACATACGCACATAGAGTATCCAAAACCGAAACCGAAAACCGGTGGACCGGTTTTTTCATTTTCAAAAACTCGGCCGGTTTCGGTTTTTATTCAAATTCGGTTATTCGAAAAACCGGTGTTTTTAGGTCGGTTTAATCGGTTTATTTTTTTTATGAATAACCAATAACATTGGTGTCACTTTGTAATTTATAGAAAAAATTGAAAGCGATTTTGGTCCAAAATTTTGAGCGATAGTTTGCTTAACAAAAATCGAACGTAAATTTTTAACAAAAATCAAATTTTATTGAAAATAATCAAACACTATAACACAACCAGGACTCAAAATTTGTTTTATATTTCTAAATCATTAATGGAATTCACGTTAGAAATTTTTGCAAAATATCGCAATTTCAAAATTTTTTTGGTAGTTTCTTTGTGAATAGAAGCAATTTTATTACTATTAAAATAAATTTTGAATATTTTCTTGCAACGACATCATATAAAAGGTAATAGAAAAATAAAAATTTTATTAATTTTTTTTTTTTTAAAGTTGCAATATTGTACTGTTGCAAGGGCCAAAAATTTCTGAAGTGAATACCCTGATAATTTTAGAATATAAAACCAAACGTTGTTATAAGTTTCAAGTTAAGTAAAGTTAATAAAATAATTTTGTATCTAATTTTCTTCTATTTAATTAACAAATATCTTTTTTTTAAATAAAAATCTAAAATTATTAAAAAACCGGAAAAAAACGGTTGACCGGTTTTTTATATAAAAACCGAAAATTTTAGATTTTTCGAATAAACCGAAAACCGGTTTTTTGAAAATCGGCGGTTTTTTGGATACACTATACGCACACGTTTTATACACCCGGTCTAATGTACATTAGACTGGGTCGACCATAAAGGAGAAAAAAAAGTTGATATTGGGCGGGCTTAATTTTAAAGCTTACCTACCTAAAGTTCCATAGCCAAAATATTAGATTTTTAGGTCGCGATTTGGTACCGCCGAAATCGTTATTTGTTCATAGCTTTGTCATTTGATGTCCGATCGTTATAAAAAAAATTGTTAGAAAGTCCTCAGCGAGTACTAAATTTGACCCATATCTGGTTTTAACCTCAGAGGCAGTGTTGCCATATATCAAGATTTCCCTTTTTTTGCAAGTTTTTTGAGGTGCTAAAAAGATTTCAAGATTTTTTCTAAAAAAAATAGGTTTTTTGGAAAATAATAAAGTTTTTTCAAGTTTTTCTTAATTAGTTAAAAAATACAAAAAGCATCATTTTTTTTTGTAAAAACCCGAAATATTGGTCGTAGACCAAGCTGTTAGTATACCGACCGATTCAGAATCACTATCTGATTTGACTTAACGTGTCCGTCCTTCAGTCAATGTAAACGGTTACAATTAAATACGTCTTTATTCTATGAAAATATGAGATATTCGATTACAATTTTGTTTTTAGCTTGGTAACCTTATTAAATCCATTTAAAATCCGACCATTCTTTGACTTGGTCGCCATATGAAAATTTCACACGATATTCACTTAAATCTGTAAGTTGCCAACATAGAATAATTTTTCTCTTAAATTGTTGCACTAATAAAAGATTTTACCACATACACTGAAAAAAAAAATTACCATTTTTAAAGCATGTTGAACTTAATTTAAAAAAAGGAGGGTATGCGAGGGCTCCAAAGATATTAATTCTTCTTCCAAGTATATTTTTTCCAAAAACATAGTAATGCATTTACTTAAATATATCTTAAAAGTAAGTAAAATTGTACTTAATATAAGTTTAATTGTTTTTATCCAGAGGAAAAATATTTTTTTAAAATAAGTAAAAATTTCCTTAAAATTACGGATTCTGTGGACCCTATGGAGTCCCAATGTGAGGACCCTACGGGCCCCCAATATATGGGGTCCGCCCTTGAGTATGTGCATACACTATTATAGGGTCACTAATGATTTTGATCCAAAATTTTGGTCAGAATCGCTCTATCTTGCTTAGTTTTTGAGATATGGAAATGGGGTCTTGAGAAATTTGATCATGAAATAACTCGAAAACTATAACTCGGAGGGCTTTTGGGTCTTCGGCGGTCATATTCTACAAGTTAAGGACTACAAAAATGTCTTTAGAATTTTTTTCGTGTCTGCAATATTTGCAGAGTTATAGGCATTTGAAAATTTCGCGAAAATCGAAATTTGGATTTAAAGTTAGGGTCTCATGGGGTCTCCAGATGGGGCCCACAGATGGGGTCCCCAAAATACCTAATGTAGTTTTTCCTTACGTTAAGTAAATTCTTTCTTAAACTGATGAAGATATCGATTAAAATAAAGTCAATGAAATCAATAAAATAGGGATTACTTTTTTCTTAAATTAAAACAAAAATGGATTAAATTAAAGAAAATGCGTTTTGAAATTAAAGATTAGTACTTATTTGATTCAATGTCTTGAAAATGTCTATACTATTTTTAAGTAAGTTACGTACTTATTTATTTTTTTTGCTCACAATTTAATTTTTTTTCTTTTAAGTAAAACAAATTTTTTTAATAAACGCTATTTTTCTTAAATGCAATCAATTCGCCATAAATGTAAAGAATATTTAACTTAATTTAAAAAAACAAATTAAGGAAAACTTTTGTGTTTTTTTAAGTATTTGCATGTACTATCTTCAAGTTTATTTTCTTTGTTTTAAGTAAAACCACCTTATATTAAAATAAGTTGAAGTAAATTCCAAAAAAAATTGTTTACTTAAATTAATAACAGTGTTTATTTAATTTCAGTATAGTTTTTCAGTGTATAGATCCAATCCGTCATATATTGTCGAGCATGCACCGTTGTTTGATATTTGCTTACTGTGTACAATTTTCTGAGCCTTCATAAGTTATGACTCTTTCAAGGCTCCAAAAAATTATTAGAACGCTCGATATTTGGATTCCTGAAAGATTCATGTTTGACTCTTAATTCTGGATATGTAAAAAATTCAAAATATGTTTTTTTGAACATTCATAAAAGAGTCAGGAAAGAATACGAACATATATTTTTCAGAATCTTTTATGAGTCATATAAGGCCCCTGTAGGTTAGTTGGTAGCATGCTAGCCTATGAAACAGGGGGTCGTGGGTTCGATTCCCACTAAACCCTTGGTCGATTTCGATACAACGAGACGACGGTCATTGTAACCAGTTATCGGTTAGGTTTAGTGTTTTACTTCTTATCGATACATTTGGATGTTATTTTAAACTCCTTTTTTGCAACAAAAAATATTCACTAATTGCTACTTTTGTTGTAGTTTACGACTACTTCGTTTTAAACTACTTCGAATTTTTTGCTAGGTTCTTTTTTAATTAGGTTAGGTTATGAAGGATGACGCTGGCGGAAACCAGCGTCCATAGAGGTAGAGCTGCAAAACTATCGATGGTACTATCGATAGTATCGATAGTTTTATTTTAAAAGGACTATCGATAGTTTTTACCCGATAGCGATACTATCGCCGAAAAAATATTAGCTTCAAAAAGATTGTCACTTGCTGAAAACTTAATCAAAAAGTGAACCGTTTTAAAAATCTTTATATCATTTAGGGATAATTCTACTTTTTGAAGTATTAATGCAATGATAGTGATCTCGTGTTTATGTATTGCGAAATTTAAGGTCCGAACAGAACAAGCACGGCATGGTGGAAGATCGCCGTAGTGACTTAAAATAAACTAGAATGGCAGTGAACGCCAAAAGCAGTCATTTGTGTGTTCAGAAGTACCAAGTTATAATGAAAAAAACGTTAATTTTACGCAAAATCTTACAATTCCTTGAAATATCCGATACTATCGATAGTATCGATAGTTTAAAAACAAACCATCGAAAATATCGAATGGGACGACTATCGATAGTTTTGCAGCTCTACATAGAGGCCACGTGATGGCCCATTATGATTCCTTTAATTCTTTTCTCTCTTCTCTGTTTAGTCCTAAGTTGTTCGCCTTATGCGTCCCATTTTGATGCTTTAATAAACGCCAGTAGAGTCCAAGGATTTGTGCCCCAAAGTTCTGATAAATTCTGAAAAATATAAGAACCAAAAATTTTAAATCTTCTAAATGATAGTGCAGGGCATTCGCATAAGAAATGGTAGGTGTCTTCTACGGATTCCCTGCACCATCTGCATGTATCATCATCTCTTATTCTAATTGTTACCATGTGTTTACCCAATGTGTTATGACCAGTAATGAGGTTAACTGTAGCCCTAAGTTGCTTCCTGTTCATATCCAAAAGAATTTTGCCGTGTTTTAACAGGTTTTCATCCCATAATAATTTAGTATGTATACTTCGATCAGAGCTGGACCATTTATTCAACCAAATCGCCCTTGAGTCCAATCTTATTTTCTGACAGAAAATAGAGAGTGGAGGGAACACCTCAGATTCTGCTGTTTCCTGTGCGAGTTCCGCTCCCCGTCGTGCAAGCTCATCGGCTCTCTCGTTTCCCAGAATATCTTTGTGTCCAGGTACCCAGCACAGAGTAATATTATGCTGCTCGCTAAGAACCTTAAGCTCTCTGTGGCAGCGGCTGACTACCTTAGATCTGATATCATCACTTTTCAAAGCCATTAAAGCAGCTTGACTATCAATGAAGAAACCAATATCGCATCTGTATATTGGTAACATTGAAATATGCTCAGCTGCCTTGGCTATCGCATATACTTCGGCTTGAAAGATACTACAATCGTTGTCCAGACGGTAGGACTCATTTACGTTAAGCTCCATGCAGTGAAAGCCACTACCGGTGCCTGTCGACATTTTGGAACCATCAGTAAACATGTTAATTTGTTGAAGTTTTACTCTACTATTAAGCCAATCATCTAGTGAAGTAATCACAATTTTCAGTCTACCATCAGTAACGTTATGTGGGATATCATAATCCGTTCTTGTACTCCGTTCAAAACTACCGATAATCTTCGTGTGTCGAACCTGTCTGTTTTTCATAGATCCCGTTTGAATTAGTCTATTTAGGGCAATTTTTGCATTTTCCTTAATGAAAAGATCAAGCGGTGTCATATCCAGAAGCACTTCTAAAGCTTCGGTTGATGTTGTCTTCATTGCGCCTGTAATACTTAACAACGCAATTCTATTCACTCGTTTGATTGAGTCAGCATGAGTCCTATATTCAATGACCGGCCACCATACATGACCACCATAAGTTAGCACTGGTCGGACGACCGCAGTAAATAACTAATGGAAGAGCTTAGGTTTCAAACCCCATTTCTTCCCGACTAATCTTTGACAAGAGTATAGCGCAGCGTAAGCCTTCTTAATTCATTCCTTTAAATTTAACGTCCAAGTTAGTTTTCTGTCTAGTATTACCCCCAAGAATTTAGCTGAATCCGAGAGCTTCAAGCTTACGCCGTTCAGTTTCGGGAGGTCAAAACTAGGTATCAATCTTTTCCCTGTAAATAAAACCATTTCTGTCTTAACCGGATTTATCTTCAGACCGCATTCCTCAGCCCATACTGAAAGCATATTCAAAGAGCTTTCAATTCTATCGGAGATTGTGCTCAGACATTTTCCTGAAGACATAATTAATAAATCATCTGCGTAAGCCACCACGGTTAAGCCGTTTCTGTCCAATTTCCGTAGAATTTCATCAACAACAAGAAGCCATAATAAAGGAGATATCACGCCCCCTTGTGGAGTGCCCCTCGTTGCTATGGCATGAGTTACAGTATTACCCAATGCTGATGTAATTTTTCTATGAGTTAGCATCGTCATTAGCCACTTTACAATTGATTATTCAATTCCAGTTCTAATCAACGCTGAGAGAATAGCATCCGATTTAACATTGTTGAAGGCACCTTCAATGTCTAAGAAAACTCCTAGTGTATAGTCCTTAAAGGAAAGTGACCTCTCAATGTGCTGAACAGCAACATGAAGTGCAGAATCCACTGATTTACCTTTAATGTACGCATGTTGACTACCAGAAATGCTTAAAGGGCATATATTCCTTCTAATATGTTCATCCAGAATTCTCTCCAACGTCTTTAACATGAAAGAAGAAAGACTTATTGGCCTAAAGTCTTTCGCAGTACAATGCTGAATTTTACCCGCTTTCGGTATGAACGCTACCTTAACCCTACGCCAGGAAGTTGGAACGTAAGATTGATTTACACAGAACCTAAAAATGCATAATAGTGTATCGCCTATGATATCAATTCCCTCTTGGATCATTTTCGGATAGATTCCATCTAATCCTGGGGATTTATATGGTCCGAAGGTATTAACTGCCCATATTACATTATCCATTGTAATTATATCAGCCATTTCCGAAAAATTACAAGACTGTATCGAAGTAGAAGGCTCACTCTCTTGCTGCGTAAAAGAGCACCCCGGAAAGTGAGCTTCAAACAGCAATCTAAGTGTATCTTCCGTCGATTCTGTCCAGTTGCCACTCGGTGTTCGAATATTACCTATAAATTTATCCTGTTTCGAAAGCATTTTTCTTAATCTTGAGGTATCCTTTATATTCATCAGTTCCTCGATGACATTTACATAATTTTCTCTTTTCGCCTTTCTCATTTCCTTTTTAAAAGCTCTTAGCTTAGTTCTATATTCAGTCCAGTCTTCATCATTATCATCCTTTTTTGCCTTGTTAAAAGCCTTTCAAGATTCTTTACGCAACGTCCTTAAATCTTGGTTCCACCATGGTTGATTCTTTTTACCCCCCGGCCTGCTCAGTGGACAGGACTTATTGTATGAAGCGACTAAACATTTTTCGATATTCCCGAGGGTCGATTCTAGTGTTTCAAAACTTCCTATTTCCTTTTTTAATTAATCGTTTTCGGTATCGAAAATCCTGTCATAACGACAGTAAAACCGCCTTATTTCAGATTTTTTTAGAAAAACTGTCGTTTTTCCTGGCAATAACGATATCGTTTCGGTATGAAATTACGAAATCATTTTGGCTGCAGATATTTCCAGCGAAATTGGGCGACAGTAAAATTGCCAAAACTTCGAAAATTGTATAAACATTTTTCTTAATAAGATACCGTAAACGGTATCATAGAGATGATACTATTTTTCAAGGATGGGTACCAATTCGATAAAAGTATTGGTATTGGTATTGGTTTTTAAAATTATATTAGTATTGGTATAGGTATTGGTTTTCATTTTTTGTTGAATTGGTATAGGTTTCGGTATTGGTTTTGAATTTTTTAGGTATTGGGTATTGGTATTGGTTTTAGCCTCGAATTGGTATCGGTTTTTAATAAGTATTGGTATTTATCTTATATCGGTTTTGGTATTTGTATGCAAAAGGTTTTGTCGTTAATATTAATTAATTTAACTAACGTCGTCCTTCTGTCCGCCCCACAGTGCACACTGGGGCGTTATGGTAGGTTTTTTGGTCAAAAGTCTCTACAGGTCGTAAATGTTAACCGATTTTTTGGAAATTCAGAAAATAAGCCTATATTAAAGTAATTAATAAGTGCCTTGAAAGTTTTTGAAATCGGACCTACAAGGAAACTATTTCAGGGTGGACACTTCATTTTTAATCAAATTTACAGATGTTATAGATGAATCAAATGAAGAGACACTTGTCTTTTGAATATGTATTTGAATTAGAGATGGTCTGTGGTCCCGTAATTTGCGTGACTCAAAAAACCACGTGATTCAGGCGTGAGCAATTTTTATTTAAATCACGTGATTATTGAGCGATTTTCATTTAAATTAAGTGACTGTATTAGGGTAGGTTAAGCTAACGTAACCTAGGATAATAAATAAGTGCCTTGAAACTTTTTGGATTCAGACCTACAAGGAAACTTTTTCAAGAATGGACACTTCATTTTAAATAACATCTTAAATCACGTGATGTTGAGTTGAAAAATTCTGAGTGAGTGTCTAGAGAGTGGGTCGAATTTTTGCGTGAAGTTTTTTTGAAAAATCCCTTTAAAAAAAAATAAAAAAAAAATTGTGGAAACCTCATTTTTAAACTCATCGTTATCAAAAGTTCTACGCCCTTTAAAAAAACTTTCTGGGCCAGAATTATCCTTTCTATCCCAACTTTCCAAAAAATTTGACCGCTTGTGTCCGTTTTCAAAAATGGAACTAAAATAAAATTTATAAAATGCAATATTATGTTCAATGTCCTATTTAGGGTGTTCAGTCGATTAATTCTTGTTCGATTAATCGAACAATTTTAGACGAATAATTGTTCGATTAATTTAAAATTGCTAATTTCGATTAAAGGATTAATCGAAGAATTTATGCCGATTAATCGAATAATAATAATATATGTTTTTTCTGGAAATATGTATAATTTTTTAAAATTTTTCAGTCCAATAAACAAACCAAATGTATGTTACCGTTGGAATTAAAAAAACACAGCCATGTTTACTTGAGTGGTCGTTATTTTAAATTTGTTTTCTGATTTTCGCTGCTCCTGAAGCTTGGATTTGTTAAACGAAATAAATAAGTACCTGATAAAATTTTGGGCCAAAGCGGTAAACGGTCATACAGTTAAAATCGGTCAAAGTTTCGAGTTTTCGGCAAAAACAGACTAATTTAAAAAAAATAAATTAAATTAAAAATTTAAGATTTCCCAAATGTAGTCAGATAATAAATATATTTTTTTTTGTGATATCGGTAATCCAATAAATTTTCTCAAACAAATTAGCAGAAAACTTAAATTTTGATACATGTTGAAATGATTGTAGTTTTGTTTTTTTGTTGTTAATAAAATGTTTTAATACTTGTAATTAATGTTGTTTATTTACTCAAGTACCAATTTTTTCTAAAATTGTCGAGAAAAGTCTTGTAATTTAGAAAATTTCTGAATTTGTAATTATTCGATTAATCGAACAATTTTAAAATTTTTTTCGTTTAATCGAATAATTTAAAAATGGCAAATAACGATTAATCGTTTAATCGAACAATTAAAAAACCCGATTAATTGAACACCCTAGTCCTATTATATTGATGGTGTGTGGGTTAGATTGACCATTGTACAATCGTCAATCTTACCCACACACGATCAATAAAATTGTATATTGTACATAATATTGCGTCGTCTGTAGGTACCTTTAAGCCTGACAATGCTCCATTGTGGAAAAGAAGAGGGAGGGTATAAAAAATAAAAATTTCCTTGATTTTCGATAATCTCAAATGAGTAACAAATTACCTAATTTTTATTGGTCAGTTTTTACTCCATTTAGGTCCACTGTACCAATCCGAGAAGAACTTATTTTTCACTTCTTTTTTAAATAATAATGATAAAATTAAAGTTAAAGCCAACTAAATCAAAAGTGGTTTACAAAAATATATATTTTAAGGCGTTTTAATTTTATCTCTTTTGAGAAAAATTAAAAAAAGGAAATTTTATAAAACTAAAGGCCTATTCACACCTGAGGTGAAATCTCGTTCGAACGAGATTTCGATCATATGGTCTGTATCATTTTATATACAACTATATGAACTATATGAAGATTTCACCTCAGGTGTGAATTGGGTATAAGATTCAATTTTATTTTTCCTTTTTTGTAAAAAGGTACTTTTTTAGTGAAATTAGCACCGGCAGATCTTAAAAATCTTGTCAAAAAAAATTTTAATATTCCGTTATTCCAGAAAAGCCTGTATTTCAACATTTTATGCTTGAAACAATTTCTGTGCTGATTCACATTGCATTTAATGTACATATAAATTGCGGTGGTAAGGGAGATATTTATACCCTACATCACACTATGGTACAGGGTATAATGAGTTTGTGCTGATGTTTGTAACTACCCGAAATATTGGTCCACCTTTAAGTATACCGATCGACTCAGAATTACTTTTAAAGTCGAATTAGCGATGTCCGTCCGTCCGTCTGTCTGTCCATGTAAACGGTGTAAACACGATACAGGTCGCAATTTTTAATCAATTGACTTGAAATTTAAAACTTAAGCCTCTTTTTGCCCAAGGACGAAGCCTATTGAAATTGTAAAAAATCGGTCCATATTTAGACCTAGCCCCCATACAAAGGTCCTCTTTAATTTGGCTCAAATGACTCTAATAGCCGTATTTTAATAGGTATCTTTTCGAAATTTGGCAGGTAGTCATGTTTCATCTACACAAATCACCATTCCGAATTTTAAAGAAATCGGACCTGTCCTTCTTGTAGCCCCCATACAAACCAGCTTCCCAATTTTCACATAAATCTCTCAAATTTCATGAAAATAGAAAATATTTAATTAAAATTTTGTTTGTGTATGTTAAACGCGTACTTAAATAACCTTATCAAATCTGATTATCATCGGACCAGTTTTGGACTTAGGCTCCTTGTGAAAATTTCGCCCTATATTCAGTTAAAGCAGTTTATTGTCAACAAATAGCCTATTTCACTCAAATTTGATTTGTGAGTGTTTTTTACACGTATTAAAGATTTGACAAAATATAGATCTAATTTTCCGGGAAACTGTAGTGTAGGGTATTATATGGTCGGTCTTGACCGACTATAATTTTCTTACTTGTTTTTAATTGCAGAAAGATGACACTTAACATTTGTAACAAAATATACCTGAAATCCATCCTTTCATACATAATTTTTTTTAAGGTGATTGAAATGGGTTATCGTGCAGGGGCCCCTTTTTCGATTTTAGATATTTTTGTAATTACACGGGCAAATTGTTTTTCTTATATGGAGTTCACACTTCCGACCTTAAACAAGTTGTTTAACCAAACACCAGTAACTGAATAAAAACGTAATGGATACAGAACAAATAATTTTTTAAACACGTAACCCTTAAATTTTAAAAAATAGCAAGTGTGAACCGCACATTATGCGTTCTTAAATTCTTTTATAATATGACTGTGCCTCTAATAAAACAAACAAAATTTTTTTTTCTGGATTCTGGTGTTGTGACATATAATTTTGTAACGAGTGTTTGATTAAAATTTTGGGATTTCCAAAAAAGGACATTAGTATTTTTTTTTTACAACGCAAAGAACAGTGCAGTGACATTCAATACATGTGTATCACATATTAATAATGTTTGCAAAAGAAAAAATTTCATTACAGAAAAGGTCTAAATTTTTTAAGATCTAATTTTATTAGAGGTCATAAAAATCACGTAACGTGACAAAAAAATATTTGTTTTATGTTTTTATGGCTTTTAAAATTCAAGTAGCTAACTCCTTTTTGTTATATGACTTTGCATGCAAACGATTACTGATTTGTGAACATCTGTAGCAATTCGTTAGTCAGGTAAAACCTAATAATGTGATGGAAAGAAAATGTTTGACGTCACAATTAAAACAAACGAAAATATGAATTCAAAAAACCGAAACAAAACCGATACGAAAGTAGAAAAAAATGAATTGGTATTGGTTTTTTATTGGTATTGGTTTTGAAGAATAAAAGTATTGGTTTTTAATTGGTATTGGTAGTGGGGAATCAGTATTGGTTTTTTTATCGGTATTGGTATCGCACAAATAAAGGTATTGGTTTTTAATTGGTATTGGTTTTCAATTTGAATTGGTATTAACGGGTATTGGTATCGAAAAGGTATTGGTACCCATCATTGCTATTTTTGCTATCACTCATCGATTTTCAGGGATGCCAACTTAGTGCTTTTCGCGCTAGATCCAGTGCTTTTTGATGTGTCAAAACGCGAAAATTTTTGACCTAGTGCCAAATTAGAAAAACGCACTAACTTGGTGCTTTTTAAATTTTCAGTTGGTGCTTTTAGTGCTTTTTAAAATTGATTTTTATAGCCTCCAAACAAAGTATGGTGGTATACTTAGTTTGTTATTTCGAGTGTAATGCTTCGAAATATTAGTCGGAAACTCCACAAAGTATATACATATTTTATTGATTAATGATCGATTCAAAGACATTTTTTGAATTTCCGTCTGTCTGTCTATCTGTCTGTGGAAAGCAATATGCAGTTCAATCTAAGAACTAGACGCCTGAAATATGGAACGAATATATTATGATGGTCAATGACCGTATTAAGTTCGGAAAAAATGGCAAAATCGGACTAAGGGGAAAATATTTTCCCTTGAAGAACTAACCCAACCTCTAAAAAAATGCCATTCTTTGTAGGTTTTTTTTTGTACTTTGGTTTAATATTTGAATTCTGTTCTGGGTGAAGTTCAAAGACTAAATTTGGCTTTTGAAGCGGAAAATGCAGACCATGTAAAATTGTACAATGATTTATATCGGTTGCTCAAAAGTTTAACCAACAAACTTATCAACAATTTTGTTTGAATAAAATTTTTTTATTTTTTTTACTTTTTTATCTATTTAAAAAAACAGTCCAGTGCTTTTTTACCCTTTTTTTCAAGCAAATTTACGCGTTTTTACCCGTTTATAAAATTTTTGTGCGCGGTTTGCTCTCAAATAGTTGGCATCTCTGTCGATTTTGTGTTAATTGTGACAGAGTTGGGCCCGAATCATTGAGTCATTGATTTTTTTCATATAAAATGCTCAATGAAATCGATTTCATTGAAAATTATAAGTGTCCGACCGAACAGTTCGACCAAAAAACGGTATTGGCCAAAAATATTTGCAAGCATTTTTAACAGCATTTTCTGATGGCCGTTTGTTTGTTTAGGCCAATGGTTCCCAACCTTTGATTCTCGCCCCACTGGGGGGCAATTTGAATGCTTCAGGGGGGCAACGAGCAAATTTTTAAGATTTTTTTTGTTAAATAAACTAAAAAAACTTTATTTTAGTTAAAATATTTAGTTAATTGTTAAAAACTTTTTTGCAAAACTTTGTTTAAACGATAATTTTAACAAAAAGTTTGGTTAACCACAAGTAAATTTTGTATTTTAAAACAAATTCGAAAAATTTACAAATTTTTCTTGAGTGTAGGGGGGACATTGTAGTTTTTTAACCTAAAAGTGGGGCATGGCGCAAAAAAGGTTGGGAACCATTGGTTTAGGCGATAGAAGACTATTCTGACTTTCAAATTTAATGGCGAGGACGAACTGAAGCACCAATTTAAATGTTCGGTAACCGAATGTTCGGCCAAATTGAAAAAAGTTCGGTTACCGAACTTCGAAATTGCGGCTTAACTTCGTGATCGTTCTTAAATTTTACACTCAGAATCGTCTTCCATCGCGTCAACAATCCTACCCCATATAAAAACAAGTAAAAAAAGTTAAATTCGGCCTTGCCGAATGTAGTGATACCCTCCACAATTTCTAAAAGATTATTGCAAAAACTTTATTTAAAAGGAAATTACTTTTGAAAAAAAAAAAAAAAAATTGAAAAAAAAATTTCCGCAAAAAAAAAAATTGGTAAAAAAAAATTCACGATTTTTTTCTTTTCTTGTCAAAAAATATGTTCGTACTTGTTTAAATACTATTTGGTGTTCAAATATGTTCACATAAGTCAACCAGCAGCCGAATTAAAGTATTTTCTATTTTTAGGTTATGTTGAATGCACTAAAATTTTTGAGGTGTCCTTACATTTTCGTTCATAACTTTTGAACCGCTGAACCGATATCGCCCAAATGCAATACCAAACTTCTCGGGAGAACTTCCAATAAATATTTTAAGTTTCAGTCATATACGTGTAATATTTTAGCCGTGATCACCATATCCACAGACAGACGGACATCGCTAGAATGTCTTAAAATCGATCGGGGTCATGAATATATACTTTATGGGGTCCCAGACCGATATTTCGATGAGTTACAAACGGAATGACAAACTTATATATGAGGAGTTCCGGCTAAGACTTTAATTTTGAGGTAAAAAAGATTTGATTTTTGTTTTGATGGCACATCGATGAAAGTTGGCATAAGTATTAGAAGCTATTTAAGAATAAGAAATTCGTTCGCGTCAATTAAATCGCGCAAGGGGGTCAAAAGTTATGGCGGTTTTAAGATTTAGCGGTTTTAAAAAATCTTAAAAATATTTTAAATATTTTTTTTCTACACATTTGTTGCATGCGTTATTAAAACATGCCAGGATATATCATTTCTTCTAAAATATATGATATAAATTTAACCCTTTAATGACCAAACGATTTAAAAAAAAATATCTAAGTACCTAAAATCGCGATTAATTCGCGGTAAAAGAAACGTTTCACAATTTTTTATAACATATTTAGGCAATGCGCGTTGGTTTTACTGAAAAAAAAAATCACGGAAAATCGTATCATTGTACCAGTGTTTAAAAAAATCGGTGATGCTTTTTTATAACAAGAAAATTTAATATGGTCCAAAAAATCTATAATCATCAAAATTTTTTAACCCGCCTCTGATTTTATGATGACACATCAAGTGGGCTTTCATTTAAAAAAAATTTCATCCGATTTCGTGTAAAGCCTTGGATGTGCCAGATCAAAACAGGTTTAGATAAAATCATCGTGCTTTCCGCTCAGAATGGCTTAAAGTAAAAAGTCAAAAAGCAAATCAGTTCTACTCGTTAAGGCACGTCTTTTGGTATATTAAAATGAACATGATGCATTTATTGCTACTAAAAAAAATTGGAAACAGATTTGCAAATTTCGCACAATTTTCAAAAATGCCATAAAATTTTTGCAATTTATTTTTTATAAACCCGCCAGTGACTTTTTTATGTAAACTCACAAAAAACTCGGTTTACGCAAGAGTCCACCAAATTTCGAAAAACTGGTATTTTAAAAAAATTACGTTTTTTCTTTCGAACTTTGATCTGCTGAAACTCCTTAACTATTCGTGGCACATTAACGGGATTGATTCCAAAATGTTAGGAATTACAACAGCTACCAACTCTAGTTCAACTTTTTTTAAAACTCTTAATTTTTGGTTTCAAAACTTAACCGTCTTATAACTTCTTACCAAGCGATGAAGCATCTATCAAGCCAACATTAGAATAATCTCTTATATGTACTGACTATGTGTTATTCCGGAAAAGATTGAAATATAAGGAGAACTTAAAAAAAAAAGCGAAAGAAGGTAAAAACTATGGATTATTTCAAGCCATTTTTATCGATTTTTCAACTTTAACCCTCTGTAACTTTTACGGATAAAGCGGGGTAATCCTTAAACATTGCTCAGTGATGGTTCAAGGTCTTGTTTACACAACTGCATTTACAGTTTTTCTAAATTCCAAAAACTGCCGGTTTTTTTAAACATTTATTTCAGTTTCACTGAGTTGAAATTTAAAAAAGATTTCATGATATACCCTCTATCACTAGAGTGGAGGGTATAAAAAGTTGTTGAAAGTACTTCCTTATACCAAATTTTAGATTAAATGACGTATTTTGGCCGAACTGTTCGGTCGGACACTAATCATTATTCCATACAAATTTCTATCATTGACCAACTATGAATTTTGCTATGACCATAGAGAATACATAGGGGCGAAGGCGTCAAAAATATAGTTGTCAAAGTACAACTTGTATACATGTGGTTGTTGACAAAGTACGACTTGTAAACATGTATTGTGTGGTGAATTCACATCGAAAATATACGTGTGAGAAATTGGAAAAGGATAGTGATATTATTTTTTCTTTCACCTTCGCCTCTATGTATACTCTATGGCTATGACTTTGTAAAAAAATAATGAAGTTTAAAAAGTTTTTTACCTAAAGCTAAGTACTCTGTTTCTTACGGTGAAAATTTCACTTAAACTTTAAACGCCTCAAATTGCAATAAAACATTTAAAAATCAAGAACTTTTGACAATGATAAGAAAGAAACGATCATAACAAAACTGAAATGTCACTTTTTCACGGCAATTTAAATTGTCTTGTATAATAAAAATTAGTGTGAACTTTTTTAACAATTTCCCCTTAATTCCTCGCGTTGCCAATTTTTTTTTTTTTTATATGGAGTTTGACAGATTTTTTCCCGTGAAACCGAACAGAGTACTTAGCTTAAAGAATAATCAATCGTATCGTTTCCATCGTTATTCCATTACCATATAGTTTCATTTTATGGTAATAGAATAATGAGCTAACGATGACGATTGACGATTATCAAGTTACATAATTAGCCCCCGGTTTAACCAAAATCGAATCCGATTTTTTTAAAATAAGCTTTTTCGAATAAACCGACAACCGGTTTTTGAAAGTGGCCGGTTTTTTGAATCGTATTGTATGGGGACCATACCATACAATTAACGGTTGTAGATGGTAAGTATGTTCTGAAAAAATGTTGGGGTTTAAAAACTATTGGGGGTAGGTCAAACATTTGACTCCTCCAGAGCTACCCTTTAGATGGTTAGAGGTAGGAGCAATTTTATCGTTGTAATCTTAGTATGAAAGTCCCCTTAGGAATTGAAGATAGGGCTTAGGTATGTTTGGAAAAAATGCTAGGGATGGAAAATTAATGGGGGTCGGTCTCACATTTTACCTCTTTTTAGGCAACTCCGGGACAGTTGTGGGCCATTTTGTCCCCCTATTTTAATAGCTTAAATTTTTTGTTCTTAATTCAATGCTTTTTTTTCATTTTTGCATTTTTGCAAAAAAAAATATCTTTTTAAATAGAAACTTTAAGACTTGGTAACATTTTTGTATGAGAATCTAATAGTTTTTCCCATTGAAAAACAGTCTTAATCCAATTTTTTTTTACGAAAAAAGTGTTCAGATCTGATTGTTGTATAATAGTGAAAGTTATCAGAATCTAATGTTTTTTTTCAATAGTAACAACTTCACAGAATTTATGTTGCAGAAAATTATTAATATAATATAATATTATGATTTCATATACACAGAAAAAAATAAAAAAAATGTTTGAGTAAATTTTTAATACTATTGAGTAAAAAATTACTCAATTTTGCACCAGTAAACGGTTTAATAGTATTGAGTAAATTTTTAATAAAAATTTATTAAATGTTAAAAAAAAATTTGAGTAAATTTTTAATTGACACAATTAAAAATTTACTCAAAATTTATCTATCTATTTATTTTTAAAGTTTAAAAATAGTTTTAAATTTTTTTACAAAAAAAAAACAAAAAACATGTTTTTTCAAACTTTACTAAACATATTTATGTCTCAAAAACATAGGAAAATTTTATAAAGACGATTACAAACTTTCATATACATACACAAAAAACTATAAACTAAACGAGAATTCAAAAAACTATGAGAGTTTCAAAAAAAATAATAAAACTATTAAATTTTTATTAAATTATTTACTTAAATTGTTTTTAAAATTTTTAAGTAAATTTTTAATTGCCTCGATTAAAAAATAACTCAATTTTTGTTTTTAAATTTAAACAAGTGATTACTCAAATTTGTTTCCTTCATATTTTTTTCTGTGTAGGAACCACATTCAATTAAAACTGAAATTTTGCAAAGGTAATATCTAGGGATGAGATTTTCATGCACTAAAAAATCGAAAATATGCGCTAAAAAATTCAAAATATGCACTAAAACCCTTAAAATATGCACTAAAAAAAAATGTGTACAATAAAAATCTTGTTTTCATAGGAAAAACTTCTTAAAAAGAAAAAAAAAACGGCAGGTTTAAATGGTAACATTTAAAACTTTATACAAGCAAGATTTTTTAGAAATTAGGAAAATTTATAAAAAAAAATTTTCTTATTTTCAAATTAAATTTTAAAATTTAAAATAGTTTTTGAAACAAATAAATTTTAATTGTGTTTTTGCTAATTTATGCCAAAATATGCACTTAAAAGTTAGAAATATGCACAATATATGCATTTAAAACCAAAATATGCAAAAATATGCATTTTCACCAAAATATGCAAAAATATGCAAAAACAAATCGATGCCATTTTAACGCAAATTTCTTGATTCGGAAAGATAATTGGTCGGTATCGTTTTTAGACTATCGACAAAAAACATGCATTTGCATGGAAATCTCATCCCTAGTAATATCTATACCTACAACGAAAGAGTTTTTCAGTTCTAAACATTTATGGGAAAAGGTTCTCAACTGCTAAAAAGTTCTCAGAATCAAAACTAAAAAAAAAAAAATTTTAAACTGCTTTTCAGTGTGCAACTCAAAACTTGAATGCACATTTTTTTTAAAAGTCTTAGAAAAATGTCCTGATTTTTATTTTAAAAAAGTTTTTTGATATAAAAAAATCCTGGGGGGCTTTAGTAACCCCCCCCCCCAGGAAAATGTTCTTCCTACGACAATGGAAATGGAATATATTCCATTAAATGGGCAATATCTTATGGAATGAACGATACATATTTTTAGCGTAACCCAGCAAAAATTGGCATTACCAGTAATAAGTTTTGTAATCCGAAACAACTGTTAATAAGTAGTTACTTATTGAATGAAACACTAATTATTTTAACAAGGGCGTGAGACAAAAATAACTAGTGAAGAGTATGGAGATAAATAAGTAGTTACTGCCTCGGATTACAAATAAGGAGCAAAAACCCATTACCAATAAGAAGTAAAATAATAAGTTAATTAAAACTTTTAAAATTTAAGTTGTTTTTACTAAAACTTAAAAATTGCGTAATTTTTATTAAGTTTTTAAGTAATTTTTAAGTTAATTGAATTGTAAAGGTTAAAAACTGCAAGTGCAAGAAGATATTATTACTTAGAGGTGCTTTTAGAACATATTACTGAGAAGTAGTTACTTTTGGGCTTAAAATAATGTTAATGGTAGTGGGTACTCATTATAAATAATGTACTTGGTAATGATTACTTTTCACAACTCATTACCATGTTTTTGCTGGGAAGTAAGATGTTTTTTTTTTTTTAGATTTTCGTTAAAAATCCGCGAGCACGACCTTAAGATATTATTTTTAAAATCCGAAAAAAAAACAATTTTTTTCATTAAAAGGAACAAATTTAGGGGGTAAGACCTAAAAAAAAAAATTCTAATGTACACATTTAGTCAACTACAAATCTATATCTATACTAATATTATAAAGAGGTAATGTTTGTATGTTTTTTTGTTTGTTTGTTTGTTTGTTTGTTTGTAGAAAGTAATCTCCGGAACTACTCATCCGATTTCAAAAAAGTTTTCAAATATATTTAAAGTGTTCCTCCCGGACGGACATAGGCTAGGTTTCATCGACCACGCCCACTTCTACGCCCACTTTTTGCCAAAAAAGTAAAATTTAAAAATCTCCAAAACTACTAAACCGATTTCAAATTTTTTTTTACCAATACATACTTGGAATGGTCCTTCATGATGGAAATATGCTGGGTTTCATCGACCACGCCCACTTCTACGCCCACTTTTGGCAAAAAACTTAAAATTTAAATATATTTGAAACTACTCATCCGATTTCAAAAATGTTTTCACCAATATTTAGAGTGTTCCTCCAGGGTGGACATGGGCTAGGAATCATCTACCACGCCCACTTCTTCGCCCACTTTTTGACCAAAAAACCTTAAATTTAAAAATCTCCTAAATTACTCATACGATTTACAAAATTTTTCCACCAATGCTAGGTATGGTTCTTTAGAGTGGAGATATGCTGGGTTTCATTGACCACGCCCATTTATACGCCCACTTTTGGCAAGAAATACAAAAAAATTAAATATTACGGATCTACTCATCCGATTTTAAAAGTTCTATCACCAATATATATTTTAAATGGTCCTTCAGGGTGGACATGGGCTAGCTTTCATCAACCACACCCTTTCTACGCCCAGTTTTGGTCAAAAAAACATAAAATTTCAAAATCTCCGAAACTACTAATTCGGTTTTAAAATTTTTTTTCTCCAATATTAAGAATGGTCCTACGGTTCATCGACGTAAAACTTAAAAATATACGAAACCTTTTATGATGTTTCAAAAATTATTTCACTAATATTTAGAAATCTCCTTTAGGGTGAGTTTCATTCACCGCACCCATTTTAAAGATCACTTTGGGTCAAAAGACTTCAAATTAAAAAACCTTTGAGACTACCTATCCGATTTCAAAACATTCTGAAAAATTCCCTTTTTGGACATTCCGATATTAATGGACCAAATAGGTGCAAAGAAGTGAACTTTGCAACCTTTTCTATGCCCTGAAATATTGGTCATAGAAACTTGAAATGTGGGGTCCTCCTGCCCAAAAAATCATTATTTCTTCAACGCATGTTATAGAGAAAGGAATGAAGCCTAAATGGAACTCAATGAATTAAAATGAATAGAACAGGGAACGAAATGGAATAGAACGGGGAACGAAATGGAATGATACGGGAAATGAAATGATAACAATAATAACGATATAAGGGCTCGAAAATTTTTAAGAAATAGTTTTACCGGAATGAACATGATTCCGGGCTAAACGGGGTTATTTGAATTTTATTGTTTGTTCTAAATAGTTTTAATCTAAGACTTCAACGATTAAAATTTAATAAAATTAAGATTCTGCAGAGATAATTTTAGAAATGGGGACTCTAATCCTGATCCTTCTTTAATTCCGTATTTATTATTACCGGTGACAAAGTTCCGGGCGGGCCTGCTAGTATATGTATATAAAGGAATAGCACGGTGGTAGTGTTGCGGTTGTCTACTAGACGCGTAGCATGAATGTAATCTATTTTTAGATTTTATTATTATATATTAGTATATATATTATATTATTGATCAGTGATCGATTCTAATACCCTATTCACACGTACAGTTTTAAATAGTTTTTAGCAGCAATATTTTTAGCACTTTCTTTATTCTATTACAGTATATTGACAGAAAATGCTAAAAATAATTGCTAAAAACGGTTTAAAACTATAAGTGTGAATAGGGTATAAGACATTCTAGCGATGCCCGTCCGTCCATCCATCCGTCTGTAGAGGACACGATACGGGGAAAAAAGTTACCCTTTAGAGAACTAAACCAACCTAATAAAACCGCATTTTTTTCAGCGTTTTTTGTACTTTTCTTATGTCAGAAGAAGGTGCCCCCAAAATCTAGAAATCCAGAGATTTTTTAAAACTTTTCAATCATTTTGAATTCTGGGTTTTGGATTTTTCCACCTCGAATAATCCCCGAATTTCGTATATTTGGCATCCCTAGAAGTCTTACATCTATCTCATCATTGTGTGTATTCGTAAATGTATGTAAAAAAAATATGCGTGCCTTTAATGTAAAAACTAATATAAAAACAAAGAAAATAAATAAAAAAACAAACACAAAATACAAGAGAGAAAAAAATATGAAAACGTAAACAAAAATTTGTGTTAAATAATGAAGAGAACCATAAAAGAGCACCACAGGGTTGTCAGATTTTTCTTACGTTCATAGCCAAATTGGATGTAAAAATCGCCAGAAATCGCTAAAATTCAATTTTGTTCAAATAGAAAAGGAAATTTCTAAAAATCGACAAAAATATTAGCGTCCAACCTGAATCAAATTACGTAGCGTAAGGCGTAACGCCCAATAATTTTTAGGTTCTAATATTTAAACGTGAGGCACCTAAATTTTTGCAAATATTAAGGTGGTTATTCATAAAACCTGAAATATATTTAAAGTAGGTTAATTTGACAGATATTGCAGGAATAATTGTCAAATAAACCTACAATAAGTCTGTTATAAGTATTATGAATAAGAGCCTAAGCGTTTTTTTTTTTTGGAAATTTTCATTGAAAATTTAATTAGTGACTGTTAACCAGATACTAAAATTCCTGTTAATGGAGAAAATGTCAATAAAAGGACACCAAAATAAAAGACGGTACTGCAATTTACAACGAATTGATGTATTTTTTTTAAATAAAACAAAAAAAAATAAATTAAAGCTCCGGTGAATATGGAAAAATAAAGAACCGTATTCAAATACCGCTATTTTTAAAGAGTAACTGTTGCCAACTTTGCTGAAAGAAACCAATATGTTAACATAAGTTATATTGGCTTTTTTATTGATAAAAATTTTTTATTTTAAAGTGTTTTTTGAGTTTGTCAGTTAAACAAAAAAAAAAACCGGTTAACCTGTTTTTTTATTCCGGTTTAACAGAGAAAACCGGTTAACCGAAAAAGCTAATTTTCGGTTAACCGAGAAACCGATTTTCCAAAATGTCGGTTTTTTATAAACACTAACATTGATTGAACCTTAAGCGCCAATCAGACGACAGACAACTCTTACAATTTGTCTAACGTCAATAATAGTATGTGTTCAGATGTGTGTTCGCAAATATTTTCAGAAAAAAAATGAGCGGTTGGAAGACAAATTGTAAGATTTGTCTGTCGTCTAATTGGCGCTTTACGTCGTTTTCCTAAACTTTCCAAACCAAGGTGCTTACAACGGGCATCATAAGATGGTGGAGATAACATTGAATTTAAGTGAGGTAAAGCAAAGTAATTAAATCTTTTTTGTATAGATTCAACAAGTGCAATATGAATTTTACAATAGGGGCTCCATACCATAGCACCATATTCTAATTTAGATCTAGCAAATGACGAATATAACAATTTTATTGTATAGGGTAGAGTGTCCCTTATTTTGGAAATGTTCGAAATGTTGAGACGGTACCCGCTCATTTTTTTCCTTTTGACTTAAAAATAACTCAGGAAAAATTTTACGCCCCTAGGACCACGCCTTCCCTACGCGACGGGGCCTTAAAGAGCGGGGCCTTAAAAATCATTTTTCCATACAAACCAAAAAAATTTTTTTTTGATTTTTAATTTTTTTGTTATTATTTATTATATTACTTGGTTTGCTTATTCACGACAAAAAATTTGATTTTGGTGGGATAAGTCTTTCAGCGCTAAAAAATTTTTAGCAAAAAAAAATTTTGAGCCGCCGGGGTCCTACAGTAAAAAATTTTTAAAAAATATTTTTTTTTAGTTTTGACCAGCAACGGTTTTAGCTGCTATGTTGCTTTAAATGATATATATTCCAAAAAAAAAATTATTCATATCTGTGACATCTTTATCTTTTTCGAAAAAAAAATTTTGAGCCGTAGGGATCCTACGGTAAAAAATTTTTAAAAAATATTTTTTTTTAGTTTTGAAAAGTAACGGTTTTAGTTGTTATGTTGTTTTTAATGATATATATTCCAAAAAAAATATTTTTCATATTTGTGACATCTTTATCGTGTATCGAAATAAATCAACAATGCATTTTTTACCCTTTTTTAGAACACGATAAAGATGTCACAGATACAAAAAATATTTTTTTATGAATATATATCATTTAAAGCAACATAGCAGCTAAACCCGTTGCTGGTCAAAACTAAAAAAAAATATTTTTTAAAAATTTTTTACTGTAGGACCCCGGCGGCTCAAAATTTTTTTTTGCGAAAAATTTTTTAGCGCTGAAAGACTTATCCCACCAATATCAAATTTTTTGTCGTGAATAAGCAAACCAAGTAATATAATAAATAATAACAAAAAAATTAAAAACCAAAAAAAATTTTTTTTGGTTTGTATGGAAAAATGATTTTTAAGGCCCCGCTCTTTAAGGCCCCGTCGCGTAGGGAAGGCGTGGTCCTAGGGGCGTAAAATTTTTCCTGAGTTATTTTTAAGTCAAAAGGAAAAAAATGAGCGGGTACCGTCTCAAGATTTCCAACATTTCCAAAATAAGGGACACTCTAGTATAGGGATAATTAAAATCACTACAATTTCTCTTAATAAATGCAAGTGTAAAATACGCTTTAGGAATAATTCTATGCAAATGCCAAACAAAATGCCTAAATCTTCAACTTCATCAACAGATCTTATAAAATCACGACGGATTTTAAATGAAAACTTTATTGGATTTCTAGCACGTGAGTAAGAAACACGAACACATTTATTCAAATTTAAATCATTATTGATACACCAAGAGTAAAAATTATCCACATCTCTTTGTAAATTTATCATATCATTGAAACATGTAACAATTGAAAAAAAAATTTAAGTCATCTGCATATAGGAGAAATTGCGAATAATTGAAACAAGTATGTATATCATTTATAAATAAATTGAATAGCAACGTCCCCAAAACACTCCCCTTGGGGACGCCAGGCGTTTGAATAGAAGATACAGATTCAGATTTATCAATTTTTACAACACAAATCCTATTCTGGAGATATGAAGTCAACCACGAATTAATTATGGCGAAATCGGTCCAGAGGTTAAAAAGTTATGGACAATTGAGATGAGTTTCAATAAAAACCTCTTTACAAGCGCGTATTTTGTAGTTGTGTGGTTTTTTTTTGCGTCAATGCTGAGAAAAAATGCAATGTTATCAAATACATACACGTGGTTGCTTTTATATAATTTTGTTTCATAGAGACTTCAAAGGGAGGGTATTTAAAGATTCGGCACAGCCGAATACAGCTTTCTTACTTGATTTTTTTTTTTTTAAACTGGTAATTTACAAATTTCCCTAAGATAGTGTGATATTTAATTTTTTTTTTCTGTATAATTCAACTGAATAAAACTCATTTAGTAATATTACAATATGAGGTAAAATAGTTTAGTTACTAATAATACAGTAGTTTTTTTAGTATATAGTATTCAAAGTACTAAAATTAGTAATTTGTACTAGTGTCTACGGTCAGTACCGTAGTACCGGGAATACCGGTACCGGTTTCCCGGTTCGTGATTCATACCCGGTATTCCCGGGAATACCGGTATTCCCGGTTCCGGTTCTGACGGTATTCCCGGGTCTACCGGTATGTATATTTTGTAAAATTTGGTACAATAAAATTTTTTCTTTGCTTTTACAAAAAAAAAATACAAAACATGTAAAAAATACCATTTCCATTTTATTTTTCGAATTTAATAAAAAATGGTTTTCAAATAATTTTACAAACACAACTGAATATTTCTGAAATACTGATTAAATAGTGTAATTTAAATATTTTATGGTATAGTATTTTTTTGGTTTTTGAGAACCGGTACCAGCATCAGAACCGGGAATACCGGTATTCCCGGGAATATATCTAGAACCTGAAAATCGGTACCAGAACCGGGAATACCGAGAACCGGGAAATGGGGAGGCACTAATTTGTACTGTTTATTTGTAATTTTTGTTAGAAGTTTGTGTTACTAATTATTTTACTATTTTAAGTATCATAAAAGTACTAAAATACAGTAATTTTATAATTATATTCAAAAAAAAATGCTACAATATAGAGTCAATTTTAAAATAATTTTAAGAAAATTAAAAACTATAAATTAAGAAATTTCGACATCTAAGTCATAAAGAAAATTAATTTTTTAATGATCCGTAAATGCATTTTCGTCATTTATTCTTGTATTTAGTAATCAAAATTTTTAAAGTCGATGTAGTCAATGATTTTTTAGGTCAAAAATGTCGGTAAAATGATAAAAAAAAAGTTGGATCTTAATTGAGGTAAAATTAAACAAAAATATCATTATCCAAAAATTATCCAAGGATTTGGAAATTGTCCCTCTTTTGAATAATTATCCAGAAAGTGGCAACACTGACAACTTAACACCTGTCTATAGAATGTGAAAGAAACTTCCCAGGCAGAAAAATACAAACGGGAGAGCGCTGGCAAAGTACCTTTTATGGTCGCTTGTGTGCTGGGAAAGCATCACAGTTTAGTACCCTCCCAGCGTCGAAAATGATAACCACGGTAAACGGTATGCCGTTGCGATTTTAAAGCGCTTTGAAAGAGCTTTAAAAACAAAAAATATGGTACTATTATAGCACTTTTAGAACAAAAAAATGGAATAAAGAAATTTATTAAATTAGGATAAAAAATTTATTGACTCATTTATTAGGATAAAAAAAATTTTGAACAAACTTTGAACAATTTTCTAAGTCCCGGAAAAAAATTGTTTGCAGTTTTCTTTGCGTTTTGGAATAAAAAAATTATTAAAAATGCTTTTAGGAAAAAATTTGGAAAAGTCCCGAAAAAAGTGGTGTATTGAACCGAAACGGGTATGTATCCGGAGTTTATGGGTGATGTATCCGGAGTTTAAGACATTTCCTCACGAAAGAAACAGGTGTTTTTATATAAAAGGTGTCAAGTTAGTAATATGTGGGTCATTCTGTATAAGTGACATATCATGAGAACTATGAAGGACCGGCCACTTATCCTGCAGGGAAATAAAAAATTTTCCAAATGTTATAAAAGTTAATAAATTTTAATAAAAAATGTATACTTTGAACGGATTTAAATAGAAAAACATTGGCAAATCGCTTGGAAAGCACTTTTTCGAATTCATACTACCTTCTACACAAAAAATAAAGTGCTTTGCCGAGACTTTTTCTTTGGAACGGTTGGCAGTTTCTGTCTGGGTTGGTATAGAACACGGTATAGTGTTTTGGAAGGGTTGCTGTTCACAACCTAAATTAGAAGTTTTTATTTCCTTAAAAACCAGAAACTAATTAACAAAAAAAGTAGTAGGATGGGATGAGATTGTTTTCATGTGTTCTTATTTCAGTGGGTTTGAAATAAATTATCCAATTATTTCAAACTGTGAAGTAAATACATTTGATTATAATAAAACTACTATAAAATCTAGAAATTTAACAAATCCAAAAAATGGTATTAAATAAAACAAAAATTATTGTTTTTTTAAATCTTTACATTGGTTAACATTGTGGAGGGTATTTAAAAATTCGGCACAGCCGAATATAGCTTTCTTATTTGTTTTTATTAAGTTCTTAAAATAAGTAATAGATTTTGATTTTCTAACGACACGAGTAAAAATGTTTAAGAAATTTGATAATTTTTTCAATTTTTGTTTACAAAACTTCACTTTTGTTTTCAAAAAACTTACAATTAGTCAAGTAATTTTACTTCAAAATTCATTTGTCATGTCAATAAATAGTGTTTGTTAAATTTCTTTGTTGAAAAAAATTTCATTTGTCAGAATAAATGCTTTTAGGAAAAAAAATTAAAAATTAGAAAATTTTACAAGTACCGAAAAAGGTTTTTAAATTTTCTAGGTTCCGGAAAAAAATTCTATTTTGCTTTTTGGAGCGAAAAAATCATTAAAAACTTTTAGTCCGGACACAACTTTTTTAAAAATCTCTAAATCCCGGACACCATATTGAATTTGCGTTTTGGAGTAAAGAATTTCAATAAAATTTATTGAAAAAAAGTTTAGGAATGTTTTTTCTTTAAAAAAACTATTTCCCAAACTTTTCTTTTCCATACTTTTCTAAAGATGCTGTTTTGAGTGGACACTTTTTAAAAAAATCTCTGGTACAATACATTAAAAATTAAATTAAAATAAGCGTTTAAATATTAAAAGGTTAATTTTATAAAATTCCCGGATTTCCCGGGAAAAATAAAAAGAATTGCCGGGAATTCCCGGTAAAAATAAGACTTTTCTCGGGAATTCCGGGGAAATCCTATTCCCGGACCCCAAACATTAGTACCAATACCACAGACTAAATACAGACTCGACAGTAGAGTTTTACAAGAAAAAATGGGGAAAAAATAAGCGATTTTAGGAGAAAACACAGCGGTTTTTAGTCCGTTTTACGCTAACATGGCAACACTTTCTACGAATTAGGAGTGAGTGAAACAACAAAATCTGATCTGGCATCCATTTTTCTTATGGCGCGTTATATCAGTTTTCTCTTTCTAACCTAATTCGTAGAATAATTTGAAAATATTAACCATATGGTTAAAAAATTCTTTTTTGACACCTGTCACTTATGTCGAGTCTGTATTAGTCTGTGCCAATACATTCGGCAAGGTCGAATTTAACTTTTTACTTGTTTTTTGTTTTACTGGTAATTTACAAATTTCTTTAAAACTGTGTGATATATGAAAACCAGAGTTATAGAGTTAGGTAACAAATGGCGTTTGAAAAAGTAGTAAACAAACACCATATGGTATTGTTAACGAAATTGTATCACAAATCGAAATCTGAGCGAGATGGAAGATACCAGTTATACAGTGAGAATGTCTCTCTTTAACATTAAAATTTGACCAACTTTTTATTAAAAACAGTTTTATTAGAGATAAACAATTACTTAAATCATAAAAAATCAAAAAAATAAATGTTAAAAATCCTGAAATACAATAAAACAAAAAAATATTGCAACGTTCTCCCCACAAAAAAAATCGCAAAAAATAGCTAAAAATCTGAAAAAAAAATTAAAACTGCGTTATTCGAGCAAAAACTAATATAGTTGGCAGCACTTTTAATATTTGTTCTGGAAATGTAAATTTTAGGTTCAGAATTTTTATATTTTTTTGACAGTCTTAGCAGAATTATCATTAACCGATGCATATTTTTTGACTTTTTAAGTTTTTTCATGATATTGTCATAGACTAATACAGACTCGACATAAGTGACGGGTGTAGTGTTTGGGGTCCGGGAATTCCCGGGTCGGATTTCCCGGGAATTCCCGGGAAAAGACTGACGGGAATTCCCGGGATTTTTTTTAATTTTTCCCGGGAAATCCGGGAATTTTATAAAATAAACCATTTTACATAAAAATGTTTATTTTCATTTAATTTTTAATATCTTTCTTACTACAGGTATAATTACATTTGCTTTTTTTGTATTTTTTCTATTTGGAAGAACTGTGCAAATATTTTTCATAGGAAAACTGACCAAGTGTAAAATATATGACAATATCATGAAACAACTTAAAAAGTCAAAAAATATACGTCGGTTAATGATAATTTTTCTAAGACTGTCAAAAAAATATAAAAATTTTGAACCTAGAATTTACATTTCCAGAAAAAATATTAAAAGTGCTGCCAACTATATTAGTTTTTGCTCGAATACCGCAATTTTAATTTTTTTTGCGATTTTAGCGATATTTTTGCGATTTTTTGTGGGGAAAAAAGTTGCAATATTTTTTATATATGGTTTTGAATTGAGAAAAGTGTGAAAGAAAAATTTTAATTTTTCTAAAAATTTAGACATCCTGGTTTGTTTCTTACTAGTTTCATATTATCCAGTTATAATAATCTTCAGAAAAACTTTTAATGTCAAATTTATTTAGTCAATAAAACTCTATATGTGAAAATTATTTACAGATCGCAGCCGACAAGAATTGAACTCATCATCATCTGTAATACTTTGCTATTAACTGCTTGTAACGTACAATCACTCTAGACCGATACGCCAAGTAGGCTGTTAAGCAAGTATCAACTAAATCTGATTTTTTCAATTCGAGTGTAGTTGTTGCTGTTTTTTCTCACAGAAGATTTGTTATTGTAATGTGTAAACAAATTTTTATTTTTAGTAATCATTATTCTTCTTCCTCTCCTTCATCAATTCTGATCTAAGTACTTATTTTTGCAAACATTGCCAGACATGGTCTATATTTTAGACACAAATGTTAGGTGTATATTTTTTTTGTTTTTTTTTATTGTATTTCAGGATTTTTAACTTTTATTTTTTGATTTTTTATGTTTTAATTAATTGTTTATCTCTAATTAAACTGTTTTTAATAGACAGTTGGTCAAATTTTAATGTTTTTTATGATTTATATTAATAATGAATATTTCCCGGGATTCACGGGAAATAAATTATTTTTTTCCCGTTTCCCGGGAAATTGAAAAGTCCGGGAATTCCCAAACACTAGACAGGTGTCAAAAAAGTAGTTCTGAACCATATGGTTAATATTTTCAAATTATTCTACGAATTAGGTTAGAAAGAGAAAGCTGATATAACGCGCCATAAGAAAAATAGATGCCAGATCGGTTTTTGTTGTTTCACTCACTCCTAAGTCGTAGAAAGTGTTGCCATTTTAGCTTAAAACGGACTAAAAACCGCTCTGTTTTATCCTAAAATCGCTTAGTTTTTCCCCAATTTTTCTAATAAAACTCTACTGTCGAGTCTGTTTATAGTCTGTGATATTGTCATACTTTTTACACTTGGTCACTTTTCCTATAAATATGTATATATTTGCACTTCTAAATTGGAAAAATACAAAAAATAGCAAATGCAATTATGCCTGTATGTAAAAAAAATATTAAAAATTAAATTAAAATAAACGTTTTTTATGTAAAATGGTTTATTTTATAAAATTCCCAATTTCCCGGGAAAAATTCAAAAAAATTCCCGAGAATTCAGTCTTTTCCCGGGAATTCCCGGGAAATCCGACCCGGGAATTCCCGGACCCCAAACACTAATGTTTATTGATAAAATCGCCACGTCGCCAAACTGAAAAACTCACCGCCAAACACATTTTCAAAATCGCCACGTTTGCCGAGAAATCGCCATATCTGACAACCCTGAAAGAGCAATTTGGGTGTTTTTTTTTTTTTTTTTTTCTTTAGTATCTAGAATGCAAGTACGGACAAGTGTAAATATTTGTCGATTGCTTTACTTCAAATTATTATTATTGGAACCATATTTGGCACGCTTTTTATTTCAAATCATTTAATAGCAACAACCACTCTTACATATTCATGATTTTATAATTTATTTTTTTTATTCACAAACAGTATTAAAACACTTTCCTTAAATTCCACTCTTCTTCAAACAAATACACAAAACACACCCGCCACAATGAACAACGAGCACAGAAACGAAACGAACGACAAAACAAGACTAAATTTAAAACACACACTATGCGGGCACTAAAGTACTCCCTAAAAACAAAATAGTTTGCCACAAGAGTAGAGATAAATCGATACCAACAAAACGTATCGATATCAGCGATGCTAATTTAGCGTTTTTATTCCCTCCAATTACAGTGTAGGGGTGTACGCACTTTGTCATTTCGTATGTAAAGGCCTCTATTGACGATTCAATATTACCTACAATCTGCATGTATTTTGTTCAGTATAATATTTTATACAGTATTTTTAGGCAAAAGTGCACTTTACGGGGCACACATATTTTAAGGGGGAAAAAAATTGGACCCCCTCTGGAATTAAAAAAGAAAAAAACCGAAATTAAAATTTAAGGGGGCTGGGCCCCGGGGACCCCCCTTGATCAAAAAAAACTGACCCTCCCACCTACAGGTTTGTGTGGGTACTTAAGTTAAAGGTAATTAAAAAAGAAAAAAAAAATAAAGGGGAGCTAGGTCCCTGGGCCCCTCTAGGTCCAAAAAACTGACCTGATCCGTTTTTTTTTTTTCAAAAAAAAGTCCACCAAAAAAAAATTTTTTTTTGCTTAAAATTTTTTTCTGCGTAGCCGGCCTTCGGCCGGGCTTAGGGATTACAAACTCCATGCATTAGACCCACCCTCCCCGCAAAATAAAACTTTTTTGTGAATCAAGCCTTTTACGTTGTTAATTACTGAATGGCTTAATTATTGAACTGAAAGTTACTAAAATGGATTTAGGGGTTACAATATTGTTAAAATGCATACAAAAAATACATATTTGCAATCGTGAGCAAATTACCTTTCATTTGAGTACCCATACGTACAGGTTTGTGGGTGGGGCGGTTTTTTGGCTCCAGGGAGTCCACCGGGGCCCAGCCCCCTTAAATTTTAATTTCGGTTTTTTTCTTTTTTAATTCTAAAGGGGGTCACATATTTTTTTTTGCCAAAATATTTGTGCCCCGTAAAGTGCACTTTAGCCTATTTTTATGTATGCCATTTGTGGGAAAACGTCAAAAATATTGTGCATAATATTGCGTCGGCTGTAGGTACCTTTAAGGTGTTTGGGGGAATTTCGTTCCGGCTCACCGACAGATGTGTTGGAATTAGTGTATGGGGTCCGGGAATTCCCGGGTCGGATTTCCTGGGAAAAGACTGACGGGAATTCCCTGGAATTTTTTTAATTTTTCCCGGGAAATCCGGGAATTTTATAAAATAAACCATTTGCCATAAAAACGTTTATTTTAATTTTATATATTTTTTTACATACAGGTATAATTAAATTTGCTATGTGTATTTTTTCTATTTGGAAGAACAATGCAAATAGGTATATATTCATAGGAAAACTGACCAAGTGTAAAAAGTATGACAATATCATGAAAAAACTTAAAAAGTCAAAGAATATACGTCGGTTAATGATAATTTTGCTAAGACTGTCAAAAAAAATTAGAGTTGTCAAAACCGATTTCCGAAGTATTCGAAAAATCGATTTTTAATTACAAAACCGAAAAACCGATTTTTTTTTAAAGGCGGTTTTTCGAAGTATTCGAAAATCGGTTTTTGAAATTGACGAATATTTGACAACTCTAAAAAAAAAATATAAAAATTTTGAACCTAGAATTTACAGTTCCAGAACTAATATTAAAAGTGCTACCAACTATATTAGTTTTTACTCGAATAACGCAGTTTTTAATTTTTTTTTGCGATTTTTAGCTATTTTGGCGATTTTTTGTGGGGAAAAAAGTTGCAATATTTTTTTTGTTTTGTTTTATTGTATTTCAGGATTTTTAACTTTTATTTTTTGATTTTTTATGTTTTAATTAATTGCTTATCTCTAATAAAACTTTTTTTAAAAAAAAGTTGGTCAAATTTTAATGTTTTTTATGATTTAAGGGCAGTTTACACGTTAACTACCCTTGACCACCCTTATCTATTTCCCAGTATTGATGATACGGTTTGCCGGGTTTAAAAAATTTTGTATGAAAAATTATTTGAATTTGACAATTGCTATCCTCCAATACTGGGAAATAGTAGATAAGGGTAGTTAACGTGTAAATCAAGCTTTAAGCTTGATTTACACGCTTTAAGCTTGATTTACACGTTAACTACCCTTGACTACCCTTATCTACTATTTCCCAGTATTGGAGGATAGCAATTGTCAAATTCAAATAATTTTTCATACAAAATTATTTAAACCCGGCAAACCGTATCACCAATACTGGGAAATAGTAGATAAGAGTGGTCAAGGGTAGTTAACGTGTAAACTGCCCTTTAAGCTTGATTTACACGTTAACTACCCTTGACTACCCTTATCTACTATTTCCCAGTATTGGAGGATAGCAATTGTCAAATTCAAATAATTTTTCATACAAAATTATTTAAACCCGGCAACCCGTATCACCAATACTGGGAAATAGTAGATAAGGGTGGTCAAGGGTAGTTAACGTGTAAACTGCCCTTTAAGCTTGATTTACACGTTAACTACCCTTGACTACCCTTATCTACTATTTCCCAGTATTGGGGGATAACAATTGTCAAATTCAAATAATTTTTCATACAAAATTATTTAAACCCAGCAAATCGTATCACTAATACTGGGAAATAGGTGATAAGGGTGGTCAAGGGTAGTTAACGTGTAAACTGCCCTTTATATTAATAATGAATATTTCCCGGGATTCCCGGGAAATAAATTATTTTTTTTGTGTTTCCCGGGAAATTGAAAAGTCCGGGAATTCCCAAAGACTAGTTGGAATAGACCTAAATGAAATGACGTTGAAAATCCGCGATTTCTGAAACAATAGTAATTATTTTAAAAAATTGCCAAAATTACAAAAATCCAGAGATCAAATATAACAGTTGTATGTGTCTTTTTGTTTTAAAAAAATCATTAAACGAATATTGTCCAAACTAACCCGCAGATCTTTATGGAATTGGTTTTATTTTGTAGAGCAGAAAAAATAAAGGGACACGTATTTTTTTTAGCGGCCCAAATTCATATTTAGGTGGTAAAAAGGAGGGGGGAAGACAAGGCCATTTTTCATTTTTTTTCGTTTATCTCCTATATTATGCAAAGAAACTTAGTCATATTACATACCAAATGAAAGGTCTTTGGAAAACCTATCTACGTGTGCTAAGAACGTGTCGAAACATGCACAAATTTTTTGAGTAAAATACCAAAATTTTAAGACATTTTTGGTTATAAGTCGAAAAATATTAACTTCATCGGCCCGTTCTTAACATACCACGAGATAGGTATTTTTAATACCTTTAATCTGATACCACACATGCCTATATTAATTTTGTTTAAATAGGCGTAAATCGTAAAAAACTGAAAAAGGTCAATTTCCCCCCATACAAATCGACCCCCCCCCCCTAAAAATGAGTTTGGGCCGCTATAAAAAAATACGTGTCGAATTAATTTTCGTTCTTAACAACATATCCAAATTTCATGAAGATCGGAGGGTGACACCAGGGAGACTTCCCTTGTAAGTATTTTATATATGAATGTACTTCTAGAGATGTCCCGTGTTAAAATTTGCAATAACTTTTATTATTTTGATTTTTTCAATAACAGCAAAAAATAACAGTTATTAAAAACTTTTTCTTCAAACAATTTAAAATAACTTATTGGAGTAAATAACTGTTATAACAGTTATTTTTAGAAAAATCAATCAAATGTTATGCCCCTTATTCATATTAAAACTTGAACACTTTATAACAGGTTTATAAAACAGATTTCCATACAAAATCCGTTTTATAAACCTGTTATAAGTTTTTTAATTTCAATATGAATAAGGGCCTATATCTTTAAATCAATAATTGAAGTATAAGCTAGCAATATGACTCTTTTTCATGCGTTTGTTTAAGTTTTATTTTAACAACCCGTGAAAAATGTTAATATATGAATCATATGTGGTCCAAATATGGACATATATGTTCATATATGTAAATATATGTTACACATGCGAAAATTGGCGGCAAAAAAAAAATAATATATGGCATGGGTTCATATATGTGCATATGTGTTCATTAGAGTTAATTTTGAAAATTTGATCTGCGGATATCATCATTTTTTTAAAGTATTTATGGGAGCTAAAAAGGTTGCCGGTATTTTTTTTGGAAAAATGTTAACTCCTTGGGGTGGTTTAAAGCATTTGAAATCGCGGATTTTGAGCTGATTTTTCTGCAGAGAAAAAACGGCTGAATATATTGCAAATCTGATTTCACTAGTCGATTCTACAGCAAAAAAATAATACAATGGTCGTTTTTCAAACTCTTAAAAAAAGTTCTAAAAACCCACCACAGAGGGCGGAAATATAAGGTTTTTCCATTTTCTTTTTAAATTAATTTTTTAAATATGCACAATTAAAGGGCATTTTCAGCTTAACAAAATGGTACCAAATTTTCCGTTCTATCACAACCCGTTAAAAAGTTATAAGCTCTTAAAAATGGGCAAAAACACGTTTTTTGAGAACTTTGACCTCAATTTTCTCGAAAACATGACGTGATAGAAAAATTTCAAAACTAGATTCAGAATCAGCATCGAAATGTTAATCGAAAACAAGTTTTATGATCCCAGAATATCATCCAAAAACATCACATGCGTTTTTTGTGAACTTTGACCTCAATTATTTCAAAAACCTGACGTTACGGAACATTTTGGAAACCAGATTTGGAATAAGCATTGAGATGAAAATCGAAAACTAGTGTCCAGACCGCTGACCCATCCAAAAATTTTTCAAATTTCGGTCAGCGTTTTATAATTTTACCATTAGAAAAAAAACTTTGAATCCTTATAACTTTTTAATGGGTTTTGATAGAAAGGTGCTTTTTGTACCAATTTTCTTAGCAAAAACTGCCTCTTCATCGTGCATGATTAAAAAAATAATTTAATTTTTTTTTCAAAAAAATCGATTTTTCCGCCCCCTGCTGTGGGTTATTGGAACTTTTTAAAGAGTTAAAAAAATTGCTATTATATTAATTTTTGCTATAGAATCATAGAAAAAAATAGAAATGAAACAGAGTCGTATTTCGCTTGAATAAGTATTAGTGACAGCACATTATGTAACTTTTGACGTTTAATAAAAACAATGCAACATAAAAGAGAACAACAACAAAGCAAAGAACAAAAGAGAAAAAAAGTTTTTAAACTATCAATAGTGCGTATTATCTTTAAAAAAAACGTTGAATAAAGCAAAATAAATAATAAATTTAATTAAATGAAAGACAAATTTCATTTTTCATAAACAAAGAATCTAATTTGATATTAAATACGTGTGAGATGAGGAAGAACAAGCATTTTGCCACCATATTGGAAAATACATCAAATACAACACTGCGTACCTTCTAATCTTTTCTATGTATAGAATCGACTGATGAAATCAGATTTGCAATATATTCAGCCGTTTTTTCTCTGCAGAAAAATCAGCTCAAAATCCGCGATTTCAAATGCTTTGAACCACCCCAAGGAGTGAAAATTTTTCCAAAAAAATACCGGTATTCTTTTTAGCTCCCCTAAATCTAGGGTTACCAGATTTGAAATATGGAATAACAGTACATTTGGTCTCAAAAAACAGTACATTGCAAATAAAAACAGTACTTTTTTAAAAGTCTTATTTTATATCAAACTACAAAAACTTAGCCATTTTACCCTGATTTCAAACAGATCTCAGCCAAAACGAGCATAAAAGGTTGTTAACAGAACGGTGGAACATTTTGGGTAAACCGTCTCAAATTTATTCTATTTTTTTATCAGTGTTGAAAAAAATTGCGATTGACTTTTTGGAGCATTTGTCTTAGTTGCCGCGATATCTTACTTGAAAAGCTTTTGTAGTCTATGCTTTCGCTTAACTAAAGCACCGATCTTCCTATCAAAAACATATGAAAAAATCCATAAAACAGTGTTTTAATTAAAACACGACTTTAAAAAGCAAACGCGAAAACGGTATTATTGCACTCAAACAAAGGCCTAACTAAATTTTGGGAATTTTTTTTTCACAATTTAGTAAAATTTAATAAAAATTTTTAAATTTCTTTGACATAATTTGCAACCAATTAGTTCATCATATTTATCTTCTTAGAATTGATAAAGTTTTTTCTTCAGGCTTAGTAAATTTTATGCAATTTAAGGAAATTTTTTTTTTTTTCAAAAATTTCAAAAACTAAGCCAGAAAGAGCAAAAAAGTGTTCATTTTCGATTCTAAAAATCTCTAAATAATACAGACTCAACATAAGTGAAAGATGTCAAAAAAGTATTCTTTAACCATATGGTTAATATTTGCAAATTATTCTACGAATTAGGTTAGAAAGAGAAAACTGATATAACGCGCCATAAGAAAAATGGATGCCAGATCGGTTTTTGTTGTTTCACTCACTCCTAAGTCGTAGAAAGTGTTGCCATGTTAGCGTAAAACGGACTAAAAACCGCTGTGTTTTCTCCTAAAATCGTTTAGTTTTTCCCCATTTTTTCTTATAAAACTCTACTATCGAGTCTGTATTTAGTCTGTGATCCGGTCCTCTTTCAATGTATGGACTCCTCAATTTGAATCTAAAAATTTGGGCGTTCCTCATTTCTCAGAAAATATTGCCGAAACAAAAAAAAATGCCAAATACATTTTTGTAGTTCTTTACACGACCGTCTTAATCCCTCCGTGTAATAGTTTTTTAGTTATCCCTACATTTTGGTGATGAGTATAAAAAAACAGTACAAAAACAGTACACGCTTTAAAAAACAGTACTTTTGCGTACTGTTTTAGGTGCTGTGCATAAAACAGTACTTTTTATAAAAAACAGTACATGTACTGTTTAAAACAGTACGAATGGCAACCCTACCTAAATCCTTTAAAAAAATTATGATATCCGATAAACAGATAAAGTGACAAACATATTCATATATGTTTCATATACATATGTCTGTTATATTTGGTCTCTGATATAAATCATTTCAAACTGTTATTATACCCTCCAACCACAGTATGGGGGTATACTCACTTTGTCATTCCGTGTGTAACGCATCGAAATATCGGTCTAGGACCCCATAAAGTATATATTTTATTGATCAGTGATCGATTCTAAGACATTCTAGCGATGTCCGTCCGTCCGTCCGTCTGTCCGTCTGTAGAGGACACGATACAGTCCAAAATAAAAGAGCTAGACTTCCGAAGTTTGGCACGAATATGTCTTATATTCCTAGGCAGGTTAAGTTCGAAAATGGGCAAAATCGGACAAAGGGGAAAAAAGTTCCCCCTTGGAGAACTAAACCAACCCAAGAAAAACCGCATTTTTTGCAAGGTTTTTTGTACTTTTGCTAAGCAAATGCAACATTCTTATCTCAGATGAAGTTCAAAATCGCAGGGGAAGGTGCCCCCTAACGTCTCCCACCAACCCCCCCCCCCCCAAAAAAAAAAAGACGCCCCTGGATTTTTTTAAATATTTTTTTTACATTTTGGAGGGTATAAAAGATTCGGCACAGCCGAATTTAACACTCTCACTTGTTTTTAATTTAAATTTAAAAAAATATTTTTGAACTGTTAAATTTGATTTTTAAATCTCATAACTGTTATGGTCTCTGCAAAAATCACTTAATCTTCTTTTTTATTTCGGTCAATCTTTTCAATTCGATTATATTTTCTTACACTCAAAAAAGTATGTCGGTAAAATCTACTACAAAAGACAGTTGTTTTAACTACATTTTGTTGTTGAAAAGGCGTCAACTACATATTACGGTAAAAACAACTGAACATGTCGTTGTTTTTAACTATTGATTTTCAACTACAAAAAAACTACTACAAAATACGGTATACAGTTGTTTTTACTACACTTGCCTGAAATTTTATTTAAAAAAATTTCTTACACGTTTAAGTGATTGATATTTATTTATTTAAAAAGCAATACATACATTTAAAAAGCAATACAGTTGGTTGTATAGAATTTCGACATGAAATTAAAATTTTTTGGTGTATTTATCTGGAATTATAGAAGAAAAAAATTATATTAATAAAATGTTAAACAAAATAAATTGATTGTATTTACCTTTGATTTTTTAATAGTTTATTTCAAATTATCAAATTATCAGTATCAAAATTTGTCTGGAATAAAAAAAAACGAAATGCTTTGGTAAAATTGATTTATAAAAAAATAAATTAATTTGCAATGTTTCAAAAAAGTATGTATGTACCTGTTCTGTTGTGTATACAAAGAAAAGAAAGATGGCACGCTCATAAGAAAACAAAACAATTTTGGTTTTTTCCGATTGGTTTTTACGCACGCTTATGTGAGCATTATATTATACACACTTGTTATCTCATTTATCCACTTATTTTCTTTCGCTCAATAATATTTTTCCAAAAACATATTTTTTGTTATAATTATATTTAATAAATTGTAATTTAATTTATTTAGATATTATTTATTTGGTATAAAAATAATTCCTTCCGCATCCCGCACGACCAACTCGTTCGACACATTCGTTTGCAATAAAAATTTCTAGAAAAAAACGAGTTTTTAGAAAAAAACTAAAGACAACTACATAAATCAACTATTGCTACAGTGTAGTATATTTTTGTAGTTATTTTTTGAAACTACTACAAAAAAAAGTTGTTTGAGATTTTCTCATACAAAAACGACCGAAATTGTAGTTAAAAACAACAGCTACTTCTTACTACAGAAACGACCGTCATGTAGTAACTGCAATAATTTTCTGAGTGTAGAAAAAAATTTCAGCTTAATGGGACATTGTTAACCCCTCTAAAACGGTTGCCAAAAATGACCCATACATTTTGCCCTAAACTCAAAACCACCAAATTTAAAAAAAAAAAAATCTGATTTTAAGTTGCACAATCTAAAGTTTTTATTGCATTTATTTCAAGTATATACGGTAAGTTCGTTTGACAAAAAAAATGTTTGAAAAATACGAGATTCTTAAACAGCTGTGTAACGGTCTGTTTCCAGGATATTTTGGGAAAATTGCACTTTTTTTTTTAAAACCCAGCATTTTTAAATAAAAACTTTTCATTTTACACAAGATTTATTATAAATTATAAAACTTAATATAGAAATTTTGCATTTTAAGAAATTCTTTAACCCTAAACAGTTTTGGGCCCTAAATGACCCATGATGAACAAATGCATCTAGCAATAAACCGCTTTTGACGGGCGACTAACCATTGGGAACATATTTTTTTAATTAAAAATGGGAGCGTGAGTAAAGATGAGAGCGTGAGTAAAGATGGGAGCGTGAGTAGAGATGAGAGCGTGAGTGAATTTGACCAACTCACGCTCACGAAGAACAAAAAATTTTCACGCAGGAAATTTTTTAAGTTTGCATACATTTTAAGCAGGATCACGTGACTAAAACATATTAAACTCGTTCACGCTGTGATCACGCTCACGAAAACTCAACATAACTATATTTTGACGTGTTTCATTTTTCTGTCGCCATAAAAAATCATGCAAACTCACGAAATTTCACTCACGTTTACGAGTGAATCACGTGAAATTTGTGTCACGTGTGCATTTGAACAAATTATATTTTTAATGGAAAATAAAAAAGTGATCCATATATTTTATTTAAACATGTTTATATATTATTTCCCGTTTAAATGCACCCACCCCGAAAGCATTATCCCCTTAAATGCCAGAATACAGCAAGCAAATATTCTATTGAAATTATTCAGCAATATTCTTGTTTAAATGTGAATTACTTTTTGTGTCAGATAAAAATAAATGGTTAATGGTGGGTACGGAAAATGCTTTAAGGGTGGGTGCATTTAAGCGGGAATATTTGAATGATATTTGAACTTGTTTTGTTTCATTTGCATTAAAAATATAATTTTTAAAATTGCACTGTTAAACGTGAGTAAAATTTCGTGAGTTTGCATGATTTTTTATGGTGATAGAAAACTGAAACACGTCAAAATTCAGCTTGAGTGAGATTAAAATGTGACACTCATGTAACCCTGCGTAAAATGTATGTAAAATTCAAAATATTCTTGCGTGAGAAATTTTTTTTCTTCGTTGGTCAAATTCACTCTTCACTTTTAATTGAAACAAGTAAGAGTGTTAAATTCGGCTGTGCCGAATCTTTTATACCCTCCAACATGCAAAAAAAAAAATTCAGGACGGGCAAATTTCCTCTCGAATATGTGTTTAAAAATTCATTCTTATGCTTTATGCACTAAAGAAATACAAGTTTATCATTATTTAAAAAAAAAAAAAAATTATTCCACGCCCATAAAAGGGGGGCGGACCAAAAAAACACATTATCTAATTCTCTGGGTCCAAATGCAGGACTTTGAACTTCCTGTAGCATAAAAATGTTGCATTTGTTAAACAAAAACACAAAAAATCATGTAAAAAAGTGGTATTTTTCATGGGTTGGTTTAGTTCTCTAAGGGGGAACTTTTTCCCCCTTTGTCCGATTTTGCCCATTTCCGAACTTAACCTGCCTAGGAATATAAGACATATTCGTGCCAAACTTCCGAAGTCTAGCTCTTTTATTTTGGACTGTATCGTGTCCTCTACAGACGGACGGACATCGCTAGAATGTCTTAGAATCGATCACTGATCAATAAAATATATACTTTATAGGGTCCTAGACCGATATTTCAATGCGTTACACACGGAATGACAAAGTGAGTATACCCCCATACTGTATAAAAATATGTTCCCAATGCAGACTGGGTAATTTGGGCCAATTTTTAGGCCAAAAATAATTACAGCTAAAGTTTTGGACCGATATGGCTGAAATTTTAAATTTAAGAGTTTTTTGTGAACAAGTACAGCTGGATTTTATGAATTTGGAAATCGTGGAAATTTTTAGGGTTGCCACCATACGAAAAAAAGTGAAAAGACTGAATATCTCGAAAACGAATAGGCTAATTTTTTTGAAACTCGGCGCGAAGAAAATACGCAAGGAGGCTACTAAAATGGCACAAAAACATTTTGTTTGATTTTGCTCGAAAAAGCAGTTATTTTTTGAGCGGTTTTTTGCCAAAATTTCGGTCCAAATTACCTACTGTGCAATGGTTAGTCGCCCGCCAAAAGCGGTTTATTGTAAAGCAGGAAAAATAAAGGGACACGTATTTTTTTTTAGCGGCCCAAATTCATATTTAGGGCGTGAGAAATAAATAAATACTATTTAAGCATTTTCTATATGAAGGACCTGCATTGAAGGTGTATCAGAATTTAAAAATTTTTGTATAAATTCTGATTAATTTTTATACAAAAATACAAATCGTTACCTCTAAAGTAGGTTTATTCTGAAACATTTTTTCTATAGAAAATTTCTCAGGTTCTGAGACATTTTTTCTATAGAAAAATTCTCAGATTCAAAAACATATTTTCTATAGAAAAATTCTCAGATTCTGAGACATTTTTTCTTTAGAAAAATTCTCAGATTCTGAAAAATATTTTCTGAAACATTTTTTCTATAGAAAAATTCTCAGACTCTTTCATTTTTTATTGTAGAAAAATTCTCAGATTCTGAAATATTTTTTGTATAGAAAAGTTTTCAGATTCTGAGAAATTTTTTCTATAGAAAAATTCTCAGATTCTGAGACATTTTTTCTATAGAAAAATTCTCAGATTCTTAGACATTTTTTCTATAGAAAAATTCTCAAATTATGAGGCATTTTTTCTATAGAAAAATTCTCAAATTCTAAAACATTTTTTCCATAGAAAAATTCTCAGATTCTGAAATATTTTTTGAATAGAAAAATTCTTAGATTCTGAGACATTTTTTCTATAGAAAAATTCTCAGATTCTGAGACATTTTTTCTATAGAAAAATTCTCAGATTCTGAAACATTTTTTTTAAGACATTTTTTTCTATAGAAAAATTCTCAGGTTCTGAAACATTTTTTCTACCCGAGTAAAAATTTTTATATGATGCAATATATAATGATATATGACACAATATATATTAATACGCAATTTTATCCGAATAATGGTGGATGTTTTTGCATTAAAAAAGATCTACTTGTATAAAATATGATTTGATTTCATCCGAGTTTTGACCAGACATTGCCTTATATTGGTGGATCTAATTAGATCTAATTTCACAAAAACATATAAAATCCTGGTGTTTTTTGGTTTGGGTTGAGATACACCACAGGTCAACGATACATTCACCAAACATATAATTTTCAAAAACAAAAAAAAATGTTTGGGTACGCTTCGAACCAGATAGGTGATATACATAACCCTAACAAGGAAATGTTTAGGAACATTTTAAAAAACTAAGAAAATTTTTTGTTAATTGGAAACATATATAGTTTTATATGGAACAGAATAAGCTATACATAATGTTATGTTAAATTATACAGAAAAACTAATTTTGTATTGACCCTCATATAATTTTATATAATTATATCAACCGTACACCTTTTAATCCGAATCATGATTAAATTATATATTACTACATATGACTGCATTAAAAAAATTTAGAAAATATCTCAGGGATGTATAATCATATATAATTTATTATGTTTGTATCAAGTTATATATTGTAATATATGTTTATTTTTACTCGGGTATAGAAAATTTCTCAGGTTCTGAGACATTTTTTCTATTGAAAAATTCTCAGATTCTGAAACATTTTTTCTATAGAAAAATTCTCAGATTCTGAGACATTTTTTCATTAGAAAAATTCTCAGATTCTGAAACTTTTTTTCTGAAACATTTTTTCTAGAGAAAAATTCTTAGATTCTGAAACATTTTTCTATAGAAAAATTCTGAAAAATTTTCAGATTCTGAGATATTTTTTCTACAGAAAAATTCTCAGATTTTGAAATTTTTTCAATAGAAAAATTCTCTGATTCTGAATTTTCTTTTCTATAGAAAAATTGAAACAGTTTCTACATATAAAAATTATCAGATGCTAAATTAGTGAAGTAAGACCTTTGATTAACTTAAATAAAATCTCTCAAAACTCCCAGGTCGTCTTTTATTTTTAATTAAAAAATATTTACCTTATTCTAATTAGCAAGCAACCAAAATACAGCAATTTAGTAATTATTATTAACTAAAAAAGTAGTTAAAGATAAAATATTTATTTAATCGTTATATTTAGCTATTTTAAGTTGTTTTCAACTGTTCGTATCAGGGATGAAATATGGCAATTTCGATTTGGTATCAAAAATGATTTTAAATTGTACTTTTTTGACCCTCAAGGTACTTTTTATTATTTAAAACAACAAAAAAATAGTAATTATAAACGAAACAGGTACTTAAAATTCATGAATGTATTTTAAAAATAAAAATGAGATTTGACATTTGTTCCGGTAAAAAACAAATTTATTAAACAAAACACCCCTCGGCCGAACCAACTTTAACCTCAAGTTGCGAACACCGTTAAGTTCTTTGTTGATTATGAATCTGGGGTGCCACACTACTATATTTCGACGAAAATTAAAACCTTCGCAAGAGCCGTTTTTGGAAAAATAGCGTTTAAACGTCATAAAAATTACATTTTAAGCTTATCTCGAAAACTATGAGAGATATGAAAATATAACTTAAGACAAAAATTATTCCTAGGGAATAAGTGAAAAGTCATAAGATCATACATGGTATTCATTAGACCATACATCAACTTAAATTAAGAAAAAGAGTTTCTCCACGAATAACCATATTTTAATTAGTAGAAAATGGGGAAAAAATTAATGCAAGAAAAAAATTTCAATAAAAAATGAATTAAAATTTGTTCAATTTAAAAATGTATCAAATTAGTCGCGGGCGTATCAACGTATTTTTCAACATTAAATAGTATCAAAAAAAGTACATTTGTATCAACAATTCCATCCCTGGTTCGTATAGTTGTATTCAGCTATTTTTTCAAAATGTGTCAAATATAAGTTGAAATCAACTAAATATTGGTAATAGTACCCACTTATATACATAGTTGATTTTATATTTTGGTTTATTCGTAGTTGTCAGCAACTTAAGAAAATCAACTAAACTGTAGTTAGTGGTAATTCACCTACAAAATAGTTGATATTTAAGTTGTAATCAACTACAAAATTTTTTGGGTGCTCTCTTCTCCATATTATACATGATATCCTTCTTTATGTTTAATAGCTGAAAAAATCGATTGAATATATATCAAAATTAGGCGTTTTATGTTGCACTGAGCACGATGCTTGTAAATGCCAGAAAAAGAAAATTATGATAACATGACACCACCACTACGATCCATGTTTTGACAGACACCATAAAAAATTTTAGATTTTTCTTTATAAACCTCACATAATTTCTACGTTTGCGTTTTTTTTATGTTTTAATGTCCACGATTGATCAAAAATAAAGTAGAGTTCATTTTACCGAGTTTAGCATTATTTTATGATTGATGCATTTAAAAAACACTTGTTTCCCAGCAAAACTTTGGTAATGGTTAGTGATTATATAACACATTACCAGGTAATGTATATAACTTATTTGTAGCATTATTTTATGATGTCTTACCAAACATTTGTTCCACAACGTATTATTTTCAAGTGAAAAATAATGCATTACTAATAATTTGCTACGTAATGCATGATTATTGGAAAAAATGTATTTCATATTTATTATTTCTAAACATTAAATCATGGATGACTTATATTTGGTTACATTATGTATTATTTGAAAGTTTGAAATAATGCATTATTTATAATTGGATGCATAATGCATTACAATAACATAAAAAAATAATTATTTTATAAAAAAATGCATAAGTTTAAACTAGAGATGGGCTCACGACAGGAAATTTCTAACGACACACACTCACGAGCATATTTTATCTACTTACAATCACGTACGTTAATTTAATACAAGATTACTTTTTCACTACTCGTAACACCTTATATAATATAATATTATTATCTTCTGGTATGCTATATTATTTCATTTCTCGTAACCTATAAAATATCATATATTTTACACCTTACTCGTATTCTTCGTTATAAATTTATGACTTATTTTATACCTTACTGGTATTCTTTGTGATAATGTGGATGCATTACTTTGAGTCTCATCGCCTGTTAAAATCATCAATGCTGCAATGTATAAAATAAGAGATCCTATACCTTATTTTATACCTTATTTGGTAATCTAAGTTTTGCTGGGTTATCTAAAATATTTCATCCCCAAAAAATCCCGAAAAAAATCAGTGTCATCCCCATGAAATCCCCAGATCCCCAAATCAAATTTTTCATCCACAATTTCCAAAAAAAAATCCCAATTTGGGGACAAAACCCCTAAACTGGCAACACTGACCAAAACTTCAACAGTTTTTAAAAAAATAAATTTTCGAGAACTAATTTCTTAAAACAATTGACCCAATTATTCTGTTAAGTCATTTTTGCATAAAATTCTCTGAGTTTAGCGCCCTCTCCTGGCATCAAAAGCAATTACACAAAAATTTTTTTTTTACATTTATTTGAAAAACTTAATTATCTTTCAAAACATCTGTCTTTTTTCTTATTTTTCTGCTGATTGGGTTGAAAAAAGGTTTAACATAATTTCTATAATATTTTTTCAAACATTGGTAATTCTTAGCGGTTAACAAAAAATAACGAAAAAATTAACACTTCCAAAATTTTTATTTTTTTTGCCGTTCTAAAAAAAAGTTGCAACTGTTTCCTTTTTTATTTAATAGATAAAGGTTTAACCTTCTTAAAAACAGAAAGAAATTTTTCAAACTTTGCAAATTTTGGGTCTTCAAACTAAAAATTTAGTTTACTTTCAATGCGCTTAGAAAAAAACTTATTGCTCACTAGTAAAGGCCTGCAAATGTTGAACTATATAACATACAACATAGTGTCACATGATGCAAGTGTCAATTCATGCTATGTCGCTAATACATGTTTAACAATAACATGTGAAGGCATGTCGAATAAATTCAAAACAAATCTATGCATAGTCTTAAAAGTGTAATTGCATGCATGAACATAGAAATTGACCATGTCAACACATGCGACACATGCGACATGTGCAGCATATGACACAATTGATGCTTTTTTACCATTTCGCTCCTTTACTTGTATAGTGTCACAACTCAAAATATTTGATTTTGCAGAAAACACGTTTAAAGTTTACTATTGAAACTGGTTTTTAATTGAAAAAGGCCGGTACATAGAAAATGTAATAATGGCGTGTACTCTTCTCAAACGGTAAGTTTAAAAGATATTAATACGAATTTTTGACACAATATAAAGCACGATATAACGAATAATTCTGCATCATTAACTCAAAAAACGCATTTTTTGAGATATGACACTATACAAGTAAAGGAGCGATTTGTATGGCTCATTATATGCAATTAAACTGCAAAAAATATTTAATTATGATATTTACTACTTTCAAGGATCTTCTTTTGAAGCTTTAATGAACAAAATATTTAAATATAAGTTCTTAAGTGGAAAAGAGAAATTATTTATACATTTAATATAATTTTTTTTGTATTAATTTGTTATAAAACAATAAAAATTGTCTTTTATTGACTTTAGAACATAAATCTTAATTATTCATATAAAATATAATAGGTGTGTTCCAGAACGTTACCGCGGGTGCCCGCGGGTACCCAAACCAGCCCGAAAAGCGTTCCCGTACGCAAAAATTGGGTAAATGAGAGAGTTTTTGAGAGAATAAATTACTTTCTCATTTTACCGAACTTACCCGCACTTTTTTTCGGGTAAATTGGTAACAGTCAGATGTTAAAAAACAGCTGATTTTTTTTGTGAAGCTAAATTGGAAATTTAAATAAAATAAACAACTAAACCAAGGAAATGTGTTATTTCAATACAAAAAAAGATAATTTGTTATTAAAATAAACTTTTACAATTTGTATTCTTATATAAAGTAATTTTTCTTACGAAAATATTTTAGCGTTATTGGTTTGTTTACATTTTCTATTATTTTGGGCTTGAAATGTGGTTTTTAGCGTTCCCGTACTTTTGTGCATTTTTGTGGTATCGTGAGAGGTTTTTTGATTTTCTCTCATTTTACCGAACTTTACCCGGAAAGTTCTGGAACACACCTAATATAATTATTATAAACTAGCGTTTAGTTTTATTGCACACTTCTTTTCATTACATTTTTTTTTTAACATTTAAGTTAAATTATGCGAAGGATAACGGTAATCAAATAACGGAGCATTTATATTTTGTCTATTGATAATCTTATTGTATTTTAATGCTTTGTTTTTGTAAAAAAAAAAACTAGGGGAATTGTTTTATTGCCGTTATTTCAATTAACATAAGCTGGATTTTTTTGCTAACGTGTATCAATTATCCCATACAAATTTTACGTTTTTTAACTATGTATATACGGCAAATTTATGTCAAATTTGTATGGGATAATTTATACACGTTAGCAAAAAAATCCACCTATAGCAAATGCTTTCAATTTAATTTATTTTTAATCAATTATTTATTTGATTTAGGATTTTTATTAAAAAAACAATGAAGAATTTATATTTTTATGTAAGGTAGGCCAAACAGTATTAAAAACATGATGCAAAAGAACATTAGAAGACATAATACTGAACTCAACAGGGTACAACAGCTTCGATAAGTTTTAATGACATGCTTAGACAGTGTGTTTGAGTAAGCATAACATGGCACAACACCTTGTTTGAATTAACATGACATGGCATGACATGGATTTTTTGAAAAAGACATTTTTACAGAAAATGTTGAATTGTGCAGTACTTTACTCACTACTAAGGTAATTTTTTTTTTTTTTTTGGAAAAAAATAAAGATTTTAAAGTTTAAAAAAAAAAAATCAAGCCATTTCATTAAAAAACAAAAAAGTTATAGCTATTTTCGTCAGCCACTAAAACCGATTTTTCAAAAATGTGATTTTAGGCACGTTGAAAAAAAAAATATATTTAAAGTTCTACTCAAAAGTTGCAAGCGTTTTTTTTTCCTTTGAAAGATAAAGGTAAAGACTTAAAAAAAATATAAAATTAAAAATCGGTTAATATATATTATTTTAAAATTCCATTTTAAAGATCCTCACAAAAAAAAGTAGTATTTCAAAGTCTTACAAAAGGCATATACATACGGGTTCAAGTTGAAAAAATACATACTTTAACTTTTTATCTCCAACAAAAAGTTTTCCGTATTGCAAATATATTTTTTAATTATTTGCAGAAAAAATCAAGTCATTAACTTAAAAACTGAATTTTTGTAAACTATTTTTGTAAAACTTAAAATAATATGATTTTTTTAAATACCGTTTGCTTGGAAATTCCAAAGACATATATAATAAAGATGCAGCAAATGCTTCTTCTTTTTACTGTTCACTAGATGGAGTTTTTTATAACTGTTTCCGGCAGTTTATTAAAAGTTCTTATTTTCATTTGTTAATGACTGAAATCTTTATTCACAAATAAAAATCAATAAAGCAAATAAAAACAAATCGTTTTTGCACTTCTTTGGTTTTTATTTGTGTATTTTTCTAATAATTATTATTTTTTCTTCTCTTCCGTTTCCGGAATTTACTGGAAAAAATAAGCATACGCCCTCTATATTTGCAATGCGCATACAAGCGCTAATGGGTCTGGAAATTCTCTAACTTTAACGACCCCTTGTGGCGACAAAAAGAGTTATATCAAAAGGGATTATTATTAAAATATTAAGTTACCTAATTACACCGTCCGACACAGTTTTGTACACATGGACCGGACCCGAAAATTCTGAAAGTAGGGCAAAAAAAAAAAATACCCGTGTCTCCCAGTTTTTCTAGATCAATTCGAGCTTTCGCGAAAAACGCAAAAAAAAAAAATTACAATGTAAAAAAAATGTTCGCTTTTCAGAAAGTGGGGCTCAAAATAACATTCTTGTATTTCTCGGTTTTTCTATATCAATTCGCGTTTTCGCGAAAATGCATTTTTTTTGCACACTTGAAAAAATTTACTACAATCCGAAAATAGGGCTTAAAATAAAATATTATTCTAGTTTTTCCATATTAATTCACGAAAAATGCAATTTTGAAAAAATGCATTTTTTTGCACACTTAAAAAAAAATTTACTACATTCGAAAAGTGGGACTAAAAATAAAATATTCACCTAATTTTTTTAAATTAATTTAGGAAAAGTGCAATTTGAAAAAAATTATTGAATTATTTTTATTTTTATAAGTATAGAATATAAAAAAATAAATAAAGCCATATGATGACAAAATATTATTGGAAAACTTATTGTACTTTTTTATGTAAAAAATAATAATAATAAAAAATAAACTATTGAAAACGGGTGTTATTAGTATTTTTTATTTAAAATAATTACATTTTTCGCAAGTACGCAAATTAGCTGGAAAAACTCTGATACATGGGAAATTTATTTTTAACTCTACTTGAAATTTTGCGAGTGTGCTAAAAAGAACAAAATATTTTTTTTTACAAATTTGCGAATTGATATGAAATAACTGAGACATAAATGCTTAGATTTAAACCCAGTTTTTTTTTAACATGGCAAAAAAAAATTTTTTATCGTTTTTTGCGAATACGCGAATTGATCGCGAAAACCTGAGAGACACGAGTGTTTTTTTTTTAACCCCACTTTCTGAATAGCATAATTTTTTTCTATTGTGGAAACTTTTTGTTTTGTTACAAAAAAAAAAATATTTTAATAAAAACGATAAGAACTTTTTTTTTTTAATTTTTGTCAATGGGACAAAGCACTGTGCGTAGGGGCGAACAATTTTTCCTGAGTTATTTTCAAGTCAAATGGAAAAAAAATGAGCGGGTACCGTCTCAACATTTCCAACACTTCCAAAATAAGGGACTCTCTAATGTACATACAAACATTTTTTTTTATTAAATAAGCGATTTTGTTTATTGCGCTTCCACTTTCAGTTAGTATTAGATTACAGAAAATTGCAATCAATAATATTTTATATTCAAGTTCAACGACAATTAACACAGCTTTTATGTATCCCATACTTAATCATGTATTTATTGCTGAGTTATGCAAATAAACGCCAAAAATAAAGCAAAGTATTTATGTATACAAGGGTGCGCCTTATTGTAAAGGCACAGACTAATACAGACTCGACAAATGTGACAGGTGTCAAAAAGGTATTCTTTAACCATACACCACAGACCTTATAGACATGCAACACGAGTGCTAATTTTGGTACTTTCAATATGGACGCATACAAAATACTACTAAATTTACTTCTCTGCCTAGAATACGCGTGCCTGTACGTGGGAGCTTTTGCATTTGTATTTTTATTGTTTGTTTACGTTTTGTATGAAACGTCAAAAGTTACACGCGCGTGCCGTCACTAATACATAAACATGTGCGAAACTTATTCGTTTCACCCCTATGCCATACACTCAGAAAATTAAGTAAGTTACTACATGTTAGTTATTTGTATATTTTGCAGTAGTTAGTTGTTTTCAACTACAAAGTCAGTTGTTTCTGTATGAAAAATATCAAACAACTATTTCTGTTAGTTATTTTAAGACTTTTTTTTGAACACCTAACAAAAAAGTACTGTGATGTAGTAACAGTTATTTAAAGTAGTTAATTTTATTTTTTTATCTCTGAAAAATATTCAAAGTTTTTTTTCCTAAAAATAAAAATAAATTTTCGTTTTTTATTTTTCACAACTTTTTTTTAAAAAAAAAAAAAAAAACTTGGAAAAAATTTGGTCTTAAATTTTTTTTTTCTGGAAAATTTTTTGAAAAAAAAAAAAAATATATATTGATTATTATGTTTTTACTATATTTTAGTTGTTTTGACTACGAATGTAAGTAGTTTTTACTACATAAGTCAGTTGTTTTTTTGTCAGTTAAAATAACTAACATTGTTAGTTGATTTAACTAACATTGTTAGTTGATTTAACTGAAAAGTAGTTGACCCCAAAACAACTTACAAAGTAGTTATTTTAACTGACATATTCAGTTGATTTTACTAACATAATTTTTTGAGTGTAGATCCCTTTTAAAAGCCATTACAGAAATATTAGGTTTGTTCCCATGAAGGAGGAACACGTACACACCATGTTCTCGACGCTAAGCAAAATCGAAAAAAAAAATCGACCAAACCTCATGAATAGGTTTATATTCACCAGTGAAAAGCCACGAAGAAGTAGATAAAATGACTAATAAAAAACTCATGCATTACATAACATTTTCTTCAACCCCGGCAACGCCGGGTGCAAAACAGCTAGTTTTATATAAATTTATACGGAAGCCTATTAACTCATATAACACTTAGAAAATTATTGCAGTTACTACATGACGGTCATTTGTGTAGTAAGTAGTAGTTGTTGTTTTCAACTACAATTTCAGTTGTTTTTGCATGAAAAATCTCAAACAACTGTTCTTTGTAGTCGTTTTAAAAAAACCAATACAAAAAAATTACTACATTGTAGTAACAGTTGTTTTATGTAGTTGTTTTTAGTCTATAAAAAAAATTATAATTTTCTAGAAATTTTTAGAAAAACAGATGTGCAGGAATTATTTCCAAATAATTTTAACCGTTTTTGACGTTTAGAAGTTTTTTTTTGTTAATAAAAAAATTCAGACAATTTGAGTCACAGTAAAAACAACTGTAATTTGAAGTAGTTTTTACAGTTTTTTGTATCAATAGTTAAAAACAACAACAATTTTTGGTTGATTTTACCGTAAAATGTAGTGGACGCCTAAACAACAACAAATGTAGTAGTTTTAACCAGAGTCATAGAGTAGTCCAACAAATGGCGTTTAAAAAAGTAGTAAACAAAAACCATATGGTATTGTTTACGAAATTTTATCACAAATCGAAATGTGAGCGAGATGGAAGATACCAGCAGGGGTGCCAGATGATTTTGATGAAAAATCGGCATATTTTCCCAAAAAAATCGGCATTATCGGCACTTCAATTTAAAAAATCGGCAAAAAATCGGCAAATGAAAAATAACCATTTTAAATACAATAAATTACATTTCTATTGACAAATAATAACAAAAGAGAACAATTTAGCATTAATATATGCATATAATATATTTAATAACATAAAAATCAATCAGAAATAACCATTTTTGGTCACTACAAAATTTATAAATTTGTTTTCGCAAAAAAAAAAAAAAAAATGAATTTTTACCGACCAAAAAAATTTCGATTATCATAAAAATTATTTTTCAGTAATGTCCTAATATTAACTAATATTTTCAGCAAAAAAATCAAAAATATTCGTTTTCAGATTTTCCGTTTTTTAAGATAAAAAAGAGACCCACAGGCAATTTTTTTTAACCCCAATGATAAGCGAAAAAAAATGTGTTTTCTACAGACAGTTGGACGGATATCGATAGGTTGACTTAAAATCGATTTAGGACCATGAATATATATACTTTATTGGGTTCTAGACCTATATTTCGAGGTATTACAAACGGAATGACAAACTTATATACATACACTTTATAAAAAATAGTCCAGTTTCCTACTATAAATTGGGTAAATTTCTACAAATTCAAATTATATACTATTATAAATTGGATAGATTTCCAATAATTTTAGGTACAACTGAGCAATTTTCGAAAATTTATCCAATTTATAGCAGGAAACCAAAAAAAGTATAAAAAGCGACCGTGTTTTTGAGTTGATCAAAAAATCGGCATTTTTGGAGCAAAAGTCGGCAAATCGGCACTTTGATAATTTTGAGGCAAAAAATCAGCAAAATGCCGATAAATCGGCAAATATGGCAGCCCTGGATACCAGTTTTACAGTGAGAATGCGTATTGTTTTTTGTCTCTCTTTGCTGTAAGTGGCTGAAATACAAAGGAACCACTTCATCCCTTATTTACCACATAATGAGGGTACACCACATTTTCATTGAGAAGGAACCATCTGTATCTTCATCTTCAACTTTACCGTCTTCATCTTCAACACTCCCTTTCAATTGCGATGATGATCAGGATGAAAACGATTTAAATAGTACCAACTATGAATCTCCGACCAAAAATATTTTTAAGACCATGGATGCTGCACTTATTAATGACGCTATTGTTAAGATGATACACAGAAAGAAATAAAAAAAAAAATTGAGTAAATTTTTAATACTATTGAGTAAAAAATTACTCAATTTTCCACCAGTAAACGATTTAATAGTATTGAGTAAATTTTTAATAAAAATTTATTAAATTTTTGCCAAAAAAATTTGAGTAAATTTTTAATTGACACTATTAAGTGCAGGAACAGAACAAGAAGCACCACCTTTTAAAAACAGAACAAGTTTTATTTCACATCGGCGCCGGCCACCGGTTTAATCTGCCAAACCGTATGGAAAAAGTCGTGCCGGGCTTATTCTGTTTCTACTCTAAAAAAAACAAAGTTTAAAAAAATTTCATATTTTTTTACAAAGAAAAAAAAACATGTTTTTTCAAACTTTACCAAATATATTTTTGTCTTAAAGACATAAAAAAATTTTATAAATATGATTACAAACTTTCATGTATATATACAAAAAACTATAAACTAAACGAGAATTAAAAAAACTAAGAAAATTCCAAAAAAAAATTAAAAAAGCTATTAAATTCTTATTAAATTATTTACTCAATTTGTTTTTAAATTTTTGAGTAAATTTTTAATTGCGTCAATTAAAAAATTACTCAAAACTTTTTTTAAATTTAAACAAGTGATTACTCAAATTGTTTTTCCCCATATTTTTTTCTGTGTAGCTGAGGATATGTTGCCACTTTCTTTTACGGAGAAAAAAGGATTTAAAAATTTTATTGACGTTGTATTGCCTGGGTTCAATGTTTGTGGAAGGAAATCTGTAACAGCCAAAATTTCAAAGTTATACGACCAAGCAGCAAATAAACTTTCTGTAATATTGCAAAATGCTACTACAGTTAGTATAACAACGGATGCATGGACTTCAACTGCGGTGGAGTCATATGTTACTGTAACTGTTGACTTCATTAATGAGAAGTGGGAGTTACAATCGTACGTACTAGAAACTTTTGAGCATCCTGAATCTCACACGGCAGAAAATTTGAGAAACTCTCTGGAAAAATGTACCCAGAAATGGAATTTGTCCGGAAAAATTCAAGCTACAGTGAATGACAATGCGAGAAACATTACCGCTGCCGTAAAAAATGCTATTACCCTTGGTCAAGGTGCACCGTGTTTTGCTCACACCCTCCAGCTTTCCGTCAACGCTGCATTAGTTCATGCCAAATCCATAATTGATAAGTGCATTAAAATTGTCGGTCATTTTAGGCATTCTTCGTTGGAAACAGTGGCACTTGCTAAAAAACAAAAGGAACTTGGAATACCAGAACATAAACTAGAGCAGTGCTGCAAAACGCGTTGGAATTCAACGTATAAAATGATGAAAAGGCTCCTTGAGCAAAAGGCTGCAATCTGCGCCGTCTTCAAGGAGTCGACATCTTCAGGTAATTACACTTAAAAAAATCAAAACTAAAATTTGGGAAACAATTTTAACTAAAAGCGTTTGAGTTATCAACACCATCCATATACAGATGTAATTCGATAATTGTTCTCAATTGTAATTCGAAGATTCTACTTGTAATTCAAAATTCCATTTGTAATTCGAAAAAGATCAATTTTATTCGAAAAAGATCAATGGTAATTCGAAGTCTCCAATTGTAATTCGAGAAATATCAATTGCAGTTTAAAGAATTTAAATTGTAATTCGAAAAATTTTAATTGTTATTAGAATAATACAACGTCCGAGAAAAATGAAAAAAGTCGTTAAACACGAACTGGATAATATAAGTTTGAAACTAGAGACTAAATGTAGTAAGACTGCATTTTTAAAAGGACTTCAAAATTTTAGAGGATTAAATTTTATAAAATATATTTTTTAATATTTGTATTTGTCCTAGGATGCCACTAGAAATGGCTAATGAAAGAGGAGGATCTCCCGTAATTTTCCTATTTTATTATTTTTACATATCAGAAGGAAGGAGGTAAGATTCGTCCTTTCAAAACTTTATCCTGAAATATCATTTAAAATTTTCAACAAAATATTTTGATTAAGTTTTCAAATGACGTTATTAACATCCTTTTATCCTCATGGCAAAATAAAAAAAATGTGGGTAGATCCCCCTCTTTAATGGCATCCTAGGACAAGTACAAATATTAAAAAAATATTTTACAATATGTAATCCTTTAAAAGTTTGAAGTCCTTTTAAAAGGAAACAGGATCACGAAATGAAAAACTGTAAATGCAGTTTTACTTCATTTGATCTCTACTTTCAGACGTATATCATCCTATCCAAGATACGAAATCGTGTTGCACAGTGTTATAATTGAAGGCTGCAAAAACTTTATAAGCAACATTTTATTTTTTGGAGTTTTTCTTCTTCTACTGATCCATTGACAGATTTTTGGCAGAAGTCTTGCGTAAACCCTTCTTGCAAGTATCTTGAGTATAAAAGTTATTCAAAAGATCTATTTCCCCCATTATTTGCGTTTTTTTGGATAAAACCTTATCAAATGTAGAACCAACATGCGCGTTATATGCCGAAATATTGGGTACAGTAAATTAAGAAAAAAAATACAGATATATATTTAATTTTTCTTTTTGTTAATACTAGATCCAAGATACAAACATTTAATTTTGGAAAATGAATCGACAAAATCCATGATGGTAAAAAAGATTAGCCAAATTCTGGAATGCACTGAAATGAAGAAAATTTACCACCATCTTGTGAAGAAACGGCATTAAATTATCTTTTTTTGTACCAAAAACGTCAATAGGTACGCAGGAGAAAATAGATTTGAAGAATTGCAATCTTATTTACAAGAAGCAGAGTCTTTAATACATACTAACCCTTTAATTTGGTGGAGAGATAATGGAGGTCGTTATCCAAATATAAGTACAGCAGGAGATATTATTACGGCAGAAAGAAGTAGACTTTCTCCGGAAAATGCTAGTAGCTTATTTTTTTATCAGAAAACAGTTCACTGTACTAGTCATATTTATTATTTATTTCGTGTTAAAACTATTTAATCATTAAATTCAACCGTTGTTTTCTTTAAGAAATATATATAGACAAAATTTAGGGAAAATTTTAGTCGTTCAATTTCGATATAAAACTGTATATATATATATATATTTCCTTTTATTTATATAAATAAATAAAACTGTACTTTGTTTAATACTATATAGAGTAGGGTATAGGAAAAGTTAAAAAAATATAACCCAGCAAACAATCAGACTCATTTTAGACTCCAAAATGGGCTCCAAAAATATAACAAGAATTTCAAAATATCGTATGAAAGTGGTTCATCCAAAAGAGCCTTATTTTTGGATTCGAAAATGAGTCAGGGAAATTAATGTAGGAGGGAAAATTTCCCTCCTGTATTGGAGTCTTAATATACTCTTTTAAAAGAAAACAAAATAAACAAAAAATATAAAATGTTCAATTGTTCGAAATTTTGATTATTCAAATTTCTGATTAATCAATTTATCATGAATTTTGATTAATCAAAATTTAAAATAATCGATTAATTATGAATATGATTATTCAAAATGCTCAATTAATCGAATAATTGATTAATCTGAAATTTGATTAATCAGAACGACTAATTAATCGATTAATCGCACACAGGGGCGTATCCAGGATTTTATTTCGGTGGGGGCCCAACATTTTTTTTTTCATTTTTTACAAAAAATGTACATAACAGCCAATGTTTAAGAATTTTTCTCGATCTTTTCCTTGAACTGAATGTAACACAATCAGATTCTTTATTTTTTGTGTAAGTTTAAAACTGTTGGGGGGAAAAAAAAATTAAATTTTTTTATATTTTAAAATTTTTTGAGAGACTTAAGCCTTTTTTTAAATTGTGAATTGTATCAGATGCTGATACATTTTTACAAAGAAGATTATCAGAATCTGAATTTTTTTTAAAGAAAAGTCTAAGATTTTATGACAATTTCCAGTTAAGACTCTAAAATCATATTTCCAATGGAAAACGTTTCTGGGGAAAAAGTCACTTTAGAAAATAAATCTATAAACATATTCATAAAATACTATTCCAAAAGAAAAGACTCCGATTGTAAGACGATTTCACAGAATCTGAGATATTTCTAGTCTAGCACATTTTCTCAGATTCTGAAACATTCTACACAAAAAGTTTTATATTCTGAGAAAATCTTCGCTTTTTCTTCGCTTTTTCTATAAGAAAAATAATTCACATTCTGAGACCTTTTTAAAAAGAAAACAGTATAAAAAAAGTTTTATATTCTAAAACCTGAAAAATTTTCCTATAGAAATAGTCTTAAATTCTTAAATATTTTTCCTATATAAAAATTCTTAGATACAGAAAATTTCTTAGATTCTGAGACATTTTTCCTATCGAAAAAGTATCAGATGCTTAAACACTTTTCATGTAGAAAAAATCTCAAATTCTTAGACATTTTCCTATATGAGACATTTTGCCTATAGGAAATTGTGAGATTCTGAAATATTTTTTATACAGAAAAGCCCCAGATTCTGAGACATTTTTCCTAAAGAAAAAGTCTCAGATTCTGAAATATTTTTCCCATAGAAAAATTCTGAGAAATTATTCTTATAGAAAAATATATTTTTACAATTGAAAAAGTATCAGATTTTGAGCATTTTTCTATACAGAAAGTCTCAGCTTGTGTCTCTGAGACGTTTTTCTTATACACAAAATCTTAGATTTTGAGATAATTTTCCTTAAGAAAAATTTATTGATTCTGAGACATTTTTCGTAAAAAAAATTATAAGATTCTGAGACATTTTCCTAGATTGTAAGAAAAATTCAGAGAAATTATTCCTATAGAAAGTTTTTAGATTCTTAAACAATTTTCATATAGAAAAGCCTCAGATTCTAAGAATTTTTTTATAGAAAAAATCTCAGATTTTGAGACATTTTTCAGATTCAGAGACATTATTCCTATAGAAAGTTCTCAGATTCTGAAATATTTTTTATATAGAAAAGCCTCAGGTTCTGATAATTTTTTATAGAAAAAGTCTCAGATTCTGAGACATTTTTCCTCTAGAAAAAGTCTTAGATTCTGAGAAAAAGGCCAATATTTTAAGACATTATTCCTATAGAAAAAGTCTTAGATTCTCAGACATTTTTCTTATAAAAACTTTTAGATTTTGAGACATTTTTTTTAGAAAAGTGTAAGATTCTGAGACATTTTTTTAAGAAATAGTCTCGTTCTGAGACATTTTTTTAAAAAAACAAAGTCGCATTTTAAGATTTGACTACATTTTACTTACAATTAAGTCCGTTTTTTGTGTACAGAAAACTTCAGGTTGTAAGATATTTTTTCATTTGAATCTTAAGTTAAAAAGTTTCAAATTCTAAGAAAAAAATTTCAGATTTTGAGATTTTTTTAACAGAAAAATTTTCAGTTTCAAAACATTTTTCTTCAAAAAATTTTAGATTCTTATTGTTTATTTATTGTTTATTGTTTATTTTTTTAAGAAGTTTTTTAAAATTGTTCTTGTTATTTTATACCAAATCCTGAAATTTGTGAAATCATTTCGGGGGCCTGTATACGCCACTGATCGCACATCCCTAGTTTGAACTTTTATTGTTATTTTTTTTTGTTTTTACAGTCAACTCTACCTTATTGTAAGTCAAAAAATTCAAAATTAATTCTTAACACTTTTCCAATCTGCCCTCATGTTTTATTTATTATCGCTTAGAATTGAACAAATTTCTAAATTTATGTACATTGTATAAGAAGCATTATTTGAATTGTCGTCAGAGATTCAAATACATAAATGTATTTGTTAATTATTTGCATTTTATTTATAACAGGGATGGAAAAGTCAGTACTTAGTACTTCTTCACTTTATCTTCTTCCTAGGGACACACTTACATGGCTTAGAGAGACAGTGGGGAAAATAGATAAGCTGTGGGATGAAGCTAAACTAAGAGTGATACCTGAATAAGAACTTCCTAGGCAGCCTAGAATTAGAGTTTTGTCACGGGACCTATTCTACCCAAGGATAGGCTTCTGTACATTTTGATTTCTCAGAACCGGATGGACCAACACACAAGTTCGGGAAGAAGTATAATTCTGGCTGTAAATTTTGAGACGCTGAAGAGGCTAGAGTTGAATGGGTTTCGCATCAGCGTTGGGCTAAGCAGCGCCATTGCTAGACCAGTTGTGGAAACGGAGGAACGAACTAGAAGTGCTACTGTAAGTAATAATGATTAAGTTTTTACAAATAAATTTCCATCATTGCATCGTGGCAACATCTAATTTAATCCTCCACTTAAATAGTTACGACATGGACACAGACTAAATACAGACTCGACAGTAGAGTTTTATAAGAAAAAATGGGGAAAAACTAAGCGATTTTAGGAGAAAACACAGCGGTTTTTATTCCGTTTTACGCTAACATGGCAACACTTTCTACGACTTAGGAGTGAGTGAAACAACAAAAACCGATCTGGCATCCATTTTTCTTATGGCCCGTTGTTATATCAGTTTTCTCTTTCTAACCTAATTCGTAGAATAATTTGAAAATATTAACCATATGGTTAAAGAATTATTTTTTGACACCTGTCACTTATGTCGAGTCTGTATTAGTCTGTGACATGGACGTAGCTCTAATCCAAGAGGCATGGGTCAACGGTCATGCATGTTAGCAAAAAAGAATTTTAATAGTTTTATTCTTAACCCATTTTGTAACTGGGATGTCATTCACAACGGTTAAAATTAACAACCCGAGTAAAAAAGTTAATATATAATCCCTATTAATCCCTATTAATATTATAAATCTGAGTGGTTTGTCTGTCTGTCTGTCTGTTCCGCAATCAGGGGAGAACGGCTGTACCGATTTTCATGAAATTTTCACCTCAGATAGTACTAACCGAGGCGGGAACTATAGGCTATCAAAAAGAGCGATCGGACAAAGGGGCGTAAAATGACAAGCCCCTTTTATTTTATGGAACGTTATTCTGCCTTTTCGGTAATAACGCATAAACGGCTGAACCGATTTTAATGAAATTTTTACCACAAATAGTACTATCCGAGGCGGAAATTATGAGCTAAAATAGAGGATGATCGAAAATGGGGTGTAAAATGCCACGCCCCTTTGTATTACATTGAAAGTTATTTCTGCCTTTTCCGCAATCACGCTTAAACGGCTGAAGGGAATTTTAAAAATTTTCACCTCAGGCAGTATTTATCGAGGCAAAAACTATGTGCCAAAATAAAGGGCAATCGAAAAAAGGGGCGTAAAGTGCCACGAACCTTTGTGATACATTGACAGTAATTTCTGCCTGTTCCGTAATCACGCATAAACGGCTGAACCGATTTTAATAAAATTTTTACTACAGATAATACTAAACATGGCGGTAACTATAGATTATAATAAAGCGCGTTTGGGCAAAGGGGCGAAAAATTCCACTCCGTCAAAAGGGCGTAAAATACCACGACCCTTTTTCGTTATGTTACGCAATCTATCATTAACGGCAGAATCGATTTAAATGAAACTTTTACCACAGAGTACTAACCAAGGCGGGAACTATAGATTAAAATAGAGTTCGGTAGGACAAAGTGGCATAAATTGATTCGCGCCTTTTTACTATACCGAAAGTTTTTTCTGACTGTTTCTTAATTACAGGTCAACGACTAAACCAATTTGAACAAAACTTTCTCCCCATATAGTACTAAACGAGGCGAGAACTTTAGTCTGTATCAACGGGCGATTGTACAAAGAAGCCCGACTAAAAAAGTTTAGATATAGCAACATATTATTTAATATATTTATATATGGCCATACACAGTACTTTACATAATTATATGTAAATGTATCTTGTATTAAGTTTTACACCCAAAATTTAATATGGTGCCATATAAAAGGATATGAAATCATGTGTTGCTTCACATACAATATATAAAACTTTATTAAATTAGATATTGCATATAATATTTTATATGACTCCATGAATGACCTCATACAAGATTAGATAAATAACTATATGATATACAACTCCATGTTTGACCTCATACAAGATGAGACATACATATATATATGGTGCCGAATCGGGGGTTTCTAAGTTTTCTAAGTCCCGAGAAAATTTTTTAAAATTTCCAGAGACAAATAATTTTTGCGTTTTGGAGTTAAGAATTTCATTAAAAATTATTTAAACAAAAAAAAAAACAAAATAGCCAATTTTGAAAAATTTTACAAGTCCTGAAAAAGTTTTGTAGAATTTTCTAAATTTTCTAAGATAAAAAATATTTTTGGTACATATTTTGCGTTTTGAAGTAAAAATTTATTAACAAAGTTTTAAGAATTTTTTTTATAAATTTCGATTTTTTTTTAAATTTCTAAGTCCCGGATACATTTTTTTTTTTTTTTGCAAATTTTTTTTGGCATTTCCCGAAAAAAACTTGGAATAAGTTTGAAAATTATGAGAAAAAAAAAATATTTTCTGCAAAATTCCACATATTTTATCTTATGATATAAATTTATATACAATTATATCAAATTAGATAAACCCAATATTCGGATCAAAAACGATCATATTTAATCTAATATAACAAATTTTGAGCTATTTTGATCCACCAATTTTATCATCTTATTTTATCCAAATACGTGTTATGCCATATTAAATTATATATGGCTCAATTTCAAATTATATATGGACCTGTATATTTATTTTTAGTCGGGGGTGCAAATTTTCACACCTTTTGCAATGCACTGAAAGTTTTTTCTGCCTGTTACGTAATCAAACTGAAACGCGAACCCGATGTTATAAAAATTTTCACCAGTACTAAATTTTATTCGAAACAGAATTTCTTTACGTTTTAACGTGAATAAAATACAATGCGTTAGATAAAAACAAAACATAAATAAAAAGGTCATCGGCTGTAAGTCCTAATATTTAAATATATTTCAGTAAAAAATTAATAAATAAAAAGGTCATCGGCTTAATGTCCTAATATTTAAATATACCCGAGTAAAAAAGATCATATATAATTATATATAGTTTTATATATACATATATTATTGTGTAAAACTATATGTATTTTTTGTTGCATCATATGTGATTTTATATATTTGCACTTCTAATTTGTTTCTTATATAAAATTATATAACAGAAAATATTGACTTTTATATAATAACATATGATTTAAAGTTCGTTTACATAATTACATATGAACTTTAAAATTCTGTCTTCTTTTTTATATAATTTGATAAAACAAAATATTTGAAGAAATTTTATATAAAACTTTATGCAACTGTTTTTAAATTATATGTTATCTTATATGAGTAAAATTAAAAAAAAAAAATCTAAGTCCTTTACATATAATTTAATATAACTTTTGAAAATTTTTCTAAGTCCAAAAAAAATTAAAATTTTCTAAGTCCCAAAATTCTAGGACTGATGCAAAATTGGAAAAAAAATACAAAAAATTTTCTAAGTCCAGATGTTTTTTTTTTTTGGAAAATTTTCAAAGTCCTAAAAATATTTTTGAAAATTTTTAAGTCCTGGAAACAAATTTTTTTTGTCAATTTTTTGCGTTTTGGGGGAAAATATTTTTTTCATATATATAAATATATTTAATTATATATAATTGCATCAATTTTATACAAAAAAGGGTCCAATTTTCGCATATAACTATATAAAATTATATTAAAATTATATCAAATTTGATCAGATTTGATCAAATTTGATAAGTTTTTATATCGTTTTATCGACTCATTTTTCGCATTAAACTATATATGATTACATATGATGGCATTATATAATTTTATATGAATATATATAATCTTTTTTACTCGGGTATTTTCAGTAAAAAATTAAAAATTTTTTCACAATGTCCGGAGCTTCCCGATTTTCAAGTAAAAACAGGAACCCAAAAAAAGTTCCCCACAAGTCCAATATTGTTATGTTAATATTGATCCTTAAAGGCAATTGTTCCAAACCCGGCTCTAAGCGAAATCAAAAAAATGTTCCCGAGTAAAAATAAACATATATATCAATATATAACCTGATGCAAACATAATAAATCATATATGATTATACATCGCGTGAGATATTTTCTAAATTTTTTATATGCAGTCATATGTAGTTATATATAATTTAATCATGATTCGGATTAAAAGGTGTCAGGTAGATATAATTATATAAAATTATATGAGGGTCAATACAAAATTTGGTTTTCTGTATAATTTAACATAAAATTATATATAGCTTATTCTGTTCCATATAAAACTTTATATGTTTCCAATTAACCAAAAATTTTCTAAGTTTTTTAGGCAAAGTATAAGAAACTTTTTAAAATGTTCCTAAACATTTCCTTATTAGGGTTATGTATATCACCTATCTGGTTCGAAGCGTACCCAAACATTTTTTTGTTTTAGAAAATTATATGTTTGGTGAATGTATCGTTGACCTGTGGTGTATTTCAACCCAAACCAAAAAACACCAGGATTTTATATGTTTTTATGCAATTAGATCTAATTATATCCACCAATATATGGCAATGTCTGGTCAAAACTCGGATGAAATCAAATCATATTTTATACAAGTCGATCTTTTTTAATGCAAAAACATCCACCATTATTCGGATCAAATTGCGTATAAATATATATTGTGTTACATACCATTATATATTGCATCGTATAAAAACTTTTACTCGGGTTCACCAGTCAAAATTCATGAAGCAGTAGATAAACTCGCTAATAAAAAAACGAATTCATTGTATAATATTTTTTTAACCCGGGAAACGCCGGGCGCAAAACAGCTAGTTATATATAATTTGATAAAATTACATAAAATTATATCAAATTACATATATATTTCCTAAATCAAAATGATTACAGAAACGTCAATTAATTCAAGTTGACGCCCTATGTTCACTTTGAACTTTTATTTAAGTATTAATTAAAAATCGATATGTATTTCTATTTCTATTAATATTTAATTAAATAAAGGACATATATATATACATATATATAAAGGTTAAATTCTTCAAAAAGTTGGATAAAATTATATATAATTTGATAAAAATTGTATATAATTTAATAAAATTATATATAATTATATCCAGGATTTGGTGGATATAATTATATAAAATTATATCAAATTATATACACTCAAAAAAAAAAAACTGTAAAGTTAGCAAAAAATTTAGTTAAATTTAACTATAAAAACACCTGATTTTGAACCTACTAAATTTTTAGTTAATTTAACTAAAAATATTTAGTTAACTTTTCGTAGAATGAAATGAAACGTAACTTTAACTAAAAATTCAGCTGAAAATTTCGTAACATTTTAAAGTACGTATTAGCAAAAAAATTAGATAAATTCAGCTAAACTTTTTGCAAAAAAATTATAAGTTTGTTAAATAGTGATTTCCCGAGTAAAAAAGATTATATATGTTTATATTTAATTATATAAAGACATCATATATATTCATATAGAATTTGATGCAAAAAATGAGTCGATAAAACCATATATAGTTGCATTAAATTTGATATAATATAATTTTAATATAATTTTATATGATTTGATGCGAAAATTGGCCCCTTTTTTAGAAAAATTTATGCAATTATATATAATTAAATAAAAAATAATCCAAAAAAAAAAGTTATATTAAATTATATATAAAGAACTTAGATTTTTTTCATAAATTTTGCATTATATATAATAACATATAAAATTTTTAAAACAAATGTTTAAGATTTAGGTTTGGAACTTAAAAAAAAAATTCTGGACTTAGAAAAATGTTCAAAAGTTATATCAAATTATCTATAAAGGACTTAGATTTTTTTTTAATTTTACTCATATAAGATTACATATGATTCAGAAAAAAGTTGCATAAAGTTTTATATAAAATGTCTTCAAATATTTTGTTATATTAAATTATATAAAAAAACAGACAGAATTTTATATTTCATATGTACCCAAGCAGAAATTGACGACGGTTCTAAAAAAAAGCGTTCTGAAAGCACTGTAACAAAAAAAGCGTTCTCAAAACGCTATTTTCAAATGCTTTGCGAGCGTTTTTGAAAAGTGTTCTGAAAGCACTATAACAAAAAAAAGCAATCTCAAAGCGTTTTTTTGTAACGCTTTGCGAGCGTATTCGAAAAGCTTTTTAAGAGTTCTTTAGATTTTTTTGGGAAAAAAATTTCTAAGTTCCGAAACTATTTTTGAATAACATTTTTTTAAGTAAAAAAAAATTATCAAAAATGTTTTTAGAATTTTTTTTTTTTTTAATTTTCTAAGTTTCGAAAATTTTTTGAAAAATTTTTTTGGAGTACAAAAATTTTTTTTTCTTTCGGATTTCACTTTGTATCAAACAAATTATTATACCCAAACTAAAACAGAAATTCTTTACTTTGGGTTTTTAAAGCGCTTTGATGACTTTAAAAAAACGTTCTCAAAGCACTTTTTTACATCGCTTTTAAAACGCTTTAAACCTAGCGTAGATCGATGTTATCATTCGGATCATCTGAAGGCGCTTTGAAGTTGGTATACAGAACGCTCGTACAGCCGTTAACAACGCTTTTGCGATTGTATTTTTCTGACTGGGTAATTATATAAACTAACTTTAATCATATGTTATTATGTATAACTTAACATTTTCTTTTACATAATTTTATATAAGAAAAAAATACGAAGTGCAAATATATATAATCTTATATGATAGCAAAACAATTTACGTATAAATTTATCAAATAATATATGTTTATATAAAAATAAGTAAAATTATATATAATCTTTTTTACTCGGGTTTATACACTAACTTTTCAATTATTTATTTTTTTTTTCACAGCATTAAGTTCAGCTTAAGTAGAACTTGCATAGGAGGCTACACAGGAAATTTCTAATATTTTTTCACTTGACAAATATGTTACGAGAAATCAGCAAATTAATTAATAAAAATTCGTAAACTCAGTTTTAAAGACAGCAAAAAAAAAAATAATTCAAAATTTGTTCAAAACTAGTATTTTCGTTAATTGAACTTAACTAAAACAACCCGAGTAAAAAGGAATTTATATAAATGTATATTATTTTATATGTTTTCATAAAACCATATACAACTATATGAGTCAATGTATAAAATTATATCTCACTTTGAAATTTTCCAATTTTTTTAAATGATGTCATATAAAATCATATCTAATTATATTGTTCATAATATATTAATATAAATGGTAGATGTAATCATACGTTGCACATAAAACTTAATCCGATTTCATACATTATTATACGTGACTTTATATCTAATTATGCATAGCACTTTACTAAACAAAAAATCCAGTATCAATTTATGTACAATTATATATGACTAATATAATACCATTTAAAACTATATATGGTTCCATACTAAAAAAATTTCCAACAAAAATAATAGATATAATAATATGTGTCTTAAGCGATAACATATCTGTGTTTGTATGGTACTATATATACGCAAATTTCGTCAAAACTCAATATATATTTATAAATGGTCGCATATGTAATGGAATATATATTTTGATATAATCATGTATAAAAAAAATATTTTTTTGACCAAACAACTAGCCATATATAATTATATATGCCAGCATTTCAAAATTTATTTTTGTGTGTCAACATATATGGTTATACAAAACTTTTTATTGTATCATATAAGATTACATATGATTTTTGGAAACCCGAGTTCGATTCCCGGCCCAGTCGAGAAAAAAAAAGTTTTTTTTTTATTTTTTTTAAATAGAAAACACTTTTTTATTGCGTTTAATTTTTTTAGAACTACAAAATTTTCATTTTTGCAATCATTTTTAAAAAATTATTTTTCTTTTATACAGTTATATATAACTATATTTGATTTATTATAAAATTATCTATAATTTTTGGGAACCCGAGTTCGATTCCAGAAAAAAAATATTTTTTTTTTATTTTTTTTAAATAGAAAACACTTTTTTATTGCATTTATTTTTTTTAGAACTAAAAATTTTTCTTTTTTTGAATTTTTGCAATCATTTTTAAAAAATTATATTGCTGTTATATAGTTATATATAACTATATTTAATTTATTATAAAAGTATCTATCATTTTTGGGAACCCGAGTTCGATTCCAGAAAAATATATATTTTTTTAATTTTTTTTTAAATGGAAAACACTTTTTTATTGCATTTGTTTTTTTTAGAACTTAAAAAATTTTACTTTTTGAATTTTTGCAATCATTTTTAAAAATTTATATTGCATTTATATAGTTAATAATAGCTATATTTGGTTTAAATTATCAAATTATCAATGAGTTTTGGAACCCGATCTCAAATCTATTTCTGATTTCCTGATTCCATGAAAAATTTCAAATTTATAAGCCAAAGTCTTATTTCACTTTGGAAGCCTATGACTTGGAAATAAGGCATACCGCTACATTAAAATTATTGTTTAAGCTTACCATGGAAGCCCCTAATAGCGCTGTACGTCATTCCAATTTTTTTTTTTTTTGCAAATTTTATCAAAAATTTTCTAAGTCTTTTTGAAAATTGTGTACAAGTGAATAACATATTTAATTGGATGTAATCATATATTACTATATGTTAGATCAATTTGATATAATTAGATACGATCAATTTATTTAAAACTAAGTCTTTTAAAGTTGTTATTTGCTAACAACGTCCGCTGGTCTAGAGGGTAGAGATTGCGATTACAAAACGGAAGACTTGTGGTTCTAATCCCCGTCCGTTCGAAGTTTTTTTTTTTTTTTTATTTATTTTCAGTTGACATTATTATATCTAAAAATAAATCTAAAAACAGAAACATTTTTTGGATAAAAATGTATCCAATAATTTTTTTATAAAATCAAGATATCAGATATTATAAGATAACTTTTGCGCGGCCAAATTTCGGATGAAATTACATTATATAATATCCAATTTAATATAAAATCATGATATTGGATATTTTAAGATAACTTTGGCGCGGCCAATTTCCGGATGAAATTACATCGAATTATATCAAATTTAATACAAAATCATGATAATAGATAATTTGGGATAACTTTGGCGCGGCCAATTTCCGGATGAAATCACATACAATCAAATATTTAACTGTAACTTCATATATTATATGATGTTATGAGATAACTTTGGCGCGGCCAATTTTCGGATGAAATTTAGCAAAATCAGATCCAATAAATTATATATAATTTTATAAGATAACATGTTTTACCATACAATTTTTTTTTACTCGGGAAGTAAAAAAGTTAAATTCGGCCTTGCCGAATGTAGTGATACCCTCCACAATTTCAAAAAGATTATTGCAAAAAACTTTATTTAAAAGGAAATTACTTTTGAACAAAATTTTTTTTTGAAAAAAAATTTCCGCAAAAAAAAATTTTGGTAAAAAAAAATCCGCGATTTTTTTTTTTGTCAAAAAATATATTCGTACTTGTTTAAATACCATTTGGTGTTTAATTATCTATATCATGAAATCCAGCAAAGATTTTATAAAATCTGACCGAGGGTCTTCAAATTTATCTAATTTTTTGTACACATGTGCTCTATAGAGCCAATTAAACATATCCATTTTCAGTTTTTTATATTTAAAAAAAATCGCGATTTTTTCGCGAATTTAATTTTCTTCAAAAATTGAAAAAATCAAAAAAGTATGCTACTTTAAATAGCCATATCTTCGGAAGTATCTATCGAATTTCTTCAATTCAAAAAGCATTCGATTCAGACGATAGTCTTACATTATATTAATGTAAAAGTGCATTTTTGATGCAAATGCATTTTTTGGATGCATTTTTTAAAACTTTCTCCCCCTTCAATTTTTTTTAAACCTACATAAATCGAAAATATAGCATTTTTTACACAAAATTGCGTACAGCTTTTTTTGTGACGGAGTTTCGTAAAAATTTTGTAATATTTTTAAAAATACCTTATTGGTTTTTCCATACAATTTTTTCATAAAATTCATAAAATAACAAAAAAAAATTTTAGTCTATGGAAAAACTACGTAAGCGTTTTTTAAAAAAATCACTAAAATTTTGTGAAACGCCGTCACAAAAAAAAAATGTACCCAATTTTATGTAAAAAATTCTATATTTTCGATTTATGCAGGTTTCAGACAAATTGAAGGGGGAGAAAGTTTTAAAAAATGCATCCAAAAATTGCATTTGCATCAAAAATGCATTTTTTTTTAAAAAATATTTTTTGTTAGTGCATTGTTATAAAAACGGATAATCAGTTGAATCGAATGCTTTTTGAAAGGTAGAAATCCGATAGATACTTTCGAAGAAATGGCTTTTTAAAGTTACATACTTTTTTGATAAAATTGCAAAATAAATATTAAATTGATTTTTTGTATGGAAAAAATCAAATAAGTAGTTTTAAAAAAATCATGAAAATTTTTTGAAACGCCGTCACAAAAAAAACGGTACTCAATTTTGTGTAAAAAATGCCATATTTTCGAATTATGCGGGTTTCAAAAAAATTGGAGGGGGAGAAAGTTTTGAAAAATGCATCAAAAAATTGCATTTGCATCAAAAATGCACTTTTTTTGGAAAAACTTTTTTTTTGTTGCATTGGTATAAAAAAGAACGAACGTTTGAATGAAATGCTTTTTGAATCGTAGAAATCCGATAGATACTTTAGCAGATATGGCTCTTCAAATTAACATACTTTTTTGATTTTTTAAATTTTTGAAGAAAATTAAATTCGCGAAAAAATCGCGATTTTTTTAAAATTAAAAAAACTGAAAATGGATATGTTTTATTAGCTTTATGGAGAATGCATACCGTTAATATAAAGAAAATCGAAAGACCTAAGGTCAGAAAATAGCATTTTTTATGTGTTTTCTGGTGGATTTTGTGATATATATAAAAGAGTTGGGTGAGTGAGTGACTGACTGACTGACTGACTGACTGACTGATTCATCATCGCCCAGCCCAAACCGCTGAAGCTAGAGACTTGAAATTTGGACTGTAGGTTCACCTCCCGGAATATAGATCCACTAAGGCTGGATTTTTGCCAGTGTTGATTCTAAGGGGGTAAAAAGGGTAAAAAACTGTACTTTTGGTACTTTTTATATCTCCAGAAATAATGGTCATAGAGACTTGAAATTTGGACTGTATGTTCACCTCCCGGAACATAGATCCACTAAGGTTGGAATTTTGCCAATGTTGATTCTAAGGGGGTAAAAAGGGTAAAAAACTGTACTTTTGGTACTTTTTATATCACATGAAATAATGGTCACAGAGACTTCAAATTTGGACTGTATGTTCACATCCTGGAATATAGATCCAGTATGGCTGGATTTTTGCCAGTGTTGATTCTAAGGGGGTAAAAGGGGTAAAAAATACCGTACTTTTGGTACTTTTTATGATTCCTTAAGTAATGGTAATAGAAACTTGAAATTTGGAATATAGATTCACCTCCCGGAAAATAGGTTCACTAGGACTGAGTTTTTGCCAATGTTGATTCTAAGGGGGTAAAATGGGTAAAAAAGTGTACTTTTGGTACCTTTATTATATTTCCTTAAATAATGTTCCTAGAGACTTGAAATTTGGACTGTATGTTCACCTCACGGAATATAGATCCCCTAAGGCTTGATTTTTGCCAATGTTGATTCTAAGAGGGTAAAAAGGGTAAAAAACAGTACTTTTGGTACCATTTATATTTCCTTAAATAATATTCCTAGAAACTTGAAATTTGCAATGTAGGTTCACCTCCCGAGAAAAAGATCCACTAAGGCTGGGTTTTTGGCCAATGTTGATTCGACGGGGATAAAATGGATAAAAAAGTGTACTTTTGGTACTTTTTTTATTTACTGAAATAATGGTCATACAAACTTGAAATTTGGAATGTAGGATCCTTCGGTGAAAAAAAAATTCTGGAAAAAGTACTTTTTAATAAATGCGTTTCTTAGGGGGAACCTTTTATAAAAAGTACCTTTTATAAAAAGTACCTTTTATAAAAAGTACCTTTTATAAAAAGTACCTTTTATAAAAAGTACCTTTTATAAAAAGTACCTTTTATAAAAAGTACCTTTTATAAAAAGTACCTTTTATAAAAAGTACCTTTTTTATAAAAAGTACCTTTTATAAAAAGTACCTTTTATAAAAAGTACCTTTTATAAAAAGTACCTTTTATAAAAAGTACCTTTTATAAAAAGTACCCTTTATAAAAAGTACCTTTTATAAAAAGTACCGGTTATAAAAAGTACCTTTTATAAAAAGTACGTTTTATAACAAGTATCTTTAATAAAAAGTATCTTTTATAAAAAGTACCTTTTATAAAAAGTACCTTTTACAAAAAGTACCTTTTATAAAAAGTACCTTTTATAAAAAGTACCTTTTATAAAAAGTACCTTTTATAAAAAGTACCTTTTATAAAAAGTACCTTTTATAAAAAGTACCTTTTACAAAAAGTACCTTTTATAAAAAGTACCTTTTATAAAAAGTACCTTTTATAAAAAGCACCTTTTATAAAAAGTACCTTTTATAAAAAGTACCTTTTAAAAAAGTACCTTTTATAAAAAGTACCTTTTATAAAAAGTACCTTTTATAAAAAGTACCTTATATAAAAAGTACCTTTTATAAAAAGTACCTTTTATTAAAAGTACCTTTTATAAAAAGTACCTTTTATAAAAAGTACCTTTTATAAAAAGTACCTTTCATAAAAAGTACCTTTTATAAAAAGTACCTTTTATAAAAAGTACCTTTTATAAAAAGTACCTTTTATAAAAAGTACATTTTATAAAAAGTACCTTTTATAAAAAGTACCTTTTATAAAAAGTACCTTTTATAAAAAGTACCTTTTATAAAAAGTACCTTTTATAAAAAGTACCTTTTATAAAAAGTACCTTTTATAAAAAGTACCTTTTATGAAAAGTACCTTTTATAAAAAGTACCTTTTATAAAAACTACCTTTTATAAAAACTACCTTTTATAAAAAGTGCCTCTTATAAAAAGAACCTTTTATAAAAAATTTGTTTTTATAAAAAGTACCTTTTATAAAATGTACCTTTTACAAAAAGTACCTTTTATTTTTTAGGCAATACTGCCTATCAACTACTAATGTAACCGTGATGCTTCTTACGGAAAGGGTATAGAAGAGAGATGAAAGATTTGAAGGATAGAAGGGCTTCAGTGACAACACTGTAATTTTATAAAAAGTACCATTTATAAAAAGTACCTTTTACAAAAAGTACCCTTTATAAAAAGTATCTTTTAACAAAAGTACCTTTAGTAAAAAGTACCTTTTATAAAAATTACCTTTTGCAAAAAAAAAAAAACATTCTAGGTAAAGTACTATTTGAAAATTCCTTTTCTTAAGGGGTAAAAATAGTACTTATGGTACTTTTTATATATCCTGAAATAATCATCATAGAAACTTGATATTTGGAATGTAGGATCCTTAAGTGAAAACAAATTCTGGAAAAAGTAATTTTTAAAATTTCCTTTTCTTAGGGTGTGGAACGGGTACAAATTTAAACTCTAGGTACGTTCTAATTTCCGGTAGTAATGGCCCTAGAATCTTGAAATTTGTAATGTAGGATCATTCGGTCAAAAACCATTCTATAAAAAATACTTTTTGGAAATTCCGCTTCTTAGTAGAGTAAAATGGCTAAAAAAGTTTACTTCCGGTAATTTTGATATTTTTTGGCGCAATGGTTCTAGAAACTTAAAATTTTGGATGTAAAATACTTCGGTGAAACCCAAAATTTTGGGAAAAGTACTTTTTGGAAATTCCGTTTCTTAACGGGGTTAAAAAGTATACTTTTTGTACTTTTAATATTTGCTGAAATAATATTCCTAGATAATTGCAATTTGTAATGTAGGATCCTTCGGTGAAGAAAAAACATACTGAAAAAAGTACTTTTTGGAAATTCCGTTTCTAACGGGGGTAAAAAAGTGTAATTTTGGTACTAATTTTTTTGTTCCTATAATAATTGTCTTAGAAGCTTGAATCTAGCTTCACCTTCTGTGAAAAACCAATCTGCTATGCTAAAGTATTTTTAAAAGATTCCGTTTCTAGAGGTGTAGAAAAGCGTTTTTTATACTTTTTATATTTATTGAAATAATGACCCTAGGCAGTGAAAATTTGAATGCTGTATTCTTTAGTGAAAAAATATTTTGGAAAAAGTACTTTTTGGAAATTCTGTTTCTAAGAGTCGTAAAGGGCATAAAAGTGTAATTTTGGTACTTCTTATATTTCTTGAAATAACGGTTCAGAAAAAAAGATTTTTGGAAAATTTAATTTTAAGTGGTAAAGGTGGCAAATGGTTATTTGTACCTATCTATTAAAGCCTAGAAACTCAAAATTTGACGTGCAGTATCCTCCAGCCGAAATAACACCCAAGAGATGGACAGGGTAAAAAGGGGTACCTAAATTGGTACAAGTGGTGTAAAATTGTATTTTTATATCTATAAGATCAATACAATAGCACTATTTATTTCTGTAACGCATATTATATGGAGAGGAATGAAACTTGCATGGAGATTGAATTGGAAATGAAATGGAGTAGAACGGGGAACGAAATGGAATAGAGCGGGGAACAATATAGAATGATAGTTTTTACTAAAATTCTTCATATTTAACTTTTTGACTACATTTTTTTACCCAACATTTTTTTTATTCCAATTTATTTTTTCACTGAAATATTTATTCACTCAAGATCCAAAATCCCGATATAAGGGCTCGAAAATTGTCAAAATCTTTTTACCGGAACGTACATGACAACGTACCACAAAATTATTCAAATTTTATTGTTTAAGTTATTCAATGAAATATTATTTTATGAAAGACTTAAACGTCCACAATTAAATAAAACAAAGACTACATATGAGTAATTTTTTGAAATTGGTAGGGTAATCCTGATCCATTAATTATCCAGTATTTAACATAACCGGTAACGAAGTTCCGGCGGGCGAGCTAGTGTTCACATATGTCAACCAGAAGCCGAATTAAAGCATTGTATATTTTTAGGTTATGTTGAATGTACTGAAATTTTTGAGGTGTGCTTACATTTTTGTTCATAACTTTTGAACCGCTTAACCGATATCGCTCAAATGCAATACCAAACTTCTCGGGAGAACTTCCAATAAATATGTTAAGTCTCAGTCATCTCTGTGCAATATTTTGTTAGTGACAGCATTTTCCACAGACAGACAGACGGACAGACGGACATCGCTAGAATGTCTTAAAATCGATCGGGCATCATGAATATATATACTTTATGGGGTCCCAGATCGATATTTCGATATGTTACAAACGGAATGACAAACTTATATATACCCTCTATCACTAAGTGGAGGGTATAAAAAGTAGTTAAAACGCTGATTTTAACTAAAAATTTGCTAAAAAGCCGGTAAACTTGAGTTAACAAAAAAAAAATTTGTTAACTTTACAGTTTTATTTTTTTGACTGTATAATTTGATAAAACTTTATATAATTAGATATAATTTGATACAAAGTTCACATTAGTGTTAACGCTCAAAATTCTAGAAGTTAAAAATTAACTTGCATACATTGTGAATGATTCTCTTATTGTTAATGGCTCTCTTTGGTATTAAAGGCAATTTCTTTAAAATATATTTTCATAAAAAAGCTCTTCGGAAATGCGCATTTTTTAAAAAAAATTGCCTCTAAGAATGTCAAAAAAGCAAAAGATAATTCCAAAAAAGGGTAAAATGGCCATTACTTTATTTTGATCTTTCAATTCGGTCGTTCAATTTTTTTTTTTTTTGTTAATTTTCTCAATAGGTACTAGTTTTTTCTCCTCTTTTGGTACGCTTTCTCATCATTTATTTGTTTTTTTTACAAAAATTTTATATATATTTTTTTTTTTTAATGTTTTTATTAACATTTTTGTATTTTTTGAACGAAAGCCAAAACAACAGACATGATCGAAATGATTCGATCACGAACTGTTAAACGAAAACCAAAATTGACCGATTTGAACTAGATGAAGAACGACCAACAGACATGATCAAAATGATTCGTTCACGAACTGTTGAACGAAAAGGCCAAAAGAGCGATTGAACTAGGTGAACGAACTAGATCTTTTATTTGAAATGAACGAGAATGAGCGCTCACTCAATTGAACGATTAAGCACAAGTCTAGCAACGACCACTCGCCTTAAAGAAAACAATAAAACTAAATTTTTTTGTTGCGTTTTTATGAAATCATTGGCTGCTACCACCAAAATATACAAACCAATAGTTCAAAAGTTTTTTTTTTTGTTTTTTGCATTTTTATTTTTTTATTGGCTACTAACACTAATGCATTCAAAACCGGTTTCGTTTGTTTATTTTATTTTTGTTTTCAGTAAAGTTAAGAATTCAATTAAAACATTAATTGAATCAATTAAAATGTTTAATTGAAGTTAAATTTAATATCAAATCTATTTTTAATTAAAAACAAAATTACGATATTATTTTCTGTGGGGTTTACAAACTCCATTAATTAATTTAGCGGCTTCGCTAAATAAAGTTTTTTTGTGTATAAAGCAGGGTTGGCAACCGATACACACCTAGAATAACGGTATTTGGCTATTGTACCGCAACCAATAAAGATATAGACATTTTCAAAAGCGATTATGAAAGCTGATGAAATTTCTAGTATTTTAAATGTTTCACTTCGTGTTTCTACCGGTTCGTTTTAGTTATATAGGCCAATACCGTTATAATACCGTTTCAAACGGTATTATAAAGGTATTGACCTATATTTTGAAAACAAACCGGTAGAAACACGAAGTGACACATTTAAAATACTAGAAATTTCATCAGCTTTCATAATCGCTTTTGAAAATGTCCATATCTTTATTGGTTGCAGTACAATAGCCAAATACCGTTATTCTAGCTGGGTATCGGTTGCCAACCCTGGTATAAAGCCTTTTTGCCGGTTTAAATCATTGCTAAATTCGCTACTTTAAGGGGGTTCACCATCTCCGAAAAATAAAGTTTTAAAAGTTTTTTCAATTACCTTTCTAACAGTACCAAATTTATCTCGATACTAAAATCTAAGGCTAAATTGCACGTTATAATAACAAAAAAAGAAAATATAACCAAAATACCCCAGAAAAAAAAATCCGCTTAACTTTGAACATTAATAATATCGTTCCTAAAAGATCTACGGGATCGAGACTGGTTCCAAATGAAAGCTTATTGCCTTGGCTTTAATACTATGTAACAGTGTGTCTAGATTAGCAATCATCACTTCTATCATACGTCACAATCGATTGTAACGGCTGTCATTGCTAATCTCGACAGTTTATACAATGATGGTTTGCAAATCAATGATTAGTGCTAATCATTGGGCGTGTTCTGCAGAGAAACCTGCTACTCAACAGTTGAGATGTAGCATGTTTTGATTAGTTGACTCTGCTGAACGCAATTTTTTATAAATGTTTTAAAATATTGGAAAAAAAATAATTTTTTTAAGGTTTTCATTTACTTTTTTTGTTTAAACTTCTTTTTTATGTTTTTTGTTGTTTATTTCCTTGAATATCGTCAAAAAAAAAATAATTTCAATAAAACAGCTTATTTATCAGTTTGTGATCAAATGTAGCATAATTTTTTAACGCTACCAGTGATGAGAAGCGCTCACTCAACATGTTGGCTGAAATGTCAAAAATCAAACCGTTCAGCAGAATGTTGAGGAACAGTTGAGTAGCAGCTTTCTCTGCTGAACGTACCCATTGTTTCCAAACGTCAATTTTATATGAAATTGATTTAATGATTAGTGTTAACCATTGATTAGCTTTTGATAAGTTACCAGCCCTAATAGGTATTAAAATTACCTTACCAACGATACCCTATTCATTTCGATCGGACCATTATAAGCCGAGATATAAGCGATTTCGCTTTTAACTTTAAAGCGATATATCTCGCGAAATATATCTCACCGATCCACTGTGGGCCAGCATCCCTGAATTTTGGCCATAAATAGACCGCTTAACCTATATGTCAAAAAAGTATTGCATATGGGTGTTAAAGGATCGCTGATCACGATTCTGGAAAAAAAATTTCAAAATTCAAAATGGCGGATCCAAAATGGCGGACATGATTTTTTAATTCTTTGTTTATTGTGTTTAATATAATCATTATCGATGTATTTGGGGTCGTTAATAACGAATATTAGCTCAGACTTTTAAAATTCAAAATGGCGGATCCAATATGGCGACAAATTTAAATTTAAGATTTTTTATATGTTGTCTCTTTTGGCCAAAAACTTTGATTTTAATGGTTTTTCGGATGTTAAAACTGATTTTGGAATTAAAGATTTGAAATTCAAAATGGCGGATCCAATATGGCGAATATGCTTTTGTAATTCTTAGCTAATTGTACTTAAATTAGTAATTTTTTATGTATTTAGGGTCAGTAATTACGAATATGAGCTCCGATTTTTTAAATTCAAAATGGCGGATCCAATATGGCGTCAAATAAAATATTAAGTTTTTTTCTATGTTGTCTGATTTTGATGGTTTTTGAAATACCAAATCTGATTTTAGATCAAATATTCAAAATAGCGGATCCAATATGAACAAGATATTTAAATTATTGATTAATGTTTCAAAATATCACTAGGAAATGATTGCACAACACGAATACGAACTCAGATTTTTTGAAATCAAAATGGCGGATCCAAAATTTAGGACATAGCTTTTTAAAAAAATGTACAATGTTTAAATTTTTAAGTTTTTATAAATCCCTCTTTTTGCTTTTATCAGAAGATTTTAATAAAATATTTCTCTTTTAAATGCGTCAAAAAGTTCATATATTCAGTGGCTCATTTAAGAGAGAATTTTTTATTTCCAATAAGCATTTGCCATCCTAAATGTAAAAATAATGCTACAAGCTTACAATTTCGTAAAAAATATTAAAAATGCTATTGCCAGAATATGCCCGCTTAAATGCGTTACCAGCTTTAATTTTTAGCACTACAGATGGACGCTGGTCACGTGAATTACTCGTGATCGAAAGTGAGCGTGATTAAAATTGTTTGTTAATGAGTGAGACCATTTTTTTGCGTGAGTGATTCGTAGTGAGTGCAATTTTTTTGAGTGATTCAAAACAATTTAATTGTATTGATTCAGTTTTTACAATTTTATTCGTGTTTTAAAGGTTTAGCGTGAGTTACGAGTGAGCGTGAGTCACACGTGAGTGGTGTTTTGTTTACTCACGTTAATAGTGAGTAAGTGTGAGAAAAACAACGATTGAGCAAATCATGTTTTTTTGCGTGAGCGTGAGCCAACGTGAGTCAAAATTCACTCACGTGCCCATCACCAGTTATCACGCCAATGTTGTCAAAGTGAGACATTTTTTATTAGAAATCAATAGAAACAAAAATATCAAAAAATTTTGAAGTTCTATTTTAGTGCATTTCTAAACGTCATATTTTGGTTTATTGCCTCTAGATCAAAAGTTTATGAACGGTCGCACAGGGTCGCAAAAATGTGAATAGAATACATTGTCAGAGACAGATCGTAGTTCGAGGTTTGTTAATATCGTTTGGACTTTTTTGGACTTTGGTGTTGAAAAAAGGCGGATTTCAACAAAAGTATGAATTTCCATTATTTATTTAAAAAAAAATATGCTTATAGCTTACTTTTTGGCAGTTTTTATCATGTGTTCAACAAACATGTATGTCTTTAGGAGAACTTCACCGAAAATTTGAAAAAATATTGTGTTGAAGTACAAAAAAAAAATTATTTGTTTCATAAATAAAAAATATAAAAAAAATCACAAACTTTGACTTTAACCTCATGCAAAAAAAAAACTTTAAGGTATAATAAAAAGATATTAAAGATGGACAAAATTCAAGATGTCGACATTCCGAAAAAATATTTTTAAATACGTGTTGCCTTACAGACCTTATTGGCCAAAAAATGGAAATCCTGGCCCACAGTGCGATCCTTGATTTTTTTTTTTTTGTTGGAATCTGCTTGATGAGATTTATTAATGATATCAATTTTTAGAGGTTTGGAAAAATGCCAGTAAAACAGAGTGTAGCCGTGTATTTATCTGGAATTATAGAACAAAAATTATATTAATAAAATGTTAAACAAAATAAATTGATTGCATTTACCTTTGTTTTTTAATAGTTTATTTCAAATTTTCACAGCTAATCCAAATTTATCTGGAATAAAAAAAAAAAACCAAATGCTTTGGTAAAATTGATTTATAAAAAAAAAAAAAAAATTACCCCCAGTTTCTGTAATACGAACGCCATTCGTTCGTGACGAATTTGTGTGTATTTTGTTATTGTAACAAAAACAAAATATGTACATGCAAATTCGTCGCATACGAATGGCGTTCGTATTACAGAAACTGGGGGTTATTTTGCAGTTTCATAAAAGTATGTACCTGTTCTGTTGTTGTTATGAAGAATACAAAGACAAACCACAGCATACATTTTATTTTTGTTTTTTTCTGATAGCTTTTTACGCACGCTTACGTGAGCTCTACAGGCACGTACGCAGGAGGGGGCCCTTGGGGCTCGGCCCCCCCCCCAAAAATAAATTGGGCATAAAAAATTTTAAGGCATTGCATCTTCTTTACTCTATGCATTGCACTAAAACTAGAGTTGTCAAAACCGGTTTCCGAATTATTCGAAAAACCGGGTTTTTCGCCTTTTCCCGGTTTTTCCAAGCCAGTTTTTTAAAACCGGTTGTTTTCTAATTATTCGAAAAACCGGTTTTTTTGTGTCGAATTATTCGACATTTTCGAATATATAATACTTCATTTTTTTGTCATCATTTGTTACAAATTTTGTAAAATACAACTCTTTATTTGAAATTTTGCTTCTTAATTCAGTAATAAATAAGAAGGTTAAAAGCAGAGTTATAGAGTAGGGAAACAAATGGCGTTTGAAAAAGTAGTAAACAAAAACCATATCGTATTGTTCAAGAAATTTTATCACAAATCGAAATCTGAGCGAAATGGAAGATACCAGTTATACAGTAAGAATGCAGATTGTTTTTTGTCTCTCTTTGTTTTACGTTTAAACTTTAGTGTGATATTACCAGATTTTTCCAATTATTTTTGGTGATGCCAGATCTACAAAACTGTCGATTCCTTACTCTATAAATTTGTTTAAAAGACGCGGTTGTGAAGAACCACTAACAAGAAAAATGTTGTGTTTTAAATGTATTTTTTAAATGTATTTAAATCCTTATTGTACTGATTTAAAGTACATATTTCCATTTTATAGTGACTGACCCTATAATTTCTATTACTATAAATTAAAAACATTTTATTAACTTACACAAAAAATATGTATATTTTGTTGTTTTAAGCTTTGAATTTGATTTATTTAAGAAGAATGAATTGTATACAGTTAATTTTTCTCTTTTTTTTTGTTAAAAAACAAATAAAAACCTATTTATTTAATGTTTTTAACAATTTTTATTAAAAAACCGAAAAAACCGGTTATTCGAACCGGTTTTCAAATAAAAAAACCGAAAACCGGTTTTTAAAAAACGGCGGTTTTTTTAACTATTCGAAAACCGGTTTTTGAAATATGCCGAATAGTTGACAACTCTAACTAAAACATTTTTTCTGTAGAAAAAGTCTTAGATTCTGAGACATTTTTTCTGTAGAAAAAGTCACAGATTCTGAGACATTTTTTTCTATAGAAAAAGTCTTAGATTCTGAGACATTTTTTCTATAGAAAGTTTCAGATTCTGAGACATTTTTTCTATAGAAAAAGTCTCAGATTCTGAGACATTTTTATACCCTCCACTTAGTGATAGAGGGTATATATAAGTTTGTCATTCTGTTTGTAACTCATCGAAATATCGATCTGGGACCCCATAAAGTATATATGTTCATGATGCCCGATCGATTTTAAGACATTCTAGCGATGTCCGTCTGTCCGTCTGTCTGTCTGTGGAAAATGCTGTCGCGGACAAAATATTGCACAGAGATGGCTGAAACTTAACATATTTATTGGAAGTTCTCCCGAGAAGTTTGGTATTGCATTTGAGCGATATCGGTTCAGCGGTTCAAAAGTTATGAACGAAAATGTAAGCACACCTCAAAAATTTCAGTACACGCAAAAAAAAACTTGTGTCGGAGTGAGCAAAAATCTGGCATAATTTTACCAAAAATATGCTAAAACTACAACCGACGAAGTAGTTTTCGTAATTTAGCCAAAACACTTATGTAAAAAATTTTGAAGAAAATGCTAATGCTATTTAAGCAAAAACTTGGTAAAATATACCAAAAGAAATATGGTGAAATATACCAAAATTATTTGAAAAGCTGACTAAAAATAATGCTAAAAATTACCACATTTATGCTAAAATAAATTTTCAATAAATTTTTGTAAAAATTTGTATATTTATTGAATTTAAAATTTTCATAGAATAAATCCATATTAATATAATAAATGTTGTGTAGGATTTAATTTACCACCGACCAACTGACCCTTTTTGTACAATTTTCTCGAGTGACTGCTGCCTACGCTTCTTCTTGAAGTAAAGGATCCGCTATAGCTTCACGAATTTATTTAAAAGCATCCTGTAAAAATAGAAAATTATTACAAAACATAAATTTTTAATTTAAAAAATTGGTTAACCCCATTGGTCTCTTGGTAAGGAGGAACACTTACTTTGTCATTCCATTTGTAACTCATCAAAACAGGTATGGACTCCCTTGACTTTGGGTTTTTAGGTTTTAATTTTATAACTAAAGGCAGGATTGGTGTCCACGCTCTTTATTGTATTGAAGGATTCTCCATAGCTTCAAAAATTTATTTAGCAGTACCCTGTAAAAATTGAAAATTATTACCAATCACTAATTTTTAACTAAAAATCTATTCAACCTTATTGGTGTCTTCGGAATGCGGGTATACTTACTTTATCATTCCATTTGTTATTCATCGAAACATACGTCTGGGACTCCATTGGTTTTTCTTATTAAATGGTGTTTTAAGTGTTGAAAGCAAAATTAACTTTAACATTCTTTTATCTTACATTTATTTATTTTTTAGAAAACTAATTATTTATTTTTTTTCATGTATTAATTTATTTTTATTTTATATATCAATTTCCTTTTTACGTTTTTATAACACAAAAAATAAACGAACAACGCACGACCACAAAAATACAAAACGAAAATGGCGGTCTGTATTTGTTTTGTTTTTTTGTTGTTTTCTTTCGATAAATTTTTGTGCAGGTAATTTGCGTTATTGAGCAAGCTACTTGGTTATTTTACATACAAAATGAATTATGTTACTTTAACATCGACAAGCATAATATTAGCAAAAATTTGGTAAAAAATTTTTTTTGGTATGAAAAAAGTTTTACCAAGTAGGATTGCTCAATCTTACACAGATTTTTTTTTTGCGTGTACATTCAACATAACCTAAAAATACAAAATGCTTTAATTCGGCTTCTGGTTGGCATGTGTGAACAAAATTGAACACCAAATGGTATTTAAACTAGTACGAACATATTTTTTGACAAAAAAAAAATCGCGGATTTTTTTTACCAAAATTTTTTTCGCGGAAATTTAAAAAAAAAAAAAAATTTCAAAAGTAATTTCCTTTTAAATAAAGTTTTTTGCAATTGTGGAGGGTATCACTACATTCGGCAAGGCCGAATTTAACTTTTTACTTGTTTCTATTAAAAAAGTCTCAGATTCTGAGACATTTTTCTATTCTATTAAAAAAGTCTCAGATTCTAAGACATTTTTTTTAAGAAAAAGTCTCAGATTCTGAGAAATTTTTTCTATAGAAAAACTCTCAGATTCTGAGACATTTTTTCTATAGAAAAAGAAGAGACATTTTTTCTATAGAAAAAGTCTCAGATTCTGAAACATTTTTTCTATACAAAAAGTCTCAGATTCTGAGACATTTCTGCTTTTTTCTATATAGAAAAAGTATCATATTCTGGTACAGTTTTTCTATAGAAAAAGTCTAAGAGACATTTTTGTTCGGAAAAAGTTTCAGATTCTGAGACATTTTTTCTATAGATTCTAAGAAATTTTTTCTTAAGGAAAGTCTCAGATTCTGAGACATTTTTTCCACCTATATAACAATTTCAAAATTTGTTATTATCACTTTATCGTTTTCTTAAAAAAAATATTTCCAAGAATTCAATGAAATTTTTGTTTTTCATTATCATTGTAAAAAATTGCTAATGAAAATTTGAAAGCGCTTTAAAAACCAAAAATATGGTACTATTATAGCACTTTTAGAACAAAAAAATAGGACGTATCAAAATTGTATAAGTCCATAAGACACAACTTTTTTTGGTGTTTATTTGAATAAAGAAATTTATTAAAGTAGGATAAAAAATTTATTGACTAATTTATTAGGATAAAAAAATTTTGGACAAACTTTGAAATATTTTCTAAGTCCCGGAAAAAATTTGTTTGCAGTTTTCTTTGCGTTTTGGAATAAAAAATTTATTAAAAATGCTTGAACCGAATCGGGTAGTGTTCCAAAGGGATAGGCCCAGTGACATTTCACATGTGATGTATCCGGAGTTTAAGACACTTCCTCACGAAAGAAACAGGTGTTTTTATATAAAAGGTGTCAAAATTGTAATATGTAGGTCATTGTGTCTAAGTGACACATCACGAGAACTATCAAGGACCGGCCACTTAAGTGCGTATGATACTTGCTTGTTTCAAGTTACTTGTTGCTGCATTTATTAGGGTTTTTCTATAAAAATTTCGATAACTTCAACCAAAAATTTTGAATTTATCGAAATTCCCATAGAAAAACCCTAATAAATGCAGCAACAAGTAACTTGAAAAAAGCAAGTATCATAAAGGCATTATCCTGCAGGGAAATAAAAAATATTCCAATTGCTACGAAAATTAATAAATTTTAATAAAAAAATTATACTTTGAACGGATTTAAATAGAAAAACACTGGCGAAGCGCTTGCAATGCACTTTTTCGAATTCATACTGCCTTCTACACAAAAAATAAAGTGCTTTGCCGAGACTTTTTCTTTGGAACGGTTGGCAGTTTCTGCCTGGGTTATTTTTCCAACAACCCAAACTCGAAATGAAATTTATTAAATACAGTAAAACAAATCCGCATAATTTGTAATTATATGGTAATTCTTAATAAAATAAAAAATTCAATCATCGTATTATTTAATTTGGCCCTTAATGCAATTTGAAATTAATTAAAACAAAATATTAGGGATGTGCGATTAATCGATTAATTCATCATTTCGATTAATCGAAATCTTGATTAATCAGTTAATCGATTAATCATAAATTTTGATTAATCAAAATCATGATTAATCGAATAATTTAAATTTTAAATAATCAAAATTCATGATTAATTGATTAATCAGGAAGTTGAATATTCAAAATTTGAATAATTGAATATTTTGTTCTGTTTTTATATTTCAAATTCTATGACTATTGAAAATTTTTCAGAAAATTTATTAAATTTTAGTCGAATTGACTTTTAGGCGTTCTTTTCAGCTCACAATGCGGATATTATCACGGTCTTCACATTACAAAATAACATAATCTAAAAAAATGGATGTGCCTCCCAATCATTTTAAATTAAAAAAAAAATTATTCATTTTATTGTATTGCATGATCTCCGGGTCATGCACAATTCAACGCCAATTGGCGTCGAAGTGCTGACACAGAGGACCTTTTTTATTGAGCCCGTGTAGAAAATTAATTTTGTTGTATTGTTAATGATCTCCAACTCATGTACAATACAACCAATTAGCGTCGAAGTGCTGGCAGAGAGAAGCATTTCTGGAGGGATGGAACATGGATGGGTGTTATTGGGCGTCTTACATACATATGTACATATCGTCGGTGCGCCAACCAGAACCGCTATGTTTTTTTCAAAATGTTTTGAAGAGGCTTACAAATCAGCTTTATTTTGACCTTTAAAAAATATTCCACATTTTCTATTTCCATTAATTTGAATTATAAAAAACAGCGCAAAAGTACCAAATATATGTAGCTGTTATTCATGTCTCTTCAAAAAATGTTGAAATACACATAGCGGTTCTGGTTGGCACACCGACGATATGTGTATTCATTTCTAGATTTGAGCATGGTTAGAGGCATATTATTCATAGAATCTCCAGTCTTTCATGATAGATCTAAGTATGGAAAATTTGGTTGAATATATTGTTGGATTTTGGCATATTAAATTTCGCTCTGTTTATTAATTTATAAATTTTGTTTTAATTTTTAAATATTTTTTTCTTTGTTTGTCTTTGATTTTGTTTTGCCAACATTTTTTAAAAATTGAATAAAATTATTCGTTTTCGATTAATCAAAATTCAAATAAGTTGATTAATCATAGTTCTGATTAATCAGAAAGTATGATTAATCGATTAATTGATTAATCAGGATTTCGATTAATCGAAGTGGTTAATTAGTCGATTAATCGCACATCCCTACAAAATATGTTAGTTATTTTTGAAGAAAAAATTTAATAAATTCAGTAATGTCCTAATGTAAACTAAGGTGGTTATTCATAAAAACTGAAATATTAAGTAGGTTTATTTGACAGATATTGCAGGCATATTTGTCAAATAAACCAACTATACGTATTATGAATAATAGCCGAACATTTTAAGCAAAACGGCTTTTTACAAAGCCATTGTCTTACAGGTCAAATATGTCTGTGTTAATATCGACCTTACACGGTAACTTTTCTGAACCCGATGTTTTCGAAATTTGGAAGAAAAAAAAACTAAATTTGCTCCACCCTAATGCATGTGCATTATCATTCTTCAAAGTTCTGATATCACTGTTGGTTATTTTACAATCTGTTTCCTTGACTTTAATTCTAACAAACATTTCTACCCACATTTATCGCTAGTCTTTCCCATACATACAAGCGTGAGAATAGTATAAACAATAGATGTTAATTTTAAATTTTTATTTTAAAAAAATGTGTAAACATGGACGGAATTAAAAATATACTGCTGCATACAAACATATGTATAAAAATTGTCATTTAGAAAACATGCATAGCTTGAATAAACTTTAGTTATGATATACATACAAATATAATATTTTTATAAATGGAATAGCGGAATTGAGTCTTAAGGTACCTACAGACGACGCAATATTATGTACAATACGCTATTATATTGATGGTGTGTGGGTAAGATTGATTATTGTACAATCGTCAATATTATCTACACACCATCAATATAATTGAATATTGTACATAATATTGCGTAGTCTGTATTTACCATTAGACCTTGTTCTCATCATGTACAGCTAAAAACCGTTTTTAACCATCATTTTCAATATACTGTAATAGAATAAAGAAAGTGCTAAAAATATTGGTGCTAAAAACGGTTTTTAGCTGTAAGAAAGAAAAAGGTAATTATACCCTGTTCTCTCCCTGTTCTCACGTATTCAAAATAAAATAAAATAAAATAAAATAAAATACGAGTGTCTAAGCAGCAAGTGTCTTACTTTTTATTCGCAATTTTAATTAAGGGAATGCGAGGCACTCGATGTCACTAATTTTTATCAAAAATAAAAACTAAACATTGATTGCCAAACATCATCTTCTACAAATCTGGATAAAGAAATAGATCGAAAATCGTGTTAGACATTCGTTTTTATTTTGAATACGGTCGTTACTTAACAGCCCTGAAACTGTGGCAAAAAAGTAGAAAGAAATAAGCTTTCCAACACAAAAAAAAACTCTTTTTGCAGCAGTTTTAGGACAAGAGTCCAACATTCTGAATTCATGTTGTGTAATACATACATACTATTTTAATACAATACATACAATATCGACTTTTGTAGATTTCTTTTTTTAATTGATATGTTTAACTTAGATTCTAATTATAGCTTACAGAATTATAATTCCAAAACGACAACCTAAAAGCTATGTAGGCATAAGGCATTTACTTCGTTTGTATATAAAATTTAATCATTATGTCTATGTCAATACAGTTGCTCTTTCTAAACTCTTTATAAGGCACATTTAATTACTAAAATGGAATTTCGAAAATTCAGATTCATATTTTTTTTTTTTGAATATTATACACTTGGAGTATAATTCAAATGTAATGTAAAAGATAGATATTCGAGACGGAAGAAGAGTATACGGTGTGGGATTATATAACCACATATTTTAAAGATCAGGATGATTCATGTCAGTTTATTTAAATGCATTTCTAATTTATTTTTTTTTTTTCGTCTACAATAGCGAAACGCAATATGTTTTTATTATGCCCGATTTGTTTATTAACTATGTATTGGTGTTGCTGTCATAATTTTTTGTTGGGCTGGTCATTAAATTGGTCACTATTTTGAGCTATTTATGCAGTTCGTCAGTCTTCATTGGAATTTTATGTAATGACTTGGATATAAAAAAAAAAAATATGTGTATATATATGTATATGAGCATAAGTACCAACTGGTAGTCTCCAAAGGATTCTGCAAGTCGTGCATAATTTTGTACTATATTGATATGGGGACTGTTGCCGCTGCTACTGTGTTGTCATGCAACTTTGAATCTTTAATTCTTTTAAAATTTAAATTGACCAATTATCATAGAACCTGTGTGATTGCCAGAAATAAGGGATTAAATATTTAGAAATTACAAATTTAATAATCTTAGATACCTAATTTGTCCAGATGTGGCGGAGACGACTGAAGTGATGATCGAATTTGGTGAGAAATTATTTGCCGCCATGCATCATTTCAAATCGTGTTTGAGATTCTTTGAATAGTGTACGCTTGCGGCGTTGTACATTTGCTTCGGTTAGGAAGAGTGGAGCGGCAACAAGAGCCATTACAGCACCTATACATGCCAAAACGAAAGACCATCCAAACCAATTGTTAGCATGTTCTGGCATCCAATTATTTCGATTTCCGAGGCTAGCGAATACAATAACAGCGATTGTGGCACAAATACCAGCTCCGAGTACCACGTAACCTATAGCCTGTATTAGTTTAATGAAGTGCTTCTGGTCTGGGCCGGCACATAAAAAGAATATCAGAACACCTATACCAGACACCAACATTCCGATAAATGCTAGGGTAAAAAAGAATTGTGTAGCAATCATGAAGGCAGGCAGTAAAAATCCTCGTATTTCGTCATATCCTGTTGTAAAGGGGTCATAGACCCATCGACATCCCACAAAAAAGCGCCGCTGGCTGTCATCGTTCACATCTGGCAGAGAGCGAAAGCAATGCACCCATAAACCCAAACGCTCGAGTTTAGCGCCAGTAATACGATAATCACTCACTAGCCAGCTGGGTGTGGCAAATGCAATTGCTATGAAGCCAAATGCCAACACAAACACACCAACTCCACAACTGCCAGATAATGTGCGTTTTTTCATGTTAACGGTCGAGGTGAAAACTCTAGGTATATGCTCCTGGGAATCTCCTTGGGCAATATGAGATGCTTTTTTCATTCCTTTCAATTAAATCTTTAATGTTTTCTTATTTACGTCTACTGCTAACTTCTATTCAAAAGCAGAATGAAATGGAATTGACAGCAGTGTTGCCAGTTTAGTGTTTTTTCCTCCCAGATTTATCCCGAGTTTCTGTAACACGAACGCAAATTTCAAATTATTCTACGAATTAGGTTAGAAAGAGAAAACTGATATGGCGCGCCATAAGAAAAATGGATGCCAGATCGGTTTTTGTTGTTTCACTCACTCCTAAGAGAATAATCACAATTGGAGCGGGAAGCGTTTTTCCGCAACTGTTCACATACGTTTTATATGACAACAAAATTCCGCCGCGTTTTTCCGCCAAACTAGATTCAATTCTATTTTTATGAGGACAATTGCGTTTTTCCGCTTCCCGCTCCAATTGTGATTATTCTCTAAGTCGTAGAAAGTGTTGCCATGTTAGCGTAAAACGAACTAAAAACCGTCGTGTTTTCTCCTAAAATCGATTAGTTTCCCCCCATTTTTTCTTATAAAACTCTACCACAGACTAATACAGACTCGACATAAGTGACAGGTGTCAAAAAAGTATTCTTTAACCATATGGTTAATATTTTCAAATTATTCTACGAATTAGGTTAGAAAGAGAAAACTGATATAACGCGCCATAAGAAAAATGGATGCCAGATCGGTTTTTGCTGTTTCACTCACTCCTAAGTCGTAGAAAGTGTTGCCATGTTAGCGTAAAACGGACTAAAAACCGCTGTGTTTTCTCCTAAAATCGCTTAGTTTTTCCCCATTTTTTCTTATAAAACTCTACTGTCGAGTCTGTATTTAGTCTGTGACTCTACTGTCGAGTCTGTATATAGTCTGTGACCACAGACTATAAACAGACTCGACAGTAGAGTTTTATGAGAAAAAATGGGGAAAAACTAAGCGATTTTAGGAGAAAAAATAGCGGTTTTTAGTCCGTTTTACGCTAACATGGCAACACTTTCTACGACTTAGGAGTGAGTGAAACAACAAAAACCGATCTGGCATCCATTTTTCTTATGGCGCGTTATATCAGTTTTCTCTTTCTAACCTAATTCGTAGAATAATTTGAAAATATTAACCATATGGTTAAAGAATACTTTTTTGACACCTGTCACTTATGTCGAGTCTGTACACTCAACCAAAAATCATTGTATTCCCAAATAAAATCGTTGTAAATTCAACAGAAATCATTGTTGATTTTGACCCTACAAATATTTATGTTGATTTCAATAAAAATTGTTGTCAGTTTTTGTAAAAGTTGATCAACTCGTTTTTTTGTTAATCAACTCTTATTTTATGTAAATTCAACTCATATTTTTGTTAATATAAGAAATTTTATTATTAAAAAAAAGCTTGTTGTTATTTGTTAATATTCTTTTATTAAGTATAAATCACAATATTTTTTTTTATTTTCGTCTTTTTAAGCTGCAATATTTGATTCACAATATTTCACAAAGATTTTCACACACACTTCATTTATTCATGTTATGCACTCATTAGACATTCTCCAGTTATCTGATGATACCAAAACAAAATCCTAAAAAACAAAAAACGTTTTAATATAGTATGAATACATAAAGTAATCAATGTATTTTATTACTTACCAAATAGTTACAGATCAGATCTTATTTTTATTTATTTTTATAATATTAAATAATTTTATAAGAAACAAACACATTAAATAATTTTATAAGAGACAAAACACATTTCACATTGCTACCAACTCACTCGTTCACTCGTTATAATAAAAAAAAACAAACGAACAGGGTTGTTTTTTCTTTTTTGTTTTATCTATTGAATTCTGTATACGCCATTGTAACAGTTGAATCAGCTATACTGATTATTCAACGATATCAACATTAATTTTTGTTGAATACGGCATTATTCTGTAAAACTTGATCTACAATGGGTTTACTAATTTTTCTACTAAGATATTTCTATGAGTGTATTAGTCTGTGGTAATACCACAGACTATAAACAGACTCGACAGTAGAGTCACAGACTAATACAGACTCGACATAAGTGACAGGTGTCAAAAAAGTATTCTTTAACCATATGGTTAATATTTTCAAATTATTCTACGAATTAGGTTAGAAAGAGAAAACTGATATAACGCGCCATAAGAAAAATGGATGCCAAATCGTTTTTTGTTGTTTCACTCACTCCTAAGTCGTAGAAAGTGTTGCCATGTTAGCGTAAAACGGACTAAAAACCGCTGTGTTTTCTCCTAAAATCGCTTAGTTTTTCCCCATTTTTTCTTATAAAACTCTACTGTCGAGTCTGTATTTAGTCTGTGGTAGAGTTTTATTAGAAAAAATGGGGGAAAACTAAGCGATTTTAGGATAAAACAGAGCGGTTTTTAGTCCGTTTTACGCTAACATGGCAACACTTTCTACGACTTATGGCGTTTTCTTTTCTGAAACAAAATGTTGCACCCTTAAATAGTATCATTTGTAAAATGTAGCCACAACCCTTTTAATGTGTTGCCAGTTTTGTGATTACAAAAAAACAAAAAATTGAGAAAATTTTTCTTTCAACCAAAATATTGGCAATCAGCTGTTTTTATAAGGCAATTTTACTACCCCGTCAATTTATGAAAGTGGGAAAATTGTGACATTTTCAAACTTTAAAAATGCAACATTTTTAGAAAAAAACATAATAAATTTTTAAAGTGTTGCCAGTTTTTTAGAAAAGAACAAAAAAAGTACAATAGCGGTTCTCACCCTTGATAGAAAACATAAAAAGAATCGGAGAAATGAAGAAAACAAGAAAATGTTTGACAGATACAACAACAAAATACATGTATTTCTGTCAAACATTTTCTTGTTTTCTTCATTTCTCCGATTCTTTTTTTGTTTTCTATCAAGGGTGAAAACCGCTAATATTTTTTAAAGGGACGGTAAAATGTGACATTTTTTGCCAGAAAAGAAAACGCCATTAGTGTTTCTTCACAATACGGCAGCAAGCAGCAGACAGCAAAATTTTTACATGTATTTTGTTGTTGCCGCAACAACAAAATACATGTAAAAATTTTGCTGTCTGCTGCTTGCTGCCGTATTGTGATACAGCAGCAGACAGCAAAATTATACCACAGACTAAGAGAATAATCACAATTGGAGCGGGAAGCGGTTTTCCGCCACTCTCCCCATACATTTTGTATGAAAACAAAATTCCGCGGCGTTTTTCCGTCGAAATAGATTCTATTCTATTTTCATGGCGTTTTTTCTCTCTCTCTCATTTTTCCTCTCATTTTATTTTTTGGCGTTGCCGGATTTTAAGCAAAAAAAAGTATTGTTTTTCAGTACAGTGTTGTAAAATATAGTTTTAGTACAAATTTTTTGGCAGAAGGAAATAAACAACAACAAATAAACGAAGCAAAACATGAAAAAAATGTTTGGGAATTGTCAAAAAAAATATGGAAAATTATAGGTGTGTTCCAGAACTTTCCGGGTAAAGTTCGGTAAAATGAGAGAAAATCAAAAAACCTCTCACGATACCACAAAAATGCACAAAAGTACGGGAACGCTAAAAACCACATTTCAAGCCCAATATAATAGAAAATGTAAACAAACCAATAACGCTAACATATTTTCGTAAGAAAAATTACTTTAAACAAGAAAACAAATTGTAAAAGCTTATTTTAATAAGAAATTATCTTTTTTTGTATTGAAATAACACATTTCCTTGGTTTATTTCTTTATTTTATTTAAATTTCCAATTTAGCTTCACAAAAAAAATCAGCTGTTTTTTTAACATCTGACTGTTACCAATTTACCCGAAAAAATAGTGCGGGCAAGTTCGGTAAAATGAGGAAGTAATTTATTTCAGTTGTAATCGGTCAGTCAATGATTAAGGACGTGTAAGCTGCGGCGTTGTAGTTGATTAAAATTAAAGACAAAACTGTACCGCGTGTTTTTTTGTTGAGCCTGCTGGTTCACTCGGCATTGCGTCAGACACTTGTGGTGTCTGATTGGATGTCTATCGGCACTTGGGAGCATTGTTTCACTGCCTCCATTGTAAAGGCAATGGTCGTGTTTTGTGTGCAAAGCCAACTTAAGTGTCTAGGCTTTAGCGTGGCGTCATCATAAGTAACGGGGTCTTCCGTTATTCTTCGTGGCTGCTAATCTACTGCCATAATTTTATTTAATACGTTCTTTGGTTGGAACGTCGTGGAATAACCTGGCAATCTGTGTGTTTTTATAACACCGCCATTAATAATTAAAACCAAAAAAAAAAAAAAAGTAATTTATTCTCTCAAAAACTCTCTCATTTACCCAATTTTTGCGTACGGGAACGCTTTTCGGGCTGGTTTGGGTACCCGCGGGCACCCGCGGTAACGTTCTGGAACACACCTTATGTAAACAATGGAGTTGGCTGAAAAATTAATAGAAATTGTTAAAAAAAAAGATTTTGTATGAATTTTTCTAGTTTTAAAAGATGCAATATGTAAAATTTGTTTTACCGAATGTGTATTTTGTTTTTTATTGTTTTGAATAAAATAATTGTGCTATTCTATTTAATTATTTTCTTGTTATTAAACTGTTTTAAAAGATTTTGTATCTTGATCTTAATTGAACGAGTTCTTATAATATTAAAAAAATTTTATTGTTTAAATATAAAAAAAAATGTTCTTGCCAAAAGTAAAAATTCTAAATAAAATTAAAATAATTTTCACATCACATATGCATTTCCAAGTATGTATGTAAAAAATAATGTAAAGAAAACCGCAAACCGCTTGACGCTCAATTTAAATTAATCGCTCTCTCTTTGACGCGTTTTTCCGCTTCCCGCTCCAATTGTGATTAATATCTAATACAGACTCGACATAAGTGACAGGTCGTTTTGCTCCATACGCCATTTTTGAAAAAAATGAGTTTGGAATGGAATATGTATAATATAAATATCCTCTTTCTTATTCCGAAGTCCGTTTTTTAAAACATCTTTTCAAATTTGAGATATCCAGCATTTTCTAAGAAAAACACACCATTTTGACGTTTTTTGAAAATTTGCGTTATAGAAAAGGCTCTAGATTATTTAAAAATTAACGGATCTTGCATATTTTTGGAATGAAGATTAATTATGTTGGTACTATTCTGGGTACCAAATTTTAATACCGTAACTTCTAAACATTTTAAGTAATGTCATATTTGCCATTTGGGTTGTGTGGGAGGTAGGCGTGTCCATTGACCGATCATCCCCATTTTTAATACCATGCAACCTGACTATATAAATGTTCTAAATACCCAGTTTTGTCTATCTAGCTCTTTTTGTTTCATTGTTATTTTGTTTGGCGTTGAGAATTCATTTGCTCCATATCACACAAAAGTCCCAAATGTGTAAGCAAAATTGGATATGGAGCATAATACCATAAAATCTTATTTTCTTAAAAGTTTAAAATCTTTTCATCTATTGTATGTAAAAGTCTGAAAACTTGAAGCTTTGTTAACAATATATGTAGCAATAAATGGTAAACATTAAAACAAAATCGATCGATTACTATTCGAGAAAATTTGTGGTAAACCTTTTTTATCGTTTTTCTCGAAACCGAGTTGTTGGCGTATGGAGCAAAACAATAATAAGCTGACGAGGTGACAAAAAAGTAGTTCTAAACCATATGGTTAATATTTTCAAATTATTCTACGAATTAGGTTAGAAAGACCGTATTTACATTAGGCAATTTTAATTGCGGCAATTCTGATTTTATAGTGCATCAGAGAGAGAGGTAAGACTCTTCCCTCTCTCTCCGATACACTTAAAAATCAGAATTGCGGCAATTAAAATTGCCTGATGTAAATACGGTAAAAGAGATAGAAAGAATTTTTCTAGAAATTTTTTTTTTAATTTTTCAAGCACACAGTTGCATTTTATAGTTGTATTTTATTGGTTAAATTATGCATTTTAAGCATAGAAAAGATTAGAAGGTACGCAGTGTTGTATTTGATGTATTTTCCAATATGGTGGCAAAATGCTTGTTCTTCCTCATCTCACATGTATTTAATATCAAATTATATTCTTTGTTTATAAAAAATGGAATTTGTCTTTTATTTAATTAAATTTATTATTTATTTTGCTTTATTTAACGTTTTTTAAAAGATAATACGCACTATTGATAGTTTAAAAACTTTTTTTTTTTCTTTTGTTGTTTGCTTTGTTGTTGTTCTCCTTTATGTTGCATTGTTTTTATTAAACGTCAAAAGTTACATAATGTGCTGTCACTAATACTTAATCAAGAGAAATACGACTCTGTAATACCAAATTCGCATTCATTTTTTTAAACATGTTTAAGCACTAAAACATGTTTATGTACCTTAACAAGCTTATATTTAAACATGTTTAAGTAGTTAAACATGTTTAAAAAAATGAATGCGAATTTGGTATTACACTTCTATTTTTTTTTCTATGATTTTAAGCATAGAAAAAAATAGAAATGAAACAGAGTCGTATTTCGCTTGAATAAGTATTAGTGACAGCACATTATGTAACTTTTGACGTTTAATAAAAACAATGCAAGATAAAGAAGAACAACAACAAAGCAAACAACAAACGAGAAAAAAAAGTTTTTAAACTATCAATAGTGCGTATTATATTAAAAAAACGTTGAATACAGCAACATAAATAATAAATATAATTAAATGAAAGACAAATTCCATTTTTTATAAACAAAGAATCTAATTTGATATTAAATACGTGTGAGATGAGGAAGAACAAGCATTTTGCCACCATATTGGAAAATACATCAAATACAACACTGCGTACACGCAAAAAAAAATCTGTGTCAGATTGAGCAATCCTACTTGGTAAAATTTTTTTCATACCAAAAAAAATTTTACCAAATTTTTGCTAAAATTATGCTTGTCGATGTTAAAGTAACATAATTAGTTTTTTATGTAAAGTAACCAAGTAGCTTGTACAATAACGCAAGTTACTTGCACAAAAATTTATCGAAAGAAAACAACAAAAAAAAAACAAATACAGACCGCCATTTTCATTTTGTATTTTTGTGTGCGTGCTTCGTTTATTTTTTGTGTTATAAAAACGTAAAAAGGAAATTGATAAATAAAACTAAAATTAATTAATAAATAAAATAAATAATTAGTTTTTTAAAAGATAGATAAAAAAAATGCTAAAGTTAATTTTGCTGTCATAACTTAAAACACCATTCACTTAGCAAAACCAATTCCCAGACGTTTGTTTCAATGAATTACAAATGGAATGATAAAGTGAGTATACCCCTATTCCGAAGACACCAATAATGTTTAATAGATTTTTAGTTAAAAATTAGTGTTTAGTAAAAATTTTCTATTTTTACAGGGTACTGCTAAATAAATTTTTGAAGCTATGGCGAATTCTTCACTACAATAAAGAGCGTGGGCACCAGTCCTCCCTTTAGTTATAAAATTAAAACCCAAAAACTCATTTATATAGCAAAGCCAATGGAGTCCAGACCTGTTTTGATGAGTTACAAATGGAATCACAAAGTAAGTGTTCCTCCTAACCAAAAGAGCAATGGTGTTTACTAGTTTTTTAAATTAAAAATTTATGTTTTGTAATAATTTTCTATAATTACAGGATGCTTTTAAATAAATTCGTGAAGCTATAGCGGATCCTTCACTTCAAGAAAAAACGTAGGCAGCAGTCACTGGAGAAAATTGTACATAAAGGGTCAGTTGGTCGGTGGTAAATAAAATCCTACACAACATTTATTATATTAATATGGATTTATTCTGTGAAAATTTTAAATTCAACAAATATACAAATTTTTACCAAAATTTTATAGAAAATTTATTTTAGCATAAATGTGTAAATTTTTAGCATTATTTTTAGTCACCTTTTCTAATTATTTTGGTATATTTCACCATATTTCTTTTGGTATATTTTACCAAGTTTTTGCTTAAATAGCATTAGCATTTTCTTCAAAATTTTTTACATAAGTGTTTTGGCTAAATTACGAAAACTACTTCGTCGGTTGTAGTTTTAGCATATTTTTGGTAAAATTATGCCAGATTTTTGCTCACTCCGACACAGATTTTTTTTTGCGTGTACCTTCTAATCTTTTCTATGATTTTAATAGTGCGTTTACATTGGAATTCAAATCTAGTAAAGTGCGATTTTAATCTACTTTGTAATCTGTACCGTTTACACCGGCATTTTTTACATTTGAGAAGATTAGGATTGGCATTTAAAATAACAAGTTGGTAATAAATGTGTGTGACTGCGTCAAAAGACAGCGACGGTAATTAGTCGCCGTATGATTAACAAGGTCAGTGACGGCGTTTACAATTAACAATGTCGGCGCCATTAACATACTTTGCGGCGTCATCAAAATGGCAGGCTTTGTGTCGGTGTTTTTCAGTGTTGGAAAATGAAAATAATAGAAATACAGAGTTGTATCTAACTTTACCAGATTGCGTTTGCCGATTAGAGTCTAAACTACTAGATTGAAAAAAAATAATTTGTATGGGCAATCTAATAGATTGAAACTAGATTAGAGCCACAATCTACTTTAAGCTAGATTAGAAAACCACTGTAAACGCACTATAAGTGAAAAATATAACCCTGAAAGTACTGAGTACTTTTGAGTATTGAGTACTCGAAAAAATGGGCAGTATTGAGTACTCGGTACTCAAATACACATTTACAACACTAATTGAAAAGAAAAAGAAACGAAAGTCAACGAAAGTATCTTAATTATTTTTTGAAAAAACATTTCATTTAGAAAATTAAAAAAATATATCTTTTGGTGAGTACATACAGTACTTTTCTGTCACCGAAATCGTATTTAACTTTACATGTTACTTTGTACATCTTAGGTACATATATATACTCCATTGGACATTCTACTTATGAGTCATTTTATTGTACCACAAAACAAAGACAAACATTTTTGAATAATGGAAGTACCGCCTTGTCCACCTTCGCTTAAGCAGATTCAACATTTTTTAAAATTGGGTCAGGAACATGACACCAGAGATGTTGTTGTAGCTTATTGGTCAAGACTTTAGTAAGTTTTTAAATGGCCCTTTTTACCAATTGCCTCATGCATATTTTATAATCTTTTCCAGTGCCTTACAAGTAGGTTTAAAAATTACAACACAACAACCAGACGAAACGAGGTTGCTATTGGGTAAGTATATACCCCACAGTAACAAAATTTGCATACACCCTTATAGCCAATCAGCATTGATGTTTGAACAAGTTGTGTTGGGGGGTGGGTTAGAAAAGCCTAAAATAAGGAAATTTTTAGGCAAGTCCATTGCGCTCAGTCTTAATTATAACACAACTAACCTCAGAATCTATGTGTGCTGACGTAAAATGTTAGCTGCCACTTAAAATGTTGTTATCCTTCTCAAAAGTGTAGGTTAAAAGCCGTGCTTTAGGAAAAAAAACTGTATGGATAGCAATGCGAATGTGAAATAATCATAATGACCATTTCAGTGGCAAAAAGGAATAAGTGCATAAGTGTTTTTATACTACTTTTCAGGAGAGCATTTGTATGCTTTAAATTCAAATACCAAATTTGGGTTTAAAGATTTGAACTTTTTGGGCATGTAAATATCTCAAGCATTACACTGTACGACAAAATTCAACTTTTGGTTGCACCCATGATCGGAACTAAAAAATTCTGAAAGAAGAGCTAAAATAAAGATACCCGTGTTTCCCAGTTTTTCTAGATCAATTCGTTTTCGCGTTTTATAAGCAAATTAATATTTTGTATATATTCGAGTTTCAATCACTTGGGGAAGTGAGGATTACACCCGCAACAGTTAATCGAGATAGCTTAAATTTTTCTGAAATACTTTTAAATAGTGTTAGATAAAATTTGCAAAACATGAGGAAGATCTGTATACGGCAGAGCTTCGAAGAATGAAATCCTTTTCGAATGAATTCTCAAAAAAATCCATTCAATTTTCATAGTGAATGCATTCGATTTCATAAATCAACATTGAATGCAGTCCTTGGAATTCATTCGATTGAATGAACAAAAATGAATGCATTCGATTTCTTGTTCATTCGATTTAGAAAAATCGAATGCATTCTATTTTTTATCATTCCACTGCGAATGCAATCGATTTTTTAAATATATAGACCAAAACGGAGCCAAATTTTGGTCCATAGTATCGCCTACTCTCTTTACATACGATGACCCTAATGGGCTCTAATTTTGAATCCAAAAAAATGGTGTTCCCGAAAATTTAAAAAATGCACATATTAACTGCCTATGCGACAAAAAAATGTGAAGAGTGTTAGCGATAATATGGACAAAAAATTGGCTCAGTTTTGCTCTATCTTGGTTAGTTTTTTTAAAGTTTTTTATGCAATGAATGAATAAGCCATTCGATTTTTCAAATTGAATGAAAAGAAAATCGATTGCATTCGCAAGTGAATGCATTCGATTTTTAAAAGTCGAATGAAAAAAAATCGAATGCATTCGATTTTTGAAAGTTGAATGAAAAATAAAACGAATGCATTCGATATTTATAAATCGAATGAGTCTAAAGTGAATTCATTCAATTCGCTAAAATGTGATTGGGGAATGCAATCACTAAATTTTCACTCAGAATGACATCGAATTAAGGAATGAAATCCTTCGAAGCTCTGGTATACGGGTTTAAAAGTTATGACATTTCTCAAATTTTGATGTTTTTTTATATGTTTTTACACCTTCTATTTAGATGGCATGTTTATTTGTTATTTACCTGGTTGGTATTGAATTTCGAGGAAATCGATCCAGTGTTTCAGAAGTTATGATCAAAATTAACTTGAACCTTGAACTCCCTTGTTCAAAAAACCCCTAAATGCTCTTTTAAAATATTGGTATGCTACAAATATATTTCACAAAGTAATTTTATCACTAAAAAAATGTTAACAATCGGAAAAAAATTCAACTTAAAAAAATTTTACACTCAAAAAAAACATTACACTCAGATTTTTTTTTTTTTTACAAAAATTATAAAAATAGTTTTTTAATCCAAATAAAAAATGTCGAGTCAAAATTTTTAACAATTTTTTTTTTACGTTAAAAAAATTAGTATCACTTAAAAGTGGCTAATGGGGTGGCTAAAAGGGTATGCATTAGGGATGCCAAACGGGATTGACATTTACAAATCCCGGGAATCGGGATTTTGAAATCGTAATCCCGGGATCCCGGGATTTTTCGGGCTTTTTCGGGATTTATTAAAATTAAACTTTTTAACGTTATATTTAAAAAAAATATATATAATTTAATATTTAATTACTTATTTATCGTATTGCACTGATACAAAACGATTTTAATTTTAGAAATATAAGCATTACGAGTTTAACAGATTCTACAACAAAGTTTAGCATATTTTGATGAAAAAGAATATAGATAAGAATTAGATATTGATGTCAATATTCTTCATCCACTTAACGGCATCTGGGTCAGCATTTAGGAACAACCTTAACTCAACTGGTACTGCTCCAAGTCTGTGGAAGACACGATGCAGTCCAAACCAAAAGAGCTAGACCCTGCAGTTTATTTCTTATGGTCATTAGTTCGTTAAAGGGCAAAAGCAGACATTGGGAAACAATTTTCCCTATTTGGAATTAAATTAACTTCTGAAAAACGTAACTTTTTTAAACATTTATTTTGATGTCAAAGTTTTAAGTTACAGGGTAGGGTATTTGAAAATTAATAAAATATTTCTTTAAATAAATACAAAATTTTATTAATAAAGTTGTTAGCATTTTTGTCAAGGGTAAGTTGTCCCCAGTGTCTGACCCCGACGCCGTCGCAAAACACACCCCTGTTAAATTTTTTTCGCTGCTGTTTCTAACAAAAATTGGATCGGAGAGATATATTCAATTTCCTAACTTATAACGCTGAAATAAGAACAAAAACTGTTGAATAGAAACTTACAGCTGGAATACTAAAAGCTCCGTTATAGAATAACTCACGGCGAAATTTAACTGTTTCATAAAAACTGTGTATTAATCCGCCCTAAAAATGTGATTTACCTCCCAAAGAGCAAGAGAATTTAATCCCAACATGCCTCATTTGAAAGGTATCTCAAAGACCTTTCAAACAATATCTATTTTGTTTAAATTGTAAAACAAATACTGAAGAAATAGTCAATTTTGATTACGAAATTTAACAAAAGAATCCCGAAATCCCGGGATTTTTCGGGATTTGTCAATACCGGAAAACCCCGGGATTGAGAAAAATAAATCCCGGGATTCGGGATTTGTCAATCCCGAAAAATCCCGGGATTTCGGGATTTCCCGTTTGGCATCCCTAGTATGCATGGTTGTTTGTGGCAATTCTGAAGAAAATTGTGGCAACTCTGGGAAAGTTTTAAACATTTTTTTGCAATGCACACATTATTATTTTTGTTGCTATCATAGACAATTTGGATGGCCAATAATTTTTGAGTGTAACATTTTTTTGAGTGTACTTTTTTAGCGTGTAATTTTTTTTTTAGTGTAATTTTGTTTTTTTTTTTAGCAATAAAATTACTTTTTAAGATATTTTTGTGGCATACCAATATTTTTTAAAGAGCATTTAAAGTTTTTTTGAAACAGGGAATTCAAGATGAAACCTATTCGAAATTCACGGTTTTGATCATAACTTCGAAAACACTGGATCGTTTTTCTCGAAATTCAATACCAACCTGACCAGGAAAATAACAAATATATATGCCAAACTTTAGAAGCATCCAAATTGTATTTCAAAGTTAGCGTATTTTTAACCCTCTATCATTTAAAAGAGGGTATAAAAACATGTGAAAAACGTCAAAATTTGAGAAATTTCTTCATAACTTTTAAACCCGTGGAGCGATATTCCTCATGTGTCGCACATTTTATCTGATACTATATGTAAGTATTTCAGCTTAATTCAAGCCATCACGATTAACAGTTGCGCGCGTAATCCTTACTTCCCAAAGTAATTAAAACGCATACACATACAAAATATTGATTTGCTAATAAAACGCGAAAACGAATTGATCTAGAAAAACTGGGAGACACGGGTATCTTTTTTTTTACCTCCTCTTCCAGAATATTTTGGTCCCGATCATGGGTGCAAAACCGTGTCGTACAATGTTATTAGTGGTGTCTTTGTCGGTTTCAATGAACGCTTAGATAAACTGCTTCGACAAAAACACCATCTCCGCTTAACTAAACTGACTTGGTATCACTTTTTATTTTTGTCAAAATTTTTTTTTTTAATTATAATAGTACATTCAGACCATGGTACAATAATAAAAAATCACTTATAAAAGCAACACGCTTTTTATTTAAAGTTTTCAAAAAAGTATTTATTTAAGTTTAAATGTAAAATTAATTATTATTAAAATGATATTAAAATGATTTGACAATTGTATGTGTTGTTCGTTTAGAGACGCGATCAAGACTGTTTTTCTCATGTTCGGGGTTGCCAGCCTTTCATCTAATCAGCGCTTTTACCAGTGGTGCTAACAGTCGGCCTTTCCTGCACATTCGGAGTGACCTCACTACGACTTCCATTGGCAATGTCATCATAGATTTGTTCATCGTTTTCTCGTTCATGGCTTGACATCTCATCTTCATCATGGCATGTTGTTTCATCTTCTTCATCAGCAATTCGACACCAGGGTTTCAATTTATCAGATGCATATACACCCGAATAATGTCGTCTAGTACGGGTAGATCCAGGTATATCGGAGATTACGTATCGATCGTTGTCCAACACACGACTAATCAAGTAAGGCCCTTTATATTTCGGCTCTAACTTTCGGGATTCGCCTGTACTCGGAGCTTCGTTTTCGGCTAAAACCAAATCATCAACGCAATACTTTACTGGATTCGAATGCTGGAGATCATAACGTTCCTTTGCCTTTTGCTTAGCCTGAATTATTCGCTGTGCAGTAGCTTCACGAAGTTCATCTAAATCAGTTGGATGATCATCACTTTCATCGTGTAGAACAAGCGTTAATTTATTTTTTAAAATATCACGTGGAGTAAATCCATAAACCAAGTTATGGGGTGTCTGTTGAGTGGTTTTATTTTTCATGGTATTAAGAGACCATTGTAAATTTCGTAGATTATCGTCCCATCGTTTATCAATATTGGTGGACGTTTTAAGCATGGACAGGAGTGTCCTGTTGGTACGTTCAGCGTGCCCATTTGCACGAGGTGTTCGAACTGCGTTCTGTATATGTTTAATTTCGTAGTCTTTGCAGTAACGGCTAAAATCTTTCGACGTGAAGGCGGTGCCTCGGTCGGTCACGATTCGTGTTGGTACTCCTACATAACCACTTATCTCATCGAGAACTGCTAACACATGTTTAGTGGCTGTCGATTTAACGGCACGTACAATAGTATATTTGGTGAAAGCATCAACCACCACAAGAATATGCTCGTTTCGACGACTGCTTCTTGGAAATGGTCCAAGATGATCGAGGTGAATGGTGTGAAAAGGTACGGGTTCGACGTCATTGTAGTAATATACTCCTTCTTGTTTACCACCAGGCTTCTTGTTGAATGCACAGTCGACACACGACTTGATGTAGGGCTTTACAAAGTTTTTCATTCGTGGAAACCACATGTATTCCCGTATACGTTGCATCGTCTTTTCGACTCCCAAATGACCAGCTTTGTCATGATTGTTGTTTACGATACGCCACCACAAAGATTTCGGTACGACCCAAAGCTTTTTACCATCTACGATACGAAAAAGTCTACCGTTAGAGAGGCTGTAGTCCTTCAACGTTGTAGGATCCTTTTCATTAAACTTGGCAATAACCTGTTTGACTTTGTCATCTTGCAGTTGCATACTAAAAAGAAAATCTTCTTCAGAAATTGTGGACTTCATTATCAGGAGAGATGCGCAATCAATTTCGTGAGATTCCTCACTTGGAAACCGACTTAAAGCGTCTACATGCTCCATACGTGTACCAGGTCGGTGTTCAATAGTGATTTCGTAATCCTGTATGCGTAGCCACCATCTTGCGATTCGCGGAATTAGTTCACGCTTTTCCATTGCCGTACGAATTGCGTTACAGTCCGTTACGACTTTAACCTGTTTACCATACACATAGTATCTCATACGTTCTAGTGTTTCAACAACAGCTAAGGTTTCGAGCTCGTAGCTATGGTATTTACGTTCATCATTACTTGTTGAGCGACTGTAATATATTACAGGCTTCCAACCATCCTCCTCACGTTGCAACAATACACCGGCCAACCCAACGCTACTGGCATCGGTATGGATTTCATGTTCACCTTCGACTCGGTATGTCGTCATCACTGGTTGTGTCATTAAAGCATCTTTTAATTTTTGAAAGGATGTCTCCTGATCATTGTCCCATTCGAATGGAACATCCTTTCTCAAAAGTCTTCGCATCGGTTCGGAAATTAAAGCGTAACATGGCACGAATTTCCTAAAATAACCGCTCAAACCTAAAAATTTTCGGACCTCGTGTACGTTCGATGGAGTCTTAAATTGTTGTATAGATAACGTTTTAATTGTGCCAGGGCTAATACCATTCGGAGTCAATTTATGACCCAGAAACTCGACTGAATCTTGGAGAAATTCGCATTTCTTTACGTTTAACGTTAAATTCAATTCACGTAGGGCTGAAAATACTCGAGTGAGCTTATCAAACATTTGCTCGACTGAATTACTTCCGATGAGAATATCATCCATATAATGTAGCATATCATCCGGATTCGTCTTCTCCTTTATGTTTGCCATAAGACGTTGAAAAACGGCAGGCGCGTTTTTGAGCCCAAACGGCATACGCTTAAATTCGTAAAGACCATCAGTGGTTATAAAAGCAGTATATTTTCTATCGTTACGCGCGATAGGCACCTGATAATAACCGCTATTCAGATCAAGGGTCGTAAAATATTTATAACGAGTAGCGTTTTGGAGTCTCTCCTCTATATTGGGCATCGGATATACCTCTTTTTTGATGTGACTATTTAATCGTCGGTAATCTACGCACATCCGATCAGAACCATCCTTTTTCTTCAACAAAATTATAGGACTAGCATAAGAAGATTCTGATTTCGTTATGATATCGTTACGTAACAGCTCATTTATCATCTCGTTGACGGTTTGCCTCTTCGGTTCCGGCACGCGATAGGGTTGTTGTGTTATCGGTTCATCCGTGTCGAGTTCAATACGCATTTCAACCGCATCCGTTTTCCCTATTTCACTCATATTATTAGCGAACACGTCCGAATATTCATTTAAAAATTTCGTTAAATTGTCCGTTACAGAACCGTCCTCATATCCACAGTTAATATCATCGTTTTTCATGAGCGTTCGGTGATTATCCCGTATTTCAGTTTTTAATATTCGCTTTTCAAAAATAAATTGTTCATTAAGGGTACTTACATTTGCACCGTTGAAAATATCTTGACCCAAAAGCAATTCCGTCGTCAACAAATCGTCATCTACAATATACGTTTCGATTTGCCGCACAAGGTTGTCTATTACGATTTCAACGCAGAGTTTTTCAGTTGCATAACGCGAACCTCCACAAAAACCATTAATTTTCATGCCACATTTTGTACGATCACCATTTAATACTTTTGCAACTGATTCTTGAATCATGTGACACTGGCTCCCAGTATCTAAAAATGCACTGAAATTCTGTCCATTAATGCGTATGGTTTTTACAAAGTTTTTCTCACAATCAATTTTACGGACGTTGGTATCTGTCGGCTTCTTACCGCAATTTTCAGGTTCATTTCGTTTATGCACCTTTTGACAATCGTTGCACCGTTTTCGTGTTGGTGTTTTAGTACACTGACTCGAAATATGACCTGGTTCTCTACAATTAAAGCATGTTAAAATTTTCTTTTTTTCACTTTTCGAATCAACATTCACTTTATTTTGTATAAATTTCGATCGATCGTTTGAAATATTTTTCTGTACCGGCATGTTCTGCATATAATCTGCGATTCGATCCCGCATTTCACGTATGGTATTAAATTTTACGGCAGCGATATTATTTTGCAGTGTTCGATCACGTAAGCCTTCGCGAATATACCGAATTATAGCAGCGTCACTAAGACCATAACGTCTGCCCAGGGCACTAACCCGAAAACAATATTCAAGGAAATTTTCACCATCGTTTCGTATCGCGCTACTCATTTTGTAATGTACCTCTGCTTCATTACTGGCAGTACCAAATTCATCTGACAAACCCTTGGCAAATTCTTCCCAAGTTTCGTACAACACTGGTGATGTATCCAACCACATTTTTGCAACACCTTTCATTTTCGAATATACAGCCAACAACAAACTCGTTTCCTTCCACCTAAACGCCTCAATACCCATGTTCACACGGTCGATAAATTGTATTACTGAAACTGAAGATTCACGCGTCGGATCAAATTCGGGAATAGCCTCGGCTATTTCTTTCACTGAATAATTAGATTCCTTCATTACCATCTTCGGTAAATTTTCAACATTCGGTGGGTCACAATCGTTCGTATTGTTATTATTCGATGAATTACCATTATTCGATGGAACGTTGTTTGGTAAAATGTACTCGGCATTTTCATTGGGAACAACGTTAGGTAGCCGCTGCATTAGGGCATTCATCATCTCTCTCATTTCATCGAGTTGGGTTTGGATTGATGTGGTTTCTACAACCCGTTCCTCAACGCATTCAATTTCGTCACTTTCCGCCTCTGCCATCAAACGTTGCACCAATTCAGCTTTTTGGCCCGTTGTGCTTAAACCTTTTTCACCTAAAATCGCCTTCAACTGGTCAACACGCAATGAATTTATCTTTTTTAACATTTTTTTGTTTTTGTTTTTTTCCGTTTCTCAAAATTTATCGTATCTTTTTTTTTTTTTCGTTCACGACACGTTCAATTCTGTCTTTTTTTTTCGTTCACGACACGTTCAATTCTGTCTTTTTTTTTTCGTTCACGACACGTTCAATTCTGTCGTTTTTTTATACGTTACGATTTTTTGAATTTTGTTTTTTTCTTTGGATGTGTGCGTATCGTTCAAGTATTTACGCGTTCACTTTTCTTCGCCACACACTCCTCGTTACCGTTTTGCCGTATCGTTTTTTTTTTTCGTACGTATATTAATTTCTAAATTTTCCGAAAAACAACACATACAAACACATTTTTTTTTTACGTTTAACCGGGCTTTCGTGTAGCACTTTGGATTAACTTATCCCACTTCTGAACTAAAAGCAACACGCTTTTTATTTAAAGTTTTCAAAAAAGTATTTATTTAAGTTTAAATGTAAAATTAATTATTATTAAAATGATATTAAAATGATTTGACAATTGTATGTGTTGTTCGTTTAGAGACGCGATCAAGACTGTTTTTCTCATGTTCGGGGTTGCCAGCCTTTCATCTAATCAGCGCTTTTACCAGTGGTGCTAACACTTATAAATTTACCAACCAATAATATATGTTTATTAAAGTGCTAATACTTGTTTTTTTTTTTCAAGTTACTTGATGCTGCATTTATAAGGGTTTTTGTAAAAAATGTCGATAACTTCAACCAAAATTTTTGAATTTATCGTAATTCCCATAGAAAAACCCTAATAAACGCAGCAACATGTAGAACATTATGCTGCTAACTGAAGATTTAACGGAGCCTTATGTCACAATTTGTATGAAAAAGTTAAATTTAACGGAGAGTTATTTTATAACGGAGCATTTGAGTAATTCAGCATAAGTAATGGTAATATAATGATGGTAACGGAAATTTTTAGTGCTGAACTTCCGGTTAATAAATAAAATATTTACAAAACAAATAGTTTTAGTTCACACCAAAAAATGTAAAAAAATAATAATATTAAGCGGTAAGATTTTTTGTAATAAAGTATTGGTACAGCACTTTTAGGGTTGTTTTTTCCAACACTGGCAAAGTACTCTATTTTTTTTTAAAAAAAAGGTACTTTGCCAGTTCTATATTTGTTGTACCGCTGGCAATATCTGGCTGGGAAGCCTTAAAAATATTTTAGTTACGAACTCGATGATCAGGGTGAACAAACCGTTCATATTGAATACGGCTGTTAGAACTTAGGCTAACTTAGCTCAATATGTATACTTTATGGGGTTCCGGACCGATATTTCGATGCGTTACAAACGGAATGACAGAAAATATTTGCAGAGAAAAATGTTTGTATTTTGATTCTGCAAAAAAGTTATTATGAAAGTTAATTGCGAAAAACTTTTATTTTAAGAGTTAAAGGCTAATGAATCTATTAAGGTATAAGGGTGCTCTAATACACACTTTAATAAAAGAATATTTACAAATAACAACAAGCATTTTTTACCTAGCTGATCAAGTTGATCAACTTACCATCCCTTAAAAATATTTTTTTTAAAAATTTTTTATTAAAAAGTTTAAGAATAATATGTATGTTCGTGATATAATTTACAAACAGGCATAATGGATTGGTTGGAGAAGGTCAAGAAAGAAAATGCCGAAAACGAAGCCATCACAAACGAAGTAGCGGCTCAGGCACACATGGAAAATTATGCTTTAAAACTATTTCTCTATGCAGACAAACAAGACCGAGAGGGAAACTTTGGAAAGTATGTCTTTTTTTTTTTTAATTTCAGTAAGTGGAACAATTTTTGACTTAATATTTATTTTCAGAAATGTAGTTAAGGCCTTTTACTCGAGTGGCGTGATATACGACGTGCTTCAAACATTTGGCGATCTTACTGATGAGGCAATACATAATCGTAAATATGCCAAATGGAAGGCCGCCTATATACATAATTGTTTAAAGAATGGGGAGACTCCTATATCAGGTCCGATGTCAGAGGAATCTGGTGCAGATGACATTGATGAAACAAATGATACGAGCGATACAACTATCAATCCTGAAATTACTGTTGGCCCAGATACTAACGAAACTAATTCAATAACAGCGGAGGAAATATTGAACAACCCGAGTAAATTACCAAGTCCTCCAGTAGAGGAAGAAAAGCCAGGTGGCTTCGAACCTTTTGTACCTCCGGCCCAGCCACATCCAGTGTACTCAGTACCAGAACCTATTGCTAATTTACAGATCACTGCTGAACAAATGATATCAGCCCAAAAGTATTGCAAATATGCCAGCAGTGCTCTTAACTATGATGATGTTAAGACAGCTATTGAAAATCTTCAAAGAGCTTTAACTTTGCTTACAACAGGTCAAGATAATTAATGCTTTACGTTTGCTTCTCTCACACCATAACTCAATTCATTTCTTGAACAATCGAGTATGCCCATTTTCGTCGATATTAAGCAGTGTCTGGCCGAGTATCCATTTTATTTAATAGTTTTCGATGTATGATTAAGAAACGACTTTTCATTAAGAGTTGTCACAACATCAATAGGGTCACTATCAATAGTTTTTGATAGCCCGAGTAAAAATTTTAATATGACGTCACATAAAATATATAAAGTTTGATCTGTTCTCGAATACAACTAGAAAAAATTTTATTCCAAAAATGGTGTATAGAGGGGCATGTCACAGACTCAATTCCGTTCGGAATTGAAAAAAGTGGTTTACTCGTAAAACGCAAAACGAATATTATTTTTTTCGGAATGAAATCACTTTTAAAAATCAAAGTGGAATTGAATTGCATAAAAGTAGTTTCATTCCGAAAAAAATATTTCCTTTGCGTTTTACGAGTAAACCACTTATTCCACTTCCGAACGGAATTGAGTCTGTGACATGCCCCAGAATTGCAAAACTTGGATTTAATAAGATGTCATTACATACATTTGTATATAATTTGATACAATTTCGTCCAAAATTTGTCTCTATCCAACGGCATCAAATTATCTAATTAGTTGGTCACGTGATTTGCGTGATTCACGTGAATCACGCGTGAGTGATTTTCATTTCAATCACGTGATTGTGAGTGAGTTGAAAAAAATTATCAGTAAGTGAGTTATTTATTTTTTTCGTGAATTTATGATTTTGTGAAATTTTATGATTTGATAAAGATAACCAAACAGTTAAAAAAACTTTTCAAACTGTAAAAAAACTAATGGCCGTATTCAAAATGAAATTCTAGACACTGTAACAGAGTCGTATTTCGCTTGAATAAGTATTAGTGACAGCACATTATGTAACTTTTGACGTTTAATAAAAACAATGCCACATAAAGGAGAACAACAAAAGAAAAAACAAAAGGTTTTAAACTATCAATAGTGCGTATTATCTTTAAAAAAACGTTGAATAAAGCAAAATAAATAATAAATTTAATTAAATGAAAGACAAATTCCATTTTTTATAAACAAAGAATCTTATTTGATATTAAATACGTGTGAGACGAGGAAGAACAAGCATTTTGTCACCATATTGGAAAATACATCAAATCGTCACCACAAATGCAAAACAACGTAACAACAAAAAAATGAAAATCGAGATTTTGATTGATTATGATGCATTTGACTAAAATACATGTTCCTGCAAAATTTTGGAATTTTTTATTTAAAATTAACGATTTTATTAACGAAATTCAAATCAACGTAACAGCAAGTACACAATTTTGTGAAACCAAAAAAACGTAACAACACAGCATTGGTTTTTTTTTTGTTTTTTTTTTAAGTAAACAAGCATAGACTTTTTGTAATTTATGTGTTATTATTCGGTTTCCCGTTAAAAATGTTATATTGTAAACGAAAAATATAATTAAAATTTTTGTAGTATTAAAAAATTACAAAAAAGAATAAAAAAAATGTTTTCTAATATAGAAAATACTTGTAATAAAAGTTTAAATAATTCAAAGTATAATAAACGAGATGAAAATAAAAAGAATCGAATGAATGGTTTAAAATACCAAGGTTTATCAAATGGAAATGTAAGTGACAAAATGCCTAGAGAAATGAAAGCTGGGTGCATTTCTAAGTTTTGTGCAAAAAGTTTCTTTCGACATTGTCCACTCTTCTCAGAAAAAACCGAAAGGAAATATTTTATCGCTTCTGGCAGATGTCATGGGACCAAAAAAAACTTTATGTAGTCAATCTTATTGACTGACTGTTCGTCAAAGAAGAGAAATTATGTACAGAATTCTCGTCGGTCAATAACAAAATTATATTTTTTAAAAAACAAAACAGTGCGTCTTCAAGTGTGCAGTAAAATGTTCCTGTCAACATTACGAATAACTGAAACAATGGCAAGAAATTGGGTAAATGTCAGTGAATTACATGGTACCCAGATGGGTCCAGAAAATCAAAATACTTTAAGAACTGAGACCAAACGAATAAACAGTCAGGGAAAACATTACGAAGAACGATTAAATTTTTTGAACAAATGGTTAGAAGGTGTTCCAAAGCTGGATTCCCATTACAGACGTCAATACACAAGTAAATTATATTTCCAGACAGATTTTAAATCATACAGAAATGTTTATGATGTTTATTGTCAAGAATGTTTGTCACAAAAAGAAAATGGAATCTCTCCAGTGTCGTTACCCAAGTTTATGGATGTTTTAACAAAAAAAAACTTTTCTATTTTTAAACCAAGAAATGATATGTGTGACACCTGTATTGCATATGAAGCAAAAAATGTATCACAGGACAAGTATGATAACCATAGAAAAGAAATAAAAGACATGAGAGATGAAAAAATTAATGATATTGAAAGTGCTAAGTCTGGCTTATGCTCCCTGTTATGCATAGACAAGCAAGCGGTAAAGCTTATCCCACAGTCAAATGCGAATGCTTCATATTATAAGATGAAACTACAAGTTCACAATTTTACTATTTATAATGTAATTACACATGAATCCGACAACTATGTCTGGGACGAATCCGAAGGAAATTTAGTTGCATCTACTTTTGCAACAATTATAATAAAACATTTACGAAACGAAATCCTTCATGCGCCAAATGTTCATCATTTTATTATATATTCTGATGGCTGTTTCTACCAGAATCGTAATGTGGTGTTGTCCAACGCATTGCTTTGTTTTTGCATTGAAAATAACATTACTATTGAGCATAAATACTTAATAGTTGGCCATACTCAAATGGAATGTGATTCAACCCATTCACTTATTCAACGGAAAATTAATAACAAGCATATAAATTTACCATCGCAACTTGTTGACCTAATAAAAGATTCTAGAAAAATCCAGGTCCTCTGAAAAGTACATCACCTTCATCATAGTTATTTCCTTGATTATGACAATCTTCCCAAACGTATCTCATCTATTCGACCAGGTAAAATATTTTTATTGTAAAAAATAAAACTGTACATAAAATAAAACTGTCTTTTGTTTAAGGTAAAAAAGCTGGAGACCCTACCGTAAACATGATTCGAGCTTTGGCATATGATTCCACCGGAATAATTAATTTTAAAATCAACATAACAAACGATTATGAGATTCTTCCACAGCGAAACGTGAATCAATTCGAAGATAACAAACCCAAAGATTTACATTCCAAGAGAATACCAATTACCAAGAAGAAATGGCAACACCTCCAGGATCTTAAATCTTTGATTCCTTCGGACTGTCACTTCTTTTATGATAATATTCCCTTCGAAAATTAAAAATACAATTCTGTGAATTATTTTATGCCTACAATTTTTTGTTTTTCAAATATTTAAACAATTGAATTGTTTGTTTTTTAATTTGTTTTAGTGTTATTTTTTTTAATTATTTTAATCTACTTCCTGCTTTAGTTAAAAAATATATTTAAAAAAAAAATAAAAGAATAATATTGCTTGAATTTACTTTAAAAACTTTTAATGTTTTATTAAAACAAAAAAAATATAGTAACATCTCAAAACTGTTTTATATTTGAACTTTCCAGAACTTTTTGCGTCTCCTGTAAAATTATAAAAAGTTTTGTTACGTTGTTTTGCATTTTAGGTGACGATATATTTTTTTAAAATGTATGATAACAAAAAAAAAATGACAATTGTTTTAGGTGTTCGTATACAAAAGCTGCCCTACTTTGGGGGGGTTCAGCTGCCTCCCCCGTTCAACCGCCGGACTCCAACTTCAAAACTAAATCTCGAAAATACGTTAGCTATAACCACTACAAATTTCATGGCTCTCGGTCCAGTACTTACTGAATGGCTGAACGTTTTTGTAAATATTTTTTGAGATATGTGGGTTACGTTTTTCGTGGAATCGTGTTTTGTAAAACAAAACGACGTAACATCACAAAGTTGAATAAATATTTTTTGAAAATAATTCAGCCATTCAGTAAGTACTAGACCGAGAGCCATGAAATTTGTAGTGGTTATAGCTAACGTATTTTCGAGATTTAGTTTTGAAGTTGGAGTCCGGCGGTTGAACGGGGGAGGCAGCTGAACCCCCCCAAAGTAGGGCAGCTTTTGTATACGAACACCTAAAACAATTGTCATTTTTTTTTTGTTATCATACATTTTAAAAAAATATATCGTCACCTAAAATGCAAAACAACGTAACAAAACTTTTTATAATTTTACAGGAGACACTCAGAAAATTATTGCAGTTACTACATGACGGTCGTTTATGTAGTAAGTAGTAGCTGTTGTTTTTAACTACAATTTCGGTCGTTTTTGTATGAAAAAATCTCAAACAACTTTTGTTTTGTAGTAGTTTCAAAAAATAACTACAAAAAATATACTACACTGTAGCAATAGTTGATTTATGTAGTTGTTTTTAGTTTTTTTCTAAAAACTCGTTTTTTCTAGAAATTTTTATTCCAAACGAATGTGTCGAACGAGTTGGTCGTGCGGGATGCGGAAGGAATTATTTTTATACCAAATAAAAAATATATAAATAAATTAAATTACAATTTATTAAATTTAATTATAACAAAAAATATGTTTTTGGAAAAATATTCTTGAGCGAAAGAAAATAAGTGGATAAATGAGATAGCAAGTGTGTATAATATAGAGCTCACATAAGCGTGCATAAAAACCAATCGGAAAAAAACAAAAAAAATTTTGTCGGCTTGGTTGCCTGCGTGCCATCTTTCTTTTCTTTGTATACACAACAGAACAGGTACATACTTTTTTCAAACATTGCAAATTAATTATTTTTTTTTATAAATCAATTCTACCAAAGCATTTCTTTTTTTTTTTATTCCAGACAAATTTTGATCAGAAGCGGTGGAAATTTGAAACAAACTATTAAAAAAACAAAGGAAAATACAATCAATTCATTTTGTTTAACATTTTATTAATATATATTTTTTCTTCTATAATTCCAGATAAATACACCAAAAAATTGTCATCATGTCGAAATTCTATACAAACCAACTGAAATGTATTGCTTTTTAAATAAATAAATATCAATCATTTCAACGTTTAAGAAATTTTTTAAATAAAATTTCAGGCAATTGTTGTAAAAACAACTGTATTAAACAGTTTTGTAGTAGTTTTTACTACATTTTGTAGTTGAAAATCAATAGTTAAAAACAACAACATGTTCAGTTGTTTTTACCGTAATATGTAGTGGACGCCTTTTCAACAACAAAATGTAGTCAAAACAACTGTCTTTTGTAGTTGATTTTACCGACATACTTTTTTGAGTGTATGCAGTGTCTTGTTTTCTTATGAGCGTGCCATCTTTCTTTTCTTTGTATACACAACAGAACAGGTACATACTTTTTTCAAACATTGCAAATTAATTCTTTTTTTTTTTATAAATCAATTTTGCCAAAGCATTTCGTTTTTTTTTTTTATTCCAGACAAATTTTGATCAGTAGCGGTGAAAATTTGAAATGAACTTTTAAAAAAACAAAGGAAAATACAATCAATTTATTTTGTTTAACATTTTATTAATATAATTTTTTTCTTCTATAATTCCAGATAAATACACCAAAAAATTTTAATTTCATGTCGAAATTCTATACAACCAACTGAAATGTATTGCTTTTTAAATAAATAAAAATCAATCACTTAAACGTTTAAAAAAATTTTTAAATAAAATTTCAGGCAAGTGTAATAAAAACAACTGTATACCGTCTTTTGTAGTAGTTTTTACTACATTTTGTAGTTGAAAATCAATAGTTAAAAACAACAACATATTCAGTTGTTTTTACCGTAATGTGTAGTGGACGCCTTTTCAACAACAAAATGTAGTCAAAACAACTGTCTTTTGTAGTAGATTTTACCGACATACTTTTTTGAGTGTAAACAACAAATTAAATGCCAAAGAGTTAAAGTTATTTTAAGACTCTCGCTTTTATTAAAAACCATTTCCACAACTTGCTTTTATAATTAAAGCCATTTTTAGTAAAAAATTAAGATATTTTTTGTGGTTTTTCATAATTTTTGTTTGTTTTTTTCTTATGTGATTTACTAAAACAGGGATGGTCAACTTTTTGTTAAGCAGACTTAACTAAAATCATTTTGAATAGACTCTTCAACAAACAGTGAACAAGCCTTAAAAACATTTTATAGGCCATTTACATATACCTCGAAATCCAAAAAAAATGGGATTTCAATGAAAATCCAATTACTTTTTTGGATTTCAAATGTCAAATCCCATACAAAAAAAACTTAAATTTTGGGAAAATCGTAAAATCGCAATTTAAAATCCAAAAAAATTCTACTATTTAATTGTACAACTATGGGTTTTCCCAAAATAATCATCCCTAATGCTTTTTTTACAACGCTGCACACTATTTTTTATCAGCTGTTGTTGTTTTTTATAAAGTAAAAAAACAATTAAAATTTATTTTTTTTAAAACTATTAAAAGATTAATAAAAACAATGTTTAACAATGTTTCATTTAAAATTTACCATTGCAAATGGTAAACGCACAATTTAGTTGACCAATTTGGTCTTCCTAACAAAGAAAAACACTCAATGGTGGCGGCCCCAAACTTGGCAAAAATATTAATTTTCTTGCATTTAAAGAAGCAGCTCTACATAAAAACACATTTTTTGATATTGTGGTCCCAACATATACTAGTGGGATTGAAAATATTGGCTCCGGCAAAGAAAAATCATTGTTTTTAGAAATATTTATAAAACATTTTTCGTTTTTTTCGAGAAAATCCCATTTGAATTTTAAATTTCATAACAATTTTGTAATTTGCTTGTATTTTCTTGTATTATCGTTGCGAATGATTATTATTAATTGCATGAATATTACTCATTCGCAACGTTTACATAAAAACTAATTATGTTACTTTAACATCGTGTTCTTCGTGAACACTTTATTTAAGTATTTTATGCTACAATTTGTATTTATATTGGCCGTATTCATTTAAACTCGTATACACCAAGTATACCGTATAACCTTACCAAACTTATTTTTTATAAATGGAGTTTGACATAAATTGTATAAATTTATCAGACTTACATATTATACGAGGTGTTTATACGGGTAGATGAATACCATTATTATATTTAATTAAATAAAGGACATATATATATATACATCGAGAAGCATAATTTTAGCAAAAATTTGTAAAAAAAAATTTTTTGGTATGAAAAAAATTTTACCAAGTAGGATTACTCAATCTGCGTGTACCAAATAACCACGAATGACATATATAAAGGATTAAGAAGAACGACGGAAATCGGTGTGTACCACGGTTTATAGTGCGTTTACATTGGAATTCTAATCTAGTAATAGTGCGTTTATAGTGCATTTACACTGGTCTTCTAATCTAGCTTAAAGTAGATTGTGGCTCCAATCCAGTTTCAATCTATTAGATTGCCCATACAAATTTACTTTTTTCAATCTAGTAGTTTAGACTCTAATCGGCAAACTCAATCGTGTAAAGTTAGATACAACTCTGTATTTCTATTATCTGCATTTTCCAACACTGAAAAACACCGACACAAAGCCTGCCGTTCTGATGACGCCGCCAAGTATGTTTATGCCGCCGTCATTGTTATTTGTAAACGCCGTCACTGTCCTTGTTAATCATACCAATGTAAACGCACTATTACATTGGATTTCTAATCTAGTAAATTGCGATTTTAATCTACTTTGCAATCTGTACCGTTTACATTGGCATTTTCTTACATTTGAGAAGATTAATATTGGCATTTATAACAACAAGTTGGTAATACATGTGTGTGACTGCGTCAAAAGACAGCGACGGTAATTAGTCGTCGTATAATTAACAAGGACAGTGACGGCGTTTACAAATAACAATGACGGCGGCATAAACATACTTGGCGGTGTCATCAAAACATCAGGCTTTGCATCGGTGTTTTTTCAGTGTTGGAAAATGCAAATAATAGAAATACAGAGTTGTATCTAACTTTACCAGATTGCGTTTGCCGATTGGAGTCTAATAGTGCGTTTATATTGGAATTCTAATCTAGTAAATTGCGATTTTAATCTACTTTGCAATCTGTACCGTTTACATTGGCATTTTTTAAATTTGAGAAGATTAAGATTGGCATTTATAACAACAAGTTGGTAATAAATGTGTGTGACTGCGTCAAAAGACAGCGACGGTAATTAGTCGTCGTATGATTAACAAGGACAGTGCCGGCGTTTGCCAATAACAATGACGGCGGCATAAACATACTTGGCGGCGTCATCAAAACGACAGGCTTTGTGTCGGTGTTTTTCAGTGTTGGAAAATGCAAATAATAGAAATACAGAGTTGTATCTAACTTTACCAGATTGCGTTTGCAGATTAGAGTCTAAACTACTAGATTGAAAAAAATAAATTTGTGTGGGCAATCTAATAGATTAAAACTGGATTGGAGCCACAATCTACTTTAAGCTAGCTTAGAGGACCAGTGTAAATGCACTATTACATTGGATTTCTAATCTAGTAAATTGCGACTTTAATCTACTTTGCAATCTGTACCGTTTACATTGGCATTTTTTACATTTGTGAAGATTAGGATTGGCATTTATAACAAGTTGGTAATAAATGTGTGTGACTGCGTCAAAAGACAGCGACGGTAAGTAGTCGTCGTATGATTAACAAGGACAGTGACGGCGTTTACAAATAACAATGACGGCGGCATACACATACTTGGCGGCGTCATCAAAACGGCAGGCTTTGTGTCGGTGTTTTTCAGTGTTGGAAAATGCTAATAATAGAAATACAGAGTTGTATCTAACTTTACCAGATTGCGTTTGCCGACTAGAGTCTAATAGTGCGTTTACATTGGATTTCTAATCTAGTAAAATGCGATTTTAATCTACTTTGCAATCTGTACCGTTTACATTGGCATTTTTTACATTTGAGAAGATTAAGATTGACATTTATAACAACAAGTTGGTAATAAATGTGTGTGACTGCGTCAAAAGACAGCGACGGTAATTAGTCGTCGTATGATTAACAAGGACAGTGACGGCGTTTACAAATTACAATGACGGCGGCATAAACATACTTGGCGGCGTCATCAAAACGGCAGGCTATGTGTCGGTGTTTTTCAGTGTTGGAAAATGCAAATAATAGAAATACAGAGTTGTATCTAACTTTACCAGATTGCGTTTGCCGATTAAAGTCTAAACTACTAGATTGAAAAAAATAAATTTGTATGGGCAATCTAATAGATTGAAACTGGATTGGAGCCACAATCTACTTTAAGCTAGATTAGAAAACCACTGTAAACGCACTATAAACCACAGTCATAGAGTAGTCCAACAAACGGCGTTTGAAAAAGTAGTAAACAAAAACCATATGGTATTGTTTACGAAATTTTATCACAAACCGATATTCGAGCGAGATGAAAGATACCAGTTTTACAGTGAGAATGCAGATTTTTTTTGTCTCTCTTTGCTTTGCGTTTGAACTTTAGTTTGGCATTGCCAGAATTTTCCAATTATCTTTGGTGATGCCAGATCTATATTTGGTGATGCCAGATCTACATCTACATCTGGCATCACCAAAGATAATTGGAATATTCTGGCAATGCCAAACTAAAGTTCAAACGCAAAGCAAAGAGAGACAAAAAACAATCTGCATTCTCACTGTAAAACTGGTATCTTCCATCTCGCTCACATTTCGATTTGTGATAAAATTTCGTAAACAATACCATATGGTTTTTGTTTACTACTTTTTCAAACGCCATTTGTTGGACTACTCTATGACTCTGGCACAGACTAATACAGACTCGACATAAGTGACAGGTGTCAAAAAAGTAGTTCTGAACCATATGGTTAATATTTTCAAATTATTCTACGAATTAGGTTAGAAAGAGAAAACTAATATAACGCGCCATAAGAAAAATAGATGCCAGATCGGATTTTGTTGTTTCACTCACTCCTAAGTCGTAGAAAGTGTTGCCATGTTAGCGTAAAACGGACTAAAAACCGCTCTGTTTTCTCCTAAAATCGCTTAGTTTTTCCCCATTTTTTCCTGTAAAACTCTAATGTCGAGTCCATAGTGACATAGTAATCCATCGACCGTTTTGTAGATCTGGCATCACCAAAGATAATTGGAAAATTCTGGCAATGCCAAACTAAAGTTCAAACGCAAAGCAAAGAGAGACAAAAACAATCTGCATTCTCACTGTAAAACTGGTATCTTCCATCTCGCTCACATTTCGATTTGTGATAAAATTTCGTAAACAATACCATATGGTTTTTGTTTACTACTTTTTCAAACGCCATTTGTTGGACTACTCTATGACTCTGGTCGAGTCTGTATTTAGTCTGTGACAGTGTTGCCAGAAAATATTTGGCTCTTGTCCCCAATTTGAAAAATGAAATCCCCAAAAATACCCTACAAATTATATAAAATCCCCAAAAAAAAAAAATAATGAATATTCAAATATAAACTCTCTTTTAATTAAAAAATGGTGTTTAATAAATAAACAATATTTTTATAATAATTTTAAGTTTAGACCTTTTTATGATATTTAAATATTAAATTTTAAATAAATAAGTTGTATTAATTCGCCTTCTCGAGATAAGGGAATTTGAATTTTTTGTGAATCAAGTCCCCAAATCCAAGAATTCTGTTCTTCTCGAGATATGGGAATTTGAATTTTTTGTGAATCAAGCCCCCAAATCCAAGAATTCTGTTGATATTAAAAAAGTGTAGATGTTGTCTTTTTATTCCTCTTCCCTACAAAATTAAATAACTTTTGAAAAAAAAAATCCGGCCTCGATAAGATCAGGAATAACATCAGAACATTGTAAGGAAGTTAAAATGTAATTTTTTTGGTTTGATCCTTATAACTATTCGAATTTTGAAAAAAAGAAAAAATACTGTTCAAATCGGATATTTGCTTTTGCAAATATTTCTGGATATACTCAACGAAATTTGGATTTTAACCCCACGTTCTCTTTATTTGAGTATCTACAGGATTTTTTTTTCACAATTCGAATACTAAAGGATAAAACTAAAAAAGGACATTTTGTACTTCCATGTCCTGATGGTATAAAGACTGGATTTCTTGCAAAAAATAGGTAACTTTATTGCGGGGGAAAAAATATAACTTTAACACACACTTTTCCAATCTTAAGAAATTTAATTTTTCTGATGACTGATTCGTATTTAGGAGGCAGGAATACTTAAGAAAATGTCTTTTAATTTTTTTCTCTCAATATTACAAAAAAAAAAAAATATTAAAATTGGTACAAAAAAACGTATCTTTTAAAATATGCATATTTGGTTCATAATTTTGCCTTTTTTTGCAAATATTTTTCGGATATAATCAATGGATTTTATATTTTAACCTCAAGTTCTCTGTATTGGAGTGTCCAATTTACATATCTGGTTTGAACAGGAAATTTCTTGCAAAATGTTGATATTTATTGCAAAAAGGACGTTGTCAACCTTGACATTACCTGATGGTATCCCTGATCGTATCGAGCCCGGAATTCTTAAATATGTTAGGATTTTTTATAAGACATTTGAAAAAAAATATATATATTTTTAACATACACTTTTCCAATATTAAAAGAATTGTTGGTTTTGAAGGCTTGGTCCACAAAATATTAAAATTCCTATATCTCGAGAAGGCTATTTGATACAACTTTTCTGATGACAGATTAGTGCTAATACTCTAGAGGTAATACTCTAAAAGTGTATATTCGGTTGTCAAATAATTTTTTAAACGACCTACAAAAATACTAAAAGTCAATCAATACAGTTGGAGACACCAGTACCTATTTTTTGGCCTCCAATACTTTTGACCACCAATTTTTTTGTAAACAAAGAAATATTTTTTTATTTTGATATCTCATTACTTTGCACTTAAGTAGATGTTCTTAAATAAACAAAATATTTTTTTATTGTTCCCAAATAAATTGGTAGTCAAAAGTATTGGAGGTCAAAAAATAATGGTTTCCTTAGCTGTATTGATTGACTTTTAGTATTTTCGTATGTCGTTAGAAAAATTATTTGACAACTGAATATAAACTATTCTGAGTTTGAACAAAAAATAAATAATTTTGTTCGACCTCTGTAAAACATTTATTATTTACTAAAATTACTCCCGACCTAAATTATTTTATCTTGCCCAATCCAAATGATGGGATTAAGGACAGCTTTACGGGGAAAATAACAAAAAAACAGCTGTCTACCATCTTCTAAAGACTGCAATCTTAGTGCATTTAAAAACAATATTTTTGGTTTTCAAAAAACGTCAAAAAAATAATTAAAGCGTCGTTATTCCAATTTTACTACTTTGATATTACCAAATGAATGCAGTTGTAATTTTTGACTGCATTCTGTACCAATGCCAATCTCATTAATTCGTAATAGTCTTAACTATTTTAAAAATTTAATTTTTAAAATCCCCAAATTTTAGAAAAAATCCCCAAAAATTAGCGAAATCCCCAAATCCCTCCCCTGGAAATCTTGTCCCCAAACCAAACTCGAAATCCCCATTTTGGGGACAAATCCCCTTATCTGGCAACACTGGTCTGTGACTCTGGTCTAAACCAGAGTCATAGAGTAGTCCAATAAATGGCGTTTGAAAAAGTAGTAAACAAAAACCATATGGTATTGTTTACGAAATTTTATCACAAATCGAAATGTGAGCGAGATGGAAGATACCAGTTTTACAGTGAGAATGCAGATTGTTTTTTGTCTCTCTTTGCTTTGCGTTTGAACTTTAGTTTGGCATTGCCAGAATTTTCCAATTATCTTTGGTGATGCCAGATCTACAAAACGGTCGATGGATTACTATGTCACTATGGTCTAAACTACTAGATTGAAAAAAATAAATTTGTATGGGCAATCTAATAGATTGAAACTGGATTGGAGCCACAATCTACTTTAATAGTGCGTTTACATTGGATTTCTAATCTAGTAAATTGCGATTTTAATCTACTTTGCAATCTGTACCGTTTACATTGGCATTTTTTACATTTGAGAAGATTAAGATTGGCATTTATAATAACAAGTTGCTAATAAATGTGTGTGACTGCGTCAGAAGACAGCGACGGAAATTAGTCGTTGTATGATTAACAAGGACGGTGACGGCGTTTACAAGTAACAATGTCGGCGCACTGTGGTCAATATTTTGAGATAGCGGCCAAAACTCCTTTTGGTTTTTATTCTCCGATTTTAAAATTATTAGACTCATATGAAAGTAGACAGTAGTAAACCTCGGGAGCCAAAAAATTAGAACTCTATTTCAACGATTTCACTGAGAACAGGGTGGTCCAAAATGGGCTTTTTCAGAATTTAGTAAATTTATGATATTTTTAGTTAATTTTTAAAGTTTAAATGATCATAACTTTTTTGTTTTTCAAGATTTTTGGACGAAATAAATTTTGTGTTGTAACTTAACTTATTTCCTATTACTGGTAAAAAAATTGAAGCTCTACTGTTTTCAGAACAATTTAAATATTTTTTTAAAAAAGGTCAAATTTCTCGGAAATTTCCTACTTCATAGAGCACAACTCCTGTGAGTCAAGCTGAGTCAAAACACAAATTTACTATTTTGTAGTCCTAACTCTCCCCTACATTCCAATATATACATGTCCATGCATCGGGACTGCACTTTTTGAGCTACAGCAATTTTTCTGACCCAAGGTAAGATATTCGGTACAAATGCACGTCATATTTTTTGAGAAGTTATTTGTATGTGAAAGTGGCTATTATGCATATATTTTGATGAAATTTTGTACAAGAGTTCTTATTGACCCAAAAAATAATTCTGTTGAAATTAGGAGAAGTTGGCCCATATTTGGACCTAGTCCACACAGAAGGGTGTATCAAAATTTTGACAAAAATGACAATAGAACTCTCAAATTATGTGGTATCTGGCAATACCTGAAAATTGCAAATAAATTTAAAACCAATTGAAATAACCTGTGGATCCTTGGACCCAGGGGTAACTCATGAATAGTAGTGTCAGTAATAACGAAGTCGTTATTAATAGATGGCAATCTTTTTTTGGAAAGTATTTGGGAACGATTTGGGAATAACGAAAAATAAACATTGAAAAATTTAAAAATGATGAATGAAAATTATTGTTGTGTCACTACAAAATAGAAAAATACATAATAAAATAAAGAAATTAATTTAATTAAATCAAAACAACCAGCAAAATTAAACGAAAATAAAAGGTAAACAAAATTTCCAGCTTTCCCAGATACCATTTGTAAAACTAACACCACCTTTAAACGTCAAAAAGAATTGACTTTTGCATAGTCTTTATATATTTAAGTTTTTGCTTGGACCTATCAAAAAGACCTATCCTTGGACCTATCAAAAGGACCTATCCTTTTACATATCAAAAGGACCTATCCTTGAACCTATCAAAAGGATCTATCCTTGGTCCTATCAAAAGGACCTATCAGAAGGACCTATCAAATGGACCTATCCTTGGACTTATGAAAAGGACCTATCCTTGGATCAATCAAAAGGACCTATCCTTGGACCTATCAAAAGGACCTATCCTTGGACCTATCAAAAGAACCTATGCTTGGACTTATCAAAAGGACCTATCCTATGACCTATCAAAAGGACCTATTCTTGGACCTATCAAAAGGATCTATCCTAGTACCAGTCAAAAGGACCTATCCTTGTACCTATCAAAAGGACCTATCCTTTGATCTATCAAAAGGACCTATCCTTTTACATATTAAAAGGACCTATCCTTTGATCTATCAAAAGGGCCTATCCTTTTACATTTTAAAAGGACCTATCCTTGGACCTATCAAAAGGACCTATCCTTGGACCTATCAAAAGGACCTATACTAGGACCCATCAAAAGGACCTATCCTTGGACCTATCAAAATGACCTATCCTAGGACCAGTCAAAAGGACCTATCCTTGAACCTATCAAAAGGACCTATCCTTGGACCTATCAACAAGACTTATCCTTGGACCTATTAAAAGGACCTAACCTTTTACATATTAAAAGGACCTATCCTAGGACCTATCAAAAGGACCTATCCTTTTACATATCAAAAGGACCTATCCTTGAACCTATCAAATGGACCTATCTTTGGTCCTATCAAAAGAACCTATCAGAAGGACCTATCAAATGGACCTATCCTAGGACCTATCAAAAGGACATATCCTTGGACTTATGAAAAGGACCTATCCTTGGACCAATCAAAAGGACCTATCCTAGGACCTATCAAAATTACCTATCCTTGGACCTATCAAAAGGACCTATCCTAGGACCTATCAAAAGGACCTATCCTTGGACCTATCAAAAGGACCTATCCTACACTCAAAAAAAAACGTGGGTATTCAATACTAAAAATTTAGCTACGAGTACTAATGTTTTAGTCCAAAAGGACCTAGTGCAGGAATTGGTAATCAATACTAAAATTTATTACTAATATCTAGTACATGAAAAATACTAAAAAAAACAGTAAATATTACTGCAATTTACTACAATTTTAGTAAATACAATTACTAAAAAAATCATAAATATTTCAAATTTTTGCCCTATTTAGTAAAAAAAAATACTAATTTTAGTAAATATAATTGCTAATTTTAGTTAATAAAATTACTACCTATATCAATTTTGTAAATAAAAATCAGAAAAAAAATTATATATAAATGATTTTTTATTTTACTTCGGTTATAAGATATACTTAATTACATGTTTTCTTAAGCTGCTTAAAAAATGTAGCGTGAGTGTACCACGACGTCAGGCATTTGTAAACGATTGCTAAAAATATAAAAAAGAAATATTTTCTCAATACATGCTCAAATGTATGTACAAACATTTTACTACAGAGGGTGCTTTTTTTACTTACATTTTTTTGTAAACGTGTGTGTATCCATCAGCTTGAGTTTTTTTTCTTACACAGCCATTGAAATGGAAAACGAGTTAACAAAGAAACTGATGTAGTTTAATTATTAATGCCATTTTATTTAATGTACATATTTAATTAAAAAACATATTTTTTTAATTAGTTTAACACCACACAATTTAATTAAATAAATTTAGAATATATTTTTTTTACAAACACTCCGTGACCGGGTATCGCGTTGTTTCGGTTTTAATTCTTTTTCGCACTAAACAAACAGACAAATCAGTTGGTAGCACTGCAGTTAAATGCGAGAAAACGTGGTGTTCGCACACACTGCAGCAGCAAGCAGCAGACGGCAAGAAATATAAAGAACTGTGTTTAGCTATAAATTATAAATATATAAAATAAGTACTTTTTGTATTTGCAGCTTGGGGTATGTTTTTTTAATGTTAAGAAATAAAAAATGCGTCATTTTTGTGAAATTATAATTAAATAGAGTACTCTTAATTTTTTCTGTCTGCTGCTTGCTGCTGAATTGTGAAGAAGCTTGTGGCCGCTATTACAAACAGTGTTGCCATTACCAATATGAAAAAAAAAACGCAAAAATCGTAGGAAAAGGGTAAAAATTTCCAAAAAAAAAATATCAGCGACAAGAAAAAAGAGAAAATTAAAAAAAAATTAAAATGTGCTTTTTAAGGTTAAAAGGATAAAAAGCGCCAAAAAAACAATAATAAAAATATTTGTTTTTATCATAAATTAAATAAATAAGTTGGTACAATCAGGAGTATAAATAATATTACATTTATATTACTTAAAAAACAATAAATTTAATACAAACTTTTTTATTACATTCAATCATATCGCCACAGATCTGTTTTAAGGAAATGTTTGGATATTTTATCAGTTTAATTTTTTTGCATTTTACTTTATTTTGACAGTAAACAAAATTGTTTCAAAAAACAACAGTCATCAAATATTTTAAAAAATACGTAGTTGTAAAAAAGTGTAGAAAATATGTACCAAAAAGTTTTTACACATTTTTTTTTTATATCCGTCTGTCTGTCACACATATGAAAACAGATTTAAAAAACTGGTAATACATTTTCATTAAAAAATATGCTAAATGAATTGGCTAATTGGCTAAATGAAACAAAAAAATGAAATTGTGAAAAATTTTAATTTTTCTACAACCGTTACAAAACTTAATTAGATTTTGAATCAAATTACAACCAAAAACAGCGATGCCAATTCAGCGCGATTCGTGCTGGATTTAGCGCCTTCCGACCACCCAAAAAGCGCATTTTTTTAATCTAGAACGTTTTTAAAAAATGCGCTAAACTGGCGGGTTTTCCCCTTTTAATTTAGCGCATTTAGCGCTTTCTTTCTACAACTAATCATCAGTGTGAATATCGCCAAAAAGCGATAAAAAATAATTTTAATTTAAGATTAAAAAAAATATAAAATCATCAGGCCTATTCACAGGATAAGTCAAAAAATTGTGATTTTTTTTTTTTTTTTTTTAATTTTTAACAAAGTTTTCTATTTCTTTGATTGTACTACAACAACTACATGAAAAATATGAATCTAATACCCTATTCACACTTACAGATTTATAACCGTTTTTAGCAATTATTTTTAGCATTTTCTGTCAATATACTGTAACAGAATAAATTTAAAACTGTACGTGTGAATAAGGTTTTAGATTAATATTTTTCATGTAGTTGTTGTAGTACAATCAAAGAAATGAAAAACTTTGTTGAAAATTAAAAAAAATATTTCACAATTTTTAGACTTATTCTGTGAATAGGCTTGATGATTTTATATTTTTTTTAACCTTAAATTAAAATTATTTTTTATCGCTTTTTGGCGCCTTTAACTTTGTTCAAATTTAGCGCTTTTTGAGTCACTGTTTTGCGCGTTTTGCTGTTACATAATTTTTGGTTGCGTCATTAGAAAAATACAACTCCATAACCAAATAAAATGAGCCGACGATTGAGAAACCCACCGTTTCTTAATCGAGCCGACACCGCCAAAAATTCCTCGTCGGCTTGGTTACCTGCTCACGCCTACTAATAAAGTATAAAGTATTTTCATGAATTTTGAGAAAACATTTGGGGTCTTGATTTGTGAACACAAAACACGTTTACCTGCAAATTTTTAAAGGACACCTTGAGTCAAATTTAAAGGGGTTGTTTGTATGAGGCCAAGGTGCAAAAGGACTGATTTTTCCCAATTTCATTAGGTCTTGGGCTTAAGTTTCAAATTTTAGCAAAATCTATTGATAATATAAAAATCACAAATTTAAAAAAAAAATGTCGCGAAAAAATGGAATAATACCATAAATACCCTATTTTTAAAAACGCGTATTTAAAAAAACGGCAAGACCAAAAAAGCACCAGCAAATACCCGAAATGTAACATAATGGCAACACTGAATTCAAATTTAACGATTTTGCAAAAAAAAATAGTTGGTAGCTCTGCTTGTAAACAAGCGCCCCCTTACGGAATAATTACTAACAAAAATAAATTAAAAACTTATTAAATTACTGTATATTAGTACTTTTATGAACTAAAAATAGTGAAAAAATAGTAAAACAAACTACCAACAAAAATTACTCATAAACAGTAAGAAATACTAATTTTAGCACTTTGAAGATACTAAAAAAACTACTGTAATACTGGTAATTGGTAACTTATTAGTAGATATGGGTTACCAACGCACTTACTAATTTTTTTACTGTAGAATTATTTTGAGTGTAGGACCTATCAAAAGGACATATCCCTGGACCTATCAAAAGCACCTATCAAAAGGACCTATCAAAACGACCTACACTCAAAAAAGTATGTCGGTAAAATCTACTACAAAAGACAGTTGTTTTGACTACATTTTGTCGTTGAAAAGGCGTCCACTACATAAACGGTAAAAACAACTGAACATGTTGTTGTTTTTAACTATTGATTTTCAACTACAAAATGTAGTAAAAACTACTACAAAACTGTTTAATACAGTTGTTTTTTCTACAATTGCCTGAAATTTTATTTAAAAAATTTCTTAAACGTTTAAATGATTGATATTTATTTATTTAAAAAGCAATACATTTCAGTTGGTTGTATAGAATTTCGACATGATGACAATTTTCTGATGTATTTATCTGGAATTATAGAAGAAAAAAATTATATTAATAAAATGTTAAACAAAATAAATTGATTGTATTTACCTTTGTTTTTTTAATAGTTCATTTCAAATTTTCACCGCTACTGATCAAAATTTGTCTGGAATAAAAAAAAACGAAATGCTTTGGCAAAATTGATTTATAAAAAAAAAAAATTAATTTGAAATGTTTCAAAAAAGTATGTACCTGCTCTGTTGTGTATACAAAGAAAAGAAAGATGGCGCGCTCATAAGAAAACAAAACACTGCACACATTTTATTTTGTTTTTTTCCGATTGGTTTTTACGCACGCTTATGTGAGCGCTATATTATACACACTTGTTATCTTAATTAAATTTAATAAATTGTAATTTAATTTATTTAGATATTATTTATTTGGTATAAAAATAATTCCTTCCGCATCCCGCACGACCAACTCGCTCGACACATTCGTTTGCAATAAAAATTTCTAGAAAAAAACGAGTTTTAGAAAAAAAACTAAAAACAACTACATAAATCAACTATTGCTACAGTGTAGTATATTTTTTGTAGTTATTTTTTGAAACTACTACAAAAAAAGTTGTTTGAGATTTTTTCATACAAAAACGACCGAAATTGTAGTTAAAAACAACAGCTACTACTTACTACACAAACGACCGTCATGTAGTAACTGCAATAATTTTCTGAGTGTATAAAAAGGACAAAGGACCTGTGAATATTGAGACTAAATAAATGTCAGGGGCCAAATGTTGGCATTTTCTGACCAAAATTAAGTTTAGGAATAATAATGTAAGTATTGGTTGTAAAATACGATTGAAGAAAATAAGAAAATATAAAAAAATACCTATTTAAAATGTCAAAATATTCAACTTTTACATGGAAACTCAACAAAAAATTAAAATGCATTTTTAACTCCACATTACTTACGTTCCTATCAGTCGATTTTTACGTTTGAACACGCAAATTGAAGCTTAAAGTCCCTCCTATTGAACAAAACAAATTGCGTAAAAAAATACCAATCCGGTCAAAAGTTATAGAGTTTTGACCGCTATCTCGCGAAATTGACCACTGTGCGGCGGCATAAACATACTCGGCGGTGTTTTCAAAACGGCAGGCTTTGTGTCGATGTTTTTCAGTGTTGGAAAATGGAAATAATAGAAATACAGAGTTGTATTTAACTTTACAAGATTGCGTTTGCCGATTAGAGACTAAACTACTAGATTGAAAAAAATAAATTTCTATGGGCAATCTAATAGATTGAAACTAGATTGGAGCCACAATCTACTTTAAGCTAGATTAGAAAACCACTGTAAACGCACTATAAGCTAGCTTAGAGGACCAGTGTAAACGCACTATTAACCATAGTGACATAAGGTCTGTTCCACAACGTTACCGCGGGTGCCCGCGGGTACCCAAACCAGCCCGAAAAGCGTTCCCGTACGCAAAAATTGGGTAAATGAGAGAGTTTTTGAGAGAATAAATTAGTTTCTCATTTTACCGAACTTCCCCGCACTTTTTTTCGGATAAATTGGTAACAGTCAGATGTTGAAAAAACAGCTGTTTTTTTTTGTGAAGCCAAATTGGAAATTTAAATAAAATAAAGAACTAAACCAAGGAAATGTGTTATTTCAATACAAAAAAAGATAATTTGTTATTAAAATAAACATTTACAATTTGTTTTCTTGTTTAAAGTAATTTTTCTTACGAAAATATTTTAGCGTTATTGGTTTGTTTACATTTTCTATTATTTTGGGCTTGAAATGTGGTTTTTAGCGTTCCCGTACTTTTGTGTATTTTTGTGGTATCGTGAGAGGTTTTTTGATTTGCTCTCATTTTACCGAACTTTACCCGGAAAGTTCTGGAACACACCTATAGTAATCCATAGTGAGATAGTAATCCATCGACCGTTTTGTAGATCTGGCATCACCAAAGATAATTGGAAAATTCTGGCAATGCCAAACTAAAGTTCAAACGCAAAGCAAAGAGAGACAAAAAACAATCTGCATTCTCACTGTAAAACTGGTATCTTCCATCTCGCTCACATTTCGATTTGTGATAAAATTTCGTAAACAATACCATATGGTTTTTGTTTACTACTTTTTCAAACGCCATTTGTTGGACTACTCTATGACTCTGTAGTAATCCATCGACCGTTTTGTAGATCTGGCATCACCAAAGATAATTGGAAAATTCTGGCAATGCCAAACTGAAGTTCAAACGTAAAGCAAAGAGAGACAAAAAACAATCTGCCACGAATGACATATATAAAGGATTGAGAAGAACGACAGAAATCGGTGTGTACTAAAAAAATAGAATGTCGAAACAAAAAGGAATTGAAAAAATGTTCAAATTAATTTTCTTCAATTTTGTTTAAAATTTTGTATAATTTGTGAATGTTTATAAAAAATATTATTTTAAATTTTAAATTCTTAAAAATTTAACAAATTTTGGGTGGCAAAAGTGTGCAAAATTTAAGATGATTAAAATCATAATTAAACACCGAAACTTGTCAAACAGTTGATATGGCGGATTTATTTACTAATCGTATGTAACCTTTAATAACTAAACCGTGCAATCTGCATTCTCACTTAGGGTTTTCACAGTGACGATTAAATTTGCCTTTTTAAGTTTGGTATTTGGCAAATGTGCCAAACGTCAAAAAAATGCCAATTTGAATGTGGCATATTTTTCTTAAAATGCCCAACTCAAACGCTGTCTAAAAACAAAATGCCAGTGTGCAAATAAAAAAAAACATAAAAATGACAACAGCTGTGATTGTTTATGCTGAAATTTCGAACGCGGCAACAAAAACATTTATACAAAAAGAAAAATACACATTTTTTGTGTTTATTTTAAAATTGTGAATGTAAAAAGTTAATTAAAGTTATTTTGTGCAAATTATTAACGAAAAGTGCGCTCACGATACACACAAAAAAAACTTCGATGTAATATTGCCTAAACTGGCAAAGGTATTTTCTTTTTGTATGAAATAAAAAAAAATAGTTTTATTACCTATAAGCATGGGTAGTATTTCACCTAAAAACAAAGTTGTTTTTACATGTGCTGAAAAGGAAACATCTTCGAAATTTGTTTGACATAATTTTTATTTTGAAAACAATTTAAAAAAATTAATTTTTTAAAACATCAAGAAAATTATTAAATACACAAAAAATCTGCTAAAAAGGTAAGTTTTTTGTATAAATTATAATTGGTTTGGCTTTGATATATTTTATTTTCAGATTTCGTGTATTTAATGAACACGAGAGTCAATCTGCCTTTTCAAAATAAAAGCGCTTCCTTGGAAGTCCACTAGGCGAAGATGTTTGTTTGTTGATCCTTAAATTACTCTATTGACCGTAACAAATGAAGGTATAATTATTATCAAAATAATTATTTGACCCAAGGTACGGCCATCACCAATATTGCAGCCAAGCTGCCCATCACTAGGCGAAGATGACAAAGAAACGAAATTAAAACAACACATCACAACACACAGCAAGTTTTTTATTGTAAAATTACAAATGAGCTCCTCCCTTTGGCAATGGTTTTGTTAAATTGCCTCATCAAATTTTCTAATGGTACGGAATAGGTAAAGAAAAGTGTAAGTGCACGTTAAAATTTTAATTTTGTATTTGGACGTCAAAAGTAAGTCTCAGATTCTGATGATTTTGTCTTTAATTTTTTGTATAAATTATAATTTGGTTTGGTTTTAATACATTGTATATTATTTTCAGATTATGTGTATTTAATGAGTCCACTAGGCGAAGATGTCAAAGTAACAAAATTTTCATACAGCACAAAATACAGCAAGTTTTTTATTGTACAATTACAAATGAGCTCCTCCCATTGGCTATGGTTTTGTTAAATTGCCTCATCAAATTTTCTAATGGTACGGAATAGGTAAAGAAAAGTGTAAGTGCACGTTAAAATTTTAATTTTGTATTTGGACGTCAAAAGTCTCAGATTCTGATGATATTGTCTTTAATTTTTTCTATAAATTATAATTTGGTTTGGTTTTAATACATTGTATATTATTTTCAGATTACGTGTATTTAATGAGCAGGCAAGGCAAGCCAATCTGCCTCTACAAAGAAAAAAAAAACTGTTCCTTGGAAGTCCACTAGGCGAAGATGTCAAAGTAACAAAATTTTCATACAGCAAGTTTTTTATTGTACAATTACAAATGAGCTCCTCCCATTTGCTATGGTTTTGTTAAATTGCCTCATCAAATTTTCTAATGGTACGGAATAGGTAAAGAAAAGTGTAAGTGCACGTTAAAACTTTAATTTTGTATTTGGACGTCAAAACTAAGTCTCAGATTCTGATGATTTTGTCTTATGAAAAATGTCTTTCTATAGAAAAACTGTCTCAGAATCTGAGACTTTTTCTATAGAAAAACTGCCTCAGAATCTGAGACTTTTTCTATAGAAAAACTGTCTCAGATTCTGAGACTTTTTCTATAGAAAAACTGTCTCAGAATCTGAGACTTTTTCTATAGAGAAACTGTCTCAGAATCTGAGACTTTTTCTATAGAAAAATTGTCTCAGAATCTGAGACTTTTTCTATAGAAAAATTGTCTCAGAATCTGAGACTTTTTCTATAGAAAAATTGTCTCAGAATCTGAGACTTTTTCTATAGAAAAATTGTCTCAGAATCTGAGACTTTTTCTATAGAAAAATTGTCTCAGAATCTGAGACTTTTTCTATAGAAAAATTGTCTCAGAATCTGAGACTTTTTCTATAGAAAAATTGTCTCAGAATCTGAGACTTTTTCTATAGAAAAATTGTCTCAGAATCTGAGACTTTTTCTATAGAAAAATTGTCTCAGAATCTGAGACTTTTTCTATAGAAAAATTGTCTCAGAATCTGAGACTTTTTCTATAGAAAAATTGTCTCAGAATCTGAGACTTTTTCTATAGAAAAATTTTCTCAGAATCTGAGACTTTTTCTATAGAAAAATTGTCTCAGAATCTGAGACTTTTTCTATAGAAAAATTGTCTCAGAATCTGAGACTTTTTCTATAGAAAAATTGTCTCAGAATCTGAGACTTTTTCTATAGAAAAATTGTCTCAGAATCTGAGACTTTTTCTATAGAAAAATTGTCTCAGAATCTGAGACTTTTTCTATAGAAAAATTGTCTCAGAATCTGAGACTTTTTCTATAGAAAAATTGTCTCAGAATCTGAGACTTTTTCTATAGAAAAATTGTCTCAGAATCTGAGACTTTTTCTATAGAAAAATTGTCTCAGAATCTGAGACTTTTTCTATAGAAAAATTGTCTCAGAATCTGAGACTTTTTCTATAGAAAAATTGTCTCAGAATCTGAGACTTTTTCTTTAGAAAAATTGTCTCAGAATCTGAGACTTTTTCTATAGAAAAATTGTCTCAGAATCTGAGACTTTTTCTATAGAAAAATTGTCTCAGAATCTGAGACTTTTTCTATAGAAAAATTGTCTCAGAATCTGAGACTTTTTCTATAGAAAAATTGTCTCAGAATCTGAGACTTTTTCTATAGAAAAATTGTCTCAGAATCTGAGACTTTTTCTATAGAAAAATTGTCTCAGAATCTGAGACTTTTTCTATAGAAAAATTGTCTCAGAATCTGAGACTTTTTCTATAGAAAAATTGTCTCAGAATCTGAGACTTTTTCTATAGAAAAATTGTCTCAGATTCTAAGACAATTTTTCTATAGAAAAATTGTCTCAGAATCTGAGACTTTTTCTATAGAAAAATTGTCTCAGAATCTGAGACTTTTTCTATAGAAAAATTGTCTCAGAATCTGAGACTTTTTCTATAGAAAAATTGTCTCAGAATCTGAGACTTTTTCTATAGAAAAATTGTCTCAGAATCTGAGACTTTTTCTATAGAAAAATTGTCTCAGAATCTGAGACTTTTTCTTTAGAAAAATTGTCTCAGAATCTGAGACTTTTTCTATAGAAAAATTGTCTCAGAATCTGAGACTTTTTCTATAGAAAAATTGTCTCAGAATCTGAGACTTTTTCTATAGAAAAATTGTCTCAGAATCTGAGACTTTTTCTATAGAAAAATTGTCTCAGAATCTGAGACTTTTTCTATAGAAAAATTGTCTCAGAATCTGAGACTTTTTCTATAGAAAAATTGTCTCAGAATCTGAGACTTTTTCTATAGAAAAATTGTCTCAGAATCTGAGACTTTTTCTATAGAAAAATTGTCTCAGAATCTGAGACTTTTTCTATAGAAAAATTGTCTCAGAATCTGAGACTTTTTCTATAGAAAAATTGTCTCAGAATCTGAGACTTTTTCTATAGAAAAATTGTCTCAGAATCTGAGACTTTTTCTATAGAAAAATTGTCTCAGAATCTGAGACTTTTTCTATAGAAAAATTGTCTCAGAATCTGAGACTTTTTCTATAGAAAAATTGTCTCAGAATCTGAGACTTTTTCTATAGAAAAATTGTCTCAGAATCTGAGACTTTTTCTATAGAAAAATTGTCTCAGAATCTGAGACTTTTTCTATAGAAAAATTGTCTCAGAATCTGAGACTTTTTCTATAGAAAAATTGTCTCAGAATCTGAGACTTTTTCTATAGAAAAATTGTCTCAGAATCTGAGACTTTTTCTATAGAAAAATTGTCTCAGAATCTGAGACTTTTTCTATAGAAAAATTGTCTCAGAATCTGAGACTTTTTCTATAGAAAAATTGTCTCAGAATCTGAGACTTTTTCTATAGAAAAATTGTCTCAGAATCTGAGACTTTTTCTATAGAAAAATTGTCTCAGAATCTGAGACTTTTTCTATAGAAAAATTGTCTCAGAATCTGAGACTTTTTCTATAGAAAAATTGTCTCAGAATCTGAGACTTTTTCTATAGAAAAATTGTCTCAGAATCTGAGACTTTTTCTATAGAAAAATTGTCTCAGAATCTGAGACTTTTTCTATAGAAAAATTGTCTCAGAATCTGAGACTTTTTCTATAGAAAAATTGTCTCAGAATCTGAGACTTTTTCTATAGAAAAATTGTCTCAGAATCTGAGACTTTTTCTATAGAAAAATTGTCTCAGAATCTGAGACTTTTTCTATAGAAAAATTGTCTCAGAATCTGAGACTTTTTCTATAGAAAAATTGTCTCAGAATCTGAGACTTTTTCTATAGAAAAATTGTCTCAGAATCTGAGACTTTTTCTATAGAAAAATTGTCTCAGAATCTGAGACTTTTTCTATAGAAAAATTGTCTCAGAATCTGAGACTTTTTCTATAGAAAAATTGTCTCAGAATCTGAGACTTTTTCTATAGAAAAATTGTCTCAGAATCTGAGACTTTTTCTATAGAAAAATTGTCTCAGAATCTGAGACTTTTTCTATAGAAAAATTGTCTCAGAATCTGAGACTTTTTCTATAGAAAAATTGTCTCAGAATCTGAGACTTTTTCTATAGAAAAATTGTCTCAGAATCTGAGACTTTTTCTATAGAAAAATTGTCTCAGAATCTGAGACTTTTTCTATAGAAAAATTGTCTCAGAATCTGAGACTTTTTCTATAGAAAAATTGTCTCAGAATCTGAGACTTTTTCTATAGAAAAATTGTCTCAGAATCTGAGACTTTTTCTATAGAAAAATTGTCTCAGAATCTGAGACTTTTTCTATAGAAAAATTGTCTCAGAATCTGAGACTTTTTCTATAGAAAAATTGTCTCAGAATCTGAGACTTTTTCTATAGAAAAATTGTCTCAGAATCTGAGACTTTTTCTATAGAAAAATTGTCTCAGAATCTGAGACTTTTTCTATAGAAAAATTGTCTCAGAATCTGAGACTTTTTCTATAGAAAAATTGTCTCAGAATCTGAGACTTTTTCTATAGAAAAATTGTCTCAGAATCTGAGACTTTTTCTATAGAAAAATTGTCTCAGAATCTGAGACTTTTTCTATAGAAAAATTGTCTCAGAATCTGAGACTTTTTCTATAGAAAAATTGTCTCAGAATCTGAGACTTTTTCTATAGAAAAATTGTCTCAGAATCTGAGACTTTTTCTATAGAAAAATTGTCTCAGAATCTGAGACTTTTTCTATAGAAAAATTGTCTCAGAATCTGAGACTTTTTCTATAGAAAAATTGTCTCAGAATCTGAGACTTTTTCTTTAGAAAAATTGTCTCAGAATCTGAGACTTTTTCTATAGAAAAATTGTCTCAGAATCTGAGACTTTTTCTATAGAAAAATTGTCTCAGAATCTGAGACTTTTTCTATAGAAAAATTGTCTCAGAATCTGAGACTTTTTCTATAGAAAAATTGTCTCAGAATCTGAGACTTTTTCTATAGAAAAATTGTCTCAGAATCTGAGACTTTTTCTATAGAAAAATTGTCTCAGAATCTGAGACTTTTTCTATAGAAAAATTGTCTCAGAATCTGAGACTTTTTCTATAGAAAAATTGTCTCAGAATCTGAGACTTTTTCTATAGAAAAATTGTCTCAGAATCTGAGACTTTTTTTCTCAGAATCTGAGACTTTTTCTATAGAAAAATTGTCGCAGAATCTGAGACTTTTTCTATAGAAAAATTGTCTCAGAATCTGAGACTTTATAGAAAAAGTCTCAGATTCTGAGACAGTCTCAGATTCTGAGACAATTTTTCTATAGAAAAAGTCTCAGATTCTGAGACAATTTTTCTATAGAAAAAGTCTCAGATTCTGAGACAATTTTTCTATAGAAAAAGTCTCAGATTCTGAGACAATTTTTCTATAGAAAAAGTCTCAGATTCTGAGACAATTTTTCTATAGAAAAAGTCTCAGATTCTGAGACAATTTTTCTATAGAAAAAGTCTCAGATTCTGAGACAATTTTTCTATAGAAAAAGTCTCAGATTCTGAGACAATTTTTCTATAGAAAAAGTCTCAGATTCTGAGACAATTTTTCTATAGAAAAAGTCTCAGATTCTGAGACAATTTTTCTATAGAAAAAGTCTCAGATTCTGAGACAATTTTTCTATAGAAAAAGTCTCAGATTCTGAGACAATTTTTCTATAGAAAAAGTGTCAGATTCTGAGACAATTTTTCTATAGAAAAAGTCTCAGATTCTGAGACAATTTTTCGATAGAAAAGTCTCAGATTCTGAGACAATTTTCAGATTCTGAGACATTTTTTCTATACAAAAGTCTCAGATTCTGAGACTTTTTTTCTATAAAAAAAGTCTCAGATTCTGAGAAATTTTTTCTATAGAAAAAGTCTCAGATTCTGAGACATTTTTTTTATAGAAAAAGTCTCGGATTCTGAAACGTTTTTTCTGCAGAAAAAGTGTCAGGTTCTGAGACATTTTTTTTTTTAAAATCTCAGGTTCTGAGACATTTTTTGTATAGAAAAAGTCGCAGATTCTGAGACCATTTTTTCTGTAGAAAAAGTCTCAGATTCTGATATATTTTTTCCATAGAAAAAGTTTTAGATTCTTAACCATTTTTTGTATAGAAAAAGTCACAGGTTCTGAGGCATTTTTCTATAGAAAAAGTCTCAGATTCTAATATATTTTTTCTGTAGAAAAAGTTTCAGATTCTGAGACATTTTATCAATAGAAAAATTCTTAGATTCTGAGAAATTTTTTCTATAGAAAAAGTCCCAGATTCTGAGACAGTTTTTCTATAGAAAAAGTCTCAGATTCTGAGAAATTTTTTCTCTCGTATGATTAAAATGTTAATAAAGTAAATATGATTTTTATATTCCAGGTAGATTTGGATTTTGACTACATTTTTCTTATAAGTGGAATAGCTTGAATCAGGAAAATCAATTTTGACGGTATAGTTTGGAGCGCCCTAATGTATCTTATAATTTTTTTAATTTTTTTTAATAAATATATAAATTAAAAAAAAAAACTCTTTTCATTTAGCCGTTTATGGGTTAATTAAATTAAATAAAATACCAATTTAAAAATGAATATCTGCTAAGGCTCCGTTTGTAAATTTCCAAAATTTACAAGGAGTATTACCAAAAATTATAGGTAATTTTTCGAACATAGAAATTTGATAGGAATTTCCTATTATTTTTGTAATTGTGCCTAAAATTTTAGCAACTGCCATGTTGCCTTAGATTTTAGCTGATATTATACTACAATTTTAGGAAATATTACCTCGATTTTTTTTTGTGTGTATGTAAAGAAAAAATGGTGGCAAATACTTCACGTTTAGTAAAATGGCAAATTTGCCAAATACCCAACTAAAAAAGGCAAATTTAATCGTCTCTGTGAAAACCCCAACTGTAAAACTGGTATCTTCCATCTCGCTCACATTTCGATTTGTGATAAAATTTCGTAAACAATACCATATGGTGTTTGTTTTCTACTTTTTTAAACGCCATTTGTTGTACTACTCTATGACTCTGGTCTTAACTACTAGAGGTGTGTTTTTTTCGAGTTTGTTATAAACTTTCCATAAAAATTTAAGTAGGTATACACTAGGGTGGCTCGTTTTTGGGCTTTCTCTCTGATCAAATTCTAATACCCGCCAAAAGTGTCGGTCCCCTAAGGGTAACTCACGTGCAAAATATCACTCCGATCGGAGTTTATCTTCTGTCTCCACTTTGAGCCTCAAAATTGGGGTTTTTGCAAAAAAGGACTTTTTAAAAAAAAATAAAAAAAAAATTTTAAGTTTTTTTATTAAAATAATTAAAAAAAAATTTTTGTATAATATTTGATCGTAAATACTTAAATATGAAATTTAAAGATTTTACGATATCATTAACCCGTTCAAACTTGATACCAAAAAAATAACATGATTTTGTGGACGTTCTCAAAACACCTTTTTTCAAAATTTGAAAATTTTATTAAAAAAAAATTTTAAATATACCATTTTTTCTTTCTGAATTCAATAAGAACACCTTGGAGAAGAAAAATGTGAAATATGGCGGATATCCGTCAAGCCACTTTTTGGGAATCGCGGGGGGAAGTTAGCGGATTTCAAGGAAATGTTGGTTTTATCAATAATTTGGATTAATAAAATCTTATAAATTTCATTTTTGGGCAAATTAACTGTTTTTTGGTGTCGTGGCATTCTATTAGAGAACTTTAAGTCTGTCATGAAATCTTACCGATCTAGGACGTCTTTAACCCACATTGGCTGGGGGTCAAAAATGACCCCCGCAGGATATTTGAAGTTTAGAGCTTAAATTTTGTGCTATAAACAAGTATAAACCGACTTTTGTGTTTTTTACCCCAACTATTATTTCGTATTAATATATTATCTTAAAAAAAAATCGTTAACCCTTCATGGTACGGTGTCAAAAATGACCCATTCAATAAAAAATATAAATTTTGTTGATATCAAAAAATTCAAGCACTATGCCGAAAAGTTTTTGCCGGTGTCATTTTTGACCCCTGGCCAATGTGGGTTAAAGATATGTTAAACAGGTGAAATTTTAGGGCTGATTTAAAGATATCTAATAGACTACCACAAATTAATTCTCTATAAAAAATATATACTTTTTATTGAATGGGTAATTTTTGACCCCCTACCAAGAAGGGTTAACGATTTTTTTAAAGATAATATATTAATACGAATTAATAGTTAGGGTAAAAAAACACAAAAGCCGTTTTATACTTGTTAATAGCACAAAATTTAAGCTATAAACTTCAAATTTATATCAGTTTTCTCTTTCTAACCTAATTCGTAGAATAAATTGAAAATAATAACCATATGGTTAAAGAATACTTTTTTGACACCTGTCACTTATGTCGAGTCTGTATTAGTCTGTGGCTAGGGGCCCCGTGCTTTAACAAAAAAAAAAAACTAGGGGCCCCTAGCTGATGCGATATTATTCTTTACTCTATTGGTAAAATATTATTAGTTCTCGCATAATATACGCAAAAATCTTGTTTAATGTGATTCCTCCCAAGCGCTTGGTAAAATATTTTTTTGCGTGCAATTGGTGTTCAATTATGTTCACATAAGTCAACCAGCAGCCGAATTAAAGCATTTTGTATTTTTAGGTTATGTTTAATGTACTAAAATTTTTGAGGTGTCCTTACATTTTCGTTCATAACTTTTGAACCGCTGAACCGATATCGCTCAAATGCAATACCAAACTTCTCAGGAGAACTTCCAATAAATATGTTAAGTTTCAGTCATCTCCGTGTAATATTTTGGCCGTGATCACCATTTCCACAGACAGACAGACGGACATCGCTAGAATGTCTTAAAATCGATCGGGGATCATGAATATATATACTTTATGGGGTCCCAGACCGATATTTCGATGAGTTACAAACGGAATGACAAACTTATATATACCCTCTATCACTAGAGTGGAGGGTATAAAAATTGACAAATAATTTTAAATTTTGAGACTTTTTATGATTGTGTTTACAACAAACACAGGGAATATGAAGTTTGAAAATAATAAAATTAGTCATAACTGTGAATAGGCCTGTAAATTTTATACCACACTCAAAAAGAAAAATTATTTAAAAAATGGGAAACTTAACTAAATTCTATAATGATTTAGATCCATTGCCATGTTTTCCTTCTTTTTATCTAAATTTTTCTGAAAAATAAGAAAAAGAAAAAATTAGAAAATGAAAAAAATTTATTTTATTGAGTTAATCCCATTGAAAGTTCCGATTGCGGGCAGACCCCATTGGGTTCGGAACCCATGGGTTCAGACCACCTTTAGCCCAGTCCCAATAGGTCTGTTAAGGATCGTCATAGATTTCGATACAACATGTTTGTTCTTTTTGCTCTACCTTGCTTAGTTTTTAAGATACGGGAATTTAAGGGCTCAAATGGGTTTTAGATTTTTAACGGGATAACGAGAAAATTATTACATGGAGGGATTAATACGGTCGTGTAAAGAGCTACAAAAATGTATTTGGCATTTCTAAATTTTGAGCATTTTTAAATTTTGTGGGAATGCCTAAATTTTTAAATTCAAATTGAGGAGTCCATACATTGAAAGAGGACTGGAGATCCTTTAGAGATTCTTAAGGTACCTACAGACGACGCAATATTTTGTACAATATGCAATTATACACTCAGAAAATTATGTAAGTTACTACATGTTAGTTATTTGTATATTTTACAGTAGTTAGTTGTTTTCAACTACAAAGTCAGTTGTTTTTGTATGAAAAATATCAAACAACTATTTCTGTTAGTTATTTTAAGTCGTTTTTTTGAACAACTAACAAAAAAGTACTGTGATGTAGTAACAGTTATTTTAAGTAGTTAATTTTATTTATTTTATCTCTGAAAAGTTTTAAAGTTTTTTTACAAAAAAAAAAAAAAATCGACAAAAAACAACTGACTTATGTAGTAAAAACTACTTACATTTGTAGTCAAAACAACTAAAATGTAGTAAAAATAAAAAAAATCAATATATAATTTTTTTTTTCAAAACATTTTGCAGAAAAAAAAATTGAAGACCAAATTTTTTCCAAGTTTTTTTTTTAAAAAAAAGTTGTGAAAAATAAAAATTATATATTGATTTTTTTTATTTTTACTACATTTTAGTTGTTTTGACTACAAATGTAAGTAGTTTTTACTACATAAGTCAGTTGTTTTTTGTCAGTTAAAATAACTAACATTGTTAGTTGATTTAACTGAAAAAGTAGTTGACCCCAAAACAACTTACAAAGTAGTTATTTTAACTGACATTTTCAGTTGATTTTACTAACATAATTTTTTAAGTGTATTGATGGTGTGTGGGTAAGATTGACCATTGTACAATCGTCAATATTACCCACACTCAGAAAATTATGTAGTAACATGTAAGTTGTTTGTATATTTTACAGTAGTTAGTTGTTTTCAACTACAAAGTCAGTTGTTTTTGTATGAAAAATATCAAACAACTATTTCTGTTAGTTATTTTAAGTAGTTTTTTTGAATAACTAACAAAAAAGTACTGTGATGCAGTAACAGTTATTTAAATAGTTAATTTTATTTTTTTTTATCTCTGAAAAATTTTCAAAGTTTTTTTTCCAAAAAATAATAATAAATTTTCGTTTTTTTTATTTTTCACAAAAACTTTGAAAAAATTTTGTCCTAAATTTTTTTTCTGAAAAATTAAAAAAAATAAAAATAAATTTTCGTTTTTTTTTTATTTTTCACAACTTAAAAAAAAAAAAAAACTTGGAAAATTTGGGCTTCAATTTTTTTTTGAAAATTTAAAAAAAAAAATGTTAAATTGATTATTTTATTTTTACTACATGTTAGTCGTTTTGACTACAAATGTTAGTAGTTTTTACTACATAGGTCAGTTGTTTTTTTGTCAGTTAAAATAACTTACATTGTTAGTGGATTTAACTGACAAAAGTAGTTGACCCCAAAACAACTAACAAAGTAGTTATTTTAACTGACATTTTCAGTTAATTTTACTAACATAATTTTTTGAGTGCACACACCATCAATATAATTGAATATTGCACATAATATTGCGTCGTCTGTAGGTACCTTTAGAACCGGAAATAAACACTTTTTTGCTCTTTCTGGCTTTGAGTTGAAGGTGAGTTGTACAAGCCTAAAAGAAAGCTAGGCTAGTCCATGGGGCTCAGACTTAAAATAGTCCATTGTACCGTAAAAAATCTTTCTGGCTTAGTTTTTGAATTTTTTGAAACAGTTTTTTGAAAAAATAATTATTCTCAAATTGCATAAAATTTACTAAACCTGAAGAAAAAACTTCATCAACTCTAAAAAGATAAATATGATGAACTAAAGCTTGATTCACACGTTAACTACCCTTAACCACCCTTATCTACTATTTCCCAGTATTGGGGGATAACGATTGTCAAATTCAAATAATTTTTCATACAAAATTATTTAAACCCGGCAAATCGTATCACTAATACTGGGAAATAGGAGATAAGGGTGGTCAAGGGTAGTTAACGTGTAAATTGCCCTTAATTGGTTGCTAATTATGTCAAAGAAATTTCCAAAATTTTTATTTAATTTTACTAAATTGTGGAAAAAAAATATTTTCCCAAAATTTAGTTAGGCCTTTGTTTGAGTGCAATAATACCGTTTTCGCGTTTGCTTTTTAAGTCGTGTTTTAATTAAAACACTGTTTTATGGGGTTTTTCATATGTTTTTTGATAGGAAGAACGGCGTTTTTGTTAAGCGAAAGCATAGATTACAAAAGCTTTACAACACTCAACCAAAAATCATTGTATTCCCAAAGAAAATCGTTGTAAATTTAACAGAAATCATTGTTGATTTTGACCCTACAAATATTTATGTTGATTTCAATAAGAATTGTTGTCAGTTTTTGTAAAAGTTGATCAACTCGTTTTTTTGTCAATCAACTCGTATTTTTTGTAAACTCAACTCATATTTTTGTTGATATAAGAAATTTTATTAACAAAAAAAAGCTTGTTGTTATTTGTAAATATTCTTTTATTAAGTACTATCTGGCCCGGTCCGCGTTGCTGGCCCAAATATAAGATCATTGTTATATTTCGTATCGCTTTAAATATATAGCCCTGCATAAAAAGGAACTAAAAAAAATAACCATGTCTTCGACTTTGCGTACTGTACAATACTGTTCAAAACTTCTTTAGTACCATTACGAACAACACAAAAATAAATTACGCATATTCCTCGTTCTTATCGTGAGCTATTGTCTTGAGTTCAAACAAACCTTTATAGTTTTCCCGAATTTTTCTTTATTTGGGGCACTTTTCTCATTTATATTTCCTTAAATTAAAACTATAATCAATATAAAAAAATCAGTCCGGTCATTAGTAGTCGACATATTTAGACAAAAGTGGGCGTTAAAATTTGTTGGTAAGTCTAAAACACCTCAATTCAACCGAGGAGTTGACCGCACCCCCTCCAAATTTAATGAAATTAAGTACTGATGTTTACTTTAACAAAAAAGAGATTTTGCCAATTTTTCAGGCTTCTGGTCATTCCAGTATTCGAGATATGGGGTCTTGAAAATTGGCAAAATCGTATATATTTGACAAAAGTGTTCTGAGATAAATAAAGATAACTCGAAAAGTAATTACAATACACGTCTCAGTCAGGTCGCAAATAATAGATAATAAGACAGCCTTTAAAATGGCATTCCCCAAGATTTTTTTTGAAAAAGGTCAAAGGTCATTGGTTTTAACCTTAATTTTTGGAGAGCTATATCTCAAAAAACGATATTTTTAAAATTTTGGAAAAAATATATGTGATTAAGAATCATCTATACTACTTAAGTTCTGATTAATTTTTATTAATAAATAAAAATTGTTTTATTCGACCTTTAAAATATTATATTTTGTGAGGATGTTTATTCTGGCTCGAGGTCATTATTTTCTTTACTAATTAAAACCATGATATTCTCATAGTATAATTTTCAAGAAAATTATTTTTGTTTTAAATTTATTTATGTTGGTCATTTTTGCAAGACTTAATCGACACGTGTTTCGGAATTTGTCAAGATTCCATTGTCAAGATTATTTAGCAAAAATAGAAACGATATACTACAAAGTAGCAAACGAGTCTAATGACAAATCGTTTTTGCACAAACTAAAACATTAATACATATTCGACTCTATCCACAATGTGAATTAGAAAGACGAAGAAATTGTACTATGCTAGTAAGTAACAATTGTCAATAACCAACAAAAATATTTAAAACATTTTACATACGATAGTCCATTGGACTACAACAATATGTTTTTTTGTTGCTGTGAATGAAATTATACCATTATTAGGGCTATTCATCACTATGGCGTGCCAACCATTATGTTCAAATTCTGATTAATTTTTATTAATAAATAAAAATTGTTTTATTCGACCTTTAAAATATTATATTTTGTGAGGATGTTTATTCTGGCTCGAGGTCATTATTTTCTTTACTAATTAAAACCATGATATTCTCATAGTATAATTTTCAAGAAAATTATTTTTGTTTTAAATTTATTTATGTTGGTCATTTTTGCAAGACTTAATCGACACGTGTTTCGGAATTTGTCAAGATTCCATTGTCAAGATTATTTAGCAAAAATAGAAACGATATACTACAAAGTAGCAAACGAGTCTAATGACAAATCGTTTTTGCACAAACTAAAACATTAATACATATTCGACTCTATCCACAATGTGAATTAGAAAGACGAAGAAATTGTACTATGCTAGTAAGTAACAATTGTCAATAACCAACAAAAATATTTAAAACATTTTACATACGATAGTCCATTGGACTACAACAATATGTTTTTTTGTTGCTGTGAATGAAATTATACCATTATTAGGGCTATTCATCCCTATGGCGTGCCAACCATTATGTTCAAATTCTGATTAATTTTTATTAATAAATAAAAATTGTTTTATTCGACCTTTAAAATATTATATTTTGTGAGGATGTTTATTCTGGCTCGAGGTCATTATTTTCTTTACTAATTAAAACCATGATATTCTCATAGTATAATTTTCAAGAAAATTATTTTTGTTTTAAATTTATTTATGTTGGTCATTTTTGCAAGACTTAATCGACACGTGTTTCGGAATTTGTCAAGATTCCATTGTCAAGATTATTTAGCAAAAATAGAAACGATATACTACAAAGTAGCAAACGAGTCTAATGACAAATCGTTTTTGCACAAACTAAAACATTAATACATATTCGACTCTATCCACAATGTGAATTAGAAAGACGAAGAAATTGTACTATGCTAGTAAGTAACAATTGTCAATAACCAACAAAAATATTTAAAACATTTTACATACGATAGTCCATTGGACTACAACAATATGTTTTTTTGTTGCTGTGAATGAAATTATACCATTATTAGGGCTATTCATCACTATGGCGTGCCAACCATTATGTTCAAATTCTGATTAATTTTTATTAATAAATAAAAATTGTTTTATTCGACCTTTAAAATATTATATTTTGTGAGGATGTTTATTCTGGCTCGAGGTCATTATTTTCTTTACTAATTAAAACCATGATATTCTCATAGTATAATTTTCAAGAAAATTATTTTTGTTTTAAATTTATTTATGTTGGTCATTTTTGCAAGACTTAATCGACACGTGTTTCGGAATTTGTCAAGATTCCATTGTCAAGATTATTTAGCAAAAATAGAAACGATATACTACAAAGTAGCAAACGAGTCTAATGACAAATCGTTTTTGCACAAACTAAAACATTAATACATATTCGACTCTATCCACAATGTGAATTAGAAAGACGAAGAAATTGTACTATGCTAGTAAGTAACAATTGTCAATAACCAACAAAAATATTTAAAACATTTTACATACGATAGTCCATTGGACTACAACAATATGTTTTTTTGTTGCTGTGAATGAAATTATACCATTATTAGGGCTATTCATCACTATGGCGTGCCAACCATTATGTTCAAATTCTGATTAATTTTTATTAATAAATAAAAATTGTTTTATTCGACCTTTAAAATATTATATTTTGTGAGGATGTTTATTCTGGCTCGAGGTCATTATTTTCTTTACTAATTAAAACCATGATATTCTCATAGTATAATTTTCAAGAAAATTATTTTTGTTTTAAATTTATTTATGTTGGTCATTTTTGCAAGACTTAATCGACACGTGTTTCGGAATTTGTCAAGATTCCATTGTCAAGATTATTTAGCAAAAATAGAAACGATATACTACAAAGTAGCAAACGAGTCTAATGACAAATCGTTTTTGCACAAACTAAAACATTAATACATATTCGACTCTATCCACAATGTGAATTAGAAAGACGAAGAAATTGTACTATGCTAGTAAGTAACAATTGTCAATAACCAACAAAAATATTTAAAACATTTTACATACGATAGTCCATTGGACTACATTGGACTTAAGTCTTGCAAAAATGACCAACATAAATAAATTTAAAACAAAAATAATTTTCTTGAAAATTATACTATGAGAATATCATGGTTTTAATTAGTAAAGAAAATAATGACCTCGAGCCAGAATAAACATCCTCACAAAATATAATATTTTAAAGGTCGAATAAAACAATTTTTATTTATTAATAAAAATTAATCAGAATTTGAACATAATGGTTGGCACGCCATAGTGATGAATAGCCCTAATAATGGTATAATTTCATTCACAGCAACAAAAAAACATATTGTTGTAGTCCAATGGACTATCGTATGTAAAATGTTTTAAATATTTTTGTTGGTTATTGACAATTGTTACTTACTAGCATAGTACAATTTCTTCGTCTTTCTAATTCACATTGTGGATAGAGTCGAATATGTATTAATGTTTTAGTTTGTGCAAAAACGATTTGTCATTAGACTCGTTTGCTACTTTGTAGTATATCGTTTCTATTTTTGCTAAATAATCTTGATAATGGAATCTTGACAAATTCCGAAACACGTGTCGATTAAGTCTTGCAAAAATGACCAACATAAATAAATTTAAAACAAAAATAATTTTCTTGAAAATTATACTATGAGAATATCATGGTTTTAATTAGTAAAGAAAATAATGACCTCGAGCCAGAATAAACATCCTCACAAAATATAATATTTTAAAGGTCGAATAAAACAATTTTTATTTATTAATAAAAATTAATCAGAATTTGAACATAATGGTTGGCACGCCATAGTGATGAATAGCCCTAATAATGGTATAATTTCATTCACAGCAACAAAAAAACATATTGTTGTAGTCCAATGGACTATCGTATGTAAAATGTTTTAAATATTTTTGTTGGTTATTGACAATTGTTACTTACTAGCATAGTACAATTTCTTCGTCTTTCTAATTCACATTGTGGATAGAGTCGAATATGTATTAATGTTTTAGTTTGTGCAAAAACGATTTGTCATTAGACTCGTTTGCTACTTTGTAGTATATCGTTTCTATTTTTGCTAAATAATCTTGATAATGGAATCTTGACAAATTCCGAAACACGTGTCGATTAAGTCTTGCAAAAATGACCAACATAAATAAATTTAAAACAAAAATAATTTTCTTGAAAATTATACTATGAGAATATCATGGTTTTAATTAGTAAAGAAAATAATGACCTCGAGCCAGAATAAACATCCTCACAAAATATAATATTTTAAAGGTCGAATAAAACAATTTTTATTTATTAATAAAAATTAATCAGAATTTGAACATAATGGTTGGCACGCCATAGTGATGAATAGCCCTAATAATGGTATAATTTCATTCACAGCAACAAAAAAACATATTGTTGTAGTCCAATGGACTATCGTATGTAAAATGTTTTAAATATTTTTGTTGGTTATTGACAATTGTTACTTACTAGCATAGTACAATTTCTTCGTCTTTCTAATTCACATTGTGGATAGAGTCGAATATGTATTAATGTTTTAGTTTGTGCAAAAACGATTTGTCATTAGACTCGTTTGCTACTTTGTAGTATATCGTTTCTATTTTTGCTAAATAATCTTGACAATGGAATCTTGACAAATTCCGAAACACGTGTCGATTAAGTCTTGCAAAAATGACCAACATAAATAAATTTAAAACAAAAATAATTTTCTTGAAAATTATACTATGAGAATATCATGGTTTTAATTAGTAAAGAAAATAATGACCTCGAGCCAGAATAAACATCCTCACAAAATATATACTACTTAAGTTTAAATTTTCAGGATGGAGACTTCATTGGAACTTTTTATATTAATAGAAACGTTGTGACAGGAAAGAAAAAGCGGTGTAATTTCCCTTAAAAAAAAAATATTTTTTTTTGTCTTTGAAATTCTGGTACCAAAGTTCATTTTTCTGAATGTTTTTGACGTGCTGAGTCCAAATATGACCTTTGAATTGGCCTATCGCTATTACTTTTCAAGATATATGCACCTAAATTTTCAAAAATAACACAGCAATAGCATTTTAGCAATTTTCACATATTTATGTGCAGATATCTCGAAAACTAATAGCGAGAGGCCAGTTCAAAGGTCATATTTGGACTCAGCACGTCAAAAAGATTCAGAAAAATAAATTTTGGTACCAGAATTTCAAAGACAAAAAAAAATATTTATTTTCTAAGGGAAATTACACCGCTTTTTCTTTCCTGTCACAACGTTTCTATTAATATAAAAAGTTCCAATGAAGTCTCCATCCTGAAAATTTAAACTTAAGTAGTATAGATGATTCTTATTCACATATATTTTTTTCCAAAATTTTAAAAATATCGTTTTTTGAGATATAGCTCTCCAAAAATTAAGGTTAAAACCAATGACCTTTGACCTTTTTCAAAAAAAATCTTGGGGAATGCCATTTTAAAGGCTGTCTTATTACCTATTATTTGCGACCTGACTGAGACGTATATTGTAATTACTTTTCGAGTTATCTTTATTTATCTCAGAACACTTTTCTCAAATATATACGATTTTGCCAATTTTCAAGACCCCATATCTCGGGAAGAAAAAGTACCAGAAGTCCAAAATTTTGGCACTATGATTTTTTTTGTAAGGGCCCAACAATATTCCAAGTTTCATCAAATTCGAAAGGGGTAAGGTCAAAAATTCTACTTTTTTCGGTTGAATTGAGGTGTTTTAACTCTATGGTAAAAATCTCAAAGGATTTAAAATCATTTTTACCAAGTTTAAGCGGAATATATTAAGAAATATTTTTTTTAATAGATCGAATTAGAGTAAAAACGAATTTTAGATATATCGAAAAAAAGTGGCCGAGGACAATTTTTCTTTCCAAACAATTATATGGAACATTACAAACATTTAAAACAATTAGCCACATCGGCCCAGGCGTTCTCAAGTGTTGCAAATTTTAAGGATGTTGAAAAATGTGGGCTCTTAAGTGGGGGAGGCCAATAATTATTTCAAAATCCTTACCTGGACTATAATGATCATTAAAGAAAAAATTTAACAAATCAGGCCAGTCTTTCTTCGATGTGGGAGTGGACAATTTATATTTCCGTAAAAACGTTAGTTGTACTATCACAAACGTCTACAAATTCTACTAATAGCCAAATCGGCCCTGCCGTTCTGCTATTTTAGATACATATATCGAAATAAAAGTGGCGTGAACAAATTTTATTTCCGATTTAACCTAAATTGGACTATGACGAAAATTTAAAAAAATGTTAAGTCCAGCCGTTCTCCCAATTCAGATATATCGAAGAAAGGAGGCGTAAAAGTGCGCGTGATTAATTTGTTTTCCGAAAAAAACCAAAGAAAAACATTAAATAAGACGAACTTAAAGAAAAATATTATCCAAATCGGTAATTTCTCAAGTGATGCGATTACCAACGAACTACATATGATTTTTATTTATATTTTATTATTCTATATTTTATTTTTCTATGAAGTAAATTTTATATATATCGAAAAAAAGGAGAAGGTGGACAACTTATTACCGTAAAACCTTATTTGAATTTAACGAACTCGGTCCATCCATTCAAAAGTGGGCATAGAAGTGGAAAATTGTTCTTTCCGAAAAACCTTTGCTGGACTATGACGAACATTAAAAACAAAATTAGATAAATTGATCCACCCATTCCATGACATATATCGGAAAAAGTGAGCGGTGTGCACAATTTTTCTTTCCTTAAAAATCTTTTGCGGACTATAACCAAATCGGTCTAGCCGTGTTAGTTCTTTCGATACATAGCAAAAAGTGGGCGTGGGAAATTCTACTACCCATAAAAACCATAGTTAAATTATGACGAACATTTTCAACAAAAATTAGCCAAAGTGGGAGCAGACCTTTGAAGAATTAATTCACTTTTTGATTTGATTCGCAAAAAGATTAATTCATATTAATAAATCAAGGAATTAATTCTTGATGATTTGATTCAAAAGAATTAATTTCAACTTTTTGTTGAATGAATTAACTAATTTTTTGTTTAATTCCTTGTTTAAATAATGATTCAAATCAACTTGATTCAAATCAACAAAGAATTAATTCACTTGATTCAAATCAATTGATTCAAATCAATTTGATTCAAATCAATTGATTCAAATCAATTTGATTCAAATCAATTGATTCAAATCAAAAATGTTTTGATTCAGTTGATTTAAACATTTTTTTCTTAAATCAAAGTATTTACTTTACACACGCACACACATACTATAACATATATTCTTGTGCGGTAGTAGCAAGCAAACAGTCAAAGCAACAGAATTTTATAGTGTACATTTTATTGGCAGCATTTTTTAGCCTATGCATGCAAAGGAATCACAAAAATGCAAGACATTGCTTTAATATAACATTTATTAAGTTGCACATATACATTAAGGGTGGGATAATGCACGACTTTTCGATATAATGGAAATGTATGTGTATAATAAAAATGTAAATCATTCATTGTTTTTGTGTTAAAAGTTATTTTTATGCTGAAGAGCCAAATTCGTTATTGACTAAAGTAAAGATAGGCGCGTGAGTGGATTTTGACTCACACTCACTAACGCAAAAAATAATCGGATCACTCACTAATCCCTCACGCAATATTTTTTTACTCACGCTCACTCACTATTCACTTGAGTAATAAAAAACTTACTCACACTCACGCGTGACTCACGCCAGATTCAATCACGCTCACGCGTGAGTCACGCAAAATCTACTCACGCAATAAAATTTTCTTACCAAAAAAAAAAAAAAAACTCGAAAAAAAAAAATTTTTAGAAAAATTTTAAAAAAATTGGGCAAATCAAAAAATTGTGCAAATCAAAAAATCTAATCACGCAGACTCACGCAAAAAATAAATGACTAACTCACTAATCACTCGCTCAGGTTTTTTTCAAATCACGCTCACTCACAATCACGTGATTGAAATGGAAATCACTCACACTCACGCGTGATTCACGTGAATCACGCAAATCACGTGACCAGCGCCCATCTCTAGACTAAAGGTACACATTTAATAATACTGTACAATTTGGAGTGTTGTTTATTGATGGCGTGGTGTGTTTAAAATTGGCGATATTCCAATGAATTTAACGCAATCAGACCTGATAAGATTTTTATAATGTGCATTTTTAGTGTTTGATTTAAGTGAAAAAAGTTTAAATCAAGTGGATTCAAACCAAAAGTGATTTGAATCAGTTGATTTGAATCAAAAGTGATTTGAATCAGTTGATTTGAATCAAAAGTGATTTGAATCAGTTGATTCAAATCAAGTGATTTGAATCAGTTGATTCAAATCAAAATGTATTAATTCAATTGATTCAAATCAACGAATTAATTCTTTGCAATGAAATTAAGTGATTTAAATAATGAATTAATTCTTTTCGATTTATAGAAACAGGGAATTAATTCAATTATCTTAAATCAGATTTAATAAATTGAATTAGGGAATTAAATCTTCAAAGGTCTGAGTGGGAGTAGTAATTTTTTTTTCGTAAAAAACCAAAGTTGGAATATGATGAAAATGCATTAAAAAAAAAAATTGTCAAATTGGTCCAGCCATTCTCAGATTTTCGATAAATTGAAAAAGTGGGCGTAAAAGTGGGCATGGTCGATTTTCCTTTCAGTACAAACTTAAATTGGATTATTACGAACATTTAAATAAAAAATTACCCAAATCGGTGCAGCCGTTTTCCGATTTTAGATAAATCAAAAAAAGTGGGCGTAAAAGTGGGCGTGGTCAATTTTTCTTTACTTAAAATCCTAAGTTGGGCTATGACGAACATTTAAAAAAAAAAATTGTCCAAATCGGTCTAGCCGTTCTCAACTGATGCTGTTACCAACGAACGACAATTGTTTTTTATTTATATAGAAGATAAATCACAATATTTTTTAAGGTACCTACAAACGACGCAATATTATGTACAATATTCGATTATATTGAAGGTGTGTGGGTAATATTGACGATTGTACAATGGTCAATCTTACCCACACACCATCAATATAATTGAATATTGTACATAATATTGCGTCGTCTGTAGGTACCTTTAGAATTATCACCGGCTTTTAAAGCAGCAATACTTAAACACTAGATTTTCACACACTCTTCGTTTATTTATGTTATGCACATGTAAGCCATTCTTCAGTTTTCTAATGACACCAAATCAAAAACCTTAAAAAAAAAAAACAAAAAAAATTATAATATAGTACACCCAAAAAATTACATAGTAGCATAGTTAACAAAATCCATAGTTATTTCAAATAATTTTTAAATCAACTATTTATAATCAATAACAACTATGGACAAAGTTGATAACAACGATTTCTTTATATTTGAAAAATCAAAATATTTAAAAAATACAAGTGTCAGAAGTAAAAATAAACAAATTAAAACCAATAAATATTTTAAACATTAAATGCATCAAACGTGCAAAATATTTTTTTTTTAAAAAAGTGGAAAATAAGAAAAATATGAATATGGAGGGAGAATCAGAAAAGCGAGGAAAAAGGATTTGGTAAGAAATATTTTCATAAAAAATAAATCTAACTGTACACCGAGCGTTTGTAAAGAAATATGTATACACAGAACAAATTTTGTTCATAAATAGTATGAATTGCTATCATTGATTTCAATTTATATATTTTATGAACAAATTCATACTATTTATTATTTTTATCAGTATTTTTAAATTTCTAAAAAAAAAATTACAAGTCAGTTTTGAAATAAAATAATTATTGTCATTTAATTTTTTTCTGTATTGTTTTGGAAAAAAAAAAACAAAATCTTCTTTTTGAGTAACAATTTGCATCTTTTTTACTATGGAAGGCCAAAAGGTAAGTTCATGTAAATAATTGTTAAACATTAATGAAAAAATTTTGTATTAATCGACGCATTTTGCTTAATTTCATTTTAGATGCTTGTATGAACCAACACTCAGATGGATTATATTGAGTTTGACCACCAATTGCTTTATATCAGCGGAATACAACTTCAAAAGATGTTCTAATTAATTTTGAATGAATATTGAGAGTTTTGTGCATTTGGTATAAAAATATGTGATGTTCTTAATAAATAAAACTAAAAGAAATCATCCTTTGTGATCCAAAATTTAGCGTTTAATTAAAATTTAAGGGATTTGTTCGATGTACATATTTGGAGGAGTAATATTTAGATGAAAAAATGCAAAAATTTAAAAGGAAACACATTGTAATTTTTTTCATATCATATATGAACAAAATCATACTATGTATGAACATGTTCTGGGAAAAAAAAGTCATGTTCAATTCATACATTAAATGAACAAATTAATTCCAGGTATGAACTTTTTTTTTCTGTGTATCTTAGAAAATGATTTATATTTTATAGAAAAATTGTCTAAGACTTTTTTTCTATAGAACAAATTTCGCAGAATCTAATATTTTTTTACAGAAAAAATGTCTTGGAATATAAGATTTTTTCTATAGAAAATATGTATCGGCATCTAATATGGTTTCCAGAACCTGAGACTTTTTTTATAGAAAAAATGTCTCAGAATCTGAAACATTTTTAGAGAAAAAATGTTTCATAATCTGAGTCTATTTCTACAGAAAAAATTTCTGACAATCTGAGACTTTTTCTATAGAAAAAAATTTTCAGAATCTGAGACCTTTTCTATAGAAAAATTGTCTCAGAATCTGAGACTTTTTCTACAGAAATTTTTCTATAGAGACAATTTTTCTATAGAGACAATTTTTCTATCGAAAAAGTCTCAGATTCTGAGACAATTTTTTATAGAAAAAGTCTCAGATTCTGAGACAATTTTTCTATAGAAAAAGTATCAGATTCTGAGACAATTTTTCTATAGAAAAAGTATCAGATTCTGAGACAATTTTTCTATAGAAAAAGTATCAGATTCTGAGACAATTTTTCTATAGAAAAAGTCTCAGATTCTGAGACAATTTTTCTATAGAAAAAGTCTCAGATTCTGAGACAATTTTTCTATAGAAAAAGTCTCAGATTCTGAGACAATTTTTCTATAGACAATTTTTATATAAAAAGTCTCAGATTCTGAAAAATTTTTCTATAGAATTTTTCTACAGAAAAATTGTCTCAGATTCTGAGACAATTTTTCTATAGAAAAAGTCTCAGATTCTGAAAAATTTTTTCTATAGAAAAAATGTCTCAGATTTAAGAATTTTTTTATAGAAAAATGTTTCTGAATCTGAGAATTTTTCTATAGAAAAGTGTTTCTGAATCTGAGAATTTTTCTTTAAAAAAAGTCTCAGATTTTTAGACTTTTTTTTATAGAAAAAGAATTAGTTTATGAAACATTTTTTCTATAAAAAAGTTTTAGATTCTGAGACATTTTTTCTATAGAAAAAATGTCTTATATCTCAGTATTTTTCTAGTGAAAAAATGCCTCAGTCTGATAATTTTTCTATTGAAAAAATGTGTTAGAATATGAGATTTGTTCTATAGAAGTTTTCTATAAAAAAAATGTTTCAGAATCTTGGAATTGTTCTATAAAAAAAAGATATCTCAATCTGAGAATTTTTCTATAGAAAAAATGTCTGAGTCTGATATTTTTTTTGGGATTTTTTATTCAGAATCTGATTTTTTTATAGACAAAATGTCTCTAAATCTGAAATTGTCTCTGTAAAAAAAATGTTTCAGAATATGAAATTTTTCTGTAGAAAAAATGTCTCAGTATTTAAGTTATTTTCTAGAGAAAAAATATATCAATTTCTGAGATTTTTCTATGGATAAAATGTTTAAAAATTTAAGATTTTTCGACAGAAAAAAATGTCAAAAATTGATACATTATTTCTACAAAAATGTCAGAATTTTTGACGTGTTTTCTATACAAAAAAATAAAAAAGATTACAAAATAGTTTTTTTTTTTTACATTTGCAGGCTGGCTTTTTTGGGTCCTACAATATTGGTGTACCCAATTTATATGCAATTTTAATAAAATAATGTTTATAAATAAAAAAAAATCAAAATTTTGTTTTTCTTTGTATACAAATTATAGGGTATAATTAACTATTTATGAAATTACATAGTAAATATTAACTATGATTAAACACATCGTTGTCATTAACTTTTCTCATAGTTAATTTGTAGATTTAAATGACACATAGTCAGCAACAACTATGTCACATCAACTATGCCATAGTTGGGGCTATTTCACCTATGACATAGTTGAAAAAATAGTAATTATCAACTATGTAATTTTTTGGGTGTATGAATACATAAAGTAATCAATATATTTTGTTACTTACCAAATATTTAGAGGTCAGAATCTGATCATCAGATCCTATTTATTTTTATAATATTAAATATTTTTATAAGAAACAAACACATAAAATAATTTTATAAGAGACAAAACAAATTTCACATTGCTACCAACTTGATAATACAAAAATGAACGAACAGGGTTGTTTTTCTTTTTTGGTTTTATCTATTGAATTCTGTATAAGCGTTGTAAATAGTTGATTCAACTTTACTGATAATTCAACGATATCAACATTAATTTTTGTTGAATACGGCAATATTCTGTAAAACTTGATCTACAATGGGCTTACTAATTTTTCTACTAAGATATTTCTATGAGTGAAGTAAGATATCGCGGCAACTAATTGTAAGACAAATGCTCCAAAAATTCAATCGCAATTTTTTTCAACACTGATAACAAAAAAAAATAGAATAAATTTGAGACGGTTTACCTAAAATGTTCCCCCGTTTTGTAAACAATCTTTTATACTCGATTTGGCTGAAATCTATTTGAAATCAGGGTAAAAGGGCTAAGTTTTTGTAGTTTGATATAAAATAAGACTTTTAAAAAAGTACTGTTTTTATTTGCAATGTACTGTTTTTTGTGACCAAATGTACTGTTATTCCCTATTTCAAATCTGGTAACCCTATCCTTGGTGGTGGTTGCTAATCTAGACCCTGTGTAAGGGAAAATGCTTAACAATATGTCTACAATGCACTAACATAAAACAACTGACGTTTGTTACAGAAAAATCCATGTTTTTCTGGTACGTGTAAAACACGGGTAATATGGCATTCACACTTGCTGTTTTGAAGTGTTCAAGAGTGAGATGTTTAAAAAAGTCTTTGTTCTGTGTCCACTACGTTTTTATTCCGTTACTGGTGTTTTGTTGAACAACTTGTTTAAGGTCTCAAGTGTGAATGCCATATAACGCATGAAGAGTTGAAAACGAATCGGACGCAACGGTCGAAACGAGGGAAACTTCCCTTTCAAAGTATTTTTTTTTTGAGTGGTCTTAAACAATTAAATTTTTTATATTTTTCCGAAATTCAAAAACATTGACCGCAATACATTCTTACTTTTATCTTATGTGGCATTCACACTTGCTGTTTTGAAGTGTTCAAGAGTGAGATGTTTATAAAAGGCTTTGCCCTATGTCCATTACGTTTTTATTCTGTTACTGGTGTTTTGTCGCAAGTGTGAATGCCATATTACGGTTTATCAAAATAAAAATAAAAAATGTTCCTTCTGCTCAACTTTTGCTCCCCTTACATTTTACATTAGAAGACAAAATTTCGGTTTACTTTATTGCAGGTGATGATTTCTCCACTGGACATTAAATGGAAGTCCTTTTTCGGAATTTCTTTAACTGAAGTAATTATAACAAAAATGGATAGCAGAAAGCAACCGTTGTTAAAAAATAAATATAGGGTTGTGCTTCAATTACGATTTAGTCCTGTTTTACGCCATTTGTTTGCGCCTGTGCTATGGCCACTTGTTCAGCTTCTTTACGACTAGTCTGTAAAAAAAAAATCATTATTTTCAACATTTTCAAATCTCTTATAAATTTTTAAGCATTAGTTTCAGTGTTGCCATAAGAGAATTTTGAAAAAATGCTAGACAGCAGAAAAAATAGTGCTAAAAAATCTACAGACTAAAAAAATGCTAAATTTTTATACCCTCCAACCACAGACTATATACAGACTCGACAGTAGAGTTTTATAAGAAAAAATGGGGGGAAATTAAGCGATTTTAGGAGAAAACAGAGCGGTTTTTAGTGCGTTTTACGCTAACATGGCAACACTTTCTACGGCTTAGGAGTGAGTGAAACAACAAAAACCTTTCTAACATAATTCGTAGAATAATTTGAAAATATTAACCATATGGTTAAAGAATACTTTTTTGACACCTGTCACTTATGTCGAGTCTGTATTAGTCTGTGCTCCAACCACAGTATGGGCACAGACTAATACAGACTCGTCATAAGTGACAGGTGTCAAAAAAGTAGTCTTTAACCATATGGTTAATTTTTTCAAATTATTCTACGAATTAGGTTAGAAAGAGAAAGATAATATAACGCGTCATTAGAAAAATAGATGCCAGATCGGTTTTTATTGTTTCACTCACTCCTAAGGGTGGATTACTCAATGAAAAGTTAGCCAGTGGGCACAGACTAATACAGACTCGACATAAGTGACAGGTGTCAAAAAAGTAGTTCTTAACCATATGGTTAATTTTTTCAAATTATTCTACGAATTAGGTTAGAAAGAGAAAGCTAATATAACGCGCCATTAGAAAAATGGATGCCAGATCGGTTTTTGTTGTTTCACTCACTCCTAAGTCGTAGAAAGTGTTGCCATGTTAGTGTAAAACGGACTAAAAATCGCTGTGTTTTCTCCTAAAATCGCGTAGTTTTCCCCCATTTTTATACCCTCCAACCACAGTATGGGGGTATACTCACTTTGTCATTCAGTGTGTAACGCATCGAAATATCGGTCTAGGACCCCATAAAGTATATATATTATTGATCAGTGATCCATTCTAAGACATTCTGGCGATGTCCGTCTGTCCGTCCGTCCGTCCGTCCGTCCGTCTGTGGAAGACACGATACAGTCCAAAGTAATAGAGCTAGACTCTTGAAATTTGGCACGAATATGTCTTATGGTATTGGGCTGGTTAAGTTCGAACATGGGCAAAATCGGATCAGGGGGAAAAAAGTTCCCCTCTTAAGAACTAAACAAACCTCTAAAAAAAGCCATTTTTTTATAGGTTTTTTGCACATTGCTTAGCAAACGAAACATTTTTATGTCAAAAGAAGTTCGAAGTCTTGAAGTTGGATCCAGGAAGGTTGCCCCACCGATGTACCCCCCCCCCCCCCCCCCCCAAAAAAAACAAAAAAAAGACGCCCCTGTTTTTTTTTTAACGTGTTGGAGGGTATAATAGATTCGGCACAGCCGAATTTAACACTCTCACTTGTTTCTTATAAAACTCTACTGTCGAGTCTGTATATAGTCTGTGCAGTGGGTATCAAGTTGGTTGGCTACCATGTGAGAACCGCTATTATTTAAACATAAAGCAACAAACACACACAAAACAATAACAAATTTTTGTTTGGTGTTGTTGTTTTGTGTGTGTTTGTTGCTTTATATTTACATAATTATGGAAGGTGGAGCTAAGGGGTAAATAAACATATGTTGGACATAATGTATAGACCCCTTTGCCTGTTCGATAACGTGATCACAGACTATAAACAAAAAATGGGGAAAAAGTAAGCGATTTTAGGAGAAAACAGAGCGGTTTTTAGCTTGTTTTAAGCTAACATGGCAACACCACAGACTAAATACAGACTCGACAGTAGAGTTTTACAAGAAAAAATGGGGAAAAACTAAGCGATTTTAGGAGAAAACACAGCGGTTTTTAGTCCGTTTTACGCTAACATGGCAACACTTTCTACGACGTAGGAGTGAGTGAGACAACAAAAACCGATCTGGCATCCATTTTTCTTATGGCGCGTTATATCAGTTTTCTCTTTCTAACCTAATTCGTAGAATAATTTGAAAACATTAACCATATGGTTACAAAATACTTTTTTGACACCTGTCATATTTGTCGAGTCTGTATTAGTCTGTGGCAACACTTTCTACGACTTAGGATTGAGTGCAGGGGTGCCAGATGATTTTGATGAAAAATCGGCATATTTTCCAAAAAAAATCGGCATTATCGGCACTTCAATTTAAAAAATCGGCAAAAAATCGGCAAATGAAAAATAACCATTTTAAATACAATAAAACATATTTTTATTGACAAAAAATAGCAAAATAGAACAATTTAGCATTAAAGGCAAACAATAATTAATACGCTTATTAAAACTCATCAATTCTGCACTAATATAACGGTATATTTTCAGCAAAAACTAAAAATTCTGAATAATTTTTATTAAAAAGTAAAAATTGTTTTATTCGACCTTTAAAATATAAAATATTTTGAGTAGGTATTATATTTTGAGTAGCTCGAGGTCATTATTTCCTTTACTAATTAAATCCATGATATTCTCTAAAATAATTTTCAAGATAACTATTTTTCTGTTTAAATTTATTTATGTTGATGATATTTGCAACACTTAGGCTGGATTACTCAATGCTCCATTATAAAATAACTCTCCCTTAAATTTAACTTTTTCATACAAATTTTGACAAAAGGCTCTGTTAAATCGGCAGTTAGCAGCTAACTTTTCATTGAGTAATCCGCCCTTAATCGACGTGTGTTCTGGAATTTGTCAGATTTCATTGTCAAGAACTAACAAATAATGTCAGCAAAAAAAAATTTTAAAAATATTTTTTTTTCACTTTTTTCAGAGCTTCCCGATTTTAGGTAAAAAAAACCAAATACATTTCCTAACAGGTTCAATATCTATGTGTGTTGATATTGACCCTTAAAAACAACTGTTCTGACCCCTGTGATAAGTAAAAAAAAAAAACGCTCCACTCTAATGAACGTGCTTTGTTTTCTACAGACAGACGGACGGACATTGTTAGATTGAATTAAAATCGATGGAGGGCTATGACTATGTTCACTTGTGGGGTCCTAGAACGATATTTCCTAGCGTTACAAATGGAATGACAAACCTATATACATAAATCCTCTTATCAACTAAGGGGTGGGTATAAAAAGTGACAGTGTTTTTAGAGCTGACCAAAAAATCGGCATTTTTGGAGCAAAAATCGGCAAATCGGCACTTTGATATTTTTGAGGCAAAAAATCGGCAAAATGCCGATAAATCGGCAAATATGGCAGCCCTGATTGAGTGAAACAATAAAAACCGATCTGGCATCTATTTTTCTTAGTGTTTCTTCACAATACAGCAGCAAGCAGCAGACAGCAAAATTTTTACATGTCGTCGCTGCGCCTAAAAATAGAGTCATGTGTTTTTCATATTTTTTCGAAGAGGCCCAAGAAACAGCCTTATTTGGTCCATTTGCAGTACTTTTTTAAAGTCAACTTTTAACCAACATACATTTTATAATATTGGTTTTATATTTATGTGAATGTTTTTTCATAAAATTACCGCGAAAGTACCAAATTCTGCTGTTTCTTGGACCTCTTCAAAAAATAAATTTTAACACATGACTCCATTTTTAGGCGCAGCGACGATGTATTTTGTTGTTATGGCGCGTTCACAGACCATATAGACATGCAACACGAGTGCTTATTTTGGTACTTTCAATATGGACGCATACAAAATACTACTAAATTTACTTCTCTGCCTAGAATACGTGTGCCTGTACGTGTGAGCTTTTGCATCTGTATTTTCGTTGTTTGTTTACATTTTGTATGAAACGTCAAAAGTTACACGCGCGTGCCGTCACTAATACACATGTGCGAAACTTATTCGTTTCACCACTATGGGCGCGTTGTATTAGTTTTCTCTTTCTAACCTAATTCGTAGAATAATTTGAAAAAATTAACCATACACACAAAAAAATATTTTGCCAAGCGCTTGGGAGGAATCACGTTAAACAATATTTTTTCGTATATTATGCAAAAACTTATAACATTTTACCAAGCGTTTGCTTGTTTTATCTTGAAGTTAGTAAAATTATGCAAGCTCATGGGAAATTTCTTTAAACGTTTGCAAAGTTAGGTATAATTATGCAAGCGCTTGGTAAAATATTATTAGTTCTCCTATAATATACGCAAAAATCTTGTTTAATGTGATTCCTCCCAAGCGCTTGGAAAAATATTTTTTTGCGTGTATATGGTTCAAGATTACTTTTTTGACACCTGTCACTTATGTCGAGTCTGTATTAAGGCCTAGTTAGCCGAGAAAACGTAACCGCACTCAAAATAATTACTCTGTTGAATTACAGAGATACTCTGCCAAGCCAGCAGAAAATACCATAGATTTCCAACCAGCAAGATTTTTTGTTATTTTACGAAAAAAACTCTGTAAAATTATTTCGATAAAAAAAAAAACTAAAAATTTACAGAATTATCTGTAAAATATTGATAAAACCGAAAAGAATTTTACCAATAAAACTCTGTATATTTACAAAGTTTTAGTTAAATACATTTTATGAGTTCAAAATTTTACAAAAAAAAACTCTGTAAAATTACAAAGTTTTAGTTAAATCTATTTTATGAGTAAAACTTCACTGCTTCAAAAACATTAATTAAAATTAAATTAATTAAAATTAAAATTTTGTCAAATTTCCCGCTTTAATGCTTCCAAATTGTAAATTTACTTTTTTATTTTTGTGAAAATTACGAGTTTTTAATGAGTAACTCCAATTTTACAAAATTTTGTTTTTCGGTCACAAGAAAATACAAAGTATTTTCTTAAAACCTGTATTTCGACAGATAACTTTGTCAAATATCTGTCGAATTGAGATTACAGTCATTTTACAGAGTATTTAACAGAGTTATTATTTTGAGTGCGTATTTTTACCCTAACCGTAGCGTATTTATTTAGTGCAATTATCGAAACTTAATAACGTGTCATATGTTTTTGACTTAAGAAAAAACTTTAAACAAACCAAAACATATTTTTTCTTTGTATTCAGTTTTGTTTTCTCGATTTCGTTTTCTTTTTGTAAAAAATAAAAGCTTGGAGCAGAAATGATGGATTTTGAAACTATTTTCATCGGATTGAGCTTCCTCAACCTGTGCAAAATTTATAAAAATGTGAAGAAATATAGAAGACGTCGCTTCAGAAGATGGGGTGTCCGACCCATCATATTAAATAGACAATTATTTGCCTGCACCAATAAAATAAGCTGCTCGTCGTTAATTTTTGTTATTTTGTTTATGTTTTTTTATATGTAGACTTTAAATTAGTTTGTTTATTTAAATTGAATTAGTGATTCTTCTATTTGTTCTGCACTTTTAGTTTTGTATCACATTTTTTTTGGAAATAAACAAACCGAAAATCAGCTGTTTACAAATGTCACGTAGAAACGTTGTAAAATTCTATTTTAAACAGGTCTGAACGTTTCGTTTACGTGACAAATGAATTCGGTAATCGTTTTCATTAGTTTACGCATATCAAAAACAATCAGCTGACTTTTTACGTTAGGGTTACGGTTACGTTTTCTCGGCTAACTAGGCCTTTAGTCTGTGACGTGATACTTCTACCACAGACTAATACAGACTCGACATAAGTGACAGGTGTCAAAAAAGTAGTTCTTAACCATATGGTTAATTTTTTCAAATTATTCTACGAATTAGGTTAGAAAGAGAAAGCTAATATAACGCGCCATTAGAAAAATGGATGCCAGATCGGTTTTTGTTGTTTCACTCACTCCTAAGTCGTAGAAAGTGTTGCCATGTTAGCGTAAAACGGACTAAAAATCGCTGTGTTTTATCCTAAAATCGCGTAGTTTTCCCCCATTTTTTCTTATAAAACTCTACTGTCGAGTCTGTATATAGTCTGTGCTTCTACTAAAAGTACATTCACACTGACCTCGAAATTCCGTTGAAGCCTCGTATTTTCAATTTAAAAACTACTGTTTCGGAAACTACACGGAAAAAACTCTAGAGTTTTTCACAGTCACGAGCAAATTAGCAAACTTCCCATGGGAAAGTACGTAGTTTCAAATGAGGTTTGGAATGCAATCTTGTTAAACGGGGCGTCGACGCCAATCTGAACGTACTCTATTACATACATACATTTATATTAATTGTTATTATAGAATTACCTGATACCACACAACTAAACGGCCGCCTAACATAAATGTAAACACCAACGCTGGCCCAGAACGTTCAAAGGGATCACTTACCATCCAGTGTTGATAAATACCAAGAATCATTAAAATTAGGAGCGTGATGTTGGCAGCGTTCTTCACTTTATCTGAAAGTAAACAATAAGATTTTATACAAACAACACCATACAAACTACTAAAAATATTCTTACGAAATGGAATTAGAGCCATAGCCAAGCCGCAAACAATTTCCAGCATACCAACAGTGCGTCTATACCATTTAGACGGAATTTTAATTCCGAATAGGGCCGTGAGAGGAAATACTTTCGCATATTTAACATACTCAGTGCGCTAGAAAAATAAATTTTCAATTATTATTTTTGGTAAATAACAAAGATAATAAATAATTGAGATACAGCAGTGGGGACAGTTGCTAGGTTTCGAATAGGTTATTCGAAAATATCGATTGTGTCTTTCGAAAAACGCAGAAAAACTTTTTTTTTAACCATCTTTAAATTAAAAATCCACACATACCAGGAACCACTGAACTCAGATTCCTGAAATGGGGATTATGGCTATTTGTTACGCGGTCATTATCCCCGTGATTTCTGGGAGTTATGCCCACTTTTTATTGGGACTATGTCCACCACTGTTATGGAGATTATAAGCGAATTCATTTCGGACTTAATCCCCAAAAGGGATAATGTCCGTGGGGTCTATGTAGGGTAGCCAGATATAGAATTGACAAAAAAAGTACATTAAGGAAAAAAAAGAAGTACAATTAAGAAAAAAAAGTACATTGTGTTTTGCACACTTCGCAGAACCAACATTAACCTGAAGTTGCGAGCACTGTGAATGGGTACGTTCAGCAGAGAAAGCTGCTACTCAGCTGCTCCCCAACATTCTGCTGAACGGTTTAATTTTTGACATTTCAGTCAACATGTTGAGTGAGCGCTTCTCATCACTGGTAGCGTACAAAAATTATGCTACATTTGATCACAAACTGATAAATAAGCTGTTTTATTGAAATTATTTATTTTTTTTTAAAATTATTCAAGGAAATAAACAAAAAAATAATAAAAAAGTATTTTCCACAGAAAAAATAAATGAAAATATAAAAAAATAATAATTTATTCCAATATTTTGAAACATTCATAAAAAAATGCGTTCAGCAGAGTCAACTAATCAAAACATGCTACATCTCAACTGTTGAGTAGCAGGTTTCTCTGCTGAACACGCTCAATGTCTTTCTTGATTATGAATCTGATGTGCCCCACTACTATATTTCGACGAAAATCAAAATTTTCGTCAAATATGTTTTTTTAAAAAATCACCGTCAAACGTTAAAAATTTATATTTAAGCTTTTCAAAAAACGACATTTATAAAAAACATATTGCAAAAAAGTTTTTGAGCAACAAAACCGATCATATTAAGTAAATAAAGAAGTTTTAATCGAGGTATTTACAATTCGTTATTTTTCCCCCGAAAACGCGAAAGTTTAAGCTCTGAAATTAAAAGTGCAATTTTCGGCAACAAAAACATTGCAAATGCAAAATGTAAATTTGCAGTTTTATTGCATTTTTCGAGGAATAATTTTTGTTTTCAGTAATTTTTTTATATCTCTCATCGTTTTCGAGATAAGCTTAAAATGTAAATTTTTTGGCTTTTGACAGCGATTTTTTCAAAAACGGCTCTGGCTAAAATTTTGATTTTCGTCGCTGCTTTAAATTCATTAAATAACAATTTATTCAACAAAGAATATAAAAAATGGGATTGTAAATAATATTTACAACAAAGGACTTCACTAATTAAGACATTTTTAATATTTTATATTTCTTTAATAGTTTTTTTTAATAAAAACGTTAAGCACAGAAAAAAGTACAAAAAGAAGTACAAAAGCCTAAAAAAAGTACTTTAGCGTACTTTTTAAGGTGATATGAAAAAAAAGTACATTGAGTAAAAAAAAGTACGCGTACTGTTGAAAAAAGTACGTCTGGCAAGCCTAGGTCTATGTCACGGCACCAACTAATCCACTGTAATGGGAACACTTACGAAAAATCTCCTCCCATCCTACCACTTTTTTTGTAAATTAATTTCTGCTTTTTAAATCTTTATTATTTATAATCTTTGATAAATAATAAAGGTACAGCAATGGGGACAGTTGCTACACACAACAAAAATTCGTGTGTAATATTTAGCAAGTATACTTAGTAATTTTTTTTTATTTGAAGATGACAATTGTTTACCAATCCTAACATAATTTGACCTACGGTTTAGATACATAAAGGTTAGATTGGACAACTGGTCGGCCATGTCAATAGCACAGACTAATACAGACTCGACATAAGTGACAGGTGTCAAAAAAGTATTTTTTAACCATATGGTTAATATTTTCAAATTATTCTACGAATTAGGTTAGAAAGAGAAAACTGATATAACGCGCCCTAAGAAAAATGGATGCCAGATTGCTTTTTGTTGTCTCACTCACTCCTAATTCGTAGAAAGTGTTGCCATGTTAGCGTAAAACGGACTAAAAACCGCTGTGTTTTCTCCTAAAATCGCTTAGTTTTTCCCCATTTTTTCTTACAAAACTCTACTGTCGAGTCTGTATATAGTCTGTGTCAATAGTTTGACAAGTTTCGGTGTTTTCTTTTAATTTTTATTGTTTGCAATTTCACACACTTTTAGCAGAAACAATTACTTAATTTTTAAAGATTAATTAGCAAAAATTAATAATTTTCAAAAAAAATAGAAAAAATCACACAATTTTCTTGTATTTTAAACAAATTAAAAAAAAAATAAATTGACAATTTTCACAATTCCTTTTTGTTTCGACATTTTATTTTTTTAGTACACTCTTATTAATTTTTTGTTGAAATTTACCCACTTTATTGTAGGTAACTGTTCTCCTACAATAAAGTGGGTAAAAATACTCTATGTGTTTAAATTTCAACATTTGCACACAAAGTGTGTACAACTAATAAACATTTTGTGTGTAAACCTACATATGAACTGCTTTCAAAATTCTCTGGCAATCAGGCGCGGATCCAGGAATTTCATTTGGGGGGGAGATTTTTTTTTTTACCAAAAAATCGGAAAGCAATAAAGTTTGGTTTGTTTTGGGTATTGTGTTAATTTTTGTTAATATTTGTAATATTGCGTAACAAATTAATAACCAAGAAAAATACTTTTTTTTTCAAGCATTTGGATTTAGGGGAACTTTTTTTACTCAAAACTTTTTTTTCACAAGTGGACCCTGTCAGTCGTATTTACTTCCAAAAGAGGACCATTTTTATAGTCTTACAAACGTGCTTATTCACAGATATGACTGACTATGACTGTCATAAGCCAATGTTAATGATTGAACAGTCATAACATCAAATATTTTTCTATACAAAAAAATTAAAAAGTTTTAAATTTCATTTGCAAATTTTAAGATTGATATTTTGACTTTTCAGTCATAAAAATTGGCTTACGACAGCTAAAACTACACTCATAAAAATATGTTAGAATTCCTTACAAAAAAGTCTGTTACCATTACTAATAAAGTTTTCAATTTGTGCCCGATAACTTTTTCAGTTACCATTACAAACTTTGGTTTTCAAAAATTAGTAATCTTTAAAATACTAAAAAAATTAGTATTACTAAATTTTTCTGTACAATTTCTGTAAAATAAATTTTAAAACCCGGTTGTAAAAATTAATAAAAAATACCAGCTCGCTGGCGCCTTGCTTTTGAATTTTGCATATCATAATGTATGTGTAAAAAAAATTAAAATCCAAAGCCTTTGTTGTAATATTTAATTATAATTTCTTTTTTTCTAGAAAAAAATACGAAATTTACAAACTAATTTTGTAAAATTTACAAAAAAAATATCAAAATTTTGTAGGATAATTTTTAAAAAATTAACTGAAAAAATTTTTAAAAAATCAGTAAAAAATCAATAGTTTGTAACGCGAGTTTACAAAAAAGAACTACTAAAAAATAATTTTTAGTAAGAATTAGTAAAAAACCTGTAAAGTTGGGTTACAGACCATTTTACAAACTTTTTTACTGACGTATTTTTTTGAGTGTAGTCACAACTCGTCGCTGCGCCTAAAAATGAAGTCATGTGTTTTTCAAATTTTTTCAAGGAGGCCAAAGAAACAGCATTTTTTGGTCCTTTCGCAGTACATTTTAGAAGTCAACTTTTAATCAACATAAAATTTATAATTTTGGTTTAATATTTATGTGAAGTTTTTTTCATAAAAGTACCGCGAAAGAACCTATTTTGGCTGTTTCTTGGGCCCCTTCAAAAATAAAATTTTAACACATAGACACGTAAAATTTTATATAAAAATTTTTAATTTTCGAAAACAATAATAACATTAAGCATTAATATACCGAAAAAAAATTAATAAAGTATTAGGTTTTTATGCATGTACCCTTCACAAAATATCTCAGATGAAGCAATTTTACTACAGAAAAACTCTTAGATTCTTAAATATTTTTCATATAAAAAAATAACCCTTTCAGAAACTTGTTCAGATTCTGAAACCCTTTCTTATAGAAAATGTCTCAGATTTTTAAAATTTTCTATAGAAATAATCTGAGATTTTGAGACATTCTTTCTATAAAAAAAAATTCCAAATTTTGATATACATATTTTTCTTATAAAAAACCTCTGAAATAATTCTCATATTTCAAAGTTATTCTCAGATTCTAAGAACTTTTTCGTATACAAAAATTCTCAAATCCTGAAACATAATTCGTAAAAGAAAATTATCAGATACTAAAAAATTATCAGTTTTTAAAACATTTTATCAAATATCTTAAAATACGTAAAATGTTACGGTTTTAATGCCATCTAGATTCTTAAACATTTTCATATAGAAAAAATTTTATTATAAGACACATTTTAAAGGAAAAATTTACATATTCAGACTATAAGATGTTTTTCCTTTAAAAATGTTATTCGATTCTGAGAAATTTTTGGCTAAAAAAATCTTGGTATATTCTGAAACATTCTTTCAAAGGAAAAATTCTCAGTTGCTGTGGGATGTTTTCTATAGAAAAGTTTTAAGACATTTTCTCTAAAATTTAAGATAGTTTAACAATAAAAAAAAAATACATTTAGAGTCAAATAAGTATCAAAATAGTTTCTAAAAATAAAGTCTGGAATTTCGAAACATTTTTCTATAAAAATATTCAGATAATAATTTTTTCTTAAAAATTATAATGATAATTCCAATTTAACTCTATTGTCATTGTAGTTTTTCAAATGCAATTTCTTTCATTCTGAAACATTTTAAGGATTTAAAAAAAAAATCGACTTAAAATGTTCAAAATTGCATCCTAAATGCTTTATTTTACATAAAAAGTGCTCAATTTTTAACAACCTGCTAAAAAATTTATTCTTATAAAAAATAAAACCAAAAATACATTAGTGGTATTCAGAATCTTGCTTGCCATCCCTGGCACTGGTGGTAAAAGAGCACTTTTCAAAATTACTTTTCAAAATACATGTATTTTTTGAAAGAAGTACTCTTTTGCTACATTGCCAGGGCTGGCAGCAAGACTCTGAATACCTCTATTGTTATTATTATTTTTTTAGTTTTTATTTAAACTAAAATGAAATTTGGTATAATAGTTAAATATAATATTCATAAATTATTATTTAAATGCATTTTTTTTGTGGTTATAAAATTATTCTTAACTTAAACTAAACCTTAATATTGAATGAAAAATAACACGTTACAATAACTATACAAAAGATAAAATTTGTTAAATTAAAGAATTGATTTTGAACATTATTAATATTGGTTTGCCCCTCAAATTTTTGAAGATAGAATTAAAAAATAAAATCCATCGTCTGACAGATTTCAGCAGGATATAAAATGTTAAATGTAAATAAACAGGAACCACTTGAATATGCTGTTCTATTATATCCACCTTTTCGCCCATTAGTACTTTCTTCTCTAGAGAAGTATGAACATAAATATTTTTATGAGTCTTCTGTTTCTAAAAATATATACATAAAAAGATAAATTTAATTGTTAAACCAATAAATTGAAAATATTTAAAAAATTAAATACTTACGAGCAATCGCAATGAAAGGAGAATTCGTTGGAATGGAGAATTCGTTGGACTTTTCTATTCATTAATTGTCTCAAACTGCAAGTATAAAAAATTTCACATTATTTACGAGATATTTGTGATATTTAAACCATACAAGGGAATATTTTCAGAATCTGAGAATTTTTTTCTATAGAAAAATTCTCAGAGTCCAAGATAATATTTCTATACAAAACATGTCAAAATCTGAGACATTTTTGCCTTAAAAAATTTCTAAGAATTTGAGATATTTTGCTATAGAAAAATTCTCAGAATCTTATATATTTTGTATAGAAAAAATTTAAGAATCTATTTTTTTTTTTTATAGAAAACATGTCAGAATCGGAGCCATTTTTTCTATAAATAATTTCTAAAAATCTGAGATATTTTGCTACAGAAAAATCCTCAGAATTTGAAATTTTTTTATGGAAAAATATAAGAATCTAAGATATTTTCAGAATTTGAAAAATTCTCAGTATCTAATGAATTTTTCTATAGAAAAATTCTCAGAATATGATGTATTTTTTCTATAGACAAAATATAAGAATTTGAAATATTTTTTTCTATAGAAAAATTCTTAAAGTTTAAGATATTAATTCTATAGGAAAATTCTTAGAATCTAAGATATTTTTTTTTATAGAAAAATTCCCAGAATTTGAAATATTGTTTCTATAGAAAAATTCTCAAAATCTGATTAGTTTTTTCTATAGAAAAATTCTTAGAATCTGATACGTTTTTTCTATAGAAAATTTCTTAGAATCTGATACGTTTTTTCTATAGAAAATTTCTCAGAATCTGATATATCTTTTTCTAATGAACATTTTGCAGAATCTGATATATTATTTCTATAGAAAATTTCTTAGAATCCGATATATTTTTTCTATAGAAAATTTCTCAGAATCTGATATATTTTTTCTATAGAAAATTTCCCAGAATCTGATATATTTTTTCTATAGAAAATTCTCAGAGTCTGATGTTTTTTTTTTTTATAAAAAATTTCTCAGAATCTGATATTTTTTTTCTATAAAAAAATTCTTAGAATCTGAGATATTTTTTCTACAGCAAAGTTTTCAGAATTTAAAATATTTCTTATATAGAATAATTCTCAGAATCCGAAATATGTTTTCTATAGAAAAATTCGCAGAATTTTTCGCGTTGGACTATTACACAGAAGGTCCCGGGTTCGATCCCCGGTGCCGGCAACATCAAAAAATATATGTATGAGTTTTTTCTATCCCTCATACGTATCGCAACGTCCGCCTTCGGTGTTCCCATAGCAATTAACCCCACCGAAGTAAAATAATGAATCAGGGCTATGAACCAAAAAGCTTCAATAAGTTCGCCAACTCTACATCAAGTGGCGAGCAACAACTGTTCTAAGACTTATCATCTCGCGCAATTACAGTGTTGCCATGTCTGAAGCCCTTCATCTTTCCCCGCCTTTCATCTCTCTACTATCCCTTTCCAAAGAAAGCAACACACTAAAATATAGGAAGTATTTCCTGAGTGTTGCCGAAAATCCGAAATATGTTTTCTATAGAAAAATTCGCAGAATCTGAAATATTTTTTCTATAAAAAAGTTCTCAGAATCTGAAATAATTTTTCTATAGAAAAATTTTCAGAATGTGCAGAAAAAAAATCTGTAAGAATCTAAAAACTTCTGTTAAATTATTCCCAAAATCTGGTTAGGATTAAAAACATTATTTTCTATAGATAAATTCTCATAATCTGAGAAACCTTTTTCCTTATAAAAAATATTCTCAGATTCTTATATCCAGCCAGACATTTTTGTAAAGAATAATTCAAAAAATCCAAGTCATTTGTGGTACTTACCTTTCTGATATATAATTGCAAATATTTAAGAAAAACATGCAATTAACAGTATTCTATTTTTCTTAAATATTACAAATTTTTAACAATCGGACTTGTTTTTGTGTCTTTGATCAGCCTCTTAGAAATTTTAAGTTGCATTGAAACATGGAAACTATTGGTTAATATTTTCACTTTTTTTAACTATATTTTTTTTTTATTTTATGGTTTTTTCGCGTTATTTCAGTTTAATTGCGATGCGAGCATAACAAAATTTTCGGGTTATATTTTTCTTTTTAGTATACTCAAAAAATTATGTTAGTAAAATTAACTGAAAATGTCAGTTAAAATAACTACTTTGTAAGTTGTTTTGGGGTCAACTACTTTTTCAGTTAAATCAACTAACAATGTTAGTTATTTTAACTGACAAAAAACAACTGACTTATGTAGTAAAAACTACTAACATTTGTAGTCAAAACAACTAAAATGTAGTAAAAAAAAAAAATAATCAATATATATTTTTTTTTAAATGTTTCAGAAAAAAAATTGAAGATCAAATTTTTTCCAAGTTTTTTTTTTAAAAGTTATGAAAAATAAAAAAAAAACAAAAATTTATTTTTATTTTTTGGAAAAAAAAACTTTGAAAATTTTTCAGAGATAAAAAAATTAAATTAACTACTTTAAATAACTGTTACACTTAAAATATTATGTAAGTAAATTCAACAGAAAATACGTTTGAAACAAATGAAACTTTATTTAAAAAACGGACTACTTACATTTCATTTAAAACAAAAACATTTCTCAGTTATTTTTAAATGTTAATTAATAACTGTTGAAATCCGTAAAAATAACTTAAAAATCCGTAAAAAATGACTGACAAAATTTTACGGAAAAAACGGTTAAAATAACGGAAATTTACATTCATTTTTATTTATTTTTTTAGAAATAATTTTAAAAAACTTCGAACCTGAGCAGAATCGAACTCATAATTTCTGGCTGATAGCCCAGCACGCTACCCTCTGTGCCACAAGCTACTTATATTTTCAGCAACTAAATTTCATTTTCAAATTCAAAAAAAAAAAATCTAATTTTAGAAATTTTTAAATAACTGACAAATAACAAACGACAAATAAAATAATGTGGTTTGTTTTTTAAATAACTGAAAAAAACAAACGCTACGGAAAATTTTATTTAAAAGACAGTTATGTATTTGAATAAACGCTCAAAAAGTTGTTTAGAATATTTGTATGTGAAACAAACGAATTTACTTTTAATATTAACTGAAACGAAAACTATTTGTTTGACTGTGAAACAGTAACTGTAAAACTGTTATGAGTGTACTACATCACAGTTCTTTTTTGTTAGTTGTTCAAAAAAACGATTTAAAATAACTAACAGAAATAGTTGTTTGATATTTTTCATACAAAAACAACTGACTTTGTAGTTGAAAACAACTAACTACTGTAAAATATCCAAATAACTAACATGTAGTAACTTACATAATTTTCTGAGTGTAGTATTTTATTTTGACAATTTGTATTTTAAAATTGTTGAACATTACGCATTTAATGTTTAATATCAAAAATTAAAACTAAATGTTTACAATAAACATTAAATGTGTAATTTTAAAATCAATTCACAAGTTAATTTTTATTGAGACTTTGAGTAACAATTTTAAGATTATATAATTTTTTTTTATAAAAGATGAGCTTTATACCAAATTCGCATTCATTTTTTTAAACATGTTTAAGTTCTTAAACATGTTTATGTACCTTAACAAGTTTAAATTTAAACATGTTTAAGTGGTTAAACATGTTTAAAAAAAATGAATGCGAATATGGTATTAGAGTATTAATTTAATAACATTTTTGTATATCAGTTCGTACTTAACATTTTTGTTATGTTAATTTTGACTGGTCTTCTAATTGAGTTTCGTGCTTGCTCCCGGAACTGTAGGTTAGATTTAGTGTTAGTGATGAATTGTGAACTTAAGACTAACTTAAAACTATCTAAATACTAACTTAAAAACTAAAAAAAAATAAAAATTAGGAAAGTAAAAAAATAAAAAAAATAAAAATTTTAACAAATAGGCTAGCCTCTGTGTGTACCGGGAGTTACATGGGTATAGAAATTGGGAATTGAAGCTAATTCCAAATCAGAAATTGGAATACTAGGTTCATGTAGTAATCCAATAGGAGAGAGGTAATTTGTGTTGGTCCAACTTACGTTTCTTTGCCTCGAAAGAATTTCAATTAAAAGATCATTTCCATGAAATTGCAATTTATCCAAAAAGCACTTCATAAGTTGGAAAGCATAAATTCCAAATGGTGTTATTGCGCCTCTCTATAAATATATCTATTAGAAAATCGTTTGTTGTATCCCTCAAAATTTTTTCCTATGCACATTCGAAGAATTTTCCGTTCAAACACCTGAAATTCCTTTAAACCCGTTTGTTAGCACCACTGGTAAAAGCGCTGATTAGATGAAAGGCTGGCAACCCCGAACATGAGAAAAACAGTCTTGATCGCGTCTCTAAACGAACAACACATACAATTGTCAAATCATTTTAATATCATTTTAATAATAATTAATTTTATATTTAAACTTAAATAAATACTTTTTTGAAAACTTTAAATAAAAAGCGTGTTGCTTTTAGTTCAGAAGTGGGATAAGTTAATCCAAAGTGCTATACGAAAGCCCGGTTAAACGTAAAAAGAAAAATGTGTTTGTATGTGTTGTTTTTCGGAAAATTTAGAGATTAATATACGTACGAAAAAAAACGATACGGCAAAACGGTAACGAGGAGTGTGTGGCGAAAAAAAGTGAACGCGTAAATACTTGAACGATACGCACACATCCAAAGAAAAAACAAAAATTCGAAAAATCGTAACGTATAAAAAACGACAGAATTGAACGTGTCGTGAACGAAAAAAAAAAGACAGAATTGAACGTGTCGTGAACGAAAAAAAGGATACGATAAATTTTGAGAAACGAAAAAAAAAAACAAAAACAGAAAAATGTTAAAAAAGAAGATAAATTCATTGCGTGTTGACCAGTTGAAGGCGATTTTAGGTGAAAAAGGTTTAAGCACAACGGGCCAAAAAGCTGAATTGGTGCAACGTTTGATGGCAGAGGCGGAAAGTGACGAAATTGAATGCGTTGAGGAACGGGTTGTAGAAACCACATCAATCCAAACCCAACTCGATGAAATGAGAGAGATGATGAATGCCCTAATGCAGCGGCTACCTAACGTTGTTCCCAATGAAAATGCCGAGTACATTTTACCAAACAACGTTCCATCGAATAATGGTAATTCATCGAATAATAACAATACGAACGATTGTGACCCACCGAATGTTGAAAATTTACCGAAGATGGTAATGAAGGAATCTAATTATTCAGTGAAAGAAATAGCCGAGGCTATTCCCGAATTTGATCCGACGCGTGAATCTTCAGTTTCAGTAATACAATTTATCGACCGTGTGAACATGGGTATTGAGGCGTTTAGGTGGAAGGAAACGAGTTTGTTGTTGGCTGTATATTCGAAAATGAAAGGTGTTGCAAAAATGTGGTTGGATACATCACCAGTGTTGTACGAAACTTGGGAAGAATTTGCCAAGGGTTTGTCAGATGAATTTGGTACTGCCAGTAATGAAGCAGAGGTACATTACAAAATGAGTAGCGCGATACGAAACGATGGTGAAAATTTCCTTGAATATTGTTTTCGGGTTAGTGCCCTGGGCAGACGTTATGGTCTTAGTGACGCTGCTATAATTCGGTATATTCGCGAAGGCTTACGTGATCGAACACTGCAAAATAATATCGCTGCCGTAAAATTTAATACCATACGTGAAATGCGGGATCGAATCGCAGATTATATGCAGAACATGCCGGTACAGAAAAATATTTCAAACGATCGATCGAAATTTATACAAAATAAAGTGAATGTTGATTCGAAAAGTGAAAAAAAGAAAATTTTAACATGCTTTAATTGTAGAGAACCAGGTCATATTTCGAGTCAGTGTACTAAAACACCAACACGAAAACGGTGCAACGATTGTCAAAAGGTGCATAAACGAAATGAACCTGAAAATTGCGGTAAGAAGCCGACAGATACCAACGTCCGTAAAATTGATTGTGAGAAAAACTTTGTAAAAACCATACGCATTAATGGACAGAATTTCAGTGCATTTTTAGATACTGGGAGCCAGTGTCACATGATTCAAGAATCAGTTGCAAAAGTATTAAATGGTGATCGTACAAAATGTGGCATGAAAATTAATGGTTTTTGTGGAGGTTCGCGTTATGCAACTGAAAAACTCTGCGTTGAAATCGTAATAGACAACCTTGTGCGGCAAATCGAAACGTATATTGTAGATGACGATTTGTTGACGACGGAATTGCTTTTGGGTCAAGATATTTTCAACGGTGCAAATGTAAGTACCCTTAATGAACAATTTATTTTTGAAAAGCGAATATTAAAAACTGAAATACGGGATAATCACCGAACGCTCATGAAAAACGATGATATTAACTGTGGATATGAGGACGGTTCTGTAACGGACAATTTAACGAAATTTTTAAATGAATATTCGGACGTGTTCGCTAATAATATGAGTGAAATAGGGAAAACGGATGCGGTTGAAATGCGTATTGAACTCGACACGGATGAACCGATAACACAACAACCCTATCGCGTGCCGGAACCGAAGAGGCAAACCGTCAACGAAATGATAAATGAGCTGTTACGTAACGATATCATAACGAAATCAGAATCTTCTTATGCTAGTCCTATAATTTTGTTGAAGAAAAAGGATGGTTCTGATCGGATGTGCGTAGATTACCGACGATTAAATAGTCACATCAAAAAAGAGGTATATCCGATGCCCAATATAGAGGAAAGACTCCAAAACGCTACTCGTTATAAATATTTTACGACCCTTGATCTGAATAGCGGTTATTATCAGGTGCCTATCGCGCGTAACGATAGAAAATATACTGCTTTTATAACCACTGATGGTCTTTACGAATTTAAGCGTATGCCGTTTGGGCTCAAAAACGCGCCTGCCGTTTTTCAACGTCTTATGGCAAATATAAAGGAGAAGACGAATCCGGATGATATGCTACATTATATGGATGATATTCTTATCGGAAGTAATTCAGTCGAGCAAATGTTTGATAAGCTCACTCGAGTATTTTCAGCCCTACGTGAATTGAATTTAACGTTAAACGTAAAGAAATGCGAATTTCTCCAAGATTCAGTCGAGTTTCTGGGTCATAAATTGACTCCGAATGGTATTAGCCCTGGCACAATAAAAACGTTATCTATACAACAATTTAAAACTCCATCGAACGTACACGAGGTCCGAAAATTTTTAGGTTTGAGCGGTTATTTTAGGAAATTCGTGCCATGTTACGCTTTAATTTCCGAACCGATGCGAAGACTTTTGAGAAAGGATGTTCCATTCGAATGGGACAATGATCAGGAGACATCCTTTCAAAAATTAAAAGATGCTTTAATGACACAACCAGTGATGACGACATACCGAGTCGAAGGTGAACATGAAATCCATACCGACGCCAGTAGCGTTGGGTTGGCCGGTGTATTGTTGCAACGTGAGGAGGATGGTTGGAAGCCTGTAATATATTACAGTCGCTCAACAAGTAATGATGAACGTAAATACCATAGCTACGAGCTCGAAACCCTAGCTGTTGTTGAAACACTAGAACGTATGAGATACTATGTGTATGGTAAACAGGTAAAAGTCGTAACGGACTGTAACGCAATTCGTACAGCAATGGAAAAGCGTGAACTAATTCCGCGAATCGCAAGATGGTGGCTACGCATACAAGATTACGAAATCACTATTGAACACCGACCTGGTACACGTATGGAGCATGTAGACGCTTTAAGTCGGTTTCCAAGTGAGGAATCTCACGAAATTGATTGCGCATCTCTCCTGATAATGAAGTCCACAATTTCTGAAGAAGATTTTCTTTTTAGTATGCAACTGCAAGATGACAAAGTCAAACAGGTTATTGCCAAGTTTAATGAAAAGGATCCTACAACGTTGAAGGACTACAGCCTCTCTAACGGTAGACTTTTTCGTATCGTAGATGGTAAAAAGCTTTGGGTCGTACCGAAATCTTTGTGGTGGCGTATCGTAAACAACAATCATGACAAAGCTGGTCATTTGGGAGTCGAAAAGACGATGCAACGTATACGGGAATACATGTGGTTTCCACGAATGAAAAACTTTGTAAAGTCCTACATCAAGTCGTGTGTCGACTGTGCATTCAACAAGAAGCCTGGTGGTAAACAAGAAGGAGTATATTACTACAACGACGTCGAACCCGTACCTTTTCACACCATTCACCTCGATCATCTGGGACCATTTCCAAGAAGCAGTCGTCGAAACGAGCATATTCTTGTGGTGGTTGATGCTTTCACCAAATATACTATTGTACGTGCCGTTAAATCGACAGCCACTAAACATGTGTTAGCAGTTCTCGATGAGATAAGTGGTTATGTAGGAGTACCAACACGAATCGTGACCGACCGAGGCACCGCCTTCACGTCGAAAGATTTTAGCCGTTACTGCAAAGACTACGAAATTAAACATATACAGAACGCAGTTCGAACACCTCGTGCAAATGGGCACGCTGAACGTACCAACAGGACACTCCTGTCCATGCTTAAAACGTCCACCGATATTGATAAACGATGGGACGATAATCTACGAAATTTACAATGGTCTCTTAATACCATGAAAAATAAAACCACTCAACAGACACCCCATAACTTGGTTTATGGATTTACTCCACGTGATATTTTGAAAAATAAATTAACGCTTGTTCTACACGATGAAAGTGATGATCATCCAACTGATTTAGATGAACTTCGTGAAGCTACTGCTCAGCGAATAATTCAGGCTAAGCAAAAGGCAAAGGAACGTTATGATCTCCAGCATTCAAATCCAGTTAAGTATTGCGTTGATGATTTGGTTTTAGCCGAAAACGAAGCTCCGAGTACAGGCGAATCCCGAAAGTTAGAGCCGAAATATAAAGGGCCTTACTTGATTAGTCGTGTGTTGGACAACGATCGATACGTAATCTCCGATATACCTGGATCTACCCGTACTAAACGACATTATTCGGGTGTATATGCATCTGATAAATTGAAACCCTGGTGTCAAATTGCTGATGAAGAAGATGAAACAAAATGCCATGATGAAGATGAGATGTCAAGCCATGAACGAGAAAACGATGAACAAATCTATGACATTGCCAATGGAAGTCGTAGTGAGGTCACTCCGAATGTGCAGGAAAGGCCGACTGTTAGCACCACTGGTAAAAGCGCTGATTAGATGAAAGGCTGGCAACCCCGAACATGAGAAAAACAGTCTTGATCGCGTCTCTAAACGAACAACACATACAATTGTCAAATCATTTTAATATCATTTTAATAATAATTAATTTTACATTTAAACTTAAATAAATACTTTTTTGAAAACTTTAAATAAAAAGCGTGTTGCTTTTACGTTGGAGAGATTGAAAACCAAATAGGAAAAGCATAGACTAAAATTGGCCTGATGCTCACTTTATAAATTAGCAACTTAGTGGCTTCTGGCAAAAATTTGCTTAAAAATAATTTGTTAAATGATCCTTTGATCTGGTTGGCCCTTTTCAATATGTTTCTGGCATGATCATTAAACTTAACTAATTTATTATAAATGACGCCTAAATATTTAAAATCATTTTTGAATGGTATTTCTCTGCCATTTAAGAAAAGTTCTAATTGTTTGCTTTCCGGAACAACAAATCTCTTACATTTACCAGATGCATTTCTTAAACACATTGCAACGCATTTTGAGGCATTTATTTTAATACTCCAATACTTGTAATAATCATTTACCTCAGCAAGATGTTCAGAAACTTTCCGCAATGCTTCCTGTGAAGATTCGTCATGTGCATAAAGTAAGGAATCATCCGCATACACTCAAAAAAGTATGACGGTAACATCCACATCAATTACCATGGAAGAAGAACAATTTGATTGCATCCAAGGTAGATTTATATAAGGTAATATTTTAGTGACGTAAATGACAACAATTTTCTTTCAAAATAATTTTAGTCGGCAAAAACGACTTTAATGTTCAGTGCACACATTAACCAATTTATACGCTTTTTAAGACTTAAAAATTTTAGAAAACAAATAAATTATAAAATAAAAATGGAATTCAAACGAAATTCTTTTATTTTCCACTACAAAAATTAAAATATTTTTAAGCATAAAAACTGTAGTGTAAACCCAAGTCATTTATGCCGAACAAAATATTTTTATTTCGTTTTGAAAATTCGTAAATATTATTGTTTTCAAATTTGTCAAAAAACTTACTATGGAGGAAAAGTGAGGTTATTGGATCTTACCTTGCATAAATCTACCTTGGTGTCAGTAAAAAACGAAGTCGTTATTTACAGATGGCAATCTTTTTTTGGAAAGTATTTAGGAACGATTTGGGAATAACGAAAAATAAACATTAAAAAATTTTAAAATTATGAATGAAAATTATTGTTGTGTCACTTGAAAATAAAAAAATACATAATAAAAAAAAAAAATAATATAATTAAATCAAAACAACCAGCAAAATTAAACGAAAAATAAAAGGTAAACAAAATTTCCAGCTTTCCCAGATACCATTTGTAAAACTAACACCAGTTAAAATAACTACCATTGTAAGTTGAGTTAACTGAAAAAGTAGTTGACCAAAATCAACTTACAAAGTAGTTATTTTAACTTACATTTTCTGTTGATTTTACTAACACAATTTTTTTTAGTTTGGTTTATCCGATTAAGGGCGGATTACTCAATGAAAAGTTATACAAGATTCAGTACAACAAAAGTATACAAGATTCAGTATCCGAAGTTTTTATAAATGAGGGTCTAAAAAGTACAATTTCTTTTGAAAATTGGTACAAAATTGAAAATCCCATTTAACATCCCTGTTTTGACGTATGATATTAGTGGTGGTTGTCCATCTAGATACCGCGTAAGGCCACGTTCACACTACAAGAACTTACCATGGTAAGTTAAGATGATTTTTCTTTATGCTAGTACAATTTGAGATGATTTTGTAAATCACTATGTGATTTTATTCAATGGAAAATCACGCAAGTCTGTTTACAGTATAACAACCGTCTATGCAGTTATTGATTTTTTCTTTAACTGCATGCATGCATATACACTAGGGTGGCAGCGAAATGTATGGAGCAATTTTTTTGTATTAATATTGATGTCTCCCGGGCTGAATATTGTGCCACATGGTCTAAAATTGATGTCGAAAAAATTTCAGCCAAATCGGATAACTTTAACCCGTGCCCCTTTAAGGTCAAAGTTCAAATGATAAAAAAAAAATTTTCCATGCAAGCAAAAATTTTTTTTTCGATTTTTTTTTTTTTTATTTTTTAATATTAGTTAGCTTTATTAGCTTATTAACAACAAAAAAATTTCATTTCGATCGGACAAGATTTTCAGTTTCAAAAGTGACTCTGAAAAAAAATGTTCAGGCTTGTTAGAAGCTTATACGGCGTTCACACTTGCTGTTTTGAAGTGTTTAAAAGTGAGATGTTTAAAAAAGTCGTTGTTCTGTATTCATTACGTTTTTATTCTGTTACTGGTGTTTTGTTAAACAACTTGTTTAAAGTCGCTAGTGTGAACTCCATATTACTCTAAAAAATTTTCAAAATTTTTTTTTTTTTAGTTTTGACAAGCATACATTAAAGACATTTTGTCGCTCTTAATAATAGGTTTTTTTTAAAAATTTTTGTGATGTCGTAATTTAGTTTTTTAATAGGGCCAAAAACTAAATTTTTTTGCAGCTTTTGGCCCCAATTTAGAACAAAACTTCGATGTCACAAAAAAAAAAATAAAAAGAAAAACTGTTATCAAAAGCGACGTAAAATCTTTAATGTGTGCTTGTCAGAGCTAAAAAAAAGTTAGTAAGCTTTATTAGCTTATTAACAACAAAAAATTTCATTTCGATCGGACAAGATTTTCTGTTACAAAAGTGGTCTTGAAAAATAAAAAATTAAGACTGTCTTGAAACAGCATACTCTTAAAAAAATATTTTTTTTTTTTTTTTTAAAAGTTTACAAAATAGCTTGCGTTTGTTTCTCTTGATAATACATATTCCAAATCTATCATTTTTTTCTGGGACATTGTAATCATGCTCTTAAATAGGGCCAAAAACTGCATTTTTCCAGTTTTTTACCCCAATTTAGAACAAAAATGCGATGTCGAAAACAAATTAAAAAAAAAAATTAAAAAACCTGGTATTAAGAGCAACAAAAATTCTTTAATGTGTGCTTATCAAAACTAAAAAAAAAAATTTTTTGAAAATTTTTTAGAGTAAGCTTTAACAAGCCTGAAAATTTTTTTTCAGAGTCACTTTTGAAACTGAAAATCTTGTCCGATCGAAATGAAATTTTTTGTTGTTAATAAGCTAATAAAGCTAACTAATATTAAAAAATAAAAAAAATAAAAATCGAAAAAAAAATTTTTTGCTTGTATGGAAATTTTTTTTTTTATCATTTGAACTTTGACCTCAAAGGGGCACGGGTTAAAGTTATCCGATTTGGCTGAAATTTTTTCCACATCAGTTTTAGACCATGTGGCACAATATTCCGCCCGGGAGATGTTGAAAATCCAAAGTTGAAATTTAGCTGCCACCCTAATATACACTTTATAATACTTACTAGATCCTTATACAGATCCTTGCTTATGTGTGGGGTTAATTTGAGAGTACCGACAAAAACGAAAAATAATCCCAATAATATTGAAAGACTTTTCAAAACAATCGTATTTGATGCTGGCATTTTATATTGCAAATGTTAAGTTTAAAAGTTTATAACTCGGCTTGTTACTAAAATCTTCAAAAAAACAATCAATGAAGCATAGTTTTTTTTTTCAATTGCACTGCGTTTTGTTGCTGCCGTTTTCCTAATTTATTTTAGTTCTTTTTTAATAATATGTATTTTGTTTTGTACTTAAAATATGATTGTACATATGTTGTATGTATATACATATATTTTATATATACAATAGATATTAATATTTGTTTTTATAAAAGTCGTTTTATTTTTAGAATTTGCTGTTGATGATGATTTAGGTTATTTTTTAGAAATTCACAATAATCGCAAAAACATTTCGTTTAAATAAAAACAAACATTTATGACATCGACGGCACACGAGTTCGGATGAGACTGTGGGCACTAAATAATATTGTGAAGTTGCAGACAGCATCCCGAAAATCGATTTCCTTTCGTTTCTCTGTTAGTTGGAAACACATTTAAGCACCATATTTTAAATTAGACCGGAGCGATTTTTTAGCTGTACGTGTGAAAAGGGTATTAGCACGGTAGAATTATATAAGGTAATATTTTAGTAACATAAATGCACGTGAATAATACCCTATTCACACGTACAGTTTTAAATCGTTATTAGCAGCAATATTTTTGGAACTTTCTTTATTCTATTACAGTATATTGACACAAAATGCTAAAAATAATTGCTAAAAACGGGTTTAAACTGTAAGTGAGAATAGGGTATAATACCCTATTCACACGTACAGTTTAATACTGTATACAGACTAGCGTGATTTTAAAATCACCATGTGATTTTCCTTTGAACAAAATCACATAGTGATTTACAAAATCATCTCAAATTGTACTAGCATAAAGAAAAATTGCAAAATCATCTCAACTTACCATGGTAAGTTCTTGTAGTGTGAACATGGCCTAAAATCGTTTTTAGCAGCAATATTTTTAGCACTTTCTTGATTCTATTACAGTATATTGACAGAAAATGCTAAAAATAATTGCTAAAAACGATTTAAAACTGTAAGTGTGAATAGGGTATAAGGTATGAAGCCCGTATAATATGGCATTCTAGTGTGACCTTATAGCCTATTCACACTTATACTGTATACAGACTTGCGTGATTTTAAAATCACTATGTGATTTTCCTTTGAACAAAATCACATAGTGATTTACAAAATCAACTCTAAATTGTACTAGCATAAAGAAAAATCACAAAATCATCTCAATTTACCATGGTAAGTTCTTGTAGTGTGAACGTGGCCTTACAGTTTTAAATCGTATTTAGTAATTATTTTTAGCATTTTCTGTCAATATACTGTAATAGAATAAAGAAAGTGCTAAAAATATTGCTGCTAAAAACGATTTAAAACTGTACGTGTGAATAGGGTATTAAACAAGTTGTTCAACAAAACACCAGTAGCAGAATAAAAACGAAATGGACACAGAACAAAGACTTTTTTAATTAAAATTGTATGGGGAAAATACATAATTAATCTAGTTTAAATGAATGCGAATATGGTATAAGTCATCGTATATTGAAATCGATCCATCCTATTGTTCATTCATAAATATGTACATATATGTATGTATGTTCTTAGTTCATTGTGGTGGTGAGCATTCTTTTATACTATTTGTTTAATTTTTGCACCTTTTGCTCTCAACTATAGGCCTTTTTTGTTGGCAAACTTTGATTGTTAATACCCTATTCACACTTATATGCTTTTTACATATACCCCGAAATCCATATAAATTTGGATTTCAAATCCAATTAAAATCTATACACTCATAGAAATATCTTAGTAGAAAAATTAGTAAACCCATTGTAGATCAAGTTTTACAGAATAATGCCGTATTCAACAAAAATTAATGTTGATATCGTTGAATAATCAGTATAGCTGATTCAACTGTTAAGGCCTAGGCACTTGAGCGCTACTGTAGCGGTGCTGTAGCGTGACGGGCTGTTGTATTTTTCAAGCACTTACTGATTCCGTTTCAACGTGTGATATTAATTTACAAATTTTATTTTAAAAAGTGGTTATTTTTGATTTTTTTTAATTTATATTTACAGAAAAACATTTTTTTTTCGTTTATTTATATTTATTTGTCAATTCTGCCACACAAATGAAAAAATTTCAACACAAAATAAAAAATAAAATCAGCTGACACGTAAAACGTACGGAAAATCAAAATTTTTTAGGTTCGGCCGCTACAGCACCGTCACGTATTCGTTTAAGTACCTATTTCTATTTATTTTAATACAAGCTAACGTATCAGCTGACACGTCTCCGAACCGTATTCGCTCAAGTAATTATGCCTTTATATGGAGTTCACACTAGCGACTTTAAACAAGTTGTTTAACAAAACACCAGTAGCAGAATAAAAACGTAATGGATACAGAACAAAGACTTTTTTAAACATCTCACTCTTAAACACTTCAAAACAGCAAGTGTGAACGCCGTATTACAATGGCGTCTACAGAATTCAATAGATAAAACAAAAAAGAAAAAACAACCCTGTTCGTTCGTTTTTTTTTTTATTATAACGAGTGAACGAGTGAGTTGGTAGCAATGGCGTTTGTCTATATTAAAACGATTTTTGTTTTTTTTTAGAATATTGTTTTGGTATCATCAGATAACTAGAGAATGGCTAATATGGCATTCACACTAGCGACCTTAAACAAGATGTTTAACAAAACACCAGTAGCAGAATAAAAACGTAATGGACACAGAACAAAGACTTTTTTAAACATCTCACTCTTGAACACTTCAAAACAGCAAGTGTGAACGCCGTATAATGGGTGCATAACATGAATAAACGAAGTGTGTGTGAAAATCTTCAAATATTGCAGCTAAAAAGCCGGAAATAAAAAAAAAATATTAGTGGTATTCAGAGTCTTACTTGCCAGCCCTGGCAATGGTGGTAAAAGAGCACTTTTTAAAATTACTTTTCAAAATACATGTATTTTTTGAAAGAAGTACTCTTTTGCTTCATTGCCAGGGCTGGCAACAAGACTCTGAATACCTCTATTGTGATTTATACTTAATAAAAGAATATTTACAAATAACAACAAGCTTTTTTTTAATAAAAAAATTTCTTATATTAACAAAAATATGAGTTGAATTTACATAAAATACGAGTTGATTAACAAAAAAACGAGTTGATCAACTTTTACAAAAACTGACAACAATTTTTATTGAAATCAACATAAATATTTGTAGGGTCAAAATCAACAATGATTTCTGTTGAATTTACAACGATTTTCTTTGGGAATACAATGATTTTTGGTTGAGTGTACCGTTTACATATGCTTTTTTGACATTTAGCGGGATTTTGTTTGTACTAACTCTGTTTTTTTTTTTTTATTTGTGTACAGGGTTGTTAGTGGGAAAATTACCCAATTTTACACACAAAAAAAAATAAAAAAATTGTGCCAGTTTTTGGTTTAATTACAACCTACACTCAACCAAAAATCATTGTATTCCCAAAGAAAATCGTTGTAAATTCAACAGAAATCATTGTTGATTTTGACCCTACAAATATTTATAGCCCTGTTTTCGCATAACCGTATACATGTTAACATTAACCGATTAACCGAAAACGCATCCACGTTTAACAAAATTTACTTGGCATCACTTCTGTGAAAAAGGTTTGTGTATTTGCTATTAACAAAGAAAAAGGTTTTCGTCTTTGATATTTCAATAAAAATATGAACTTGGCATCACTTTTTATCGACGCTTCATTTTAACGCCGATAATTATACAAGTTAAAAATAAGCGTGGATAATTTTAAATTTGTATGGGTAAGCGTATATATGGTTATGCGAAAACAGGGCTTATGTTGATTTCAATAAAAATTATTGTCAGTTTTTGTAAAAGTTGATCAACTCGTTTTTTGTAAATCAACTCTTATTTTATGTAAATTCAACTCATATTTTTGTTAATATAAGAAATTTTATTAATAAAAATAAATTGTTGTTATTTGTAAATATTCTTTTATTAAGCATAAATCACAATATTTTTGTATTATCTTCGGCTTTTTAAGCTGCAATATTTGAAGATGTTCACAAAGATTTTCACACACACTTCGTTTATTCATGTTATGCACTCATTAGCCATTCTCCAGTTTTCTGATGATACCAAACAAAATCCTTAAAAAAAAACAAAAAGTTTTAATATAGTATGAATACATAAAGTAATCAATGTATTTTATTACTTACCAAATATTTACAGATCAGGTTCTATTTTTATTTATTTTTCTTATATTAAATAATTTTATAAGAAACAAACACATTAAATAATTTTATAAGAGACATTTCACATTGCTACCAACTCACTCGTTCACTCGTTATAATAAAAAAAAAACGAACGAACAGGGATGTTTTTTCTTTTTTGTTTTATCTATTGAATTCTGTAGACGCGAGTGTAATAGTTGAATCAACTATACTGATTATTCAACGTTATCAACATTAATTTTTGTTGAATACGGCATTATTCTGTAAAACTTGATCTACAATGGGTTTACTAATTTTTCTACTAAGATATTTCTATGAGTGTATAAAGTGGTTTTGGATAACTTACCAAAGTTTTTGCTCTAAAAAATTTAGGTAAATTATCCAAAACCACTTTATTTTTATTTTTTGCTCTAAAAAACTTAGGTTAATTATCCAAAACCACTTTATAGGTTGTATTATCCCCAAAACGTACACAATTTTGTTAATTTTTTTTTGTGTGTACACTAAGAAAAAAAAATTCTCAAATCAAGCACAAACAATCTCATATTGAAAATAAAACAGTGACAAAAGTCAACAAACTTTGTTTTTTCTCAATTTGAAAATGTTTATAGACACTTTTAATATGACTTGAGTAACAAACAACATTTTAAAAATGAAAAGAAAGAACTGTGATTTGAATGTGTTTCATGTTAAAATCAATGTTGCTCATAATCAAATTAAAATGATAGTCCTGTTTAATTTAAAATTGACCATTATAAGCATATAATTTTCTTTATACTTATCTCCTAAAATTTTCTTTTAAAATAAAACAATTAAAATTTCGTTTAACATATGCATACTTTTTATTTTACTTCAGAATAATTAAAAAGATACATTTGTGTTATATATAGAAACATATAATAGTTATGTCGTCGCTGCTTCGAAGAAAACACCACCCTTTCATGTATTTTTAAAGGTGCCCACAAATTCGCTTAATTTTGTCTTATCGTGGTGCTTTAATATAAAACATAATACATATTTTACAAATATTTAAATAATATTGCAATGACCTATTTAAGTTGACTTAAAAAAATCACCCAAAAGTTCACAGTTTAGCTTTTCTCTAAGTTTCTTTAAACAAATTTTAAATACACACTGGTGTTTTCGTAAAAGCAGCGACGGTATTAAAAAAAGAAACCAAATAATGTAAAGCGCATATTCCAGGAGGTAATTTTAGGAGGTTAATGATCCCCTCCTGGACTCCATATAAATTTCCACTTTTTCAAAAACTATTATTTTCATTTTCTCGGTTTTAAACTTTATCTTAACACTTAACTTTTTACTAAAATTTTTTAATTACTACTACTTTTTACTCAAATTTTTTGATTGTTATTATTTAAAAACTTATTTATTATCTTTTTATATTGAAAATTGTTTGTATAAATGGCACACCTTGGATTATTTTTAAAGCGTCATTGGTAAAATTGTTTAAAACTCATTTTTAAAATGTTTATAATCAAAATGATGATTTTCAATATGGCGGTACCATGAAATGAAAATGAGTTCTTATATACTTAGTTCAAAAAAGAAAAATTTTAAAATTGAGACCGAAACATAATAAATTTTAAAAAGTTCAACTTTGTTATTAAAATTTTTTTAAAAAATTTGGGAATTTTAAAAATGAGTATGAAAATGTTTGATTTGACTACGATTTTTTCCCTCAGTGTATAAATATTTCTAAAAACAATGATTTTTCTTTGCCGGAGCCAGGTAGGCGGGGGCAGAGTCATAGAGTAGTCCAACAAATGGCGTTTGAAAAAGTAGTAAACAAAAACCATATGGTATTGTTTACGAAATTTTATCACAAACCGAAATTCGAGCGAGATGAAAGATACCAGTTTTACAGTGAGAATGCAGATTTTTTTTGTCTCTCTTTGCCATAGAAAAAAATAGAAGTGAAACAGAGTCGTATTTCGCTTGAATAAGTATTAGTGACAGCACATTATGTAACTTTTGACGTTTAATAACAACAATGCAACATAAAGGAAAACAACAACAAAGCAAACAACAAAAGAGAAAAAAAGTTTTTAAACTATCAATAGTGCGTATTATCTTTAAAAAAATCGTTGAATAAAGCAAAATAAATAATAAATTTTATTAAATGAAAGACAAATTCCATTTGTTATAAACAAAGAATCTAATTTGATATTAAATACGTGTGAGATGAGGAAGAACAAGCATTTTGCCACCATATTGGAAAATACATCAAATACAACACTGCGTACCTTCTAATCTTTTCTATGCTCTTTGCTTTGCGTTTGAACTTTAGTTTGGCATTGCCAGAATTTTCCAATTATCTTTGGTGATGCCAGATCTACAAAACGGTCGATGGATTACTATCACCAAATTCGCATTCATTTTTTTAAACATGTTTAAACACTTAAACATGTTTAAATTTAAACTTGTTAAGGTACATAAACATGTTTAAGTGCTTAAACATGTTTAAAAAAATGAATGCGAATTTGGTATATGTCACTATGGGCGGGGGTGCATCATTAACTGCCGCTAGTGTATCAATCCACTAGGGGGCGCATGTCTTTGGCTAGTGGGACAATTTGAACCATTTCGATGGACACTCAGCCGGACAAAGTTAATGAGAGATGTTGCTTTTAGGAGAATGTAGGGTTATTTCAAATGAAATTTCTCAATCTGAAGTCAATGGAGATTACATCTAACCGGAAAAATTTTTTTAGTCCTCGATAGGAGCCGGCGTGAGATGAATCGTGCCAGATTTGGATGGGAAATTGGAGAGTGATAGGTGTGTTTCAATATTATGGGATTGAAACCTTGGGGGTGGTAGGCGGGAGTGCATCATTAACTGCCGCTAGTGTATCAATCCAATAGGGGGCGCATGTCTTTGGCTAGTGGGACAATTTGAACCATTTCGATGGACACTCAGCCGGACAAAGTCAATGAGAGATGTTGCTTTTAGGAGAATGTAGGGCTAGAGTCAGATAGGGGATTAGAATACGAACGAACAGTAAATTAGGAAGGGAAATAGGGTACTTTGGGAAGAGAGGTGATTTTCGGATCAGTCTTATGGCTGACCATACATCATCCTTTGCTCCACATATTTAAAGGTTTACCATTATTGATGGGTGTATTTCTATAGGAAAAACGTCTCAGAATCTGAGACTTTTTCTATAGGAAAAATGTCTCAGAATCTGTCATTTTTTTCTATAGGAAAAATGTCTCAGAATCTGAGACTTTTCTATAGGACAAATGTCTCAGAATCTGAGACTTTTTCTATAGGACAAATGTCTCAGAATCTGAGACTTTTTCTATAGGAAAAGTGTCTAAGAATCTGAGACATTTTCTATAGAAAAAATGTCTCAGAATATGAGACTTTTTCTATAGGAAAAATGTCTCAGAATCTGAGACTTTTTCTATAGGAAAAAAGTCTCAGAATCTAAGACTTTTTCTATAGGAAGAATGTCTTAGAATCTGAGACTTTTTCTATAGGAAAAATGTCTCGGAATCTGAGAATTTTTATAGGAAAAATGTCTCAGAATCTGACATTTTTTCTATAGGAAAAATATCTCAGAATCTGAGATTTTTTCTATAGGAAAAATATCTCAGAATCGGACACTTTTTCTATAGGAAAAATGTCTCAGAATCTGATACTTTTTCTATAGGAAAAATGTCTCAGAATCTCAGACTTTTGCTTTAGGAAAAATGCCTCAGAATCTGAGCCTTTTTTATAGGAAAAATGTCTCAGAATATGAGACTTTTTCTCTAGGAAAATGTCTCAGAATCTGCGATTTTTTCTATAGGAAAAATGTCTCAGAATCTGAGACTTTTTTGTCATGTGCGCTCGATTGAGGGTTAAATTATTATTTGAATTTAACGGAAAATGGAAGAAGAAGACTTAGAGTAACCGTACAAAAGTGCGTATGAAAATGAAAATATAGACAACCTTGAAAAGGGAAATTTTTTTTTTTTTTTTTTTTTCAAGGCTTTATTTTTAATTATTGAATCTGCCTAAGTTTGGCCTAACAATAAGTATAAAAATCTTAAATAACTATCTTAAAACACTAGTTACTCCCATGGGAGTCATTTGGTAAGATGGGCCTCTTGACTACAAGGGCGGCAGATCTGCTCTTCGCAGTCTGGAATGCGACTGGCTTCGGGTAAGAGCCCTTGCCAAAGGGTTAGGGTGATTCTGCAGTTTTACGTTGTATTGTGTTTTCAGTTTAATAAACTCATCCTTTATGTACGGTATATTTAAATCCCTGTGAATACTCTCATTTCGAATGTACCATGGAGCTCCCGTTATCGTTCTAAGGATTTTTGATTGTGCCCTCTGTATAAGCTCAATATTTGACATGCTGGCCGTGCCCCATAGTTGAAGGCCATAGGTCCATATTGGTTTAATTATACATTTATACAGGATGACTTTACAGTCGAGGCTAAGTTTGGAGTAATGGTTTAATAACCAATGCAAATTGAGTGATTTCAGCTTCATTTGAAGCCTCTTGGCTTCTATATGCCTCCGCCATGTGAGGCGCCTGTCCAAGTGGATACCAAGGTATGTAACATTTTCAGATTGTGGGATTTGTAAACCGTTTAGGGTAATGGGAGGACAAGTACCCCTATTGAGCGTAAATGTGACGTGTTTACTTTTGAGCTCATTGACTTTAATTCTCCAATTGTTAAGCCAAGCCTCCACTAATCTGAGATGGTTATTAAGTTTTACTGAAGCAAGGATTGCGTTTGAATGTGAACAAATAATTGCCGTATCATCCGCAAATGTTGATGTTAGCAAGTGTTCATCTGTAGGTAAGTCTGAAGTAAATATCAGATATAGAATTGGACCCAAGACGCTTCCCTGTGGGACGCCTGCTTTCATTATATAATCAGTAGTAGTAGATTCCTTATATTTTACTCTGAAATAGCGGTTACTGAGATAAGAATCGAAGAGCTTATGAGTACTGGGTGGTAGATGACTTTTAATTTTACACATTAGACCCTCGTGCCACACTTTGTCAAAAGCCTGCGCAACGTCGAGAAAAATCGCGCTACAGTATTTCCTTTGTTCAAAAGATTTTCTTATTTCGCTAGTTATCCGATTAACCTGCTCAATTGTTCCGTGCTTTTCCCGGAACCCGAATTGGTGGGTGGGTATTGTAGCCCTATCCTCTAAAAATGGCAAAATCTTTGGCAGAAGTACTTTCTCAAATAGCTTAGAAAGGCACGGTAATAGACTGATAGGTCTGTATGATGATGTCAAAGTTAGATCTTTTCCTGGCTTGGATATCATTTTAATTTGTGAAATTTTCCAATTGTTTGGGTAATAACCCTTTTTTAAGATCGCATTGAAGAGTCTCGTAAGTATTATTATTGCCACAAATGGTAGGTTTCTGATCATCTTGGGAGATACTAAATCGAATCCCGGGGATTTTTTAGGATTTAGTTTATCCTGAATAATGGACTGAACTTCTTGAACATTAAATGTAAATGTACTTAAGTCATGATCAACATGTATAGGCGGTTCTGGAAGTGTAAAATTGTTTGTTGCCTGGTTAGGCTTAAATACAGAACATAAATGATCTGCGAATGCGTATGCCTTTTCCTTATCACTTCGGGCCCATTCTCCACTTTGTTTCCTTAGTGGTTGCTCGCCCTCTACCGGTGGCTTAAAACCTTTTGCGGCCTTCCACAACGAAAAGTTTGTGGAGTTAGAGTTCGAAAGACTTTCCACATAATTCTCTGTAATACGATCCTCCTCCAAACGGAGGGATTTTCTTAGATTTTTTGTTGCTTCAGACAGCCTCTGCTTTGCAGCAGGAGATCTACTGATTTGCCATTCTCTTCTAAATCTTCGCTTCAGGACAAGAAGCTTCTCTATTTCAGAGTTTGAAACATTAGTCGAACGATCGAATGAAATTTTACGTTTAGTCACTGAGTGATCAACTGCCGACGTCATAATTGACGTTAGGTCCTGGACGCAGTTGTCTATGTCCCCCTCACATTCCAAGATAGGATTTACTTGGATGTGGCTACTAACAAATTTCTTATATTTAAGCCAATTTGTCTCCAATTTGTAATTCCCCTTCTGAACATTGGGCTTATAGTAATAAGATAAAATTACAGGGGAGTGATCTGAAGAGAGGTCAAGAGAGGTTTCAACAGAAATTCTACTTCTGTCTATGTTCTTTATTATTCCAAGGTCTATAAGATCTGGAATTTTTCCAGGATCCGATGACCAGTAGGTTGGTTGACCAGGTGAAATAAAATCCAATCCGTTACTCCGATCAACTATTGAGTAGTAAAGCTGTCTCCCCCTTGGGGTTACAAGACGTGAACCCCAGTGGGTATGTTTCGCGTTATAATCACCACAAGCCAGGAAGCGGTTACCAAGTGTTTTGAAAAACTCTTCGAAGTCATTTTTCTTAATCGAAAATCGTGGAGGGCAGTAAACTGAAGTTACTGTGAAGCCACCATTTGAGCAATCTACATAAATTGAAGTTGCCTGAAGATGTTGTTTGGAATAGTCTTCTAAAGCATAATGCTTTATTCTACTCCTTATCAGAATTCCAGTACCTCCGTGAGCTTTACCATCAGGGTGATTTGTCTTGTGGAATGTGTATCCGGGAATTGTAAAATTATATCTATTTGTAAGATGTGTTTCCGACAACAGTAACACATCGATGTTTCTACTTAACAAAAAATTTGTTATCTCAGCCTTATGCTGGTATACGCCGTTAGCATTCCAAAAACATATTTTAAGGAAACTCATTTTTTCGAAAGAAGAGCTTGCAAAATATTGTTCTGTGTTTTAAGTTCCTGCATAGTGCTTTGCACTGAAGACATAAAACCGTTCATTGTATTTTGCATGGATGACATGAAGGTAGTCATTGTTTGCATAAGGGTGTAAAACATTGTCTCTAACCCTCCCATTTTTGGGGAACAACTGGGCTGCTGTGAACCCGATATTAATGTACTTGCGTACGAAGAACCAGGTGCGGTTTGTGCTGACTGTACCATAGGTGGTACTGGATCAAGTATGGATGAGCTACCTGAGGTAGGAATCGATTGTGTTGGCACTGACGAATTTGATCCATTTGCCGCCTGGTTTACATAGGTTGGAACAAAATTTACTAATTGGCCTCTAGACTGTTGCTGTTTGCGTTTGAGTCTAGTTCTAAGCTCTTTGTAAACAGGGCATCCCCGATACTTAGACGAATGGTCACCACGGCAGTTACCGCAAAATTTGTCCCCATCACCCCTTTGGATAATGGGACAATCGGTTGAAGAATGTAGTTCGCCACATCTGGGGCATACTGTGCTCAAGGTGCAATAGGACCTGGTGTGACCAAATTCTTGGCAATTGGAGCATTGAACTGGGCCATTGCGCTTATGCGGCTCTTCTACTGATATCCTATAGTGAAGAAGGTATCGCTCCGAGTAAATCGGATGAGTTTCATTTCTCTTGAATTTCCTATTTTCAGGCTCCAACTCAACTCTAAACATTGGTTGGGGGATCTTGTTTCTATTGAATATATTTACTACTACTCTCACCTTATAGCCCTTTTCGTTAAGGGCCTCCTTGATTTCGCTAGGATCTACACTGGATTCTATTCCCTTGATAACTACTGTTAGCCCTTTGCTACTCTTTAATTGGTATGTATAATAGCTTTTCTTTTCATTTACCAGGAACTTGATAATTTCCCTATAGTTACTTTCAGTGTAGACCTGTATTTTCGTTTCATTTATATTGCCTTTTCTTATTGGCACAACATGAAAAGTATCCTTACCAATAAGATTGACAATGGAGGACACGAATTCGTTAGTACTACGCTCACGAATATATATTGGCGGAGGTCTATAATTAACCTCTTTAGGTGGATTTTGGGAATCCGTGTCTGGTTCGCTTAAAACCGAAAACCGATTATTTTCCAAGGGATTGGTGGTTGGATTATTATTATTATTAATAACTTTTTGCTTTTTGGGATTTCTACTACTTCCTCCTTGAGGACTTAAAATTCTTTTGAATTTAATGTAGCGATCCATACCAGTCTGCACTACCGGTCGCTTTATAATACTTCCACTATTCTTACATTCAGGAGTACTTACATGTATTTGTAAACAACTGATATTTCTTTCTCTGTTGTTTTCACTCAGAGGGAAGAGAGTACTCACATTATCACTCAAATTTGCATTATTTGTATTGTTGTTGTTGCTGGTTCGCACTTTATTTTCACTCTGTTTGTTTTTTACACTCTGGTAATTTTTTTCACTTGTGAGAGCATTATTATTTATTCCCGCGTTATTATCCCTTATTGGTGTTTCTACTTGTTTTGGCGAGTGATCTACACCCATTGTTGTTGTTTATTTTTTTTTTCTCTTTATGCAGTTTTTTTTTTGTTATACATTAGGATAAAAAAAAAAAAAAATTATTATTTTTCCCTTATGTTAGAGGATCGTTTTTTTATTAATATTTGTTTTTTGCACTTTATATTATAAAAAAAAAATTATTTATATATTAAAGCACTGAAAATACATTTATTTGCAATAAATGTTGTTTATTAGCGTCTTTTTCGCATTAATTTTTATTTGGTTATTGCAATTTTTTTTTTTTTTGTTTTTTATGTTTTCGGCACAAAAAGTAACACGTCCGTCTCTCTTGAGAGTTGAATACGAAAGGGAAATTTGGGTTAGCAAGATGTCTGCTCAGGGGGGATGTTTTAAAGAAAAAGAAGAGTATCCTTCCTTTCTAATTTTGGATTCTGGTGAAGCAAGTGGTTCCTGATTTTGTGAAGGAAGATAGAAAACCAACAAAAACAACAAATTTTAACCATTTTATTGAATCATCACAAACGTTTTTTTTATAATACAAAGTTTAGTGATAGCCAAAAGTTAAGGCTTATAATTTTTAATACAAATAACATCACATTCATCAAATCAACACATCCAAGCTTGTCACCATCGCCACCTCTGCTTCACCCATCGTTGGAGTAGCCGTTTGTGTACCACCAAGCCTGGGGTACTAAGGTCAGCCACTTGGTTTTTTGTACTGATTTGTACGTTTTATACCCGGACAATAGACGAACTCGACCAAAAGTATTGCTCTGTAAAGAGAAAAAAACAGGTTAAAAAAATATTAGGTAAAACATTTTTGCGGCATTTTTATATTTTTATTGAAACCAGTCCCTTTTATATTATTGTTTGAAAAGGTGCGCGTCGTTAGGGTTGAGCTCAGGCCTAAGAATCCGTTTGCGTAATAGGGATAGATTGCCCAGTCAATAGCTGATTGTGTTTTTCCTACAGTGAAAATAAAATAAAAATTAAAGTTTAACCTAGAAAACAAAAATATGAATAAATAAAACAAAACCAATACTTTGAAAAAATATACAGAAAAACTAAAGACTACGTACACCCAAAAAAATAACTAGTGTTAAACAGTCTAATGTGACTTAGGTAAATTTTTTTTATATTGAGTTCAAGAAATTGCTCAAGTTTTAACTAAATTGTATATGACATTTATTTTGTAAAATAGCATTGTTTACAATATCAAATTTAACATACACAAACTTGAATCTTTTACCTAAGTTTTTTTTATAAATATAAATAAATTTAATTCGATAAAGTCGACATATTAATGCCACATTGTAAACAACACATTGACAACAAATTGTCTTTAATTTTTTATAAAATATATGTATGAGGAACTAATTTATTTAATTAATTAAAAAGGTAAGCAAAAATAATGTGTTTTTATGTATATTTGATAAACGTATATTAACCAAAATATTAACTTTCAGTTGCAGACGGTGCACAGTGGTCAATTTCGCGAGATAGCGGTCAAAACTCTATAACTTTTGACCGGATTGGTATTTTTTTACGCAATTTGTTTTGTTCAATAGGAGGGACTTTAAGCTTCAATTTGCGTGTTCAAACGTAAAAATCGACTGATAGGAACGTAAGTAATGTGGAGTTAAAAATGCATTTTAATTTTTTGTTGAGTTTCCATGTAAAAGTTGAATATTTTGACATTTTAAATAGGTATTTTTTTTATAATTTCTTATTTTCTTCAATCGTATTTTACAACCAATACTTATTTATTATTCCTAAACTTAATTTTGGTCAGAAAATGCCAACATTTGGCCACTGACATTTATTTAGTCACAATATTCACAGGTCCTTTGTCCTTTTGATAGGTCCTAGGATAGGTGCTTTTGATAGGTCCAGGGATATGTCCTTTTGATAGGTCCTAGGATAGGTCCTTTTGATAGGTCCTTTTGATAGGTCCAAGGATAGGTAATTTTGATAGGTCCTAGGATAAGTCCTTTTGATTGGTCCAAGGATAGGTCCTTTTCATAAGTCCAAGGATAGGTCCTTTTGATAGGTCCTAGGATAGGTCCTTTTGATAGGTCCTTCTGATAGGTTCTTTTGATAGGACCAAGGATAGGTCCATCTGATAGGTTCAGGATAGGTCCTTTTGATATGTAAAAGGATAGGTCCTTTTGATAGGTCCTAGGATAGGTCCTTTTGATATGTAAAAGGATAGGTCCTTTTAATAGGTCCAAGGATAAGTCTTTTTGAAAGGTCCAAGGATAGGTCCTTTTGATAGGTTCAAGGATAGGTCCTTTTGACTGGTCCTAGGATAGGTCATTTTGATAGGTCCAAGGATAGGTCCTTTTGATGGGTCCTAGTATAGGTCCTTTTAATAGGTCCAAGGATAGGTCCTTTTGATAGGTCCAAGGATAGGTCCAAGGATTGGTCCTTTTAAAATGTAAAAGGATAGGCCCTTTTGATAGATCAAAGGATAGGTCCTTTTAATATGTAAAAGGATAGGTCCTTTTGATAGGTACAAGGATAGGTCCTTTTGATAGGTACAAGGATAGGTCTTTTTGACTGGTACTAGGATAGGTCCTTTTGATAGGTCCAAGGATAGGTCCTTTTGATAGGTCATAGGATAGATCCTTTTGATAAGTCCAAGCATAGGTCCTTTTGATAGATCCAAGGATAGGTCCTTTTGATAGGTCCTAGGATAGGTCCTTTTGATAGGTCCTTTTGATAGGTCCAAGGATATGTCCTTTTGATAGGTTCAAGGATAGGTCCATTTGATAGGTCCAAGGATAGGACCTTTTGATAGGTCCAAGGATAGGTCCTTTTGGTAGGTCCAAGGATAGGTCCTGTTAATAGATCAAAGGATAGGTCCTTTTGATAGATCAAAGGATAGGTCCTTTTGATAGGTCCAAGGATAGGTCCTTTTGATATGCAAAAGGATAGATCCTTTTGATAGATCAAAGGATAGGTCCTTTTGATAGGTCCAAGGATAGGTCCTTTTTATAGGTCCAAGGATAGGTCCTTTTGATATGTAAAAGGATAGGTCCTTTTGGTAGGTCCAAGGATATGTCCTTTTGATAGGTCCTAGGATAGGTCCTTTTGATAGGTGAAAGGAAAGGTCCATTTGATATGTAAAAGGATATGTCCTTTAAATAGATCAAGGTCCTAGGATAGGTCCTTTTGATAGGTCCAAGGATAGGTCCTTTTGATAGATCAAAGGATAGGTCCTTTTGATAGGTCCAAGGATAGGTCCTTTTGATTGGTCCAAGGATAGGTCCTTTTCATAAGTCCAAGGATAGGTCCTTCTGATAGGTCCTTTTGATAGGACCAAGGATAGATCCTTTTGATAGGTTCAAGGATAGGTCCTTTTGATATGTAAAAGGATAGGTCCTTTTGATAGGTCCAAGAATAGGTCTTTTTGGTAGGTCTAAGGATCCACAGGTTATTTCCATTGGTTTTAAATTTATTTGCAATTATCAGGTATTTAAGTTATGTAATATTAGATGGCAATAAAATCATTTTTTACCTTTTCCAAATGAATTGCCAGATACCACATAATTTGAGAGTTCTATTGTCATTTTTGTCAAAATTTTGATACACCCTTCTATGTGGACTAGGTCCAAATATGGGCCAACTTCTCCTAATTTCAACAGAATTATTTTTTGGGTCATTAAGAACTCTTGTACAAAATTTCATCAAAATATATGCATAATAGCCACTTTCACATAAAAATAACTTCTCAAAAAATATGACGTGCATTTGTACCGAATATCTTACCTTGGGTCAGAAAAATTGCTGTAGCTCAAAAAGTGCAGCCCCGATGCATGGACATGTATATATAGGAATGTAGGGGAGAGTTAGGACTACAAAATAGTAAATTTGTGTTTTGACTCAGCTTGACTCACAGGAGTTGTGCTCTATGAAGTAGGAAATTTCCGAGAAATTTGACCTTTTTTAAAAAAAATATTTAAATTGTTCTGAAAACAGTAGAGCTTCAATTTTTTTACCAGTAATAGGAAATAAGTTAAGTTACAACACAAAATTTATTTCGTCCAAAAATTTTGAACAACAAAAAAGTTATGATCATTTAAACTTTAAACATTAACTAAAAATATCATAAATTTACTAAATTCTGAAAAATCCCATTTTGGACCACCCTGTTCTCAGTGAAATAATTGAAATAGAGTTCTAATTTTTTGGCTCCCGAGGTTTACTACTGTCTACTTTCATATGAGTCTAATAACTTTAAAATCGGAGAACAAAAACCAAAAGGAGTTTTGGCCGCAATCTCAAAATATTGACCACAGTGCGGTGGTGGTTTATCCAAATATTTGCGGCATCCGCCACGCTTTTAATCGGAACTTGTAAACATACATTGGAATCTCCACCCAAGGCAGTTTAAATTAAAACAATTGGTCTCCGGTTCGCAGTGTTGGTTCAATTGTAGACACCAAAGCAGATCCAGAAAATGACTTGAGGTTTTTGATTGCAGATTCCGGTTAGTGATAATTCAGCATCTATAGAAAAAATTCTTTAGAAAAATAGTCTAACAATATGGTACTTTCTATAGAACAATTGTCTCAGAATCTGAAAATTGTTCTAAAGAAAAATTGTCTTAGAATCTAAGATTTTTTCTATAGAAAAATTGTATCAGAACCTGAGACTTTTTCGGTAGAAAAATTGTCACAGAATCTAAAATTTGTTCTGTTGAAAAATTGTGTCAGAATCTGAGATTTTTTTCTATAGAAAAATTGTTTAAGAATTTACGACTTTTTTTATAGAAAAATTGTCTCAAAATGCAAGACTTTTTCTATAGAACAAATTTCTCAGAAATAGAGAATTTTTCTAAAGAAAAAATTCTTAGAATTACAGAATTTTTCTATATAACAAATAACAAAGAATCTGACAATATTTCTAAAAATATCTTAGGATTTGAAATTTTTTCTATAGAAAAAAAGTCTCAAAAACTTAAAAATTTTCGATAGAAAAAATGGACGGAGTCTGGGCATTTTTTTATAAAAATGTTTCTTAAAACATTTAAAAATTTCTCAAAAGCATTTGTTCTATAGAAAATTTCTCAGACAATTTTTCTATAGAAAATTTCCTAGAAAAAAATTTCTCAAAGAAAATTTGTATATAGAAAATTTCACAAAGGCACTTTTTCTATAGAAAATAACTAAAGACAATTTTTTTATAAAAAAATTCTTATTGTCAATTTCTCTATACAAAATTTCTGAAAGATTGTTTTGTATAGTAAATTTCTGAAAGACAATTTTTCTTTAGAAAATTTTTTGAAAGACAATTTTTGTATAAAAAAATTTGCAAGCAATACTTCCATAGAAAATATCTCTAAAAACAATTTTTGTATAAAAATTTCTCAAAGACAATTTTTCTATAAAAAATTTCTGAAAGACAATTCTTCTATAGAAAATTTCTTAAAGACAAGTTTTCTATAATAATTTTTTTAAATACAATTTTTTTTATAAAAAATTTCTCATACAATTTTTCTATAGAAAATATGTATTAAGACAATTTTTCGTTAAAAATTTCTCAAAGTCAATTTTTCCATAGAAAATTTCTTAAAGACAATTTTTCTCTAGAAATGTCAGAAAGACAATTTTTCTACAGAAAATTTCTGAAAGATAATTTTTCTATAGATACTTTCTAAAAAAACAAAAAAATATCTAAAGAAAAGTTGTTTTTGCGAAATTTTTTACAGAATAATTTTCTATAGAAAAACTTTTCTATAGAAAAATTATCTTTAAGAAATTTTCTTTACAAAAATTGTCTTTGAAAAAGTTTCTATGAAAAATTGTCTTTCAAAAATTTTCTATAGAAAAAAATGTCTTTAAGACATTTTCTATAGAAAAATTGTATTTGAAAATTTTTCTATTTAAAAATTGTCTTTGAGAAAGTTTTTATAGAAAAATTGTCTTTAAGAAATTTTCTATAGAAAAATTGTCTTTTAGAAATTTTCTATAGAAAAATTGACTTTCAGAAATGTTCTATAGAAAAATTGTCCTTGAGAAATTTTCTATAAACAAATTGTCTTTGAGAAATATTTTATGAAAATTTTTTCAGAAATTTTCTACGGAAAAATTTTCTTTTAGAAATTTTCTCTGAAAACCTGTCTTTCAGAAATTTTCTATAGAAAAATTTTCTTTCAGAAGTTTTCTGTAAAAAAATTGTCTCTCAGAATTTTTTTTTTTTTTAGAAATTTTCTATAGAAAACCTGTCTTTTAAAAATTTTATGTAGAAAAACTATTTTTCAGAAATTTTCTGCAGAAAAATTGTCTCTCAGCAATTTTCTATAAAAAATTGTCTTTGAGAAATTTTTTATCGAAAAATTGTCTTTGAGAAAGTTATCTTTAAAAAATTTTATATTGAAGAATTGTCTTTGAGAAATTTTCTGTAGAAAAGTTGCCCTTGGGAATTGTCTTTGAGAATTTTTCTATGGAAAATTATTTTTCATAAATATTCTCTAGAAAAATTTCTCTCAGAAATTTTCTATAGAAATATTGTCTAAAAAATTTTCTATGGAATAATTGTCTTTGAGAATTTTTCTATGAAAATTGCCTTTCAGAAGTATTCTATAGAAAAATTGTGTTTGAGAAAGTTTCCATAGAAAGATTGTCTTTCAGAAATTTTCTACAGAAAACGTGTTTTTCAGAAATTTTATATAGAAAAACTGTCTTTGAAAAAGTTTCTGTAGAAAAATTGTCTTTGAGAAATATTCTATAGAAAAATTGTCTTTGAGAAATATTCTATAGAAAAATTGTCTTTCAGAAACTTTCTATAAAAAATTTTCTATAGAAAAATTGTTGTTCAAAAATTTTCTATAGAAAAATTAACTTTCAAAAAATTTTTTTCAGAAATTTTCTGTAGAAAAATTATTTCTCAGAAATTTTCTATAAAAAAGTTGTCTTTGAAAAATTTTCTATTGAAAAATTGTCTATTAGAAATTTTCTATAGAAGAATTGTCTTTGAGAAATTTTTTAAAAAAATTGTCTGTTAAAAATTTTCTATAGTAAATCTGTCTTATAGAATATTTTTATAGAAAAATAGTCTTTCAGAAATTTTCTATAGAAGAATTGTCTTTCAGAAAGTTTCTATAGAAAAATTGTCTATCAGAAATTTTCTAAAGAAGAATTGCCTTTTTTTTCTATACAAAAATTGTCTTTAAGAAAGTTTCTATAGAAAAATTTACTTGTCACTGATCATGCTAAGTATGTATTTTAAGCTTGTTAGTATTTATATATTATTATAAAATTGTCCTTTATATTAAAAAAAATATTAAAAATAAATGTAATTAAAATTTATAATATTGAGCATTTTGTATGGAAGGGGATATATAAAACTATTAAATCAACCTAAAAAAAATACGTTATTTGACCAATCAAACTGTACCATTTATTTAAATATAGTGGCTAAATAAACAAAATTAAATTTGAAATAATGCTCAAATGCATTTTGTAAGTTTACCCAAGTTGATTCGGGTAATATGCAAAGAAACTTTTCAAGTTGGATTCCTGCGAAAAATCTTAGGTAAATTATACCCTAAAATTAAATAATTTCACAATTGTTTTTTTTTTGGGTGTACAGAAAACGGACGGACAAACCATTGTGGTGTAAAGAAAAGCCGCTCGACATCATCAAGGCCAAATACATACGAATCCTGAGAGAAGAAAGAAATTTTGGCAAAGCCTAAGCCAAGGAATCATTTTATATCTTTTTGAGTTTTTTTTGATACAAATTTTATATATATGAATACAAAACGGCAAACATAGCAAACAAAATGTCGGCATAACCATAAATTTTTATACTTCTTTTTTTTATACTGCATTTTTATATTTCAATTTCCATATTTTAAATCTAAAAATAAAATTTGATATAATTCATTTTGAGTTCATATAAAGTAAAATGGCGGATACTAAAATTGTAAATTAATGAATTCCAATAAAATTTTGAATGTTTATAATGAAATACAACATAAAATTTATAGTGTTTTGCATTAGAATGTGTCAGTAAAAAGATAAGTATGTGGTAGTAAGGTAACAAAGGTTTGTGGACTCGACTCTGGGACAGCCATAAAAGGGTGGTAACCAGCTGTCATGGTGAGGTCCATTGGATCTTAGTGGGAGGGTCACCATGCTGACAGATCAACCGTCAGCTTCCATATTTATGTGTTTCGAATAAAGGGTGTGTAAGTATATTGGTGTGTTTGTGAAAATTTCCATTGTCCCTTTTCGTGTTTTACTTCGGGTCCCATTCGTATTTTGTTTTGTTAATTTGGTTACTCCACAACTAGAAGCTGGTATGATTTTCATGTCACTGTCGTTGTACCAGATCGTCAACAAGAACCACCCCATCCGGCGAGCTTAGCCGTGCCAAACGCGGGCATACCAGCGGCGTTGACAATCTGGCATCCATTTTGTTAAATTTTACGAACCCGACAGTACATTTTTTATAGGAAAAATGTCTCAGAATCTGAGACTTTTTCTACATAAAAAATGTCTAAGAATCTGAGACTTTTTCTACAGGAAAAATGTCTCAGAATCTGAGACTTTTTCTACAGGAAAAATGTCTCAGAATCTGAGACTTAATATAATAATAATAGTTTTGATCACATGATCAATTATTTTTATTTATTCTTTCTATTTATTTACAACTCATTTTTAATAAATCCCACCTAACCGAGAACTGGTAACAATGACCGTTGTCTCGTTGTAGCGAAAAAAACCAAGGGTTCTGGTGGGAATCGAACCCACGACCCCCAGTCTGAGGCTTTTTCTATAGGAAAAATGTCTTAGAATCTGAAACTTTTTATTACGTTTTTCCTATAGAAAAATATTTTTTGAGATATTTTTCCTATAGAAAAAGTATTTTTTGAGACACATAGAGATTCTTATTCGTTTTTCATATAGAAAAAGTATCAGATTCTGAGACGTTTTTCATATAGAAAAAGTCTCAGATTCTGAGACGTTTTTCATGTAGGAAAAGTCTCAGATTCTGAGACGTTTTTCATATAGAGAAAGTCTCAGAATCTGAGACTTTTTATATAAAAAATGTGAGACTTTTTCTATGTGAAAAACGTCTCAGAATCTGAGAATTTTTCTACATGAAAACGTCTCAATCTGAGACTTTTTCTATATGAAAACGTCTCAGAATCTGGGACTTTTTCTATATGAAAAACGTCTCTATATGTCTCAAAAGACTTTTTCTATAGGAAAAATATCTAAAAAAAAAACTTTTTCTATAGGAAAAATATCTAAAAAAAAACTTTTTCTATAGGAAAAATGTCTCAGAATCAGAAACTTTCTATAGAAAATATGTCTCAGAATCTAAAATTGTTTGTATAGAAAAAATGTCGCAGAATCTGATTTTTTTACAGAAAATATGTCACAGAATATGAGATTTTTTCTTTAATATGTTCGAAAAATTAACTATGCTTTTAGGAAATATTCCTACTTAGTTAACTTTGTAAACTATACAAAATTTAGTAAAGTAAATATTTATACATAAACTTTGGTAATTTATCTATTTTATTTTGTTAATAAGCAAACTTTAAATAATTCCACCCTTAAATAAAAAATTAATTGATTTTATTATAGCGGTTTTCACCAGGCTTTAAAAACTGCGAATAACTATCGTAGTTTGTAGTTTAGTTTATTTCTACTACACGAACATTGCACTAGCTTGAGAAAAACTAACTGCACAATTTATTCTTTGCACACATAAGCGGTTCTCACCCTTGATAGAAAACGAGAAAAGAATCGGAGAATCGAAGAAAACAAGAAAATGTTTGACAGATACAACAACAAAATACATGGCGGCTCGTTTTTCTCATTTTCTTGATTTCTTCTTTTCTACATAGAAAATTTCTTCGACTTTATGCTTGAGTAAGTTGAAGTATAGAAAAAAATAAAAGTTTCTAGACCAACAAAACAGCTGATTAGAGAGGCATTTAATTATTTTGTGAAATTTTCAGACTTTTTATACGAAATTTAAAATGAAACTTAAATGATTAATTATATTTTTACTAAAAATCGCGTTGTTTAGTTTTATTTCGTGGTTTTAATTATGTAAAATAATTTGAGGTTATAGAAAATGTTAGTGTGAGAAAACTTGTTTAAATAGTTGTTCACTCTTTAGTGGAAAAAATCGGTAGAAAATTTTCTTGTAGGAAATTTCCTCAAATGTTTTCTATCAAGGGTGAAAACCACTATAGTGTAGTTTTTGTTTTTGATAAACTAACAGTTATTCCTATTGCTACTGCTCACATAGGCAACAAAAAACAAAACTACACTAGCAGTGGAAGTTAAAAAGTTGAATGTTGTGCTGACCTCCACTAGTAGTTTTTACTTCGTGAAAATAGTGCACAACTTCGTAAAAAATTATAAACTGTTAGTCCTTCGTTTATTGACTACGCAACAGCTAAACATTTAACTACATTGGACTGTTAAATTGAATTAATGTACTTGTTTGACAAAAATAACATGATTTGTATAAGAATAATATATTTTTAAAAACGCAATAACGCAAAAATAAATTAATGGACGTATACTTTTTTATTATTTTTTTTTAGGCAAAAATTAATGAAATAAATTTAAATAATTTATTTATGAGTATTTAATATTATAATTGTATATTTTGTGAAAAATCAAAGCAGAGCTTGAAAAGAATCAATTCTAAAATAAAAACAAAAAAACGTATTCAACGGTTTAAAACAATACAGGTTTTTATTTGTATGAATAAATTACAAAAAATAAAAAAAAATACTTGTAATTGCACTTTTTTATTTCACTTAGAAGACGGGCTTAGTTGTTTTTTTGCACGTTCTTTACAGTATCACAAAAGAAGCCGTACTGAAACTTCGTGTTAATCCTTTCTCTTTTATTTTTACCTTTACATATTTGGTAATCCCGTGATAAAAAAAAGGATTAATTTATGTACAATACTGTTAGATGTAATAACAATCTACCTGAGTTTTTATTAGTTCATTAAAAAAAAATTCCAACAAGGTTGTATCCTTATGCATATATTTGCTTGTCAAAATATTGGGATTTCCCACGAATGATATGAATGAGGATGATGAAAACTATTTCTGTAGTAAATTATGTAAAAAAGAAAACTACCTGCTAGTGATCAGATCATTGGCATACGATGGAAAGGGTTAATATATTTTTAAATCCGTTTTTTAAATATGCATGACAGCTGGACAGACATTGCATATAAGATCATAGAAGGTTTTATAGAATTAGCACAGGTAAAATGAATGCCCTAATGTTCTGAAACGCAACGAGCCGCGTTATAAAAATTTGAATGCAATTTATTGTTATAACTATAAATATTACATAGAAATTTTGACAATGCGGTAAGTAAAAATTCACAGAAGAACAAATTTTGGATAAAAGATGTTTTCGTACCTAATGGTAAGAAACTCGTTCTTAGTGAACAGTAAATAATATTAAACACAAAAATTCATAATTAATACATATTTATAACATTTTTAAATACGAATAACCTACAAATATTCTTTTTCGTGGTATTTGGATACACAATTATAATACTACTATAATTTAATTCATTGAAAATTAATACCTTAAACTTTAATTCAGTACTACAATTTTTGTTAATGAATTCATTATATAGAAGCTCTTTTTTTAATGCCATATTAGTTTTAGATTATTTTTCCCTTTTCAATTTTAAATTAAAATTTAGTTTAATTAATTTTTTTTTTTTAATTAAATTTTGGTTTTAATATAATTTGTTTTACAAAATTTTTTATTTTATTCAAATAATGTATTCAAATTAACAAATTAAATTTAAAGAATTTATTCAGACATGAATTAATTAAATCATTACAATTAATTAAATAATTGAATTAAATTTTCGAAAGTCAGTCTGAAACAATTAAAACAAAAATTAAATTTTTAATTTTAAAAGATTTTCTACTTATATATATTCGATTAGATTTCTACTTATATAATAAAAAAAATTATTTACCTACTCCGAACATATTAATTATTTATAAAATAAAAATTATCAATATAAGGGCTGGTAACTTATCACAATATAATCAATGATTAGGGCTAATCAATGTTTGTAAGCGTCAAATTTATATGAAATTCATCAATGATTAGTACTAATCATTGATTAGCTTTTGATAAGTTACCAGCCCTAAGTTTATTAAAAATATTTTTTTTAAATACGTTCAAAAAGACTAATAATTTCAAAAGAAATTTTAATAAATTTTGTAGACATTGATAAAAATACCAAAACATTTTATTTTCTTTTATATACATATGTATACTGAAAAAATTCTAACAACAACTAAAAACACCACACATTTCTTTTGTATCGTCTGAAGTCATTGTTGTTTTTTTTTTAAAGACCCAACAAAAACTCTCGTTATCTTCGTTTCACTAATAGTTATTGCTTCGCGTTTCTTGAGAATGACTACTGTCTTGTGTGTTGTTTTCAACTGCTGGCTTTTTTTCAAAATTTAAAACTACAACAAAACTATCAACTGAGGATTTTAACAATTTCAAAAAAAAAACTACTGCTATAACTACACTACCAAAATGTGCGTGTAGTAGTAGCAGTAGTAGTGTTTCCAGTTATTCGACCCTGCCGGTTAACCGGTTAGGGCATTATTCGAAAATTGACGAAAATTGGTTAATCGGTTATTCGGGTCGATTAATCGGAAAAAGTGGGAATTAATCGATTAATCGTCAAAAATAATGAAAAATTTATTTTAAACTATTTTTTAAAAGTAATGTAACAAAAAATAAAAGCATTTTAAGTAAAATTTCATTTTCAGTCCTTATACACACACACAAAAAATTAGAATGAGTTTCAATTACTCTTTTAATTGATTTTGCACCTATCACGAAAGTAATAGTATTAATTACTAAAATTTGTAAAAGTTTAATATCGCAAATTGCATTTATTCTCAATTTACGGAAATTTTCGAAATCTATTAAAAAGTTTTATCATATCAATTAAAAAAATTATTATTAACAAAATCGAACTTTTTGAAATTTTTAATTAACATTTTTTTTCTTCAAAATTTTTTGTGTGCAGTTTTTAAAGGGAAAACCCAAAACGCAACTAATTGAAATTTAGATATAATAAAAATTCCTAAATTTTATTTGGAATTTTCTAAATTTCAATTGGGATTTCTGAGTTTCAATTGGCCATTTCCGGTTTTCAATTGGAATTTCAAAATTTCAATTTACTTATAATTGTAATTTTTAAATGTTGATTTTCTAAACTATAAATATCAATTCAGATTTGTGAATTTCAGTTGGCTTTTCTAAATTTCAATTGAGATTTTTAAATTTGAATTGTGCTTTTCAGAATTTTAATTGATGTCTTCTAAATATTAATTTTGATTTATATAATTTGATTTGACTTTTCTAAATTTCAATTGGGATTTCAATTGAGATTTCTGAGTTTTATTAGCTCTTCAGAAACTGAATTATCTATTCTGAATTTCATTTAGAATTTTTAAATTTCAATTTTGCTTTTCTAAATTTAATTGAGATTTTTTAATTTCAGTAGGCTTCTGTAAATTTCAATTTTGTGAAATTGGGAGTTTCTGAATATCAATTAGGATTACTAAATTTCAATAAGCTTTTCTGAATTTGGATTAAGCTTTCGTAAATTTTAATTGGGCGTTTCTGAATTTCGATTTAGATTTCTGAATTTTAATTGAGATTCTGAATTTGAATTAGCTTTTCTGAATTTCAATTGGAATTTTCTGAATTTTAATTGGGATTTTCAATATGGCATTTGAAAACTTTAATTAGGATTTCTGAGTTTTAAATGACTAAATTTTTAATTTTGCTTTTCTAAACTGTTAATTGCTGGTTTCTGAATATTTTTTTTTTCTGTAGTTTTGACTTTTTTCGAAAGTGTTTGTAAAAAAGAGGAAGTGTTTCAAGCAAATTATAGTAGAATATAGAGATAATAATATTAACCGGTTAATCGAACCATTTTAACCGATTAATCGGGTCGAATAATTATTTGCGTTTTAAATTATTTGTTTCGACATTAACCGAAATAGAGGCGATTAATCGAGGAATCGGTTAATCGATTAACCGAATTGGAAACACTAAGCAGTAGCAAGTGAACGACTATGGGTTTTGTTCATTTTTAAAACTACACTATTCGTTGATTTCAGTTACTACTGCTTCTGGCAGTTTAGTTATTCTAACCCTGGTTTTCACCCTTCATAGAAAACAAAAAAAGAATCGGAGAAATGAAGAAAACAAGAAAATGTTTGACAGAAATACATATATTTTTTGTTGTATCTGTCAAACATTTTCTTGTTTTCTTCATTACTCCGATTCTTTTTTTGTTTTCTATCAAGGGTGAAAACCGCTTGTTTTTATTTGTAAAAAATATATTTTTTTTAATCATGAATTACAATTGATGCGTATATTTACTAATTAACGATTCTGAAACATTTTTCCTATAGAAAAGTCTCAGATTCTGCGACATTTTTTCTATAGAAAAAATCAAAGATTCTGAGACATTTTTTCTACAGAAAAGATCTCAGATTCTGTGAAAAAATATCATATTCTGAGACAATTTTTCTATAGAAAAATTCTCAGATTCTGAGACATTTTTTTTATACAAAAAATCTCAGATTCTAAGACATTTTTTCTACCGAAAAAATCTGAGATTCTGTGACATATTTTGTATCGAAAAAATATCAAATTCGGAGACAGTTTTTTTATAGAAAAAATGTCTTAGAATCTGATATTTTTTCTAAAGAAAAAACTTTTAGATTCTAAAATTTTTTTATAGAAAAAATGCCTCAGAGTCTGAAATATTTATACAGAAAAATGTTTAAAAATGTGAGATTTTTCGATAGAAAAGCTGTCTCAGAATATGTGATTATTTCTATCAAAATATGAGATTTTTTCTATAGACAAAATGTCTCGGAATCTGATATTTTTTCTATAGGAGAAAAATGTCTTCAATCTGAGATTTTTCTGTAAAAAAAAAAAGTCTCAGAATCTGAGATTTTTTCTATAGAAATAATGTCACAGAATCTAAATTTTTTTTCTATAGGAAAAATGTTTTAGAATCCGAGATTTTTTCTATAGAAAATATATCCCAAAATCCGAGATTTTTTCAATAAAAAAATGTATCAAAATTTTATATTTTAGGAAAGACCTCAGATTCTGAGACATTTTTTTTTTATAGAAAAAAAAAAAAATCTCACTTTCTGAGAAATTTTTTCCCAAAGAAAAAGTGAGAGATATTTTTTGTAAAGTCTCAGATTCTGAGAAATTTTTTGTATAGAAAAAGTCTGTGAATCTGAGACAATTTTCGTATAGAAAAAGTATCAGATTCTGAGACATCTTTCCTGTAGAAAAAGTCTGAGATTCTGAGACATTTTTCCTATAGGGAAAGTCTCAAATTCTGAGAAATTTTTCCTATAGAAAAAGTTTCAAATTCTGAGACATTCTTCCCATAGAAAAAGTCTCATATTCTTAGGGATTTTTCCTAAAGAAAAAGGTCCTAGATTCTGAGACATTTATCCTTTAGAAAAGTCTCAGATTCTAAGAACTTTTTTTACGAAGAAAAAGTCTCAAATTCTGAGATTTTTTTTTTATAGAAAAAATGTCTCTGTTTCTAAAACATTTTTCGTATAGAAAAAGTCTCAGATTCTGAGACATTTTTCCTATAGAAAAAGTCTCAGATTTTGAGACATTTTTCCTGTAGAAAAAGTCTCTGATTCTGAGACATTTTTCCTACAGAGAAAGTCTCAGGTTTTGAGACATTTTGCCGATAGAAACAGTTTCAGTTTTTGAGTAATTTTTCCCGTAAAAAAATCTTCGATTCTGAGACATTTTTCCTACAGAGAAAGTCTTAGATTCTGAGACATTTTGCCGATAGAAAAAGTCTTAGAATATAAAGTCTCAGATTCGGAGACACATTTCCTATAGAAAAAGTCTTAGATTTTTAGACATTTTTTTATATAAAAAGTCTCAGATTCTGAGATATTTTTTCTATAGAAAAATTTTCAGATTCGAAAACATTTTTCTATAGAAAAATTCTTAGATTCAAAGACATTTTTTCTATAGAAAGATTCTCAGATTCTGAGACATTTTTTCTGTAGAAAAATTCTCAGATTCTGAGACATTTTTTCTGTAGAAAAATTCTCAGATTCTGAGACCCTTTTTCTAAAGAAAAATTGTCAGATTCTGAGACCTTCTTTTCAATGGAAAAATTCTTAGATTCGATATTTCAAGGCGTGGTTGAAGGACTACACCTTTCTTGACTCCACGGAGTTGATAATGTATAGGGAAATACCTGCTGAGGATTCCCCCAAGGCAGGGGACGAAAGCGCTCCAGGAAACTGCCGGTTAGGAGTCTTCACGGCATAACCACTCCAATAGGTGGAGGTAAGGTTTCGGTTCCTTTTTTAAATCTTTCTGATAGGGCGGTAAGGTGGGAGAATATCGGAAATCCTCATGAATATTTTGGTATTATACAGTGTTGGTTTTGGTCCATATACACAAATACCCTACACTCATTATAGTAGTTAGGTTCGAACACCCTACAACCGGGAATATTGGTGCGTATATGCATAGGATTTGAACATAAAGGACAATGGACTGAAGTAGTAATACCCGAGTAAAAAACATACATATACAAATTTATATTCATATACAATATTGTATAGGAATATAGATTTGTATATGTTTATATCTGACACTATACCCTTCAAGATAAAATTATGTATTCCCTACCCGAGTAAAAAAAGCTATATGACGCAATATTTAATTATATATGAACAGATATGCTTTTATGTAAATCCATATTAATTTTGATCCGAAAATTGGCGGATCGAATATTATACGATTATATCAAATTCTATTATTTTTGATAAAATAATATCAAATTTGATTAAGTTTGATCCCAAAAATGGGTCTATCTAATTGTATTAAATCATATCTTATCTGTTAAAATTAGATAAATTTTTATATAATTAGATGAAATCTGGTCAAATTTTTTGGAATTTTAAACGTGAAATTAGAAATTATTTTATCAGATTGGATACAGTATCAATTAGAAGAGTTTTTATTGCATTCTTCTGAATTTTTTCGGGACTTAGCAAATTATTAAAAATTTTTTATTTTTTTTTTAAATCAGTTATAAGTGATTTGAAAACTCTAAAAAATGTTTGTGGCTTAGAAAATTTAAAAACATTTTTCCGGAACTTAAAAATTTTTCAAAAAAAATAAAATTTCTCCTAAAAACATTTTCAATGATTTTTTACTCCAAAATAAATAGCCAAACAAATTTTGTGTCCGGGACTTTGGAAAATTCATAAAATTTTTTATTTTTGATAAAATAATATCAAATTTGATTAAGTTTGATCCCAAAAATGGGTCTATCTAATTGTATTAAATCATATCTTATCTGTTAAAATTAGATAAATTTTTATATAATAAGATCAAATTTAGTAAAATTTTTGGGAATTTTAAACGTGAAATTATAAATTATTTTATCAGATTGGATACATTATCAATTAGAAGAGTTTTTTTTGCATTCTTCGAAATTTTTTCGGGACTTAGCAAATTATTAAAAATTTGTCAATTATGTCAAAAGGGGTTTAAAAATTCCAAAAAAATGTTTGTGTCTTAGAACATTTAAAAACATTTTTCCGGAACTTAAAAATTTTTCAAAAAAAATTAAATTTCTCCTAAAAACATTTTCAATGATTTTTTTACTCCAAAATAAATAGCCAAACAAATTTTTTGTCCGGGACTTTGGAAAATTCATAAATTTTTTAGGACTTGAAAATTTAATTTTTTTTTTTAATTGTCCGGGACTTACAATTAGAAAATTTTAAAAAATTTTTTCGGGATATAATTATAAATAAAATCATACTACTATATCTTTTTATCTGCCATATCTAAAAATTCCCGACCTTATATGTCATATCTAATTTCATATAGATCGGTATATCAATAGATATGAATATGTATGTTATCATATTAAAAAATAAGGGAAAATACAATGCTATATATAAACTTATATGTCCATATCAAAGTTCATGCATAACCACGAGTAAAAAAGAAATGATATATGTAATCATATATGCTATTATATAATTATATATATTTACATATGGTTATGCATGAACTTTGATATGGACATATAAGTTTATATATAGCATTGTATTTTTCCGTATTTTTTAATATGATAACATACATATTCCTATCTATTTATATACCGATCTATATGAAATTAGATATGACATGTAAGGTCGGGAATTTTAAGATATGACAGATAAAAATATATATGATTTTATTTATAGTTATATCCCGAAAAAATTTTTCAAAATTTTCTAAGTCCCGGACAACTAAAAAAAATTAAAAAATTTCAAGTCCTAAAAAATTTTATGAAAATTTTCCAAAGTCCCGGACACAAAATTTTTTTGGAAATTTTTTTTGGAGTAAAAAAATCATTGAAAATGTTTTTAGGAAAAATTTTTAAGTTTCGAAAAAATGTTTTTTAATTTTCTAAGCCACAAACATTTTTTGGAATTTTAAATCACTTATAAATGATTTTAGAAAAAAAAATTTACAAATTTTTTATAATTTGCTAAGTCCCAAAAAATTCCGAAGAATGCAATAAAAACTCTTCTAATTGATAATGTATCCAATCTGATAAAATAATTTCTAATTTCACGTTTAAAATTCCAAAACATTTTACCAGATTTCATCTAATTATATAAAAATGTATCTAATTTTAACAGATAAGATATGATTTAATACAATTAGATAGACCCATTTTTGGGATCAAACTCAATCAAATTTGACATTATTTTATCAAAAATAATAGAATTTGATATAACTGTATAATATTCGATCCGCCAATTTTCGGATCAAAATTAATATGGATTTACATAAAAGCATATCTGTTCATATATAATTAAATATTGCGTCATATAAATTTTTTTACTCGGGCATATATAAATATAAATAATTAAATAATAGCATATATGATTATATCAGATCTTCTTTACTCGGGTAGTAAAAATATTATCCCGAGTAAAATAAAACCATATATGCTAATATATAATTATTTATATTTATATATGGTTATGCATGAACTTTGATATGGACATATAAGTTTATATGAACATTTCCATTTAACTTTTGATTTCAAGGTTTAAAAAATATTCAAATTTTTTTTTGAAGGCACATCAAAATCGTTTAGTACGTGTATAAACATGCATTTAGTAAGTTCAAATCCGTTCGCGTGAAGAACTTTCAGCTGACGGCGCGAAAGTTATGGCGGTTTAAAGATTTTAATTGAAAACAAAAAATCTCAAAATTACAATTATTATTAGAAATTGTCAAAATCAACGTTAATTAATGTTTCATACTATCCCCAATAACAACCGGATACATTACGTCCATTAACGTGGATATACAATCAGATTTTTACGTTAAAAGTTTGTTTTAAAAAGTTGCTCTTTTAATACTTGATATGCAATTTACGCGAAATCTAATGACGATGGACCAAATTAAAGGTCATATTCGGATTAAGCACCCTCAAATTAGTTAAGAAACTTGTGCATAATGCAAAATTGTGAATTTTTAAAAGTGATGCAATTTCTGATTCATCAAATTTTGAAAGATGCATAAAATCCACAATCTTCAAAATTTATTAATGCCGCTCAGTTTTGGAATAAAGCTTTATAAGTTATAAAAAATCAAAAAATATTTGGATCACGCGATGTGCTGGCCACTTTTAAATAATATTGCGAATGTGCCTCGCAAAAAATTGGATTTTTGATGACTTTCACGTTTTGTCTCTCAACTTTTGTCTAGCTAGTACTCCGCTCCTATTGAGGGCACATTCATGAGACCGGTTTCAAACTCTAGGGAATTACGACAGCTATCATTTTTCCTGTTAGTTTTTGAAAAGTATGAAGCGGCGCAAATTTCCTGATCAAAAAACGACGAAAAATTTAAAATGAAGAAATTTTAATTTCAAACCGTGGTAACTTTTTTATTATTGATGGCACATAAAATTCATAAATACATCTATTTTTAACAAGTATAGGGACCATATATTTTAAATCTTCGAAGAATACGCTGGACGGCGCAAGTACAATAGGCCAAAGAGTACATTATTTTTATGAAATTTCAATCGACTTTTCCACATTTCGGAAGTTTGATTGTCGCTAACTACCGCAAATTACGATTTTTGGCCTTTAGTGTTTGTAAGCTAATTGCATTAGTAGTCCTTTATGCATTTCTATCAGTAGATAGCCATTTGAATGCAAATAAAAAAAGTTTTGGCCAAAAAACCAAAATTTCAAAGAAATGAAAAGTTAAATGGAAATGTCCATATATAGCATTGTATTTTTCCTTATTTTTTAATGTGATAACATACATATTTATTAGAGTTAATTTTGAAAAATAGATTTTTGGATATCATTACTTTTTAGAAGGTTTTTGTATCAATAAAAATAATGGCGTATTTTTTTGTTTTAAATTCCAACTCCTTCCCGTGCCTATAGGCGACTCAAATCGCGGATTTTGGGTCCCTTTTCACATACAACAAAAACGGCTAAATGTATGTCAAATCTGACTTCACTATTCGATTCTACAGGAAAACTTAGGCCCATAAGCTTTTTTTTAGTTTTTGGAATGCACTAGAATGCATGATTAGAGTGGTCCAAAAAACTAATTTAAAAAAAAAAAAAAATTAAAATATTTTTTTTGTTAATGTACACTGAAAAAATACTTACATCTGAGAAAAATGGTCCAAAAATTTTAATTTTGTTGTTACCCGTTCAAAAGTTATTAAAGTTTAAAAATTTAATTTTTTAGTGAATACAAAATAATGTTGTTATTTCTATTTAACAACAATAATTCTAATCAATTGTATTCCTTTCAATAACAGATAAAGCTAAACAATTTAAATTAACTTTATTTTTAACTAATCACGTGTTGTTCAGGCGCGAAATTTTACCACCGAACAACTTGTTGGTAAAATTTCGCGCCCGAACAACTCGTGTTTAGTTAAAAAGAAAGATAATTTAAATTGTTTAGCTTTATATGCTGTCGAAAGGAATAGAATTAATTAGAATTGCTGTTAAATAGAAATTATAAAACCAATAAATTATTTTGTATTCACTAAAAAATTAAATTTTTAAACTTTAATAACTTATGAACGGGTAACTACAAAATTAAAAATTTTGGACCATTTTTCTGAGTTGTAAGTATTTTATCATTGTACATTAACAAAAAAAATATTTTAACTTTTTTTTAAAAATTATTTTTTTGTACCACTCTAATTATGCATTCTGGTGCATTCTAAAAACTAGAAAAAAGCTTATGAGCCTAAGTTTTCCCGTAGAATCGAATTCTGAAGTCAGATTTGACATACATTTAGCCGTTTTTGTTGTATGTGAAAAGGTACCCAAAATCCGCGATTTGAGTCGCCTATAGGCACGGGAAGGAGTTGGAATTTTAAAAAAAAAAAGTACGGCGTTATTTTTATTGATACACTCAAAAAAGTATGTCGGTAAAATCAACTACAAAAGACAGTTGTTTTGACTACATTTTGTCGTTGAAAAGGCGTCCACTACATAAACGGTAAAAACAACTGAACATGTTGTTGTTTTTAACTATTGATTTTCAACTACAAAATGTAGTAAAAACTACTACAAAACTGTTTAATACAGTTGTTTTTTCTACAATTGCCTGAAATTTTATTTAAAAAATTTCTTAAACGTTTAAATGATTGATATTTATTTATTTAAAAAGCAATACATTTCAGTTGGTTGTATAGAATTTCGACATGATGACAATTTTTTGATGTATTTATCTGGAATTATAGAAGAAAAAAATTATATTAATAAAATGTTAAACAAAATAAATTGATTGTATTTACCTTTGTTTTTTTAATAGTTCATTTCAAATTTTCACCGCTACTGATCAAAATTTGTCTGGAATAAAAAAAAACGAAATGCTTTGGCAAAATTGATTTATAAAAAAAAAGAATTAGGCCGCTGTTCCAAAAAAAGTATATCACATGAAAAATGTGAAAATGAAAATTTCCGAATTTTTTTGGTGTTCTAGATTTCACATCCGAAATTCTTTTTCGTTTTGTTTCACATAAATAAAATTTGGTGAAAGTAAAACGAATGTACTTTTTTCCTTATAATTTTTTAAATTTTAATTATTCGATTTCAATTTCGAATGAAAACATGATCAATTAAACACTAAACTTGATTTCATGTGATTCGGAAATTTTCATGTGAATTGAAAAGTTGTGAAAGACAGAACAGAGGCCTTAATTTGAAATGTTTCAAAAAAGTATAGCAGGTACATACTGTTGTGTATACAAAGAAAAGAAAGATGGCGCGCTCATAAGAAAACAAAACACTGCACACATTTTATTTTGTTTTTTTCCGATTGGTTTTTACGCACGCTTATGTGAGCGCTATATTATACACACTTGTTATCTCATTTATCCACTTATTTTCTTTCGCTCAAGAATATTTTTCCAAAAACATATTTTTTGTTATAATTAAATTTAATAAATTGTAATTTAATTTATTTAGATATTATTTATTTGGTATAAAAATAATTCCTTCCGCATCCCGCACGACCAACTCGCTCGACACATTCGTTTGCAATAAAAATTTCTAGAAAAAAACTAGTTTTAGAAAAAAAACTAAAAACAACTACATAAATCAACTATTGCTACAGTGTAGTATATTTTTTGTAGTTATTTTTTGAAACTACTACAAAAAAAGTTGTTTGAGATTTTTTCATACAAAAACGACCGAAATTGTAGTTAAAAACAACAGCTACTACTTACTACACAAACGACCGTCATGTAGTAACTGCAATAATTTTCTGAGTGTACAAAAACCTTCTAAAAAGTGATGATATCCAGAAATCAAAATCAAAAAAAAATTTGAAAACGAACTCTAATAAATATACATGATTGGACAAATTAAATACAACTCCACATATAAATATATATGGGACCATGTTAAATAATATATTATTATATTACAGCAAAAATGTTCTAAGTTAATTTTGATATTATTTTATGTAATTTTATGCAAAACAAAATTAAAATTGTTGAAGAGAAAAACAAATAATAAAAATTATAACAAAAATTTATTTAGATTTTTACCAAATTAAAATGATAAAAAAAAAAAACAAAACTTGGAATATTAGGTCTGTTCCACAACGTTACCGCGGGTGCCCGCGCGTACCCAAACCAGCCCGAAAAGCGTTCCCGTACGCAAAAATTGGGTAAATGAGAGAGTTTTTGAGAGAATAAATTAGTTTCTCATTTTACCGAACTTACCCGCACTTTTTTTTCGGGTAAATTGGTAACAGTCAGATGTTGAAAAAACAGCTGATTTTTTTTGTGAAGCTAAATTGGAAATATAAATAAAATAAAGAACTAAACCAAGGAAATGCGTTATTTCAATACAAAAAAAGATAATTTGTTATTAAAATAAACTTTTACAATTTGTTTTCTTGTTTAAAGTAATTTTTCTTACGAAAATATTTTAGCGTTATTGGTTTGTTTACATTTTCTATTATTTTGGGCTTGAAATGTGGTTTTTAGCGTTCCCGTACTTTTGTGTATTTTTGTGGTATCGTGAGAGGTTTTTTGATTTGCTCTCATTTTACCGAACTTTACCCGGAAAGTTCTGGAACACACTTATTGTTGCTAATTCTAATTTTAATATAACCCAAAAGAAAAAAACCCTAAATAAATTCAATAACTACAAAAAAAAATATTTGTTTTAAGTTTTAAAATTTATAGTCCAAATTTTTTTTAAAAAATTTATATAAAATATCAGATTATATAATTTTTAATATAATTTGATAAAATTTTACAAATCCACATTAGACCAAAATTCGGATCTAATTAAATCTAATAATCTTCTATATATATAAAAATGGATGTGTGTATGTATGTATGTGTGTATGTATGTTCCGTATGGACTCGAAAACGGCTGGACCGATCTTTATGAAATTTTCAGGGAATATTCAGAATAGCCTGGGGAGTAACACTGTGCAGTCGGATTTTTGATTTTCTGTCTGTGGGCGGAGGGGCGTGGCAAAATATAATTTTTACATTGCACATAGGGGCAGCTATATGGGGCTTCTTGGCAACAATTGAATTTTTGAAAAAGCGATTTTGTTATTTTTTTTTGTTTATATCGAAAGCCTATACTTTTCTACGCTTGACTGCATTTTTACTTTTTTGAGTTATCCATTCTTCCTTTCTTACCATCGTGTTAAAGTTAGTAAAAGTTAAAAAAAAACAAAAAAATTATTTAAAATAGTCTTTAGTTGAAAACTCAAAATAAAAGGTATGACAGTAAAAAATGTTGACACTATACACATGAATGGAAAGGTAGCTTTAGCACAAAAAAAATTGCATTCATGCTGATTAAATTGCATTAAATATTAAACTAGTTATCGCCGTTCTAAGACATTTTTTTTTATGAAATTGTTCAAAAACCTAACTTTGAAGGTCAAAAAGTGGACAATTATCCTACATTATCCTTAGTTACTTTTATACAGTGGTAAGTGGTATAATTCTTTACAAGAATCACTTATTAAAACTTGCTCGAAATGAGCCCGCGATGTGCAGTTGCATTTTAAAAATATTACCTTTTTTTTTTGGTAATTTTTTTGTTATTTTTTTTTTAATATATTAAAGTTATAATTTGAACTAGAGATGGGCACATGAGCAGATTAGAGCGTGATTCACGTGATTCACGCGTGAGTGTGACTGAATTAAATTTTACTCACATGATTGTGAGTGAGTGTGAGTGGAGAAAAAATTGCGTGAGTGAGCCGCAATTTTTTTGCGTGAGTTTGCGTGATTTATTTTCTCTTCATATTTCCTTCCGTACCAAAAAAGCAACAAAAAAATTGTAAAATTTGTCGAAATCTTAAGTTTCGTCCCGAAAAATCCGAAAAAATTTGTAAAATTTTACTGAACTTTAAATTTTTTTGCGTGAGTTTGCGTGATTTATTTTCTCTTCATATTTCCTTCCGTACCAAAAAAGCAACAAAAAAATTGTAAAATTTGGTGAAATCTTAAGTTTCGTCCCGAAAAATCCGAAAAAATTTGTAAAATTTTACTGAACTTTAAATTTTGTGAAAATTTTGAAAGATTTTTGAAATTTTTGTTTTGAATTTTTTTTTTTGTATAAATAAGAGTTTCTTGATTTCGCTTTAAAATAGATGGTGGTAGATAGTTACGCATTTAATAAGCTACTAGCCCTAAAGTGACTTGTTACCCACTCGCTTACAAAAATGCCACCAAACACAAAAGATCCAACGTGGAAATGTCAATGGAACCAATGTTTACGTTTGTATTTATCCCTACAAATGTTGGATTATAAAATTCCAATAAGATAAGGACCGCAAAGATATCTTGGAACGTGGAAGAGAGGGACGGTTGGCTGCTTAGTGTAAGGACAATAGCAAATATTCCGAACAGACTCCTGCTCAGCTCATGGAAACCGCATCAAAACACCATCTTAAGTTCAGTCTATATACTGTTGTTTCTTCTATAAGCGTGAGTTTGGTTTTAATGGGAATACTGTCTGTGATGGCTGTTTGCCATTTAGCCGGCTTTTATATAATTTAAACAATTAATTGAAGAGGCTAACTTATTGTGTCAAAGTTTCGAGTTCAGTGCCATTTTATTTTATATGTTCTGATTTTATTTTGTTAATAATAAACAATCAATTGCTATTTTTATCCATATTTGTTTTTATTTAGAAAGCGGGACATTTTTAAGCTATAAATTGTATCATTTTATGTAATTGATACAATCATTTTTTTAATTATTTTTTGGAAAATTTTCAATCACTTTTTTTAATTGAAAATAAATGCACTTTTTCCTTATTAAACTTTTACAAATTTTAGTAATTCATACTATCATTTTCGTGATAGGTGCAAAATCAATTAAAATAGTAATTGATATCATCATTTTAGTGATTGAAACCCATTTTCATTTTTTTATGTGTATATCTACAAAGCCGTTTTATTTAAAAACCATTAATTTTTTATTTATTTTCATTTTTACGTCCGATTTTAACTTCATACGGCATAACTTTTTTTTATCAGAACATTTGGTGTGGAATGCTTCATATGTATGATTTTTCAATACAGTAATTGTTTTAACGGTATCGATAACCATATATAAAAATACAAGCATACAAAAATTTTTTACCTCTAACAAATTATTATTATTTTTCGTTTTTGCGAAATTTTTCGCAATTTTGCAAAGAAAGTCTTACATGTTTTTACATAAATTTAATCCTTAAACAATGCTCTTTGAAATGGTGTGCATAACGTCTATAAAAATTTAGCGGTTTAATTGATGCCACAAAACATTACATTTTGCCCCTATGTGCATTGCACCAATAATGACAACTATATATAACAAAAACGGATGGACCGATATTGATGAAATTCAAACCAAAGATAGTACTAACCGAGTACTACCTATGTGCCAAATTAGAGGGTTATTGGACAAAGGGGCTTGGCATTTAACTATTGAATTGAAAATATTTCTGAATGGTTTGCAATAATGCAAAAACGGCTGTATGTATGTTTCTTATGGACGCGAAAACGGCTGGACCGATCTTGATGAAATCGTCAAGGAATATTAGAATTGCCTTAGGAGTAACACTGTGTGGTCAGATTTTTGATTCTCTGTCTGTGGGCGGAGGGGCGTGGCAAAATCAAATTTTTACATTGCACCACTTTTGACATCTGTACATAAAAAAGGAATAAACCGATTTTGATGAAATTTAAACTAAAGATAGTACTAATCTGTTGTAGTAATTTATACGGCTCCTCCTTTATGATTAAGTCTCATAATCTATTGTAAAAAGATGTTGACTTTACGAATTTTTGTGGAACAATAAAGAAAAATATTTTATTTTTCTGATAACAAATTAATACAATTTTCAAAGCTTATTTCCTAAATTTAATTTAAATTGTAAACAAAGTACTTTTGTTTCCACACTCCTCCTCTTTGTTTACTATTAATTCAAGTCCTTATTGTTTAATTTATTTTTAAACATCATCTTGTGTAGCTCTTTGTCACGGGCATTATGGCTCATTTGCATCCGCATCCATTACCCATGTGACTTAATGAACTCCTCCTGAAATTTCACATTCCTTTATAGTTCGTGTAGCTTTATTACGGGCATTATTGCAACTTGCACCTGAATCCATAATCCATGTGAACCAAAGCATCTTGAATCCTTGTTTCTTAAGCATCTGCAACCTTGATTGGTCCTTATTAAATAACAGACCACAGATCCTCTGTATTTTTAGTTTACCTTACTGTCCTTATTGATCTGTAACCTTGATTGACCCTTATTTAATAACAGACCACAGATCCTCAATATCCCGACATAAATCTTGAATAATTTGTTTCCTTAACTGTCCTCATTGATCTTTAAATCCAATATTGCTTTAATGATGCATTCGTCTTTATTTTCCGCATTGATTGTTCCAAAGTCACTTAAATTATCTTTTATTCCAAAAAAGCCTTATCCCAAAAACGTGTGAAATGGAATATGATTCTTTAATAAATTTCCATTTCCTGGGCCCATAACCTGTTGTAGTAATTTATACGGCTCCTCCTTTATGATTAAGTCTCATAATCTATTGTAAAAAGATGTTGACTTTACGAATTTTTGTGGAACAATAAAGAAAAATATTTTATTTTTCTGATAACAAATTAATACAATTTTCAAAGCTTATTTCCTAAATTTAATTTAAATTGTAAACAAAGTACTTTTGTTTCCACATAATCGAGTACTAACTATGTGCCAAATTAGAGCGTTGTTAGACAAAGGGGCGTAAAATGCCACGCCCTTTTGTATTGAATTGAAAATATTTCTGCATGCTATGCAATAACGTAAAACCGCTGATACGATTTTAATTAAATTTTTAGCACTGATAGTACCAACGGAGTGCGGAACTAAAGGCCATGTTACACTACGATTGCAATTATGCAAAAACAGTTGAACCGATTCTCTTCGAGTTTTTAATCAAGATAATGCTAATCAATTGCAAATGTAGGCCATATAAGATTATAATTGTAAAAAGTCGCGAAAAAACAATGAATTTCATTTATAGGGGACTTCCCCTGAGCGTTGGTCAAACAAAAAAGAAATATATTCCTGCCACTTCTGCAATCAAGCAAAAACGACTAAGTCGATCCTAATGAAATTTCCTGCACAGATAGTGCTTAAAGAAGGTGGAACTAAAGGACATATAAGAACACGATTTGACAAAGAGGAGTAAGTTTCCTCGCCCCTTTATGCTATACTCAACGTTATATTTTCTTTTACTACCGATAGTACTAACCGAGCTGGAACTATAGTTCATGTTAGAGCGCGATTCGGCAAAGGTGTAAAAAATGCCACTCCCTTTTTTATTAAATAAAAGGTATAATTTCCGTTATCACACAAAAACGGCTAAACCGATTTCATTGAAATTTGAAGCATAGATTGCACTTACCGAGGATGCAACTTGGAACTTTAGCTATATAAAAAAACACGATTCGATAAGGATGCGTAAAGTAACATGCCCCTTTGTATTATAATTAACATTATGTCTGTCTGTTTCTCTATAGATTTCTCTAGAGATAGTGCTAACAGAAGGTTGAAATAAGGGCTACTGCTGGATCCGGTGCCTAGCTTTTGTTTTGTCCGACACTTTAGATTAAGATCGAGATGCAATAGAAAATAGAATCGATGTTTTCTTACGGCCAGCAACGCGGACCGGGTCAGCTAGTATATATATATAAAAATGGATGTGTGTATGAATGTGGGTATGTATGTATGTTCCGTATGGACTCGAAAACGGCTGGACCGATCTTGATGAAATTTTCAGGGAATATTCAGAATAGCCTGGCGAGTAACATCGTCATGTCGGATTTTTTATTTTCCGTCTGTGGGCGGAGGGGCGTGGCAAAATCCAATTTTTGCATTCCACCACTAATGACATCTATATATCAAAAACGGATGGACTGATTTTGATGAAACTTAAATCAAAGATAGTATTAACTGAGTACTCACTATGTGCCAAATTTGAGCGTTATCGGACAAAGGAGCGTAAAATGTAATGCCACTTTGTATTGGATTGCGAGATATTTCTGCATACTCCGCAATAATGCAAAAAACGGCTATATCTATGTTCCTTATGGACGCGAAAACGGCTGGACCGATCTTGATGAAATGTTCATGGAATAGAATAGCCTGGGGAGTAACACTGTGCGGTCAGATTTTTTGACATCTGTATATAAACAATGGATGAACCGATTTTGATGAAATTTAAACCAAATATAGTACTAAGCAATTACTAACTATGTGCCAAATTAGAGCGTTATCGGACAAAGGGGCGTAAAATGCCACGCCCCTTTGTATTGAAAGTATTTCTGCATGCTTTGCAATAATGCAAAAGCGGCTGATACGATTTTAATTAAATTTTTATCACTGATAGTACCAACGGAGTGCGGAAATATAGGACATGTTACACTACGATTGGAAAAAGGGGCCTAAAGTGATACGCCTCTTTTTACTATATTACATTTTTCGCAATTACGCGAACCGATTTTCTTGGCGTTTTCAATTGCATATGAAGGCCATATAAGTTTATAATTGTAAAAAGGCGCGAAAACACAATAAATTTCATTTATAGGGGACATCCCATGAGCGTTGGTCAAGCAAAAAAAAATATATATTCCGGCCACTTTCGCAATCAAGCAAAAACGACTAAGCCGATCCTAACTAAATTTCCTGCACAGATAGTGATAAAAGAGGGTGGAACTACAGGACACATAAAAACACGATTCGACAAAGCGGCGTAAGTTTCCCGCCCCTTTATGCTATACTCAGCGTTATTTTATCATTTACTACGCGATTCGGCAAAGGGGTAAAAAATGCCACTGTCTTTTTTATTTAATAAAATTTATTTCTTCCTCTTCTGCAATCACACAAAAACGGCTAAACCAATTTCATTTAAATTTGCAGCATAGATAGTACTTACCGAGGACGCAACATAAAACTTTAGCTATATTAAAAGCCACGATTCGATAAGAATGCGTAAAACGAAACGCCCTTTGTACTATAATTAACGTTACGTCTGCCTGTTTTTCTATAGATTTCTTTATAGATAGTGCTTACCGAAGGTGGAACTAAAGGCTACTTCTGGACCCGGTCCCGTGCTTTAGTTTTTCCCGACACTGTTTATTAATATCCAGATGCAATATAAAACAGATTCGATGTTTTCTCAGGGCCAGCAACGCGGACCGGATCAGCTAGTTTCATATAAGTTTTTAAAAAAAAATTTGGACCAAAAATTTTAAAACTTAAAACAAATATTTTTATGTTGTTAAATACGCGAATGAAACGGTTTTTTTGGCTCTCCTGAAAAGTTATGTCTTTGCAGATAACTTATATTGAATATAGTTTAACGATATATATAATTTTTGTAAAAAAACATAAACGCTGAGAAAGCGTTCCAAAAGAGGAGGAAACTAACGCCCAATAACAAAATTGACAAAAAAAATTTAACGACCGAACTGAAAATGAAACAATTACAAATTGAGCTGAATGAACGAAAAGAGCTGAAATGAACGAACTAGATAAACCGCTCAGTCAAGAGAATAGTTCAATTGAAGGGTTTATTGTAAAAACTCAATAAGCAACATTTCATTTTATGGTGGTTTTTGCCTTAAAACTTTTGAAATAATGTAGAAAATAAAACTTTTGCAGAACTTTTATTGTCAAGATACTTGTACGAAGGGTTTAAGCAAGACTTCTGCCAAAAATCTGCCAATGGAACATCAGTAAAAGGCAAGAAACACCAAAAAATAAAATGATGCTTATCAAGTTTTTGCAGCAAACCCTTCAATTGAACTACACCATTTACAGATGTAATTCGAAAAAGATCAATTGTAATTCGAAGATTCTACATATTTGTAATTCGAAGATTCCATTTGTAATTCGAAGATTCTATTTGTAATTCGAAGATTCCATTTGTAATTCGAAGATTCCATTTGTAATTCGAATACTCCAATTGTAATTCGAAGATTCCATTTGTAATTCGAAGATTCCAATTGTAATTCGAAAAAGATCAATTGTAATTCGAAAATGATCAATTGTAATTCGAAAAAATTCAATTGTAATTCGTAAAAGATCAATTGTAATTCGTAAAAGATCAATTGTAATTCGAAGATTCCAATTGTAATTCGAAAAATATCAATGGAAATACAGTTGATATTTTTCGAATTACAATTGGAATCTTCGAATTACAATTGATCTTTTACGAATTACAATTGATCTTTTACGAATTACAATTGATCTTTTTCGAATTACAATTGATCTTTTTCGAATTACAATTGATCTTTTTCGAATTACAATTGATCTTTTTCGAATTACAATTGGAATCTTCGAATTACAAATGGAATCTTCGAATTACAATTGGAGTATTCGAATTACAAATGGAATCTTCGAATACAAATAGAATCTTCGAATTACAAATGGAATCTTCGAATTACAAATAGAATCTTCGAATTACAATTGATCTTTTTCGAATTACATCTGTAAATGGTGTAGTCACGAACTAGTTCGTGAACGGCACAACTCTATTTGGGTACATGTGTAATGCGGAGTTCACACTTACGACCTTAAACAAGTTGTTTAACAAAACACCAGTAACAGAATAAAAACGTAGTGGATACAGAACAAACCCTTTTTTAAACATCTCACTCTTGAACACTTCAAAACAGCAAGTGTGAGCTGGAACTTAAAAATTTTATAGAAATAACTTATAAATTTTATAGAAAGAACTTAAAAATTTTATAGAAATAAAAAAACACATATCGCTCCTTTACTTGTATAGTGTCACAACTCAAAATATTTGATTTTGCAGAAAACACGTTTAAAGTTTACTATTGAAACTGGTTTTTAGTTGAAAAAGGCCGGTACATAGAAAATGTAATAATGGCGTGTACTCTTCTCAAACGGTGAGTTTAAGAGATATTAATACGAATTTTTGACACAATATAAAGCACGATATAACGAATAATTCTGCATCATTTACTCAAAAAACGCATTTTTAGAGTTATGACACTATACAAGTAAAGGAGCGATATGTATGTATGTATACATATGTATTAAAACTTATTTTTACATTTTATGCATACTTTATAAAATTTTAGCAATTAATCATCGCCTTCGACGCTTTCGTCATCATCCTCGTCTTCAGAATTATCTACATCATCAACTTCGCTGCCTTCTTCAGTTTCAGCTTCACGATTGTTCTCATCTTTTTTTATAATTGGATTTAATTTAATCTGATTTTTCTTCGCCTCTTCGACACCAACTTCCTTTGAAGATGGAACACCCTCGTTTGAAGCTTCAATAGTTTCTGTCGATAACAAAGTTTCGCGTGCGTCTCGCATTTGTTGTTTTCGTTTAACTTGCGTCTTGTTCAATTTAACTAAATCTCCTGTTTTGCTCAAGCTAAATTTAGAGAGTATGTCGTTGGCTTCCTTCTTCAGTTTAAGCATTCGCTGTTCACGTGTACCAATTACATTGGGGGTCTCCGATGGTGCCCCTGTTAAACTAAAATAGAGCGGCATGGAAGATGTTCCCTTGATGTCAATTTTCATGTGAATATTTCGTATATTCGCCAATCCACCAGGAAAGATACTCTTTAATTGGTCGATCACCATCTGAACATTGTTGGACAACTGATTGACGCTAAAGCGATGATTTCCTACTGGAATGGAGATTAGGTCCCCCTTTTCTAATTGTTTGTATGATGTACGTTTAAGCGCACGTTCAACATCACTCTTGTATGTCTTCGGATTATCCAGGCGTACTGCATGAAAGGTTGTTCGTGGCTTTTGGAAATGCTTGCCGCAGAATCCAACCACATGACTTACTATGCGACCGTCGCATAGAAAGTAATCGTAGGTGTTTGCAAATTTTCGTTTAGTTTCAAATGTTGTGCACTCATTGCGCAGCTGATTGAAGGGCACAATCTTTAGATTGTTGATTCCAATCTCTCTGAACATATCGTCATAGTGTTGAATGGTAGGTTCGTAATCAACTTTGGCTCCCCTTTGTAGATCTGGTACAATAATGACAACATCATCTGTATTCGTGTCGACTAAAGAGTGCTTAAGGTTTCTGTAAAGAATAAAAATATGTTTAATTTAAAACCTCATGTATTTAAAAGGGTATATAACTTACAATTTCACCATACGTTTGGGGCAGTTAGATATTTTATAACTTGACACATTCAAAAAATACCTATAGTCGCTGAAAATGGAAGTTTTCCTTTCAGTAACCTCCTTCTCGACAAGTGTTTTGAGAGCTTCAGCAATCTTCTGGATGTTTTTCAAATTCACTATGTCCCCGAACTTTTTTTCGTCAAAAGCCACTGCTTCGAACTGTGTTTTTGACGATGATGTTGGTTTTTCATTAATTTTATCAATATCTTCACGCTTCTTCTTTTGATTTTTATTGAAAGCTTTTATTGCAGCCTTCCGCTTTTGTGCCCTATCAAGTGTTGGCTCCGGCACAGTTTCTTGACGTCGTTCTTCAGCGTCGGGCTTATGTTGCGCCAATTTTTTTTTGGCATATTTATGAACATTCTTTTTTTGTAATGAATTTGGATTAACGGATTTTTCATTTACAATTTTCTTCCCACTTTCCACATCAACATTTTTTAACGTTCCTTTATTTTTCATTGCTGCATTCTCTTCGAACTTCTTAACACCTTTTGACACCATTATTTCATTTTCGTTGGACAATTCAATCTCATTTACTTTTGTTTGCTTAACCTTCACTTTTTTGATTTGACTGCGCGTCGGGTGTTTGGAAGAATCTTGCTGAAGGGTTCTGGGACTAGGTTTTAATACCTTTACCATTATGAATTATGTTTAAAAGATTTTTTATTCCACACAAAATAAAAACACGTGTGGTGCTGTGATGCCAGACGATAATTTTAAAAATCCTTACATATAGTGTTTCTTCACAATACAGCAGCAAGCACCAGGCAGCAAAATTTTTACATGTATTTTGTTCAGAGCTTCGAAGAATGAAATCCTTTTCGAAAGAATTCTCAAAAAAATCCATTCAATTTTCATAGTCAGTGAATGCTAGGGCTGTCAAACGGGATCGGTTTTTTAAAATCCCGGGATTCGGGATTTGAAAATCGAAATCCCGGTATCCCGGGATTTTTCGGGATCACGGGATTTTTCGGGATCCCGGGATTTTTCGGAATTAAATTTCTTTGATTATAAGAGTAAAAAAATAGTAGACTCTTAATTTTCAACTTTATTGTGCATATTAAGGGGCTACAGTGGGTTAGTTGGTAGCGTGCTAGAATATTAAGCAGGTAGTCGTGGGTTTGATTCCCACGAAAACCCTTTGGTCTATTTCCCTACAACGAAATTATAAAAAAAATATTTCTAATTATTATGATTGTTATTTAAAGGCAATTAAAAAATTAAGTATACGCCACTTATGCAGTCTTCAAGTAATTATTATTATTAAATATTTAGCAATGAACTAAAAACGCCCTGAGGGGTTTGTTATGGAAAATGACAACTTTTTTTGCTTTTGGTTTCATCCCATTCCGATTTTGGTTGTTGCACTGTATAATTTTAAAACTAATTTAAAGTAAATTTAAAATAATAGAAACATGTAAAGGAGAAAAGTAGTAATATAATGCATCACACTTTAATTTTTTGTAAAAGAAAAGTTTTTCTTCCAATTTTGAACGTCCGGCAAAATTTTTATTCTCCAACGCCTGAAACTTATGTGATACAAATTTGAGGCCAATCGGATTAAATTTACCCGTTGCGCCCTTCGATCAAAGTTTCGATTTTTTAGAAAATTTTCGTCAAAACCTGCAAACTTTGGTTAAAGGGCTCCGTGACTGTGGCTTAGTGGTTAGTGCGTTGGACTATTATTCATCAATCCTGGGTAGAATTCTCAGCTCATTCCCAGCTACGTTGAAAATTAAAAAAAAGTTTTAGTTTTAATTTGTTTATGTAAATGTCACAATAATTGAACAAAGTTGTATTTTTAAAAATAAATTCTCATACATTTTTAATATTTACAAATCCCGGGATTTGAGCTTAAAAATCCCGGGATTCGGGATTCATTTTATGACAAAAATCCCGGGATTTCGGGATTCGGGATTTCGGGATTGACAGCCCTAGTGAATGCATTCGATTTTATAAATCAACATCATAGAAAAAATAGAAGTGAAACAGAGTCGTATTTCGCTTGAATAAGTATTAGTGACAGCACATTATGTAACTTTTGACGTTTAATAAAAACAATGCAACATAAAGGAGAACAACAACAAAGCAAACAACAAAAGAGAAGAAAAATGTTTTTAAACTATCAATAGTGCGTATTATCTTAAAAAAAAACGTTGAATAAAGCAAAATAAATAATAAATTTAATTAAATGAAAGACAAATTCCATTTTTTATAAACAAAAAATCTAATTTGATATTAAATACGTGTGAGATGAGGAAGAAAAAGCATTTTGTCACCATATTGGAAAATACATCAAATACAACACTGCGTACCTTCTAATCTTTTCTATGATCAACATTGAATGCAGTCCTTGGAATTCATTCGATTGAATGGAAAAAAATGAATGCATTCGATTTCTTGTTCATTCGATTTAGAAAAATCGAATGCATTTGATTTTTTATAATTTTTTTTCATTGCAACACTTTTTTTTATCATTGCAACACTGTATCACAGACTAATACAGACTCGACATAAGTGACAGGTGTCAAAAAAGCATTCTTGAACCATATGGTTAATTTTTTCAAATTATTCTACGAATTAGGTTAGAAAGAGAAAACTGATATAACGCGCCATAAGAAAAATGGATGCCAGATCGGTTTTTGTTGTTTCACTCACTCCTAAAGCTGCCCATTCACTTGCAATAAAATTGCTCAACTTAAAAAAAAATATTTTACAATATTATTGTCGTTTTACCCTACACAGCAAATAAAATTGCTCAATACTTAAACCCAATATATTGTACAAGATATTAACATAAACATAACATAATAAAAGTTGTACAATATAGACAACACACTGATAAAATATATTGCAGTATTCTTGTTTGTACAATAAATATCAAAAGTGTTTTGATATTCTCCAATATATTGCACAACCGTAAATATTACATACACACAAGCGATATTATTGTACAATTTGAAAAGTTGAACAATAATATTGCAAGTGAATGGGCAGCTTTAGTCGTAGAAAGTGTTGCCACAGACTAATACAGACTCGACATATAAGACAGGTGTCAAAAAAGTATTTCTTAACCATATGGTTAATGTTTTCAAATTATTCTACGAATTATATGGAGTTCACACTAGCGACTTTAAACATCTCATGAGTGTTTAAGCGCTAAACGAGCAAAATTTGACTTGTTTCCCCATACATTTGGTTGTTCAGCTAAACAATCAAATTCGACTTGTTTCCCTGTTGAACATTTCGCTAAACATTTCAAAGGCAGGGTTCGGTATATTTCCTTTTAATTTTTCTTTATTCTATGCCAAAAAAAAAGATTGCATAGCAACCAGCTTCTGTATCTGTCTGCCATTTTCTTAGCAAAACATTGGAAAATTGAGAAATTATAAATATTTAAAAAACTAATAAAAACTACTGAAAATCAGAAAAAAGTGTGTGTTTTATTTATAATTATATTGGAAAAGCTGCACTAATAGTGAATTTTGCCTTCCATCGAAGTATAAATATGCAAACAGCTTCGGACAGGTCCGGAACAAAAAACAGAAAAATCTTCCTATTTACTTGGAATGAGTCAATAAAAAGGTGTTCCGTGTAGTGGCGTTATGTAAATGTTATAAAAAAATTAAATATCTTGTCTTCCGCCAAAGTTTAAAAGGTTTTTAGAAATATTTTTGCAATTTTTTTCAGAATTAGGTTATGTGCGTTTGTTTACAAACGTTAAACACTCAAAGTTAAACGCGCAAAATGTAGTGTGAACGATTTTGTTTACTTTTTTAAACAAGTGGCTTAAACGAGTACAAATTCTCTAGTGTGAACTCCGTATTAGGTTATATGGAGTTCACACCACAGACCATATAGACATGCAACACGAGTGCTAATTTTGGTACTTTCAATATGGACGCATACAAAATACTACTAAATTAGCTTCTCTGTCTAGAATACGTGTGCCTGTACGTGTGAGCTTTTACATCTGTATTTTCGTTGTTTGTTTATGTTTTGTATGAAACGTCAAAAGTTACATGCGCGTGCTGCCACTAATACATACACATGTGTGAAACTCTTTCGTTTCACCCCTATGGTTCACACTAGCGATCTTAAACAAGTTGTTCAACAAAACACCAGTAGCAGAATAAAAACGTAATGGACACAGAACAATGACTTTTTTAAACATCTCACTCTTGAACACTTCAAAACAGCAAGTGTGAACGCCGTATTAGAAAGAGAAAGCTAATATAACGCGCCATAAGAAAAATGGATGCCAGATCGTCAAATCGTCATTTTGCTATTTTGGGGAGTAAAAATCGTCAAAATGCAGAGAAATCGTCAAATCTGGCAACAGTGACCGGGTTAGGGTTACCAGATTTGAAATATGGAATAACAGTACATTTGGTCTCAAAAAACAGTACATTGCAAATTAAAACAGTACTTTTTTTAAAAGTCTTATTTTATATCAAACTACAAAAACTTAGCCCTATTACCCTGATTTCAAACAGCTCTCAGCCAAAACGAGCATAAAAGGTTGTTAACAGAACGGTGGAACATTTTAGGTAAACCGTCTCAAATTTATTCTATTTTTTTTTATCAGTGTTGAAAAAAAATGCGATTAACTTTTTGGAGCATTTGTCTTAGTTCCCGCGATATCTTACTTGAAAAGCTTTTGTAAAGTGCAAAAAAGTGTTAATTTTCGATTCTAAAAATCTCAAAAGAATCTCCGGTCCTCTTTCAATGAATGGACTCCTCAATTTGAATCTAACAATTTGGGCGTTCCTCATTTCTCAGAAAATATTGCCGAAACAAAAAAAGCCAAATACATTTTTGTAGTTAGTTACACGACCGTCTTAATCCCTCCGTGTAATAGTTTTTTAGTTATCCCGTTATCTTAAAAACTAAGCAAGGTAGAGCGAAAAGGGCAAAGATGTTGAATCAAAATCTATGACGATCCTTAATATACCCAATGGGACTGCGCCTAAGGTGGTCTGGACCCATGGGTTCCGAACCTAATGGGGTCTGCCCGCAATCGGAACTTTAAATGAGATGTACTCAATAAAATAATGTTTTTCCCATTTTCTAGTTTTTTCTTTTTCTTATTTTTCAGAACAATTTAGGTAAAAAGAAGAAAAACATGGCAATGAAGCTAAATCATTATTGAATTTAGTGGTATAAAATTAAATTGCATTTAGCTCCTTTTTAAAAATTTAATTAAAATTTTGTAAAATATGAAAAATTTTTCGAAAAATTATACATTTTGGTGATAAGTATAAAAAACAGTACAAAAACAGTACACGCTTTAAAAATCAGTACTTTTGCGTACTGTTTTAGGTGCTGTGCATAAAACAGTACTTTTTATAAAAAACAGTACATGTACTGTTTAAAACAGTACGAATGGCAACCCTAGACCGGGTATTACATTCGATTGTGACACACTGTAAAAAAAGAAAACAAGTTTATTGGTAGAAACAGAACAAGCATGGCACGGGGGACGGTTGCCGTTGCCGGAGAAAATAGGCCCAAAACAAAGACGGGGGACGGCGACGGCAAAAAATGTCATTTGTTTGTTCAGTGGTGCTAACTTTTAATAAAATAAGCGTAATTTTACGGAAAAAAATCGCTAACCACATAGTCAATGTGGTTAAGTTGGCACTACTGTACGTTCGTTACACCATTGTGAACATAGCACAGTACAGACTAGTATGCAAACACTGGTGCTAATTGCGTACTTTCCAATATGGTGGTATGGTTTTTAGTACAGAATGATCATCGCTGCCTAGTATATGTGTGCCTGTACGTGTGAGCTTTTGTCCATGTATTTATGATGTTTGTTTACGTTTTGTATGAAACGTCAAAAGTTACACCGTGTGCTGTCACTAATACTAACACCCATCAGATGCAACTCTGTGATACTACTACTCATGTACTGTGGAACATAGAAAAGATTAGAAGGTACGCAGTGTTGTATTTGATGTATTTTCCAATATGGTGGCAAAATGCTTGTTCTTCCTCATCTCACACGTATTTAATATCAAATTAGATTCTTTGTTTATAAAAAATGGAATTTGTCTTTCATTTAATTAAATTTATTATTTATTTTGCTGTATTCAACAATTTTTTAAGATAATACGCACTATTGATAGTTTAAAACATTTTTTTTTCTCTTTTGTTGTTTGCTTTGTTGTTGTTCTCCTTTATCTTGCATTGTTTTTATTAAACGTCAAAAGTTACATAATGTGCTGTCACTAATACTTATTCAAGCGAAATACGACTCTGTTTCATTTCTATTTTTTCTATGATTGTGAATGAAAAGATAAAAATTTGTTGTGAAAATGCGGCAACCCTGGAGTGTGAGAGGAAGGGAGAATGAGAGAACCCGGAGAACAAATAAAATAAGTTTTAATTTTTTGCAGTGCCGGTCACGGTTTTTAACTGTCAAATCGTATGGAAAAAGTCGTGCCGGGCTTGTTCTATTCATACCTTATTACAGAGAACTAAATTTTGTTTGTAGGTATTAAAAAAATCACTTTTTATTGTTTAAAAGATTTTAAAATCTACCATAATATTATTGCTTTGGAATTTCCAATCAGGATTTCAAGGTCATCAAATATTTTTTTATTTTCATCAAATAATCCATACCAATGCAATACAAATCTATCTGGAATTAAAACCTTATTCCATAGCAAGAAATTAAATGGTTCGAGTGTTATTTCTTCATCCTGATTTGGGCATAGGTGGTGCCGAGCGCTTAGTGGTAGATGCGGCGTTAGCGTTAAAAGAACGAGGACATAATGTCAGTTTCTTGACGAATCACCACGACCCGAATCATTGCTTTAATGAGACCAATGACGGTAGTTTTGAAGTAAGTGTCGTTGGTGATTGGCTGCCACGTAATATCTATGGACGGTTTTATGCGTTCTGTGCCTATTTCCGGATGCTGTATGCTGCCTTTTATGCATCTTTTTGCCTTAGCCGTAGAGAGCAAATAGATGTTATATTTTGTGATCAAATTTCCATTGGAATCCCGATTTTGAAAATGTGCAAATCTAAGCCAAAGATTGTGTTCTATTGCCATTTTCCGGATCAGTTATTAAGTGCTAAAGGTGGTTACATGAAGAAATTATACCGAGGACCTCTTAACTATCTTGAGGAAGTCACCGTCGGAATGGCCGACATTACTTTGGTCAATTCCAAATTTACTTTACGTATCTTTCGGGAGACATTTAGTCGTCTTAATGTAGTGCCAGACGTACTGTATCCATCTCTTAACACCAAATATTTTGATGAAATGCAGCATAAATTAATATCATCAAATATGTCTACGGATCTTATGAAAGCTGAATACGACTGGCCACGAAATGCATTCGTCTTTCTTGATATAAACCGATATGAGCGAAAAAAGAATCATCCTTTGGCTTTAAAGGCCTTCCGTCATTTAGCAAGCATTTTAAGCACAAATGATTGGAAACGATGTTGCCTAGCCTTGGTTGGAGGTTATGATAAGCGATTGCAGGAAAATGTAGAACACTTTGTAGAGCTAGAAAACCTCGTTGAAGAATTAGACCTAAAAGAAAAAGTAAAATTTTTTCGCTCTCCTTCGGATGACCAAAAGTTTATGCTGCTTCACGTGGCTCACTGTCTTTTATATACCCCCGCAAACGAACACTTTGGCATTGTACCATTGGAAGGCATGTACATGTCAAAACCTGTGATTGCTCTAAATTCAGGAGGACCCAAAGAAACCATTGTGCATAATTCAACTGGTATGCTGTGTGATCCAAATGTAGAAACCTTTGCAAATGCAATGGCCAACCTTTTTAAAGATGATGCCCTGCGTGAGCGGATGGGCGCAATGGGACATAAACGTGTCCAACAAAAATTTTCTTTTGATGCGTTTTCACATAAGTTAGACACTTTAGTAAGAGATGCAATTAAAAAAACACATTCCGCAGTTCTTTCTGGTATACCAAAAAACATAAATGCAAATAAATGAAAAAACTTGATATTTAAATGAAGTCCATAAAAAGGCGTTTTTTTAATTTCTCCGCCCGAATATAAAAAAAAAATATGGCACAAAAATTAACGATCCACAGAAATATGTTTTGTATATCTTGTTACATTTACTTCGATAAAATAGATAAAATAAAATTAAAACCTTTAAAGGTGGGTAAAAAGTTGCTAATTGTTTTCAGCGCATCAAAATTAGTTGATAAGATGTGTTGCAGAACTTTGCTCGGCAGGCGCCACGGGTTAATTTATTCCGATGAGCCTCAAATTTGCAGCACATAACTTTTAGCTTTGGTCAGTACTGCGTAAACGCCAATGGGCAACTTTTTTCAACAAGAAATATAAGAGGGAAAATAGGGTTTAGCAGAGATCCCTCGTCAGCAGAGGTAAATTATATCCTTATATGTATGTATATGAGGCATTCCACACCAAATGTTCAGCAAAAAAAAAGTTGTGTCTTGTCAATATGAAATCATTTGCAAAGTATTCGCTCTTAGGGTACTATTAAATAACAAAAATAAAATTTAAGTTTTTTCAAAAAGTGGGCCTTGTAGGCGTGGTCAAAAATTGAAAATATCTAACTTTTTTGCCTGAGCATCTTTACTTCAAAATTTATGCAAATTAAATGAAACACAGTAAAGTCATAAAGACAAAAGTTTTTTTATAGATTTTTGTATGGACTATCGATTAAAAAAATAAAAATTGGAAAATTTTCAGAAGTTCTGAATTTTTTAAATTTAAACTTTATTTATAAAAAAACATGCCGCAATTTTATTTTTTTTTAAAAAAGTCTGAAATTTTCAGAGATGTGTTTTGCCTTGTTTTCGAGAAATCAAATGTCAAAAATTGCAACTCGCTAATTTTATACAATAATGGTGTATACAACGTGTGCGTATGAGTAATATCAATACTTAAAAAATATTTTAAGAGGCGATGGTACACCCAAAAAATTTCCCAGTTACTGACTACTAAAATTTTAACTGATCCCCAGTTAAAATACACCTAACTGAGGCCCAGTTATTCAAAAAGGTTGATAATAACTAATATTATTATTACTATTTGGACAGTTAATGGTAACGATTTTCCCAGTTACTTTGAGAAATAATTTCTACTTAGTTAAAAATAACGAACTAGATATATGGGTTGGTTGGTGGTACCTAAATTTAAATCAAAATCTTTTTAATTTCTTGCAATAAAAATCTGCAAATATTTTTTTTTAACTTTATTCACAAAATTTACACACAAAATTAATAGTTTTACCCCATTCTTTAATATTAAAACTGTTTTCAATTTTTCCGTAAAAGCATCCGTAACAAAATCCGAAATGTTGTGATGTTAGCCGAATTTCCTCTACGTCACCTTTAAAATAATATGATAAAATTTGTTATAATATAAAATTTAATAAATAATCTTCAAAATAAATTATTCTTACCGTGCTCCAAACAATTTCACGGTTTGATTTTAAGCGAGAACAAAATATGTATGTTTACTGCCGTATATTTGTTTCTTATTTTGTTTTAAATTTTCTGACAATTTAAAAACAATTTGAAATACAGGGTTACTAAATACTGTTATTATTAACCGAAATAATAGTTACTAATGGCTAAGCCAGTTATTCAAAATAAATTTAATTTTAACTGGGAAAATTTGTAACTGGCCAACTGGGGAATTTTTTCGGTGTAGCGTGAGTGAGTTTTTAATAACGATTACGCACGCTCATGAAAGAAAAAATTTAGTCACGCACGATATTTTATTTTGCTCACGCTCATTCACGCACACGTGAATAGAAAAAAATAAGTCACGGTCACGATGTTCACGTGAGCGTCAGTAAAATAAAATATCGTGCTTGAATGTTTTTTTTCTTTCATTAGCGTGCGTGATCGTAAATAAAAACTCACTTACGCTCCCATACAAAGGGGAGTGGCGTTTCCGCCCCTTTGTTCTGTAATCACGCTTAAACGTCTGAGCCGATTTTAATGAAAATTTCACCGCACATAGTACTAACCCAGGCAGACACTATAGGATTTAATAGATCGGACAAAGTGGCATAAAATTACACGACCTGTTAAATTTATTGCACGTTCTTTCCGCCTTTTTCGCAATCACGCTTATTCGGCTAAACTGATTTTGAAGAAATTTCCACCACAGATAGTATAGGGTTCTGCAGACTATAGCTGGATTTTTTTGCTAACGACTTTTTTGTTCTTAAAAAGTCGACTTTTGCTTTCGACTTTTTTTTCGATTTTTTTTGACTTTTGCCAGATGAAAACAATTTCTTCTGAAAAAAAAAATAAAATTTCAAATGACAGCCGAGTTTAATAACAACTGAAGCTATGGTATTTCCATGTATTTTGTATGTGAAGCAAAAATGTTAAAAATGTAAGTGTAATATTTACCAATATTTTTGATTATTGTAAACACCTCAGTGATAGGGTTCTATAAATCGAAAGTCGACTCTTTTGCTTTCGATTTTTTCAACCTTTTCTACATTTTCGATTTCTTCGACTTTTTTAATCTTCATTATTTTGGTACCTAACATTGGAAAAGTTGGAAAACGTCGAAAAAAGTTAAAAAATCGAAGAAATTCGAAAAAAGTCGAAAGTCAAAAAAGTCGACTTTTTAAAAAGTCGAAAAGTCGACTTTTTAAAATTTGAAAAAAGTCAAAAAGTCGAAAAATCGACTTTTTGTTGCGACTATATAACCCTAAAATAGTACTAACCGAGCCGGGAGCTATAGGCCATAAAAGAGTGTGGTATGACAGGGGAGTAAAATCCCACGCTCTATTGTATAACATTGAACGTTATTTCTGCCTGTTCCATAATCATGCTAAAACGGCTTAACCGATTTTAATGGAATTTTGGCCACATATAGTACTTCGGCAGTGGGATCTATAAACCTTAACACAGCGCGTTTCGACCACGGGCGTAAGTTGCCAGAATCTGCGTAAAGGCCTATTCACACCTGGATTGAAATCTCGTTCGAACGAGATTTCGATCATATGTTCTGTATCATTTTATACACAACCATATGATTGAAATCTCAGAAGTGAATTGGGTATAAGAAGAATTTCTTATAATGTATACAGACTAGCGTGATTTTAAAATCACCATGTGATTTTCCTTTGAACAAAATCACATAGTGATTTACAAAATCATCTCAAATTGTACTAGCATAAAGAAAAATTGCAAAATCATCTCAACTTATACTGTATACAGACTAGCGTGATTTTAAAATCACTATGTGATTTTCCTTTGAACAAAATCACATAGTGATTTACAAAATCATCTCAAATTGTACTTGCATAAAGAAAAATCACAAAATCATCTCAACTTACCATGGTAAGTTCTTGTAGTGTGAACGTGGCTTTATACTGTATACAGACTTGCGTGATTTTAAAATCACTATGTGATTTTCCTTTGAACAAAATCACATAGTGATTTAAAAAATCAACTCTAAATTGTACTAGCATAAAGAAAAATCACAAAATCATCTCAATTTACCATGGTAAGTTGTTGTAGTGTGAACGTGGCCTTACCATGGTAAGTTCTTGTAGTGTGAACATGGCCTTAGATCTGCCCGGTTTTTATACCCTCCAACTACAGTATGGGGGTATACTCACTTTGTCATTCCGTGTGTAACGCATCGAAATATCGGTGTAGGACCCCATAAAGTATATATATTATTGATCAGTGATCGATTCTAAGACATTCTAGCGATGTCCGTCTGTCCGTCCGTCCGTCTGTGGAAGACACGATACAGTCCAAAATAAAAGTGGTAGACTCCTGAAATTTGGCACATATATGTCTTATGTTCATAGGCTGGTTAAGTTCGGAGATGGGCAAAATCGGACCAGGGGGAAAAAGTTCCCCCTTGAAGAACTAAACAAACCTCTGAAAAATACGATATTTTTACATGATTTTTTGTGTTTTTGTTTAACAAATCCAACATTTTAAGGCTACAAGAAGTTCAAGGTCCTGCATTTGGACCCACAGAATTAGAAAAAATAGTTTTACGGCCCCCCCCCTTTTATGGGCGTGGAATAATTTTTTTTTTTATATAGTGATAAATTTGTATTTCTTTAGTGCAAAAAGCATAAGAATTATTTTTTAACACTTATTCGAGAGGAATTGTGCCCCCCAATTACCACTACCGACCCCCTCCCCCCCAAAAAAAAAGACGCCCCTGCAATTTTTTTATTTTTTTTATTTGCATGTTGGAGGGTATAAAAGATTCGGCACAGCCGAATTTAACACTCTTACTTGTTTTTTATTAAAAAATGTCTTAAAATCTGCGATTACTTTTTTTTAACGTCTCAGAATCTAGGAATTTAAAAAAAAAAAAAAAGATCTCAGAAACTACAATGTTTTCTTTAAGAAAAATGCCTTAGAATTTAGCAGACAAGGGAAAAATTCGAATTTTATTTAAAATTCATAAGGTATTTGAAATAAAATTTTTGTTTAAATAAATTTCTCAAAAACATTTGAATTTTATTATTTCCAAAAATAAAATTCTCAAAAAAAATAGAATTTTATTTTCCTATAAATAAAATTCTAAAAAATTAAAGATTTTTATTTTTGGTTTGAATTTCATTTTGTAAAACAAATAATAATAAAACAAGTAATAACTGTTAGTTTATACTAATGTGGTAAACTAGAATTTTTAAATACTATGTATGTTAATTAATGGTAAATTTTGATTAAAAAGAAGTTAATAAATCCATATTAAAATGAATGTTATCATAGAAAAAATGCAAAAGATAGTCTCTACATAATACATTTTTTACATCCTTAAGATAAAATATTTCAGAATTAAAAAAATTGCATATAAAAAACTTAAATGGCATTATAGTCGTGGACATTTTCCAACTGAATTTAACACCTCTTTTCATAATTTTCTAAGGAAAACAAATATCTCAAATATATTTTATAGAAAAATGTCTCAGAATTCCAGACATTATCTTTACAAAATATTTAAATGCTTATTTGACTCTGAATAAAAGAGTTTTTTTATTGAAACATTTTCCACGATTTTAAAAATTTTTCTATAGGAAAAATATATTAAAGGTTATAACTTCTATAGAAAAAAATCTATAAAAAATAATCCCTCAGAAACTGTGAATTTTTCCTAAAAAATACCATTTCAGAATCCCCAGAATCTTTCTGCAAAAAAGATTTCTCAGGATCGGTTAACTTTTTAATAGGAAAAACGTTTAAGAATCTGAGCTTTTCTATGAGAAATATATTTTCAAATCTAAGAATTTTTGTTATGGAAATATTTTTAAGAATATGATTTTTTTAATCTTTTAAAATCTGAGAATTTTTATATAGGAAAATTTTATAAAAATCATTGATCAATGAACTTTTCTATAGAAAACTATATTAGATGTGAGATTTTTTGGAACGAAAAATATTACTCTGAATCTAAACATTTTTCTGTTTGTAAGAATTTTGTAAGAATTTTCTATAGAAAATTTATCTCTAAATCTTCAAATTTTCTGTTGAAAAAGTGTCTTAAAATGTTTCATTAGAAAAATGGCGTAGACCTTAATAATTTTCTATATGAAAAATGTTTCAGAATCTGAAAAACTGCCTCAGAAAACACTTTTTTTATAGAAAGTTGCTATAAAATTAAAGATTATATTTTTAGAAAAGTGTACAAAATTTCTTTATAAAGTTTCTGTTCGAAAAAGCTTTCAGAATCAGAGAATTACATTAAAATATAAGAATTTTTTAAGAGGTTTTCTACTAATAAGTGGATCAGAATTTGGAAATTACTAAAAAAAATACTATTGCATTATAAGTTTGAACTAAGTAAATTATTAAATTACATTAAATTAGAAGAAAGTGGCAATTTACTATCATATGAGGATGTATTTAGCTAATTAAGTTACCTTGATATATAGAAATACTCGAACATTATTAAAATATTTACTTGTTTGAAATATATTTATTTGTATGAAAATAAAATTCTTTTTTTTATTAATAAAATTCTTTTAAGAATTTTAAATAAAATTTTTTAGAATTTTATTTCTTTTAAGAATTTAAAATAAAATTCTTTAGAATTTTATTTAAAATTCAAAATTGAATTTTTTGAAAAATTCAAAATTGAATTTTATCAATAACGAATTTTAATTTTTATTGTTTTTCCTTGTCTGGAATTTAGGACTTTTTATACAAGAAAAATGTCTTACAAGGGAGTATCTCAACCCTTATGAACCGATTTGCCTGAAATTTAAAATATATTACGAGTTCCGTATAAGACTTAAATTTTGAGGTAAAAAAGATGTGATTTTTGTTTTGATGGCACATCGATGGAAGTTGGCATAAATATTAGGAGCTATTTAAGAATAAGAAACTCGTTCGCGTCAATTAAGATTTAAGATTTTTTTCTTCAATTTTGTTGCATGCGTTATTACAACATGCCAGAATGTATCATTTATTCTGAAATGTATAATATAAATTTAACCCCTTAACGACCAAACGGGTTTTTAAAAAAATATATCTATGTACCTAAAATCGCGATTTATCCGCGGCAAAAGAAAAGTTTCACAATTTTTATACCCTCCACTTAGTGATAGAGGGTGTATATAAGTTTGTCATTCCGTTTGTAAATCATCGAAATATCGATCTGGGACCCCATAACAATGACCGCCGTCTCGTTGTAGCAAAAAAACCAAAGGCTCTGGTGGGAATCGAACCCACGACCCCCTCGTTCAAAGGTTAGCCTATTTTATTTAAATTTTTGTCTATTTGCTTAGAAAATGAAAAATTTTTCATTGATCAAGATTTGAACCCCCTTTTGGGGGTTTGGCTATAGAAAATAAAATTAAATATTGATAAAATTGTATTATTTAAGTGTAAATACAAATAGAATGAATTTCTTAACATCTTTGGCGAGAGGAAAGGTGCACCTCCGCTACCGCCCGCCCTCCCCCTTAAAAAAACATCCCCTGAAACATAATTGCCAAGTTTTCCAACAATTTTTTTTTTAACAACAGGACACACAATTTTGATGTTAAGGTTGTTTATTATTATTTATCTGCTGTCTTGACGGTTTTTATTTTACTCATAATACCGGTACGTACCGGTATTTACGTTTCGGTAACGGTTCATCGTTACCGAAATATTCGAAAATACCGTTACCTTTACCGATATAAAAAATATGTAATACCAATACCGTTACCGATGCCGTTATTCGTTTCGGTTGCCAACCCTGCTTATTAACAAACGATGATGCATTTATCAAACCCACACTAAAATAGTCTCTTATGTGTACTGACTTTGTGTTATGCCAGAAAAGACTGAAAAATATGGAGAAGTTAACTAAAAAAGCGAAAGAAGGAAAAACCCAGTCGGCAAAAAATATCACACCTGACATACTGCTGACTCTCCCTTTATAAAATTGCTGACATCTTCATACAATTTTTCAAAATGTCATCAATGACATGTCATCAGTTGGTCAGCGGTTGTTTAAACGAATTGTTAGCGGCCACCTATACTGGTGGACACCGCTGACCAACTGCTGACATGTCATTGATGACATTTTGAAAAATTGTATGAAGATGTCAGCGATTTCATAAAGGGAGAGTCAGCAGTATATCAGGTGTGATTTTATTTTGCCAACTGGGAAACTATTGATTATTTCAAGCCATTTTTTTCCATTTTTAAAATTAAGCACTCTGTAACTATTACGTATACAGAGGGATACTCCTTAAACATTGCAAGCTCTTGTTTACACAACTGCATTTATAGTTTTCAAAAATTTAAAAATTGAAGGTTTTATTTAACAGTTATGTCAGTTTCACTGAGTTGAAATTTAAAAAAGATTTTGTGTTATATAAATGAGACGATTTTAAGGCTGGGGGTCTAGGCTTATCGGCCATATCAGTGTTTAAAAATTTCGTTGTCCTCGTATGAAACAATGTGGACCTTCGGGAAAATTTCGATAACTCCCGAACTAATAGGAATATCGCCTAGAGCAAAAATACGTGTCGACTTAAATTTAAAAAAGATTATTTCCTATTCATACGGACAACGTAAGTCTATGTCTTCATATAAATACCCCCCAAAATTTACACATTTACATGAAAAAAATATTTAACGAAGCCGAATTTTTAAAGCTTATGCCACCGTTGGATACGCATTAAAAAACCTTTCTTCTCATACACGCAAAAAAAAATCTGTGTCGGAGTGATCAAAAATCTAGCATAATTTTATCAAAAATATGCAAAAACTACAACCGACGAAGTAGTTTTCGTAATTTAGCCAAAACGCTTATGTAAAAAATTTTGAAGAAAATGGTGAAATATACCAAAATTATAAGAAAAGGTGACTAAAGATAATGCTAAAAATTACCACATTTATGCCAAAATAATATTTTTTTATTTAATTTTTGTAAAAATTTGTATATTTGTTGAATTTAAAATTTTCACACAATAAATCCATTTAATATAATAAATGTTTTGTAGGATTTAATTTACCACCGACCAACTGACCCTTTTTGTACAATTTTCTCCAGTGACTGCTGCCTACGCTATAGCTTCACGAATTTATTTAAAAGCACCCTGTAAAAATAGAGAATTATTACAAAACACAAATTTTTAATTTAGGAGGAACACTTACTTTGTGATTCCATTTGTAACTCATTAAAACAGGTCTGGACTCCATTGGCTTTGCTATATAAATGAGTTTTTAGGTTTTAATTTTGTAACTTAAGGGAGGACTGGTGCCCACGCTCTTTATTGAAGTGAAGGATTCGCCATAGCTTCAAAAATTTACTTAGCAGTACCCTGTAAAAATAGAAAATTATTACCAAACACAAATTTTTAACTAAAAATCTATTAAACCTTATTGGTGTCTTCGGAATAGGGGAATACTCACTTTATCATTCCATTTGTAATTCATCGAAACATACGTCTGGGACTCCATTGGTTTTGCTAAATAAATTGTGTTTTAAGTTATGACAGCAAAATTAAAGCTTGATTTACACGTTAACTACCCTTGACTACCCTTATCTACTATTTCCCAGTATTGGAGGATAGCAATTGTCAAATTCAAATAATTTTTCATACAAAATTATTTAAACCCGGCAAACCGTATCACCAATACTGGGAAATAGTAGATAAGGGTGGTCAAGGGTAGTTAACGTGTAAACTGTCCTTAACTTTAGCATTTTTTTTATATTACTTTTATTTATCTTTTGAAAAACTAATTATTTATTTTTATTTATTAATTTATTTTAATTTTATTTATCAATTTCCTTTTTACGTTTTTATGGCACTAAAAATAAACGAACCCACTCACACAAAAATACAAAATGAAAATGGCTGTACATTAGACTGGGTCGACCATAAAGGAGAAAAAAAAGTTTTCATTGTGCGGGCTTAATTTTAAAGCTTACCTCTAAAAAGTTCCATAGCAAAAATATTAGATTTTTAGGTCGCGATTTGGTACCGCCGAAATCGTTTTTTGTTCATAGCTTTGTCATTTGATGTCCGATCGTTATAAAAAAAAAATTGTTAGAAAGTCCTCAGCGAGTATTAAAGTTGACTCATATCTGGTTTTAACCTCAGAGATCGTCTTCTTGTTATGATTGGTAGTTTCTCATCTTTCTACCCACTTAAATGATTTTTATTTTTCCATTAAATTATAGCACTAAGAAAATCATAAAATCCTTCCCTTGGAAGTATCCAGTTAAATTAATTAACAAAAAAGTTACATTTGATTTAAGATTTTCATATACAATATAGAGAAAAATAGAAAAAACACTTGTTATTTGTTGTTATTTTGCCTTTAAACTATATTTAATTTTTTTAGATTGTATTTAAATACATACGAACAAGTGTTTTAAATCTTTTTCTATGGAAATTTAAAACTGAATGTAACTTTTTTGTTAATTAATTTAAGAGGGTACTTCTAAGGGAAGAATTTCATGAATTTTGTAGTGCTATAATTTAATGGAAAAATAAAAATCATTTAGGTGGGTAGAAAGCTGAGAAACTATCACTCATAACACGAAGATGACCTCAGAGGTCAAAACCAGATATGGGTCAAATTTAGTACTCGCTAAGGACTTTCTAACAAATTCTTTTTTATAACGATCGGATATCACATGACAAAGTTATGAACAAATAACGATTTCGGCGGTACCAAATCGCGACCTAAAAATCTAATATTTTGGCTATGGAACTTTTTCGAGGTAAGCTTTAAAATTAAGCCCGCACAATGGGAACTTTTTTTTTTCGACCCGGTCTACTGTACATTAGACCGGGTCGAAAAAAAAAGTTCCTATTGGGCGGGCTTAATTTTAAAGCTTACCTCGAAAAAGTTCCATAGCCAAAATATTAGATTTTTAGGTCGCGATTTGGTACCGCCGAAATCGTTATTTGTTCATAGCATTTTCATTTGATGTCCGATCGTTATAAAAAAAAAATTTGTTAGAAAGTCCTCAGCGACTACTAAATTTGACCCATATCCGGTTTGGACCTCTGAGGTCATCTTCGTGTTATGAGTGTTAGTTTCTCAGCTTTCTACCCACCTAAATGATTTTTATTTTTCCATTGAATTATAGCACTAAAAAATTCATGAAATTCTTCCCTTAGAAGTACCCTCTTAAATTAATTAACAAAAAAGATACATTCTATTTTAATTTTCCATAGAAAAAGATTCGAAACACTTGTTCGTACTTATTTAAATACAAACTAAAAATTTTAAATATAGTTTAAAGGCATAATAACAAGTGTTTTTTCTAATTTTCTTTATATTGTATATGAAAATCTTAAATCAAATGTAACTTTTTTGTTAATTAATTTAACTGGATACTTCCAAGGAAAGGATTTTATGATTTTCTTAGTGCTATAATTTAATGGAAAAATAAAAATCATTTAAGATGAGAAGCTAACTATCATAGCAAGAAGATGACCTCTGAGGTTAAAACCAGATATGGGTCAAATTTAGTACTCGCTTAGGACTTTCTAACAGTTTTTTTTTATAACGATCGGACATCAAATGACAAAGCTATGAACAAATAACGATTTCGGCGGTACCAAATCGCGACCTAAAAATCTAATATTTTGGCTATGGAACTTTTTCGAGGTAAGCTTTAAAATTAAGCCCGCCCAATAGGAACTTTTTTTTTCTCCTTTATGGTCGACCCAGTCTACTGTACATATGTATTTGTTTTTTTTTTTCTTGTTTTCTTTCGACAAATTTTTGTGAAAGTAATTTGCGTTATTGTGCAAGTTACTTGGTTATTTTACATAATAAACTAATTATGTTACTTTAACATCGACAAGCATAATTTTAGCAAAAATTTTGGTATGAAAAAAATTTTACCAGTAGTATTGCTCAATCTGATACAGATTTTTTTTTTTGCGTGTATGTAAAGTTTACATTGTAAGTCCAAATTCAGACAGGGCAATTTTAATTGCCGCAATTCTGATTTTATAGTGTATCGGAGAGAGAAGGAAGAATCTTATCTCTCTCTCTGATAAACTAAAAAATCAGAATTGCCGCAATTAAAATTGCCCAATGTAAATTCGGTCTAAACATGATAGTTTGTTAAAAAAAAAATGCCTGAAATGTTCAAAAAAAGATTTTTTCGCCATTTTTTTTACCCATGTTTTGAACCCTTAAATCCCCTATATGGCCGATAAGCCGAGACACCCCAACCTTAGAATTGTCTCTTTTATATATATTTCAAGTTTCATGCAAATCGGTTCATAAGCGTTGAGATACTTCCCTGGTTGTTAGAAACTTAAACTTTTTTGTAAAAACAAACCCTTATACTATGTTCAGATTGGCCTCGAAACCCCGTCGAAACCTCATATTTTCAATTTAAAAACTCACCTGTTCATACACAACTATTTTGACACTTACGGAGGTTTTGGAAACTATCACAAAAAATATATTGTTTTAAAACTAATTTATTATGTGGAAAATATTATTTTACATGTTTTAATTTTATTTTTATTTAAAATTAACAAATATTTTGAATAAATTTTGTAAATAAATTGATTTATTTATTTTTTTATTTTCCCATTTTCTCTTTTTCTCATTGTCGCACAGTGGTAAAAATATGAATTTTATAAGGTTTCGATCGTACTTTCGTTGAAACCTCAATACAAAAAGGTTTAAATTTGTGAGGGAAAATACGTATTTTCAAGTGAGGTTTGGCACGAAACCTCGTTTAACGGGGTTTCGAGGCCAATCTGAACGTACTATTACAATTAAAGAAATTTTCTTTAACAAAACTGTCTCAAAATCTTATAGAAAGCACGGTTTAAATATATCTGTCATTCGTGCATATTTGTAAGAATTTTTAAAACGTCGGACACTTTGTCTAAAAGAAACATTTCACAGAGTCTGCGATATTTTCTATAAGAGTTTAGAAAAGCAAGATTGAAATTTAGAAATCACTAATGATTGATTGAAATTGAGATAAGCCAACTGAAGTTTGAAAATCTCAACTAAAATTTAAAATTCCAAATGAAATTCAGAAAATCCCAATTGAAATTAAGAAACTATTGGTAATTTTAAAAATTGAATTGGCTGTTTAAATTATGTTTTGTTTTATATTGTTTAAAGGCTGCATGATTTCAGTCATAAAATTTTACTTAAAATAATAGGTCTATTCGATTACCAAAATTTCTTACTATTTTTTACTACAACTGGAAAGTCTTGTTTACTTTTTGTATTGAAAATTCCGGTTAACCGGTTTTTTTTTTCTTTAACTGACAAACCCAAAAATACTTTAAAATTGCTAATTTTTATTAAATAAAAAATCGAATGTAACTAAAGTTAACATATTTGTTTCTTTCAGCAAAGTTAGCAACTGTTATCCTTTAAAAATAGCGGTATTTAAATACGGTGCTTTATTTTCCAATATTCACCGGAGCTTTATTTTATTTTTATTTGTTTTATTTAAAAAACAAATGCATCAATTCGTTATAAATTGTAGTATATATTAATGTTCTTTTATTGACATTTTCTCCATTAATAAGAATTTTAGTACCTGGTTAACAGTCACTTATTAAGTTTTCAATGAAATTGTCCAAAAAAACGCTTATAACGGAGATAATTCAAATATTTACCAGATTAAAATTCCTATTTGGAAAATTGTTTCTTGAAGACAAAAAGTATTTTAGACTTCCTTTCTCACGGATTTTCAAGGTCTTTTTAATGAAATTTTGAAAATATCATAAAAAAAGTGCAAACCCTTAATATTTGCAAAATATTCCGTTTTAATGTATTTAAGAAAACCGGTTAACCGACAGAAAAAAACCGGTTTTCGGTGCACCGGAATTTTTTATATTTCGGTTAACCGGTTTGCAAAAAAACCGAAATTTTGGAAAAAAAACGGTTTTTCGGTTAACCGGTTTATAAACACTAAAGGTAATCGAATAGACCTAATTTGTTTTATTTTACTTTTAATAAATAGTTTACTTAAATTCATATTTTTTGCGATTAATCGCCAATTTTTGCGATTTATCGACCCGAATAACCGATTAATCGATTTTTGTCATTTTTTAAATAATTCCCTAACCGGTTAACCGGCAGAATCGAATAATTGGAAATACTAGTCCAAGGTTACAGCCATTCCAGGGAATTGCAATGCCGATGAGCTTGGAAACTACCTTACAGGTTCCAACAGAATTGGAATGTGTTGCAAGCAAAACCTACAGCTTTGTTCCGCGGCGGAGACTAATCAAAGATGGGCAAATGGATGGACGTGTGAGACAACACGACTGATTTGGCCTTCTCTTAATCAGAGAAGCACAAGTGAGCTAATATCGCTTCCAAGAGGTGAGATTTCGACGGTGGTTGTTATAATTACCGGACACTCGGGGCGTTTATGAAACCAATGCGGATTGGTTTGACAACACTTTTTCACGGAAATCAGCTGTGTGTGTTTATGAATCCAATCCAATTCCAATCAAAAAGAAAATGAGAAAATTTCCGTTCGAAAACGAAAATGTGCGTTCATGAATTCCATTCAGTTGGATTGACAGTTGGAAAATTTTCGTCATTGTTTGGCTTCGGGGATTTGTAAGAAAAGTTGAAAATAATTAATTTAAAAAAAATTAAAAACAAAAGTTAAATGAAAAAATGTGAGTAAGATGTTCTTTTTTGCAGCGTTTAAATTACTACGAAGAAAGTAGCTTAAACAACCAAAATTGACGATATGTGTAGTTTTAAAAACAAACAATATGTAAATCATTCAATTGCTATAGCTACTAATACTTGCACATTTCTGTTTTTGTAGCGAAAGCTTACGATTGTTTTTAAAAATGAATAAGTAGCAAAAAAAACAAAAACATTAGAATTGTGTAGCCTACAAGTAGCCTACGAATTATTTTTGGTAGCCTACCTGTAGCCTACAAATTATTTTTGGTAGCCTACCTGTAGCCTACAAATTATTTTTGGTAGCCTACAAATATTGTTTTTGTAGCCTACAAAGAAAAAATTTAATAAAACTATAACACACACACACACTTATCTTGTTTAACATAACTGTTTTATTTTAATGTGTATAATACGGCGTTCACACTTGCTGTTTTGAAGTGTTTAAAAGTGAGATGTTTAAAAAAGTCTTTGTTCTGTATCCATTACGTTTTTATTCTGTTACTGGTGTTTTGTTAAACAACTTGTTTAAAGTGGCTAGTGTGAACTCCATATAAAGAATAGGTTTGGATTGTTTTAATGTAAAATTATAATCCAACTTCTCAAAAAAAAAACTTTGGCAAACATTGTTGTGGTGTTCCCTTGCCATTAAAAGTAGAGATGGGCACATGAGCAGATTAGAACGTGATTCACGCGTGACCACGCTTGAGTGTGACTAAATTAAATTTTACTCACGCGCGTGTGAGTGGAGTGTGCGTGAGTAAGATTTTTGCGTGAGTGTGCGTGAGTCGATTTGTTAAGTTACGCTGAACTTTAAATTTTGTTGAAAATTTTAAAATATTTTTCAAATTTTAGTTTTTAATTTTTTTTTTGTATGAATAAGAGTTTCGTGAGTGTGAGTCAACGAGAGTGTGAGTGAAGCTTGAGTGAGTGTGAGTTGTATGTGTGAGTAGAAAAAATTTGCTAGTGAGTGAGTGTGCGTGATTCAAAAATTCCTGTCGTGGGCGTGAGTGAGTGTGAGTCAAAAATCACTCACGCGCCCATCTCTAATTAAAACCATGTTTTGTGTATTTTTCACCACGTAAATTTTCGAAAAAACCCAATGTAGAGATGGGTGCGTGAGTGGATTTTGACTCACACTCACTCAAGCTCACGCAAAAATAATCGAATCACTCTCGCAATTTTTTTTTTATTCACGCTCACTCACTATTCACGTGAGTAATAAAAATCTTACTCACGCAAGATTCAATCACGATCACGCGTGAGTCACGCAAGATCTACTCACGCAATAAAATTCTCTTACCAAAAAAAAACTCCAAAAAAATTTTTTTACAAAAAATAAAAAAATTGGGCTAATCTAAAAATCTTATCACGCAAACTCACGCAAAAAATAAATGACTCTCTCACTCAGTTTTTTTTTCAGCTCACACTCACTCACAATCACGTGATTTAAATGAAAATCACTCACGCGTGATTCACGTGAATCACGCAAATCACGTGACCAGCGCCCATCTCTAACCCAATGTTAATGTCACGGTTTTTCTCGTAACTTCTGAGCGTCTAGACCGATAATATTAAAATCGCGTACATATTCGAAAATATCGAAAAATTCGACAAAATTCCAAATTTTTCTATATTTTTTTGACCAAAATTAAAAGAATTTTATTAAAAATTATTATTATTCTTTTTTCGATGTTGTATTCAGTTTACACCATCTTAACGAAATTTTTAATATGATCACGTTTTTATATTGCAACATTTGTTTACAATGTGATACTGTAGTAATACTGTAGTAATACTGTAGTAATACTACTGTAGTAATACTGTAGTAATACTGTAGCCTACAAATATACTACTGTAGTATATTTGTAGCCTACAAATATACTACTGTAGTATATTTGTAGGCTACAACAATAAAATTTGTTTTCCGCTACTGCTCTGTTTGGAGTTTTTATTTTTTTCAGGTTGTTGTAGTTTAAGCAAACACAAAAAAGAAAAGTAAACAAAAGCTATAACTTATAATATTGAAATTGTTTGAAGTGATATGAAAAGCAAAAGCAAAAAAACGGGTAGCTAACGTAGCCTTTCAAACGCTGCTTTTTTGTTTTCGACTTTTTTTAAAAAATATTTTTCCTCTTTTTATTTATAAGGGGAAGGTACAAAATTAATGAGCAAAATGCAGTTAGTTCTTCATGAGTTTGTGGAAATAAATCCTGAAATATCGAAGGGATTTGTGTTTTAAGGCCCTTAATATAAACAAAAGTAATTCACATTAAAAAATGTGAAAATAAAATTTCCAAATTTTTTTGTGTCCTAGATTTAACCTCTGTAAAAGTAAAACGAATGCACTTTTTTTCTATAATTTTAAAATTTTAGTTATTCGATTTTAACCAGCGTTTAAATTACTACGAAGAAAGTAGCTTAAACAACCAAAATTGACGATATGTGTAGTTTTAAAAACAAACAATATGTAAATCATTCAATTGCTATAACTACTAATACTTGCACATTTCTGTTTTTGTAGCGAGAGCTTACGATTGTTTTTAAAAATGAATAAGTAGCAAAAAAAACAAAAACATAAAAATTGTGTAGCCTACAAATTATTTTTGGTAGCCTACCTGTAGCCTACAAATTATTTTTGGTAGCCTACCTGTAGCCTACAAATTATTTTTGGTAGCCTACAAATACTGTTTTTGTAGCCTACAAAGAGAAAATTTAATAAAACTATAACACACACACTTATCTTGTTTAACATAACTGTTTTATTTTAATGTGTATAAAGAATAGGGTTGGATTGTTTTAATGTAAAATTATAATTCAACTTTGGCAAACATTGTTGTGGTGTTCCCTTGTCATTAAAAGTATAGATGGGCACATGAACAGATTAGAACGTGATTCACGCGTGACCACGCTTGAGTGTGACTAAATTCAATTTTACTCACGCGCGTGTGAGTGGAGTAAGATTTTTGCGTGAGTGTGCGTGGGTCGATTTTTTAAGTTACGCTGAACTTTAAATTTTGTTGAAAATTTTAAAAGATTTTTAAAATTTTAGTTTTTAATTTTTTTTTGTATGAATAAGAGTTTCGTGAGTGTGAGTCAACGAGAGTGTGAGTGAAGCTTGAGTGAGTGCACGTGAGTGTGAGTTGTATAAAATTTACTCACGTGATTGTGAGTGTGAGTAGGAAAAATTTGCTCGTGAGTGAGTGTGCGTGATTCAAAAATTCCTGTCGTGGGCGTGAGTGAGTGTGAGTCAAAAATCACTCACGCGCCCATCTCTTATTAAAACCATGTTTTGTGTATTTTTCAACACGTGAATTTTCGAAAAACCCAATGTAGAGATGGGTGCGTGAGTGGATTTTGACTCACACTCACTCAAGCTCACGCAAAAATAATCGAATCACTCACGCAATTTTTTTTTTATTCACGCTCACTCACTATTCACGTGAGTAATAAAAATCTTACTCACGCCAGATTCAATCACGCTCACGCGTGAGACACGCAAAATCTACTCACGCAATAAAATTCTATTACCAAAAAAAAAAAATTCAAAAAATTTTTTTTTACAAAAAATAAAAAAATTGGGCTAATCTAAAAATCTTATCACGCAAACTCACGCAAAAAATAAATGACTCAATTACTCAGATTTTTTTTTCAGCTCACACTCACTCACAATCACGTGATTTAAAGGAAAATCACTCAGGCGTGATTCACGTGAATCACGCAAATCACGTGACCAGCGCCCTTCTCTAACCTAATGTTAATGTCTCGGTTTTTCTCATAACTTCTGAGCGTCTAGACCGATAATATTAAAATCGCGTACATATTCGAAAATATCGAAAAATTCGACAAGATTCCAAATTTTTCTATATTTTTTTGACCAAAATTAAAAGAATTTTATTAAAAATTATTATTATTCTTTTTTCGATGTTGTATTTATTTTACACCATCTTAACGGAATTTTTAATATGATCACGTTTTTATATTGCAACATTTGTTTACAATGTGATACTGTAGTAATACTGTAGTAATACTGTAGCCTACAAATATACTACTGTAGTATATTTGTAGCCTACAAATATACTACTGTAGTATATTTGTAGGCTACAACAATAAAATTTGTTTTCCGCTACTGCTCTGTTTGGAGTTTTTATTTTTTTCATGTTGTTGTAGTTTAAGCAAACACAAAAAAGAAAAGTAAACAAAAGCTATAACTTATAATATTGAAATTGTTTGAAGTGATATGAAAAGCAAAAGCAAAAAAACGGGTAGCTAACGTAGCCTTTCAAACGCTGATTTTAACTTTGAGTGAAAACGTAAACAACAGAACACCAAATTGGATTTCATGTGATTCGGAAAATGTGAATTGAAAAGTTATGAAAGGCAGAACAGAGGCGTTTGTAAAGTGTGTACGATACTTGCTTTTTTACGAACTATTTCAAAGGCAGAAAGCCCTCAATAAAATTCTTAAAAAAAGTATCATACTTTAGCTTATTAACGAAAAAAATCTTTAGTCGGACACGTATTTCGATTCGAAAATTGGGCGCAAAAAATAATAAGAGTCCAAATGGGCAAAAAGTTACCGATGTTTTAAAAAAAAAATCATAAAAAAGGAACAAATGAGCTAAAACTTTATACAAAATATGACCCAAAAATATGCATTATAGCCTTTTTTTAAAGCAAATTCTTTGATGTGCAAAGACATTTATCCTGTGCCAATTAAATATGAGAAGGCACTGGTATTTGATATTTGTACAAAATGCCAGATCCTAAGTATATATTAGACTTAAGGAAAACAAATGATGGATTTGTATAAAATCCCTTCCTTAATGGATCAATAATCAAAAAAAATTAATTCAAAACAAATGCTTGACAGTTTATTTGTTAACAAATTATTTTTTTTTACAAACTGCATTATTATAACAACTCTGACTTTGACTTTCTAACAGAGTTACTATAAAATACGACTCTGTATTTGCAAAAACAGAGTCGTATTTTGTAAATACTTGTGTCTCCGCTAAGTTCGAACGAAATAGATATTTTTTTTCGAACAAAGCAATTCGTCACGGTTTCATGAACGCTTCGAAAATTGGAAACGGATTTGAATTTCGTTTCCAATCCAATTTCGTTGGGGATTCATGAACGGCCTGACTGTCTTGTAAGGAAACACGCAGAGCGGTTAAATGTGCCGTCGAAGGACTTTTGCCGGAGTTGCATGGATGAACAGGAGTTGGAAACTATCGAACACTTTACTTTCTGGTCAGAGACTTGTTTCACTGGGATCTGAGAGCTTCACGATCTTTCTGATTGTTCGGATCTTTATAAGAAGCTCAAAATGGTTTAACGACAGGGACTATTAGGGAAACCAATTATACAGGCCGTTCATGAATCCACAACGAAATTGGATTGGAAACGAAATTTAATTTCGTTTCCAATTTTCGAAGCGTTCATGAAACCGTGACGAAAGTGCTTTGTTCGAAAAAAAAAATATCTATTTCGTTCGAACTTAGCGGAGACACATTTTTTTGTTGTAAATAATTGTATTTACAAAATACGACTCTGTTTTTGCAAATACAGAGTCGTATTTTGTATCAACTCTGTTATAAAGTCAAAGTCAGAGTTGTTATAATAAGGCAGTTTGTAAAAAAAATGTTTAACAAATAACAAACTGCAAGCATTTCTTTTGAATTAAGGCCGCTGTTCCAAAAAAAGTAATTCACATAAAAAATGTGAAAATGAAATTTTCCGAATTTTTTTGGTGTTCTAGATTTCACATCCGAATTTCTTTTTCGTTTTGTTTCACATAAATAAAATTTAGTGAAAGTAAAACGAATGCACTTTTTTCCTTATAATTTTTTAAATTTTAATTATTCGATTTTAACTTTAAATGAAATTTTTATGTGAATTGAAAAGTTGTGAAAGACAGAACAGAGGCCAAAATTTTTTAGTTATTGATTCATTACGGTAAGGAGTTTTATACAAAGCATAACCCATACTTAGGATCTGGCATTAATTTTGTATAAAAATATACCAGTTTCTTCTACGTATTTCATTGGCTCAGGATAAATATCTTTGCACATCATCAAAGAATTTGCTTTTTAAAAGCCATCGATTCAATAATGCAAATTTTTGCATATTTTGGCGAAAATTCATGTTTTGGTTATTCTGCTATTAATGAATATTTTTGGTTCATAATTTGTATAAAGTTTTAGCTTATTTGTTCTTTTTTTATGAACTATTTTTAAAACATCGGTAACTTGCTGCCCAACTGGGCTCTTATTATTTTTTGCGCCCAATTTCAACATCGAAATACTTGTCCGACTGAAGATTTTTTTCGTTAAAAAGCTTAAGTGTGTATGATACTTTTTTCAAGAATTTTATCAAAGGTTTTTTGCAAGAAAATGGAAAATTCAACATTATTGTTTGAAGTTATCAAATTTTTTGTAGAAAAACCTTTGAAAAAGTTTATGAAAAAATCAAGTATCATACACACTTAACAAAGACCTCTGTTTTGTCTTTTACAACTTTTCAATTCACATTTTCCGAATCACATGAAATCCAATTTAGTGTTCTGTTGTTTACGTTACATAAAATCGAATAACTGAAATTTTAAAATTATAGAGAAAAAAGTGCATTCGTTGGAATGTATGGAAATTTTTTTTTCCAAAAAAGTATAAATGCACTTTTTTAATGCATATTTTTACAATTTTTATTTTATATTTTAGGCGCTTAAAACACAAATCCATTAATGTTGTGCCTTCCCCTTATAAAATAAAAAAACAGAAAAAAAATATTTAAAAAAAAAATCTAAAACAAAAAAACATGTTACTCACATTTTTTCATTTAACTTTTGTTTTTGATTTTTTTTAATAAATTATTTCCAACTTTTCTTACAAATCCCCGAAGCAAAACGTTAACGAAAATTTTCCAACTGTCAAACCAACTGAATGGAATTCATGAACGCACATTTTCGTTTTCGAACGGAAATTTTCTCATTTTTTCTTTGATTGGAATTGGATTGGATTCATAAACACACACAGCTGATTTCCGTGAAAAAGTGTTGTCAAACCAATCCGCATTGGTTTCATAAACGACCCGATAGTTCCGTGTTATCATAATGGACCTCAGAGTCTGTGTGTTGACGTAAAACGTCAGCAGCCACTTACTCCCTAACCTAACCTAAAAATGTAAAGAATGCAAAATAAATTGAGGTTAATCCTAGAATTAAATCTGATTTATTTATACCGTTTTATATTTTGGACAACACTTTTTTGAATGATTTCCAATAAGCTAATTGGGCCTATTACATTTATGCAAATAAAAAACTTTATTACATCTTTAAAAAAATAAACAAATCTTAATACTTTTTTTTTGTTCCTGTTTATATTTACTAATTGTGTGTATGTAGATTCAGAAAACAATTATATAAGAATTCTGAATTAATAAACTATTAATCCTAACCATAGTCCGGTCTGCAAAATATAAGCCTACTTTGGATAAGTTACCAGCCCTTACAAAGCATACATATTAATACTTTTTGAATATTATTTTATTTTTTTTCACACACGAACAATTGTATGTAATACATGTGAAAGTAAGTATATGAAAAGCATAACATTTTTATAAAACGACTAGCGGATTGAACACTCGCTTGTGGGTTCACTCTTCACGACGATATAAATACAAATATCCCAATTCTTTGGGTGGGTTCTGGGATAGAGCTACTTTGCTGTCATTGAATATTACCCACTGACCGTCTTTTTTAATGTGACAGACGTAATGGCCAACTTGGGCTGATGTACCCATGTGGGAAATAAAGGCTACCAACTTAAATTTGCCATTGCCATCACGATATTTTTTATTGGACTGCAAATTTGAGATGTCGTTATTTGAATGATTCTGTTCTACAGAAGCGACTTCAGCAATGTCCATATCATCTGCATGCGAAAAAATCCAATCCGTAGCTCGTTCCACATTACCATCTGTAGCTTGGAGGGCTTTAGTAGCTTGGAATTCGTCGAAGCCCATACTCATTAACATTACAAGGCTTTCGGGATTAGGAACAAAAACATTTATTTCTTTTGCAGATGCATCCAAATCGGGTATAAGAAATGGATCGGCAAAGTCTGCGTCTCCAATGTGCTCCATCAGCCAGTTGGAAGCGATTTCAATACCTACATTTTTAGTGTGAAAGACAGCTCTTTTGCAGGCTTCTTGAGGAAAACCCATTTGCATTAGAGAAGAAACCATGTTTTCATCACATTCAAACTTCTTTTTAGGCTCAGTCTCAGGCAAATCTTCCTCGTTGGCCTGTTTGCCAGTAGCCCGCCAACTTGTTAAATCCAACTCGTCAGGCATTTGTACAGCGACGTCGATTTTTTTAGGGACCCAGTCATCGCCCAGGGTGAACTTCCGTAAATGCATCATTAAGTAATCGGGCATATTGACCATGCGAGAGCTTTTATTGGCAGTTGTAGTACTTTTGATGGCAGATGAATAGAATTGATCAATTATTTCATCGGCAAAAAACCTATCGAGACAGGCTTGCAACGGCACCTTATGCCGAACAACATCTTTGTCATTATTGGGCAACCCAGGACAATTGCTTCTTTTTTCCAAATACTCTTTAACTTCGTCCAGGTTAGTAGCCTTTTCCAGAGGAATTGTTAAAGGCAAACAAAATTCTTCGCGGCGAGTGTATTTAACCTTTTTGCTAGACATGCATTCAACGCGATCCTCAACGCAGAATGTCAGTGAATCCACTGGATTTGTTTTATTGCGCGAATTGCGTTCTAACAAGTTTATCAAATGTAAATAAAAGTCGTGTGCGTCTTGCTGTTGTTTACTTCCAAAGTCTGGATGGTTCTTGCCCACAACATTTTTGAACATGGCTGGCGAAATGCCAGTCGACTCAGAGTCTAAGCTGTTCTCAGAAACACTGCTGTATTTGCCTGACCATAATCCGTTGCCCAACTTAGACATTTGGATGTTAAAATCGTTTGCCGGGTCGGAGGGGAATTCACTAAAGTATCCCTCGGCCCCTTTTCCAACAAATCGCCTAATGAAATCGGGTAAAGTGAAAAGCACCTGCATTACACTGTTGATATAGCATGAATTACCCAAGTTGCGCATTCCAGTGTATCCCGGACCGGATAATGGCAGTAATTCACTGTCACTTTCCGTAAGCAAAGACCATTCCCCTAAACGCTGGTTTATTTCCAGTTCAAGTTCTACCATCGATTTTTCGCACTTTTTCATAGCGGTCATATTTATGCCGAAGTGTGACAAATGATCTTCCAGTTTTGAGTCGATTACCATGTCATCTTCCGGATATGAAAATACGTCAGACTTGCCATCAGCTGCAATAGTGCCTAGCTTAACAGCCAAAGGGTATCTAAACTCCCGGTAGTGTTCAACGGCATGATCGTTGCCTCCAGAACCATCGAAAAATTTTCTGCCGCAAAGTATAGAGCCATCGGTTAAGTTTAACCATAAATTATTTGTCAAGTCACATTTCTCACATTTCCACCCGGATGGAGGAATCTTTTTGAAATTGTTTATTTGTTGAAGGTTTTCGGAAAATTTTGAGACCAGACGAACTTCACCATCCCAAGTACCTGTTTGGAGGATAAAAAAAACTTTAAATTTTCTTAATGTTAATGCAATTCATTATCTTACCAGTTAATGTTTGCTTTTCCAATTTGGAGATTGCAGAGTCTTGTGCCAGTATCGATTCTACCGATTGTGTGACTATCAAAGGAAGATCATTGCAGGGAAATGCGATTTTATTTTCAATATCTGGTAGTACAACAATGCTGTAAGTGTCCTTATATTCATAGTTTTTATTGTCATTGTATCCACCTTCCACTCCAATGGCCAGACGCGTAATCTTTCGTTCTGGTCCAGTTTCGTTTTCTCCCTGGGCAGCGTCCTTTTTTAGGAATTTTTCACGTCGTATGTGCAGAAACACACAATTGCCCGTCTTGTTAGCATATTTCTGAACGTAGTCTTCACCGAATCCCAAGAAACTTATTAGACTAACATAAAGACCGGTAGGCGTTTCTGGGTTATCGTACGAGTATACACACTCATCCTTATAAATGGGTTGGTTGTCAGAAGGTACCCGTATTTTGGATAAATGTGTGCACAAAGATTCCATTTACGCTGGCGTAATTCTTTAAAATTTATTGAAATATGCAAACACTATTAAAAAATAAGTTTAATTACCTTCCTCAAATATTTTTATTCTTGATGCAAAATTAGCAGCACAAGAAGTGATGCCAACCAACAATTTGAAAGAGTAAAACAGCACAAAGCTCTTTTTTAATTGAATACCCAATTCACACCACGGTTGAGAAATGTGGCACAATAGTGCCATTTTTGGCACTATTGAATGGTCAGTGGCAGTTTTAAATCGTTTTTAGCAGCAATATTTTTAGCACTTTCTTTATTCTATTACAGTATATTGACAGAAAATGCTAAAAATAATTGCTAAAAACGTTTTAAAACTGTAAGTGTGAATAGGGTATAAACTAAACAATAGAAGTGTGATACCCCATTCACACTTACAGTTTTAAATCGTTTCTATCAATTATTTTTAGCATTTTCTGTCAATATACTGTAATAGAATAAAGAAAGTGTTAAAAATATTGCTGCTAAAAACGATTTAAAACTGTACGTGTGAATAGGGTATGAAATTTAAAAAGATAAATCCAGCTATTCCAAATTTTGCATATTAGTGGGAATTTAAACATAGACTTTTTTCCTTGATTTTTTCCAATTCCCTTTTGAAATTTCTTCGTTTTCTTCTCTTATACCCTATTCACACTTATAGTTTTAAACCGTTTTATGCTAAAAATAATTGCTAAACACGGTTTAAAACTGTAAGTGAGAATAGGGTATAATACCCTATTCATAGGGTATAATTAATAAATATATTGCTGCTAAAAACGATTTAAAACTACGTGTGAATAGGGTATAATAGCCTGTTCTCACTTACAGCTAAAAACCATTTTTAGCAACATTTTTCGTTTTATGCTTAAAAACCATTTTTATGACTCGTTTTACCATACATTTTTTTGTTGTAATATGTCAAAATAAAAATATTTTTAGCTCGTTTTAAAATTAAAACGATTTAAAACGAGCGGAATTCCAGGGGTTGAATTGAGTATTTTTGAATGTTCAGCGTTTTTAAAGCATTTTATTAATATTGGCAACATTGTTTATTACTAAAATGTAAATAATACAAAAAAATCGTGCTATTTTTATCTTAAAACAATTCTTGAACATTATAAACAGTTATATCGTCGCTGCGCCTAAAAATGGAGTCATGTGTTATGGGGCAAGTGTTCAGGGGAGCAAAAAAACGGGTTATTTTCGTCCCTTCGCGATTTTTTTTTAAAGTTTGTTCTATAAAAAATTCTTGTACCGATATGCTATCCATATACTACAAAAAAAGTATGAAACATTTAACGGTTTCCAGTGGTGCAGAAATTTTCAAAAAACATACACATAACTCCTTTTTTAAGTACTTTTTGGAACAAAATTTAAATAAAATGGAAATATTTTTTACACATAACTCCTTTTGTTTATGAAACCATTCTTATTGTTAATTTCTTTTCGAGAGGGACAAAGACTAAAAAAAGTTTGTTGGTGGTTTAAAGCGACATAAGTTAGACAAGGTCTTTGAAATTTCGATATTATAAAGCTCTTCATCAAACAGCGAACAACAGATTTTTCGCAAAACTGGTGATATTTTTTGTTTTTTCTTGTAATTATTCAAGAGCTTCGACATAAATTGACATCTGTGAAAGATTCTGTACTTTAGATAGTAAAATTTTCCGCCGTCAAATGATTTAATTGATATCACAAGGCTTGATTACCTGCCATTTAGGATTTAGATAACAATATGAAAATATGCAAATATTTTCCGAAAATCTTGACAAATTCATTCAAAATACTTAGATGCTATGTGTGAACCTCATATTACTAAATTAGTGGACCATTTTGTCACGTTCTGTAACTTTTTTATCAAAAAAAGTTATGTGTAGCTTAACACAAACTCCTTTTCAGACCTTTTTTAGTATGACGAACAAATAGCTCCTTTTACTAACTTTTGAACCAATCAAGATATCAAAAAACGGTTTAGTGAGTAAACGTATGACCAATATGGGATCATAAAGATGTAATAAAAAAAAATTAAAAAACTACACATGACTCCATTTTTAGGCGCAGCGACGATATGGATAATTAATGAATATAATTTTCATATTTTAATTTCGTTTGTTGTTGAAATGTGTACATGTTTATCAGCTGATAATGCAAATGTCAAAATAAAAACATAAAAACCAAAATAAAACGAGTGAAATTACGTGTGAACACTTTTTTTTAATTAAAACAAATGTCGTTTAAAACCGTTTTTAGATGCTCGTGAGAACAGGGTAGAATCAGGCAGAATTAGGGCTTCCAATCGGGATTGGATTTTCTGAATCCCGGGATTCGGGATTGAAGAAAAATTTTCGGGATCCCGATTTCGGGATCCCGGGATTTTCGGGATATTTTTAATCCCGGGATTCACGGGATTTTTTGGAAATTTTCGGGATTTTTCGGGATTTCAAAAAATTGCTAGTATTTTTTGTCACTTTGAAAAATCCACGCGCTCGTAAAGATTAGCAAAGTTGATGTTGTGAACTTCAAAAAAAAGTTTGGATTCCTCCTGTAAAGAATATCCGTATTCGGTTATATTTCTTATCTTATGTCGTGGCTCATCGCTATCAACTTTTAGTGAGTGTGAGTTGAAAAAAAAAATGAATTTTCGAATTTTTGCATAGGTGATTTATTTTTTGCTTAAGCTTGCGTGATTTGATTTTTTTTTTTTTTTTTTTAATTTATTTGATTTTTTTTTCTCATTTCTTGCAAAAAAAATATTTTTGTTTTTTTTTTGGTAAAAAATGTTTTTTTTTGGTAAAAAATGTGTTAGCGAGAGTGCGAGAGTAGAGTTTGTATGACTCACGCGTGAGCGTAAGTCACAAGTGAGTGATTCCATTATTGTTTGCGTGAGAGTGAGTCAAACCCCACTCACGCCTTTAAAAAATGTTTTAGTAAAACATAAAATTGAAAAAGTTTACAACTAAAGGAGTTAAGATGTGTCAAAAGCCATTTACGGTCCTATGCTCCTTGTCAGAGTAAAAGTAATAAATATAAAAGCCCTTATGTCAAACCAACCTTATGTCAACATTTCACCTTTTTCCTATAACAAAAACAAGGTACCTAGCGGAACTTTTGTCGTTTTTTTTTTATTTTGTTCCACAAAATTTGTATTTTATACAAATTATTTAAAAAAATCTAAAAATATTGAAAAAAATAAAAAAATCGGGATCCCGAAAATCCCGGGATTGAAAATTAGAAATCCCGAGATTCGGGATTTGCCTAATCCCGAAAATGCCGGGATTTCCGGGATCGGGATATCCCGATTGGAAGCCCTAGGCAGAATCAACAAACAAAATTTTGGCTTTTCGAGGCATCAAACAAGCAAATGAAAGAAGGGGCAAAAGCTCTAACTTGGCATCATTGATTACAATTATAAATACCAATAAATACTCATGTCATTCAACAGCGTTATAAAAATCAGACCTTAACTGATACAACTATGAGAAATTAGTAGTTTTTTAGGGATGCCTATTACGCTCCGGCTACACAAACATAAAATTGTAGATAACATAAGGGTTTCTTCACAATACAGCAGCAGACAGCAAAATTTTTACATTTATTTTTCTTGCTGTATTGTGAAGAAACACTAATGGCGTTTTCTTTTCTGGCAAAAAATGAATAATTTTTTATAATTTTTTGTGTTCTTTTCTAAAAAAAAATGCACAATTTTGAAAAAAATATTAGCAGAGAACGAAGCCGACCGGCTTCAAGTCGGCTCACAGCCGCCGCCGACAGTTTCTAGTTGCTCAAGCCGCCGCCGAAACAGGCGGCTTTTGTCGGCTCAAATTTTCAGCCGACTTTCTGAGCTTAGCTGACAGGATTTACAAATTATTAATTTTTTTTTTTATATCCCCAAGCAGAAATTGACGACGGTTATAAAAAAAAAGCGTTCTGAAAGCACTGTAACAAAAAAAGAACGTTCTCAAAACGTTATTTTCGAACGCTTTGCGAACGTTTTCGAAAAGCGTTCTGAAAGCACTGTAACAAAAAAAAAGCATTATCAAAACGCTTTATTCGAACGCCTTGAGAGCGTTTTCGAAAAGCGTTTTGAAAGCACTTTATTAACAAAATACATGTTCGTTTCAAAATTAAATGGTTAAAGCAGGTTTTGCAAACGTTTTTAATTTTTTTTTCGTAGTACATACAAGTATAGTATTATTTTAGATTATACTCAATTTTAAACAAATTATTATAAAAACATTTTGTTAAATCAAATTAAATAATTTTTCCCTACCACCACATTGAAAACGCAAAATTTTGAAAACATAAAACATTTTTTAATTTGTAAATCTATTTTAAGTTTTATTATTATCATTTATGCAAAAGAGTTATAGCAATAGTTTCGTTATAAAATTTACAAATAATGCATTTAACTTCTACAATATGCACACTAGTGCCTACGGTCAGTACCGTAGTACCGGGAATACCGGTATTCCCGGTTCTCGGTATTACCGGGAAATGGAACCGGTTTCCCGGTTCTTGAATTATTCCCGGTATTCCCGGTTCCGGTTCTGACGGTATTCCCGGGACTACCGGTATGTATATTTTGTAAAATTTTGTATAATTAAAATTTATTCTTCGATTTTACCAAAAAATAATACAAAACATGTGAAAAACACCATTTCCTATTTTTTTATGAATTTAAGGTGAAAAAAAATTACTTGATTTTTAGATAATTTTACAAACACAACTAAATATTTCTCAAATACTGATTAAATGGTGTAATCTTAATATTTTATGGTGTGGTATTTTTTTGTTTTTTTGAGAACCGGTACCAGGATCAGAACCGGGAATACCGGTATTCCCGGGAATATATCTGGAACCGGGAAACCGGTACCAGAACCGGGATACGGGGGGCACTAATGCACACTGACTTTAATAACATCTTCACGTAAATTTTTAACGTTATATAGTCCTATTTCTTTTGATGGAATTGGATAGACAAAATAATCGTTTATTTCATTAAAGATGTTGCCTTTTAAATATATACTAGCTATACCCGGTCCGCGTTGCTGGCCCTAAGAAAAACACTGTTTGATATTGCATCTTAATTAGTGTCGGACAAAATTAAAGCACGGGTCCGAGTCCAGCTAGTAACCTTTGGTTCCACCCTCGGTTGGCACAATCTATAGAGAAATCGCAACAAAATCTGTTCAGCTGTTTTAGCGTGATTTCGAAACAGACAGACATAACGTTAAGTGTAGTATAAAGGGGTGTGTCATTTAACGCATTTTTATCGAATCGTGACAGTCTAAAGTTCCATGCTGCATCCTCGAATAGTACTGCCTGTGCTGCAAATTCCATTGACATCAGTTTTGCCGTTTTTCTGTGATTGCGAAAGAGGAGAAAATAACTTTTTATTTATGAAAAACGGGAGTGACATGTTATACCCATTTGCCGAATCGTGCTCTACATATGACCTACAGTTCCCGCTCGGTTAGTTCTATCAGTAGTGACAGGTTTGGCTTATCCGTTTTTGCGTGATTGCAAAACAGTCAGATATAACGTTCAGTATAAATCATAGGGGCGTGGTAATATACGCCTCTTTGTTAAATTGTGGTTAGTATAGTACAAAGGGCGTTGCAATTTTGATTCCTTTATCCAACAACGATCTTATATGGCCTACATATACACTTGGTTAGCACTGTCTGCAGTGAAATTGTCAAGAGAATCGGTTCAGCTGTTTTTGCGTGATTGTACAAAGGGGTGTGTCATTTTACATGTCCTATCAACGAAGTGTTCAGAGGGGGGCCCAACAACAACAACAATTTTTTTTTTATATTTATTTAAAAACACAAATCTCACGAAAAGAAAAACAATTTTTTTTGTTGTTGTTTGGCCCTGAAAAAACAATCCTGCATACGTGTATGTTTCCTATAGTTCCGCACTGGTGCTGAAAAATTCGATTTTGACCACCCCTCCGCCCACAGGCAAAAAAGCATGGCATTTTAAGCCCACTTGTCCGATCACGTTCTAATTTGGCATAAAGTTAGTACTCGGTTGGTACTATCTTTGGTTTAAATTTCATCAAAATCGGTCCATCCGTTTTTTATATATAGATGTCATTATTGGTGCAATGTAAAAATTCGATTTTGCCACGCCCCTCCGCCCACACGCAAAAAATCAAAAGTCTGACCGCACAGTGTTACTCCCTGGGCTATTCTGATTATTCCCTGAAAATTTCATCAAAATCGGTCCAGCCGTTTTCGAGTCCATACGGAACATACATACATACACACATACATACATCCATTTTTATATATATAGATTATCAAATGTGTGTTTAGATCGATTTGTACTAAAAATTTGGTTTACTATCATAATATTTCCATTACTAACAATAAGTAGAATTGCGTTATCAGGATGGGATGCAGTAATTTTGAAACCATGAATATTAATAAAAGAAAACACAAGTTTTGTTTCAGTGGATTCCATTACTTTGCCAAGAGAATACTTTTTGTTTTTAAAGAGAGGATATACCAATGGAGCTTTATTTGGAGAGTTAACGGTATGAAAAACATGCAATTTTGGTTGAATTTCAGCAATAGGATTGTTCCAAGAGTTAACAATCGCTGGAAAATATCTTTAATTTTTGTATTTAAGCTCTTTATAAGTGCTTTACTTTTGGTTTTTAAAGCGCTTTCATGACTTTTAACAAAACGTTCTGAAAGCACTTTTTTAAAACGCTTTTAAAACGCTTTAAACCTAGCGTAGATCGATGTTATCATTCGGATCATCTGAAAGCGCTTTCAAGATGGTAAATAGAACGCTTGTAGAACCGTTTACAACGCTTTCACAGCGCTTTTGCGATTGTATTTTTCTGACTGGGTCCATGAGTTTTTAAGATTTTTTTTTATTTTGCTTAGAAATGTTTTCATTTTTGTGTGTTTCCCGCTAAATTGATCAATTTTGAATAGAAAAACATTAGACTGGTTCCATTTTGAATAGCATGGGCCTTAGACTGGGTCGACCATAAAGGAGAAAAAAAAAGTACTAAATTTGACCCATATCTTGTTTTGACCTCTGAGGTCATCTTCGTGTTATAAGTGTTAGTTTCTCAGCTTTCTACCCCCTTAAATGATTTTTATTTTTCCATTAAATTATAGCACTAAGAAAATTATAAAATCCTTCCCTTGGAAGTATCCAGTTAAATTAATTAACAAAAAAGTTACATTTGATTTAAGATTTTCATATACAATATAAAGAAAATTAGAAAAAACACTTGTTATTATGCCTTTAAACTATATTTAATTTTTTTAGTTTGTATTTAAATACATACACAGAAAAAAATATCGTAAAATCAAAAGTAACCAAACAAATTGTTAACAACTAAATACTAGTTCAACAATGTTTTTAATTGTATCAACATTGTATATTGTTAATGTGACAAAAATTCATTTTTATTTTATTAATAACACAGACACTTTATAAACTCATTTAATCAAGCAAACATATATGTGACGATAGCACGGTGGTAGTGTGCCAGACTCGAATCATTAAGGTTGCGGGTTCGCTGCCAGTTGGCGGAACACTTTTTTTTTTTTTTAATTTGTGATTATTTTTTTGTTATTCTATTTAAAATTTTTTAAACATGTGTGAAGCCACATTATTATTTATTTTTAAATATAATGCCACATTTTTTATTATTGTAAAAACAGCAAAGAGTACACACTGACTCTACAGACACTTTATGTACACATTTAGGCAACTAAAAATATATATGAGGAATAGCACGGTGGTAGTGTGCTAGACTTGTAGCACGAAAGTTTCGGGTTCGATGCCAGGTGCCGGCGGATGATTTTTTTTTTAGATATATGTTTTTTTCTTATTTTAGATTTTTGTATCATTCTTTATTTAGTGTTTTTTTAAATATGCTGTTTAGTCAAGTATAAATATATATGAGGATAGCACGGTGGTAGTGTACTAGACGCGTAGCATTAACGTTGCGGGTTCGATGCCAGTTGTCGGTGGATGATTTTTTTTTTTTTTTTATATTTATTTTTTTTTTTTAGTTTATTTATTTCTATTTTTAGATTATTCTATTTTTAGGTTTATTTTTTTAAAAAAGTTACAAAAGCCATTGTTGTATTGACAATATCCAATGTAGGCTCAGTTTCAATTAAATGTTTAATTGTATTAACAATAAAATTAATTGAATTGACAACTTTTTTTTTTCTGTGTACGAACAGGTGTTTTAAATCTTTTTCTATGGAAATTTAAAATTGAATGTAACTTTTTTGTTAATTAATTTAAGAGGGTACTTCTAAGGGAAGAATTTCATGAATTATTTAATGCTATAATTTAATGGAAAAATAAAGATCATTTAGGTGGGTAGAAAGCTGAGAAACTAACACTTATAACACGAAGATAACCTCAGAGGTCAAAACCAGATATGGGTCAAATTTAGTACTCGCTGAGGACTTTCTAACAAATTTTTTTTACAACGATCGGACATCAAATGACAAAGCTATGAACAAAAAACGATTTCGGCGGTACGAAATCGCGACCTAAAAATCTAATATTTTGGCTATGGAACTTTTTCGAGGTAAGCTTTAAAATAAAGCCCGCACAAAAGGAACTTTTTTTTTCGACCCGGTCTAATGGGCCTTCACCCGATGGTTGTTTCATTTATAAAAAAAAATTTACCTAATCATTCTTCCGATTTTTGTTATTTATTTAAAATTGTGTATAGTTTGCGTTTTAACCTTGTTCAAAATTGTATCAAAATGTAAACTCTTTAATTTTACAGTAAAAGTAAAAAAAATATTTTGAAATCGGTAACAACTTCGATGTTTTTGATTGGGTTCAGCTAAAATTTTGTGAGTTAATTTTATAAAAATGTATCATAATTATAATTAATCAAAGAAAATTATAAACTATAATTTATAGCTCTTCGATTAGCGATTTCGCAAATTAAAAAATTTTTAAACTCTTGGTTTTAAAGATTTTATTAGTTAGGGCGTTTTGCGATTTAGCTAACTATTGGGAAGACAGTGGGATTAGACAAAATCGTGTTCTTTTTAATGATTTTTAATTTATATTTTTTTAAAATAAATTTAAAAAAAAAAAAATGATTAGAAACTGTCGGCTATTAGCCGACTTTTAGCCGCCGCCGACGTTTTTTTGCTTAACCGCCGCCGCCGACTATTTTATATCGGCTTCGTTCCCTGAATATTAGGTCTGTTTGTTTACTTTAATTTCTTAGCGCATGTGAAAAAAACAAACCAAAACAAAAAGAAAACAAACCAAAACAAAAGTTAACAAACCAAAACAAACCAATTTTCACCATGGGATTTTTTAGTTTTTAATTCAGGAACACGATAATAAAAATCGCGACAAAAATCGGCTGATATGGAAAACTGAAGAAACTTGTAGGAATCGAATGGCGTGTTGGTCATTTGCCTTGGAACTAGGAAGCGGGAGCTATAGACCAATGGTTCCCAACCTTTCATTCTCGCCCCACTGGGGGGCAATTTGAATGTTTCAGGGGGGCAACGAGCAAATTTTAAAGATGTTTTTTGTTAAAAAACTCCAAAAAATATTATTTAAGTTAAATTTTTTAGTTGGTTGTTAAAAACTTTTGCTAAAAATTTTGTTTAAAAGATGATTTTAACAAAAAGTTTCTTATCTACAAGTAAATTTTTAATTTTAACACAAATTTGACAAATTTACACATTTTTCTTGAGTGTAGGGGGGACATTTTAGTTTTTTTAACTTAAAAGTGGGGCATGTCCCAAAAAAGGTTGGGAACCATTGCTATAGACTAATAAACTTTTTTTTTATAAAAAATAAAATTTACGATATTTTAGCTTTTTATTCAGGAACACGGTAATAAAAATCGCGACAAAAATCGGCTGATATGAGAAACTTGAGAGACTTGTAGGAATCGAATGGCGTGTTGGTCATTTTTATGGTAACTTGAAATCGGGAGTTATGGACCAACAAACTTTTTTTTTTTTTGAAAAAAATAATTTTTTGATATTTTAGATTTTTGTTCAGGAACAATGTAAAAAAAATCGCGACAAAAATCGGCTGATATGGAAAACTCGAGAGACTTTTAGGATTCGATTGACGTGTTGGTCATTTGCACTGGAACTAGAAATCGGGAGTTATGGACCAACAAACCTTTTTTTTTTTTTTTTTGATAAAAATAAATTTTACGATATTTGAGTTTTTTAATAGTAAAAAAAATTGCGACAAAAATCGGCTGATATAGAAATCGGGAGTTTTGGACCAACAAACCTTTTTTTTTTTGATAAAAATAAATTTTACGATATTTGAGTTTTTTATTCAAGAACATGGTAATAAAAATCGCGACAAAAATCGGCTGATATGGAAAACTCGAGAGACTTGTAGGAATCGAATGGCGTGTTGGTCATTTTCATGGGAACTTGAAATCGGGAGTTATAAACCAACAAACTTTTTTTTTTTTTGAAAAAAATAATTTTTTGATATTTTAGATTTTTGTTCAGGAACAATGTAAAAAAAATCGCGACAAAAATCGGCTGATATGGAAAACTCGAGAGACTTTTAGGATTCGATTGACGTGTTGGTCATTTGCACTGGAACTAGAAATCGGGAGTTATGGACCAACAAACCTTTTTTTTTTTTTTTTTTGATAAAAATAAATTTTACGATATTTGAGTTTTTTAATTAGGAACACGGTAATAAAAATCGCGACAAAAATCGGCTGATATGGAAAACTTGAGAGACTTGTAGGAATCGAATGGCGTGTTGGTCATTTTCATGGGAACTTGAAATCGGGAGTTATGGACCAACAAGCTTTTTTTTTTTTTTGAAAAAAATAATTTTTTGATATTTTAGATTTTTGTTCAGGAACACTGTAAAAAAAATCGCGACAAAAATCGGCTGATATGGAAAACTCGAGAGACTTTTAGGATTCGATTGACGTGTTGGTCATTTGCACTGGAACTAGAAATCAGGAGTTATGGATCAACAAACCTTTTTTTTTTTTTTTGATAAAAATAAATTTTACGATATTTGAGTTTTTTAATTAGGAACACGGTAGTAAAAATCGCGACAAAAATCGGCTGATATGGAAAACTCGAGAGACTTGTAGGAATCGAATGTCGTGTTGGTCATTTTCATGGGAACTTGAAATCGGGAGTTATGGACCAACAAACTTTTTTTTTTTGAAAAAATATTTTTTTTGATATTTTAGATTTTTATTAAGGAACATGGTAAAAAAAATCGCGACAAAATCGGCTGATATGGAAAACTCGAGAGACTTTTAGGAATCGATTGACGTGTTGGTCATTTGCACTGGAACTAGAAATCGGGAGTTATGGATCAACAAACCTTTTTTTTTTTTTTTTTGATAAAAATAAATTTTACGATATTTGAGTTTTTTAATTAGGAACACGGTAATAAAAATCGCGACAAAAATCGGCTGATATGGAAAACTCGAGAGACTTGTAGGAATCGATTGACGTGTTGGTCATTTGCACTGGAGCTAGAAATCGGGAGTTATGGACCAACAAACCTTTTTTTTTGATAAAAATAAATTTTACGATATTTGAGTTTTTTATTCAAGAACACGGTAATAAAAATTGCGACAAAAATCGGCTGATATGGAAAACTCGAGAGACTTGTAGGAATCGATTGGCGTGTTGGTCATTTTCATGGGAACTTGAAATCGGGAGTTATAAACCAACAAACTTTTTTTTTTTTTTAAAAAATAATTTTTTGATATTTTAGATTTTTGTTCAGGAACACTGTAAAAAAATCGCGACAAAAATCGGCTGATATGGAAAACTCGAGAGACTTTTAGGATTTGATTGACGATATTTTTTTATAGAAATTTTTTTATCGATTAAAAATATTCCACAGAAAATTTTAAAAATTTATAATCGATAACAATTTTTCTACAGAAAATTTATAATCGATTACAAATTAAAAATTTTCTAAATCCAAGAAAATTAAAATTATAAATTTTCTATAGAAATTTTTTATAGAATCTTCTTCAACAATTATAAATTTTCCATAGAAAATTTGTTATCGATTATAAATTTTTAAAATTTTCTATGGAATATTTTTAATCGATAAAAAAATTTCTATAAAAAATTATTATCGAAATTATAATATACATATATAATATAAATACAAATTATAATTTTTTTAAATCTGAGAAAATTAAAATTATAAATTTTGTAAAGAAATTTTTTATTGTTTAAAAATTTTATATAGAAAATTTTAAAAATTTATAATTGATAACAAATTTTTTTGTAGAAAATTTATAATTCTACACCCAAAAAATTTCCCAGTTACTGGCTACTAAAAAATCAACTAAGTCCCAGTTAAAATACACCTAACTGGGCCCCAGTTGTTTGACTTGGTTGATGATAACAAATTTTTTTAAAAATTTTAAATTCAACTGAATGCCCAGTTACTGGAAACCAAATAATAATTGAAATTTGAAAATTGTTCTAAATAGTTGGTAGTTACTGGGAACAAAATATAAATGGTCATTTGGGAATGCACATTTTTGGTTTGATGCTTCCATTTAATGAAACATTTTTTATCTTAATCACTAATATTTTATTTGAAAACTGAAATTTGAAATTTGTATATAAATTACATTATTGGCAGATTTCTTATCCGTTCTATTTTTGCATTTTTGTCAGAGCATCAACTTCTTCTTAGCTTCTTTACATGCTGCAAATCCACAAACATCTTATATCTCCATCTGAAAAAATAATAATAGTTATTTTCTTACTTAAAAATGAATCCAAATTAGCTAATAAAGACTTACCAGGCCACAAAATAAAAATCTATTTTATTTACTCCTTTTTGTTTTTATAAAATTATGTTTATTTTTGAAGTTTGTAAGCAACTTTTTTAACTAAAAATCCAGTTGTTTTAAACTACCCCAGTTATTTCGTTTTTTTTTTTATTCCAGACAAATTTTGATCAGTTGCGGTGAAAATTTGAAATGAACTATTAAAAAAACAAAGGTAAATACAATTAATTTATTTCGTTTAACATTTTATTAATATAATTTTTTTCTTCTATAATTCCAGATAAATACACCAAAAAATTTTAATTTCATGTCGAAATTCTATACAACCAACTGAAATGTATTGCTTTTTAAATAAATAAAAATCAATCACTTAAACGTTTAAAAAAATATGTACAAATTATTCGAAGTAATTATCACTTATTTTTTGACGTTTAAAGCTGAATTCACAATGACGGAGTTCTCTGTGCCAGAGAGTGGATTTTGTTCCTTTCTCATTCGCACTCACACATTTTTTGTATGATGTCGTCTCTATTTTTAGAGATGGTACTCTGTAGTACAGAGTACTCCGACATTGTGTCGGAGCCTTAAAAATTAAAATCTACTTTTTGAAAAAGTCCAAAACCTTCGATTTTTTTGTAAAAAACTCTAAAAATTCTACTCTAAATTACGCAACTTTTAAGCCATAATTAGAGATGTGATCACAATTATTTCTATTTTTTTTTAATTTTTAAAATTGCACCTTTTATGTTTTGGCTCTGATTTATTTTATATGGAGCTCCAAAAAAAAAAAAAATGGTAGATACTGACCCTAACTTACCCTAAATATATTCATTTGGAGGTAAATATACGTCTCACAAAAATTTAGGACGATCGGACATGTGTAAGGCGTTTAGCATGGTCCTTGAAGTTTAAAAAACGCAATTTTTTTGGTATTTTAAGGTAAGTTTTAATTCAAGTGATTACAGAATTATGATGTGGAGTAAAATGCCTTTCTAATAAGGTACTAAAAACTAAAATCGGTTGAAAATCAGCCAAGTTATTACAACTTCCCCAGGCATCTAGCGTGTGCCATACCACTTGATTAAAAAATACTAGTCCTTTTTTTTAAATTTATTGAAATTTTCTACTGTAATAACATTTTTTCATTATTCATGTTTCAGTGTAATATTTTTTTGGTTTTTCCAAATTTTAAAACAAAAAAAAGAAATTTTTTTTTAAAATAGAGATTTCAAAAGGGTGCTGAAAATGCAGGCATTTTTAGCACTAATTTAAAAAATGTTAGCAAAACACAATATGAAAAATACTTGTCATCTAATTACATTTGAACTTGAAGAATAAAAAAATGTTATTACAGTAGAAAATTTCAATGAACTTCCAAAATCGTATTATATTGCTTAATCAAGTGTTCTGCCATACGTTAGATGCCTGGGGAAGTTGTAATAACTTGGCTGATTTTCAACCGATTTCAGTCTTTGGTACCTTATTAGAGAGGCATTTTACTCCGTATTATAGTTCTGTAACCAGTTGAATTAAAACTTAACTTAAAATACCAAAAAAATTGAGAAAACAGAAAAAAATCATATTTTCCTTGTAATTCGTTTTCTAAACTTCAAGGCCCATGCGGAACACCTTATCCATGTCCGATCGTTCTTAATTTTTTTGAGGCGTATTTTTGCCTCGAAATTAATATATCTAGGGTAAGTTAGGGTCAGTATTTACCAATTTAATTTTTTTGGAGCACCATATAAAATAAATCAGAGTCAAAAAATAAAAGGTGCAATTTTCAAAATTTGAAAAAAAAATAGAACAAATTGCGATCACATCTCGAATTATGGCTTAAAAGTTGCGTAATTAAGAGTATAACTTTTAGACGTTTGTAAAAAAAAAATCGAAGGTTTCGGACTTTTTCAAAAAGTCGATTTTAATTTTTAAACGTTAAAAAATAAGTGATAATTACTTCGAATAATTTTTTTAATATTTTTTTCTAAAACAACATTTAAATACCAACAAAACGTTGTCCAACTTTTTTTAAGATATCTATATTTTTAACTGGTCAAAATTAATTGAAAATTTTAATTTTTCCATTTTTTTGAAAAAATCGCCATTTTGAAAAATTGATTACTCAACACCATCTTGGAATAAAAGGCTGAAAATTGATGTCCAAGTTACATTTAATAAGTACTAAAACATATCCAAAAATAAAATAAATCGAAAGGGGTCGGGTCTAAAAGTGAGTGATTTGGCCTGGAATGCCCCATATATTACACACGGAATGACAAAGTGAGTATTCCCCCATACTGTAGTTGGAGGGTATAAAAAAACAAAAACTCCAAACAGAGCAGTAGCGAAAAACAAATTCTATTGTTGTAGCCTACAAATATACTACACTCAGAAAATTATGTAAGTTACTACATGTTAGTTGTTTGCATATTTTACAGTCATTAGTTGTTTTCAACTACAAAGTCAGTTGTTTTTGTATGAAAAATATCAAACAATTATTTCTGTTAGTTATTTTAAGTCGTTTTTTTGAATAACTTACAAAAAAGTACTGTAATGTAGTAACAGTTATTTAAAGCAGTAAATTTTATTTTTTTATCTCTGAAAAATTTTTTAAGTTTTTTTCCAAAAAATTAAAATAAATTTAGGTTTAAAAAAAAAAAAACTTGGAAAAAATTTGGTCTTCAGTTTTTTTTCTGAAAAATTTTGAAAAGAAAATTTATATATTGATTATTTTATTTTTACTACATTTTAGTGTTTTTGACTACAAATGTAAGTAGTTTTTACTACATAAGTCAGTTGTTTTTTGTCAGTTAAAATAACTAACATTGTTAGTTGATTTAACTGAAAAAGTAGTTGACCCCAAAACAACTTACAAAGTAGTTATTTTAACTGACATTTTCAGTTGATTTTACTAACATAATTTTTTTAGTGTACAGTAGTATATTTATAGCACAGACTAATACAGACTCGACATAAGTGACAGGTGTCAAAAAAGTAGTTCTGAACCATATGGTTAATATTTTCAAATTATTCTACGAATTAGGTTAGAAAGAGGAAACTAATATAACGCACCATAAGAAAAATAGATGCCAGATCGGTTTTTGTTGTTTCACTCACTCCTAAGTCGTAGAAAGTGCTGCCATGTTAGCGTAAAACGGACTAAAAACCGCTCTGTTTTCTCCTAAAATCGCTTAGTTTTCCCCATTTTTTCAATCTTACTTATACAAAGACAAAATATGATTGTGTGTGTTTGGGGACCACTGGTTTATAGTCTGTGTTTATAGCAGTGGTCCCCAAACACACACAATCATATTTTGTCTTTGTATGAGTAAGATTGAGATCTCTGTTACTCAATGCACTTAGAGAAACTTAAAGTAAAAATATAAATACATTTATTCATATCAAAAATAAAAAATATAATAAATAACATTGGTTAAATTGTCAAGCTATGTTACACTTAACATAGCGTGCCAAACTAAGCATTCTGGTGGTCGATTCTGGTTCTGTGAAAAACGTATGAATGAAAAAAATATGTCAGTTTACTTCATTGAAAACTAATAGGTAAAGTGACATTATTTTTTCAGTGATAAATTTATCACAGAAACAGAATTGGCCCTCTGGTCTATCAAAAATGTTCGCTTTACAAAATATTTACATTCAATTTTTTTATGATTATTTCTCTAAGTATATTTTGAGCAAGAAGAGAAGAGAGAATTGTTTTTGTTCAATGTATGAGCGCTTGTCGGTGTGAGAGCACACTTAATTTTTATGAGAGCATCCTCACATGTGAGGTGTTTTGGGGATCTCTGGTTTATAGCAGTGGTCCCCAAACACACACAATCATATTTTGTCTTTGTATGAGTAAGATTGAGATCTCTGTTACTCAATGCACTTAGAGAAACTTAAAGTAAAAATATAAATACATTTATTCATATCAAAAATAAAAAATATAATAAATAACATTGGTTAAATTGTCAAGCTATGTTACACTTAACATAGCGTGCCAAACTAAGCATTCTGGTGGTCGATTCTGGTTCTGTGAAAAACGTATGAATGAAAAAAATATGTCAGTTTACTTCATTGAAAACTAATAGGTAAAGTGACATTATTTTTTCAGTGATAAATTTATCACAGAAACAGAATTGGCCCTCTGGTCTATCAAAAATGTTCGCTTTACAAAATATTTACATTCAATTTTTTTATGATTATTTCTCTAAGTATATTTTGAGCAAGAAGAGAAGAGAGAATTGTTTTTGTTCAATGTATGAGCGCTTGTCGGTGTGAGAGCACACTTAATTTTTATGAGAGCATCCTCACATGTGAGGTGTTTTGGGGATCTCTGGTTTATAGGCTACAGCAGCGGTTACCAACCTTTTTGGCTCGCGTACCCCTAATTGCAAATTTTATCAGCCGCGTACCCCCTAACGAGTTTTTTGTTTTCGTTAAAAAACTGTTCATAAAAATAATAGATTCACCAGTCAATTCTACACCAAAAATTAAAACAACGAAGTTTTTTGAACTCTCAAAAAAAAGTTCCAAAAACCCATCACAGGGGGCGGAAATATAATGTTTCTAATTTTTTTTAAATGTTTTTTTATAATACGAGAGCAGACCAATAATTCCGTGACTTTTCGAATGAAACACCCTCGTATATCATGAAATCTTTTTTAAATTTCAACTCAGTGAAACTGAAATAAATGTTTAAAAAAACCGGCAGTTTTTGGAATTTAGAAAAACTGTAAATGCAGTTGTGTAAACAAGACCTTGAACCATCACTGAGCAATGTTTAAGGATTACCCCACTTTATCCGTAAAAGTTACAGAGGGTTAAAGATGAAAAATCGGTAAAAATGTCTTGAAATAATCCATAGTTTTTACCTTCTTTCGCATTTTTTTTTAAGTTCTCCTTATATTTCAATCTTTTCCGGCATAACACAAAGTCAGTACATATAAAAGATTATTTTAATGTTGGCTTGATAGATGCTTCATCGCTTGGTAAGAAGTTATAAGACCGAGTTTTTTAGGAGTTTACATAAAAAATCACTGGCGGGTTTATAAAAAATAAATTGCAAAAATTTTATGGCATTTTTGAAAATTGAGCGAAATTTGCAAATCTGTTTCCAATTTTTTTTAGTAGCAATTAATGCATCATGTTCATTTTAATACACCAAAAGACGTGCCTTAACGAGTAGAACTGATTTGCTTTTTGACTTTTTACTTTAAGCCATTCTGAGCGGAAAGCGCGATGATTTTATCTAAACCTGTTTTGATCTGGCACATCCAAGGCTTTACACGAAATCGGATGAAATTTTTTTTAAATGAAAGCCCACTTGATGTGTCATCATAAAATCAGAGGCGGGTTAAAAAATTTTGATGATTATAGATTTTTTGGACCATATTAAATTTTCTTGTTATAAAAAAGCATCACCGATTTTTTTAAGCACTGGTACAATGATACGATTTTCCGTGATTTTTTTTTTCAGTAAAACCAACGCGCATTGCCTAAATATGTTATAAAAAATTGTGAAACTTTTCTTTTACCGCGAATTAATCGCGATTTTAGGTACTTAGATATATTTTTTTTAAATCGTTTGGTCATTAAAGGGTTAAATTTATATCATATATTTTAGAAGAAATGATATATCCTGGCATGTTTTAATAACGCATGCAACAAATGTGTAGAAAAAAAAAATATTTAAAATATTTTGAAGATTTTTTAAAACCGCTAAATCTTAAAACCGCCATAACTTTTGACCCCCTTGCGCGATTTAATTGACGCGAATGAATTTCTTATTCTTAAATAGCTTCTAATATTTATGCCAACTTTCATCGATGTGCCATCAAAACAAAAATCACATCTTTTTTACCTCAAAATTTAAGTCTTAGCCGGAACTCCTCATTAAGGGTGGGATAGTGTTGTGTGAGATTTTAAGCAGCAATATTTGGAAGCGCTAGAACCGCTCATTTTGTGAGGTTGGTAAAAAAAGTGTATGAGCCAAAAAATGGGGGAGGTCGGATAGGATCTAGGGGTCGCTCATCGGGGTCAAAGTTGGGAGTAGAGGGGAAAAAATCCACAAAAAGCCCCAAAACTCCCCTGGTTTTGCTCCTAGAGGGGTCAAATGTGAGACCGGCCCCCATTATTTTTTCCCCCTGAACACTTTTGCCGAACATACCTAAGCCCTATCTCCAATACCTAAGGGGGGTCCCATACAAAGGTTAAATTTTAAAAAAATCTTGCTCCAACCGCTCTAGTTGTCCTAGAAGTCACCCTAGAGGAATCAAATGTATGACCGACCCCCAATATTTTTTCAACCCCAACATTTTCTTAGAACATACCTACCCCCTATCTTCAATCCTTAGGGTGGTCCCCATACATTTTTTTTTATTTTTTCTTAAATTGTCATATTAAATCAGCTCCTACCGGTCCAATGGTGTCTCCTAGAGGAGTCATTATCAAGACCAACCCCCATTAATTTTTAGCCCCCAACACTTCTTCTGAACATACCAATTCCATATCTCCAATTCCTAAGGGGTCTCCCACACAAAACGACATTTTTGTAAATCTTGCTCCCACCGCTCTAACTATCGCAGGGGTGACCCTAGAGAAGTTAAATGTGTGACCGACCCCCAATATTTTTTCAGCCCCAACATTTTCCCCAAACAAACCTACCCTCTATTTTTAAGCCTTAAGGGTGTCCCCACACATTTTTTTTTTTTTTTAATTTTTTTTTTAAATTTGCGCCTACCGCTCCCACAGTGCCTTTTAGGGACGGGAAATGCAGACTGACCCCCATTAATTTTTGCCCCCTACATTTTTTCTGAACATACCTACGCCGTATTTCGACTTTGTAGGGGTGCTCCCCTGGGGAAAACTAAGTGTTTGAAACCAAATTCGGCAAAACGTCTGGACCAGGAGTGCTAATGTTTGCGCGTTTTAAAGAGCAGTGGGAAAATATAAAAGACAAACCGTACAGTCTTGGCATATAAGATGAGGAAGTGGCAGGCAACATACCAGCTCAAGTCCAAACTGACATCAAGTTGTTTTGTTGGGCTCAAATAAAAGAAAAGCAACCCAGAGACGACTACAAGGAGTTTCTTGAAATTGTTTTATTATACCTTGGCGAAAATATTCCTAATAAGCATTTTAGCCCACCAGGACCCATCAGTCATGCTCGATGGATAGCAAAAGGCATATATTGCCTAAAAATGTTTTTGTTCCGAAAATATATCGGTTTTGCCAAAAAAGAATTAAATGCACTTCTTGATGTGACCGTTTTCATCATAACAATTTACGTAAAAGCTTGGTTTAGCGCTACCAAAGCAATAGAAGCTCCAAATAATGATTTGAATTTTTTGAAAGCGATTGCCAATTATGCTTCAATTGATAAGATTCTGTCGCAACGATTGGTCAAGAGATTCTGTGGACATCTCTGGTATCTCAGTGGCGAAGCTGTTCGAATGCAATTCGTATATTTGAAGAAGAGAAAGAGGAATTGGAGGAAGAGTTATCTGACGATGAGATTGACGAATCGTCTAACGAAGACAGCGAGGAAGAAGAAGACGATGATATCGGGGAAGGAGATGCCTCAGAGGATAGCGGCGACAGTGGCAACAAGGATTGTAATCCTCCAGTACATGTTGTTGGATTCGAAGGAGTGAAAAGAATTAACATGGCATCGAAACAAGTGAATCAAGAACTCATGAAAACTGATTTAAGCCACTACGTCACACCTGAGACTCCAAAATTTTTTGCACGCTTCGGAATAACAAAAAATTTCATTGCTTCCGATCCAAATACTTGGGAAAATCGTCAGGACTACCAGCGAGCGCTGCAAATATTACGTAAATTACATGTTGTCAACGACGCTGCCGAAAGAGGCGTAAAATTAATAGAAGACTATAACAACGTGTTGTGCGGTAACGAGGAGGAAAAAATAGTTTTGCTTCAGGTCGTGGCCGAAAATCGGAAACAAAAGTTACTATTAAATTACAAATTAAAGACCTCGGATTTCTCAATAAAATAAATAAAAAAATTATGGGGTAACACCTTGAAGATAGAGGGTAGGTATGTTTGAAGAAAATGTTTTGGCTAAAAAAATATATGGGCAGGTCATACATTTGACTTCTCTACATACATTACTAATTTAGTTTTCCCCAGGGGAGCACCCCTACAAAGTGGAAATACGGCGTAGGTATGTTCAGAAAAAATGTAGGGGGCAAAAATTAATGGGGGTCAGTCTGCATTTACCGTTCCTAAAAGGCAGAATGGGAGCGGTAGGCGCAGATTTTATAAAAAAAAATAAAAAATAAAAAAATGTGTGGGGACACCCTTAAGGCTTTAAAATAGAGGGTAGGTTTGTTTGGGGAAAATGTTGGGGCTGAAAAAATATTGGGGGTCGGTCACACATTTAACTTCTCTAGGGTCACCCCTGCGATAGTTAGAGCGGTGAGAGCAAGTTTTACAAAAATGTCATTTTGTGTGGAAGACCCCTTAGGAATTGGAGATATGGAATTTGTATGTTCAGAAGAAGTGTTGGGGGCTAAAAATTAATGGGGGTTGGTCTTGATAATGACCCCTCTAGGAGGCACCATTGGACCGGTTGGAGCTGATTTAATATGACAATTTAAGAAAAAATAAAAAAAAATGTATGGGGACCACCCTAAGGATTGAAGATAGGGGGTAGGTATGTTCTAAGAAAATTTTGGGGTTGAAAAAATATTGGGGGTCGGTCATACATTTGATTCCTCTAGGGTGACTTCTAGGACAGCTAGAGCGGTTGGAGCAAGATTTTTTAAAAATTGAACCTTTGTATGGGACCCCCCTTAGGGATTTGAGATAGAGCTTAGGTATGTTTGGCAAAAGTGTTCAAGGGGAAAAAATAATGGGGGCCGGTCTCACATTTGACCCCTCTAGGAGCAAAACCAGGGGAGTTTTGGGCCTTTTTGTGGATTTTTTCCCCTCTACGCCCAACTTTGACCCCGATGAGCGACCCCTAGATCCTATCCGATCTGCCCCATTTTTTGGCCCATGCATTTTTTTTACGAACCTCACAAAATAAGCGGTTCTAGCGTGTCGAAATCGAAAACTCGTGCACTATCCCACCCCTACTCCTCATATACAGTGAAAGGTAATTTTGAGCTTAACAAAATGGTACCAAAATTTCCACTCTATCACAACCCGTCTCAAAAATGCCCAAAAACTAACTTTGACATAAATGTGCTCAAAAACCTGACATCATAGAAAAATTTGGGAACCAGCATCGAAAGGTTAATCGAAAACAAGTGGTCAGATCTCAAAATATCATCCAAAAATATCGCAAAATTGCTCTCAAAAGTGCACAAAAATACGTTTTTTGTGAACTTTGACCTCAACTTTAATAAAAACCTGAAGCCAGATGCGGAACCAGCATTGAAATGTTAATCTCAAACGAATGTCCAAATTACTAAAATTTTGCGTACCCCCGTGGACAGTTTCGCGTACCCCCTAGTCACAGACTAAATACAGACTCGACAGTAGAGTTTTATAAGAAAAACTGGGGAAAAACTAAGCGATTTTAGGAGAAAACACAGCGGTTTTTAGTCCGTTTTACGCTAACATGGCAACACTTTCTACGACTTAGGAGTGAGTGAAACAACAAAAACCGATCTGGCATCCATTTTTCTTATGGCGCGTTATATCAGTTTTCTCTTTCTAACCTAATTCGTAGAATAATTTGAAAATATTAACCATATGGTTAAAGAATACTTTTTTGACACCTGTCACTTATGTCGGGTCTGTATTAGTCTGTGCCCTAGTGGTACGCGTACCATAGGTTGGTAACCGCTGGGCTACAGTATTACTACCATTGATGGGAATTTTTCATTACCATTGAATTTTCAATACCATTGGTTGATATCAATGATAATGAAAAAAATTTCATTACCATTTAATGGTAATTAAATTTTTTTAATTAAAAAAATAATTACTAATCGTAATGAAATGCACCAATTGTTGAAAAACACCAATTATAATTGATTTCAAAACAATTGGTTTGCACATTTTTTGTTTGTTTTGAAAAGTTAAAAATTTAATCATCAAAGTATGTTTTTAAAAAAATATGAAAATGTCAAAGACAACAATCAAAACCCAAATAAAAAATTTCAAATATTGTGTTATACAAAGGCAATCAACATGTGTTTGGTTCATAAAATGTGAAAAATTAAAATACCAAATAACAAAAAACAACAGCTATTTTCAAATATTAACGATTTCGACAATATTGTGACGACTTTTACTAATGGTAATTATTTTTTTTAATTGATGCCAAACCAATGGTAATTTTTTTTTTTTTAATTTTCATTAGTAATTAAATTGATAAGTAATTAAATTGATGCAATTGATACAACCAATGGTAATGAAAAAAAATGTCATTACCATTGACATCAATTAAATGGTAATTAAACCATCAATTAATTGGTCACTTTAATTAATTAGTCCCATCTATGATTACTACTACCTTCACATTGGGCGTGTTCAGCAGAGAAACCTGCTACTCAACAAGACTTTACGAGTTTAACAGCCGATTTCTCAAAATTTTTGTTCAACGATCGGCACAAAAAACTGTGGGTAGATCGGCAATTATGTCTACACTTAGAAAATTATGTAAGTTACTACATGTTAGTTGTTTGTATATTTTACAGTAGTTAGTTGTTTTCAACTACAAAGTCAGTTATTTTTGTATGAAAAATATCAAACAACTATTTCTGTTAGTTATTTTAAGTCGTTTTTTTGAATAACTAACAAAAAAGTACTGTAATGTAGTTACAGTTAATTAAAGTAGTTAATTTTATTTTCTTTATTTCTGAAAAATTTTCAAAGTTTTTTTCCAAAAAAAAAAAATCGTTTTTTATTTTTCACAACTGTTGTTTAAAAAAAAAAAATTTGGTCTTAAATTTTTTTTTTTCTGAAAAATTTTTTGAAAAAAAAAATATATATTGTTTATTTTATTTTTACTACATATAAGTTGTTTTGACTACAAATGTTAGTAATTTTTACTAAATAAGTCAGTTGTTTTTTGTCAGTTAAAATAACTAACATTGTTAGTTAATTTAACTGAAAAAGTAGTTGACCCCAAAACAACTTACAAAGTAGTTATTTTAACTGACATTTTCAGTTGATTTTACTAACATAATTTTTTGAGTGTAGAGTATCCCTGTTCCATATGGAGTCATTTGAAGCAACCATAAAAAAGTGCCGTCCTATTGACCGGAAAAGACCGTCCCAATTTCATGTAAATACATGGAAAAAACAAGACTTTGCGCGTTTAACAGCCCATTTCTCAAAATTTTTGTTCTACGACCGGGACAAAAAGCTGTGAATAGATCGATAATTATGTGTAGAGTATCTCTGTTCCATATGGAGTCATTTGAAGCAACCACAAAAAAGTGCCGTCCTAAAGACCGGAAAAGACCGTCCCAAAACCACATATACCAGGAACCTCGAAACTTAGAGGGGGTAGAGGCACCAATTTTTTATTGGCAGGGTTTTTAATTTAAAGATTGTTTAACAAAAAAAGTTTTTCTGTGTAGCCGGTCTTCGGCCGGGCTTAGGGATTACAAAATCCATGCATTAAACCCACCCTCTCCGCAAAGTAAAGTTTTCTAGGATAGCAGACCTTTTCGCTATCAAATTTGTTATGCCTCAAAAAGGCCTGATAACCAAAATAGCTTTGGTTTGCAGAGAGGGTGGGTTTAATGCATGGAGTATGTAATCCCTAAGCCCGGCCGAAGGCAGGCTACGCAGAAAACCTTTATTACAAAAACACAAATCATAGAAGTCGTAAGTTCGACATTTCGCCCAAATAAAATATTTCGGATTTTTTGGAAATTTTGTTTTGCGAGAAGTAACATTTTTAGACCTATCATTTTGGGCTATATGTCGCAGCTTGGGCGATATGACATTTACGGTTTTGGGCGATAAGACCTTGGGCGCTATGTCCGTACGCCATTCCAAACTCCATAAATTAATTTAGAGGCTTCGCTAAATAATTTTTTTTGGGTAGCAGGATTTACGTGGAAATATATTTCCACACTCTCCGCAAAATAATGATGAACATTTTTAAAAAATATTTAAATGAGTAACAAAGCCATATATGGCTTTATTTCCAACAGTGGTTGGTAATAACGCCATATGGCCTTATTTCTCAACTCTTTGGGAAATAAGGCCATATGGCCTTATTGCCTATGGCTTTATTTCACCCCCCCCCCCCCCATTTTTGTAGTGATTGGTAATCTTTTTTTTTTTTTTTGCTGGGCATATTTAATACGGCGTTCACACTTGCTGTTTTGAAGTGTTCAAGAGTGAGATGTTTAAAAAAGTCTTTGTTCTGTGTCCATTACGTTTTTATTCTGCTACTGGTGTTTTGTTGAACAACTTGTTTAAGGTCGCTAGTGTGAATGGCATATAAAACCAATTCGACAAAAAATTTGAATTTAGGGGCATGTCACAGACTCAATTCCGTTCGGATTTAAAAAAAGTGGTTTAGGCCGCTGTTCCAAAAAAAGTAATTCACATAAAAAATGTGAAATTAAAAATTTTCGAATTTTTTTGGTGTTCTAGATTTCACATCCGAATTTCTTTTTCGTTTTATTTCACATAAATAAAATTTGGTGAAAGTAAAACGAATGCACTTTTTCCTAATAATTTTTTAAATTTTAATTATTCGATTTCAACTTCAAATGAAAACGTTATCAACAAAACACTAAACTTGATTTGATGTGATTCGAAAATTTTCATGTGAATTAAAAAGTTGTGAAAGACAGAACAGAGGCCTTACTCTTAAAACGAAAAACGAATATTATTTTTTTCGGAATGAAATCACTTTCAAAAATCAAAGTGGAATTGAATTGCATAAAAGTGGTTTCATTCCGAAAAAAAATATTTGCTTTGAGTTTTACCACTTATTCCACCATTTCCATCCACCAATCCTACTGAAGAAAAGTGATGATACATGGACAGAAAGTGCTGATGAAACACTTGATGTTCTACTTACAACACACTTTCCGGGATGTAGGACAAACCCGATTGCAATGAATGTAATCCGCGATAACCCCTCATCATTCCAGAAAATTGTTTAACTGCTGACCGAATAAAATGGGCTCTAGCTTCATTCAAACCATACAAATCACCTGGACCTGACGGCATTATTCCGGCAATGCTTCAGAACGTCTCCAATATTTTAATTCCGAATCTTTTATCGATTTTTACTGCATGCCTGAAATTTTGCTATATACCAAAAGGATGGAGGAAAGCAAGTATTATATACTTGCCCAAAAGCGGTAAACTTAACCACGCGACGGCAAAAGATTACAGACCAATCAGTTTAACATCTTTTCTTTTGAAAACACTGGAAAGGATAATTGATCTATATATACGAGAGCATTTAGGCTCACTTAAGGCTATGTGGAAGTGGGCTTCAGGAAATGGACTTAATGTCAACCCGCAGAAAACGGAAATGGTTCTTTTTAATAGAAAATACAAAATCCCGGAATTTAGAAAGGTTCGAGTGGGAGGAGTTGAAATTCCAATATCACCGCATGCCAAATTTCTTGGAGTGTTCTTGGACAGTAAGCTGTTCTGGAACAAGAACTCTGAAGAAAGAGTAAAAAAGGCAGACTTAAAGAGTCAAATTGGTTCAAGTACCGCAACTTTGGACACAGTAACATTGCTAATATGGACCGTATTGACTCTGATTACACAGTGCCCAAACTATTTTTCGACCGGAAATATGAAGTTAGATTTCCGGATCGAGAATTCTGGTCGACCTGGCAGGGCCCTCCTGCGAACTCAATAAATATCTTTACTGATGGATCGAAGCAATCGCATGGTGTTGGAGCTGGTTTCACGATACTGGAACTAGACCAACACTTATCTTTTAAATTACCCGTGGACTCGAGTATCTTTCAGGCTGAGATAGCTGCTATATCAAAAGCTGTGGAATATGGCAAAGGAAAAAGGTGCCACCCTTAATTTCTACGTGGATAGTCAGGCTGCTCTAAAGGCACTCTTGAGCTACCAAATTAAATCGAAAACGGTTTTAAAGTGTTACGAGAATTTAAAACAACTTTGCTTAAATAATGAAGTTACCTTATTATGGGTACCAGGGCACGAAGGAATAGAAGGAAACGAGAAAGCAGATGAACTCGCGAAACTTGGAGCAGATGGCATAGGTACCACCATAATGCTTTCACCGCCACTCCAGCATTTCAAACTAAAACGAAATACCCTTACTGTCGCCAAAGCAAATCGAAGATGGAAGGAACTTGGGACAAGTCGTATAAGCAGAATTTTATGGCCACGCTATGATTTAGGAAGAACTAAATTCTTACTTACACAGAAAAAAAAAAGTTGTCAATTCAATTAATTTTATTGTTAATACAATTAAACATTTAATTGAAACTGAGCCTACATTGGATATTGTCAATACAACAATGGCTTTTGTAACTTTTTTAAAAAAATAAACCTAAAAATAGAATAATCTAAAAATAGAAATAAATAAACTAAAAAAAAAAAATAAATATAAAAAAAAAAAAAAAATCATCCACCGACAACTGGCATCGAACCCGCAACGTTAATGCTACGCGTCTAGTACACTACCACCGTGCTATCCTCATATATATTTATACTTGACTAAACAGCATATTTAAAAAAACACTAAATAAAGAATGATACAAAAATCTAAAATAAGAAAAAAACATATATCTAAAAAAAAAATCATCCGCCGGCACCTGGCATCGAACCCGAAACTTTCGTGCTACAAGTCTAGCACACTACCACCGTGCTATTCCTCATATATATTTTTAGTTGCCTAAATGTGTACATAAAGTGTCTGTAGAGTCAGTGTGTACTCTTTGCTGTTTTTACAATAATAAAAAATGTGGCATTATATTTAAAAATAAATAATAATGTGGCTTCACACATGTTTAAAAAATTTTAAATAGAATAACAAAAAAATAATCACAAATTAAAAAAAAAAAAAAGTGTTCCGCCAACTGGCAGCGAACCCGCAACCTTAATGATTCGAGTCTGGCACACTACCACCGTGCTATCGTCACATATATGTTTGCTTGATTAAATGAGTTTATAAAGTGTCTGTGTTATTAATAAAATAAAAATGAATTTTTGTCACATTAACAATATACAATGTTGATACAATTAAAAACATTGTTGAACTAGTATTTAGTTGTTAACAATTTGTTTGGTTACTTTTGATTTTACGATATTTTTTTCTGTGTACACTTACGAGAATAGAATGTCGTATGTTGACAGGTTTAATAACGGGACACTGTCTTGTCGGAAAACATGCCAAGAACATGAATCTTATTACGGACGCAAACTGTAAAAGGTGCGAGACACCAGACGTCGAAGAGACCATTGAACACATCCTGTGTCACTGCCCGGCTTTGGCACGAACTCGACTATCAATTATAGGAAGTTCACAGTTCGAGACTTTGGAGGAAATTACGAGGATAGACCTGAAGAGCTTGAAACAATTCGCAATGAAGGTCAATGTATTTAGTTTACATCGATAAGCGGAAAAAGTTTTGTGGTATCGCTATGGACCAGTTGGTCTATGCGGAGTGTCCATCTGGCACCGCCACCCTAACCTAACCTAACCTACCACTTATTCCACTTCCGAACGAAATTGAGTCTGTGACATGCCTCTTAAATGAAAGTAAAATAAAAAACCAAACAATAAGAATTTGTATTTGATTTCTTTTATTAATATTTTAAACTTCATCTTATGATGTTGCTATTTTTTGTTGTTGTTATTGTTACAATACTTTGAATTAGATTTATAATAACATAATTTGTAATGTAAAAAAATAAACTTGCAATTGTTGAAAATAAAAATGTATACATACATATTTTATAATAAGAAGATAATAATAAAAAATACTTATTATTAAGAATCACTCACACAGCACTTACAACTTACTTGCTAAATAATAATTACAATAAAAAAAATGTAAATACATATGTACCTATATTGAAAATTGTTTACGACAAAAAGTAAAATATAAAATGTATTTAAATTAAAGTTCGTAAAGTAATTACGTTAAATAATATAATTAGGTAAATTAGTTAAAATTATGTATGCAAATGCAGCAACAGCAGCACAAAAAAAAAAATAATTAAATAGTAGTTAAAAATGTAAAACTCGTTCTGACCGAATCTTTTGATACCCTCCACAATGTTTAATACAGTAGTTTTAGAAAAAGGACAATTTCTTGGTTGCAAGAATTTTTTTGATTGAGGATTTTTGATCCATATTTCATATCATAAATATCTTTGGTGATTCTAGTTAAGTAAAAAAAAATAATAAAAAAAGATTCTAAAATAATCATGGTTGGTTACCGTTACCCTTTTAATATCTCTATCGATTCAAAACATCTTCCAGAGAAAGGGGTCGTTACTCAACTGGTAACGCAACTAAGTAGCAGTAAAAATCAGCTGTTCGTTTTCGTTCTATGGCAACACATATAAACGATTACAGAACGAACTTGTTACTTGATTACTTTACCAGTTTAGTAACGAGCCCTTAAATACCTGTATTGTACCGGTATTCCAAATTTTACCTTTTCAAAACATAATAATTTATTAATAATCCAATATTATTTTCCCCCAAATTTTTAGCCTTATAATTAGTATTACTGGTACGTATTGTTTCGGTATCGGTATACTGAAACGAACCCTTAAGGGCTCGTTACTCAATTGGTAAAGTAGCAAGGAACAAGTAAGATCTTACGTGACAATCAACATGCATTAGATTTTCACGTAAGATGTTTCTTCATTCAGTCATCGTTAACATGTATTGCCGTATAGCAAACAAGTTACAGCTGATTTGTTAAGGGCTCGTTACTCAACTAACGCAACAAAAGTAGCAGTAACAAATCAGCTGTTCGTTTTTGTCATATGTACTAGGGTGTTCAGTCGATTAACGAATAATTGTTCGATTAGTTTAAAATTGCTAATTTCGATTAAAGGAATAATCGAAGACACTATGCCGATTAATCGAATTTTCGATGCTCCTTAAGCTTGGATTTGTTAACGACCTTAATACAATTTTGGGCCAAATTGGTTAACTGTATGACCGCGCACAAATTTTTTTTTGTTTTAATTTTTCCCAAATGTAGTCATATAACAAATATAAAAATTTTTGTGATATCGGTAATCCATATAAATTTGGTAAAAAAATCAACACATTTTTCAAATCTCCAAAATTATTATTTTTTCTTAAACAAATTAGATTTTGATAAATTTTGAAATGATTTTAATTTAGTTTTTTGACGTTAAAAAAATTTAAAATACTTGTAATTAATTAATATTGCTTATTTACTCAAATACCATTTTTTCTAAAATTGTCGAAAAAAAAAATCTTGTAATTTAGAAAATTTCTGAATTTGTAATTATTCAATTAATCGAACAATTTAAAAATTTTATTCGTTTAATCGAATAATTTAAAAATGTTAAATGTCGATTAATCGAACAATAAAAAAACCCGATTAATTGAACACCCTAATATGTACACACATGTAAACGTTTACATGACATGTACATTGTATTGCCATATGATAAAAATGAACAGCTGATTTGTTACTTCTACTTTTGATGCGTTACCAGTTGAGTAACGAGCCCTTAAAGGCCTGGGCATTCCCAGCGTACTGTAACTGCTCTGTAGCGTACTGGTGTATTTTTTCTGGCAGTTAGTCACATCCGTAACTGTTATTTGTTAATTTTATTGTAGATAAAATCATTATTTTGCAATAAAAGTATCAATTGTTTGTAATCCATACTTTTTTTTAATTATTAAAATTTAATACACCGAAAATATTTTCTAACGTTTTTTTTTTTTTTTTAAATTAACAAAATGAGCTGTCACGTAATTACGTAGAGAAATTCTGTTTTCTACAGAACTTTCTGTCAACAACTTACTATGTAGAAGCCTTAAATAACATGTTACGTGAAAATTTAATGCATTTTCACGTAAGAAAAATCTAGCGAGTACTTGTTACTTGATTTCTTTACGAAATATATACAAAGTCGATACCGTTACTCTTACCTATATTCATTTCTATAGCCAATCTCGCTAATAGTTAATAAACGCAAACAACTATTTAGCCAAGATTTTAAGTAAAACACAACCGACAAAGTTTACTTGTATTAACAAGTAAGTTTTTTAGAGCAAACAATTTGATTAATCTGTGTTAAAAGCTTGGCTAACTGCCATTTTTAGTTCTGCAAAATTGCCAAACGTCAAATAACTTAATCACACACAAAAAAATCTTAAGCAACCGATTGATAGAATTGACGTTTTTAAATTTTGTTTAATATATTTTGTGAAAAATAGTAATATCTTGGCACGGTTTTGCTTATTTCTGTTTAAAATTTGGGTAAACACAAAAAAATCATGAGACCGTAAAACCCCTCTCGTGCTTTTTTTCACTTGAGGTTCTAAACTATATGGGGTCGTCATAGATTGATATTTTCAGGAGTTACAGACAGAATGACAAACTCCTTAATCACGCAGTGGAGGGTAAACAAAATTTAGCAAAGTTAACTAAAATTACTATTAGGTATATCGCAAAAATACAAGACAAGAAAAATGTATCTTAATGTTATGACTGGCCTTTCGGAATATTGAAGAAATTAGACATAATTCAATAATAAAACTGAAACTTGTTGTAAAAGAAATAATACACATACATAATACTACTCCTTTTTCTCCTCCCACCATTACTTTCAACTGTAATGTCGTTCGTTAGACGTTACACATACAAAACTTTTTTGCCATAATACACATTCTATGATAAACATACAACATATGTATCCATGGATCATAGATGGGACTAATTAATTAAATGGACCAATTAATTGATGGTTTAATTACCATTTAATTGATGTCAATGGTAATGAAATTTTTTTCATTACCATTGGTTGTATCAATTGTACCAATTAAATTATTTATCAATTTAATTACTAATGAAAATTAAAAAAATATAATTACCATTGGTATGGCATCACTTAAAAAAAATAATTACCATTAGTAAAAGTCGCCACAATATTGTCAAAATCGTTAATATTTGGAAATATCTGTTGTTTTTTGTTATATGGTGTTTTAGTTTTCACATTTTATAAACCAAACACACGTTGATTGCCTTTGTATAACACAATATTTGAAATTTTTATTTACGTTTTGTTTTTTTGTCTTTAACGTTTTCATATTTTTTTTGTAAAAACATACTTTGATGTTTAAATTTTTAACTTTTCAAAAAAACAAAAATGTGCAAACCAATGGTTTTGAAACCAATTATAATTGGTGTTTTTCAACAATTGGTGCATTTCATTACCATTTGTAATTATTTTTTCAATTAAAAAAATTTAATTACCATTAAATGGTAATGAAAATTTTTTCATTACCATTGATATCAACCAATGGTAATTAAATTTCAATGGTAATGAAAAATTCCCATCTATGCCATGGATACTACACTAATCTACATATACTAAATATACATTTTACATTTGCTATAATAATTTTTACTTAATTTGTAGGTTGTTTTCTTCCTAACTGAGTATAATAAATGAGCACACATAATGTTTGCATGCACGTATGTTTGTAAGTATGTAGTTTGTCCGACCGTATTTCTGTCTGTCTGTCCGTCCGTCCGTCATTTTCAAAAATTTATTTATAAAGTACATACATTCAAAATAAGTTTGATTTCTTTTCAAACAGTTACATATGCGTTGAAATTGTGGGTTTTAAAATAACAAAATATTGATTAACGTCATTCTCGTTTATACCCACACATTGGGTATCAATCATTGCAATGTATCAATCAATAGGCAACGTACATATGTGTAGACACTGTGTCTACAGCACTTTAGCTAAATATTAGAAACGTTTTTTTGTTTTTTGTTTTTTTTTGTACAAAATAATGCTATTTTGTTTACGAAAATATCAGAGACACATACGTACATCTGTATGTATGTATACATAATATGCAAGTGCATTAGAATGTCTCAAACTCATCACTTTTTCGAGTTGGCTAAAAGACACGTTTTTTTAAAAACTTTTACAAGAAGTAATAATAAGCCAAAAAAATTTGAGAAATCCAGTCTCCTACTAGCTTAAAAATTTTACAATCCCAGTAAAATTATTTTTTTTAAGTTGCGCAATTAGTTGCAAAAGCAATATACGTTTCAGTATGAACATTTGTTCTTAAATCGAGACATTTTACGTATACATATTTCATAAAAATACACTGGTTGGACCAACCTTATGTGCATACATACATACATATCGTCACCTAAAATGCAAAAGGCCCTAACTAATAAAAAAATCAAAATCAGTTTTTTGATTGGTTCTGGATTATTTTATCAACATACACGTCTCCACAAAAAATTAGGGCTGCAAATTAAAAATTAGCGATTTTATAGCCAAAATTAAAAAAAAAAAAATGTGAATTGGGCAATCGCCAATGGACGTCAAAAAACAAAAATTTTTTTTTTATATTTTTTGATTTATTTTGATTCAAATTTATTCTCAGAAAGTTTTAGCCAAATTCATTAAAAATAACAAAGTTATTAACAAATTTAAAATATCATTCAATACTGTTTGTACTTCTCCACTCGGAAAATTATGTAAGTTACTACATGTTAGTTATTTGTATATTTTACAGTAGTTAGTTGTTTTCAACTACAAAGTCAGTTGTTTTTGTATGACAAATATCAAACAACTATTTCTGTTAGTTATTTTAAGTCGTTTTTTTGAACAACTAACAAAAAAGTACTGTGATGTAGTAACAGTTATTTAAAGTAGTTAATTTTATTTTTTTATCGCTGAAAAATTTTCAAAGTTTTTTTAAAAAAAAAAAAAAATCGTTTTTTTTTTTTATTTTTCACAACTTTTTTAAAAAAAAAAAACTTGGAAAAAATTTGGTCTTCAATTTTTTTTTTTGAAAAATGTTTAAAAAAAAAAATATATATTGTTTATTTTATTTTTACCACATTTTTGTTGTTTTGACTACAAATGTAAGTAGTTTTTACTACATAAGTCAGTTGTTTTTTGTCAGTTAAAATAACTAACATTGTTAGTTGATTTAACTGAAAAAGTAGTTGACCCCAAAACAACTTACAAAGTGGTTATTTTAACTGACATTTTCAGTTGATTTTACTAACATAATTTTTTGAGTGTCCTGTAAAAATAATAAAATGTTAGTTAGGGTCTTTTGCATTTTAGGTGACGATATATATTATATAAGATCCATTTTTTTCGCAATCATTTGATCGATTTAATAATTTAAGCATAGTACTCTGTTCGATTTCACGGGAAAAAAACTGTCAAACTCGATATAAAAAAAAATAAAATTTGGCAACGCGAGGAATTATAGGGAAATTTTTGAAAAAGTTTTCACGCATTTTTATAATACAAGAAAATTTAAATTACCGTGAAAAAGTGACATTTCAGTTTTTTATGACAGTTTATTTCTTAGAATTGTCAAAAGTTGTTGATTTCTACATTTTTTATTACGATTTGAGGCGTTTAAAATTTAAGCATAGTACTCTGTTCGATTTCACGAAAAAAAATCTGTCAAACTCCATATAAAAAAATAAATTTTGGCAACGCGAGGAATAATAGGGAAATTGGTAAAATTGCCGTGAAAAAGTGACATTTCAGTTTTTTTATGATCGTTTCTTTCTTATAATTGTCAAAAGTTGTTGATTTTTAAATGTTTTATTGCAATTTGAGGCGTGTAAAGTTTAAGCTAAGTACTCTGTTTTTTACGGTGAAATTTCACTTAAACTTTAAACGCCTTAAATCGCAATAAAACATCTAAAAATCAACAACTTTTGACAGTTATAAGAAAGAAACGATCATAACAAAACTGAAATGTCACTTTTTCACGGCAATTTAAATTATCTTGTATAATAAAAATGCGTGAAAACTTTTTTTACAATTTCCCTATAATTCCTCGCGTTACCAAATTCATTTTTATACCCTCCACTCTAGTGATAGAGGGTATATATAAGTTTGTCATTCTGTTTGTAACTCATCGAAATATCGATCTGGGACCCCATAAAGTATATATATTCATGATGCCCGATCGATTTTAAGACATTCTAGCGATGTCCGTCTTTCCGTCTGTCCGTCTGTCTGTGGAAAATGCTGTCGCGGACAAAATATTGCACAGAGATGACTGAAACTTAACATATTTATTGGAAGTTCTCCCGAGAAGTTTGGTATTGCATTTGAGCGATATCGGTTCAGCGGTTCAAAAGTTATGAACGAAAATGTAAGCACACCTCAAAAATTTCAGTACATTCAACATAACCTAAAAATACAAAATGCTTTAATTTGGCTTCTGGTTGGCATATGTGAACATAATTGAACACCAAATGGTATTTAAACAAGTACGAACACAAAAAAAAAAAAAAATCGCGGATTTTTTTTACAAAATTTTTTTTCGCGAAAATTTTTTTTCAAAATTTTTTTTTTTTTCAAAAGTAATTTCCTTTTAAATAAAGTTTTTTGCAATAATCTTTTTAAAATTGTGGAGGGTATCACTACATTCGGCAAGGCCGAATTTAACTTTTTTACTTGTTTTATATGGAGTTTGACAGATGTTTTCCTGTAAAATCGAACAGAGTACTATGCTTTAAGTAAAATTTTCACCGTAAAAAACAGAGTACTTACAATTAGCCTTAAACTAAGTACTTTGTTTTTTACGGTGAAAATTCCACTTTAAACGCCTCAAATCGCAATAAAACAATTAAAAGTCAACAACTTTTGACAATTATAAGAAAGAAACGATCATAACAAAACTTAAATGTCACTTTTTCACGGCAATTTCAATTGTCTTGTATAATAAAAATGCGTGAAAACTTATTATTCCTCGCGTTTCCAATTTTTTTTTATGGAGTTTGACAGATTTTTTTCCGTGAAATCGAACATAGCACTATGCTTTAAGTAAAAACTTCTCGGTGGAAAACATAGTAATATTCTTTAAATACACAAACTTCATAATTTTTTGTCTTTTCTTACTTTTTCCCACTACATTTATATAGGAATGCACAAAAAGTAATCACATTTGTCTAAAAGTACCTACATTGTTTTTAACAATAATTACATTAGAACGTCTCTCCTCTCCTATTTTCATAATCAATATTTCTACTTTTATCCTAAATCTCTGATATATCCTGGATGTTATTATGTACATATTAAGCTTCAGCGGAATACAAGTAAAAGTTAAAAAAAAAACTTTTGATTATCATATTAAGCTAAAGGGACTGTACACCCTACTGTATAGATCAGATTTCCTTTTGTTTATGTTTTTATGAGTCACAATTAGTGATTTGCGCCAAATTTCATAGTCCTACGACGATGGACCGCCGAACAAATATGAATTTCTTTTGTTTTTTCACTTAATGATAGCGTTGTAAGAGCACATGAATCAAATATGACACAATAAGTACCTTTTATTTTCGATTAGGGAGGAAACAAAATAGGTTAAAGCTTTTGATGCACTTGAAATTATAACTAATAGTGCATATCTTTTAAATGTACTTTATCTCAACTTAATGTTTCCTATATTTTTAGAGTTATAGCGCTTTTAGTGAATCTTCGGAATTAATTCTCCTTTACTAACAGTTAAGAATTGTATGTCCAATAGTGTAGCACAAACAAATTCGACGAATTTCGTCAAATGCCGGGGCAACTATTATTTTTATTTATGGTGTATTTAAAAACAACATATAGGGACCAACTATGTATCGACAAAAAAGTATAATATACATATGAGACATTCCACACCAAATGTTAAAAAAAAGTTATATCGTGTCAATATGAAATCAATTGCAGAGTATTCGCCCTTAGGGCACTTGTAAATAACAAAAAAAAAATGAGGTTTTGTCAAAATATGGGCGTGGACAAATTTTAAAAATATCAGCATATACATACATCAGCATATATATACACTCAAAGTAAATTCTCTGTTCAATCACCGGAAAAATCTGCTGAAAATACACCCATTTTGAGTACAAATAATTCCAATGTTCACAAATGCAATTTTTTTGGCATTGGCATTAGTTCCAACTAATACCAATGAAAATTTAATGCCAATTAAAAATTCCCATGTATGATGTATAATAGGGTGGCACGAATAATAGGCTTGTTTTTTGCAGACCGTATTAAGATTAGGATTATCTTCATTTATTTAAAAAATGGGTCAACTCAAGTACAGAGTTTTTTTTATATTTTTTTCTGAATCTGCATACAATTAGTAAATATTAACAGGAAACAAAATTAAGCATTGTCCAAAATGTAAAATGGTATAAATAAATCCGATATAATTCTGGGATTTACCTGGATTTAACTAAATTTATTTTTAATTCTTTACCTTAGCTTAAGTGCGTATGATACCTGCTTTTTTCAAGTTACTTGTTGCTGCATTTATTAGGGTTTTTCTATAAAAATTTCGATAACTTCAACCAAAAATTTTGAATTTATCGAAATTCCCATAGAAAAACCCTAATAAATGCAGCAACAAGTAACTTGAAAAAAGCAAGTATCATAAAGGCATTACTTATGTTTTTATTTTATTATCGTTAATAGGATGTAGATTCACAAAAAATTAAAAAAAATGTTTTTAATCCGTTCTGCAAAGAAACAAGCCTAATGGCTTTTTTGAATTTCGTCGATCGCCGGTCAAATTAAACTTCCTTTTGGTATGTTTAAATTTTTAGGAGACAAAGTTTTGCCCTAATTTTTTTTCCATACAAACCAAGCTTTTTTCCGCAGCGACACGTGTTATGTTTCCCGATTTTGCTAAAAACTAAAACATAATTTTTAGACCAAAACGAACCATAATTTGCCTGGCGTCGACCGAATTCGAAAAAAGTCACTATTGTTTAAACTTGTCAAAACTAAAAAGTTTTGAATTTTTTTTTTGATAAGTCACTTTTAAAAATGAAAACCTAATCGATATAAGATAATCAAGTAAAATAATAATTAAAATTAAATAAAAATAATTTATAATTTTTTTGTTTTAACACCCCTAGCGTTACACGTTAAAATGGACCGACTTAGCTAAAATTTTTATATGAAGTTTTTAGAATGGAAAAAAAGTTTGGCCGGCACTTTACGAAATTCGACAATAGTAATTTTTTGTGTCACCCTAATGTTAATATATGATTTAAGTGCTTTTGATACGTTACCATTCCATATACATATAATAGCGTTCCCTTTGAAATGTTTTTTTTTTTTTGATATCACTTTTTAGAAGGTTTTTGCATCAATACTAGAGCATACGGTCAGTACCGCAGTACCAATATTCCCGGTTCTCAGTATTACCTAGAAATGGAACCGGTTTCCCGGTTCTTAAAAATTCCCGGTAAACCCAGGAATTCCTGTTTTCTCGGTTTTTACGGTATTCCCGAGACTACCGGTATGTACTTTATGTAAAGTTTTTTACAATTAAAATTTTGTCTTTGTTTATACCAAGAAAAATACAAAATATGTCCAAAACACCATTTCCATTTTTTTATGAATTAAATAACACAGCTCAACATGAAAACGCGTATTGGATTCTGGTAAGTGATTTAGGTAGTGTTTGTTTCGCTGATTCCAAATCTGCGACCTAAATATGTCTATCACGTCAGGATTTTGGGTTATTCCCGGTTAAAGTGCCGAAAACGGCCATTGACTCCTTTTGAAAGCTTATAATATAAGATCCTGACATGCGATTGACTTGGTATCAAGCTCATTCAAAAGTATGTAATTTTCTCTATAAGATAAGATAAAAAGTTCTTGGAATTTAATTTTCTAAAATGATAAAAAAATCATTAACAAAAAACCTTCCATTTTTTAAATATTTAGTTTATTTACACAGTGTTTTTTTTAAAGTAGTTGCGGCTAATGATTTTTCACCGTTATACACTCAAAATAATACGTTAGTAGATTTACTAATTTTTTTTTGCTAATGCTAGTTAGCTAACCTTTAGCAAATTTTTAGTTGAGATTAGCATGTTAGCAAAAATATCTTGTTAACTTCATTTAGCGCATTAGCAATTTTAAACAAAATATGAACTATTTTTTTTTTGCTGAATTTAAAATTGAGTTGACCAAATTTTTACAAGCTTTTTTGCTAATATTAGCAAAAATAAATGGTAATTTTTTTTTAAGAAAACTTAAAATGGCGCTATCTCGGAAACTAAACCAGATAGAGCAAAATGGAGGCAATTTTTGGTTCTCGGGCTCTCCATAGTATCGCCGGTCCTCTTCAAATGTGTGGACCCTAATGGGTCCTAACTTTGGATCCAAAAAAGTTAGCATTCCCGAAAATTTTAAAATGCTCATATCTCGGTAAATATTGCCGACACAACAAAAAGTCCAATAGCATTTTTGTAGCTCTCAACACGGAGAACAAGACCGCAAAGCAAAAGCTCTCCGGATAATATTTTTGAAGTTATCGAGTTTTTTAATTCTCAAAACCCCAGTGGTCCCCTAAAATCACGTATCTCAAAAACTAAGCAAGGTAGAGCGAAACGGACACAAATTTTGGATCAAAAACTATGACCATTTAGAAACCCAACTAGGTCTAGGCCCATCGGGGTGTGGACCTATCGGGTCCGAACCCAATGGTGTCCTCAAATGTATGAACTAAGTTATAATAAAAAAAATTTCAGTTTACTAATTTTTGGCAAATCATTTTTGCTAAGTTTACCAAAAAAATTGTGGGTTCAAAATCAGCAAATTTTCTTGTAGGTTTACAAGCTTTTTTTGCTAACATTACAGTTTTTTTTTGAGTGTAAAAAATAAAATTCCAAGAAAATTTGATTTTGTCTTAAAGAGAAAATTACGCACTTTCGAATGAGCTTAGCTTATATTTTATAGGTGCTCAAAAATGGCCAAAATGGTCCTTTTTTGACACTTTAACCGCGATTTTTTCAAAATTGTGACGTGATAGAAAAATTTGAGTGACCATTTTGGAATCGGGAAATCAAAACCTATAAACTTTTTTTGGTTTCATTCAAAACGCAGCGACAAACCTCAGATTTTTAGAGCGGTGTAATTTTTTGTTTAAAATAATTTTACAAACATCACTAAATATTTCTTAAATACTGAATAAATTGGTTTAATTTAGATATTTTATGTTATAGATTTTTTTTTGTTTTTTGAGAAACGGTATTCTCGGGAATATATCAAGAACGGGAAACTGGTTCCAGAACTCGGAATACCTAGAACCCGGAAATGGTGGGCACTTATACATAAATACAAATAATGGCGTATTTTTCTTTAGTTCCAACTCCCTCGTGCGCCTCTACGCGGTTAAAACCACGGTTTTTGAACCCATTTTTCTACAGAGCAAAAACGGCCGAACTTATTGAAGTTATACAGAAGGTTCCGAAAAGTGGCGATGAAATATATTGTACGAAATTAAATGAATTTTTGATAAATAAAAAAAAAAAAAAATTAAAAATCGACGATTTAAAAATTACAAGGGATTTTTTTAACACACGTAATGAAAGTGCATTAAAAACTGACAAAAATTGTACTTTTTGTACAAATTTGAACTTTTAGTTAAAGCTTCAAATTAATTTTCTAAAAAACACTGGCAATTGCTCAAAAGTAAATTTTTTAAGCTTTATTACTTTTTTACGGATTGTGATATAAATGTGGTTGTTGCACCTTTATATATTTAATCCTTTAATTCCCTGTGGAACATAGGGCCGCGTTGTTGTACCTTTGCTCAGTTTTAAATGCCCTTCCATTGCGTGTTAAAAAATACGTTATAATTTTTGTTTAAAAATCATCGATTTTTTCCGCGCTTTATCGCCACTTTTTGGAATCTTCTGGTATCTTGCGAAAAATGTCAAAACTATTTTTGATGTGGAATCGAATGTTTTTGGTCCGCAGAAAAATGGGGTCAAAATCCGGGTTTTTAACCTCGAACAGGCACGGAAAGGAGTTGTAATTAAAAAAACTGCGCCATTATTTGTATTGCTGCAAAAACCTTCTAAAAAGAGATGATATCACAAAATCTAAATTTCGAAGTTAACTCTAAGACATAATAATTAAAAATATATATAATATTATAAATAATTCTTCGTTAGTTTACGCTATACTTGGAATTTTTGCAAATGGTTATGAGCCACACTAATGTGCATACATACATACATCAATTTTTATGTTGTTGTTTCTATGTATATTATTATTTTGTTTTTTATCGAAAGATTAACTAATCGAAATCTGGCTATAGCTGCTCCCGACTGTGTTCATGCTTAAGTTCACTATGATTGTGTTTGGTTTGTTGCTGCTGCTGTTGTTGTTGTTGGTAGGCTATGGGTCGAATAAGAGCATTTAGAAAATCATGTTGAAATTGCAACTGCTTGCGTATAGTATCCAGCCATTCACGGTGTGAATCAATAGTGGCAGCATAGCAAATCATGTTTAGATCTGGGCGATTAGGATCTGTAGACCTAAGAAGGAAGCGATTGTTGGGCAACTCATCCAATTGCATTTTATTAACCTACAAACGTAAATTGATTAATTGATTTTGTAATTTCAACAAGAAAATTTAATTCGACTTGGCCGAATCCAAGAATACCCTCTACAATTCCCAAAACATTTTGAATACATTTGAGTTCAAAAACACTTCTTATAAATTTTATGGAAAAAATTTTTTAGTATTTTTTTTTTTTTTTTTAACAAATTTGAACAAACATTTTTATTTTTTGAGTGACAAAAACACTTTGCAAAAAATATCGGCCATTCCATGAGAGATCACCCAAAATTTTACCAACGGTCCTTAGATTTTCCTAATATTTTACAGAGAAATACTCTATGGGCCCATATAAAGATTTCACTTTTGAGTTCGCCAAAATTAAAAAAACTTGCGATTTTATTAGATTTTTTAATTTTTGAAAAACCAAAAAATTTGCCAAAATGTCTCACTTTAAAAATCCATATCTTTAGTAATTCTTAATGGATCTGAATGCTGAACAAATAAGAAAGCTATATTCGGCTGTGCCGAATCTTTAAATACCCTCCACCAATGTAATGATTTAAAAAACAAAAAAGTTTGTTTTATTTATACCTATTCTTTTTTTATTTATTTATTTATTTATTTATTTCAAACCCACTAAAATTAAAAGTTTTCTAATAACGTTCTAATTTACAAAAAAAAAAAAAATAACCCGAGTTAAAAAATTTATATAATTATAAAACACCAGGATTTTATAAGTTTTTGTGCAATTAGATCTAATTAGATCCACCAATATAAGGCAATGTCTGGTCAAAACTCTGATGAGATCAAATCATATTTTATACAAGTTGATCTTTTTTAATGCAAAAACATCCACTATTATTCGGATCAAATTGCGTATTAATATATATTGTGTCATATATCATCATATATTGCATCATATAAAAATTTTTTATATAAAATCACATATGATGCAATAAAAAATATATATACCCAGCCAGAAATTGCCAACCGTACCAAAAAAAAAGTACTGGCAAAGCAATTTATTTTTTGTATAGCAAGCTCTTTTTAGTAAAGTACTTGGTTTCACCGAATTAAGTACTTTGTTAGTACTTTTTTTACCAAACTAAAGGCGGTTTATTTATTTGAAATATTTTTTTAATAATTTAATTATATTTTAACATTTTATTTGAAAACACTTAATTATGTTATAAAGTTATGACAATGGTGTCATTATCAAATTTAGTATGACTACATTTTGATTCTACTATATGGATACTGATTTCAATGTTATTTTTTATTAACATTGTAGAGTCCTTTTTCTCTTGATGGTAGTGGAAATTTAAAAAAAATCGCTACATTCAATGAAAATATTGCCTTTCAAAAATATATCATCACATTTGTATTTAGACAGCTTTCTATTTAAAATTTCAGTAACTTTATTTACATTTTCATTGTCGAGTAAACATACGTTATCTGGATGAATTGGTTTTATTTTAAAACCATTAATGTTTACGAAAGAAAATACAACTCTCGATTCCCAGCTTTCTTTTATATTCCTAGAGAGTATTTGGAACTTCTATTAAGAGGATGTAGCAATAAATTTGCGAATTTTTTCATTTTTTGACGTTTTTGCGAAATTAGCCCCTAAATTGGCCTTTGATAAAAAACTTGCTTTTACAATCATGTTGAATTTTATCATCATGTTGTATATGGCAGCACCATTTTTCGAGATAATTTAAGGGTCCATCTTTAAGTAAATAATGTGGGAACCTTACAGAATTAACTGACCAAAAATTATTTTTTTGGACAAATTTTTCGTCAGTTATTTGTTTAAGGTTACCACATTACATAGTTAAAGATGGACCCTTAAGTCATCTTTTAAAATGATTCTGCCATAAAAAAAGTTTTTCGCGGTTTTTAACATGATGGTCTATATCACAGATGTTTTTTGTTCACTATTCGTAGTGTTAGGGATGCCTTTATGATCCACTTAAAGCAAGTTTTTTTTATCAAATACCAATTTAGAGGTTTATTTCGCGAGAACCTCGAAAAATTAAGAAATTCGCGAATTTAAGGGCTTAAGATGAAAAGCTTTAATCCAAATTTGCATAAGAAACTTTGCTACAAGTCAAGAAAACTGTACCATGCATCGAAAAACGGAGTACGCCATTCGACTCAGCATGTCTCAAATAGATGGAAATGTTGGTCATACCTCTTATTTTCTATAATAGTGGTCACTTTTGTCATGCTGTGTAATTAATATATCGAGGGCCTATATTCAAAACCCTCTATCTTCCATTTTCACGAAAATGACGTTTTGATGTCAAAATATTCAGTAAAACGGCCCTCATCTATGGTATAAAATTCAGAACAAAAATATTTTTTTTTTGCTATTTTATTTGCATTTTTGGTTTTCTCTATCTCTTACACAATTAATTTTTCTGAATGCAAAACCCTCTATCTTTTCAATTAATTAATTTATAAATATTTTTTTTTTAATAATTTCATCATGCATTACATGTTTTAATACTAATTTTTGCATACTGAACATGAATTTGTCAACAAAATTCCAGAATCACGATTTTGGTCCAGTGATGCTAATTTTTTTTCAAAATTCTTGTTTGACTTTTTTTAAAAATATGGCTCAAAATTTTAATGTCTTGTGTATATTATGAAACAAAAATTTTAATCTTAAAAATCGCGATGCTGATCAGCATCTGTGGACCAAAGTCGCGTTTTTATTTTTTTACTATTTTTTACATAACATACTCAACAGTTTGTCATCTTTTTAGATGAATTCAGTAAAAAAATATTTTTTGTCTCAAAAATCAGCACCAATGGACCAAAACCGCGATTTCGGAAATCTTTATAAGCCGTTATCATTAATAAATCACGTTAAAAAATTACCGATGTAGTATATGAAATCATAATAATTCATTTTTATTAAAATGCAAAACCCTCTATCTGATAATTTTCTTCATGTACTTAATATTTTTAAGAAACAAAACGCACTATCTTTCATAATATCCCAAATAATGCAAAATTTTAAAAACGAATTATATGTGAGATTCAGTAGTTGATTTAAAAAAATATTGTAGAATATCGAATTTTAATTACTCTAACAATACGCGAAATAAACAGTTTTTTGGCTCTCCTGAAAAGTTGTGTTTTTTAAGATAGAGGGTTTTGAATATAGGTGTTGGAAAATACTTTGTAGTATTTTACTTGTGTTTTCAATGTAAATTTGTGATCACAATATCCATGAAGTTTGTGTTTATGTTTTTTCAGTCAAACAGAAAAAACTTTTGAGTGTTGTTCTTTTTAATCATTTGAATAAAGAAGTTTGTATTTTTATAAAAAATAAATACGTGTTTTTAATTTATTAGAAAATTATTTCTAACATTGGTTATGGGCCCAGGATTGCATTGATCCTGCTGTGTGTATTCTGTTGGATTAAAATATAAAGTATAGTTCAAAGGAGCTGGAAGGTGTTTAAGAATGGCGAATTCAATATACCAGATTGAGAAGTTATGTCCAGAAAATTATGCATCGTGGTCAATTCAGATGCGGAGTTTGTTAATTACTCAAGACTATTGGGATGTGGTTGAATCCGGGTTGAACCCATCAGCAACACGAGAAGAAAAGGCTGCGTGGATGATGAGAGACAAAAAGGCGTTGGCGACTATAACTTTAGCAGTAAAGACATCCGAGCTTAATTATCTCAAAGAGTGCAAGTCTTCAAGAGAAGCTTGGAATAAGCTGGAAAATGTGTATAGAGCAAAGGATCCAGCAAGAAAAGTTAATTTGTTCAAACAGTTTGTGCGGTTTAAGTTTGTGTCACACGAGAAGTATAGTGTTCAAATAAATAAATTTTGTTCATTGGCTGATGACTTGAAAGATGTGGATGTTAGTATTCCTGACGAATTGCTGTTCGGACACTTTGAAAAACTTTTTTTTTAGATTTTCCCAATTTGTTTACAGTTTTTAGTACCCTTCGAAAACTCCTTTGTGGTAAATTTTCAGATTTTTTTGATGACCCGTTCGAAAGATATCGAATTTTTAAAAATTACACTCAAAAAAGTATGTCGGTAAAATCTACTACAAAAGACAGTTGTTTTGACTACATTTTGTCGTTGAAAAGGCGTCCACTACATAAACGGTAAAAACAACTGAACATGTTGTTGTTTTTAACTATTGATTTTCAACTACAAAATGTAGTAAAAACTACTACAAAACTGTTTAATACAGTTGTTTTTTCTACAATTGCCTGAAATTTTATTTAAAAAAATTCTTAAACGTTTAAATGATTGATATTTATTTATTTAAAAAGCAATACATTTCAGTTGGTTGTATAGAATTTCGACATGATGACAATTTTTTGATGTATTTATCTGGAATTATAGAAGAAAAAAATTATATTAATAAAATGTTAAACAAAATAAATTGATTGTATTTACCTTTGTTTTTTTAATAGTTCATTTTTCAAATTTTCACCGCTACTGATCAAAATTTGTATGGAATAAAAAAAAACGAAATGCTTTGGCAAAATTGATTTATAAAAAAAAAGAATTAATTTGAAATGTTTCAAAAAAGTATGTACCTGCTCTGTTGTGTATACAAAGAAAAGAAAGATGGCGCGCTCATAAGAAAACAAAACACTGCACACATTTTATTTTGTTTTTTTCCGATTGGTTTTTACGCACGCTTATGTGAGCGCTATATTATACACACTTGTTATCTCATTTATCCACTTATTTTCTTTCGCTCAAGAATATTTTTCCAAAAACATATTTTTTGTTATAATTAAATTTAATAAATTGTAATTTAATTTATTTAGATATTATTTATTTGGTATAAAAATAATTCCTTCCGCATCCCGCACGACCAACTCGCTCGACACATTCGTTTGCAATAAAAATTTCTAGAAAAAAACGAGTTTTAGAAAAAAAACTAAAAACAACTACATAAATCAACTATTGCTACAGTGTAGTATATTTTTTGTAGTTATTTTTTGAAACTACTACAAAAAAAGTTGTTTGAGATTTTTTCATACAAAAACGACCGAAATTGTAGTTAAAAACAACAGCTACTACTTACTACACAAACGACCGTCATGTAGTAACTGCAATAATTTTCTGAGTGTAATAGTTTGTTCCTTTACTTAAACTTCTTTTAATCGTAACTTCTTCAATAATGGTCCAAATTTCAAATTTTTTTTTTTCAAATTTTTTGTTTTTTTACGTACTTTCTAAAAAAAAATCCCAAAAAATTCTTAAAAGCGCTCTAGTATGCGATTTTTAAGTTTTAAAATTTAAATCTCATTTTTGAAAATGTTTGTACTCTTCGATTTTTTTGAAATTTTTTTGTGTAAAACTTCTATCAATTCTACAAATTTTTTGCCCAGGAAGATCGTGGGATAACGATTATTTAATTTTTTATTAATTTTTACGTCTTAACATTTCTTTGGAACAAACTAATACCCTATCTCCAATTTCTAAGGGGGCTCCCACACAAAACGACATTTTTTAAAATTTGTTCCAACCGCTCTAACTGCCCTAATAGTGCCCTTAGAGCAACAAAATGTATGACCGACCCACAATATTTTTTTATTAAAAAATTTTTTCTGAACACACCTACCCTCTATCTTTAACTGTTAAGGCGGTCGCCATACAATTTTTTTTATTTTTTGTAAATATGTTTTATTTAATCAGCTTCTACCGGTCCAATGGTGCGTCCGAGTGGGGTCATTACACAGAAAAAAAAAGTTGTCAATTCAATTAATTTTATTGTTAATACAATTAAACATTTAATTGAAACTGAGCCTACATTGGATATTGTCAATACAACAATGGCTTTTGTAACTTTTTTAAAAAAATAAACCTAAAAATAGAATAATCTAAAAATAGAAATAAATAAACTAAAAAAAAAAAATAAATATAAAAAAAAAAAAAAAATCATCCACCGACAACTGGCATCGAACCCGCAACGTTAATGCTACGCGTCTAGTACACTACCACCGTGCTATCCTCATATATATTTATACTTGACTAAACAGCATATTTAAAAAAACACTAAATAAAGAATGATACAAAAATCTAAAATAAGAAAAAAACATATATCTAAAAAAAAAATCATCCGCCGGCACCTGGCATCGAACCCGAAACTTTCGTGCTACAAGTCTAGCACACTACCACCGTGCTATTCCTCATATATATTTTTAGTTGCCTAAATGTGTACATAAAGTGTCTGTAGAGTCAGTGTGTACTCTTTGCTGTTTTTACAATAATAAAAAATGTGGCATTATATTTAAAAATAAATAATAATGTGGCTTCACACATGTTTAAAAAATTTTAAATAGAATAACAAAAAAATAATCACAAATTAAAAAAAAAAAAAAGTGTTCCGCCAACTGGCAGCGAACCCGCAACCTTAATGATTCGAGTCTGGCACACTACCACCGTGCTATCGTCACATATATGTTTGCTTGATTAAATGAGTTTATAAAGTGTCTGTGTTATTAATAAAATAAAAATGAATTTTTGTCACATTAACAATATACAATGTTGATACAATTAAAAACATTGTTGAACTAGTATTTAGTTGTTAACAATTTGTTTGGTTACTTTTGATTTTACGATATTTTTTTCTGTGTAGTGAGACCGACCCCCATTTATTTTTACCCTACAACATTTTTTCAAAACATACCTACGCCCTATCTCCACTCCCTAAGTAGGCTCCCATACAAAATTACATTTTTATAAAATTTGCCCCAACTGTTATTTGTATGGGAGCCTACTTAGGGAGTGGAGATAGGGCGTAGGTATGTTTTGAAAAAATGTTGTAGGGTAAAAATAAATGGGGGTCGGTCTCACTAATGACCCCTCTCGAACGCACCATTGGACCGGTAGAAGCTGATTAAATAAAACAAATTTACAAAAAATAAAAAAAAATTATATGGGGACCGCCTTAACAGTTAAAGATAGAGGGTGGGTGTTTTCAGAGAAAATGTTTGGAATAAAAAAATATTGTGGGTCGGTCATACATTTTGTTGCTCTAAGGGCACTATTAGGGCAGTTAGAGCGGTTGGAACAAATTTTAAAAAATGTCGTTTTGTGTGGGAGCCCCCTTAGAAATTGGAGATAGGGTATTAGTTTGTTCCAAAGAAATGTTAAGACGTAAAAATTAATGGGGGTCGGTCTTACAAAGGACCCCTCTATGACGCACCATTGGAGCAGTAGAAATGATTTTAAGATTGAAAAATTACAATAAAATTTTTTCAAAAAATTTTAAAAAATAGTAATAATCGTTATCCCACGATCTTCCTGGGCAAAAAATTTGAAGAATTGATAGAAGTTTTACACAAAAAAATTTCAAAAAAATCGAAGAGTACAAACATTTTCAAAAATGAGATTTAAATTTTATAACTTAAAAATCGCATACTAGAGCGCTTTTAAGAATTTTTTGGGAAAGTAAAGTTTTTTTTAGAAAGTAGGTAAAAAAACAAAAATTTTGAAAAAAAAAATTGAAATTTGGACCATTATTGAAGAAGTTATGATTAAAAGAAGTTTGAGTAAAGGAACAAACTACCAATTTTTAAACATTCGATATCTTTTGAACGGGTCATCCAAAAAATCTGAAAATTTACCACGAAGGAGTTTTCGAAGGGTACTAAAAACTGTAAACAAATTGGGAAAATCTAAAAAAAAAGTTTTTCAAAGTGTCCGATTTCACATGGAATGCCCCATATGTATATGGGAGTTTTCGTGTCAACTGACACAACTTTTGAAACCGATGTCTTCCGATCGGGATGAAATTTGCACCAAGGTTAGTCCTATTGGATAGTAGTTCAGACACAATTTTTCAACGAGATCGGTCAAGAACTCTCTGAGTTAGAGGGGGTCGAAATTTGACATTTTTGCCAAAGTGGTGTATATTCTCATCCATGTAATTTCATACCTATTGTTTTTAGCAAAATATGTCCTTAATAGTTTAGATAGCTATTTCTTCAGTCTTTCGAAAAAAATTATAAAAAAAATAAAATTTTTTTTTTTGATTTTTTTTACTAAAAATCCAAAACTTTTTTGACTTTTTCCTCAAATTGGGCCCTTTTTTATTTTTTTGTTTTTGATTCAAAAGAAAGCTTAGGTGATTTCCTTTAAGAGCTATGGGGTCGCTTAGTGGGATGCGAGTGGGATATCTATGAAATTTTTTTTGTTTTAACTTTGGAACACAAAAACGGTTCTTCAATTTGCACTATTAGGCGTGGGATAGCTAACCAGTTTTCGATCCGCGATACCCTCTTATTTTTATAGGTTCGAAAAAGAAAGCACTAGCCAAAATATGAGGGCGGTGGGGTGGGGCCATATGGCCCCTCATCGGGGTCAATACTGCACAGTGGACCAAATGTTGAATCTGGTGCGCAGTCGGTCGAAAAATGAAGTTTTTACAATATTGTATTAGTATCGCATATATGATTGCACTATTCCTACCTTACTTAACGCTAATAAAATTTATTTGTTTATTGCAAAAACACCATCGTAGTAGGCATCCAAACATGAGTAATTAGTTTTTATAAAAAAAAATCTTCAAGTTCGGTCTAGACGTGTTGATTGTTTAAACTGCTATTTTACGACCGTATTAAGGCAATTTATCAAATTATTTGTTATATTTTAACCTCAAGGAATGAATATTTGAAGCTGATTTGTGTTGTTGTTCGTAAAAAAAACGTAAATTAAAAAGAGAGTCCACAATGGAATTATTTTTCAAGCAAACTTGAATTTTGTTAATGAATTTAGGTACTAATCCCGCTAACTTCTATAGGGTTTTTACATGATTTCAAAAGAATAGATATTGAGCTCCAAAATAATAAAAAATTGGCTGCTGGTTTTTGCTGTTTTTTGTTTTTCAGTCGATCTAGCGATGTCCGTCCGTCTGTCTGTTTAAAACACGATAACTTTCAAACGGCAACTCTGTTGCTGCTGACGCTTGGCATATATATTTTCAATTTTCCTAATCAGGTTGGTATTGAATATCAGCCAAATCGGTCCAGTGGTTCAGAAGTTGTAAGCAAAAACCGTGAATTTCAGATTGGTGTACCTTGAATTTACATTAAAAAAAAACACCTTAACGCTTTAAATGACATTGATGAGCCACAAAAATATTTTGCTGAGTATTTGTGACATTCTCAAACATTTTTTAACCCAATGTAAAAATTTTACAAGCAAAAAAAAATTTTAACTCAAAAAAAAATTTCACTAAAATTTTTTTTTTTTTACCGAAATGAGTAAAAAAAAATTTTTTTTTTACTCAAAATTAAATATTTCTTTTCTAAACTGTTTAAAAATCTTTTTTACGTTAAAAAAAATACTTTCTCTGCTTATTATTGGCTCTACTTTACCTATATTTTATTATGACAATGTTTCGATAAGTGCCACGCCCCTTCAAATACCGCCCACATTTGGCCTATATAGAAGCTCATCTCATTTTCCTTGTGCATTACAAATTTCATGTTTCTAGGTGCTCTCAAAGTCGAATTATACTCTCTTGCACGCTAGATTAAGCATTTGGTCCACTGTGTACTGGGCGTAAAGAGGAAAAATCCTTAAAAAGCCCCAAAACTCCCCTAGAAACGCCCCTGGAGGAGTGCAATGTGAGACCGACCTCCATTAATTTTCTGCCCCCAACAGTTTTCTTCAACATACCTTACCCCTATTTCCACTTCCTAAGGGGGCTCCCATACAAAACATTTTTAAAAAAATTTATCCTAGCATTCTAACTTACCTTAAAGTGCCCCTAGTGGGGCCAAATGTATGACCGACCTCCATTATTTTATTAATTCCAACATTTTTTGCAAACATACCTACAATGTATCTTTAACCCTTAAGGTGGTCCCCATACATTTCTTTTATCCCTATTAATATTATAAATCTGATTGTTGGTTTGTCTCTGTCTGTCTTTCTGTCTGTCTATCTGTCTGTCTGTCTGTTCCGCAATAAGTAAAGAACGGCTTAACCGATTTTCATGAAATTTTCACCACAGATAGTACTAACCGAGGCGGGAACTATAGGCCATAAGCGACCGCGATCGGACAAAGGGGCGTAAAATGCCACGCCTCTATGTACCATGCTAAAGCTATATCTGCCTGTCCGGCAATAACAGAAAAACGGCTGAACCGATTTTCATGAAATTTTCACCACGGATAGTACTAACCGAGGCGGGAACTATAGAAAATAAGCGACCGCGATCGGACAAAGGGGCGTAAAATGCCACGCCCCTTTGTACCATCCTAAAGCTATATCTGCATGTACGGCAATAACAGAAAAACGGCTGAAACGGTTTTCATGAAATTTTCACCACAGATAGTACTAACCGAGGCGGGAACTATAGGCCATAAGCGACCGCAATCGGACAAAGTGGCGTAAAATGCCACGCCCCTATGTACCATGCTAAAGCTATATCTGCCTGTCCGGCAATAACGGAAAAACGGCTGAACCGATTTTCATGAAATTTTCACCTCGGATAGTACTAACCGAGCCGGGAACTATAGGCCATAAACGCCCGCGATCGGACAAAGGGGCGTAAAATGCCACGCCCCTTTGTACCATGCTAAAGCTATATCTGCCTGTACGGCAATAACAGAAAAACGGCTGAACCGGTTTTCATGAAATTTTCACCAAAGATAGTACTAACCGAGGCGGGAACTATGGGCCATAAGCGACCGCAATCGGACAAAGGGGCGTAAAATTACGCTTCAACGGCTGAACTGATTTTCATGTATTGTTCACCACATATAGTATTAACCGAAGCGAAAACTATGAGCCACAATAGAGGGCGATAGAAAAAGTGTCGTAAAATGCCATGCCCCTTTGTAGTACATTAAAAGTTATTTCTTCCTGTTCCGTTATCACGTATAAATGGCTGAACCGATTTTAATGACATTTTTATCAAAGATAGCACTAACAGAGGCGGAAACTGTAGATTATAATAGAGCGCGTATGGACAAAGGGGCGGAAAATGCCACGCCCCTTTGTACTATACGGAAAGTTTTTTCTGCATGTTCCGTAATCATGCTTAAACGACTATACCGATTTTAATAAAAAATAAAATAGCGCGCTCCTCTTTATTTTATTGAACGCTATTTCTGTCTAAAATTAAATGAAATATATATATAGATTAAAATAGAGCGCGTTTGGATAAAGGGGCGTAAATTGACACGCGCCTTTGTACTATACTGAAAGTGTTTCTGCATGTTCCTTAATAACGCTTAAACGACTAAACCGGTTTTAACAAAATTCTTTGCATAGATGTACTAACAGAGGCGGGAACTTTAGTATGGTATCAACTGCCACGCCTTTTGCAATGTACTGAAAGTTCATTCTGCCTTTCCGTAATCACGCTTAAACGGTGAACCTGATGTTATTATAATTTTCACCACAGTTAGTTAGTACTTATTGAGGCGGAAACTATAGACACGACCAGACAAAGGTGTGAATTGCCACGTCCCTTTGTAATACATTGAAATTTACCAATTTTAATAAAATTTTCACCACAGATGGTATTTACCATGGCGATCGGGAAAAGGTGCTTAAAATGCCGCATCCCTTTGTATTAAATTAAAAAAATATATTTTCCTATTTCCTGTTGAACGATATGCCATATTAGCCCGCGATTAGACAAATGGAAGTAACGCTATTTCTGGCTTATTTTCTATCATGCAAAAACGGCTTAACCAACTCCTTTAAATACTACTGTTAGAATTAACTGAGCGCGAACCATTTCAATGAAATCTTCAACATAAATAGTGCTATAGATAAAATTAAACTGCGATTTATAAAAAGACATATAATGGCACGCCCCTTTGTACTTTAGTGAGAGTTGAGCAAATTTAATTGCAAATTTCTTCACGTGCTAACCAATAGGGGAACTATAGGTCACATGAGACCAAAATTTAACTAAATGCGTTAAATGCCACACCCACTTGAACTACAGTGAAAGTTATGTCTTTATTGATGTTTTCACTACATAAAGTGCTAACCGAGGAGGGAATTATAGGTTCCTTTTAAAAGCCATTTAAGAAATACATTAATATTATGTTTGTTCCCATGACGGAGGAACACGTATAACCATGTTCCCGACGCTAAGCAAAATCGAAAAAAAATTACTAAACCTCATGAATAGGTTTATATTCACCAGTGAAAAGCCACGAAGAAGTAGATAAACTGACGAATAAAAAACTCATTCATTACATAATATTTTTTTTTAACCCGGGCAACGCCGGGTGCAAATCAGCTAGTTTTTTATAAATTAGTTTTATTAAACCAGCTCCTGCCGCCCCTACCGTGCCTCCTAGAGAGGCAAAAATTACGACCAACCCCCATTATTTTTTAGTTACCAACATTATGTCCGAACATTATAATACCCTATCTCCACTCCCTAAGGGGCTCCTATACATTATAAAAACATGTATGTATTTTTAAAAACTCAGAAAAAAATAAAAAAAAAAATGTATGGGGACCCCCTTAAGAGTTGAAAATAAAGGGTAGGTATATTCTGAGAAAATGTTGGAGTCGGTCATACATTTTACTTCTCTAGGGGCAACCTATGGACAGTTAGAGCGGTAGGAGCAAATTTTATAAAAATGTCATTTTGTATGGGAGCCCCCTTAGGAAGTGGAAATAAAGGTTAGGTATATTCAAGAAAAATATTGGGGGCAGAAAATTAATGGAGGTCGGTCTCACATTGCTCCCCTCCATGGGTAGTTCTATGGCAGTTGTGGGGCTTTTTGAGGATTTTAACCTCTTTACGCCCAATTTTGACCCAGATGAGGAGCAATATGGCACTACCCCACCGCCCTTATTTTTTGGCTCATGCTTTCTTTTTCGAACCCATCAAAATTAGAGGGTGTCGCGGATCGAAATCGAAAACTGGTGAGCTATCCCACGCCTAATAGTGCAAATTGAAGAACCTTTTTTTGTGTTCCAAAGTTAAATTTTTTTTTTTCATAGATACCCCACTCGCATCCCACTAAGCGACCCCATAGCTCTTAAAGGAAATCACCTAAGCTTTCTTTTGAATCAAAAAAAAAAAAAAGGCACAATTTGAGGAAAAAGTAAAAAAAAAGTTTTGAATTTTTAACAACATATCCAAATTTCATGAAGATCGGAGGGTGACACCAGGGAGACTTCCCTTGTAAGTACATTATTAAATTACATTAAATTAGAGAATAGTGGCAATTTATTATCATATGAGGATGTATTTAGCTAATTAAGTTACCATAATATGTAGAAATGTTCGAACATTATTAAAATATTTACTTGTTTGAAATATATTTATTTGTATGAAAATATTTTTTTTTTTTATTAATAAAATTCTTTAAAGAATTTAAAATAAAATTTTTTAGATTTTTATTTCTTTTAAGAATTTAAAATAAAATTTTTATAATTTTATTTAAAATTCTTTCTTGAAAATTGAATTTTATCAATAATGAATTTTAATTTTTATTGTTTTTCCTTGTCTGCTTTTGACTGATTTTTTGGTTTTTCAAAAATTTAAAAATCGAATAAAACGCGAGTTTTTTGAATTTTGGCGAACTCAAAAGTGAAATCTTTATATGGGCCCATAGAGTATTTCTCTGCAAAATATTAAGAAAATCTAAAGACCGTCGCACATTGGGTTCAAATGGTACCAAAGTGGCGATTAATTGAAATTTATAAATGAAGTTTTTGTTAAAAGTTTTGGTATGGGGTAAAAGTAGATAAAATTCTGCAACGCTAGTTATCAAAATCAATAAACTAAGTTGTTTACTTTTTTTTCGGTGAGCTGTCAAAGTTAGCAAATTATTGCAGTCTTTAAAAAATGCAAAAAAAAATCAAATTTTTTACAATTCAAGCGATTATTAGTAGTATTAAATCTTTTAAAAGAAAATATTTTATAATGGAACCTTAAACAACAGGTATTAAGCTAAATTGCAAAATTTTTTTTGTTTATAAAAATTGGGTCTTAACATTTTTAATAATTTTTTTAAAAAGGACCCGAAATTGGTATATTTTCCCCATTTAATGGGCTACACATATTAAGTTAGTAATAGTTGGATTTAGTTTTGTGGATTTTAAAAAAGTATAGGATATCAGCTTTTATTTAAAAGAAAAAAAAGTACAGACAATGCCCGGCCCTTTTTTTTTATTCCCGTTTTTGTGTAAAAAGTCTGGGTATCGTTTATTAAACATGACCATAATATGTGTGTTTATACCCTTCAACTACGGTATGGGCATACACTCACTTTGTCATTCCGTATGTAACGCATCGAAATATGGGTCTAGGACCCCATAAAGTGTATATTATTGATCACTGATCGATTCTAAGACATTCTGTGACAAACAGTGTGTCCGTCCGTCCGTCTGTTGTTGAGCACACCATAAAGTACATAAAACATGAGCTAGAATCCTGAAGTTTGTCACAAATATGTATAATGGTCATAGGCTGGTTAAGTTCTTGAACGAGCAAAATCGGACCAGGGGGGAAAAAGTTCCTCCTTGAAGAACTACTTTTTTCAGATAAATTTGTACATTTATGAGATTTTGTGAAAAACAAAAATTGGATTTTAAATAAAATTTAAAATAATATAAATACATATTGTGCATCCTTTCTTTGATTACTTTGATAGCACATTATGTACACTTTAATTTCCATTTTTTTTTATTAATTTATCGCTTTTCATTCCAAAGTTACAGCAAAAATTGTGAACTATAACCCTTTTTTCCGAAAAACAAAAAAACGCCTAACAGGTTAAAAAAAAATTTTTTTCCAAAATTTTTTTTTTCCAAAATGTGTATTTTTACGTGTTTATATTAGTTCATTAATAACAAAATATAATATTCTAAAACTTCTGCTTATCTGAATTAATCGCCATTTTGGGTACCATCGAACCCAATGTGCGTCGGTCAAAAAATCAAAATTTTTGGGCGGTCTCTCATGGAATGGCCGATATGTATATGAATGCGACTTACCAATGTCATTCAAAGCGTGTTAAGTGTTCTTTTAAACACGTAAACACGAGATAAAACCCAAATAAACTTTAAAATTATTGTTCATAACTTCTGAACCTATGGACCGATTTCGCTGAAACTCAATACCAACTTGACCCGAAAAATTGCAAATACATACAATGTATGTATATTAAAGGTGTCCTAACGACTAATGTAATTTTTCAAAATCACTTTGTAATACTTGGTAGGGTCCTAAATTTTAGTTCAGGCCGCTATTCCAAAAAAAGTAAATCACATAAAAAATGTGAATATTAAAATTTCTGAATTTTTTTGGTGTTCTAGATTTCAATTTTTTTCGTTTTGTTTCACAAAAATAAAATTTGGTGAAAGTAAAACGAATGCTCTTTTTTCCTTATAATTTTTTTAGTTTTAATTATTCGATTTCAACTTCGAATGAAAACGTGATCGACAAAACACTAAACTTGATTTCATGTGATTCGGAAATCTTCATGTGAATTGAAAAGTAGTGAAAGACAGAACAGTTTTTTTTTTATTAAATTTTTTGTTAAAAAATGTGAAAATGGTAATAAATTAAATTTAAAAAAGCTTATAGAAATTGAAATCGGATAAAAATTAGCATTTTACGCATACATGTCCTAGACCATTGCATGGTTTTTAAAGCCAAAATTTAAAAATTTTAAAAATTTTAATGGAAAAAAATAAAAAAAATCAATTTTACTTTATAGACTTAACAGATATGGTAGTCTAGCCTTTTTTCATTTGGCGTGGGTAGTGATATAATTTCCGCGGATTCCAAAGAAATGTGGTTTCAACAAAAATTTAGCAAATATGGAAAAAAATTTCTGTATTCTACAATACGAAGTGTAAAACATAAATTAAGTAAATTTTTTTGAGAAATCGGGACACATTTGGGGCATTATACAGTTATATAATACAAAATATCTGCATATATCCGATTTCTCAAAAGCTACAGAATTAACGTTTTACACTTCGTTCCGTCCAATAGAAACAACATTATCCCATATTTGCTAAATTATTGAAGAAAAACACATTTTATTTGAAATCCGCGGAAATTTGATCACTACCCGCGCCAAATAAAAAAAAACTTGACTACCATATCTGCTATTTTTAATCTTACAAGGGAAGTCTCCCTAGTGTCACCCGCGGATCTTTATGGAATTGGTTTTATTTTGTAGATCAGAAAAAATAAAGGGACACGTATTTTTTTTAGCGGCCCAAATTCAAATTTACGGGGTAAAAAGGAGGGGGAAGACAAGGTCATTTTTCAGTTTTTTTCGTTTATCTCCTATATTATGCAAAGAAACCTAGTCTTGTTACATACCAAATGAAAGGTCTTTGGAAAACCTATCTACGTGTGCTAAGAACGTGTCCAAACATGCACTTCTTTTCGTCATATTGAGTAAAATACCAAAATTTTAGGACATTTTTGTTAATAAGTCGAAAAATATAAACTTCTTTGGCCCGTTGTTAGCACCACGAGATAGATATTTTTAATACCCTTAATTTGATACCACACATGTCTATATTAATTTTGTTTAAATAGGCGTAAATCGTAAAAAACTGAAAAAGGTCAATTTCCCCCCATACAAATCGACCCCCCCTAAAAATGAGTTTGGGCTGCTAAAAAAAATACGTGTCGAATTAATTTTCGTTCTTAACAACATATCCAAATTTCATGAAGATCGGAGGGTGACACCAGGGAGACTTCCCTTGTTAGACATGATTTCAAAATTATCATAAAGTAAAATTATTTTTTTTTTTTATTTTTTTGCCTAAAAATTTTGAAAATTTTAGAATACCGGCTTTGAAAACCATACAAGTGTCTGGGACATTATTTCAATTTATTAGTCTTTTTGGAAAGGGAATTGAATACCATTTTCATATTATTTCACAAGAAATTCAACAAAAAATAACATATACCAATATTTTTCCAAAACCTATAAAAAAGGATTTACATATAAGAATGTCCCAAAACTTCAATCCATTTTCGGCACGAGTTATTTTTAGCCGATTGTACCCAAATTTTGGCTCACTCATTTTAGGACCCTACCAGGTATAAAAATGTAATTTTCGTTTTTAAAGACACCCTTTAATGTATATGCCAAGTGTCAGTAGCCTCAGAGTTGTCTTTTGAAAGTTCGCGTGTTTTCTTCAGACAGACAAACAGACGGACATCAATAGAACGCCTCAAAATCGATCGAGAATCATGAATACATATGTGGGACTGATATTTCGAGGTGTTGCAAAGGAAATTCTAGAAGACTGCGCTTACCTGAATGTGTGATCGATAGATGTATGTTGGGCTGGAAAACTGAACTTTTGAATTATGTCTTTCGGTAAAGAATATACCCTGTTCGAAAAGAAAAACGTGAAGTTCTCGAATTTTTCCCTCGGTGGCACTTTTGCCATTTTCTATGCATGTCAAGGGCCCATGCAATAGCAACTTGCCTTGAGCTGTAATGTTGCCATCGAAGTTCTTTAGACGTCGCAAAACCATTATATCATTAACATCCTTACAAATGGTCTGAAAAATATTTTAAATATTATTTTAAATGTATATGTAGTATATTTAAAAATATGTATATAAGCATGTATACTCGTTCACTCTTCAATGAGCAAACACCACCTACATTCATAACATTACAGGCTTCTTTCATGCAGGCAACGTCTTCAACCAATCCAGCCTGTTCGATTTGCTTTGTTATTGTGTGCAACAGTAAAACATATTTGGTTAATCTTTGTACCGGCTTTATTAACAAGTCACTCAACTGTTTAAATTTAAAAGCAGAAATTTGAAAAAAAAAAAAAAATAATAATAAGGTTATTACACAAACCAACAGATTTTGAACATGTTAAACATTTGAACCAGAATCAAATTACGTTGCGTTGGACGTAAAAAAATTAAAACATTCAATTTAAAATTTTTACGGTCCGTTTAATTTAGGTACCTCACATTCAAATTGTATACGCGAAAAATGTATTGGGCGTTACGCTCAACGCAACATAATTTGATTCTGGTTCAACACTAACCCCCAGTTTCTGTAATACGAACGCCATTCGTCTGCGACGAATTTGCATGTATTTTGTTTTTGTTACAATAACAAAATACACACAAATTCGTCACGAAAGAATGGCGTTCGTATTACAGAAACTGGGAGTAAGTATACCAAAAAAATTTCAAAGTTGAATAAACTCTAAAAAAAACGCATGTTAACCTTCTATTATTAATTGGGTAAATTTTTGTGGAATAGCACGCATTTTGTATTAATATAAGCACAAAATGCGTAAAATACTTTTAAACCAATTAAACACAACAAATTAATGTGTAAATTAAATTGTCGAACCATACATACACACATGTTAACTAAAACGCCACACTCTAATCAAAATTTGTTGAAATTTACCCAATTTATAGTAGGAAACTGGACTCCTACTATAAATTGGGTAATTTTACTCTGAATGTGTAAATTGAATAAATTGACCACTAGTGGTCAATTTAAATAAAAAAAGAGGTGAATAAATATAAAAAAAAAAAAAAAAAAAACATTCGGCGCCAGCGAGCATCAAACTCGACACCTTCCGATATGAAACTACACTTCTTAACCACTACGCTACGGATGCTTATACTTTTATCTGGCGTTTTAGTTATTTAACATGTGTGTATGTATGTTGGTTGACAATTTCATTTACACATTTGTGTGTAAAATATTTGAATTAACGGATAATATTTATAATTTGCTGTGTTTAATTGGTTTAAAAGCATTGTACACATTTTGTGCTTATTTAACACAAAATGCGTGCTATTCAACAAAAATTTACCCAATTTATAATAGTAAGTTTACATGCGTTTTTTAGAGTGTACATAAAAATAAAATGTATTTATTCGGCCTTTATATATGTATATATATTCGATTAGAGTTTTGTTCTAGTTCGAGGCCCAAAAATATTTCTATTTATGATATTGTCATAATAGAGTATTTTTAATTTATTGCTTTAAAAAAGTTACTCATCTCATAGTATATTTGTACTGATCAGTTTCATCCCCAATAAGGAATCTTCAGCAGACTTTAGAGAATCATCGTTGGTCAATTAAACATCAAACCAGACATAATATTTGATATATTTCACAAGTTAAATGAGAAATATTATTATGAAGGTCCAAAATCTGTTTTCCAACAAAAATAACTCTGTTAAAGCAAAAATTGTACATACTAATCCACCACCGGCGAATAATAATATATTTGTTGCTGTTATTTTACAAAACTCTATTATGACAATATCATAAATAGAAATATTTTTGGCCTCGAACTCGCATAAAACTCTAATCGAAAAACTATTTTTTTTTAAATGAGAATATTTTTTTTTAAGAAATCTGAACAAAATTGAATTTTGGCGATATTTTACATCCGATTTGGCGACAAAGACAAAATATGTCTGGCAACCCCGTTAATATGACGAATCAAAAAAACGGACACAAACACACATGCTATGTACATAAAAATAACTATCAATCCAAAATTCGAAATAAAAATAACTTAAAATGGTGCTTATGGTGTGGGGGATATTTTCCTACTGTGGAGTGGGGTTCATATATTGGACCATGGCTCACATATTGGACTAGGACAATCGTGGATATACACTTAACGTTTATATCCTCCAGAAAGTAATGTTACCATAAGTTCCTGAGCAAATGCCACTAATTTAGGTCTTTTAGAACGTCAATTACCCAAAGCATGACGGGAAATTGGCAAAAAATTGGTTTTTGGACAATAAAGTAAACGTGATGGAATGGCCTGGTCAGTCCTCAGATCTAGATCAAATCGATAGTTAATGGACAGATATAGAGAAGGGAGTGTCTTGAATACAACCAACTTGTAATGAAGCCCTTTGGGTGGCTGTTCATCAAATCGAACTCAATTTCAAATTAAAGATCCCAAAATCTCGCGCATTCGGTACAAAAACGTTGTACAGAGGTAATTGTCAACAATGAGCATTCGACAAAAATTTTTTTTTTAATATTTAAAGATATCAAAACAATACTGAATTCATAATGCATTCGTTTTTCACATTTAAGAATTTAATTTTAATAGAAAAAGTACTGTGGTGCTATTTTTTTGACTGTGTCTTTTTGAAGTTTTTTTAAAAACTCTGAAAATTTTTGATAAAATAAAAAACCAAATTAGCCTTTTCTTATGTAATATTGTTTCATACTCTTGTAAGTATCTTATGACACGTTTTCAGTGGCATAAGTTGAAATTGTTAAAAAAAAACCAACGAAGAAAATTTTGCTTTATCCTGGTGCTATTTTTTTGACCGCAGCTGTACATATACAGAAAACTATAAACTAAACTAAACGAGAATTCAAAAAACTATGAGAGTTTAAAAAAAATACAATAATTATTAAATTTTTATTAAATTATTTACATAAATTGTTTTTAAAATTTTTAAAAAGTTACTCAATTTTTGTTTTTAAATTTAAACAAGTGATTACTCAAATTTGTTTCCTCCATATTTTTTTCTGTGTAGCAATTGAACAAATTTAAATTTGTAAAAGCAGATATCCTTATATGAGTTAAGGTAACGGAAGTTGAATTGACAAATTGTCACGAATTGCCAAATTACTCAGAATGAGGGAAATGAATCCAAATGAAGAAACTGCAAACTTGACAACTCGTCACCATTCATAAAATTTCTCAATATGAGTTTAATGAATTAAAATAAAAACTGCTTAATTGACAAATTGTCACTTACTGTTGAATTTCCCAATATGAGGGCAATGAAACCAAAATAAAAAATATGCAATTCTTCACTTATTCATAATTTCGCAATTGGTTGATAAACAAAAAAACAAATTACCAATTCTTCTATTTGCCAGACAAACAATTTTTGTAAACTATAATAAGAACTTAATTTTGTTAAAACAGGTAGTCTGTAACTAGACCATAAACAAAACGACACATAGTGTCGTCGGAAATATTATAAATAAAATTAAATTATTAAACTAATTCTTATCGTGTTTTACTTTAATAACCCGAGTAAAAAGGAATTTATATAAATGCATATTATTTTATATGTTTTCATAAAACCATATACAACTATATGAGTCAAAGTATAAAATTATATCTCACTTTGAAATTTTCCAATTTTTTTAAATGATGTCATATAAAATCATATCAAATTATATTGTTCATAATATATTAATATAAATGGTAGATGTAATCATACGTTGCACATAAAACTTAATCCGATTTCATACATTATTATACGTGACTTTATATCTAATTATGTATAGGACTTTACTAAACAAAAAATCCAGTATCAATTTATGTATAATTATATATGACTAATATAATACCATTTAAAACTATATATGGTTCCATACTAAAAAAATTTCCAACAAAAATAATAGATATAATTATATGTGTCTTAAACGATAACATATCTGTGTTTGTATGGTACTATATATACGCAAATTTCGTCTAAACTCAATATATATTTATAAATGGTCGCATATGTAATGGAATATATATTTTGATATAATCATGTATAAAAAAAATATTTTTTTGACCAAACAACAAGCTATATATAATTATATATGCCAGTATTTCAAAATTTATTTTTGTGTGTCAACATATATGGTTATACAAAACTTTTTATTGTATCATATAAGATTACATATGATTTTTGGAAACCCGAGTTCGATTCCCGGCCCAGTCGAGAAAAAAATTTTTTTTTTTATTTTTTTTAAATAGAAAACACTTTTTTATTGCGTTTAATTTTTTTAGAACTAAAAAATTTTCATTTTTGGAATTTTTGCAATCATTTTAAAAAAATTATTTTTCTTTTATACAGTTATATATAACTATATTTGATTTATTATAAAATTATATATAATTTTTGGGAACCCGAGTTCGATTCCAGAAAAAAAATATATTTTTTTTATTTTTTTTTTAATAGAAAACACTTTTTTATTGCATTTATTTTTTTTATAACTAAAAATTTTTCTTTTTTTGAATTTTTGCAATCATTTTTAAAAAATTATATTGCTGTTATATAGTTATATATAACTATATTTAATTTATTATAAAATTATCTATCATTTTTAGGAACCCGAGTTCGATTCCAGAAAAAAATATATTTTTTTATTTTTTTTTTAAATGGAAAACACTTTTTTATTGCATTTGTTTTTTTAGAACTTTAAAAATTTTACTTTTTGAATTTTTGCAATCATTTTTAAAAATTTATATTGCATTTATATAGTTAATAATAGCTATATTTGGTTTAAATTATCAAATTATCAATGATTTTTGGAACCCGAATTCAAATCTAATTCTGATTTCCTGATTCCATGAAAAATTTCAAATTTATAAGCCAAAGTCTTATTTCACTTTGGAAGCCTATGACTTGGAAATAAGGCATACCGCTACATTAAAATTATTGTTTAAGCTTACCATGGAAGCCCCTAATAGCGCTGTACGTCATTCCAATTTTTTTTTTTTTGCAAATTTTATCAAAAATTTTCTAAGTCTTTTTGAAAATTGTGTACAAGTGAATAACATATTTAATTGGATGTAATCATATATTACTATATGTTAGATCAATTTGATATAATTAGATACGATCAATTTATTTAAAACTAAGTCTTTTAAAGTTGTTATTTGCTAACAACGTCCGCTGGTCTAGAGGGTAGAGATTGCGATTACAAAACGGAAGACTTGTGGTTCTAATCCCCGTCCGTTCGAAGTTTTTTTTTTTTTAATTTATTTTCAGTTTGACATTATTATATCTAAAAATAAATCTAAAAACAGAAACATTTTTTGGATAAAAATGTATCCAATAATTTTTTTATAAAATTAAGATATCAGATATTATAAGATAACTTTGGCGCGGCCAAATTTCGGATGAAATTACATTATATAATATCCAATTTAATATAAAATCATGATATTGGATATTTTAAGATAACTTTGGCGCGGCCAATTTCCGGATGAAATTACATCATATTATATCATATTTAATACAAAATCATGATAATAGATAATTTGGGATAACTTTGGCGCGGCCAATTTCCGGATGAAATCACATACAATCAAATATTAAACTGTAACTTCATGTATTATAAGTTGTTATGAGATAACTTTGGCGCGGCCAATTTTCGGATGAAATTTAGCAAAATCAGATCCAATAAATTATATATAATTTTATAAGATAACATGTTTTACCATACAATTTTTTTTTTACTCGGGAAACAAATAAAATTAACTTATATCCTTATATATATATAAAAATGACATGTTAGTTTGTTTGTTTGTTTGTTTGTTTGTGTCGCTTTCAGAAAAAAATTACTGAACCGATTCAAATGAAATATGGCATGTATATAGTACGTTTCCTGGAATGAAAACTGGCACCAATGGCATCTCGATTGGATGCCCCGCCTCCTTTTACGCCCACTTTTTGTGAATTTCAGATTTTTCAATATATTTGGTTTTTGTACTATATTTGGATGTTTGTTACCGATAAACATGCAATTTGGCATACTAATAGGGCGTTTTTTGCAAGGAAATATATGCCATCCCGCATCTTGATTGGAAGCCACGCCTCTTTTTACGCCCACTTTTTGTAAATATAAGATCCTTACAAAGGGGCGTGGCATCCTTTGGTTTTTCTGTCAGTCTGTCCACAATCAAGGATAAACGGCTAAACCGATTTACATGAAATCTTCACCACAGGTAGTACTAACCGAGACGGGAACTATAGGCCATAAGAGAGACCGATCGGCTAAGTGGGTGTAAAATGCCACGCCCCTTTGTATTATATTGAACATTATTTCTGCCTCTTCAGCAATTATACTTAAACGGCTGAACCAATTTTAAAGAAATTTTCACCACATAGAGTACTAATCCAAGCGGGAAATAAAGTTCATAATAGGGCGGCGATCACACAAAGGGGCGGAAATGCCACGCCCCTTTGTACTTCATTGAAAGTTATTTCTACCTATCCCGTAATCACGCTTAAACGTCTGAACCGTTTTTAATGAAAATTTCACCACACATATAGCACTAACCCAAGCGGGCACTATAGGTTACAATAGGAGGGCAATCTGACGGATGGGCGTAAAAGTCCACGCTTCTTTGTATTACATTGAAAGTTATTTCTGCCAGTTCCGTAATCACTTTTAAACGTCTGAACAGATTTCATTGCAATTTTCAACACAGATAGTACTAACCGAAGCGGGAACAATATGCCATATCTGCACGTTATTGGGCAAAGGCGTTTCAAAATGCCGCTCTTTGTATTAATTTCAAATTATTTTGAATGTCATTATAAAGAGCGTTTGGACAAAAAGGCATTAGTTGCATCGCTCTTTTGTACTATACTAAAAGCTGTTTCTGTCAGTTCCGCAATTACGCATCAACGGCTGAATCAATTAACATGAAACTATAGAACTATAGAACATAAAATGAGCGATCGGACAAAGGGGCATAAAATGACACGCTCTGTTAAATTTATTGCACCTCCTTTCTGCCTTTTTCGCAATCACGCTTATTTGACTTAACTGCTTTTGAAGAAATATCCACCGCAGATAGTACTAACCGAGGCAGGAACTATAGGCCACAATAGAGTGCGGTTTGATAAAGGGGAGTAAAAGTTATTTCTGCATGTCCCATAATCATGCTTAAACGACTTAACCGATTGTAATGGATTTTTCATCACATATAGTACTTCCGAAACGGGAATAATAAACCATAATAGAGCGTGTTTAGACCACGGGGCGTAAGTTGCCACGCCCCTTTGCACCACACTGAAAGTTATTTTCTGTCTGTTCCGTAATTACGCTTAAGCACCTTAACTGGTTTTAACAAAATTTCAACACATATAGTACTTACTAACCGAGGCGGGAACAATATGCCATATTAGCGCGTGATTGGGCAAAGGCGTGTATTTTTGCCAGTTTTGCAATCACGCAAAAATGGCTAAGCCAATTTTTAATAACTGACAAACTGATGCGGGCCCATATCAGTGTGCGATCGAACAAAGGGACGTAAATTGCCACACCCATTTATAATATATTGAAAGATATTTCTGCCTATTCGGTTATCACGCTTAAACGTCGAGTACTAAACAAGGCGGGAATAATGGGTCATATCGGCGAGCGATAGGACAGAGGTGGTGTAAAGTAATGCGAAATTGAAATGTTCACCAGATGTAGTGCTAACCCAAGATACAACCATAGGGCATTACAAATTATATAATATTTTTTTCAACCCGGGCAACGCCGGGTGCGAAACAGCTAGTATGACATGTTAGTTTGTTTGTGTCGCTTTCAGAAGAAAACTACTGAACCGATTGAAATGAAATTTGGCATGTAGATAGAGAATTTTCTGGAATAAAAAATGGGCCAAGAGGCATCTCGATTGAATGCGCCGCCTCCTTTTACGCCCACTTTTTGTGAATTTCAGATTTTTCAATATATTTGGTTGTATGTTACTATATTTGGATGTTTGTTACAGATTAGCATGACATTTGGCATACTAATAGTGTTTTTTTGCAAGGAAATATAGGCCATCCAATCTTGATTGGAAGGCACGCCTCCTTTTACTCCCACTTTTGTAAATATAATTCCCTCACAAATGGGCGTGGCATCCTTTGGTTTTTCTTTCTATCTGATCCACAATCACGGATAAACGGCTGAACCGATTTACATGAAATTTTCACCACAGATAGTACTAACCGAGATGGGTGCTATAGGCCAAAAGAGAGACCAATCGGCCAAGTGGGCGTAAAATGCTACGCCCCTTTGTATTACATTGAACATTATTTCTGCCTTTTCAGTGATTGCGCTTAAACGGCTGAACCGATTTTAAAGAAATTTTCACCATATATAGCGATCAGACAAAGGGGTGGAAATGCCACGCCCATTTGTATTACATTGAAAGGTATTTTGTAGTGTGTTTGATTAGTCGAAGTTACTATACCTTCAGTAAAGTAACTTTATGGTTATTGGATACCATAATGTCCACACACGCCAAACTTAACTGTGGGAATATGCTTGCATTGCATATTCCATATGTAAATATTTAGACTTACCTTTAAGAATAAATTTTAAATAAAGATTAATATTAAATGAACAGTCAAAGCAAAGAGTCTTTTTATTTAATCACAATATGGCGATCCTGCCAAACAATAAAACAAAAACTTTGTGATAATAAACAAAATTGAATCCGCATAAGAAGAAAAATTAATTAAAAATATTAAAAAAAAAAAATTAATTATAGTTGGTGTTAAAAAACAAAATTGGATAGAATTCTTTTAAACATTCCTAATTAAATAAAAACAATCAAAAAAAAAAAAATGAAAACCATGAAGAACCGCTATCCCAACAACCCGCTAACAACATGTGGGACTATTACAACCAGAGAAATGAATATACAACATTAAACGAAAAAAAAATAAAAAGAATTACAACAATAACGCTATGTTAAAGCATCCTTGCAAGTTTTGGATAATCAATTTACCTACACAACAAATTTGAATCAACAACAACATCTACAAACCTACCCCAACAACATCTACAAATGCTGTTACAACTATAGCTATAACAACAAACACAACCACTTTGCACAAATTTAGAAGATAATTATTGCGCATCAACTTTAATATGACAATATTTGGGTGCATTAAATAATGAAACTACACCAATTGAACAATTTATCTGCAAGTACAACTACAACATCTGGAAGTACAACAACAACAATTACAGCAGCAACAACAGCACCAGCAGCAGCCAGCAACAACAAATGGTAATGTAAATGAAAAAGAAAAAACAATGTAAAAAAAAAAAAAAAATGTATAATAATAATTTTTTTTATAAAATTGAAAAACAAAGCTAATTTTTTTATAAATTTGAAATAAATTCTACAAAAAAAAAAATAAATAACTTAGAACTTAAATGAAAAAAAAAAAAAAAACAAAACTAACATATTACATGTACTGGAAACATTAGTAATCCTTCCAGTACAAATACTAACAAATAATAAACTACTGTGATACTTACGAGTCCCTCCAGTAGTATAATAATAAAGAATGAATAACCAGTTCGGTTGTTAATTGGTGACAACCGATATATGCTATTGCTTCTGAGATCGGTGCTCCAGAGGACACGGATAGCGGAGGAAAATAGCATATATTCCATTTTTTTTTATTGTTTAACACGACCTTAAAATTAAAATAATTTCTTAATCTTTTTGAATATGGGGGGTAAGAAGTTGAAATTGATCTTTCACAGATATTTCGGGAAGAAGATTCCTCAGCGGAAGTACAAACACGGATAAAAATGCCACAAACTATTACAGAATTTCTTGGTCTAGCTTCGAGAATCCTTCCGGATTTCGATGGCAAACCCGAAAATCTGCAATCATTTCTTGATGCTTTAAATTTAGTGGATGCACTAAAAGAAGCTCATGAGGAGATTGCAATAAATTTGATAAAAACAAAATTAAAAGGTTCTTCACGAACATTAATTTCAGCTGAAACAACTATTCAGCAAATTATTACAAAACTAAAAGATACAATTAAAGGTGAGTCAACTGAAGTACTCACCGCTAAGCTTATGAACGTGAAGCAAAATAATCGATCAGCCAATGCTTTTACAGCAGAGATCGAAGATTTGACAAAAGCGTTGTCAAACGCATACATAGCTGATGGATTACCACACGCGACAGCGGAAAAATACTCGACGCAAGCCGCAGTAAAGGCTATGACGAAAAATGCGTCAAACGAAAGAGTAAAACTCATAATGGAGTCAGGGAATTTTGCGACAATGAACGATGCAGTTTCAAAGTTCGTTAATTCCTGTACGGACTCAGGCGCTTCGGGCTCCAATGTATTTCATTACAAATCCAATAATTATGGCCGTGGACGCGGTCGTGGTGATTATAATCGTGGCAATGGTCGTAACTATAATCGAAATTATAGTAACCGTGGAAGTAGACGAATAAACAACAATAATAATAATTTTAATAATAATAACAATCGGAACAATAGTGGCCGATACAATAATAACGGTAGAAATAACCGTAATGTACGCCATGTTGCCGAAAATAATGCGGGAAACGGGCAACAACCCCTGAATGCGTAAAAAATAATATATTCAACATAAATCTAAGTCTCTACAGTTATCTCAAAATCAGATCATCATTTAATGATGTAACTATCATTTGTGATCTTACAAAATATTTAGTTACAATACCGATACCAAATAAAAGTGCAAAAGTAGTAGCAAAAGCTATTATGGAACACTTCATACTTACGTATGGTCCGATGAGAAAAATACTCACGGATATGGGTACGGAATATGTAAACCAAGTTCTTCAAGAACTTTGCGATATTTTGCATATGGAAAAGGCAACATCTACTGCATATCACCACGAGACAATGGGATCTATTGAGCGGTCTCATAGAACTCTAAACGAGTACCTCAGATCATATATGTCCACCGACAGATCGGATTGGGACGAGTGGATGAAGTTCTTCACGTATTGTTATAATACGTCTCCGTCGACAGTTCATGGATATTGTCCATTTGAACTAGTCTTTGGAAAAACTCCACCAGATTTTGAATTTATGGTTAAAGGCAACATTGATCCTCTATATAACATTGAAGCATATGCGAAAGAGGTCAAGTATAGACTTCAAATAGCTCAAAAGAGAGCAGGGGAATGTCTCCAAAATTCAAAATTATGGCAGGAAAAATATTATAATAGGGATCTAAATAAGGTAAATATAACCATTGGTGATTTGGTATTAGTCCGAAACGAAAGCGGGCATAAATTAGGTAACGTTTTTACTGGCCCTTTTGAGGTCATGGAAACATTTGATAACAATAATGTTAAGATCAGAGACGAGAATAATAAAACGTCTTTAGTTCATAAGAATAGAATTAAAAATAATAATAACGTTAATAATAATAAAATAATAACATTCAACAATAATAACCAAATAATAACGTTAATAATAATATAATAATAACGTTTAACAATAATAAAATTAATAAAAATAATAAAAATAATAAGAACAGTAATAATAATAATAATAAAAATTATAATAATTTTAGGTTAATACCCAAAAATTATTTTTTTAAAGGGAAGGAAAAGGTACGCCCTAACTTCCATATTTATATAGAAAACAAAAGTAAACTAAATAGAAAAGAATAAAATAAAATTATAAAATAAATTAAATTACAGACTAAAATTAAAATTAATATAAGTGAAATAAAAGAATAATAAATTATTCTTTTTCTGTAAAAGGGAGGTGTAGTGTGTTTGATTAGTCGAAGTTACTATACCTTCAGTAAAGTAACTTTATGGTTATTGGATACCATAATGTCCACACACGCCAAACTTAACTGTGGGAATATGCTTGCATTGCATATTCCATATGTAAATATTTAGACTTACCTTTAAGAATAAATTTTAAATAAAGATTAATATTAAATGAACAGTCAAAGCAAAGAGTCTTTTTATTTAATCACAATAATTTCTACCTGTTCCGTAATTACGCTTAAACGTCATAACCGGTTTTAATGAAAATTTCACCACACATAGTACTAACCCAGGCGGGCACTATAGGTTATAATAGGAGAGCGCTCTGACGGATGGACGTATAAGTCCACTCCCCTTTGTATTACATTGACTAACCGAGGCGGAAACAATGGGCCATATCAGCGCGATGTAGTGCTAACCGAGGATGGAACCATAGGGCATTACAAACTATTATTCATTATATAATATTTTTTTCAACCGGGGCAACGTCGGGTGCAAAACAGCTAGTTTTTTAAATAAAAAACCGCAAAAAATGGCCTACGCTTTGAAGAAGGTTTACAAGAAAACCGTTTCAAAAACGGACGTCCCCATTGAAATCAGCACACCTAAATTAAATTAATCAGATCTCGTGGCACAAAAAAAATTTTGTAATACTCTTACAAATATAAAGGCCGAATAAATACATTTTGATTTTATTCTATCTTTTGGTAAAAAAAAAACATTAGATTATTACGGCCGTATTCAAAATTTAAAACGAGTGCGGTACATCGAGTGCCTTACTTTTTTATTTTCAATATTCTTAAAGGGAACCCTTCGAGATCGATGTTAGGCACTTGCTTCTCCAGTCATATGATAAAATGAATTAGTTCCTCACTTTACCTAATGAATAGCTGTCAGTAAATAATGCCAGCCACTTAATGTAAGGCACTCGTTTTTCATTTTACATACGGATGTTACACTTTTACTTACATCCAATCGATGACCCAGTTTTTGCCGCACTAAATCGAAATACTGGACGTGTTCCGTTACTATGTGCTCCGATTTGGGTTTATTATTGCAGTAAGTGATGTACATTTGAAATTTATTTCCATAACGCTTGATCATTGTACCCAATTCAGCTGGAGTTTTTTGACTTTGGATTAAGGCCTTCAGAAAGTAGCTGTAATATATATATATGATTACTGATTAAAACACCACATAGATAATTTTTCTTTAATTCGTTTACCAAAAAGTTGACAATAAAAACAGTTCAATACAAAAAATTTAAAAAATAGTCCCAAATCAAAATTAGAATTTTTTAAATGCAGTAAAAAATATGCATCTTTTTGATCTTCAATTCTTTTGAACACTAATTTTTTCGTAAAAGAGAAAATGTTGAATTATTTTCATATCTCATTACTATACACTTAGCTGCACTTAAAATAAAATCTTTTTTATGTTTACAAAAAATTGGTGGTCAAAAGAATTGAAATTTAATTAAAGCTTGGAAAATTTCCTATATAGCATTTTTTAAATAATACACGACACCCCTCTTTAAGCAAGTTTAGGTTGTCTTAAAATGGTAACAAAATAATTTGACACTTTTGGTGGTCCACTGTTACAGATTCTTCCAAAAATAGGACTTGATTTCATATAAAATGGACCTCCTGATTTCAAAACTGCAATCAACATTTTTCTAGCCTGTTCCGTTTTCGAGATATTCGCTTTTAAAATTTTTCCACGCGAAAATCTCTAACGCAAATATCTCGAAAACGAAACATGCTAGAAAAATTTGGATTGTAGTTTTGGAATCGGGAGGTACAATTTATTTGAAATTAAGTCCTACTTGTTAGAAGCATCATAACAGTGGACCCCCAAAAGCTCAAAGTTGTTGATTTTTTGACTTTTTAACAGCGAATATCTCAAAAACGGTACGTGCTAGAAAAAATTGGATGGCAGATTTGGATTCAGGAGAGCAAAATCTATAACAATCAGTTGGATATTTCACTGGGAAGTTTTTGTTGTCGAACGGTGTAGTTATTTAGCAATAACTCGAAAACAGGATCAACTAGGATTTTCGTGTTAACGATTTTTAAAGTTCAAAATAAAGAGAAATGGAATGCCATTAGCCGATTTTGTCACCATTTTATCACAACCTACCCAAGTAAAAATAATTTAATATGATCTTATATACTTTTATATAGTCATATTATTTCATATATGATCATGTGTGACACTATGTCTTGCGAGATAAATTTATATAATAAATTTTGATGTGCGATTTTTTAAGATATCGCCATACATAATTATATGTTGTAACATCTGGTCCCATGCATCATTCCAAATTTCTAACGGCCGTATTCAATATGAAATTCTAGACATAGTCTAGATACTGTCTAAGGATTTCTTATTCAAAACACATTTTTATAAACTATGAACATACGCTGAACATCTCTTGTCTAACTGACGCCATATTGATTGTGTGAAATTTCAACAACAAATTAAATGCCAAAGAGTTTAAGTTATTTTAAAACTCTCTATTTTATTAAAAACAATTTCCACAACTTGCTTTTTTAATTAAAGCCATTTCTCGTAAAAAATTAAAACATTTTGAGTGGTTTTTCATAAATAATTTTTTTTTCTTATGTAATTTACTAAAACAGGGATGGTCAAGTTTCTGTTAAGCAGACTTAACAAAAATCATTTTGAATAGCCCAATTAGAAATTTTGTCTTTAAGACAATATCAGTAATGATTCATCAGGTAGAAGTCAGCAAGTGAATACATTTTACTAAAGACAACTTAAGGACATGCCATCATATTTGTCGGAGCTCCCCAAGTTCTATAAATGTACTGACTTGTCATATAAGTTGCCTTATCAATTAAGAAAAATCATGTCTTTAATGCTGACAATTATATAGCAAATCCGGCCCATCACTACAATTTTTTTTCCGATGTAAAATCGATGTAATTTTGTTTAATCCTTTAAAATTCTTTTAATTTTCTTTGTAATTAAAAAAATAAAATTAAATTGGTCTTAAAACAATAAAAAAAAAAATAAAAAAAAATCCGCGACCGGGGATTGAACCGAGGCCAAAAATCTACAACACGTAAGCTGTCGAACCTGCTAGACAACTAGGCCAACCACAACTTAAAATTATTTGTAATAAAATATATTTTGAAATCATAATATTTTCAAATTTGTCAAAAACAAAATAAATTGAATATATCGTCACCTTAATTGTAAAGGGCTCCTGCAATATTTTTTTTGTAAATAATTTTTTTTGTTTTGTATAAATAATATTAAAAACAACTAAGATGTGCTTAAATAACTCTATCAAAATCTTGTTAAATAGGATGAAACCAAATTCCAATTAATATTTAAAAAAATGTTATATTTATTTGAGGAAGAAAAATTCATATTGTAGCATATTTCAATTCAGGTGACGAAATATATATAACAGTAGCTGATTTCTGTAACTCTCGAATCGAAAGATTTCTCGCATGAAACATGTGATATGAAACAAAAACATTGTAAATCGGCACAAAAACTGACTTTTCACATTTTACTGTTTCTGTAACTTTGTTGTGCGAAAACTTTTGAACTTATTGGAATGATGCGAAAAACCCCGTTTCTGTAAAGTAATTGGTCGAAAACTTTTCTATTTGAAGTGTCAAAAAAACTCACATTTTAAAACGGTGCGAGACTTCAACAAAAATAAATAAAAACATTAAAAAAAATAATAATAAATTAAAAAAATGGAGAAAAATAGTAAGAAAAATACAAATTACTTGTTTTGTGTTTGTATAAATATCTAATTTATTATATTTTTCACAAATTTTAGAAACATCAAAGAATCTCTAAATGCAAAAATGCTGTTATTAATACAACGCTATACATTATCACCAACAATATGTAATTTTATTTTTTTTTATTTTTATTTTATTGCTTTTAAATGATCCATAAACAATGATTCGAATTGCTCCGTGTTTTTTTTTTTCTGTTTTGTTACTATTTTCTCACAGTGATTACTTTTTTGACAGCTATCTTGGAATATTCCAATACAAACGCTGGCTTTTTCGCATTGACATACAGAAACAGTTTTTATTCCAGAGTCGAGAAACGGTGGAATTTTTTGTTTCATATTTTTCGATGCGAAAACTTCTCACTTTAATTACAGAAACGGGCTACAGGACAATTCAAACAATAAATTAATTTAAATTTGTTTTTAAATATACACATTTATTATCAAAGTTTGGCTAAAGGGGAAAGGTGCTAGACCAGTGAACAGAAGGTTCTGAGTTCGCGGACCAAGTGAGGCAGATCAAAATAGTAAGTTTTAAAAAATTAAATTTAAGAAATGGACAGATAAAAATAGTAAGTAGTGTAAATTAAAAGACGTGATTAATAAATTTTAAATTTTTGGACGATCTCAGACCTACTATGTACATGTCATAATGTAGTCAGCACTATTGACTACCTGTATACTTTTCGGCGACGAATTTTGACAAAATACTTGAAAAAGTCAGGAGGTGTCATGAGGTTTTTTGTATGGTCAGAGATTTTTCAGTCAGCAGGTACACTGACATTGTCATAAGGAAGTCTTTGAGATGTCTTAACGACATTTCTAATTGGGAGACTCTTGAACAAATAGTGAACAAGCCTTAAAAACATTTTAGTTACGAACTCGATGTTCAGGGTGAACAAACCGTGTCTAAAACTTCATTTTGAATACGGCTGTAAGTGTTTTATATAAAATTATATAAGACTCCATTTTTTTTTTTTAATTTTTCTAAGTTTTTCCAAGGGAAATTTTTTTATGAGAATATTTTCTAAGTGGTTTATATAAAATTTAACATGACTCCATTTTTTGAAATTTTTCTAAGTTTTTTTCAAGAACAACTAATTTTTATTATTTTAATTTTTCAACTTTTTATTAAATACTAAAAAAAACATCCGAGTTATAAAATTGTATAAATTTTAATATAATTGGATATAATTTTATATCATTGGATTAGACCAAAACTCGTATCAAAATCGATACAAAGTTTTTGTTTTAAATTCCAACTCCTTCCCGTGCCTATAGGCGACTCAAATCGCGGATTTTGGGTCCCTTTTTCCATACAACAAAAACGGCTAAATGTATGTCAAATCTGACTTCAGTATTCCATTCTACGGGAAAATTTATGCCCATAAGCTTTTTTTAAGTTTTTGGAATGCACCATTCTGGTGCATAATTAGAGTGGTCCAAAAAAATAACTTTAAAAAAAAAAAAAAAAAAAATTTTGTTAATATGCAATGAGAAAATAAAGTTATTAAAGTTTAAAAATTTAATTTTTTAGTAAATTTCTAATTTTTTTAAAATGTTAAACCCATACCAATTTTGGAGAGAGGGGTGGTCCGGTTGACGAAGAAACCCTCATATCAGTGATGCCAACTATTTTTAATATATATTTTTAATTTAACGGTTTTAATAAAAAAATTTTATTATAAAAAACATTTTTTTTTTAATTTTCAACAAAGTTTTACATTTCTATGGTTGTACTACAAAAACTACGTGAAAAATATGGATTTGAGACTTATTAGGATGTGCATTTTTTCTCAAATGCAAAGGCGCTAAATAAAATGGTAAAAACGCGTCAGTTCAGCGCCTTTTTTTAAAACGCGCTAGATCTAAAAAATGAGCCTTTTGGGTGGACAGAAAGCGCGAAACGCGCTGAATTGGCAATTAATAACTTTTGAACGGGTAACACCAAAATTAAAATTTTTGGACCATTTTTCTCAGATGTAAGTATTTTTTCATTGTATATTAACAAAAAAAATATTTTAATTAAAGAACTCATAATGAAATAAGTGCCAAAAAATATAAAATAAGTCCCCATTACAGGAATTATGCTGCATGTTCATAGTCCAAAAATTATAAAAAAAATATATACTACATCTGTGCCATTTGTTTTTATTTTTGTCTTAAAAGATTTTCTACGTAGCCGGCCTTCGGCCGGGCGCTTAGGGATTACAAACTCCATAAATTAATTTAGCGGCATCGCTAAATAAAGTTTTTTTGTGTATCAAGCCTTTTACCCAGATAATTACTGAATGGCGAAATTATTGAACTGAAAGATACTAAAATGGATCTAGCGGGTACAATATTGTCAAAATACATAGAAAAAATACATATTTGCATTCGTGAGCAATTATGAGGAGCCGCAGAACAAAACGTACTTTTTCGTAAATTTAAAATTGTTGGGTTAATAAGTATTATTTATTCCGCATTTTAATAAAAGTTCACAAACTAAGAAAAAGTAAGAAATTTATTGTTAATTTAGTGTTATTAAGTGTAAAACTTCTTATTAATTCCAGACTCATGCCGTTTTATAAGCGGACTAAACACATAACTCTTAATTTTACAGACAATTTTAAAATGCGAAAAAGTACGTTTTGTTCTGCGGCTCCACATATGTATTTTTGCCATTCAGTAATTATCCGGGTAAAAGGCTTAATACACAAAAAAAAAAATTATTTAGCGAAGCTGCTAAATTAATTTATGAAGTTTGTAACCCCCGGTTACAAACTTCCGGCCGAAGGCCGGCAACACAAAACAAAAACTTTTAAGAAAAACGAAATAATAATTGCACAGATTGGAAATAATTCTCAACGATATTTCATTTGAAATGAAATAAGTCCCAACATTAATGAAATAACTCCCAATGCTAAAAAATGAAATGAAATAACTCCCAAAATAATTTCTGTTATTTCATTTGGGTGTTGTTTTATAATGAAAAAAGTTCCAACAAAAATTGTGAAATAAATTCCCACGCACAATTCGTATGGAAACATTTTGGGAGTTATTGCATTTTATTTTGGGGAGTTATTTCATTTGGAAGTTATTTCACAGTACCCGAGAAAATATTTTTTTTTTGGGCAAAACTTTAACCCCCCACCATAATTTGCCCGAAATTGAATTGACGAAATTCCAAAAAATTCATTATTCGTGCCACCATGATATATACTTTATTGGGCCCCAATCCGATATTTCGATGCGTTACACACGGAATAATTAAGTCAGTTGACCGCCATACTGTAGTTGGAGGGTATTAAAAATCGCATTATATTAATAGTTCTAATTGCAATACTTACTCTCTATGCCATTCATATATGGCCTCAATATTGGCAAATACAATTTGTCCTTTGGGCCCCTTCAAATCATTTGGCAATGGTATTTCACTATTGACATTTCGTAATTCTGTTATATACCTGTAAGTAATCCCATCAGTTATGCAAAAGAAGTTAGTGCCTTTATGCATCGTTCGTCATTCTTACCCATTTACAATATCGCCCAAATCCTTAATATACATTTCCTCCGTTGATAATAGTTCTGCTAGAGCGGGAAATCTGTGCATTTGTATAGACTCATTATCACTGGTTTCGGTATGTGTGTTCTGTGTGTGTGGTTTTTAGAGGATTTTAAGTATGATTATTTTTAAAATTAAATTTTAAAAATTAGAATTTACTTCGCCATTATTCTCTGCTTTCGTGTTGTTGCCACTGCTCGTGTACAGCAATTCAGTACTTTCGCAAGCATTTATGCCGCCAGCAACACCACTGCTGCAATTACTGATGCCGCTATTATTGCTGGCTACTCCTACGACTCCACTGCCGCCCACGTGGCGAACATTACTTTCACTCAGAATTTTAGATTTTTCCTCATGTTTTTCCTAAAGCAAATAATAAATGCTCATGTTTTAGTAAAATAATCAGCTATTCTTAACAATAAATTGTACTCACCGTCTTTTCCTTGACAATTTGCTCGATTTCCGAGAGACCATCCATTTTACCTGAACTGGCCTGTAATAAAAAAATGCAAATTAAAATTAATTCCAAATGTTGATGAAATACAATTAAAAAAAAATGCCCTGCACCACACTGTGGTACAGGATATAATGAGTTAGTGCTGATATAACTACCCAAAATATTGGTCCTAGTAACTACCCGAAATATTGGTAGAAGACCACTTTTAAGTATACCGATCGACTCAGAATCACTTTTTGAGTCAATCTAGCAATGTCCGTCCGTCCGTCTGTCCATGTAAACTGTGTAAACACGATACAGGTCCCAATTTTTGATCAATTTACTTTAAATTTTAAACTTAAGCCTCTCTTGGCCCAAGGACGAAGCCCTTTAATTTTGTCTCAAATGAATCTTATAACAGTATTATAGTACAGCGGTTACCAACCTATGGTACGCGTACCACTAGGGGGTACGCGAAACTGTCCGCGGGGGTACGCAAAATTTTAGTAATTTGGACATTTGTTTTAGATTAACCTTTCAATGTTGGTTCCGCATCTGGCTTCCAATGTTTTCCATAACGCCAGGTTTTTAAGAAAGTTGAGGTCAAAGTTTACTAAAAACGTATTTTTGTGCAATTTAGAGAGCATATTTTGCGATATTTGAAGTCTGACCACTTGTTTTCGATTAACCTTTCGATGCTGATTCCGAATATGGTTCCCAAATTTGTCTAGGATGTCAGGTTTTTGAGAAAATGTATGTCAAAGTTCTCAAAAAACGTGTTTTTGTGCATTTTTGAGACAGTTTCTGATAGAGTGGAAATTTCGGTACCATTTAGTTAAGCTCAAAATGTCCTTTCATTGTACATATATACGGGGGTGTTTCATTCGAAAGGTCACGAATTTGTTGATCTGCCCTTGTATTAAAAAAACATTTAAGAAAAATCAAAAACATTTTATTTCCGCCCTCTGTGATGTGTTTTTGGAACTTTTTTTAAGAGTTCAAAAACGTCCGTTGTTTTAAATGTTGGTGTAGAATCGACTGGTGAAATCAGATTTGCAATATTTTCAGCTGTTATTTTCTGCAGAAAAATCAGATGCATTGAACCACCCCAAGGAGCGAAAATTTTTCCTAAAAATACCACCATTATTTTGATCTCCCCTAAAGCCTTCAAAAAAATAATAATACCCGCAGATCAAAAATTCCAAAATTAACTCTAATATTTATATGAGAAATTTTTTAACGAAAACAAAAAACTCGCTAGGGGGTACGCGGCTGATAAAATTTAAAATTAGGGGTACGCGAGCCAAAAAGGTTGGTAACCGCTGTTATAGTAGATATTCTTTCGGAATTTGGCAGGTAAATGTGTTTTGTATTCACAAATCACCATTCCAAACTAGAAAGGAATCGGACCAGTTTTTCTTGTAGCCCCCATACAACCACCTGCCCGATATTCACATAAATCGCTCAAATTTCATGAAAGTAAAAAATATTGAATTAAAATTGCGTTTGTGTGTGTTTAACGCGTACTTTAATGACCTTATGAAATCTAATTACAATCGGACCATTTTTGGACTTAGGCCCCTGATGAAAATTTCACCGGTATTCAGTTAAATCGGTGGCCACACATATTTCTTTTAAATTTGGTTTGAGCGTTTTTCGCACTTATAAAAGATTTGACAAAAGGTAGATCCAGTCGGTCCATGTTCGAACATGGGACCCATTTTCCGGGAAACACCGGTGTAGGGTATTATATGGTCGGTCTTGACCGACTATAACTTGAATATAACTCATGTTGGATTTTACGCTCCTACGACCACGCCTGCCCCAAGCGAGCATTTTTTCCAAACAAACAATAATATTTTTTTTAACATAACAGCTTTATATATAAAAATTAATTATATACAGTTAAACTCGCTTGTAACGAACTCGGTTATAACGAATTCTCGGTTATAACGAAATCTCGGCTATAACGAACTAATTCTAAAGTCCGACGTTTTGGCATCAATTTTCACACAAAATACTTCTTTTATAACGAACTCAGTTATAAAGAATCCTCGTTGAAAGCGAACTGCTTATTATGGTCCCACGAACACAATTTCATGTATATTTACCTTTTTATAATGAACTCCAAATTCACAAAAGGTTGGAAATTTTTGGTTTATAATATAATTTTGAAAAAATTTATTTATATTTTTAATGGTTTATTCTCATAAAAACATAAGTAAGCTACGGTAAAAATGTTAAAAATGAAAAACAAATGTATTTAAATTCTACTTATTTACTAATTGTATGTAGATAATAAAAAAAATTCTGGACTTGATTTGAACCGTTTTTTAACTTAATAAAAATAATCCTAGGCCGCTGTTCCAAAAAAAGTAATTCACATAAAAAATGTGAAAATGAAAATTTCCGAATTTTTTTGGTGTTCTAGATTTTACATCCGAATTTCTTTTTCGTTTTGTTTCACATAAATAAAATTGAGTGAAAGTAAAACGAATGCACTTTTTTTCTTATAATTTTTTAAATTTTAGTTATTCGATTTCTACTTCGAATGAAAACGAGATCAGCAAAACACTTAACTTGATTTCATGTGATTCGGAAATTTTCATGTGAATTGAAAAGTTGTGAAAGACAGAACAGAGGCCCTAATCTTAATCCGGTCTGCAAAAAACAAGCCTAGTATGTATAAAAGTATATAAATATTTATTAAGTTAATAGTCTGTAGGAACACTGTTCTATACTAGGGTTGCCATTTGCATTTTGAGAAAAAGAGGACGTCAACCTCAAAAAACGAGGACATTTGACCCAAAAAAGAGGACAGTTTTTTTTTAATAAATTAGTTTGAAAAAAGTCAACAACGCAATACAATATGCAAAAAAAAACATTTTTTTTAAGAAAGCTATATTTAAATGTTGTTTTTTTATTTTTAGTACCAAAAGGTACATAAAAATAAAATGTATTTATTCGGCCTTTATATATGTATATATATTCGATTAGAGTTTTATTCTAGTTCGAGGCCCAAAAATATTTCTATTTATGATATTGTCATAATAGAGTATTTTTAATTTATTGCTTTAAAAAAGTTACTATCTCATAGTATGTCTGTACTGATCAGTTTCATCCCCACTAAAGGAATCTTCAGCAGACTTTAGAGAATCATCGTTGGTCAATCAAACATCAAACCAGACATAATATTTGATATATTTCCCAAGTTATATGAGAAGTACTATTATGAAGGTCCGAAATCTGTTTTCCAACAAAATAATAGTTACCGACGGTGATTTAATATATACAATTTTTGCTTTAAAAGAGTTATTTTTGTTGGAAAACAGATTTCGGACCTTCATAATAGTACTTCTCATATAACTTGGGAAATATATCAAATATTATGTCTGGTTTGATGTTTGATTGACCAACGATGATTCTCTAAAGTCTGCTGAAGATTCCTTTAGTGGGGATGAAACTGATCAGTACAGACATACTATGAGATAGTAACTTTTTTAAAGCAATAAATTAAAAATACTCTATTATGACAATATCATAAATAGAAATATTTTTGGGCCTCGAACTAGAATAAAACTCTAATCGAATATATAAAGCTATATTTTTTACTAAAAAAATATATTTCCAATTATATTTCAATATTTTTTGGATATATCCATTCAATTATATATTGGAAATATTTATTTATAATTCAAAAATTTTCAGTTATATTTAAAAAATTTCTAAATATAAGTCAAAAATTTTCAATGTATATCAGAGCTTTCTATTTGTATTTTAAAATTTTCTAAATGCTTTTCAGAAAATTCCATTTGTTTTTCAAAAACTTTCATTTTCATTTCAAAATTTTCTAAATAATTTTAAGAAAATTATTTTTGAATTTAAATAAGTTCAGATATTTTAATTGTAATTCAAAAATTTCCATTTTGATTTAAAAATTATGTAACTGCTTTTCAACATTTTTTTTTTGTATGTCTACATTTTTTTTTTGTATATCAAAATTTTCTGAAAAATTTTGATATACAAATTTGACATATACTTAATCAGAATTTTCTGAAAAGCACTTAGAAAATTTTTAAATATAAATGGAAATATTTTGAGTAGGTTTATTCTAGCTCGAGGTTATTATTTCCTTTACTAATTAAAACTATGATATTCTCATAGAATAATTTTCAAGAAAGTTATTTTCTGTTTTAAATTTATTATGTTGGTCATTTTTACAAGACTTAATGGACGTGTCGATAAAGTCTTGCAAAAAATGACCAACATAAACAAATTTAAAACAGAAAAATAATTTTCTTGAAAATTATTCTATGAGAATATCATAGTTTTAATTAGTAAAGGAAATAATGACCTCGAGCTAGAATAAACCAACTCAAAATATAATATTTTAAAGGTCGAATAAAACAATTTTTATTTTTTAATAAAAAAATAATCAGAATTTATAAATGGAAATTTTTTAAATACAATTTGAAATTTATGAAATGGAATTTTTAAAAAGCATTTAGAAAATTTTATGATACAAATTTGATATACAATTGGGAATTTGTGAAATACAATTTTTGAAAATTCAAATAGAATTTGCTTAAAATCATTTAGAAAATTTTGAAATGGAAATTTTTGATATAAATTTTTTTTTCTTCTTTTCTCGGAGAGCCAACTTTACGACACACCAGCTGTTGATAACGTAGTTATTTTCGCTCTACATAAAGTGCTTTTTTACTCGAAATATACGAGTTTTAAGGTGTTTTTTATTTCTGTGCTCGTTTTGCTCTCAAAAGGTTGGCATTACTGCTGGTAAGCGAAAATACAGCGATGCCAATAATTCGAACGTTAAATAATACAAAAAAAAAAATATGAGGAAAAAAGGAGGACAACCCCGGACACTTTCTAAAAAAGAAGTAGGACTGCCCCGGACGCCCTAAAAAAGAGGACGGTGTCCGGGGAAAAGAGGACGGATGGCAACCCTATTCTATACACACAAAAAATTAAATGGTGAAAGAGTACTCCCGAATCGAGCACAAAACTTTTGCAAATTTCATTAATGTGCCATCAAAAAATATTTTTTTTTACCTCAAAATTTAACTCTAAAGGCCTATTTACACCTGAGGTGAAATCTCGTTCGAACGAGATTTCGATCATATGGTCTGTATTATTTTATACACAACCATATGATGGAAATTTCCTTAGAACGAGATTTCACCTCAGGTGTGACGGAATTCCTCATATCCCAGTTCAAAAAAAAATCACCGCTGATATACTGCTGACACTCCCTTTATAAAGTTGCTGACATCTTCATTCAATTTTGACAAATGTTTCTAAGATCAACTCAGCGGTGGGTACTGCTTACCAACTGGTAAGCAGTTAAAAATTTTATGAATATGTAAGCAATTTAATAGAGTATCAGCAGTATGTCAGCGGTGATTTTTTTTTTGCTGACTGAGATATGCCTAATTTTCTATATTTGATTTATAATAAAAAGTCCGATATGTGGAATAAAATATCCGAATTTATATAAACGGACTTACCATTATTAAATGAAGAAAACAACTCATTGGTTTAATTTTTTTATCTACAACTCAAAAACTACGAAATACAAATTAAATACCTATAAATACAAAATCAGACGCGTACCCAGGTGGGAGACTCCGTGCCTGTTTTTTTTTTTTTTCTTTTTATCTTTAATCTTGCAACGAAGGTTTGTTTCTGCAAAAAAAAAATAGTTGTGTGGTTTTCAATTCGTAAACTTTAACGGTGGCGAATAACACCTTTAAGCCTGGGTTTTTGAGATCTCACTTTAACTAGGTTTAGTTAATCATAAAACTAGTTTTTGCTGCCATTACAAAGTTTGGAAATAAAATTTCGGCGGAACAGCTTAGTTTTGCTTAAATGTAGGTCTTTTATGATAAAAAATAAATCAGATTTCGCCGGAAAAATCCGAGTGTCAGACTACATTAAACTAGGTTTGAACTTTATCCACATCTTAAAAACCCGGCCTTAAAGGTAATAGCGACTGACAAAGTTTGTTATGCGTCATGATTCGTGAATATCTTTTCTTCAGCCTCAAATTTATTTATTTTTATCGAGCTCATGAGTTGTCAACATTGCATTTTTAACTTTGACATGAATTTCCTTAAAAAACCTGACGTGATGGAAAACCAGACTTGTGATTAGTGGATAACTTTTTTTATTTTAAAATAAATTTTATGTCTTCAGAAACACAAATAATAATTTCTATAATAGGCCTGTTTTGTTGGCATAATTACACTACGTTACAAAAAAACAAAAATTTTTTGTGACACGAGGCCTGAGCATCATTCTGTTTTTTTTTTTTTGAAAAAAAAAAACATTGACATATTTTTAATAATTTGCTAATGTAAGCCACAAAAAAAATTCCGAAGAATGCAATAAAAACTATTTTGATTGATAATGTATCCAATCTGATAAAAATATATCTAATTCCACATTTAAAATTCCAAACAATTTTTACAGATTTCATCAAATTACCAGATTTCATCTATCTAATAAATTTATCTACCCGACTAAAAAAAAATAATACGGTGCCATATAACATTTGATCCCAAAAATGGAGGATCCAAAAATATATGATTATATCTTATTAGATCAAAATTTAGATAATAAGATATAATAAGATCCCAAAAATGGAACGGTAAATATTATCTAATTTGATATTATGAAAAATTAGATCTAATAAGATCTAATAATAAATAATTATATCTTATTAGATCTAATATGATCTTCAATATAAAATCAGATGAAATTTGCCGTTCCATTTTTGGGGTCCTCCATTTTTGGGATCAAATGATGGATCTATTTATATACAATTATATAAAAAACTATATGATTATATCAAAACTTTTTTACTCGGGTAATTTTAACGATAAGATATGATTTAATACAATTAGATAGACCCATTTTTGGAATCAAATTAAATCAAATTTGATATTATTTTATCAAAAATAATAGAATTTGATATAATCGTATATTCGATCTGCCAATTTTCGGATCAAAATTGATATGGATTTACATAAAAGCATATCTGTTCATATATAATTAAATATTGCTTCATATAACTTTTTTTTTTTACTCGGGCGACTAAAAAAAATAAAACGGCGCCAAAATGGTGGATCCAAAAATATATAATAATATCTTATTAGATAAAATTTGATATAATTAGATCCCAAAAATAGAACGGTAAATATTATATAATTTGATATTACAAAAATTAGATCTAATTATCTTATTAGATCTAATATGATCTTCAATATCAAATTAGATGAAATTTGCCGTTAAATTTTTGGGATCTAATTATATCAAATTTGATCTAATAAAATATAATCCTATATTTTTGGATCCTCCATTTTTGGGATCAAATGATTGATCCGTTTATATATTATTATTTAAAAAAAAATAAGATTATATCAAAACCTTTTTACTCGGGTAGTATAATATTTTTACTAGGGTAGTTACAATTTTTCTGTACACTCAAAATAAAAACTCTGTCCAATTGCAAAAATTTGTAATTCTAAATTGAAAGTCATTTTACTGATTTTTTGACAGAGGTTTTCTTTTGAGTGTATGTTTTCTCCATGTAAGTTTGTCATCTTAATAAATACCTAGATACTTTGCCTCCCTACATTGGGGAATTATGCTATTGTTTATATGAACTGGTGGACAAGTGTTTCTTCGCAGAGTAAACGTTACATGGACAGATTTACTGTCGTTTGATTTAATGCGCCATTTCTGTAACCATTGGTTAATATTATCGAGTCCTGTTTGTAATTTTTATGTGGCTTGAATTGGATTGGAATCGGAAGCAATTACGGCTGTATCGTCTGCAAATGTGCCGAGTAGGGTTCCTTCCTTCCTTTCGCAGAATTTTAAGTTTTTTTTTATCTTAAATTTAAAATGAATGCATTGTTTTCTAAATTGTAAAAACATTGATTCGAAAAAACGAAATTAAAAAAAAAAAAATAATTGGGCCCCCCAAAACTAAATTCCTGGGTACGTGCCTGTACAAAATACATACAAATGCTTTTAAATGAAAAATAAAATTTCGTTATTTTAGATAACAACAAACTTTTGTATATTTTTATGTATACATACATATGTAAATAAATATACAATGGCGGACGATACAATAGAAACCAACAACAAATATTTTAACAAATTTAAATTTAACAAGTGAGAGTGTTAAAGTCGTCTATGCCGAATCTTTTATACTCCAAAAAAATCCATTGGTAAAATACACGAATCCTATTGTACAATGTACGAAACCATTCGTGATTTTGCACAACGAAAGAATTTTGTTAAACACACGAACTTTTTTGAAATGTCTCGTATATTATACGAAGTAATTTTTTTATCCCCCCTTCTCACTCCAAAGTGGTTTATCTTCGAAATTTATTGAAAATAATTCAGCCATTCAGTAAGTACTGGATCGTATGCAGTGAAATTCATACTGGTTGAGGCTAACGTAATTTCGAGCTTAAGCCTGGACGTTGGACCCCACATGTCCAAAAGGGGCACCCTAAAGTAGGACACCTTTAGCATGTAAAAACCTTAAATGCTTGCAATTTTTTTTGTTTATTAGGAGCATTCTACGATCACGTTCGGACAAATTCAACTACTTTTTAGGTATTATACAGTGCCGCTCAAAAAAATAGCATCAATGACAAAGTAGGGAAGGAGCTGGAATTTTTCCAAAAAAACTACACCATTATTTTTATTGATGCAAAAACCGTCTAAAAAGTGATGATATCAAAAAATCCAAAGAAAGTCAATATTTGAAAACGCACTCTAATTATTATAAATAAAATGCTATATTTTTATATCTGCCATATCCAATAATTCCCGATCTTATGTGTCATATCTACCCAGACACAAAAATACACGCACACTCACTCACGAGCATACTTTTTCTACTCACCCTCACAATCAAGTGAGTAAATTTAAAACAACTCACACTCACGCAAGCTTCACTCACACTCACGTTGAATCACACTGACGAAACTTTTATTCATACAAAAAAAATTTCAAAAACTAAAATTTGAAAAAATCTTTTCAGCCAAAATCTTTTCAGCCAAATTTTAAATTTTTGTTTCTTTTTTTGGGATGAAATTTTAAGTTAAGCCAAATTTTAGAATTTTTTTGTACCTTTTTTTATACTAAAGGAAATATGAAGAGAAAATGAATCACGCAAACTCACGCAAAAAAATTGACTCACGCACACTCACTCACGCAAAAATCTTACTCAAGCACACTCACTCACGCAATTTTTTTCTCCACTCACAATCACGTGATTAAAATTGAATTCAGTCATGCTCACGCGTGAATTACGTGAATCACGCTCTAATCTGCTCATGTGCCCATCTCTAGTACTTGTATACGAAAAATAAAGCGCTATCCCTGTACTTTTAAAAGTACTACACGAGATTTTTTAAAAAATTATGTTTGAATTCTATTTTATCGTCCGTAACTGTATGCACAATATTCATATTAAAAAGAACACCTCAAATTTTTAACACACTTTAACGTTACTTAATCAAGCACTACTAAATTGGTGTGATGTAGTGTATTTGTATATATTTTTTTGCGCCACTTCAATTTGGTTTTTTGTTTATATAAATTTTTATTTTGAGAATATATTTTATACCACTGGTTCCCAACTAGGGTTGCCAGGCGGCCTGGAATGGCCTGGATTGTCCAGTTATTTTGGGTCTGGTCCAGTTTCCAGCTAAAATATAATTTTTCCACCCAGTGAAAAATAAGCATGTATGGATACATATATGTGAATATATGGATGCATATGAAGGTTTCTATTTCAAACGTACCACGAAAAAAAAAATGTTGTTGGATTAAAGTCAAACTTTGAGAGCTTATTGCCCTATATGAAAGTAACAAATCGTGGAACAAAAGTTTTCGTTTTTCGGAAAAATGGGCGAGATAGGCGTGGTCAAACATGGTAAAATTGAGCAATTTTTGCATGATGTCGCTTTATATTTAATTTTTTCTACAGTAACTCAACGATTCTGAAATTTTCGAAACACATCTAATTTATAGTGTTTTGTATAGGCTATCGATTGGCATTATTAGTTTTTGGAAAAAATTCAGAACTATGTCTGAATTTTTCAAATGAAAAATAAAAATCGATGTAGCAAAAAACACGCCATTTTTAATTTTTTTTAAAAAAATTTTAAATTAAAGTTCTTTTCATTCTCTACATCATATCAAATTTTCAGAGAGCAGTTATTTTTGGTTTTTGAGAAAATTGGCTTTAAATTTTGAATGTCTTATTTTATTTTCCATATCACTCATACGCCACGATACATTTATTTTTGCACTTACCAAAAACTTGTTTAATTCTATTTAGATAATTGATTTAGAGCTGATTTGTAGAGTCCAACCGAATATTCGGTTTCGGTCTCGACTTCGGCCGAATAATGGGGTTTCGGCCTCTATTCGGTATTCGGCAAAATTTTAGTATTTTAAAAAATATATAAAAAAGTTGCTGAATTTTTCAATTTCGAGTATCATTACACTTGATTCAATTCATTTTAAAAATGTAAAGGCCTCTACAGACGATTCAATATTATGCACAATCTGCATGTATTTTTTCAGTTCAATATTTTACACAGTATTTTTATGTATGCCAATTGTGGGTAAACGTCAAAAATATTGTGCATAATATTGCGTCGTCTGTACACGCAGAAAAAAAACATGGTTGCGGTGATCATGATTTGAGAGCGTCATATTATGATTGGGAATATGATTGTAACAATAATGTTAATATGATTGAAGGCAACAAGGAATGTTGATCATTATATGATTGCGGCAATTATGGCATATATGTTATATAATTATAATAATATAATTCTAGTTTAATATTTTTTGTTTTTTTTTTTTTTTTTGAAATTGAGAAAATATATTATGCTGGTGGTGTTAAACCACATGTTTATAGAAATTCTTCAATACTTTTTTTTTGATAAAGTTCACACCAATAATTTATTTTTTGTTTTTAAATGTTGTTTTTATAAATATGAAACCATTTTTATTAATTTTGGTTCAATTTAGTGGCAACCTGCGTTTCACATCAATGATGTTCAATAAACTTATGGCATTTTTCTAAAAAAAATTTCATCAACGATAACATTTTTGTCAGTTAACATTGGATGATTGAATAAACCATTAAGTTATTGACAAAATCATAATATATTTGCTACAATCATAACATATTTGTTACAAAATTAAAATTATTGTCAGCAATTATAACACATTCAGCAAACAAAAAATGCAAAAAAACACACTTTAATATTTTCGATTATTAGTCTTTATTTAAAATGGAAAGTTATTTTTAAACCGCACAATAAATAAATTATATAAAGTAGATTTGTATTTTATTTCCTTCTGCGTTAATCCAATTTTTTAACTCAAATTGCCTTAAATTTTTTAAAGAACTAATTGTAAGTCGCGTCTTTGCGACTAACTGCTTGCTGGCAAAACACTAAACTGATGATAAACCTGACAATGTTTGCAAAAATCAATTTTCATTAAGTTGTGATTATCTAATGATTGTTATAATCATAATATGTTCAAATTTTTGGTGTGTCGAGAATATAATTAACTATAACATTGTTACAACAACCATATTGTACTTTTGGATGAGCAATTATTTTTTCATGATTGAAGCGACTATTAAATGTCTAAAACAACCATATAAATGTTTAACTAAAATTTTAAAAAGAATAACGTGATTGCTGCAATCATAACTGGGTTTAGAGATCATAGTATAGTTGCCGTGATCATGTCGCAACCATATTTTTTCTCTGCGTGTAGGTACCTTAACAAGGATTTCCAATTAACGTGTTACTGTTACAGTTCAAATTATTTTTTTTTTAATCTACAGATTTAATGAACAATTTTTTTAAGTTTATTTAAATATGATTTTTTTGTAAGTTTTTAAAAATATATATTTTTTTAATAAATACAACAATTCCGATGGTTTAAAAACATTAGTTGCTGTATATTTATTTTAAAAAAGAAATAAATAAAAATTTTATTCAGCCAGGCATTAATTTTTTTTTTTCGGTTTTGGTTCGGTTTCGGTTTGGCCTCGAAAAACTCGTTTCGGCCGGACTCTATTGATTTGTCATATTTATAATAAGAATTCGACTGTTTTTCAAGATTCTTTGTATTAAGGTTGAATTCAATATCAATAAAATGACAATATTTCAGAAGTGATCTTTGCCTTATGATTGTTGAAATTCTGGGACGCCGCTTAGCCATTTACTGGAATAAATCCAGGCAACAATATTCACAGTCGTTCTTAATTTTTAAGAATACTCTGATATTAAACACATTGCCTTACAACTAAAAATTTAAAATATATCAGAAGTAGATAAGTACCAAAAAATATTTTAAAGTCTGCACTTCAAAAATTTTACAAACCTTCTTCATCATTTCAAAGATTTTAAAGTTCAAAAAAATTGTCATTCTTATTACACAGAAGACGAGTAAGCGATGGCACTGTATGTCTCTGGTCAACAAAAAAACAGTCGAATTCCTATAAATAAGACAAATCAGCTCTAAATCAATTATCTAAATAGAATTAAACAAGTTTTTGGTAAGTGCAAAAATAAATGTATCGTGGCGTATGAGTGATATGGAAAATAAAATAAGACATTTAAACTTTAAAGCCAATTTTCTCGAAAACCAAAAATAACTGCTCTCTGAAAATTTGATATGATGTGGAGAATGAAATGAACTTTAATTTAAAATTTTTTAAAAAAAAATTAAAAATGGCGTGTTTTTTGCAACATCGATATTTATTTTTCATTTGAAAAATTCAGACATAGTTCTTAACTTTTTCCAAAAACTAATAATGCCAATCGATAGCTCATACAAAACACTATAAAATAAATGTGTTTCGAAAATTTCAGAATCGTTGAGTTACTGTAGAAAAAATTAAATATAAAGCGACATCATGCAAAAATTGCTCAATTTTACCATGTTTGACCACGCCTATCTCGCCCATTTTTCCGAAAAACGAAAACTTTTGTTCCACGATTTGTTACTTTCATATAGGGCAATAAGCTCTCAAAGTTTGACTTTGATCCAACAACATTTTTTTTCGTGGTACGTTTGAAATAGAAACCTTCATATATGGAGGCATATGACCATTAATGGTCATATATGAAAATGTATGCAGTCATATATGATATATACTATTTGCAACATATATGTCCATATACGTCAAATGAGGGCATATGCCCATTAAGGGTGTTCTTAATAGTAAGGGAAGAATTTAAAGTGTTTTAATTGCTTGGCACTGGGCAAATTATTGAGACGACTACAAGGAGTTTTTTGAAATTGTTTTATTATACCTCGGTGAAAATACTCCTAATAATCATTTTAGCCCACCAGGACCCATCAGTCATGCTCAATGGATGGTAAAAGGCATATATTGCCTAAAAATGATTTAGGTTTGACCAAAACAATTTACGTAAAATCTTGGTTTAGCGCCACCAAAGCAATAGAACCTCCAAATAATGAAAAAATTTTGAAAGCGATTGCTAATTATGCTTTAATTGATTGGATTGTGTCCCAACGATTGATGATGAGATTCTGTGACATCTTTGGTATCTCAGTGGTGAAGCTGTTGCACAATTTGATCGGAAAATATCTCGTGTGAAATAAAACGAAAAATACCAAATGCAAGGAGGAAGAGTTATTTAACGATAAGATGGACGAATCGTCCGACAAAGGCAGCGAGGAAAAGAAGACGATGATATCGGGGAAGAAGACTACTCGGAGGATATCGGCGAAAGTGGCAACAAAGATCGTGATCCTCCTGTACATGTTGTTGGATTCGTAGGTGTGAAAATAATTAATATGGTATCGAAACAAGTGAATCAAGAATACATTATTTTTCACTTTCAAATAATACGTTGTTGAACAAATGTTTGGTAAGACATCCCAAAATAATGCTACAAATAAGGGATATAAATTACCTGGTAATGTGCTATACAATCACCACTCATTACCAAAGTTTTGCTGGAATATACAAAATTTTACAAAAGAAGTTATTTAAACAAAAAAAAAAAGATAACTGTAATATGGTTTATTTTAACCAACTTTTCCCATAATGGCCCGTTATTAATGGGTTAAAAAAATTGTACAATTTATGATATAAGTTACTACACTGAACGAATTTTGTTCACTACGGCTATGAAAACGTACATTGATTTTATGAAAAAATCATTAGAAGTCAGCCAATGGTGCCCTTCATAGAATCTATGAAACAAATTCATAGAAACCAGATGCCTATGAAAAAGAAATATTGTTCAATTATATTTTTATTTATTTTATTATTTCATTTTTATTTATTTATTTTTATTTTTTTTATTTATCTACAATTTTCTATTTTTAAAAATTAATTTATTTTTAACTTATCCCCACCGAGATTCGAACACAAAACCAGTTGTTCGTGAAGCTTAGTCTCTAGCCACTGAGCTAAAGTATATAAACATATAATAACCCTTAAAATCCATTTTGTTAAATGTTCTGCTTTAACATATTGAATTTGTATCTATGCTCTGCCAAAATCTGTGTTGTAGAAAACAAAATGTTTGTGTATTTGCAAAAAAAAAAAAATAATGAACATTATAAAACTAAGTGTTAGTCGGCGAGATTTTCCTCCTTTGGTGGCGCTGATAGCTAAGGCGTCGATTATAAACTTCCCATCCGGTAGGTCTTGGGTTCGAATGCCGCCAGGGCAGCAATTTTTTTTACGTTTTTTATGTTTTTATTTATATTTTTTTAATATATTTATTTTATTTTTTTAATTATTGTAACATTATTTTAATTATTAAACAAATTAAAAGGCTTATTGATGACATTTTTTTCTATGAATAACATTCATTAGTTCTATGAATTTATTCTATGAATCTAACAAAATCTATGAATAAAATTCTATGAAATATTTCACAATACTAATGATTCTATGAATTTGGTTTTATGAAATTTGTTCATAGATATTATGAACAATAATTCTTTCAGTGTAGCCTTTCAGTTTTTGAACTCTAATATTGGATAGATTATCAAAATCCGTCCTTAGTATTTCGTAAAATACATTTACACTTAAATATTTAAAGATTCGAAAGTGTTTTTTGCCAAACCAATTGATTTTCTACATGTTAACTCTCTCAGATGTAAAAATTTTGATATACTATCTGTAGTTTAAATACATATTGCCAAAAATAGTTAAAATTTAACTTTTAAGGATACTTTTAAAACCGAAAACGATCATGTTTTTAACAAATTTGTTTACAAATAGGTCGAGCTATTGTAGGAAAGTACGATCTTGAAAAAATCGCGATTTCTAAAAATTGGCACACACATTCAAATACTCAAACTAGTCAAATTATTGACTCAAAACTTTGTAATCGCATGTTTTAAAATGTTGCTCTCATTTGTAATTAATTAATTTTTTTTTTAGTTTTGGCCTGATTTTACCACTGTGTGTTGGTGTATTTAATTTTCATGTGCACTGTCAGTTATTTGTTTCAAACAAAAAGAATCTATTGCAGAACAAAAATGGTGCAAACTAGAGATGGGCATGGGTCACGTGATTGACGCATAATCACGTGATTCACGTGATTAGCTAAAAAATATATATATATTTTTGCAAAAAAAAAAAGTAATGAGTTACTGGAAGTCCTGAAAATAAATATTTATTTGCAATTTAGACTGTAAATTAAGTATAATTCGCATAAAACAAATATAACAAATATTTGTGATTGCGTGATTCACGTGAAGCAGAATCACGTGACCCATGCCCATCTCTAGGGCAAACAAAAAAAAATAGGTACACAAATTTAAAAAATACTCACCAGAGCAGATGGATTATCTTTCATATCTTTTGTGAATGTGGGTGGTCCATTTGACATTAAATGAGGATCCTGTATTGGTTTCATAGGCGGTGGCAATTCGAGTCCAACCTCCTCTTCAGCTTCATAGTCCTGTTGTGACGTATTCAGCTGTGATGCTGTATTTGATGATGACAATTGTGATGTATTGGAGTCATCCACTTGCTTGGATACAAACTAAATTCAGTGAAGGGAAATATACATTAGACTAAATAATAATAGCACATTATGAATAATAACAGTACGTTAGTTTGTCACGCGATTAATGACGGTAAAGTTTAAAATGTATTGCAGATTCCGAATGCGTTTTAATATTTGACCTTTTTTCGACTGTAAACAAATTGCAAAAAAAAAAAAATAAAAATCAACACTCAAAAGGCGGAAGAGAAAACTCCTTGATTTAAAGAACAAACATACATTTGACTTTTAAAATTATTTTTTTTTGAGATGATGTTTTTAATATGTAGCTTGAAATGGCACATTTTCTTTACAAAATTTCTCGATCGTATAAACGCGCCTAAGGAGTGCTTCAATTAGCGCAGAAAAGATACATTAATTTATTGTGGGTTCATTGCGCTTTATCAGTGCTACCAAAGAGTGCTCATAACTAAGTATGACATCTACCACAGAAAATATGCATGAATTCAGGTGGTTTGGATGAGCTCTTTGACTCGTGATTCCTTTCCAATGGCTGCTTTTAGTTTAGAAAAATTTCTACTGGACCATAATCCAGTGTCACAACGCCCTTATTGTCGCTTTGATTAACCAGCAACATTATCATTGCAGCTACATATCAATAAATGAAGAAGTTGAGCTATTTTTATAGTTTGTAGTATTCATTGTATTACACGGGTGGTTCGATACATCTGTAACCTAAAAGTGCGAATATAATATTTATACCCTACACCACACTGTGGTACAGGGTATAATGAGTTTGTGCTGATGTTTGTAACAACCCGAAATATTGGTGCTAGAAAAAAATTTGGCAGGTAAACATGTTTTGTCTCCACAAACCACCATTCTGAATTTTGAAGGAATCGGACCAGTTCTTCTTGTAGCCCCCATACAAACCACCTTCCCGATTTTCACATAAATCTCTCAAATTTTATGAAAAAAAAAGAAAATATTTAATTAAAATTTTGTTTGTGTATGTTAAACGCGTAATTCAATAACCTTATGAAATCTGATTACCATCGGACCATTTTTGGACTTAGTCCCCAAATAAAAATTTCGCCCGATATTCACTTAAATCGGTTTATTGGTAGCAAATCGAAGCCTATACCACTCAAATTTGATTTGTAAGTGTTTTTTACACTTACTAAAGATTCGACAAAATATATATCTAATCGGTCCATGTTTGAACTTGGTACCCATTTTCCGGGAAACTCTGGTGTACTTTTCTTACTTGTTTTTAATATGTATTTGAAATGTGTATGAAAAATTTAGCAATAAAAACTAAAATCTTCCATCGCGTTTAAATTGCAAAAAATAAAAAATGTAAATATACGGAGTTAATAGATTTTGACCTCCTGATTCCAAATATTTTTTTTTAAATTTAATTCTTTATTCATAATAATTGTTTTACAATATGTTGTGCCTCTGCGTCCTGAAGACATTGTTGAGGCGAGTTAAATCTTCTTTCACAATTTTTGTAGCATACGCCGTTTTCGAAATATTCGCGTTTGCAGATTCCAAAAACCTCTATTTTAGTACTTTCTGTTGTTCCACTGTAGCGTTTTCTAAAGTCGGTAACAACAAACTTTGCAGTAAATGGACCTCCTGAGCAGTATCCATTTTCCAGATATTCGCGATTAAAAACTACAAACAACGCGAATTTTGTGGGTTTTTAAGACGGAACTGCAACGTTGTTGTAAGTAATAGCCACTAAATGGAATATTTTTGGTCATATGTGTTTTTTGATATCTCTCATAGTTTTCGAGAAAATTTGAATATTCTAATTTTTTCCAATTCAACCGCGAGTGAAGATTTTGGTTATTGTTGCTAAATTATTCTTAGACATCCCAAATACATATAAAAAAAAAATACATGATATTCGCACTTTTAGGTTAAAACTGTCTCTGATATTTGTAACTACACGAAATATTGGTCCTAGACCAGAAATCTTCAAAACACCGCGCATGTGAGAATACTCTCATACAAATGAAGTATGCTCTAACACCTACATGCACTCACACCTTGAACAAAAATAAAAAAAAAAACATTTTTCTCTTGTCTTCTTGTTTAAAATATACTTAGAGAAATAATAATAAAGAATTTGAATGTAAATATCTTGTAAAGCGAATATGTCTGTCTGTCAAAAATTCAACGCCCTTATTCGCTCTTACAAATACAAGTATGTGTTATATTGATAATTTACCTTGAAGCTTTTTTCGGATGACTTTTTGACCAATAATTTCTCTGGAGTTTTTTCCACTTTATTTTGTGTTGGTTTACGACCGATTTGCGGTAACCACTTACGCCTGTCAAAAAAAGAAACAAAATAAACAAATGAACGTGTATACATACATAGAAATTGGGTAATAAGAGCATTACTAAACGTTGATCGGTATAATTAAAGGTACCCAGGAAAAACTTAAATTATAAGGAGCGCAAATTGCCACGCCCCTATGTACTATACTGACTTTATGACTGCCGGTTTCGCAATCACTCAAAAACGGCTGAACCTATGTTGCTGAGATTTTTACAGATAGAACTAACAAAGGGGAAACTATAATATCGGGGCGTTTATAAAACCACTGCGAATTTTCACGGAAATCAGCTGTGTGTGTTTATGAATCCAATCCAATTCCAATCAAAGAGAATGAAAAAAACAATGAAAAAAATTAATTTAAAAAAATTGAATCAAAAGTTAAATAAAACAATGTAAGTAACATGTTCTTTTTCTTTTTAGACTTTTTTTAAATATTTATACCCTACACCACTCTGTGGTACAGGGTATAATGAGTTTGTGCTGATGTTTGTAACTACCCGAAATATTGGTCCTAGACCCAATTTTAAGTATACCGATTGACTCAGAATAACTTTTTAAGTCATTCTAGCGATGTCCGTCTGTCTGTCTGTCTGTCCGTGTAAACGTTGTAAACACGATACAGGTCACAATTATCAATCGATTTGTCTAAAATTTGAAACTTAAGCTTCGTATGGCCTAAGGACGAAGCCTATTGAAATTGGAGAAAATCGGTCCGTGTTTAGACCTAGCCCCATACAAAGGGGGCTCAAATTATGACCTAAATGACTCTAACAACCGTATTCAGTAACAACCATTCCGAATTTCAAAGAAATCGGACCAGTTCTTCCTGTAGCCCCCATACAAACACCTTCACGATATTCCCACAAATCTCTAAAAATTTCATGAATATAAAAAATATTTTATTGAAATTTTGTTTGTGTGTGTTTAACGCGTACTTTAATAACATAATCAAATCGGATTTTAGTCGGACCACTTTTGGACCAAGGCCCCATAGGAAAATTTCGCCCGATATTCAGTATTTAGTATTTTTTACTTTTTATTAAAGATTTGACAAAAGATAGATCCAATCGGTCCATGTTTGCTATTGGGATCAATTTTCCGGGAAACATTGGTGTAGGGTACCCTACGTATTATATGGTCGGTCTTGACCGACTATAATTCTCTTATAATTCTCCTATAATTTACTTGTTTTTTCTTTTTGTTTTATCTTTTTTAATGAGCCAAATGCAGTTAGTTCTTCATGAGTTTGTGGAAATAAATCCCGATATATCAAAGGTGTTTTGTGTTTTAAACGCCTTAAATATAAACTACACTCAAAATAATTACTCTGTTAAATGCTCTGTAAAATGACTGTACCCGACTAAAAAAGTTTAGATATAGTAACATATTATTTAATACATTTATATATGTAAATGTATCTTGTATTAAGTTTTACACCCAAAATTTAATATGGTGCCATATAAAAGGATATCGAATCATGTGTTGCTCCACATACAATATATAAAGCTTTATTAAATTAGATATTGCATATAATATTTTATATGACTCCATGAATGACCTCATACAAGATAAGATAAATAAATATATGATATACAACTCCATTTCTGACCTCATACAAGATGAGATATACATGGGAGTTTTCGTGTCAACTGACACAACTTTTGAAACCGATGTCTTCCGATCGGGATGAAATTTGCACCAAGGTTAGTCCTATTGAATAGTAGTTCAGACACAATTTTTCAGCGAGATCGGTAAAATTTTAAATGTAAACTCAAAAAAAAAAAATCAATTGAAATTAAAAAGGATATAGCCTTTGTTCTGCCTTTCACAACTTTTCAATTCACATGAAACATTCCGAATCACATAAAATCGAATTCAGCGTTATTTTCACGTTTTCATTCCAAGTTGAAATCGAATAACTAAAAGTTAAAAATTATAACGAAAAAAGTGCATTCCGTTTACTTTCACCAAACTTTGGGTATGAAACAAAACGAATAAAAATTTTCGGAAGTGAAATCTAGAACACAAAAAAATTAGGAAATACAATTTTCGTCCAAATGTTTATACCCCTCACTCTAATTAAAATGATTTCAGTTTCCTACTATAAAATGGGTAAATTTACATAAAATGTGTAGTTTTACCAAAAAATTATTAGAAATTTACACATTTATAGTAGTATATTATTTGAATTTGTTGAAAATTACCCAATTTATAGTAGGAAACTGGACTCATTTGTTTAGAGTGCTGTTAAATAATGGGGTATATTTATTATCTTTGTCATTCCGTGTGAAGCAGATCGATATATCGTTGTAAAATCCAATAAAGGAAATATTTTCATTGTCCTAGACGATACAGTAGTTAGCTTCGCCCGTCTGTTCAAATAACGATATAGAAAAAACAAAAGCAGATATAGTATTAGAGAAAAATTGCTCTGTAATTCATTAATGGCCAATATCGGTCGAGGGTGGAAAAAACTTTCTCGCGTCAAACTGACACCACATCTGAAAAATAAAATACTCTTATAGCTTTTAGTATTTTATTTACCATAGAAAAGATGTTGATGCAAGAAAAAATTCATCGCCATTTTATTTTAACCGCCCGTGAGAGAAAAGTGACCCCACGAACAATAAAAATAGGCGTACGGACATAGCGCCCAAGGTCTTATCGCCCAAAACCGTAAATGACATATCGCCCACGCTGCGACATATAGCCCAAAATGATAGGTCTAAAAATGTTATTTCTCCCAAAACAAAATTGTCAAAAAATCCAAAATATTTTTTTTGGGCGAAATGTCGAAATTACGACTTCTATGATTTTTTTTATTGTAATAAAGGTTTCCTGCGTAGCCGGCCTTCGGCCGGGCTTAGGGATTACATACTCCATGCATTAAACCCACCCTCTCTGCAAACCAAAGCTATTTTGGTTATCAGGCCTTTTTGAGGCATAACAAATTTGGTAGCGTAAAGGACTGCTACCCTAGAAAACTTTACTTTGCGGAGAGGGTGGGTTTAATGCATGGATTTTGTAATCCCTAAGCCCGGCCGAAGGCCGGCTACGCATAAAAACTTTGGTGAGTTTTATGATTATTGTTTTGGGTGCTATGACATTTTATAAATATAACATTTTGATATTTGGGTAATATGACATTTTTGATAATTTATATAAATTTAAAGAAAATTGTTAAAATACCCAAAAATAATGGCCATATCGTCCAAAAAATTTTGCAACAACAACTAACACACATTTTTTTTGGGTGGAATGACTTTTTTAAATTGGGCGATATGCATTTGGGCGCTATGTCCGTACGCCATAAAAATATTATTGGTTTTATTAATTTAATTTTCGACCGGGAATTCCCGGGATCCCGGGAAATCGAAAAAAAAAATCCCGCTTTCTCTAGACCTTACGTTTAATAAAACACACATTCACTGTCTCAAACAATTGTCCGTACCCCACACTCAAAAAAAAAACTGTAAAGTTGGCAAAAAATTTAGTTAAATTTAACTAAAAAAACACCTGATTTTGAACCTACTAAATTTCTAGTTAATTTAACAAAAAATATTTAGTTAGAATGAATGTAGCAAAAAAACAGTAATTTTAACTAAAAATTCAGCTGAAAATTTCGTAACATTTTTTATTAGGTGAATTCAGCTAACCTTTTTTTTAAATAAAAAAAAAAAAAAAATATTTTTCACAGCGTTAAGTTCAGCTTAAGTAGGACTAATGAGATTTGCATAGGAGGCTACACAAGAAATGTTTAAAATTTTCGACTTGACAAAAATGTTACAAAAAATCAGCAAATTAATTAGTAAAAATTCGTAAACTCAGTTTTAAAGTCAACAAAAAAAATTAATTCCAAATTTGTACAAAACTAGTATTTTCGTAAATCGAACTTAACTAAAAAAAGTAGTTAAAACGCTGATTTTAACTAAAAATTTGCTAAAAAGCCAGTAAACTCGAGTTAACAAAAAAAAGTTTGTTAACTTTACAGTTTTATTTTTTTGAGTGCACACAATCAAAAAAATATTTGCTTATATTTCAAAAAATACTTAACCGATTCCCATGAAATATTTTTTTTAAAAAGATCAACAATTCTTTATAATAATTGCACACTAATAATAAAATAAACGTGCTTCATTATTATTTTATACAAAAATATATAAAAAAGTGCAAAAAATCAACTCAAAAAATTGTACGTACGGGGAGAAAAAAATTAATTTTATGTTTATAAAATGATATTAATTGGCGAGTATGATATCCTTAACATCGAGTACGATATCCTTTGGCCGAGATTACTTCTCTGAATCGGTTATTTATAGGTAGACCCAGCAATTGTCTGGTTTTAGGTCCAATATTCCACCACTCCTTAAAGATAACATATTTCAGCAATAGTTGATGGGTTATTGTATGCTGCCGATTTTGTTTTCTGCAAAAAACCCTATAAATGTTCTCTGGGGCCTAAATATCGCCTCTCGGTCGTGTGTGTAACCACTTCTTCCACCTTATAATGCAGTCATTCACACACAACCAAGGGAGTGTGCTTTGGGCAATTGTCGTGTTAGTACCCAAAGTTGGTTCGAATGTCGAATTTAGTCGCACTAACATAATAATTTTCTTTTAAAATGTCTAAATAATGAAAATTTCGAATTTTGGGTTCTAAAAACCCAAGATTATCGACACCTCCAGGCTCCACTTCACCCCACACCACCACAGTGTTTCACTGTTGCTTTGAAATGTTTTAGCTGCAACGCGAAGTGGAACACTCCGCCACAAAAATCGTCTACCATCTGACTCTAAAATATTAAAATTAATTTTGGAAAACTGTTATATTTACGACAAATGTAATTTTAATCCTTTTGGGTCGAATGGCAGACGATTTGTATATTGTAGCCAAATAATTTCAAAGCAACAGTGAAACACGGTGGAGGCTCTGAGATGGTGTGGGGTGCAATGGTGCCTGGAGGTGTCGGAAATCTTGGTTTTTTAGTACCCAAAATGAGAAAATTTCTATATTTAGACATTAAAAAAAAAATAACGACTAAATTCGACATTCGAACCAACTTTGGGTACTAACACGACAATTGCCCAAAGCACACTCCCTTTGTTGTGTGAGAATGACTAATGACTAAGGTGGAAGAAGTGGTTCCACACATGTCCGAGAACCGATATTTAGGCCCCACAGAACATTTATAGGGTTTTTTGGAGAAAATAAAATCGGCAGCATAAAATAACTCATCAACTATTGCTGAAATATGTTATCTTTAAGGAGTGGTGGAATATTGGGCCTAAAACCAGACAATTGCTGGGTCTACCTATAAATAACCGATTCAGAGAAGTAATTTCGGCCAAAGGATATCGTACTCGATGTTAGGGATATCATACTCGCCAATTAATATCATTTTATAAACATAAAATGATTTTTTTCTCCCCGTACGGACAATTTTTTGAGTTGATTTTTTGCACTTTTTTTTATATTTTTTTGTATAAAATACAAATGAAGCTCGTTTATTTTATTATTTGTGTGCAATTATTATAAACAATTGTGGATCTTTTTAAAAAAAAATATTTCATGGGAATCGGTTAAGTATTTTTCGAAATATAAGCAAATATTTTTTGGTTTGTGTGGGGTACGGACAATTGTTTGAGACAGTGTATCTTTACCCCCAAAAAAATTTAAATTTTTTTGCACCTTAATAATTGTCAATTTAGGTTTCTTTGGTCGAAGTTTCAATACTTTGATCCCATTCTGCAAGCAGAAGATATCAACCGATTTCTAAAAAAAAACACATCTGTATTACCCATCTGGGCAGAAAACATTTGCTGGGTATACCATAAAAACTGGCACAACGACCCACCCTAGTATACACTATCATACGGTTCTCACAATGTGACACATTATAACAATGGACTATTTTTTGTATTAACATAAAGTTTTCAAGGAGAATGAGGTAGTGTTGAATGATATTAAATAAACATTTGGTGTATTTGCAGAATACTTGAGACAACATGGCTTTAACTAATGAACCAAATATGTATTCCATCATTTTTATTACTACAACATTCATTACACTACTCTACAAAAATCAACATTTTTTTTTTGCACAGACTTATACGAATCTGTCATCAGAAAAGTTGTATTAAATAAAACGCCTCCTCGAAACCACAAACTTTTAAATATTTCAAAAGTTTATGTAAACGTTATTCATATTTTTTTTTTTTATTTGAATTCCCAATAAAACTACCTAACTTTTGCAAGAAATCCGAAAGAGATACGATCAAGGATACCATTAGAAGATTTTAAGGAAGTTCAAAATGTTGAATTTTGCAAAAAAAAATGCCTGTTCAAAGCAGATATGTAAAGTAGAAACTCTAATAAAGAGAACCTGGGAATAAAATCCAAAATCCATTAAGTATATCTAGAAATATTTGCAAAAGTCAAAGTTTTGAACCAAATTTGCTTATTTTTATGAAATAAAGCCATAGGCAATAAGGCCATATGGCCTATTTCCCAATGAGTTGAGAACCACTGTTGGAAATAAAGTCATATATGGCTTTGTTACTCATTTGAAAATTTTAAAAAATGTTTGTCATTATTTTGCGGAGAGTGTGGGGGATCCTGTCTACAGGCGTCTAAGGGATGGAGTTTTTAATCCCTAAGTCCGGCCGAAAGCCGGCCACACAGAAAACTTTTTTTGTTAAACAATCTTTAAATTAAAACCCTGCTTAAAAAAAAAAAATATTTTACGGAGAGGGTGGGGGATCCTGTCCACAGGCGTCTAAGGGGCGATTTGATACAAATTTTCTGATGTTAGATTCGTGTTAAGGTGGTAAAAATACTTTACGAAATGTGTTTAAATTTAAATTTTTTAATTTTATGGAGTTTGTAATCCCTAAGGGCGGCCGAAGAAAAACCTTTTTTTGTTTAACTATCTTTAAAATATAAAACCCACACATACCAGGAACTTCTGAACTCAGAGGGGCCTAGGGGCACTAGCCTCCTAAATAATATGCCACCCCCTTTAGAATCAAAAAAGCAAAAAACTGAAATTAAAATTTAGAGGGCTGGTGCCTCTAGGCCCCTCTGAGTTCAGTGGTTACTGGTATGTGTGGGTTTTAAATTTAAAGATAGTAAAACAAAAAAAGCTTTTCTGCGTAGACGACCTTCGGCCGGGCTTAGGGATAACAAACTCCATTAATTAATTAAAATTTTTTTTTTTGGGTAGCACGATTTACGTGGAAATATATTTCCACATTTTCAACTGACTTTATTACCACTTTGGTTGCAAAATCGATATGACTTTATGAACTTATGAAAAATATGGTCTTTCGGGAAAATCTGAATTAAAGCCGAACTAATAGGAATTTCGCCAAAAGAAAAAAAAGTGTCAGCTTAAACATAATAGAGATTATTAAAAATTGCAAGGATGTCCTTATTTTACGAGATTTTGAACTACCTTTTATTTTACGAGACTTGCCCCGTAATAGGGGGATATATAGATTTGTCATTCCGTTTGTAACACCTCGAAATATTGGTCTAGGACCCCATAAAGTATATATATTCATGATCTCTATCGATTTTAAGACGATCTAGCGATGTCCAACCGTTTGTCGGTATGTCTGTCTGTTGAAAACACGCTAACTTTTAAAAGACTTCACTGAAGCTGTTGAAGTTTATATATGTTGGTCATTTCGGCAAGTGTTTTTCGCGAATAATCATATAAGAACGATAATTCTGCTGGTTATTAAGATACCCAGCAAAATTTTCTGTCCCAAATAATCGGTTCCGGAACGCATCAAACTACCCTGCAACCGGTTTTACTTAACATTCCAGAATCAATGATTTTTGTTTAAAATTTTGTTGTGATTACCGTAGAATGTATTCAAGAATCTATTGAACCAGGAATTTGTTCCAAAAAATTTTCCTGGGTATGCGTATGCGTGGCCTTAAGTGACCAATGGGGTTTACCAGTTTTTAAATCAAAAATTTATGTTTTGTAATAATCTTCTACTTTTACAGGATGCTTTTAAATAAATTCTTGAAGCTATAGCGGATCCTTCACTTCAAGAAAAAGCGTGGGCACCAGTCACTGGAGAAAATTGTACAAAAAGGGTCAGTTGGTCGGTGGTAAATTAAATCTACACAACATTTATTATATTAATATGGATTTATTGTGTGAAAATTTTAAATTCAAAAAATATACAAATTTTTAAAAAATTTAATAGAAAATTTATTTTAGCATAAATGTGTTAATTTTTAGCTTTATTTTTAGTCACCGTTTCTAATAATTTTGGTATATTTCACCATATTTCTTTTGGTATATTTTACCAAGTTTTTGCTTAAATAGCATTAGCATTTTCTTCACAATTTTTTATATAGGCGTTTTTGCTAAATTACGAAAACTACTTCGTCGGTTGTAGTTTTAGCATATTTTTGGTAAAATTATGCCAGATTTTTGCACATTCCGACACAGATTTTTTTTTGCGTGTACACTACTAAACTTTCGCTACGTTCTTACATTTGATACCATGATTTTCGGTGTTGTTGATGACCATAAATTGTTCATTTTGATTACAACAGAAACATGAGAAATTATCAGTTTTTTCACATTTTATTGATACTGACACCGAATGCCGTTTAATAACACCTGAACTATAAATTCTTTAAAAAAAAAAACTATTGAGAAGAAATTATTGTTATTTTTTTTTTTTAACAAAATATCACTTAAAAAGGGCTTCGTGATTTAACTTTGCTACTTGTTTTTGAGTGCATTATTATACAAAACTAGAATTTAATCAAAAGTCTATTTAGGTGGTTTCTACACTACTAAACTTTCGCTACGTTCTTACATTTGATACCATGATTTTCGGTGTTGTTGATGACCATATAATTGCTCATTTTGATTACAACAGAAACATGAGAAATTATCGGTTTTGTCACATTTTATTGATACTGACACCGAATGCCGTTTAATAACACCTGAACTATACATTCTTAAAAAAAAAAAAAACTATTGAGAAGAAATTTTTTTTTTTTTTTTTTTGAACAAAATATTATTGTAATTGTTAGAATAACACTGTGTGTATGTATTTTAAAACGTATAAAATAGATATGTATGTACTACATACATAATATGTATGTAGACATAATATATAATATATTATTTTTATATTTTAACTTAATTTCGTCACGTTAAAAGAACAACTGACTGATAAAAAATAAATAAAAATGAGTAAGCCAACGAGTTGAAAATCATTGAAAACCAATCCAGCTGAAGCCAGAGGAACACGAGTTTGTAAAATACACAGAAAAAATAAAAGAAAAGTTGAGTACATTTTTTATAGTATCCCAGCAAAAAACAAGTAGAAAAGTTAAATTCGACTTGGCCATATCCAGGGAAACCAAAAATATCCAGTATCATGTTTTTTCCTGTGCATTTTATTGATAAATGGGTAAGGTATTTATCCGTTTCAGAAGTTTTTAAGAAATCTGGCATCGATTTGTTAGAGCATATTTTTGCATATTTTAGCCTTAAGAGCATATTTTAGGTTTAAGAGCATATTTTAGCATAAGAGCATATTTTTAGAGCATATTTTAAATTTTTAGAGCATTTTTCCACTTTTTAGATCATTTTTTTTACATTTTTAGAGCATTTTTTTTCAATTTTTAGAGCATTCTTTTCAATTTTTTTATGACACCATTTATTTTTAAATTTTTTTTCCAACAAGGATGTTTTTTTTTAACAATTACGGAATTGTGACGATTGATTCCCCTTTGGCCTGTTCTTGCTTCATATCGGTATATGAAACTACACTCATAATAATAACTCTATAAAATACTCTGTAAAATGACTGTAATCTCAATTCAACAGATATTTGACAGAGTTTTCTGTCAAAATACAGATTTAAAGAAAAAACTTTGTATTTTGTTGTGACAAAAAAAAAACAAAGTTTCCTCTGTTATATTACTTTTTACTTTGTAATCTTAATTTTACAGATAATTAACAGAGTTTTCTGCTAAAATACAGATCTAAGCAAATACTTCGTATTTTTATATAACCAAAAAAGTTTTCTGTTTTGAGTAGTTTTTGTTACCAAACATCAAAATTTTATCTCTAACTTTTTTTTTTTTGAGAAAAAGTTGAAAAAGTAGCAAAAAAAGTTATCAAAATTTATTTTTCAGAAATCTTATAAAAATTTTACAAAATAACATGCAGTTAACTAAACTCTGTAAATTTACAGTTTTTTCTGTAAATTTTTTTTGCATCAAATGCATTTTACAAATATATGTAAATTTAGATAGTTTTCTTTACTAAATGGTGGTTTGTTTAACCAATATTTTACTATAAACTCTGTAAATGAACAGTTTATTTTTGTCCAAATCATTTTACATAGTTTTATTGTAAAATTACAGAGTTTTCTCTGTAAAAAAGGTTTCATATTTAACCAATATTTTACTATAAACTCTGTAAATTAACAGTTTTTTTCTGTCAAAATCATTTTACAGAATTTTTTAGTAAAATTACCAAGAAATGTTGTTAGCTGGAAAAGTATGGTGTACTCTGTTAAATTAGCAGAGTTTTTCTGTAATTTAACAGAGTTATTATTTTGAGTGTATGTTTTCTTTAGATTCAGCAACATGGTAGAAAATATTAAATATTAACGGTATTTGGAGGGTCTATTCTCTAACAAATTGTAAAAAACACCGCAAATAAAGGGACATATTTTTTTAAGAGCATATTTTTATTGTTTTTAGAGCATATTTTCCGTTTTTAAGGGCATTTTTTAAGCGCATAAAACGTAATTTTTAGAGCATATTTTTGGTTTCCCTGGCCATATCTATGAATACCCTCCACAATGCTCTTTTTAGGTGATAGTTAATTTTCTAACGTGAAAAAAATAACAATTTAGATTAGAAATATTTTATTTTGTGTTAAAAAACTTTTTTTTTATGTAATTTAAAAAAAAAATAAAAAAATTTTTTTTTTTTGATTGTAAAATTTTTTCGAGTTTATTTTTTTTAGTGTTAACATTTTTTTTGAGTGACCAAATTACGTTGTAAAATATCATAGAGTATACATAGAGGCGAAGGCGTCAAAAATTAAGTTGTCAAAGTACAACTTGTATACATGTATTTGTTGACAAAGTACGACTTGTAAACATGTATTGTTATTAGTTTTTGATATCGACCTTTTTCAATTTTAAACGTTATATGTTTTAGGAATTTCCTAAATGGGCTTTTAAGGTCATGTGTTTTTTATTTAAATAAAAGACTATTTATTTAATTTTTAATTTTATCCGACGTTTCGCTGGTTTATTTTCAGCATCATCAGGGAATGATTTTTATTTAATCTGGCAACCATACATTTAAACAAAAAAGAAAAAACATAAAAGAAAAAATAATTTTGTATAAACAACAACAAAATACTCAGTATTGTACTAAATTAATTAACTTACAAATAATCTTCAGTCAAATTTTACACTTAATTTTCAAACACAATATTAGTTTTACACCGTACATACGACATGACATAAAACACATAATTAATTTAAAAAATAATTGTAAAAATAAATAATTAAAATATCACAGTTAAAAAATGTTTTCTTCGAATACTTTGTATCACAGTTTTTGTTTAATACTAAATTATTGCAATTGAGTAGTTTGCGTTGGTGTTGTCTTTGTCTTCCTTTATGTTTATTGCACATTTCATTTTCTGCTGGATCCTCAAGCTTTCAATAGTTAGTCGTTTGTTTTGGTTTCTCTCTTTATTTAATATTTTAAATTCCTCCAAATTTGGTTTGTGTCCCGTCTCTATACAGTGTTGAGATAAACCTGTCGTTATTTTGCTGTTTCTAATATCAGCTGCATGCTCACTCATCCTCGTACCAGCGCTTCTCTTTGTTGTGTTTTGAATTCACATCGACAACGTACGTGTGAGAAATTAGAAAAAGATAGTGATATTATTTTTTCTTTCACCTTCGCCTCTATGTTTCTCTATGTAAAATATTTTTGTGACTTACCAATGTTTTTAAAACGAGTCTAACGGGTTTTCAAGCCGTGAATTTAAGGTGAAACTAATCTAAAATTCACAGTTTTTATAGCATTTCAAAAATGCTATAAAAATTACAATAAAAACAACTTTCACTGGTTATATAGGCAAAGCGTTGAGAACCAATTGTAAAAATTAACTGAGATGAATTAGAAAAAATGATGAATTTTTATTATTAAAACAGATCAAGCGATGTAAAATAACTTATTCCCTTAAAATTAATTTTAAAAGACTTCGACATAATTGGGTCGTTTTTTATAAAAACTGTGTAACAAAAATTGTTCTTTTTTTCTCGAAACTTATTTTTTTGTTTTAAAGGTACTAAATAAGATGTTTATGGTGTTAATAAACATTATAAATAATGTAATCGCATTCGTAAGGTTAATATATTTTTTCGACAAAAAAAAATGGGTTTTTAGTTTTTGCGGGAATTCCCGGGATACCGGGAAATTTAAAAATGAATCCCGCTTTTCCGGGAAATGAAAAAGTCCGGGAAAAGAAAAATTCTATTGACATATGAAACGTATGAGTTATATTAATTAATTATGCTATTTGTCATATGTGGCGTATGATTATTGAATAATTGCGCGACAACTGCAGTTATATGTGGCGTATGATTATTATTAGATTCAATTTATTTATGTCATATCATGGCGTATGATTAATCTTAATACAAAAATATATCATATACACTTTTTATAGTAGATGCAATTTGTTAAAGACAAAGTTAAAAATTCTAAACGTTATTAGTAGAGTCCGACCGAATATTCGGTTTCGGTCTCGGTTTCGGCCGAATAATGGGGTTTCGGCCTCTATTCGGTATTCGGCAAAATTTTGGCAGAATATTAGCCGAAACCGAAACTTTTTGGTATTTTAAAAAACATGTAAAAAAGTCGCTAAATTTTTTGATTTCGTATTTCATTACACTTGTTTCAGTTCAATTGAAGAAAATGTAACAAGTTTATGCAATAAATGTAAGACTGTTTCAGTTCAAAAATTATTTTCTCCTAATCTACAAACGAAATATACAATTTTTTTGTAAGTTTTTTAAAAAAACATATATTTTTTTTCAAAAATACAACAATTCATATGGTTTAAAAACATTTTATGCTGTATATTTATCTTTAACAACTTTTTAATAATTTTATTCATGGCAGGCGATGATTTTTTTTAAGTTTCGGTTTCGGTTCGGTTTCGGCCGAATATTACTTTTTCGGGCGAATATTCGGTTCGGTTTCGGTTCGGCCTCGAAAACTGGTTTCGGTCGGACTCTAGTTATTAGTATCAAACGAGTATTATTTTGGCACGTGCTATGTAGGTAATTTATTAAGCTTTAATTTAAGCTTAATGGCGTCCAGATTGAGTAAATAGTAGTACCCCCCATTTCCCGGTTTTCGGTATTCCCGGGAATACCGGTATTGGATACTGGTTCTGGAACCGGTTTCCCGGTTCTAGATATATTCCCGGGAATACCGGTATTCCCGGTTCTGATCCTGGTACCGGTTCTCAAAAACCAAAAAAATACTATACCATAAAATATTTAAATTACACTTTCTAATCAGTATTTTAGAAATATTATGTTGTGTTTGTAAAATTATGTAACTATTTTTTCTTAAATTCAAAAAATAAAATGGAAATGGTGTTTTTCACATGTTTTGTATATTTTTTGGTAAAAGCAAAGAAAAAATTTTAATTGTACAAAATTTTAAAAAATATACATTCCGGTAGTCCCGGGAATACCGTCAGAACCGGAACCGGGAATACCGGGAATGAATTAAGAACCGGGAAACCGGTACCATTTCCCGGTAATACCGAGAACCGGGAATACCGGTATTCCCGGTACTACGGTACTGACCGTATGCACTCGATCTGAAAAATGATGTGCAAAAACAAGACAAAGAGATATTAAGGAATGTTGTTGTTTCTAAGTATCGTAATATTGTTTGTGTAAAATAAAAATCTACTGTTGACGTCACACACTTAACATCTGTAATGAAATACGAACCAACTTCTGCTGTTAGTTTGTCAAGCAAAGCGATAGCCTAGATCAATGGTTCTCAAACGGTGGGTCGCGACCCCCTAGGGGGTCGCGGAAGAGTTTCAGGGGGGTCGCGAACAAATTTGTTAAGACCTTAAATTTTGGTAAATTTAAAACACTTTTTTAATTGTTGTGTTACAAAAATATACAAATACTTTTATTAAGGCAAAATATTTTTTCATCACTTAAGGTCCCTCCGTAATCACTTTGTGAAGTGTTTGGCTGAGTCTGGGATCTGACAGTTCGTTAACTATTAACTTTTCGATGCTGATTCCCAATCTGGGTTCCAAATTTTTCTAGTACGTTAGGTGTTTGAGAAAATTAAAGGCAAAGTTCACAAAAACGTATTCTTGTGCATTCCCAGGAAAATTTTTTGGAACAAATTCCTGGTTCAATAGATTCTTGAATATATTCTAAGGTAATCACAACGAAATTTTCTATGTAAAAGCATTTTTCAAAAAAACTACTTGCTCCAAAAAACGATTGCTTTCGGGACAATTTCAAACAAAAATCATTGATTCTTGAATGTTAAGTAGAACCGGTTGCAGAGTAGTTTGATGCGTTCTGGAATCGATTATTTGGAACAGAAAATTTTGCTGGGAGTTTAAAGTGCTTTGTTTTTGAAATTTTCGGATGCGTCTGGCATCTGACCACCTTTTTAGATTTACTTTTTAATGCTGATTCCAAATCTGGATCCGAATAACGGATCTAGAATCGTGTTCGAATAAAATTTAGATCAATACCAAACATTGGTACATAATTTTTAAAAAAGAACTATAATTACTCAAAATTGGACTTTAAATACTATCTTGGTAAACATTTCTTCATTTCTGATCAGGTTTAAGTAATGTTTTTCTTTTATTTTCGGAAATAAAAAATCGATGAAGATAGTAAGTTTCGATATAAAATGCCGTAGTTCGGAACCTGGTTTCCAAATTTTTGTTTTGCGTCTGGGATCTGACCACACGGTTTCGATTAATCTTTCAGTTTTGCTTCTGAATTTGGTTTGCAAATTTTTCCATTACTTCAGGTTTTTTAAAAAACTGAGGTCAAAGTTCACGTTAATATTTTTTTTATATATTGGGGGGTCGCGAAAATTTTGAAATATTGAAAAGGGGTCCCAAAGCAAAAGTTAGTGAGAAGCTCTGGCCTAGATGGCTAAGTGCTAGCTTTGCAAACTGATGGAAAATTTCATGAACGTGGGTTCGATTCCAATCAGAGTTAAGTCTGTTGATGAAAAAACCAAACAATTTAAATCCAATGTAATTTTCTCCACTGAAGACGTAGAGGTGGCTACAGAAACCATGGTCTGGAATAAATCCACATTAAAAATAATCTTTAGAAATACAATGTTTTCTTCTTCAATCACAAACCCTTAATAACAAACAGAAATGGCATACGCAGATAAAAACACTAAAATAATATTATTTAATTTTTGTTTTATTCGACCTTTTTTATTAAATGTTTTAATAAATGAATATTCGAGCTCGAGGCCTTACGGTTTTTATTTGTAAATAAATTTTTTATTTAAAAACAAATATTTCGCATTTTTTTGAAAGGCATCCTCAGAGAAATCGTTTGAAAAATGAAAGTTTCAAGGATAAACTCAGAATTTATTTTTCAAACGATTTCCCTGACGATGCCTTTCAAAGAAAGTCGAAATACTGGTTTTTAAATAAATATAAAAATTATTTACAAATAAAAATCGTAAGGCCTCGAGCGCGAATATTTATTTATTAAAAAAAAATATATAAACAAGAAAATAATTTAAAAAATCTTAAATTCTCGTAAAAAAACACGGCGCGACCTCTAGATGTTATTTTAAAAATCCCAAAAAGCCGAACCTTTTTTTTTAAAGCGAAGTTAAAAAATTGGTTTAAGAACGTTTTTTTAAAGTCATCAGCGCTTTAAAACCCAAAGTAAAGAATTTCTGTTTTAGTTCGGTTATAATTTGTTTGATACAAAGTGAAAAAAAAAAACAATTGTTTGTACTTCAAAAAACTTAGAAAATTAAAAAAACCAAAATTCGAAAAACATTTTTTGTGATTTTTTTACTTAAAACCCCGAATGATATATATAAAGGACGAAGAAGAACGACAGAAATCGGTGTGTACCGAAAAAAAAAAAATTGACAAAAAATTGTTATTCAAATAACAAATAGTTTCGGAACTTACAATTAGAAATTTCATAAATCAAAAGAACTGTTAAAACGCATTTCGTTTTGACATTGCTTTTTTTTTGTTATAGTGCTTTGAGAACACTTTTCAAAAACGCTCGTAAAGTGTTTAAAAATAGCGTTTTGAGAATGTTTTTTTTTTTGTTACAGTGCTTTCAGAACGCTTTTTTTTTAGAACCGTGGTCAATTTCTGCTTGGGTATATTAATTTTATATAATTTTTATCAAATTATATATTAACTTTTTTACTCGGGAATTAAAAAAATTATTAAAATTTTTACTAATTTTTTTTTTCAAAATTTTAAAGTTAATTTTTAATTGCGTCAATTAAGAAATTACAAAAATTTTTGTTTTATTTTTACCACTGATTACTCAATTCTTTTATCCCATATTTTTTTCTGTGTATGTATAAAAGTAGAAAATAAAAAACAGCGACAACAACAACACAAAGTAAAAAAAACAAATAAAAATTTGGACTAATCGAATCAATTGATACCCTTCACAATGTAAAAAATAAAGAAACATTTGTCCGGTCTCACAATCAGTTACGTTTTCCCGTAAACATTATTTTATATTCCGCACCAGGCAGACAAAAACATCAGGGTATGAATTACATATTATGTAACTGATAACGACGACAGTCATCGAATTGGCTAACCTTTGGCATGATACATACTTGGCGTAGGAATATTAGCCTTGTTTTTTGCAGACCGGATTAAGATTAGGATTAACTTTATTTAGTTAAAAAATGGGTCAAATCAAGTCCAGAAATTTTTTTTTTTTTTAATTTTTTCCGGAAATTACATACAGATAGTAAATATAAACAGAAAAACAAATTAGGCTTTGTCCAAAATGTAAAGAATGAAAAATAAATTTAGTTAAATCTTAGGATTAACTCAAATTTATTTATGTCATTTTACATTTTGGACAACGCTTAAATTTTTTTCCTGTTTATATTTACTAATTGTATGTAGATTCAGAAAAAAATGAAAAGGAAAAATTTTCTGGACTTGATTTGACCCATTTTTTAACTAAATAGAGTTAATCCTAATTTAACCCATTTTGGACCAAGATTCAATTTTATTTTTATTTTTTGAGAAAAGGTAATTTTTTAGAGTAATTAGTACCTGCTAATCTCAAAAATGTTGTCAAAAATATTTTCCAATTTCCCGTTATTCCAGAAAAGCCTAAATTTCAACTTTTGATGCAATTTTAATATTTGGATTTATTTGCTATTTATTTCATTTTTTTGCAAAATAAATAGTTTCAAAATAATTCAAACTACCCACAGGGGTCGGAGCTGTATGGAGAAGGCGGCCAAAAATACTTCCAGTATAGGTATCATCGTGAAAAGTCGGTCACGGCTTTTTAAACATGTCAGAACTATTTAATGATAAAATGGGAGTGGTTGATTACTCATAACCACCCCCTACCACCTACCGTACCCAAGCACCCACATTCTCCCCACGTAAGAAAATCTAAACTTTGTTTTTAATTCATAACTTTTTTACAAGATAAGTTTAAAAAATTAAAAATATTGACTTATTAAATATGAAATAATATGTTATAAAAAATTATAAAAAGGTTAAGGGGGGTTGTTACTAAAAAACAGCCTTAATATTGACAATATTTAAACAGCTATAAAAAATAAATGCACAATAATTTTTAATTCTGTTTTTTTTATATGAAAGACAAAAATCGTTATATTTTAAAAAGTTTTTACAACTCAAATTTTGGTCAAAAGAATTGGCAGGGTTGCCACCCAATTGTGGGATGCTTTTTTTAAAGGATAAAATTGGCTGTAGTTGTTCAGCAAAAACTACTAATCCGATTTCGGTGAATTTTTTTTTTATTTGTAGATTATTAAATCCTCTAGTACCTATCGTGCCCATATTTTATTATATATATATTTTTTTAATTAATGAAAAAAAGAAAAATTTTCCATTTTTTCAGTTTACATTAGCATAACTTCAACAAAAACAAATTTTTCTAAAAACTGTCACGATAAGTACTATAAAAATTGATGTTTTGTTAAACCTGCTTCAGTTCTAAGAGACATAACTTTACTAACATTTGCTTGCATCATTGATGAATTTTTTTTTTAATGTATCAAATCGCAAATCATCAGCAGCGGAAACATTAATTTCTGCACTCTCCGAAACTTAATCTAGGACGTCCTTGATCTTGATTCAGGTTAAGTGTGTGATTTTAATGAAATCGACTACTTGTTACACTCAAAAAAATAATACTGTAAAGTTAACAAATTTTTTTTTGTTAACTTGAGTTTACTGGCTTTTTAGCAAATTTTTAGTTAAAATCAGTGTTTTAACTACTTTTTTTAGTTAAGTTCAATTTACGAGAATACTAGTTTTGAACAAATTTTGAACTAATTTTTTTTGTTGACTTCAAAACTGAGTTTACGAATTTTTACTAATTAATTTGCTGATTTTTCGTAATAAATTTGTTAATTGAAATTTCTTATGTAGCCTCCTATGCGAATCTCATAAGTTCTACTTAAGCTGATGAAAAAACAGAAAAAATAAACTTACAATTTTTTACAAAATATTTTGTAAATTTTAGTTTACGAAAAGTATCAAAAAGTTTAGCTGAATTCAACTAATTTTTTTGTTAATATATATACATAAAAACGTTACGAAATTTCAGCTAAATTTTTAGTTAAAGTTACGGTTTTTTTTGCTACATTCATTCTACGAAAAGTTAGCTAAATATTTTTAGTTAAATTAACTAAAAATTAAGTAAGCCCAAAATCAGGTGCTTTTTTAGTTAAATTTAACTAAATTTTTTGCTAACTTTACAGTTTTTTTTTTTGAGAGTAGCAAGGCAATCAGAATATGGATTTCGAATTCTTGTTTTTATACGATAGCATTTTTGCAAAATTCAAATTTTTTTTTTTGAAATTATATTTTAAGCGTGTTTTCTAATTGACTTTCTTCAAATGTGTTGCCCTTATTTTTGGTATAAATTTTTACGATATCCTTTACTTTTCGAGCTTTTTCAGCATTTGCACCAAATATCAAAAATATGTGAGCGCAAAAGTTTGCAATTATAAAATGTGCCTATTGCAAAAACTCTTTAAATGTTAAAAACTCTTTAAGAGCTGTTTAGACAATACGTATTTTCGGTAAGATTTGTCTTTTCGGAGTATGTTTATTTTGATCCGCTTGTCAAATCATTTTTTGAAGAAATTCAAAAGATGAGGAGAACCATCCGTATGTCACATTATAAAAATTTGTTTATTTTAGCTGTGTTATAGCTGTCAAAACAAGTGTTTAGTGCAGACATTTTTGATAGGTCGTTTTACAAGTCTGCTGGTCTAAACTACCCTTAATAAGGATAAAATTAAGAAAAAAATAAAATTAAAAGTCCGTGAAAAAGAAAAAAAACAATCACATTTCTTTACATTCATAACATTACATTAACAAAACACCACAAAAAAATTCAAAGTTTGACATCCAAAACAACGAGGCCGTTTTGATCTGTGGGAGATAATTCAAAGACATGCAAAAATATGCAGCTGATATTACAAATTTTAGAATCTTGAAATATTAACTAATAAACCAAAAAAAATCCGATTGGAGATTTCAGGGGGGAACACAACTTAAACTCTATTTGAAATTTCAATATATTGACGAACAAACACCAACAATGACACTGGAGAGATAATAATTTTATAAAAACTCCAGAACAAGCTAAACACATTGTAGTTATTTTAAAATTTAGTTAATACCTTCTAATTCAATATTCATTTTGATTTTTTTCAACAAATTTTTTTTTATATGGTTTTAATTAATCGAAAGTTGAACCTAATTTTCCATTTTTTCACACTGCAAAAACCAACTGTTAACTTGCCATCTCTTTTGAGGCCTTTCTTAAAGAGTACAGTTATAATAAAACAAAAACAGCTCTAAATTTTAAAAACTTGTTTTTATTAGAAATAGAGATGACACATTTGGTGACAAACATTTGACTTTGATTTTTTTATTTTTGGCCAATGGGATCGACCAGTGTGCTACCCAGCAAAACTTTTCGGAGTCGTTCAAAAATAACTAGTTCTAGAAGTACTTCAAAGCTTGTCACGATAGGTTCTTAAAGAGCATCCTGGAACTAGTGATGTCACAACTAGTTCTAGAAGTGATCCAAAAGGGTAATATTTCGATTCCAAAGAGCTTTTTTGGAGTAGTTTGGGAACTAGTGATTTGGAACTAGTCGTACATGACTTCTGCACCACTTCCATGAAACAAATACTGGTTCTCAAATAACATCTTAGTAGCTGTTTCAAAAACTTATAATTTTTTTCAAAAAAGAAAAAAATATATATTTGATTACGCATTTCTCTGTTGCATCTTCTATTTGAAAAAAGTCAAACCTTTTGAAATATGTACAGAGGGGATAAAAATATTATTAAGCATTGGGTAATTTGTTTGGTACATATTATTAAGTACTGCAATAAACTACTTTATTTACTACAGCTGGAATTTTTTATTACAAAAAGTAAACAAAACTTTAGAATTGAAGCAAAAATAGTAAGCATTTTGAGTAATCCAACTAAGCATATAATCGTATATTTTTTCGTCCCTACAATATTTTTTTTTTTTTTTTTTTTCAAAAAATCCCTTATTTCCAATTGCTTTAATGACTAAAAAAACAAAAAATTCTACTAGTTTTGTTCAGTAAAGTGCTGATATTGCGTTATATTTTCAACAAAAAATAATTCAAAAATGTTTTTTTTTTTGCAAAAAAAAAAAAAGTACAAAATGTTCCTAGACTGCTTCCCTAGAACTAGTTCTGATGGTGACAATTTCAAACAAAAATCATGGGTTAAAGAATGGGATAAAGAAATGGTTCTAGAATGACTTAAAGAACCGTTCCATACATGGGTTCCTAGACTAATTTCCTAGAACTAGTTCTGATTGTGACAATTTCAAACAAAAATCATGACTCTGAGAACGAGATAGAGAACTAGTGCTTCTTAGAACTAGTTCCTGTCATGAGAATTTAAAAGAAAAATCATGGATAAAGAACTGGTTCTAGAAGTAGTGATGGAACCGTTCCACAAAAGGGGTGATTGTTCCTAGACTACTTCCCTAGAACTAGTTCTGAGGGTGACAATTTGCTGGGCAGCAAAACTTGCATGACTTCCAGAACTAGTGCTAGAGTACTTCTTTTTTGCTCGACTAGTTCTCTATCTCGTTCTCAGAGTCACGATTTTTGTTTGAAATTGTCACCCTCAGAACTAGTTCTAGGGAAGTAGTCTAGGAACAATCACCTCTCCTATGGAACGGTTCCATCACTACTTCTAGAACCAGTTCTTTATCCCATTCTTTAACCCGTGATTTTTCTTTGAAATTGTCACGACAGGAACTACTTCCAAGAAGCTAGTGTGGCACTAGTTCTCTATCTCGTTCTCAGAGTCATGATTTTTGTGTTGAAGTTGTCACCATCAGAACTAGTTCTAGGAAAGTAGTCTAGGAACCCATGTATGGAATGGTTCTTTAAGTCACTCTAGAACCAATTCTTTATCCAATTCTTTAACCCATGATTTTTGTTTGAAATTGACACCATCAGAACTAGTTCTAGGGAAGCAGTCTGGGAACATTTTGTACATTTTTTTTTGCAAAAAAAAAAAAACATTTTTGAACTATTTTTTGTTGAAAATATAACGCAATATCAGCACTTTACTGAACAAAAATTAGTAGTATTTTTTGTTTTTTTAGTCCTTAATGCAATTAGAAATTATATAGAAGGAGAATAAGGGATTTTTAAAAAAAAAATATTGTAGGGACCAAAAAATATACGATTATATGCTTAGTTGGATTACTCAAATTGCTTACTATTTTTGCTACAATTGGAAAGCTTTTACTTTTTGTAATAAAAAATTCCAGCTGTAGTAAATAAAGTAGTTTATTGCAGATTGTAGTAAGGTAATTGAATGGATCTATAAAAACCTATTTGCACTAATGCCCCAATACTAAATAATACCAAACAAATTACCCAATACTTATAATATTTTTAGCCCCTCTATACATATTTCAAAAAGTTTCACTTTTTTCAAATAGAAGATGCAATAGAGAAATGCGTAATCAAATATATATTTTTTTCTTTTTTGAATAAAATTATAAGTTTTTGAAACAGCTTTAAGATGTTATTTGAGAACCAGTATTTGTTTCATGGAAGTGGTGCAGAAGTCATGTACGACTAGTTCCAAATCACTAGTTCCCAAACTACTCCAAAAAGGCTCTTTGGAATCAAAATATTACCCTTTTGGATCACTTCTAGAACTAGTTGTGACATCACTAGTTCCAGGATGCTCTTTGAGAACCTATCGTGACAAGCTTTGAAGTACTTCTAGAACTAGTTATTTTTGAATGACTCCGAAAAGTTTTGCTGGGTGGGTAATGAAATTTGATTTTAAATTAAATCTAAAAAAAATTTAAAATTAATTAAAACAAGTAAGAAAGCTATATTCGGCTGTGCCGAATCTTTAAATACCCTCCACCAATGTAATGATTTAAAAAACAAAAAATTTTGTTTTATTTATACCTCTGGAAATAAAATAGTACCAGAAAGTGTACTTTCGGTACTTTTAATAAAAGGTACTTTTTATAAAAAGTACTTTTTATGCAAGGTACTTTTTATAAAAGGCACTTTTTATAAAAGGTACTTTTTATAAAAGGAACTTTTTATAAAAGGTACTTTTTATAAAAGGTACTTTTTATAAAAGGAACTTTTTATAAAAGGTACTTTTTATAAAAGGTATTTTTTATAAAAGGTACTTTTTATAAAAGGTACTTTTTATAAAAGGTACTTTTTATAAAAGGTACTTTTTATGAAAGGTACTTTTTATAAAAGGTACTTTTTATAAAAGGTACATTTTATAAAAGGTACTTTTTATAAAAGGTACTTTTTATAAAAGGTACTTTTTAAAAAAGGTACTTTTTATAAAAGGTACTTTTTATAAAAGGTACTTTTTATAAAAGGTACTTTTTATAAAAGATACTTTTCATAAAAGGCCTTTTTTTAAAAGGTACTTTTTATAAAAGGTACTTTTTATAAAAGGTACTTTTTATAAAAGGTACTTTTTATAAAAGGTACTTTTGATAAAAGGTACTTTTTATAAAAGGTACTTTTTATAAAAGGTACTTTTTATAAAAGATGCTTTTTATAAAAGGTACTTTTTATAAAAGGTACTTTTTATAAAAGGTACTTTTTATAAAAGGTACTTTTTATAAAAGGTACTTTTTATAAAAGGCACTTTTTTTAAAAGGTACTTTTTATAAAAGGCACTTTTTATAAAAGGTACTTTTTATAAAAGCTACTTTTAATAAAAGGTACTTTCTATAAAAGATACTTTTTATAAAAGGTACTTTTTATAAAAGGTACTTTTTATAAAAGGTACTTTTTATAAAAGGTACTTTTTATAAAAGGTACTTTTTATAAAAGGTACTTTTTATAAAAGGTACTTTTTATAAAGGAACCTTTTATAAAAGGTACTTTTTATAAAAGGTACTTTTTGAAAACGGTACAGAATTTTCGGAACGTACTTGTTCCAGAATGTTTTATTTCACTAAAGGATCCTACATTCTAAATTTCAAGTTTGAATAACCATTATTTCAGTAAATAAAAAAAAAGTACCAAAAGTACTTTTTTACTTATTTTACCCCCGTAGAATCAACATTGGCAAAACCCGCGCCGTAGTGAATCTTTTTTCCGGGAGGTGAACCGACATTGCAAATTTCAATTTTCTAGTACAATTATTTAAGGAAATATAAAATGTAACAAAAGTACATATTTTTACCCTTTTTACCCTATTAGAATCATCATTGGAAAAAACCCATACATACAGTCCAAATTTCAACTCTTTTTATTGTTTACTGGAGAAAATATAAGTATTCATTTTTCATAGGGCCATGTAGAACCCAACAACATTTAAGGGCCAATGTTCTGAATTTAACATCAAGTAGTTTTATTAATTTCCGCTCAGAAAATCAAGTAGTTTCATCAATAGCCGCTCAGAAAATCTGTTCATGTGTAAAAATTCAAAATCTTCTAAAATTTGACTTTTGACCTTTAACTGTGGCGATTTTTCACATTTTAATTTTTGCCCTTATTTATAGAATTGAAGTATTTTATCTTGTGCTGTAATAATTCGGTCCAAAACATGTGAAGTTTGTTAAAAAACCCCAAAAAAATTAACTAAAACCTAAAAATGGTACACAAATCACCTATTTCCCGAAATCCGCCGAAACAAAATCACTGGACTAGCCAAATGAAAAAAGAAAAATCTTTAATTTTTAAAGTGTTTGTTCCTTTATATGAGCTATTCGGAAGCTAGTGTGATTAACTCCCACTCAACTAGTATTGAGAAAATGAATGATAAAGTTTATAGCTTTTCCTTAATTCCCTGGTAAATACTCACTCCAAACAAACACAAATATGCTTTAATAACACATTAAAAAAAGTAATAACTTATTCACAACTTAAAAAATTTGTTATTTGGAGGAAAAAAATGCATTTGAAAATTGCATTTGTTAAGGAAGTGCATTTAAGAATTTAAAATGCCATTTATGTGAACAGAATGGCAAAGAAGGTAAACGTACCATGCAAATTAGCTTTAGACCATTTAATTACGTTAAGAACTAACAGAAATATTGGCAATTAAAGTTGAACTCAAACTTATATTTTTATGGAGTTAATTTTATTAGCTTCCGAAAAATGTTTTCATGTTTTTTTATAAAAAAATTAACAAATGACTTATAAAAATAACGTAAAAGTACTTCAGAAAAATTCTGAACTTTTCAGAAAATGTACAAATAATATAATATTATAAATATTTAAAAAATGAATGTTAAAATTGCAATTGCATGGAAACTGCATTTCGAAATTTTCAAAATTACAATGCTAATCCAGATTAAGGAAACATTAAAATAAGTTTTTGAAAAATAAGTTACGAAAAATATTAACAGTAATGCATCTTAAGATTGCATTTTCATGGGAAATGCATTTGGGAATTAAAATATATTTTCCATTTTCAAAACGCGAGTCATGACAATCGAAGTATTCAAATAAGCTTTTGATCGTCTAAATAGGAGAAATATTAACCGAAATATTGCAAACCAAAGTTTTTCATTAACATTTTTTTGTGGAGTTAAGCTGACTAGCTTCTGAAAAAATTTAAAAAATTTTCATTGAAAAAAAATTTTCTATTTTTTTATAATAAGAAGATTTTCAAAAAAATTTAAAAAATAGTGGAAATGCATTCTTGTGAAAGTTAAGTACTCCCAATAAAGGTTAAAATTCTGAAATTTAAAAATGTGTAAAAAAAATAATTAAAAATCATGAGAATACACAGAAATTTTTTCATCTTAAAATTGTATTTGTATAGGAAATGCATTTTGGAATTAAAATTTTAATTTCCATATGCAGAATACGAATCCATATTAATAAAGTGTTGTTATATTTATTTTGAATCTACTTTGTATTTCAACATTATTAATTTTTGATCATGTCGTTTTTGTTAATTCTGTTTTGTAAAATTTATTTTTTCCTCACTTCAAATATTTTCTTCAAATAAATAAAATCGTTTTTGGGATCTTTATAATTGTATTTGTGTTTTTAATAAATTAAATACAAAATATACAATAGGTTATGGGCCCAGATCCCATAGCGGTGTAAAAGATTTGTAAAAGATTAATCGGAACGTATTGTTGGAAGCTGTTAAGAAAACAAAAAATTTTTTGAAGTATCCGGTTGTATTAATTGGTGAATGCAAGAATTATGAATTCGTATGCTGGTAGAATCCCGTTGTTTAACGGAACCAATTATGGTACCTGGAAGGCGCAAATGGAAGCTGTATTACATAAAGCAAGATTGTTGAATATTGTGGTGGGTCTGGAAAAGAAACCAAAGGTAAAGAAACTTCCAGAAGCCCCAACAGTGGCACAAACAGCAGAATACGACCAATCAATAATAACTCTTCAAAAGTTTGTCGAAAAAGATATGGATGCGAGAGCAGAATTGTTGATGGCTTTAGAGCCGAATATTGTTACTATGGTCAAGAATTTTCAATCTTCTTTTGAAATTTGGCAGTACCTTCAAGAAACGTATAATCGTATGTCGATGAGAAGAAAAATTGAATGTTACCGTAAGTTACTCAATATGAAAATGGGGGATAACCAGTCTATTTCACAGTTTTTAATTGATTTTGATGTGTGCATTTCATGTTTTTTGGAAATGGGTATTGATGTTGATGAGGATCTTGTTAGCGTTGTTTTGCTGGATGCACTACCAGAAAGATTTTCAGCTATAAAAGCGGCTGTAGATACTGCAAATGAGTTTCCAAAAGTAACTGTTTTGAAGGCAAGATTATTAGAACTCGGGGATAAGGAAGAAGAAACTCCAGATGCTGCTATGAAAGCTAAATCATTCCCAAGAAATCGTCAAGAAAGAGGTAACAAAAGTAAGAATAATCAAAATAATCAAGATCAAGGTACGTGTAAATCAAATTTTACTTTTAAATGTTTTCGATGCGGAAGGAAAGGTCATAAAGCGAAAGACTGTAAGACCAAAATGGAAAGCACAAAGTGCGTAAATGAAACAGCAATAACTACAACTGAAAATGCTTTGTCTGCTAATTCAAATCAGATTTGGATTGTTGATAGTGGTGCCTCGTCCCACATGTGTACTCAAAAGGCTTGTTTTAGAAATATAGATACAAACTATAGCGGTAAAATACGATTAGCAGATGATAAAGAGTTAGATATAAAAGGCATTGGACAAGTGTCAATAACTGTGAAAGTAAATAGACATGAGGAGAAATTAGTTCTCAACAAAACTCTGTTCGTCCCCGACTTACGTAGTAACTTAATATCGACTAGTAAATTGACCGATAATGGCTGTAAAGTTGTTATGGAAGGAAATAATGTACTTGTTTCAAGAAAAGGAAAAAAATTATTAGAAGGCTTCAAGAAAGATATTATTTATGTAGTACAAGTGGTCCAAAACACTGACGATACGGTGAACATGGTTAGAAAGTATGATGAAAGGGAAATGGAACTGTGGCATAAAAGGTATGGTCACTTAAATATCTCTCAATTACAACAATTGGAGGGAAATGATATGGTAAAAGGTTTACCAAAGTTTAAGAATGTTCAAGTCGATTGTGTATCGTGCATTCAAGGTAAACAGAGTCGTTTACCGTTTCCACATAAAAATGAGAAGTCGTCAGACGAAGTACTAGGTCTCATACATACTGATCTATGTGGTCCAATGAGGAAAGAATCGTTGGGTGGTTGTTTGTATTTCGCAACCTTTATTGACGACTATTCCCGGAAAGTTTACGTTTATTTCATTCGACATAAAAGTCAGTATCTTGAAAAATTCAAAGAATTTAAAAATATGGTAGAAACTGAAACCGGAAAGAAAATAAAGATGATACGCAGTGATAATGCTGCAGAATTAGTTAATCGTGAGTTTACGAAATTTTTGAAAGATAACGGTATTCAACGACAGTTAACGGTTCAGTACACACCCCAACAAAATGGCGTTGCCGAAAGGATGAATAGAACGTTAGTCGAAATGGCTCGTTGTTATATGCTAGAAGCAGGTTTACCTACAGGCTTGTGGGGGGAATTGATAATGACTTCGGCATATATAAGAAATCGCTGTCCCACAAAGTTAAACGGAATGAAAACTCCTGAAGAATTATGGTGTGGTAAAAAACCAATAGTTAAGCATTTCCGTCGTATTGGTTGCAAGGCTTTCGTGCTAGACAAAAAATCAAGCAGATCAAAGTGGGATGCTAGAAGTAATGAGTTTTTTCTTGTTGGTTATTCAGACGAATCTAAAGCTTATAGACTTTGGAAGGCAGGTACAAAAACTATTGAGAAAAGTAGAGACGTTAAATTTTTAGAAAGTGAACTTTGTGATTATGAAAGGATTAATGAACAACAGCATTTTTATGAATATGTACCAGCACAAAACTTTCTACAAGATAAATGTATTGAAGAGCCTATAGAAAATTTAGAAGAATTTCTCGACAGTTTGGAGAATATTAACGGTGAACAACCAGTTCATAATGAACAACCTATTCAAGCCATTGAAAATGAAAACCAGGAAATAGAAGATACTCAGCCCAGTGTTCCGAAAGATGCTCCAGTTGAATCAATAAAGCAAAGACTTCGATCGTGGACTTCTAAAAAAGGACAAGAATCGGCCAATGCCGTACAGAATGTTGTCGATCCGAAAACAGTGAACGAAGCGTTAAATTCTGATCATTGCGAAGATTGGTATAAAGCAATGGAAGATGAATATAAATCGTTAAGCAAAAATCAAACGTGGATATTAACAGATTTACCAAAAGGGCGAAAACCAGTCGGTTGCAGATGGGTTTTTAAATCAAAAATTAGACCCGATGGTACCATTGAAAAACGTAAAGCGAGATTAGTTGCCAAAGGCTATTCTCAAAAGTATGGCCTAGATTATGTTGATACATTTGCACCAGTTGTCCGTCAAACATCTCTTAGGTTGTTATACGCTTTGTCCGTGGAACATAATTTAAAACTGCGTCAGTTAGATGTGTCTACTGCATTTTTAAACGGAAATCTAGATGAAGAGATATACATGGTACAACCAGAAGGTTTTATTCAGGAGGCAACTGAAGCAAAAGTATGTAAGTTGCAAAAAGCAATTTATGATCTTAAACAGGCAGGAAGACAGTGGTTCAAGAGAATTGATTGTGTCATAAAAGATTTCGGGTTACTACAATCAAAATATGATCAATGTATATAGTACATTCGTGATGACGAAAAATCAATGATTGTCGCGTTATATGTGGATGACATAATAATCGCATCAAATGACAATGATTTAACAAATATGTTTGTTAAGAAATTACAGGATAATTTTGAAATTCGTGATATGGGGGTTCCAAGGCACTGCATCGGTCTAGAAGTAGACGTAAAGGATGATAAAATTTCAATTTCACAACCTGGTTACATTTCAAACATCGTTAAAAAATATGAATTCGAAAACTGCAAACCCGTCAAAATCCCAATGCAAGCAAAAATAAAACTAGAAAAAGAACCAACAATTTCGGGGGAAGCAGAAAAGGTTGATGAAAAATTATATCAGGAAATTATTGGATCTTTACTTTATTTGTCGTTGTATAGTAGACCTGATATATCGTGTGCAGTTAGTATGCTGTCACAGTTTTCGAAAGATCCGCGTAAACAACACCTCAATGCAGCTTTGTATGTCATTAAATATTTAAATTCTACTAAAAATGCTGTATTGACTTATAAGAAAAGTGGTTTACCACTTGAAGGCTTTTGTGATGCCAATTGGGCTCAAGACGTAAATGATAGAAAGTCTCAATCAGGTTTTTGCTTTTTACTCGCAGGTGGTCTTGTGTCTTGGGAATCTAAGAAGCAAAAGGTCGTAGCAACATCGAGTGCCGAGGCAGAATATGTTGCTCTAACAGAAGCTGCAAAAGAAGCATCATATCTGCGCTACATACTAGATGAACTTGGGTATTCAAGTCAGTCACCAATAGTAATTAACACCGATTCGCAAAGTGCACAACAGATGGCTAAGTTTGGTGCTCATCACTCTCGTACGAAGCATATCCATTATAAGTACCATTTTGTACGGGAAGCTATTGAAGGGAAGATTATTGAGTTGCAGTATTTACCTACTGGTCAAATGTTAGCGGATGTTCTTACTAAACCTGTACCAAAAGTTAAACATGTTTTTTGTTCTAATAATTTTGGAATTCTATTAAATTCATAATGTTGAGGAGGCATGTTGTTATATTTATTTTGAATCTACTTTGTATTTCAACATTATTAATTTTTGATCATGTCGTTTTTGTTAATTCTGTTTTGTAAAATTTATTTTTTCCTCACTTCAAATATTTTCTTCAAATAAATAAAATCGTTTTTGGGATCTTTATAATTGTATTTGTGTTTTTAATAAATTAAATACAAAATATACAATATAAAGCATTCAAATAAGCTTTTGATCGTCAATATACGACAAATATTAACAAAAATATTGCAAATCAAAGTTTATTATTAACATTTTTTTGTGGAGTTAAGCTTACTAGCTTCTGAAAAAACTTAAAAAATTTTCATTGAAATAAATTTTTCTATTTTTTTTTTAAAATAAGAAGATTTTCAAAAAAATTTAAAAAATAGTGGAAATGCATTCTTGTGAAAGTTAAGAACACCAAATAAAGGCAAAATTCTGAACTATAATAATGTGTAAAAAAAATAATTTAAAATCATGAGAATACAAAAAAAAATGCATCTTAAAATTGCATTTGTATAGGAAATGCATTTTGGAATTAAAATTTAAACTCCCATATGCAGAATACGAATCCATATTAAAAAAGCATTCAAATAAGCTTCTGATCATCAATATACGACAAATATTAACAAAAATATTGAAAATGTAAGTTTTTTATTAAATTTTTTTTTGTGGAGTTAAACTGACTAGCTTCTGAAAAAACTTAACAAATTTTCATTGAAATAAGTTTTTGTATATTTTTTTTAATAAGAAGTTTAAAAAAAAATTTAAAAAATAGTGGATATGCATTCTTGTTTAAGTTAAGTAGACCAGATAAAAGTAAAAATTCTGAGCTTTACAAATGTGTAAAAAAATAATTTAAAATTATGAGAATACACCGAAAAAATGCATCATAAAAATGCATTTGCATAGGAAATGCATTTTGGAATTAAAATATGAATTTCCATATCCAGAATACCAATTAATTTTAAGAAAGCATTCAAATAAGCTTTTGATCGTCAAAATACGACAAATATTAACAGAAATATTAGAAATCAAAGTTTTTCATAATTTTTTTTTTCAGGAGTTAAGCTAACTTGCCTCTGAAAAAACTTAAAAAATTTTCATCGAAATAAAATTTTTGTATTTTTTTCATAATAAGAAGATTTTCAAAAAAATTTTAAAATAGTAGAAATGTATACTTGGGAAAGTTAACTACATCAAATAAAAGTAAAAATTCTGAACTTCACAAATTTGTAAAAAAAATAATTAAAAATCATGATGATACACCAAAAAAATGCATCATAAAATTGCATTTGCATAGGAAATGCATTTTGGAACTAAAATTTAAATTTCCATATGCAGAATATGAATCCATATAAAAAACACATTCAAATAAGCCTTTGATCGTCAAAATACGTCTAACATTAACCAAAATATTGCAATTAAAAGTTTTTCATTAACATTTTTTTGAGGAGTTAAGCTCACTAGCTTCTGAAAAAACTTAAAAAATTTTCATTGAAATAAATTTTTGTATTTTTTTTTTATAATAAGAAGATTTTGAAAAAAAAAGTAAAAAATAGTGGAAATGCATTCTTGTGAAAGTTTAGTACACAATATAAAAGTAGAAATTCTGAACTTTACAAATGTGTAAAAAACATAATTAAAAATCATGAGAATACACTCAAAAAAAAAATATTGTAAAACTAGCAAAAAAAATGGTTAAAATTAGCAAAAAAATCTGTAGTTTTGGACGTTGCAAAAATTTTGGTAATATTAGCAAAACCATTTTGCTAATCAAAAAATTAGATAAAAAAATGGTAAAATTACAAGAATACCATTTTATTTTTGTAAAAAATAAACCTTGTAAAATTATCAAAAAATATGGTAAAATTACCAAAAAAAAATGGTAAAATTGAAATAGTTAAAAAAAATTTGTAATTTGGTAAAAAAAACTGTTTTATTTAGTAATTTTTTTTCTCTGATTAGTAGTTGATTTAAAATTTGGTGAATATACTAAAAAAACGTTTGCCTGTTTTTGAGCACCACGTTCTTTAAATGTAGTAATAGCAGCATCAACTATTACTTCAGTTGTTGGATGGTTTCTTCGGCTTGATGTTGGCAGCATCTTCTTTTGCCTTCTTCTCAGCAGCTGTAGTTGCAGTAACTGGACTTCCAACAACATCAAAATCCAAAATGATTTTTTTTTTTCACTTAAACACTTTAAACAAAAAACTTAAAGAACAACACTTCACTTTTTTTATTTTTTTGCGTCATTTTTTTTTTAGCTTAAGTAGAACAAATGAGAATTGCGTAGTAGTCTACACAAGAAATTTCTTACATTTTCAGGTAAAATTTGTAAAAAATTAACAATTTTTTTTCGAATTTTTAATTTTTTTCACATGTATTTAAAAAAAAATAAAAAAAAAAAACTTTGGATATTAAAGATTAGTGTGGTTATTCATAAAACCTAAAATATATTTAAAGTAGGTTTATTTGACAGATATTGCAGGAACAATTGTCAAATAAACCTACAATAAGTCTGTTATAAGTATTATGAATAAGAGCCTAGATATTTAACTATGTGTTAACATTTTAAAAAAATAATTTTTCAAAATTAACAACTTTTTATTAACAATTTTGGTGGCAAATTTTAAAAAATTTTCCAATAAAATTAGCAAAAAATATGGTAAAATTAGCAAAAAATATGGTAAAAAATACTAAAAATTGTGTAGCCTATTTTTGAGCGCACATGCAGTTGATGGATGGCTACTTTGCTATGGCGTTGGCAGAATCATCAATCTGCAATGAGTTTTTTTTTCACTAGAACACTTTAAACATTTTTTTTTTCTTAAAACTAAGAAAAAAAAATAAAAAGTATTACCATTTCTTTAAGGAAAATACTAATATTTTTGCTAAAATTATAGTAAAATAAAAAAAAAAACTAGCAAGAAAATATAGTAAAAGTACCACAAAATTTTTGTATTTTACCAATAGTAAATTGCCAAAAAAAACTGTAAAAGTTAAATTTTTTCAATTTTTTTTGCTAAAGTTTGGTTGAAGTAAATTACAACACCTTTTACTAATATTTTGACTAAGTTATTTTTTTGAGTGTATATTAGTTTTGTTTAAATAGGCGTAAATTGTAAAAAACTGAAAAAGGTCAATTTCCCCCATACAAATCGACCCCCCCTAAAAATGAGTTTGGGCTTCAGAGCAACTTAAAAAAAAAAAGGGACAGTCTAATATATATTCGTCTTTGCTCGTCCGACAATGGATTTCTCTAATTTTTTAACAAAAATTTCAATTAACAACATTTTCTTCGAAGTACAAAAAAAAAAAATTAACGCCCCCTCTCGAAACCCACTGCAAATATGCTATCAAGAGTAAACTTATAGTCATATTCTGTTTGACATTTTACTTAAAATTTACAATTCACAAAAGAATTTCAAAGTAACAATTAAAAAGCAAACAAAAACTTACCCTCCCAGGCCTCTTCTTTTGGTGGACGACGTAAGGGGATCTGGTTTAGTCCGATTATTTGCTAAAAGCAACAGAAAGACACAAGTCAATATTAGTTGGAATGTATGATTTTAGTTTTACATATACATATAAATTTCCATGCACAGTTCATTTGCTCAAACATTTAACTTACTTTGGTCTTGTACGGCATCACTTTTTTCCTTACGCGTTGAGCTAGTCTTTTGAGAACCAGGTGGTGGCTTTAGTATAGAGACTGGTACTAAACCCTCTTGTACAGCTGCATCATCACTTTGCGGATTGAGACGCACTAAACAAAAATCTGGTTCATTTGCTGAAGGCGCTTCCACAATTTCAACTTGTTGTCCCTTGGTAACACTTAGTTCATTAGAGCCAGTCGTTGCGATGTAATCTGATATTACCCAGGTGGCCTCGTGTGTGCCAATCTGCAAGAGAATGATTATAAGAAATCGATAAATATTAAATTTGTGTTTAATGAACTTAATCTATCATTCGCTCTAATGAATTTTGTTCATATGTATATGTTTGCAAAATTTTTCTTTTGTACAATATTGATACAATTTTACACATACATAGTTCATTATAGTGTCCCTTATTTTGAAAAGTTTCGGATTCCTAAAGCATCAGTGATGGAAAATATAAGCTATTGGCAGCACTTTTTCCTATCCGAATATTAAAAAAAAACAAAGAAATGGTCATACACATTTAAAAATGAAAGTAAGGTATTATAAGTTTGGCCTAGAACGAACCTACTCCAATTGCTAAAAATACGAAATTGCGAATTAAAAAAAAATTACTAAGAATAATTTAATTTTTCAGTTCGATCCTTATTATTGTCCAACGAATTAAATTTCATATCACGCATTTACACTTAAAAAAAATTCTTCGTAATATAAATGAAACGGATGGCTTTATGTAAGAATATATTGTCGACCTATATTCAAAATGTGCCAACTCAAATTTGGTCAAAATGAGTTTCCGGTAGCAAATAGCTACACTGAAAAAAATAACCTTCTTGATATTAATGAAACGGATTCATTATTTTGTTTTCATTACTTAAATGAAGGAATTCATAAGCTGATTGAAATTTCATGAATGTTATGAACAAATTTTATGAAACTTGTTTCATTAGATTTCATAATTTCATTAAAAAATATCATTAGATTTTTTAGAACTAAATACAACTCTGCGTTGCGAATAAGAGAAAGAAAACAGAACAAAAACATACGACGTTTTATTACACCACGCGTGTTTAGTCTAATTGTAATTTTTACATGTGTGTTAACTTTTTTCTAATAAAATAAATTAATTTTATATTTTTTTTACTTTGTTATTGAAACTTGTGTGTGTGTTATGCTGGTTATATCTAATTGAAATTACAAGTGAAAAGTTCCGTATAAGAGTCCCCGCACAACAATGTCGGTGACGTTTTTTTCATACAAATTTGGCAAGAAAAAACGTCCGACCGAAAACCGCTTGAATAAAATCAATTTTATTTTTGTGTCGGTTTCTCTCTCTCTTCAAATTTTTGATATGAAAATGTTGCCACATTCTTATAAATATTTCGATTATTTTCGATAAAGTAAACAAAAAAATGTGATCTCTAAAAAAAAAAATATTTAAAATTCTAAAAAAACACAAAAAAACGAATCAATATGAGAAAATCAAATTGATATTAAATAAAACAATAACATTAAATTAAAAAAGTGTCGAAAAAGTGAAAAATTGTGTAAATATCAACGAATGACTGAATTTCCCGCTGCCGCCTTTGTTTTGCGCCTATACTCTCTCATGGCCGAAAACGTCAACCGCCCCGACATTGTTGTGCGGGGACTCTAAGTGTTTCTTTTGACTGTTTCTTATAAAATATAATATAATTTGCAACAGAAAAATTGTTTTTTAAGTCATTAAAATTTTGTGATGAAATGTAGGGTAATTTGTGTTGTTCCATTGCTACGTTGTTACTACGTTTTGGCAGCACGTGTTTTTAAAGTCATCGCGTTTTTGTCTTTTATAGTTTACCTTATATGGCAATTCAGACCAATTAAAGTTTGGAGTAAAATTTTGTTGTGTGTAAAAACTAGGTGAAAACCATAAAAAGTGTGCAATTAAGGGTCATGTCACAGACTCAATTCCATTCGGAAGTGGAATAAGTCGTTCACTCGTAAAACGCAAAGCAAATACTTTTTTTCGGAATGAAACCACTTTTAGCAATTCAATTTCACTTTGATTTTTGAAAGTAATTTCATTCCGAAAAAAAAATTGTTTTGTGTTTTACGAGTAACAACTTTTTTTTTAAATCCGATCGGAATTGAGTCTGTGACATGCCCCTAAATAAAATTTCAGTGACGGTTACAGTGATGGTTACATGTGACTTACCAAAATTGTTATTAATGCAAATTTTCACTAATGGGTGTATGACAGGGATGTTAAATGGGGTTTTCAATTTTGTACCAACTTTCACAAAAAATTGTACTTTTTTGACCTTCACGGTACCATTTTTTTTATAAAGTCTTAGTTAAAAACATGAAAGTGTTAAATTCGGTTGTGCCGAATCTTTTAAACCCTCCAACATGCAAACAAATATAAAATAATAAAATTTTCTCAAGGACGTTTTTGAAAAATTTCTTAAACTCTGGTCTGCGGAAAAATGTCTCAGTGTCCGAAACTTTTTCTATAGGAATAACTCTCACAACTTTAGAATTTTTCGACAGAAAATATGTTCCTAATTGTGAGTGAACATGAGAGAACATGAAAAATGTATCTGAGAAAAACGAAAAATTCATCAAGATCTAAAATTTTTCTACTATCTTACTTTTTCTTATAAAAAAAATAAGTTTTTGTCTATGGATAGTTGACTGAGACTTCTATGAAAAATTCTGAACCTTTTTCTTCGATAAAAGTGAGTAAGAATTTCGTCAAGTGAACAGTTCATGCGAATAAGGACGAATAGATAACTTTTTCGAAAACACATTTTTTGCATAAATGGGGTTTTAAGCAGAGCTCTACAATCCTATGGATAAATTTTTGTGAAATTTTGATTTTTTGTCTAAAAAAAAGCATTTAAAAGTGCAATTCATTCAAGCAAAAATTCAAGTCCAATTTTTCGAATAACTTACAAAAATTTTGTTTATGGGTAGAAGTGAGTTAAATCTTAAAGCTAATGCAAAAAAAATGGCAAAAATATTAGCTTTTAACCGTTTCCTGCGTTTTTATTGTCCCCTGTAATATTCTACAAATGGTATATTCGTCCTTATTTGCATGAACTGTTCAAGTGTCAAATTCTGATGTATTTTGTATAAAAACAAGTTTTTAACATCTGGAATTTTTTCTAAAAAAAAATTTCACAGTTTAGACTTGAAATTTTAGTTGAAAACAACTTCAAACTGTTTTAAGAAGAGAGCTAAAAACTAAAAAGAATCTCATTTATGTTGTAAATCGGTCTAGCATTAGTTGCCTGATGTAATTTTTTTTAAGTAAAGAACAAAATCTGGGGTCCTTCAACGATGTTTCGATGAAATTGAAATTTTTAAAATGTACCAAATGAGTCGCGGTAGTACCATGGTACTTTTGAAGGTCAAAATGTACCAAAAAAAGTACAATTGTACCAACTTTAACATCCCTGGTGTATGATACGTGCTGTTTTTAGGTAACTTGTTCCTAACTTGATTAGGGGCTTTCTATGGAAATTTTGATAACTTTAACCAACATGAATTTATCGTAATTCCCATATCAAAACCTTAATAAAGTTAGCAACTAGTTACTTGTAAAAAGCAATTATCATACGCTCATTACCAACTACTATTCCACATTTAATCAATGGATATTTTCATACATTTTATGAAAAACTTCATAAAACGTTTCAAACAAGTTCTACGAATATTTTCATTATTTATATGCAAGTTTGCATTAAAAGGAACTTAATGACACCAGTTTCATTAATCAAATGAAACCTGTCTTCGGTTGAAAACGTGAGTCATTTTTCATTAAGGATATGTCAATTTTCATTAAATTCACGAAGCTATTTTTTTCAGTGTATCCTATTAGTAATAAAAATTGCAAAGCAAACAAAAAATGCTCTTGTTTTACATTATTTTTTGTCACTCCGCTATCTCAAAGCATATTTTTTTTTGTTAAAAAAAAATGCTAACTTCCATTGTAAATTTCTAAAATAAAAAAAAAAAAAATGTTCTCGTTTTACATCAGCTTTCCACCGTCCGATAGCCAATATTAAACAGGAACCGTGCGATATACGTCTGAATGTAAAGATCAAATGGAGCAAAACTGCATCTACGGTTTTTTATTTCGTGATCCTGTTTCCTTTTAAATGGACTTTAAAGTTTTAAAGGTTTACGTTTTGTACCTGTCTTATAATGTCACTACTAATGGCAAATGAAAGATTTTTTTATTTTGCCATATTAGAAAAAATAATGTGAATAATGTCCTTTTTCAAAACTTTAACAAAATATTTCGTTAAACATTTTAAATGGTGTTAAAGGATAAAGTTCTGAAACGAAATTACTTACACTAAGAAAATTATGTCATTAACTGTTTGTAGGTTATTCTAAAATGTAATCAGTAAAGTTATTTTAAAAGAAAAATCATTTATTTTGTAAAGGATTTTTTGTTTTCAACTACTTCTGTAGTTTAAAAAAAAAATAATTTACTTTTTTAAAAATGAATTTTCCGTTACGTTAAATTTTGGCAGTAAAAAATTTCTTCTACAGTTTTTATGTTTTTCAATACAAAATAAGTGAATATTCACTAGTTTTTTAATGTTTTGGTCATTAAATTAACATTAAAAATTGACTGTAATGTGTTTTTATTTTAAATGAAAAAACAGTGGAATGATTTTTAAGTAAAATTTCATTTGTTTTAAGTGAATATTCACTGGAATTTACCTACATAATTTTTTGAGTGTACCTCCTTTTTTCCCGATATGTCAAAATAAAAATGGAAAAATTAGCGAAGATCCTTCAGTTTCCATTGCTAGTGGCATCCTAGGACAAGTGCAAATTACACAGTGACACAGCAAAAGCAAATGAAAGTTAACATGTTACAAAACAAAACACTCAAGGCTTTTTTTAGTTCAGCGCTAGATTTGTTTTTACACGCATTTAAAGTTGTTAAAATTTAAAGTTTCTGTGTACTACTTTGGGGTTTCCTGGTTGTGCCCGTATTGGACATGTAGGTTCCAAACTTAACCTCGAAATTACATTACCAATAACCGGTATAAATTTTGCTGCAATCGATTCCGTACCTACTTACTGAATAGCCAAATTATTAACAAGTAAAAAATTTAAATTTGGCCTTGCCAAATGTATTGATACCCTCCAAAATGTAGAAGTTAATTTTGAGAAAAAAAATGTTGAAAAAAAATTTTCACGAAATTTTTTTTTTTTTTTTTAACCGAGATTTTTTCCTTTTTTGTCAAAAAATATGTTTGTACTTGTTTAATAATAAAATCCAATACCATTCGGTGTTCGACTCTGTTCTTATATGTCAACCAGCAGCCGAATTCAAGCATTTTGTATTTTTAGGTTATGTTGAATGTACCAACATTTTTGAGGTGCCCTTACATTTTCATTTATAACTTTTGAACCGCTGAACCGATATCGATTAAATGCATTACTAAACTTCGCAGGGCAACAACAAGTAAATACGTTAAGTTTCGTGTACTATTTCGGCCGTGATCACCATTTCCACAGACAGACGGACATCGCGATGCATCGCTAGAATGTCATAAAATCGATCACTGACCAATAATATATATAGTTTATGGGGTCGCAGACCGATATTTCGATCAGTTACAAACGGAATGACAACTTATATATGAGGCATTCCACACCAAATGTCCCGCAAGAGAAAAACATGTGTCCCGTAAATTTCTGAATAGGTTGTTTGGATAGCCCTATATGGAACTAAGAAAATTGCGTTTTTGGTTTTTCTAATTTTCATAAACTGTGCTTAGAAGGCGTGGTCAAATATTGGAAAAATTGTCAAATTTGTGGCGAGTTGCCTTGACTAAATATTTATCACATTAAAACGGAATGCACCACAATCTCAAAAATTTACATTCTTATATAAGCCCTGTTTTCGCATAACCGTATATACGCTTACCCATACAAATTTTAATTTATCCACGCTTATTTTTAGCGTGCATAATTATCGGCGTTTATTTAAAGCGTCGATAAAAAGTGAAGCCAAGTTCACATTTTTAATGAAATATCATAGACACAACCCTTTTTTTCTTGTTATAGCAAAGACACAAACCTATTTTTTCTTGTTTGCCTTAATAAATTTTGACACCAAACACAGTGATGCCAAGTACATTTAGTTAAACGTGGATGCGTTTTCGGTTAAACGGTTAATGTTAACTTATATACGGTTATGCGAAAACAGGGCTATAGTTTTGTATGGGCTATCGGTTAAATTTTTTTTTTTGGAAAATTTTCTGAACCCGTTCTGAAATTTTCCATTTTTTAAAAATGTCAATTTATTAAAAAACATGCCACTTTTTTTTTCTTTTTTAATTTTTTTTTTTTTAAGTTTAGATGTTTGTCCATCCACACAAAAAAATTCAGAAACACGTTCTTCGTTTTTTTCGAGAAAATCGCATTTGAACTTTAAAGTGTAAGGCCCAAAATTCAACTTTGGAGGCGAAAAAGGGTAAATGTGTATTAACAAAAATGTACACTCAAAATAATCACTCTGTTAAATTACAGAGATACTCTGCTGAGCCAGCAGAAAATACCATAGATTTCCAACCAGCAAGATTTTTTGTTGTTTTACGAAGAAAACTCTGTAAAATGATTTCGATAAAAAAACTGTAAATTTACAGAATTATCTGTAAAATATGGATAAAACCGAAAAGAATTTTACCAAAAAAAAACTCAGTAAATTTACAAAGTTTTAGTTAAATGCTTTTTATGAGTTCAAAATTTTCAAAAAAAAAAAAACTCTGTAAATTTACAAAGTTTTAGTTAAATCCATTTTATGAGTAAAACTTCTCTGCTTCAAAACATTAATTAAAATTAAGTTAATCTTAATTTTAGATTTTGTTAAATTTGCCCGCTTTATGCTTCCAAATTGTAAATTTACTTTTTTATTTTTGTGAAAATTACGAGTTTTTAACGAGTAACTCCAATTTTGCAAAATTTTGTTTTTCGGTCACAAGAAAATACAAAGTATTTTTTTTTAAATCTGTATGATAACTTTGTCAAATATCTGTCGAATTGAGATTACAGCCATTTTACAGAGTATTTAACAGAGTAATTATTTTGAGTGTAAATATTCCATGTTATATATGATTGTGTTTATCTTTGTTTGATAAATTAATACAATTCAAAATATTTCTTTAATTCTCATGTCTGTTCCAAATTTTACTTCTAGAACCGATTCCGAGGAACAAACATATGTTCTAATTTTGCTTACAAACACCTGTTGCTTTTGGGACAATCCCTTTGAAAAAAGAATCGGTGTTGCACAAGAATTAGAACAGGTTCTAGGTAAGTATAAGTTGTTCCAAAATCGGTTCTTTGCAACCGAAAATCTTGCTGGGATTGGTGAAACATAATTTAACAAATTATGACAATTTAAAATTTTAATTTTTTTTAACCATTTTGCTTATATAGCACGAACTTTTGACCTTTCACAGCCCCTAGTAAAATTTGATGCTGAGAATGTTTGTAGACCATTTTAACCCTTTAAACGCAAGCCTTAGTCGTGTTTTATGAGGATGTTTGAAAAAATGGCCAAAATGACCGCCAAAAATGGGATATAGAGGGTTAATATGTTTTAAGAAAAGAATCGCCATCAAATTTTACTGAAGACATTTTAAAACGTTATTTAGCTCTGAAGCAGAGCGGCTAACTGCCGATTTAACGGAGCCTTATATCAAAATTTGTATGAAAAAGTTAAATTTAACGGAGAGTTATTTTATGACGGAGCATTGAGTAATCCAGCCTTACTCGTATTTCACACGACTTCGGTGAAAACCAATTTAATAGTATGTGATAATTTACAATTTTACTTTTTTAATCATTTTTAACTTTACGCATGAAATTTGGTCTTTGACATTCCCTAGTGAAATTTGATGCAGAAAGTTTTTGTAGGACATTTTAACCCTTTAAACGCACGTTTTATTGATGTTCAATGAGGATATTTAAAAAAGGACTAAAATGACCCCCAAAAATAGTAGATATAGGGTTAATACGTTCTAAAAAAGAACCGCAATTAAATTTCACTGAAGACGTCTTTGAACGTTATTTGCTTCAGATTTAATACTTTTTTTTTTACTTATTCCAAACGCCTTAGAAAAAAAATTAAAATTTTAGTGGGCCATAGAAAAAGACCTCGAGCTAAGTTTTCAAAACCCATCGGGGGTTTTGGTCTTCTATTGGTATACTTTAATTTTTTTTGGTTCCATCCAAGATACACTCGAATACCTCAAATTTGTTGCACAGCGAAATTAGCAGATTTCTCGTATGGATTAAAATGGGTGAATTTTCAGCAGATTTTTCTGGTTATTGAACTGAGAATTTATTTTGAGTACAGGTATTATTTTTACTCGCTTTTTTGTGGCTGGGTCATGACACGTTATAATTTATTAGACTTTAAGTAACCAGCATAAATTACAGAGGGCAACACTTTTTTGCCCGGGTTCTGGTAGCTAATTTAGGGTAATTGGGGTTCGCTGATTTTAAATCTGGCAACCGTTTTTTCGAGTCAGCTCTAGTTTTCGAGATATAGCTTAAGGAAACTTCGAAAAAAACTATTTTTGGCATATTTGTGAGTCAATATTGAAAGACGATATTTGCTATTTCGGATCTGCTAATTCCAAAAATGCTCTTACTTTTTTTGAGTCATTATTAGTTTTTGAGATATCGCTAAAAAAAAATTCTAATTGTCATGTAGGTCCTTCTCAAATTTGTCCACTGTTCATCACTTTGCTAGAGTTTGAGGACACGATTTAGACTTAATTAGGCACTCATATTTCAAAAATGCTTTTAGTTTTATCGTTTCAGCTTAAGTTTAAGAGTTATACATCAACGATATAACACATATTTGTTTATCATCCCAGCAAAAAATAAACGAAGTGGTTCAAAAATAATTAATGGTTTCACTACATACAAAGTAGCGATAGGTGCCGAACTTCATATTCCGTAGGAAGTACTTTTAAAATCACTTCCAAAAATGCTATAAATTAACAATTAAAACATCTTTTACCAGTTCTTTACTTAATGATTTTGAAGTACCTCTTTCATATGTTCGTAGGAATAAAAAACAAAAACAAATTAAATAAAATCACCACAACATACGAACTTCTTTTTGAACTGAAACTCTTAGAATGGGGGTGATACACGAAGTATGCAATATTTTCTACGTCCAGCTTCGAATAGATTTAGGTTTTGCAAAAATGGTGACAAAATTTGGTAATGGCATTTCATTTCTCTTTATTTAGAGCTTAAAAAATCGAAAAGACAAAAATCGATTATTGAAGTTGGTCCTAAATTAAATAAATACATTTACGGACTAAATCGGATGTAGCTGCATTACATTATTAAAGATTGTTTAAGCTTTTTAGAAAATTGAGGTTTAGGTTGTGGTCAGAACAAACTGGTGCATCAATTCGCCGTTAATTTTTATAGTTTTGTGATCTTTATAATTACTCCTTTTTTTAATTCGGAGTATATACGTTTGATTACACAGGGCAACACTTTTTTTTTTTGCCCGGGTTCTGATAGCTAATTTTGGGTAATAGGGGTACGCTGATTTCAAATCTGGCTACCGTTTGTTTTGGGTCAGCTCTAGTTTTCGAGATATAGCCTAAGGAAACTTTGAAAATAGGCATTTTTGGCATGTTTGTGAGTCTATATTTACCAACACTAGTCTTACATCCAAAAAGTGAATTACGATTTTAAGTATGTTGGATATGCTGATTCCAAAAATGCTCTTACTTTTGTTGAGTCACCTTTAGTTTTTGAGATATCGCTAAAATAAAATTTTTAAATTTATGACCTCTTTAATTTTGTCTGAATATTTATGCCCTTTTTAACAAATCGAAAACTAAAGCTGTCAGAAAAAAGCTAATACCAGTTTTGGAATCCTGGCATCCAATATAGTTAAGTTCGTGTTTAAAACTGAAGCTCCAAAATTGTTTTTGGAAATTATAGCCAAGAAAAATTGGTAAAAAACGCACATTTTCGACTCTTTAACGCGAACGTGAGTTGATGGAAACAATGGGATAACAGATTCGGAATCAGCACACTAAAATCCATATAAATCAGTTGTCAAAGGTCAGGCAAATTGAAAAAGTTAAAATTTTGTCAACCTGTGTTATCAATGAAATTAACTTTCTTCACGTAAGGTTTTTAAGGTATTCGCGTTTGAATATTGAAATATTTGGGTCTCCTCTATAACGTATTCTTAAGTTACTCAAACACAATAGTACTCAATTTAGTTAGAATACGACATCTTTATTCCAAATCTGGTATCCAAATTTTTCTATCGCGTACTGTTTTTGAAATATTGGCATTTGAAAAACTCAAACTAACTGTTACGCACTTATATTCTTTATAAATCACACTTAAATTTTCAAATGCGAATATCTCAAAAACAGAACATGCTTCAAAAATTTGGATTGCAGTTTCAGAATCAGGAGGTCCATTTTATATGAAATCAAGTCCTATTTGATGGAAGCAACGTAAGAATACGTAACAGTGGACCCCTAAAAGTGTTAAAATATTGTTTTTTTTTTTACTTTTTAACAGCGAATATCTCAAAAACGATACGTGCTAGAAAAATTTGGACGGTAGATTTGGAAGCAGGGGACAAGTTAGAAATTTCACTTTTTGCTGTCTAACAGTGTTTTAGCGTAAATATTACAAAAAAATACTCTTTCAATCAATCTTTCAAAAATAAGTGAAAAAAGAACTTCTAACTTAGAAGTTCTAAATCACCAAATAAAAATGCCATAATCACTGCCAAGAAATATTTACTTCTAAAGAAGTGATGAAATAAGCGCTTCCAAAAGGTCAAGTTATATTAACATCCGGATCACTACTTCAGAAGTTGTGATAAAAATGTTAATATATATGTACATAATAAACACTAGTGATATATGTTATACTTAAGTGTTAATCCTTCGCAACTGAAAAGTGACGAAAAAAAGAACATACTTTGTGTGTCACGCCCATATTAAATTCATCAATGTTTCAGCAGAAGAAGAAGTACATCTGGTTCATAAGTTGTGGTGAATTTTGTAGTGAATGGTAAGCTCTTTTTTTGCTGGGATATAACTGAACAATTTTATCTTTTTATCAGTATTCGCTTAACAAATTCAGACAATTGCAAAGGGTTTGTGAATTCATTTTGAATATGGCAAGACCCGTGTTTTAAGAATTGCTGTTAACTCTTCCGAGTCAGATCTATTTTACGAGAAATGTCACAACAAAGTATTGCACTATGTGCACCAACGATTTTCCAAATTTTTCTTTCGGTATAACTCGAAAACTAAAGCTGTCAGAAAAAAGTTATTACCAGTTCTGGAATCCTCGCATCAAATATAATTAATTTTGTGTTTAAAATTGAGGCTCTAAAATTAGCGTTGGAAATAGCCAAGCAAACTTCGTAAAAATCGAATTTTTCGACTTTTTAACAGCGATTTGTTCGCTAACGCGAGCTGATGGAAAAAACTGGAAAACAGATTCGGAATCAGCACACTTATGTCCATATAAAATAGCTGTCAAAAGTCAGGCAAATTGAAAAAGTTCAAATTTTGTCACCTTGTGTTATAATTTAGTTGGAATTTAAGTTTTAGGGAATTATTCGTAATAACTGAAGTATAACAAAAGTAGGTTTATTTGACAGATATTAGATGAATATTTGACAAATAAACCTACAATAAGTGTACTATACACTCAAAAAAATACGTTAGTAGATTTACTAATTTTTTTTTTGCTAATGCTAGTTAGCTAACTTTTAGCAAATTTTTAGTTGAGATTAGCATGTCAGCAAAAAATTCTTGTAAACTTCATTTAGCACATTAGCAATTTTAAACAAACTTTGAACTAATTTCTTTTGCTAAATTTGAAATTGAGTTGACAACATTCTTACAAGATTTTTTGCTAATATTAGCAAAATAAATGGTAATTTTTTTTTATTTTCAGAAAACTTAAAATGACGCTATCTCGGAAACTAAGCCAGATAGAGCAAAATTTTTGTTTCTCGGGCTCTCTCATAGTATCGCCGGTCCTCTTCACATCTGTGGACCCTAATGGGCCCTAACTTTGAATCCAAAAAAGTTAGCATTCCCGAAAATTTTTAAATGCTGATATCTCGGTAAATATTGCCGATACAACAAAAAGTCCAAAAGCATTTTTGTAGCTCTCAATACGTAGAACAAGAAAAAAGCTCTCCGAGTAATATTTTCTAAGTTATCGAGTTTTTTAATTCTCAAGACCCCAGTAGTCCCCTAAAATCACGTATCTCCAAAACTAAGCAAGGTAGAGCGAAACGGATACAAATTTTGGATCAAAAACTATGAAGATTTTTAAGGAACCCAACTAGGTCTAGGCCCATCGGGGTCTGGACCTGGGGTCCTCAGACGTGTATGAACTAAGTAAAAAAAAAATTTAGTTAACTAATTATTGGCAAAACATTTTTGCTAACTTTAGCAAAAAAAATTGTGGGTTCAAAATCAGCAAATTTTCTTGTAGGTTCACAAGCTTTTTTTGCTAACATTACAGTTTTTTTTTTTTAGTGTATAAGAATGTATTATGAATAAACTATGGTGTTCAGTCGATTAAATCTTAATCAAATAATCGAACAATTTTAGACTAATAATTTTTCGATTACTTTAAAATTGCTAATTTCGATGAAAGGATTAATCGAAGAATTTATGCCGATTAATGGAATAATAATAATATATGGTTTTTCTGGAAATATCTATGTATAATTTTTTAAAGTTTCCAGTCAAATAAAAAACCAAATCTATGTGACCGTTGAAATTAAAAAAACAGTCATGTTTACTAGAGTGGTCCGTATTTAAATTTTTTTCGGATTTTCGCTGCTTCTGAAATTTGGATTGTTAAACGACCTAAAATATGTACCTGATATAGTTTTGGTCCAAATCGGTTAACCGCGCTAAAATCGGTAAAAAAAAAATAAAACTACAAATTTTATGAATATGTTCAACACAATTTTTTTTTTGTTTAAGATTTTTCCAAATGTAGTCACATAATACATATTTCAAATCTCTAAAATTATTTTTCTTTTTTTTTAATTTTTTCAAAAAAAAAATTGACCTTAAGCCAAACAAACCCCTACAACAATTGCAAAAAACTTAAAATTTTATTATAATGTTGATTAATAGACAATTGAACACCCTAGAATAAACCCCTTAGATAACACTGCAAGTACATATAATTTTAGCTTTTTAAATGAGACAACCAACCGCTGAGACACGTAAACTTAATTTTGGATCGTAGAATCTAGAATCCAGTGTCATTCTCCGTTTTAACAGGTCAGGTCAAAATCGATTTTAAGTTTGCAATTTTCAAGTTTTTATTTTATTTTATTTTATTTTATTTTATTTTATTTTATTTTATTTTATTTGCGAGTTTTTATAATATTTTTCTAGGAAAATCCGTAAAAAACTCGGTGACAGGACATAATCCCCACGGACATTACCCCCATAACGGAAATGGGGATTGTGACCGAATTTATTACGGTCATAATCCCCATAATATTTGTGGGGACTATGACCGTTTCCAAAACGGTCACAATCCCAATGGGGATTATGTCCGTTCCTTGTTGGGATTACGACCGAACTTTTTTCGGTCATAACCCCTATTTACATTATGGGGAGTAAGTCCAAAGCAATTTTGGTCATAATCCCCGTTTTCTGCGGAGAGGGTGGGTTTAATGCATGGAGTTTGTAATTCCTAAGCCCGGCCGAAGGCCGGCTACGCAGAAAAACTTTTAAGTAAAAAAAAAAAAAAATCTTTTCATTTTGGGGACTATGACCGACTAGTATAGATGACATAATCCCCATAATGGGGATTATGTCCATTTGTTACGTGGTCTTTATCCCCATAAATCTGGGAATTATGTCCGTTTTTTATTGGGATTATGTCCAAATAATTTTCGGTCATAGTCCCCACTACCATTATGGGGATTATGACCGAAATGAATTAGGTCATAATCCCCATAACGGAAATGGGGATTATGTCCGTGGGGATTATGTCATGTCACCAAAAAACTCTTTTGAAATTATGTACTTGATTTAGTATTAATTAGTCAAAACTTAAAAAAAAAAACACTCTAACAATGATAGCCGACCTGTTTAGGCGAATAGAATAGGTAACTTATTTTTCTTTAATTTTTCATTTTCCTCAAAAAACAATAAAAAATCGCTTGAAAATCGCAAACTTAAAAATTAAATATCTGTTGACATTGACCTGATCTGTCAAAACGGATGTTACACGACCTGTGTTCTACGACCCATAATTAAAGTTCGCGTGTGTCAATTTCCCACACTTACAGTGTGATAGGACATTACACGGGTTTTTAGTACTATGCGAACCTTTAATTTGTTACTGGACTGTCGAAACATATGAAATGAACTGGGAGTATCTATCGTATGTTGACGTGATAGTCCCAAATTTTTAGCAATGCTACTTTGACGACCCCACGGCAAGGAAATTTTTCTGCGATTCTTTTGTTTTGGATTTGAAGCTGTAGTAGCAGAAGAAAAATCAAAGGGCGATGGTATGGAGTTATCTGGCGATAAACCCGTCGTCGCCGATATGACATTCGTAGTTGCATCTGTCACATTATTGTTGGCGCAATCATTGCGAGGTATATGAGCCGTAATCGGCGGATTAGATGGTGACTCTTCGCCTGAAATCGAGGCGCCTGAAGTTGTAGAATTTCCATCAGTATTGTTTTGTGATAGTTTATCTTTGGTTTTGCAGCTACCCGTATCTAATTGGTCAGCATGGTCTATGCTATGCAAGCGTTCAATTAAAAAATTCTTTACACTCTTCATCGTTTCATTTGTGGTTTTCCAACAGGGACGGCTTGTGAACTTTACACTAAACTACAATTTAGTTGGTGTTTTTTTGTTGTTTTTTTTTTTTTTATAATTATAAATTATTGTATTTTATTTATGTAAACGATTTAAGTTTTTTTTTCTATAAATTATAATCACAGACTCTATCACTCTTAACACTAAACTATGCGAATTAAAAAAACAGCTCATTCTTTTATTGTTGTTAGATTGTATGTAATGGAAAATAAAGTAATGTTGGCAACTCCGTTGTTCTTTCAACTTTTTTGTTGTTATTGTTAAAAAGAAAGTAACAAAATTATATTGTATGTGTGTATAGTAGTATTATTTTATTGTTTTATATTTATTTGTTTATTTCGAACTGTATGAGTATTTTTATGTTAAATTACACATGTATTTTTCGCCGCATATTGCAGTTATAAAACGATATACAACATAATTAATTCTCTCGCGCCGACAAAAACAAGTCCTTAGTGATTAAACTTTATTCACATTATTGATTTTAAACCTTTTTGTTGTTCTTCTTCTTCTTTTTTTGGGTTTGGTGTATTGTTGGTTATTATTTTTATTATTTATAAAAAAATACCTATGTATATCATAGTTAATTTAGCTTAGATGAATATTTTAAAGTTTCTTTGTATTCTGCAAGGATCAGGGTTTTTTGTGTGTTTGTTTGTTAGGTAGTGGTTTCGATACTGTGTGGTGTGTGTTTTGATGGCATATATAAAACAACAAATTACATCCCAAACAACAAAATTGTTTTAACTGAACATGTAGTTTACCCCAAAATAACTTACATGTACGCCCCCCGTTTATTATTCCAATGCGGATTGGTTTGAAAACACTTTTTCACGAAAATCAGCTGTGTGTGTGTGTGTAAATCCAATCCAATTCCAATCAAATAGAAAATGAGTAAATTTTCGTTCGAAATTAGAGAATGTATCCCGGAGTTTCCCGTCCCGGGATTCCCGGGAAATTCGTCATTTTTCATTTCCCGCATTCCCGGGAAATTCGTGCGGGATTCCCGGGAATTTTGAAAAATGTACATAAACAAGTTAACTGCTGTATTGAGGTAAATAAATTTTTAAATATAAGGGCTCCGAATTTCATGCACTAAAAAATTGAAAATATGTGCTTAGAATATGCACTTAAAAATCAAAAATATGCACTAAAAATTCAAAAATATTTACTAAAAACGTAAAAAGTATTAAAAAATATTTTTTATAAGAAAAGCAAAACATATGAACTTTGTGACTTTATACCGACACAGAAGTTGATGATTTTGTATTTTAATTTAAAAAAATTGATTGAATAATTAAAAAAATATTTTTTTTTATTTGTAAACAGAAAAAAACCAAATTGTCAATGAACGACATTCATAGTATTTATGAACAAATTCTAAAAAATGTATAAGCCTTTCATAAAATTTTTTAACCTTTTTATTCATCAAAAAATTATTATATTTTTCAATTTCACATATTAAACATTTTTCATAAATACTATGAAAAAGTTCATAAATATTATGAAGAATTTAATAAACTCTTAAAAATTAGTTCATAAATTCTATGAATTAATTTGTGTATAACACAAATATTTTTTTAAACATAAATTATACCACTATTAAACTTCTTTTCACTGACTTTTAATTTAGTTTAAATTTGTGTAATATTTTCAGTTTTGTTATTTATGACAAAATAAGAAAAAATATCCATTTTTGTAAAAATTTGCATAAATATGCAAAAACAATTTTTTTTTAGTAAAATGTCTATGCAAAAAACAGCAAATTGTATTAATTTTTTTAAATTATTTATTTTTTTTAAATATAACAGGACATGGTTTAATTTATTTAGTTCTTAGCTTAATTTCTTATTTATGGTTTATAACACTGCATTATTATTTTAATTTGCATGTATCTTATGTATATGCCTTGATAGAATTCCCATTTTTTCAAAAAAAAATTGTTAAAAACTAAAAAAAAAATATTAATGGTTTTTAGTGCGGGATCCCAGGAATCCCGGGAAATTCAAAATTTTTTTCCGCTTTCCCGGGAAATTCAAAAGTGCGGGAAATTGCGATCCCTATTCGAAATATAAATTTATAATAATGGTTTTAGAACGCTTCGTTAAAGCATCATTAAAACGTTAAAAAGCAAAAAATATAGCAATTTAAAAATTTTTGTAAACTTTGTCGTACTGGCAAGAAATTGCTGCAAAAATTAGTTTTAAAAAAAGTTAAAGTTCGCAAGAAAATGTAATATTGCAACAAAATTTTATTGACATATCTGATGGCATAACTTTAAAGTTTCAGAGGAAATCTTTCGTTTTAGTGAATATTGAATATTGAAAATTGGAAAATTAAATATTTTTGTTATATGGTTGAGCAATTATTCTAAAAAATGTAGTGGAATTTAAGCAGTACTGTCACTTTAAATTCTTTATGCAGTTAGTCGTATTTTTCCATCCAGAAAAATAGATACTTCAAAAGCGGTTAATGCGAAGACAATTTTAAGAAAATTATTGGAAACAAACAATGAATTTTCACAAACTTATTCACAGTATGACCAATTTGAAATGCAAAAAGTACGATTGTAAATCAAATTTTTATCACAAAGTGATCCAAACACAAATCTGATAGTATTTTTTTGAAAGGAAATATCTTCAATGAAATGAAAAATTTTTTATAATCCAATTTCATCAATAGATATAATGTTGAAAATACTTTGTAATGGGAAAATTATGATAGCAAACCCATTTTTTTGCTCATATCAAGCCAAAAACAATTCTGACAGTACTTATTTTTTGAATGGCATTGAAATAAAATTTTTAGTGAAAATTGTAATTGAAAGAAACCTTAATAGAGCAGAAGTTAAAGATACACTCAAAAAATACGTTAGTAAAAAAATTTGTAAATTTGTTTTGGTTTGTATCTCAACCTTACTACTTTTTTTACTAAATTCTACTAAAAAATCAATTTTTAGTAATTCTTTTTAGTAAACTCGCTTTACAAACTATTCATTTTATACTGATTTTTTAATAATTTTTTCAGTTGATTTTCTAAAAATTATCGCACTAACTTTTGATAATTATTTTGTAAATTTTACAATATTAGTAAATTTCGTTTTTTTTTCTCTAGAAAACCTATACACTATAATAAAAAAAAAAAATAATTTTATAAAAATATTTGGAAATTAAAAAAAAATAAATAAAAAAAATATATTATTAGTTATTTTTTTTTATAACGAAGAATACGAGTAAATTTATAACGAAGAATACGAGTAAGGTGTAAAATATATGATATTTTAAAGGTTACGAGAAATGAAATAATATAACATACCAGAAGATAATATATAAGGTGTTACGAGTAGTGAAAAAGTAATTTTGTATTAAATTTACTCACGTGAGTGTAAGTAGATAAAATATGCTCGTGAGTGTGTGTCGTTAGAAATTTCCCGTCGTGAGCCCATCTCTAGTTTAAACTTACGCATTTTTTTATAAAACAATTATTTTTTATGTTATTGTAATGCATTATGCATCCAATTACACTGTGCAACAAGAAAAATGAGCCTCAATGGCTTCAACGCCATATGAAAGTAGACCATCAAATGGACAAAATCACCAAAGGGTTTTGCAAAGTCAGTTCGGATTTCTTTTTTATAGCCCACTGAAGTTTTTATTTTTTTATCAAAGGCGTTTGGAAAACGTCAAAAATACTATAATAAGAACACATCTGAGCTTCAAAATATGATTTGATATCTTCAGTAAAATTTTATGGCGGTTCTTTTCTTAGAACATTTTAACCCTCTAACTGTCATTTTAGTCCTTTTTGAAAAACTAAACACAGAAGTCTTATAAAACGTCCATTTAGAGGGTTAAAATGTTCTACAAATATTTTCCTCATAAAATTTCACTAGGGGTTGTCGAATGTTCAAAGTTTGTACAACATGCGCAAAGTGCTTAAAAAGGGTCAAGTATAAATAATCAGTGTTTGTTATTTATTTTTACCAAAGCAGTTTTAAAAATTATCGACAAAAAACAGTGCAAATATACTTTTGAGCTAAAAATGATGTTCTTATGTGTTTTATAAAATTTTATGAAGATTCTCTTCGTTGACCAAATTAACCCTCTAGCTCCCGTTTTAAAGGGTAATTTTTGTCCTCTTATAAAAGAAAAACAAAAAAGTCTATAAAAAAAAGGCAGTTAAAGGGTAAAAATGTTTTACAAATAATTTCTGCATCAAATTTTACTAGGGCACGTGACAGAAAGTTCGTCCAGCATATAAAAAATGCTTACAAATTTTAAAGTATTCAAAAATTTTTTTTATATTTTTTTTGGGCCGAAATAAAAAAAAAACAAGTAACCAAGTTAAATTCGACTTTGTCGAATGTATTAATACCCTCCACGATGTAAAAAAGTTTATTTGCAAAAAAAAAATTCAAAAAAAATCCGTGAAAAAAAATTTTGGTAAAAAAAAATTCGACGAAAATGTTTTTTTTAAATATGTTTGTTTTAAATTTCAATCGGTGATCGATTCTGATCACATGTGTCATCCAGCCGCCGAATCAAAGCATTTTGTGTTTTTAGGCTATGTTGAATGTACCACAATTTTTGAGGTGTTCTTACATTTTTGTTCATTTGAACCGCTGAACCGATTTCGCTCAAATGCAATACCAAACTGCTAAGGGCAACAACAAGTAAATATGCTAAGTCTTTGTTATATCTGTTTAATACTTTGGCCGTGGTACATTCCACATAACCTAAAAACACAAAATGCTTTAATTCGGCGGCTGGTTGACACATGTGAACAGAATCGATCACCGAATGGTATTTAAACAAGTCCAAACATATTTAAAAAAACATTTTCGTCGATTTTTTTTTTACCAAAAATTTTTTTTCGCGGATTTTTTTTTTTTTGTTTTTTTTTTTGCAAATAAACTTTTTTACATCGTGGAGGGTATTAATACATTCGACAAAGTCGAATTTAAATTTGTTACTTGTTTTTTTTTTTATTCCGGACCAAAAAAAATGTAAAACAAAAATTTCAATACTTTAAAATTTTTAAGCATTTCCTATATGCTGGACGAACTTTCTGTCTTAGACGTGCCCTAGTAAAATTTGATGCAGAAAATATATATGAAAACATTTTAACCCTTTAACTGCCTTTTTTTTTATAGATTTTTTTGTATTTCTTTTAAAAAAAGGACAAAATTTACCCTTTAAAACGGGAGCTAGAGGGTTAATTTGGTCAAAGAAAAGAATCATCATAAAATTTTATAAAACACATAAGAACATCATTTTTAGCTCAAAAGTATATTTGCACTGTTTTTTGTCGATAATTTTTAAAACTGCTTTGGTAAAAATAAATAACAAACATTGATTATTTATACTTGACCCTTTTTAAGCACTTTGCGAATGTCGCACAAACTTTGAACATTCGACAACCCCTAGTAAAATTTTATGAGAAAAATATTTGTAGAACATTTTAACCCTCTAAATGGACGTTTTATTAGACTTCTGTGTTTAGTTTTTGAAAAAGGACTAAAATGACCCCTTAAAATGGCAGTTAGAGGGTTAAAATGTTCTAATAAAAGAACCACCATAAAATTTCACTGAAGACATCAAATCATATTTTGTAGCTCAGATGTGTTCTTATTATAGTATTTTTGAAGTTTTCCAAACGCCTTTGATAAAAAAATAAAAACTTCAGTGGGCTATAAAAAAGAAATCCGAACTGACTTTGCAAAACCCTTTGGTGAGTTTGTCCATTTGATGGTCTACTTTCATATGGCGTTGAAGGCATTGAGGCTCAATGCGATGACTCAAAATTTGTTGCACAGTGTTATAATTCAATGTTATCAATTCGGCTTAAAAATCTGTTAGTGGCCACTTTTGACTTTTAGTTCAGAGAGGTTAACGCTTTCGGCAATATAAAAATTATTTAATTAATTATTTTTGACTATTTTGAAAATAAAAATGTGTGTTTTTTTTAATTTTTAAAAAAACATGAAAATTTTGGTAGGGGACATTTTTGATTGCATGCACATACGGGTTAAAGATGCCCAAAAAAATTTGTGTTTCAAAATTAAGTCAATATGATTAAATAAAAGAACATACAATATTCAACACAAACATGATTTTGGAACCATTAATTTCATAAAACAGTAGTTAAAACCTAAAAAAAACTCAGTACGGGACACTTTTGCCCGCTGACCGATTAGGGTTAAAGACGTCCTATAAATCTATCGTTTCAAAACTAAGTTACCATGATCAAATGGAACAAGATAGAGCATAATATTGGTCAATTTGTACAATAATGTAGCTGGGCCATTCCAGAAAATTTAGCTCAAATTTTAGTCATTTTTGGAAATGGTGTCTCAGATTAATTTGAACCTTGACACATATATAGCCCTCATAAATATGATATATGTACCATATACCGTTTTTTTACATTTGGTGTATTTAACGAATTATGGCGGGTCAAAGATTGACTTTTTAAGCAAAAGTAAGAAAAATACATCACGTTTAAAGAGCTGTAACTTCTTAACCAATGACCCGATTTTCACAAATTTAGGCTCATGTGAAAGCTGGGGTTCTTCTTTTATAAAATATTTTTAAAATAACACGGTTTTTTTTACAGAATTGATGCAAAAATGCAAAAACATTTTTTCTTTTCAAATATTTAAAAAAACACATCTTCGATTTTTTTTAAAAAAATTCTGGTGAAAAATAACAATGTTTTTTATAACATATTCAAAATTCAGAGTGGGATCTCCATGGGATCAAAAAATATTCTGTTTTAAATACGAGGTTCTCATATTTTTCCCTTAGAAAATTTAAATTTCTAATGTTTTAAATGTTTTTCAAAATTTTAATAGCATAATTTTCTTTGAAAATTTAAATTTTTATATTGAAGAAACATAAAATTTTAATTTTCTAAGGTAAAATTTAAGAACTTCGTACTAAAACCAGAATATTTTTGGATCCCATTGGGATCCCACTCTGAATTTTGGATATGTTGTACAAAACAGTATTGTTTATCACCAAACTTTTTTTAAAAAAAATCTAAGATGTGTTTTTTTAAATATTCGCAAAAAAAAAATGTTTTTGAATTTTTGCAACACTTCTGAAAAATAAACGTATGTTTTTGAAAATATTTCCTAAAAGAAGAAGAATTAAGCTTTCATATGAGTCATTACTTGTGATAATCGGATTACTAGTTAAAAAGTTAGAGCACGTTAAACGTCATGTATTTTTCTGACTTTTGCTAAAAAATTCGAACTTTGACCCGCGATAATTAGAAAACTACAGCCAATTTTGAAAATCCAAAAATGCAACATATCTCATATAAACGTGGATATCTATGAGACAAATTCTCAGTGGCGTCCAAAGGCATGTTTCCGAACAGTGGGGCGAAAATTTTTGGAATTGCCCAGCTTACAAAAAAAAAAAACTCAAAAAAATGGCAAAAAATCCGATTTCCTTGAAATTCGCTCAATTGAAATCGCTCCCCACAAAAAACTACCGAACGGATTTTCGCAAAAATTTAAATCTTTAGTATTTATGATGTTTTTAATAACATTGAGTAATAAAATCGATATATTTTGCAATTTTAATAAAAAAAAAATTAAAAAAAAGTGGTTTTGAGAACCGCGCCAAAAATACGATTTTTTTTTTGTACCTTAAATAAAAATATGTCAGTGATGGCATTAAATTCCAATATTTAACACAAAATTTATTAGTATCAAATGCAATAAAAAAAGTTTTTTTACTAACCAATAAAATAAAATTTATATTTTTAAAAATTTTTGGAAAATTTAGCCATTTTGACCAAAATCTCAATTTTGACCACCGATGCGCTAATAGAGTTTTTGACCGATTAAAAAGTTGTCTTCCATAAAATGCTTATATTACCCCAATACCACTTTCCCGCACTAAGGACAATCGATCCTTACACTTTGTAGGATTTCGACCCAGTCTAATAATAATAATAGTTTTGATCACATGATCAATTATTTTATTTATTCATTCTATTTATTTACAACTCATTTTTTTTAATAATGTTAACCTAACCGAGAACTGGTAACAATGACCGTCGTCTCGTTGTAGCGGAAAAACCAAGGGTTCTGGTGGGAATCGAACCCACGACCCCCACGTGCAAAGGCTAGCACGCTACCAACTAGCCTACGGACGCCCCAACTAGCCTACGGAGACCCAGTCTAATATATATATAAGGATAAGGATTACTTCAAATTTCTTTTAAGCCGTTAAACCATTTTAAAAGGAACTAAATATAGCCATTCAAAATAAAGATTTTTAATCGTGTTCTTAAAATTTGTTACACTGTGCGTAGTTATCAAAATAAAATCAATGTTCTATTTGATACTTTGAAATCATTGTACTATACACATTCGTGTTTCATTTCAGATTGGTGGATTATAATTCCACTTAATTGCGGTAAAATCTATTTTCTACATATTTATTAATAATAACAATTTAAACAATCATTGTGTATGTTTTGTTTTGAAATAAATACATTTTTTTTGTGTTATAATGCACCTGGTTGGAGCCAACGCACAATGGGTAATTTAACGAGAAGGCGATCCAAATTCTATAACTTGGCTGGATCGGTATTTTTTAATATTTATTTTTGTTCAATAGGTGGAACTTTAAGCTTTATTTTTTTCTACACAGAAAAAAATATGGAGGAAACAAATTTGAGTAATCACTTGTTTAATTTTTTAAAAAAAAATTGAGTAATTTTTTAATTGACGCAATTAAAAATTTACTCAAAAATTGAAAATAAAATTTGAGTAAATAATTTAATACAAATTTAATATTTTTTTTTATTTATTTTTTTTTCTCTTGGTGTTTTGAATTCTCATTTAGTTTATTGTTTTTTGTATATGTATTAGAGTGGCCATAGTAGAAATTTTTTTGAAAAGTTAAATTTTTCGCACTGAAAAATGTGAGGTTGGGGATAAAAATAATTATGTATATTTAAAAAATTTTTTTTTTGTTCCGAGTACCTCCGGGTTGAGCCTAAAGTTTGAAAAACGGATTACAAGGGAAAAATATGACTTTTTTTCATTTTCTAAATTTTTTTGATATTTTAAGTACAGTTTGAATTCAAATGGTCACTGAATTTTGATTAAGAGTTAATTGTCTATCAAATAAGGTGTTAAAAATTAAAATCGGTTGAAAATTAGCCGAGTTATGACAACTTCCCCCGGCAACTAACGTGTGGCAAACCACCTGATCAAGGAATTCGAGCCCCATTTTTGAAATTTATTGAAATTATCTACTGTAATTAATTTTTTTTATTCCTCAAGTTCCAATGTACTAAGAAGATACATATTTTTCATATTGCGTTTTGCTAACTTGTTTTAAATAAATGATAAAGTGGTCTGAATTTTTCAACACTATTTTCAAATCTCCAATTTTACATTTTTATTTTTTTTGTTAAAGAAATTTTAAAAAATCGGCTATTGGAGTTTAGGGATTTGTTAAGCACATATAAAGGAATAAAAACCCCAAAAATTGTAGGGTTTGCTGTTTTCATTTGGCTATTACAGTGATGTAATTTCGGCGGATTTCGGGAAAGTAGTGATTTTTGGCCGTTTTTTAGCTTTTATTTATTTTTTTTTTGGTTTTTTTTACAAACTTGATATGTTTTGGACCGAATTATATCAACACGAGATAGAATACTTCAATTTGCAAAATTAGGGCGAAATTGACATATAAAAAATTGCCCCTGTTAAGGGTCAAAGGTCAAATTTTAGAAAATTTTTAATTTTTAAACATTAACAGATTTGCTGGGCGGATTTTGCTGAATCTACTCGATGTTATCTTAATTGGTCTAAACTATATGGCAAATAATTAAAATTTAAAAATTTAACCCTTAAGTGCTGTTGGGGCCTATAATTTTTTTAATTTAATGGAGATAATGTAAGTGTATTTTGTTCAAATGGTCGAATAGGCCCCACCATCACTAAAGGGTTAATATTCTGAATTTAAATAAAAAGACATATGTTAAGACCTTTTAAAATGACATCAAGTAGTTTCATATATTTCCACTCAGAAAATCTGTTAATGTTTAAAAATTCAAAATCTTCTAAAATTTGACCTTTGACCTTTAGTTGGGGCAATTTTTAATTTCCCATTTTTGCCCTTAATTTGCGAATTGAATTATTCTATCTCTTGTTGATATAATTCGGTCCAAAACATATGAAGTTTGTAAAAAAAACCAAAAAAAAAAATAAATAAAAGCTAAAAAAGTGCCAAAAATCACTACTTTCCCGAAATCCGCCGAAATTACATCACTGTAATAGCCAAATGAAAACAGCAAACCCTACAATTTTTGGGGTTTTTATTCCTTTATATGTGCTTAACAAATCCCTAAACTCCAATAGCCGATTTTTTAAAATTTCTTTAACAAAAAAAATAAAAATTTAAAATTGGAGAGAAAATAGTGTTGAAAAATTCAGACCACTTTAGCATTTATTTAAAACAAGTTAGCAAAACGCAATATGAAAAATATGTATCTTCTTTGTACATTGGAACTTAAGGAATAAAAAAAATTAATTATAGTAGATAATTTCAATAAATTTCAAAAATGGGGCTCGAATTCCTTGATCAGGTGGTTTGCCACACGTTAGTTGCCGGGGGAAGTTGTCATAACTCGGCTAATTTTCAACCGATTTTAATTTTTAACACCTTATTTGATAGACAATTAACTCTTAATCAAAATTCAGTGACCATTTGAATTCAAACTGTACTTAAAATATCAAAAAAATTGAGAAAATTAAAAAAAAGTCATATTTTTCCCTTGTAATCCGTTTTTCAAACTTTAGGCTCAACCCGGAGGTACTCGGAACAAAAAAAAATTTTTTTTTAAATATGCATAATTATTTTTATCCCCAACCTCACATTTTTCAGTGCGAACACTTATGGATTTAACATTTTTTAATTTTTCTATATAACGCTATGGCCAGTCTAATATGTATATGAAAGTTTGAAATCATCTTTATAAAATTTTACTTTGTCTTGAAGACATAAGTATATTTGGTAAAGTTTGTAAAAGCAATTTTTTTGGAAAAAAAAAATAGAAACTTTTTTAACTTTTTAAAAAAATAATTTGATGCATTTTGAGTAAATTTTTACTTGACACAATTAAAAAGTTACTTAAAAATATTAAAAAATTTTGAGTAAAGATTTAATTGTGTGAATTAATAATTTACTCAAATTTTTTATTCAGCATTTAATAATTTTTTATTAAATCGTTTACTGGTGGAAAATTGAGTAATTTTTTACTCAATAGTATTAAAAATTTACTAAATTTTTTTTTTTATTTTTTTCTGTGTATAAAAGGTAAAAATCGACTTATTATAACCATAGAGGAATAAAGTTAAGAGATTGTAATTGGTTCAACTCTCTTTTTTCTCTCTCACGCGAAATCTGTCTGGGGTCAAGTAAAATTTTTGGTTTTTTAAAGTCATGAAATTTGTACTTTATTTGCACTTTTAATATTTTTTTTAATTATATTGAATCATTAACATTTTAAGAACGAAAATTTCATAAATTTGTTTTGCTTAAAACAATATACAAGTGTTTTTTTTAAGAAATCAAAAAGCCTTTTTTTCAATTCCTCCTTCATTCTATTAATCCAGGCAGTTAATGTTTGAGTGTTTGAGGTGCATGCCTAGCCCCTGTTATAACAAAAGTTATAGGGAGTTTAAACAGAATTTTCAGTTTTGATGGAGTTTAAGTATAAAAATGGAATGTTAAAATATATAAAAGAACTATTTTCATTAGGACCGCTTTAAGGTCTGGCGGGGTCCTGGGCACACAAGAATTTGGGGTCCCGCTGGAAAGAAAAAGTCGCATGACAAAAAAACATTTTTTTGGTACAAATTAAACTCATGTTTTAAGACAAAGAAATTTAAGACAAAGAAATAAAAAAACAAGTAAAAAAGTTAAATTTGGCCTTGCCGAATGTAGTGATACCCTCCACAATTTCAAAAAGATTATTACAAAAAACTTTTTTTAAAAGGAAATTACTTTTGAAAAAAAAAAAAAAATTGAAAAAAAAAAATTCCGCGCAAAAAAAATCCGCGATTTTTTTATTTTTTTTCCAAAAAATATGTTCGTACTTGTTTAAATACCATTTGGTGTTCAATTCTGTTCACATGTGTCAACCAGCAGTCGAATTAAAGCATTTTGTATTTTTAGGTTATGTTGAATGTACTAATATTTTTGAGGTGTCCTTCATAACTCATTCATAACTTTTGAACCGCTAAACCGATATTGCTCAAATGCAATACCAAACTTCTCGGGAGAACTTCCAATAAGTATGTTAAGTTTCAGTCATCTCCGTGTAATATTTTGGTCGTGATCACCATTTCCACAGACAGACGGATAAAAATGTATCAGAATCTGAGTCATTATCTTCACGAAAAATTTCTGAGAATCTAAGACTTTCTATACGAAAAATGTCTCAGAATCTGAGACTTTTTTATACGATCTTAGACTTTTTCTTATGAAACATGTTTTAGAATCTAAGACATTTTCTATGCAAAAAACCGTCTCAGAATCTGAAACTTTTCCATACGAAAAATGTCTCGGAATCTCAGAGTTTTCTATACGGAAATATTTTAGAATCTGACACTTTTTCTATACAAAAAATGTCTCAGAATCTGGGACTTTTTCTATACGAAGAATGTCTCAGAATCTGATACTTTTCTAAATAAAAAATATTTCAGAATTTCAGATTTTTTCTATACTAAAAATGTCTCAGAATCTGAGACTTTGCATACGATAAGTATCTTAAAATCTGAGACTTTTATTTTGGCAAAACTTCTATGAACTTTAGACTTTTAAAATCTCAGAATCTATAAATTTTTCTGTACGAAAAATATTTTACAATCTGAAACTTTTTATGAAGGAACAATTTCTATGAATTTTAGACTTTTGATTAGGGCTGTCAATCCCGAAATCACGGGATTTTTGTCATAAAATTAATCCCGAATCCCGGGATTTTTAAACTCAAATCCCGGGATTTTTGAAATATTAAAAATGTATGAGAATTTTTTTTTTAAAATACAACTTTGTTCAATTATTGTTACATTTACACAAACAAATTAAAACTAAAAAAAAAACTTTTTTTTAATTTTATCGTAGCTAATTTGTCCAAGCTGAGAATTCTACCGAGGCTTGCTGAATAATAGTCCAAAGCACTAACCATTAAGCCACAGTCACGGAGCCCTTTGACCAAAGTTTGCAGGTTTTGGCGAAAATATTCCAAAAAACCGAAACTTTGATCGAAGGGCGCCACGGGTAAATTTAATCCGACTGGCCTCTAATTTGTACCACATAAGTTTTAGGCGTAGGAGAATACAAATTTTTCCGGTCGTTCAAAATTGGAAGAAAAACTTTTTTTAATGTGTTTGAAGATAAATTGAAATTGAAATAGCAAAGACACAAACCTTTTTTTTTAAAGCCGGTCATTTACATCGCAGGTAAACAATGTATTGCATATTCCACGAGCTACAAGAGACAAATGGAAAAAGTTGAGTGGACTACACCACATACGATTTTTAGTCTAAGGGGTCTACTTTCAAAATTGAATAGTAGGATACCCCAAATGATTTTCATATTCCCAAAATATTCAATTTTACACATAAAATTTCTGGAGAGGATTTGTGGCCACAAAAGGCAAATAGAAATAGTTGGGTGGACTTCACCATATACGTTTTTTAGTCTAAGGGTTCTAGTTTCCAAATTGAATAGTGGGATATCCCAAATGATTTTCATATTCCCAAAATATTAAATTTTACACATAAAATTTCTGGAGAGGATTTGTGGCCACAAAAGACAAATGGAAATAGTTGGGTGGACTACACCATATATGTTTTTTAGTCTAATGGGTTTAGTTTCCAAATTTAATAGTGGGATACCCCAAATGATTTTCAAAATCCCAAAATATTAAATTTTAACCATATAATTTCTGGAGAAGATTTGTGGCCACAAAAGACAAATGGAAATAGTTCGATGGACTACACTGTAACGTTTTTTAGTCTAAGGAGTCTAGTTTTCAAAGTTAATAGTAGGATACCCCAAATGATTTTCAGATTCCCATAATATCCCGATCTTCCAAAAATCTGAAAAAAAATCTCAAAAATCTTTAAGGCCATAAGAATTCATATTCCGCTTCAAGAGTTGCCAAAATCCAAAAAAGGTTTTTGATGAAACGCCCTAATGTTCATACCTATGCCCTCATTTTACGTATATGGACATTAGGGGTATAACCAAAATAAGAACCAATCATAACGGTATGGGCAATGTTATACTGATAACAAAAAACATTATCCGGGGTCATTTTGGTCCAAAAACCTTCGGCACCGATTGCAATTTCTAAAACACCTTAAATTTAAATTTTTATATGATTTATGGTGGGAATCCTTCCCTTCCAACGTTTTTTTGTTTTTCGTCGTTTTACAACAAAAAAACAAGAAAAAGTACATGTACTGTTTAAAAACAGTACGAATGGCAACCCTAGTTGCAAATATGATCATATATGCCTTCATACAGTGTCATACACATATATCCGTATATGAACATATACACAGAAAAAAATATGGAGGAAACAAATTTGAGTAATCACTTGTTTAAATTTAAAAACAAAAATTGAGTATTTTTTTAATTGACGCAATTAAAAATTTACTCAAAAATTTTAAAAACAATTTAAGTAAATAATTTAATAAAAATTTAATAGTTTTTTTAATTTTTTAAAAACTCTCATAGTTTTTTGAATTCTCGTTTAGTTTAAAGTTTTTTGTGTATGTATATGAAAGTTTGTAATCGTCTTTATAAAACTTTCCTATATTTTTGAGACATAAATATGTTTGGTAAAGTTTGAAAAAACAAGTTTTTTGTTTTTTTTTTGTAAAAAAATTTAAAACTTTTTTAAACTTTTAAAAAAAATAAATAGATAAATTTTGAGTAAATTTTTAATTGTGTCAATTAAAAATTTACTCAAATTTTTTTCAAACTTTTAATAAATTTTTATTAAAAATTTACTCAATACTATTAAATCGTTTACTGGTGCAAAATTGAGTAATTTTTTACTCAATAGTATTAAAAATTTACTCAAATATTTTTTTTATTTTTTTCTGTGTATGACGCTGTATGAACGCATATATTATCATATTTATATTATTTTTCACTGGGACGGGAACCCGACACAATTTTTACCATTTTTTTTTTTAATATTTAACCTCCTCTCCTGAGTCCAGTTTTTGGAAAATTGAAAAACCAATAACGCAATTTTCTTAGTTCCATACAGGCCTGCTATACTATCTATTCAGACATACATGGTATACATTAGAGATGGGCGCTGGTCACGTGATTTGCGTGATTCACGTGAATCACGCGTGAGTAATTTTCATTTCAATCACGTGATTGTGAGTGAGTGTGAGTTGAAATAAAATCTGAGTGAGTGATTAGTGAGTGAGTCATTTATTTTTTGCGTGAGTTTGCGTGATTAGATTTTTTGATTTGCCAATTTTTTTTTTTTTTTTCATTTTTTGTAAAAACATTTTTTTGAGTTTTTTTTTTTTTGTAAGAAAATTTTATTGCGTGAGTAGATTTTGCGTGACTCACGCGTGAGCGTGATTGAATCTGGCGTGAGTCACGCGTGAGTTTGACTAGGTTTTTTATTGCTCACGTGAATGTGAGTGAGCGTGAGTAAAAAAAAAAAACTTGCGTGAGTGATTAGTGAGTGATTCGATTATTTTTTGCGTGAGCGTGAGTGAGTGTGAGTCAAAATCCACTCACGCGCCCATCTCTAGTATACATTAGAGCACCCATATGTGCATAATTGTTTTTTTTATCGCTCCCCGCTCATTTTCGGTTGAGTTGGGAGTAAAAAATAATATCTATCCAGAAATTGGACTTCTAGGTTGCAAACAGGCCAAGCGGTTTGAACTTTTGACCTCAAAAATGGGCTAAAAAACCTTTATAGATTAATTTCGCTGTAACTCTTAAAATAAAAGTTTTTCGCAATTAACTTTCATAACAATTTTTTTGTAGAATCAAAATGCAAAGATTTTTCTCTCATACTGTTTTGACCTAAATATGTCCGATCGTGGTGTTTTGAGCGATTAAAGTCGAAATTTGGGTGAGAACTTTTTTTTAAAAAATTGTCGTAAATTTTTAAATTGGGGAAAATTTGTGCTCCTTGCATAATTTAATAGGGTATTGAATGTAGTTTTCAAAATTTTTTTTTTTTGCAAAAATATATCGACCCTTCCATGAAAAATTGCCAAAAAATCCTACTCTGAATCTCAATTTTTTACCTCCAACCACGTTATGGGGGTATACTCACTTAGTCATTGCGTGTTTTACGCATCGAAAGATGAGTCTAGGATTCCACATAGTATATATGGGGTATTCCATGCCAAATCGGACGCTTGGAAAATTTTTAATTTTATATTTTATCAATTTTTTAGTACTCTTCAAAAACCCATTCCAAGTAAATTTTGGGATCTTTTTTGATAATCCGTTAAAAAAATATTGAATTAAAAAAAAATGGTTCAAATTCGAAATAATTTGTTGAAATTTTACTTTTTTCTTCAAAGTGTTTTAATAAACATTGGAAGACAACAAAAAAAATTCAAAAACCACTGAATATATTAATTACCATAATCCCACGATCTACTTAAGCTTAAAATTTTAAGAAAATATTAAGTTTGCCACGAAAAATTAAAAAAAAAAAATCAAATAAAAAATTTTAAAAAAAGATTGAAAAAAAAAAAACAAAGAGTGCAATCATTTAAAAATCGCATATTAGAACACTTTAAGAAATTTTTAATAAAAAAACAAAAATTAAAAAAAAAAAATATATATAAAAAAAATTTGACCATTTTCGAATTTGTTATGATACACTCAAAAAAAACCATTAACTTAAATTTTGGAAAAATTTTCTTCAAAATAGTTTATAAATTTTCCCACAATTTAGTTAAATTTAACTAAAATTTTGGAAATTTTCCCAACTTTTAGGAGAAAATTTTAGTTCATGGACTGTTAAATAGGCCATAATTTTCCTTAAATGGAATTCCCTAATACATGGAAGAAATTCTTACCGCCAAAGAAATTTTCCCTAAATAATTGAAAAAAAAGTCTTTATTTTTAAGACATATTTCTAAAAACAAAATTTAGTTCAAAAAATTCAGTTTTAGGACGTAATTTCCTACCAATTAGTTCATCATATTTATCTTCTTTAATTTGAGGAAGTTTTTTCCACAAGTTTAGTAAATTTTTCATAACATGAAATTGTTTAGTTGATTTATTTATTTTTTTTTCATGCTTGCTTGTAGTTCACATTTTGTTTATTATTTGTAGTATATGAAAAAGAGAGTTTGGTCTTGTATAACAAGTAATAAATTTAATGTTTACATTTTTTTCTACACATGAATGTGTGAGGGAAAAAATAATATTTTAATCACAGCAAAGACTTTGGCTTTGGCGTGTTTTCCCATAGTCTGGGAACAAGCGTTAAAGACAAAGTCCTTGCTGTAATTTAACTTTAAAAACTAATGAAATTTATTACTTGACCATAAGAAACAAACGTTTTTTTATATTTTAAATAAAAAATGTACATAATGAGAATTCTGTGTGTATTCACAGGCGATTCTATAAATAAACCAATATAAATATGAAATTAACTAATTTTTAGGAAAAATGTCCTCATTAAAAATTTTTTTAAACTAAAAAATGGGAAATTTTTTCCCACTTTCTAGTTCAAATTGGTCCTAATTTTTAAGAAAAATATGGACTAAAAAGTAGGAATACATGGCAATGGAGCTAAATCATTATCAATTTTCCTTGGATTTAGTTAATTTTCCCATTTTTTAGTTAGTTTTTTTTCTGAGTGTAAAAATACGGAAAACGATAGTTTTTTTTTTTTTTTAAATTTGATATCTTTGGAACGGGTAATTTAAAAAAATTGAAAACTAACTTGGATGGGGGTTTAAATGGGTTTTAAAAAAATTAAAAAAAAATTAAAAAATCTAAAATAAAAATTTTCAAAGTGTCCAATTTGGCACTGAATACCCCATATATATTTAGGGAAATCCTAGACAGATGTTTCGGTGCGAAACTCACGGAATTACAAAGTGAGTATTCGCCTATATTGAGGTTGAATAGTAAAAAAATTAGATTCAGAGTAGAACTTTGGAATTTTTTCATGGAAGGGTCGATATATTTTTGCAAAAAAATTTTTTTTGGAAAACGTCATTCAATACCCTAGTGAATTGTGCAAAGAGCTCAAATTTTCCCCAATTTAAAAATTTACTACAATTTTTTTTAAAAAAGTTCTGACCCAAATTTCGACTTTAACCTCTTAAAACATTAGCCCATTTTTTAGGTCAAAAGTTCAAACCGCTTGGTCTGTTTGCAACCTAGAAGTCCAATTTCTGGATAGATATTATTTTTTACTCCCAACTCAACCGAAAATGAGCGGGGAGCGAAAAAAAATACACTTTTGCACATCCCATACATTTTGTGGGTGCTCTAGTATACATGCATCTTTTTCTGTAGCGGGACATTTGGTGTGGAATGCCTCGTATATAAACTGATTTTTTTTTTTTTTTTTTTCCTTGGACACTCTAATGTACATACATACACACATTTTTTTAGAATCTGTAAAATAAAGGGGTGTTTGTTTGGATGTAAATTTTAAGTTTCTTTTCTTTTTTTATTATTATCTTAAATTTGTAGAACGATGAAAAATTGTGTTTTTCTGTTACCGCGATTCAAATTTTACTACGACTTTATTAACACACTAATTCATACACAAACACACACACACACAGCGTCGTCACACACTTTTTATTTGAATTTAAGATTTATTATTACATTTATTATTATTATATTTTATTGCTTTTACAATTTTATTGGAGAAAAAATAAAAAACAAAAAAAAAACGGCATGTATTTATATAAGTATGTATTTACTCTATGTGAGGGTTATTTAATATTGGACATTTGTTTAGCTTTTGATATGATTATACGATTAGTTTAATTTTTGTCTCCTTTTTTATTTATTTGTCGCTTTTTTATTATTTTTTTTTTTCTTTTCTTATAGATTAGATATGCGAGTTTAAGATTCTAAATATATTAGATTTTTTCATTTTTTCAATTTTCTTTTTTCACTTTTTTTATTGTTCCCGCTTTGTTCTCTCCGCGTTCTCTCGCTTGTTATAAATTAAAAGTACTTTTAATAATGCATTAAGTAGTTTACATTATTTGGTTAAGATGTTGTTTTGTATATATGTATGTATGTTTTTTGCAATAAACAGTATTCATATTAATTTAATGACTGTTTAAGAAACCGATGAACGAACGCCCGACCGACCGACCGACTGCTGTTTAAACAGAAAGTAAGTATGTATAAAGAAAATACATACAATAAATGTTGTCCGAGGACGGACAAATTGGAAATACGGCAATTTGAACCTTTTTGCATAAACTGTGAGACGCGACTGGAAGTATTTATCAGAAGTTAGTTAGATGGGTCACAGTTGTGGCTAGCGGCCGTATAAAAAAATTAATTTTTTCGGGTTTCTCTTTTTTGGGAATATTGCCAATCAAAAGTACGACTACTCATAGAATCTCAAAAGTATTTAGCTGCACAAAAAAGCTTCCCACTAGTGTAGTATTCTTAAATGAGAAAAAGCTTTACAATAGAAAACTTTATTTTTAATAATATGTACATATGTATAAGAGAACTCAATCCATTAAAACCTTAAAACACTCTATGTTTGCAGTAATGTCAGATGTAGGGACTTTTTTTTTTGCTTTTTTAATGTACCTAAACGGAAAAAAGCTTAAAGATTTTGTATTTTTAATAATCGGGGATATTCCTGTACACACAAACGCGTTTAAAACGCTCCGAAGGTCATTTTTGGTATTCCTGTATATGAGGCATTCCACACCAAATGTCCAGCTAAAAAGAACATGTGTACCGTAAATTTCGGAATAGGTTGTATGGATAGCCCTATATGGAACTAAGAAAATTGCGTTTTTGGTTTTTAAATTTTTCAAAAACTGGGCTTAGGAGGCGTGGTCAAATATTGGAAAAAAATGGCCAAATTTGTGTCGAGTTGCCTTGTTTAAATATTTATCAAATTAAAACGGAATGCACCACAATCTCAAAAATGTACATTCTTGTATAGTTTTGTATGGGCTATAGTACATCCAAGGATTCAGACTCATCAATATTAACACCACCAATTGACAATGTTGGCGATGCTAAATTGGGTAGCCGTTTATGTATCAAAACACAACATTGGGTCTTACGAGCATTAAAATCACCTCTATTTACACGACTCCATTCAGAGATAGTCTCTAAGTCGTGGTTAAGTGTGTCATTCATATTCAGCCTCATTGAATCAATGTCACTACGATCTGGTCTGTGGTCAAATGAGTATGAATGACTAATGTTGCTGTCATCAGCAAAAGAATATATTGGGTTGGACGTTCAAAAAAATAAAAAAGAGTGATGGCGAAAGAGCGGATCCCTGCAGGACATCCGAATTCAATATAAAATCACGGGGGGAAAAAACCATCGATAACAACACGAACAGTCCGTTTATGTAAGAAACTCGAATTTATTCCAGACACCGAAAGCAATAAATTTTGAGATAAGTGCATTATGCCAGACTCGGTCAAATACCCTTGAAATGTCCAAAGCAACAATTAGTAAATATAAATAGGAAAAAAAAATTAAGCTTTGTCCAAAATGTAAAGAATGAAAAATAAATTTAGTTAAATCCTAGGATTAACTCAGATTTATTTATACCATTTTACATTTTGGATAACGGAAATTTTTTTCCTGTTTATTTTAACTAATTGGATGTAGATTCAGAAAAAAAATATATAAAAATTTCTGGACTTGATTTGACCCATTTTTTAACTAAATAGAGTTAATCATAATCTTAATCCGGTCTGCAAAAAAACGGGCTATTATTTAAAAATCATGTTACTATTTTTTTCTTAAATTCATAAAAGAAATGGAAATGGTGTTTTTCAGATGTTTTGTTTTGGTAAAAGCGAAGAAAAAATTTTAAATGAACAAAATTTTACAAAACATACGTACCGGTAGTCCCGGAAATACTGGTAATACCGTCAGAACCGGAACAGGGAATACCAGTATTCCCGGGAATACCGGGAATAATTCAAGAACCGGGAAACCGGTACCACTTCCCGGTAATACCGAGAACCGGGTATACAGGTATTTCCGGTACTACGGTACTGACCGTAAGCACTATTTGTGACACAAGGTCTGACCATCATTTCTATATAATAAAGGCAAGCTGATTTCAATGGTGAAGTCCGTTTTTGAATCAATGGAACAGTTTTCTTGCAAATCTTCTTCAAAGTTTTGCACATTTTTTAGATTAGAGTTTTTGTTTTCCCAGACTTTTTCATTTCCCGGGAAAGCGGGAATTTTTTTAATACTTCCCTGGATCCCGGGAATTCCCGATCGAAAAGAAAATTAATAAGACCAAAAAAAATTTTGTGGGGGAAGACACACAAATGGCTATGAAGTTTTATTGGCATCAAGTTATATGGGTAATAAAAGGCCAAAAACTAAAACATGATTTTATTTTTCGGAGATGGTATCAGTTTGAGATGGGATGGGATATAAATAATTGCAAAATATGACCTTTAAATTGAAAAAAATAGGAAAAATTTCGAGTGTACCTATTATTATGATCACCTGCTGGAAGCACTTTTTATAAACTGTTAACTGGCAAACAATAAATAAAGATGGACTTGCCATGCTTTGATATATAATATCTTTGCCGCATCGAATACTAAACAAAAAACACATTTGCTCATTGAAAAATATCTTAATTTGACAGTTATTGGCATTTCAAAAATAGTTCAGGTGGTGTACCTATTATTATGATCATGAGTGTATATAAAATTACACAAAACTATCTGTCACAACTATTATTCTAAGTTGTTTACTTTTCTTGTTATCCGCCATCTCTAGATTTTTTTTTTTATATTTATTCATTCAAAGGTAATTTTTTTATTATGTAACCATCAATTTCAGGCATTTTCAAATACATTTCTGTTATTTGTTTTTTTGAAAATTGTTGTAAAATTATTTTTGTTGTTATTTTGTAAAATATTTCAAAATTGGAGTATTTTTAATACTTGATGGAATATAAAAAAAAAATGTAAGAGGTTGTTATTGCTTATACATTGTGATAATAAAGCATATACCCAGCAAAAAAAGAGCTTACCATTCACTACAAAATTCACCACAACTTATGAACCAGATGTACTTCTTCTTCAACTGAAACATTGATGAATTTAATATGGGCGTGACACACAAAGTATGTTCTTTTTTTCGCCACTTTTCAGTGGCGAAAGATTGACACTTAAGAATAACATATATCACTAGTGTTTATTATGTACATATATATTAACATTTTTATCACAACTTCTGAAATATGTTAATATTTCGTCACTTCTTTAGAAGTACATATTTCTTGGCATTTTGGGTGTGATTATGTCATTTTTATTTGGTGATTTAGAACTTCTAAATTAGAAGTGATTTTTTCACTTCTTTTTGTAAGATAAGTTGAAAGAGTATGTTTTTGTAATATTAACACTAAAAACACTGTTCGACAGCAAAAACCTCCCAGTGAAATTTCTAACTGGTCCTTATAGATTTTGGTCTACTGCTTCTAAATCTACCGTCCAAATTTTTATAGCACGTACCGTTTTTGAGATATTCGTTGTTAAAAAGTTAAAAAAAAAACAATATTTTAGCACTTTTAGCGGTCCACTGTTACGTATTCTTACGTTGCTTTCACATATATATTCAAATATATCAATATTCAAACGCGAATATCTTAAAAACCTTACGCGATAGAAAAATGAATTTCATTGATAATCAAACGTATATACTATATACCATAGGGGTGAAACGAACAAGTTTCGCAAACGTGTATGTATTAGTGACGGCACACGCGTGTAACTTTTGACGTTTCATACAAAACGTAAACAAACAACGAAAATACAGATGCAAAAGCTCACACGTACAGGCACACGTATTCTAGGCAGAGATGTAAATTTAGTAGTATTTTGTATGCGTCCATATTGGAAGTACCAAAATAAGCACTCGTGTTGCATGTCTATATGGTCTGTGGTATATACATACTACGAATTAAAAATAGGAGTTATTATAAAGATCACACAACTATAAAAATTCACGGCGAATCGATTCACCAGTTTGTTCTGACCACAAGCCTAAACTGCAATTTTCTAAAAAGCTTAAACAATCTTTAATAATGTGATGGAGAAACATCCACTTTAGTTCGTAAATGTATTTATTTAATTTAGGACCAACTTTTTTCGATATAAGATATAGAATGGTAGTTAAACGTCAAATTGCTTGTATGAAATTTAAAAAATTGATCAATAATCGATTTTTTAAGCCTTAAATAAAGAGAAATAAAATGCCATTATCAAATTTTGTCACCATTTTTGGAAAACCTAAATCCATTTGAAGCTGGACGTAGAAAAAAGTGCATACTTCGTGTATCACCCCCATTCTAAGTGTTTCAGTTCAAAAAAAAAATTAATTTAATAATTTAATTTAAGAACCAGTGACGGTCCGTGAAGTTGTCACTGGGTGTTCTCTAATTTATAAAAACAGAAAATTTAAGTATATAATTCGTGTTTTTCTGGACCTAACGCATTCCCGAGATAGGTAAAGATGGGATGTTACTAGTTTTGTATATTTTTAAATGAGATGCAGCCCAAATTCTATTTTATTGTCATTTTGTTGCCTCACCACATCGACAATTAACAAAAAACATTATTTCGCAAATAAATGCAGTACAAAAATTAATTTTGGATGCATGTCAATTAAAAAAATTAAAACTGAGGCTTTATGTATCACGGGAACGTGTTACGTCCAGAAAAACGTATTTTATATACATAATTTTTATATTTTAAATAAGTAGAGAACACCCAGTGACAACTTCACGGACCGTCACTGCTAAGAACATACAAAAGAGGTACTTTAAAATCCTTAAGTAAAGAACTGGTAAAAGATGTTTTTGTTGTTATTTTGTAGCATTTTTGGAAGTGATTTTAAAAGTACTTCCTACGGAATATGAAGTTCGGCACCTATCGCTACTTTGTATGTAGTGAAACCATTAATTATTTTTGAACCACTTCGTTTATTTTTTGCTGGGTAGTATAAGCTTAAATTTAAAAGAAAAAAAAACGTCCGCGTTTAAGCCGTTATTTTTTTATTCAAGATGTTATGAAAAAAATCTGATGGCTTCAACAATACTGCATTACAAAAAAACAAAAAAGTTTCTGACCCAGAAACAAGACCCACTTATCCTTATGTATTTTAACCTTATAAATTCGATTCTGCTATCAGAATTGAATTCTATAGTTGAGGTTTTCTGTGATTTGTAAGGAAATTCCGCAAAGTGAACCCACCTAATTTCCTTGTGAATTTGAAAAAGTTAAAAAAAAAAAAATTAATTTTATTTCTGTACGCAAGGTTCATGACTGATTTATTACCAAGAAAATAAGAGTATTTTTGATAAAATCCGTCAAAAATTGTAGAAGTTACCTGCATTTAAACAAAAATGCATTAATTCAGTTTTATACAAAAACAGTTGTATTTATGTTATGAATTGATGCATTTTTGTTCAAATGCAAGTAACTTCTGCAATTTTTTAAGGATTTTATGAAAAAACCTCTTATTTTTTTCGTAATAAATCAGACTTCAAAATAAAATTTAAAAAAATGTTAACTTATTGTTAGTAAAATTTACAAGGAAATCAGGCCGGTTCACTTTTGCAGACTTTCCTTGTAAATTACGAGAAAACCCAACGATAGAATTTAATTCTGTTGGCGGAATCGGATTTAGAAGGTAAAATAACATATGGATTAGTGGGTCTAGGCCCTTTTTTGTGGGTCTGTGTAATCTATATAAACAAGTTAGAGTTTAAAATTCGGCTGTGCCGAATCTTTGATACCCTCCAACATGCAAAAAAAATAAAAATGACAGGGACGTTTTTTATGGGGAGTGGAAAGGGGGGCGGGCTTTGGCAGATGTCTTTGGGTGTAATATAATATCTGACAAAAAACCTTCATGAAGATAACTTTATTTATTATGAATAACGCAGCTGATATCAAATTTTTTTTTTTTTTTTTCAATTTGCAAGGCATAAATTAAACAAAGGTAAATTTAAACATTCAAGAATTTTTGTGAAACAATAAGTTCACTCAAAATAATTCTACAGTAAAAAAATTAGTAAGTGCGTTGGTAATCCAAATCTACTAATAAGTTACTAATTACCAGTATTACAGTAGTTTTTCAAAGTGCTAAAATTAGTATTTCTTACTGTTTATGAGTAATTTTTGTTGGTAGTTGGTTTTACTAATTTTTTTACTATTTTTAGTTCATAAAAGTACTAATATACAGTAATTTAATAGGTTTTTAATTTATTTTTGTTAGTAATTATTCCGTAAGGGGGCGCTTGTTTACAAGCAGAGCTACCAACCTTTTTTTTTTTGCAAAATCGTTAAATTTGAATTCAGTGTTGCCATTATGTTACATTTCGGGTATTTGCTGGTGCTTTTTTGATCTTGCCGTTTTTTAAATACGCGTTTTTAAAAATAGGGTATTTATGGTGTTTTTCTATTTTTTCGCGACATTTTTTTTTTGTAATTTGTGATTTTTATATTATCAATAGATTTTGCTGAAATTTGAAACTTAAGCCCAAGACCTAATGAAATTGGGAAAAATCAGACCGTGTTTTATTTTATTTTTTGGTTATGGAGTTGTATTTTTGTAATAATGCAATCAAAATATGTATTTTTGACAGATTTAAATAAAGAAAATTGGGGGTTATTTTCGAAAATTATGTAACAGGCAAAACGCGCAAAACAGTGACTCAAAAAGCGTTAAAAACCGCTTAATATGAATTAAGTTAAAAGTGCCAAAAAGCGCTAAAAAATAATTTTAATTAATGGTTAAAAAAAAATATAAAATCATCAGGCCTATTCACAAAATAAGTCTAAAAATTGTGAAATATTTTTTTTTTTAATTTTAAACAAAGTTTTCCATTTCTTTGGTTGTACTACAACAACTACATGAAAAATATGAATCTAAGACTGTTATTAGGACGTTTCTGTTGTGAAATGTAAATTTTTTCGCAAATGATTAGTTCTAGAAAGAAAGCGCTAAATGCGCTAAATGAAAAAGGGGAAACGCACCAGTTTACCGCATTTTTTAAAAACGCGCTAGATTAAAAAAAATAGCTTTTTTGGTGGTCGGAGAGCGCCAAATCCAGCACGAATTGTTTTTAAAGTAATATGAATGTAATATTATTTTTACTCCTGATTGTATCAGCTTATTTATTTAATTTATGATAAAAACAAATATTTTTAATTATTGTTTTTTTCGCTTTTTATCCTTGTAACCTTAAAAAGCACATTTTCCATTTTTTAAAATTATCTCTTTTTTCTTGCGGCTGATTTTTTTTTTTTGTAAATTTTTACTCTTTTCCTACGATTTTTGCGTTTTTTTTTCATATTCGTAATGGCAACACTGTTGTAATAGCTATCAAATGCTTCTTCACAATTCAGCAGCAAGCAGCAGATAGAAAAAATCAAGAGTACTCTATTTAATTATAATTTCACTAAAAAGACGCATTTTTTATTTCTTAACATTAAAAAAGCATACCCCAAGTTGTAAATACAAAAAGTACTTATTGTATAAATTTATAATTTATAATTAAACACAGTTCTTTATATTTCGTGCCGTCTGCTGCTTGCTGCTGCAGTGTGTGCGAACACCACGTTTGCTTGCATTTAACTCAGTGCTACCAACTGATTTTTCTGTTTGTTTAGTGCGAAGAAAAATTAAAACCGAAACAACGCGATACACGGTCACGGAGTGTTTGTAAAAAAAATATATTCTTAATTTATTTAATTAAATTGTGTGGTGTTAAACTAATTAAATAAATATGTTCTTTATTTAAATATGTATATTAAATAAAATGCCATAAATAATAAAACTACATCAATTTTTTTGTTAAATCGTTTTTCATTTCAATGGCTGTGAAAAAAAAACTCATGCTGAAGAAGAATGTTATGGATACACACACGCATACCAAAAAAAATGTATGTAAAAAAACATCCTCTGTAGTAAAATGTTTGTACTTACATTTGAACATGTATTGAGAAAATATTATTTCTTTTTTATATTTTTAGCAATCGTTTCCAAAATATATTTCAATGGAATGGCGACAACATTTATATTTTCAAATGCCTGACGTGGTACAACCTACGCTACATTTTTAAGCAGCGCAAGAAGACATGTAATTAAGTATATCTTATAACCGAAGTGAAATAAAAAATCATTTATATATAATTTTTTTCTGATTTTTATTTATTAAAATTGATATAGGTAGTAATTTTATTAGCTAAAATTAGCAATTTTATTTACTAAAATTAGTATTTTTTTTTTTACTAAATAGGGCAAAAATTTGAAATATTTATGATTTTATTAGTAATTATATTTACTAAAATTGTAGTAATTTGCAGTAATATTTACTGTTTTTTTAGTATTTTTCATGTACTAGATATTAGTAACAAATTTTAGTATTGATTACCAATTCCTGCACTAGGTCCTTTTGGACTAAATCATTAGTACTCGTAGCTAAATTTTTGGTATTGAATACCCACGTTTTTTTTTGAGTGTTCTTTTAATCAATTCAGCTATTTTATAAAAGCATTTTTGTATACTTTAATTTGTTATTAATTTCTAAATATTGTGCATTGATTTTCACAGATACAGTAAAAATTGTGCATTTAGTTTTTTCCCGAAAAAAGCATAACCTCGCGCCTAATATGTTGAATTTTTTCAAAAATGGTAATATTTTACTTATTTATGATTAGACGCCAATAAAAAAAATTAATAGTTCAAAATTACAACTTTCTGATTTTTTTACGGAAAATTTAAAAAAATTTCAAATTTTGTGAAACACAAAAATCCGACTTTGAACAAATTTTATGCAAGTATTAATACATATTTATTTCTTATTCTTTTAAATTTTAATTAGCGCATTAAAAATACTTTAATTTGAAACCGTATTCATTAAATTACGCTTTTGGTTTAAAAGTAACAGCTTAAATTTTGAATCAAGTTCAATTTTCAAGAAACACTAAAAAAATTCTATCAGTTTAAAAAAAAAAATAAAAAACAAATTTTTCTTCTTTAAAAGGTTTCTTTCTGATGTATTATACATCATTTATCAATCAAAAAAATAAAATATATTAAAATTACTGCTTCCCTGAATAAAGCTCCACTTTGCCTCTCATTCAACCCAATGTGGAGTGTATGGAAAATTAGATAGTTATCTGAGCAGTATTTCCTGAGTTATTTGAGCCCTTACTAAGTTTTAGTATTAGCTCAAGAACATTCTTGAGCTATTATTAAGATATGCGCCCCCAAGGAGGTAGTAGAAGAAATAAATTTGTTTTATTTCTATATTATAGAGTCTCTGTTAAAATTCGATAGAAAGTTAGTTATAAATAACTGAATCAAAACAACTGGGGCTCAGTTAGGTGTATTTTAACTGGGACTTACAATTAGTTGAAAAATTAGTAGCCAGTAACTGGGAAATTTTTTGGGTGTAGAATTTTACACCGATATATCGATCTGCTACACACGGAATAACAAATATAATGTGCTACGTTTTTAAATAGAGGGTATAGGAGTTTAGATGAAATTTGAATTAAGATTTTTTCAAATAGAAGAATTTAAATATGATCTTTTAAATTCAATTGATTTTTTCGAGTAACTTTTTCAAAATTTAATTTCAATTAATTTTTTTTGCAAGTTTTAATAAATATCTTCAAATTTGACTTTTTCGAACTTCAATTAAACTTTTTTCAAATATCAATTTGATATTTTTCGAATTTGAATTAATATTTATTTTTAAATTAATTTGACTTTCAGCGTATTTCAATTGGGCGTTTTCAAATTATAAATGTAGTCATTAATTTTTAAATTAAATTTTCAAACTCGAATTATTTTTTTTTTTTAATTAAATCTGAAAATGGCTAATGCATCTGTTAGAATATACTTAATATATCAAAATTACGATACAAACCACAAATCTGGACGTGGGTCTTCAGATTTTTTTTTATATTGTGAACACAGATGCCATTTAGATATTCCCATGTACAGTTTAATTAAATTCCAAAAACTCGCGATTTTATTCGCTATTTTCATTTTCTAAAAATCACAAAAAATTTAAAAAGTGGTGTAGTTTGAAGAGCTATAACTTCTTAAGTTAATATCCCAGCAAAACTTTGGTAATGGGTGGTGATTATATAATACATTACCAGGTAATGTATATACCTTATTTGTAACATTATTTTAGGATGTCTTACTAAACGTTTGTTCCACAACGTATTATTTTAAAGTGAAAAATAATGCTTTACTGACTTATATTTGGTTACATTATGTAATATTTCAAACCCGAGTAAAAAAAAATTGTATGGTAAAACATGTTATCTTATAAAATTATATATAATTTATTGGATCTGATTTTGTTAAATTTCCGTTCAACTGTTGACAAGTGTGGACGTGTTTTAATTTATCTCCGTGCTATTAATTGAATTTTTGAAATTGTTCGTAATAGGTATTTTTGTAATATTTTCATGACCACATCCAGGAAAATGAAAATATGGACACAAATGATACCGATTTAATTCGAGGCTCTGCCTCGCCGACTGGTGCTGGTCCTAGCACTGGTCTTAGGGTTGCGACCTTGAAGTCCGACCTTGATTCTGGTAGGGGTGCTCAGCCTAATATTGGTGGTAAAAAGAAAAAGAAACTTAAACCATCAAAGGTCAGGCACAACCAGAGACGGCTTTGTTTGAAAATAATTAACAGACTAAGCCAACTTGATGGAACGAAGCTCTCCGAACGTGAGAGGGCGTCGCTATCATGGGCGAAAGGAGTCATTGAAGAACAGGACAAACTTTCGGCAATGCGCGCATCTGACAAACAGAGCGCTGTTTCGGCCTCGTCATCGAAGTCTGGTAAAAGGTTGCGCTCGCCCGACGAGAAACCTTTACCTAAGAGATCTAAGGTGACCGGCAACGTCTGGACTCAGTCTTTTAGTGAAGTGGTTAAAGGTAACTTCGTTAGGGCTGTGATAAACAGGCAAAATGGGGATTGTAGTATTCCAAGGGACAAGTGGAGTTTAGTTGAAACTAAACTAAATGAAATCTACTATAGGCTCCTTGAGAGTATGCCTGATTTTCTACCTACTACTGTCAACGCAGGTTGGTATCAGGGGCGAGTAAAACTCGTTGCTTTTGGGAACGAAAGATCCGCAGCCGTGTTTAAGGTTGCCATTAGCCAAGTGGGAGAGTTATGGCCTGGAGCCAGACTGGACGTTGTGGAAAAACATGATATCCCCTCGCAACCCAGAGCTCATGCATGGATCCCAATGGCTACAAATGACACTGCGGTGATTCTTAAGATGATAAAAGTCTGCAATCCTGACCTTCCAACTCAGAATTGGCAAATTGCCAGATTGGGTGAGATGGAGGGCGCTCGTCGTCAAGCAGTGGTCTTGGTTAATGAGGAATCGCTTCCGCTTTTAGCCAGGACTGACGGCATTATTAGATTTGGATTTTTTCATATAAGAGTCAATGTCTACAAGGGCGACCAGAAGACTATTTTGGACGCAGACAAGCCAGTGGCAGAGTCGGCTGGAGAGGAGAATCTGGAAAAGGTTGATATTCAGCTGGCCGATTCTAGGCTGATGGGAGATGCATCTGGCATTTTTGAAACCGAATCTGGTAACGAATGCGACCTCTGTGATGGCATGGAGGATAAAGCCGATGCCACGATGGGTGACATTCAGGACGAGGCCCATGCAGTGAGGAATTCGGAGAGTTCTGTTGCCTCCGATTCAGAACAGATGGGATATATATCTGGCTTATTCGAAACCGAATCTGGGGACGAATGCGACCTCTATGATAACACGGAGGATGAAGCCAATAACACGGTGGTGGAAAGGATGGTGGAAAAAAAGCAAGATGTTGCGGTTCCTACAAATAAACCTCCATCACTGTAAGGCAGCCTCAGCTGCACTCTTGCTGCGCCTGACGACAGGAGCAGTTGACTTGGTTTTTATCCAAGAGCCCTGGGTGCGGGGTGGCAGGGTTTGCGGATTGAAGACCCCTGGGTTTAAGTTGGTGGTTGCCAAAGGTGAGGGCTCACCAAGAGCCTGCATCTTGGCAAAAAATGGCTTAAATATATTCTTTTTATCAACTTTTAGTGATATGGATGTTACAGCGGCTAGCTTAGAGCTTCATGGGAAGTCTATTTGGCTCGCCTCTGCGTATTTTCCTAATCCGGGGTCAATACCCCCGGAGAAGGTTGTCGGTCTAATTCGGGAGTCTGAATCTAGGGGACACCAGTTAGTAGTGTGTTGTGATGCTAATGCACATCATTCGATATGGGGAAGTACAGGCACAAATGATAGAGGCGAATCACTTTTGGAGTTTTTGTTAAGCACTAACCTCTATATTTGTAACAAGGGTGGTGAACCAACTTTCGTTACAAGTACGCGGCAAGAGGTTCTTGACGTAACACTTGTATCAGATACATTGTCTGATAGAATTGATGACTGGAGAGTTTTGGAAGAGCATTCTTTCTCAGATCATCGCTACATTGAGTTTTTACTCAGGGAGCGTGCCCCGGTTGAGACAGTCTCTAGAAATCTGAGGAGAACAAACTGGGTGAAATATAGGGAGACTTTTTCTTTGCTTTTGGATGAAGTACCCTTATCTAAACCACATAGTTTGGCGCAAATTGACTGTCTGGTTGACCATATAACAAATGTTTGTAATAGGTGCCTGGATGCGTCTTGCCCTTCTGCAAAGCCTAGAGGGAAAAAAAAAGCCACCTTGGTGGTCAAATGAGTTGCAGACGAGCAGAAAGCTCTTTAATAAGGCTAAATTTTCAAGAGCGGACGAGGACTGGTCTGCATACAGGCTGCAACTTAAGAGTTATAAAAAGATGATCAGAAATGCAAAATGTGATTCTTGAAAAACTTCTGTGGAAACATAGAAGACGTTTCTGAGGCATCCAGGCTGCGCAAGGTTCTGGCTTCTTCTCCTTGCACCCTGGGATACCTGAAAGATCCTAATGGGGTGTGGTCTTCCTCCAGTGGAGAGTCGCTGGATCTCCTTTTAAACACGCATTTTCCGGGCAATTCCATGACGCCGTTTCAAGCTTTGGAACGTTCTGACGCCCAAGCATCTGAAATTGCTTCGGAAATAATAAATATGCCAACATTAATCTGGGCGATAAAAAGCTTCAGGCCCTATAAATCCCCGGGACCTGATGGTATAATCCCGGCTGAGTTGCAGCAAGTGTCGGACTATATAGCCCCGTTGCTGTATAATCTATACACAGCATGCATCAACTGGTCGTACATTCCTTTAAAATGGAGGGATACCAGAGTCGTATTTATCCCGAAGGCTGGGAAAAGTTCCCACACAGCTCCGAAGGATTTCAGACCAATTAGTCTGTCTTCTTTTTTGTTAAAGACAATGGAACGAATGATAGACTCATATTTGCGTAGAGTGATTGACCCGAGGTTGCTTTCGACAAAGCAACATGCATACAGCAAGGGACGATCAACGGAAACAGCTCTTCATGAGCTCGTTGGTACCATCGAGAGATCGCTTTCGATAAAGGAGTACACTATGGTGGCCTTTCTTGATATTGAGGGGGCTTTTAATAATGTCATCCCAGAATCGATAATATTGGCATTGTCTGGTCTGGGAGTAAAGCGTGAAATCGTTTTAATGGTGGAAAGCCTACTTGCCAGTAGACGTATAACGTCTGAATTGGGAGCGTCCGTCATATCTCGATTTGTCAATAGGGGCACACCACAAGGAGGTGTTCTTTCGCCGCTTCTTTGGAACCTGGCACTGAATTCAATGCTACTATCTCTAGAAGCACGTGGTTGTCATGTTGTCGCATATGCTGACGATGTCGCGATAGCGGTAAAGGGGAAGCATCTGCCAACATTGCGGGACATTCTTCAGGGTTCTCTGAAAGATCTGTCTAAATGGGCAAGAGACTGTGGTCTAGGAGTTAATCCTAGTAAAACAGAGCTTGTTTTATTTACAAGGAAAAATAAGATTCCTGCTTTTGATCCTATTTCTCTGGACGGTACTGAAATCAGCTTCTCAGATGGGGCCAAGTATCTTGGAGTATTTCTAGATAGGAAGCTGAATTTCAGGCGTAATATTGAGGAACGGGTGAGAAAAGCAACGATTGCTTTGTATTCCTGTAAAAGGGCCATTGGAAAACGATGGGGTTTTAGCCCTCAAGTCGTTCATTGGATCTATACAGCAGTGGTGCGTCCAATTTTGCTGTATGGAATCATTGTCTGGTGGCCTGCTTTAGAAACAAAATCGAACTGTGTCTTTATCACGAAGGTACAGAGAATGGCGTCAATGTGCATCACACAGAAAAAATTTGAAACGAATTTCAATCAACAAAAACGCGGATTCAATCAATTTTTTGATTGAAATTCCTCCAATTAAAAAAATTGTTATACCAATCATCAAATTGTAGGTGATTGATTGAAATTTTTTTCAATCAAACATTTTTTCGATTTTGATCAATTTTTTGTTTAAAGTCAATCAAAATAATTATTGATTTAACAAATGAATTGTAAGCTTATGACAAAATTATCAAAAAATTTATCTTTTTTGCTTTCCAATATGTTGCCAACAATAAAAAAAAGTTAAGACCGATTATTTTGTATATGTTTGAATTAATCTATTCAAATAAATTAAAGCGAAAAAAATCTGATATGTTAAAAATTTGTAACAAAAAATAGCAAAAATTTTAATCAAAACATTGATTGACTCATTTAAATTTTGTTGATCAATACATTTAATTGAAAATTTTTAGCCAATAATTTTTTGTGTGCACTGGTGCTCTTCGTACTACACCTACGGCTGCATTAGAAATCCTCCTTCACCTGATACCCTTGGACATATTGGGTAGGCAGTATGCAGCTGCGTCGGCAATTCGACTTAATAGCACGCTGCAATGGAGGAGCAGCGATTGTGGCCATAGCGCGATCTTGAAAAAGATAACAATACCACAAAATGTGGATTGTGCTCCCTCTTTGAGCCTCTTTGAGCGCCACTTTACCACTATGATACCATCCAGGGAGTCTTGGATGGGGGATACTCCGGGAAGTGGAGCTACCATAAATTTTTACACAGATGGATCGAGGCTGCACGAACAAGTGGGCTTTGGGGTCTATTCGGAAGAGCTTGGATTGAGCCTGGCTCGTAGATTGCCAGATCATTGCAGTGTCTACCAGGCAGAGATGCTGGCAATAAAGGAAGTGGCTGACTGGTTGAGCTGCAATGTCTTGTCTACAACCGCAGTCAACATCTATACTGACAGTCAAGCCGCGGTCAAGTCCCTGGTTTCAATGTTTCTGAAAACAAGATCTGCCCTTAACTGCCGCACGTCTTTAAATGAGATGGCCAAGCAGTTTAACATACGACTCATATGGGTCCCAGGGCACAGAGACATTCCAGGGAATTGCAAAGCCGATGAGCTTGCAAGACTAGGAACTACCTTACAGGTTCCAACAGAATTGGAATGTGTTGGTATGCCTCTAGAAACTTGCAAGCAAAACCTACGGCTTTGTTCTGCGACGGAGACTAATCAAAGATGGGCAAATGGATGGACGTGTGAGACAACACGACTGATTTGGCCTTCTCTTAATCAGGGGCGCACAAGTGAGCTGATATCGCTTCCAAGAGGAGAGATTTCAACGGTGGTTTCTATAATTACCGGACACTGTCTTATAGGGAAGCACGCAGAGCGGTTAAATGTGCCGTCGAATGACTTTTGCCGAAGTTGCATGGATGAAGAGGAGTTGGAAACTATCGAACACTTTATTTGCCATTGCCCGGCACTTTCTGGTCAGCGACTTGCTTCACTGGGATCTAGGGAGCTGTACGATCTTTCAGATTTGTCGGATGTCAAAATTCAACATCTAAGGAGTTTCATAAGAAGCTCAAACTGGTTTAACGACAGGGACTAGTAGGGAAACCTATTACGATCCCGTGGTATCACAATGGACCTCAGAGTCTACGTGTGTTGACGTAAAACGTCAGCAGCCACTTACAACCTAACCTAACCTTGTTAAATTTCATCCGAAAATTGGCCGTGCCAAAATTATCTCATAATATCTTATAATATATGAAGTTACAGTTTAATATTTGATTGTATGTGATTTCATCCGGAAATTGGCCGCGCCAAAGTTATCCCAAATTATCTATTATCATGATTTTGTATTAAATATGATATGATATGATGTAATTTCATCCGGAAATTGGCCGCGCCAATGTTATCTTAATATATCCAATATCATGATTTTATATTAAATTGGATATTATATAATGTAATTTCATCCGAAATTTGACCGCGCCAAAGTTATCTTATAATATCTGATATCTTGATTTTATAAAAAAATTATTGGATACATTTTTATCCAAAAAATGTTTCTGTTTTTAGATTTATTTTTAGATATAATAATGTCAAACTGAAAATAAATAAAAAAAAAAAAACTTCGAACGGACGGGGATTAGAACCACAAGACTTCCGTTTTGTAATCGCAATCTCTACCCTCTAGACCAGCGGACGTTGTTAGCAAATAACAACTTTAAATGACTTAGTTTTAAATAAATTGATCGTATCTAATTATATCAAATTGATCTAACATATAGTAATATATGATTACATCCAATTAAATATGTTATTCACTTGTACACAATTTTCAAAAAGACTTAGAAAATTTTTGATAAAATTTGCAAAAAAAAAAAATGGAATGACGTACAGCGCTATTAGGGGCTTCCATGGTAAGCTTAAACAATAATTTTAATGTAGCGATATGCCTTATTTCCAAGTCATAGGCTTCCAAAGTGAAATAAGACTTTGGCTTATAAGTTTGAAATTTTTCTGGAATCAGGAAATCAGAATTAGATTTGAGGTCGGGTTCCAAAAATCATTGATAATTTGATAATTTAAACCAAATATAGCTATTATTAACTATATAAATGCAATATAAATTTTTAAAAATGATTGCAAAAAAAGTGTTTTCTATTTAAAAAAAAATAAAAAAATATATTTTTTTCTGGAATTGAACTCGGGTTCCCAAAAATGATACATAATTTTATAACAAATTAAATATAGTTATATATAACTATATAATAGCAATATAATTTTTTAAAAATGATTGCAAAAATTCAAAAAAAGAAAAATTTTTAGTTCTAAAAAAAATAAATGCAATAAAAAAGTGTTTTCTATTTAAAAAAAATAAAAAAAATATATATTTTTTTCTGGAATCGAACTCGGGTTCCCAAAAATTATAGATAATTTTATAATAAATTAAATATAGTTATATATAACTATATACAAGAAATATATTTTTTTTTAAATGATTGCAAAAATTTCAAAAATGAAAATATTTTAGTTCTAAAAAAATAAAATGCAATAAAAAAGTGTTTTCTATTTAAATAAAAAAAATAAAAAAAAAAACTTTTTTTCTCGACTGGGCCGGGAATCGAACTCGGGTTCCCAAAAATCATATGTAATCTTATATGATCCAATAAAAAGTTTTGTATAACCATATATGTTGACACACAAAAAAAAATTTTGAAATACTAGCATATATAATTATATATGGCTAGTTGTTTGGTCAAAAAAATATTTTTTATATACATGATTATCTCAGAATATATATTCCATTAAATATGCGACCATTTATAAATATATATTGAGTTTAGACGAAATTTGCGTATATATAGTAGCATACAAACACAGATATGTTATCGTTTAAGACACATATAATTATATCTATTATTTTTGTTGGAAATTTTTTTAGTATGGAACCATATATAGTTTTATATGGTATTATATTAGTCATATATAATTATACATAAATTGATACTGGATTTTTTGTTTAGTAAAGTCCTATACATAATTAGATATAAAGTCACGTATAATAATGTATAAAACCGGATTAAGTTTTATGTGCAACGTATGATTACATCTACCATTTATATTAATATATTATGAACAATATAATTAGATATGACTTTATATGACATCATTTAAAAAAATTGGAAAATTTCAAAGTGAGATATAATTTTATACTTTGACTCATATAGTCTTATATGGTTTTATGAAAACATATAAAGTAATATACATTTATATAAATTCCTTTTTACTCGGGAAGTTTAAAATAATGTATTATTTATAATTGGATGCATAGTGCATTACAATAACATAAAAAATAAATATTTTATAAAAAAAAAAATGCATAAGTTTAAACTAGAGATGGGCTCACGACAGGAATTTTCTAATGACACACACTTACAATAACGTGAGTAAATTTAAATACAAAATTACTTTTTCACTACTCGTAACACCTTATATATTACGTTCTGGTATGCTATATTATATACCTTACTCGTATGCATTACTTTGAGTCTCATCCCCTGTTAAAATCATCAATGCTGCAATGTATAAAATAAGCAATCCTATACCTTATTTGGTAATCTAAGTTTTGCTGGAATCGAGTTTTTATAATCGAAATTGAAATTAAAAGCTAAGGTCCATTACTTTAAACATAAAAGTTAAAAAAAATTGTGTCATTAAAAAAATGCATTCTAAATACAAATGCATTTTTGGGGTGCATTTCGTCCAAAAACTTATATTTATAAAGACAATCTATGAGACAGTTCTTTTTGACTTTTAAAGGTGGTGTTAGTTTTACAAATGCCATTTGGGAAAGCTGGAAGTTTTGTTTACCTTTTATTTCTCGTTTAATTTTGCTGGTTGTTTTGATTTAATTAAAATAATTTCTTTATTTTATTATGTATTTTTCTATTTTCTAGTGACACAACAATAATTTTCATTCATTTTTAAATTTTTCAAAGATTGCCATCTATTAATAACGACTTCGTTATTACTGACACTACTATTCATGAGTTACCCCTGATTTCGTCAACTTTTAACGCTTTTGATTTTTTTAGTTAACATATTATTAAAATAAAACATTTTTACAAACAAAGTCAGTCATCATTTTCATGGGACACAAAGGTCTTCTATTTTTAATATATTTTTTTTTTAAATGTTACTAATTTTTTTTTATACAAAAATTAAAAAAAAAAAAATGATTTTTTTGTTTTTCAAAATTTTGCAAGTTAATGTTTTTAAAATTGTATTTCAGAGGACTGTTTTTTTAAATTGTTTTAGAGGACTTTAGCTTTTAATTTCGATTTCGATTATAAAAATCCTATATTTACTTAAGAAGTTATAGCTCTTTAAACTACACCACTTTTTCAATTTTTAGTGATTTTTAAAAATGAAAATCGCAAATAAAATCGTGAGTTTTTGGAGTTTAATTAAACTGTAAATGGGAATGTATAAATGGGTACATAGGGTATCTTTACACACAATATGAAAAAAATAATCTTATTTTAAGTTTGTTAATGATTGAAAAAATATTTAAAATTGCATTATAATTTGTAAAAAAATCTATAAATTCAGATTACCCAGCAAAACTTTGGTAATGGGTGGTGATTATATAACACATTACCAGGTAATGTATATACCTTATTTGTAGCATTATTTTAGGATGTCTTACCAAACATTTGTTCCACAACGTATTATTTTAAAGTGAAAAATAATGCTTTACTTTTTTGTTACGTAATGCATGATTATTAAAAAAAAATGTATTTCATATTTATTATTTCTAAACATTAAATCGTGGATGACTTAGTTTGAAATAATGCATTATTTATAATTGGATGCATAATGCATTACAATAACAAACAAAATAAATATTTTATAAAAAAAATGCATAAGTTTAAACTAGAGATGGGCTCACGACAGAAATTTTCTAATGACACAAACTCACTCACGAGCATATTTTATCTACTTACACTCACTTACAATCACATGAGTAAATTTAATACAAAACTACTTTTTCACTACTCGTAACACCTTATATATTATGTTCTGGTATGCTATATTTTATACCTTACTCGTATGCATTACTTTGAGTCTCATCCCCTATTAAAATCATCAATGCTGCAATGTATAAAATAAGCAATCCTATACCTTATTTTATACGTTATTTGGTAATCTAAGTTTTGCTGGGTAGTTTGGAAAAAACTTAACGTTTTACAAGTTTTATATTAATTTTTTAAATCCCGGGAATTCCCGGTTCAATCCGAGACTGAAAAAAATACAGATTTTCCGGAAATTTTATCCGGAACAAAAACTCTAGATTAGATCCATAGCAATATACTAACAAGGGAAGTCTCCCTGGTGTCCCCCTCCGATCTTCATGAAATTTGGATATGTTGTTAAAAACGAAAATTAATTCGACACGTATTTTTTTTAGCGGCCCAAACTCATTTTTAGGGGGGTCGATTTGTATGGGGGGAAATTGACCTTTTTCAGTTTTTTACGATTTACGCCTATTTAAACAAAATTAATATAGGCATGTGTGTGTGATTAAAGGTATTAAAAATACCTATCTCGTGGTGCTAACAACGGGCCAAAGAAGTTAATATTTTTCGACTTATTAACAAATATGCCCCAAAATTTATTTTACTCAATATGACGCAAAGTTGTGCATGTTTGGACACGTTTTTAGCACACGTAGATAGGTTTTCCAAAGACCTTTCATTTGGTATGCAACATGACTAGGTTTCTTTGCATAATATAGGAGATAAACGAAAAAAACTGAAAAATGGCCTTGGCTTTCCCCCTCCTTTTTACCCCCTAAATATGAATTTGGGCTGCTAAAAAAAAAATACGTGTCCCTCTATGCTCTACAAAATAAAACCAATTCCATAAAGATCCGCGTGTGACACTAGGGAGACTTTCCTTGTAAGTACGAATTTGGATTAAATTGTTTTCCTTTTAGTGGTCAAAATCGCGATTGTTCTCATAATTTATTAATTTTGCTCTATTTTTTGCAAATCCGTAAATAATTTCAAGACCTTATCTAATTTATGTTAAAAGACTAAATTGAGTTATTAATTTATGAAAAAAAAAAAATTAGATACATGTAACTTTTTTTGTAAATCGCGAGAAAACATTTTTTTAAAATGGGATGTATTGCTTCATCTTTTAGTATAATATGTAAGCATGCCTAAAAACCTTATGTTTAAAATTTCAAGCAAAAAAGCTTATTTTTGCAAAAGTTTTCTTATCAAAAACTGGTTTTAAAGTTCCTTTTTTGTTTAACCCATTCCTGCCTAATGGGTATTTATATACCAAAAAAAGTGTTGATACTTAAAAAAAAATTTCGCGGGCCAGATGGATGTTAAAATCCCTAAAATTATGTTGTATTTTTTTTTGATTTGTTAGCCATAAATATACAAATTTTGTTTAATAAGGTATTTTAAACCAGTTTATGTTAAGAAAACTTTTGCAAATATAAACTTGTTTGCTTGAAATTTTAAACATAATGTTTTTAGGCATGCTTACCTATTATACTAAAAGATGAAGCATCCTATTTTAAAGGGATGCTGTCATTATAAAAAAATGATTTTTCGCGATTTGTCTTGGTCCAAATGCAGGTCAATGAACTTAATATGGTCAATGAACTTAATATATTTCGTTTGTTGAACAAATAAATAAAAAAAACTTGTAAAAAAATTGTGTTTTTCTGGTGGTGTTTTAGTTTTTTAAGTGGGAACATTTTTCCGCTCGTTCCATTTTGCTACCGAACTTAACTAGCCTAGGACCATAATACATAATCGTGCCAAACTTCAGGAGCATAGCTCTTTTATTTTAGACTGTATCGTGCCCTCCACAGACGTACATCGCTATAATGTCTTAAAATCAAGGATGGGTACCAATTCGATAAAAGTATTGGTATTGGTATTGGTTTTTAAAATTATATTAGTATTGGTAGTGGTATTGGTTTTCAATTTTTGTTAAATTGGTATAGGTTTCGGTATTGGTTTTGAATTATTTAGGTATTGGGTATTGGTATTGGTTTTAGCCTCGAATCGGTATCGGTTTTTAATAAGTATTGGTATTTATCTTATATCGGTTTTGGAATTTGTATGCAAAAGGTTTTGTCGTTAATATTAATTAATTTAACGTACGTCGTCCTTCTGTCCGCCCCACAGTGGAGAAAAATATACGTTTATGTGAAATTTTTAACCGAGTTAAGTTTTGATTTTAAGCCATCGATCGGACATGGTGGATTTTTGAATAATGATTTATTTTTTATTTTTCCCATCTCTACTTAATATAAAGTAGAGATGGGCTCATGAGCAGATTAGAGCGTGATTCACGCGTGAGTGTGACTGAATTCAATTTTATTCACGTGATTGTGAGTGAGTGGAGAAAAAAATTGAGTGAGTGTGAGTGAGTAAGATTTTTGCGTGAGTGAGTGTGCGTGAGTCGATTTATCGATATTTCGATAACAATAAGTAACATATCACGAGAGCTATCAAGGACCAATAACTAATACTGCAGGGAAATGAAAATATTCCAATTGTTATGAAAATTAATAAATTTTAATTACAAATTATACTTTGAACGGATTTAAATAGAAAACATTGGGAAATGAAAAAAAGTGCTTTGCAAGCCACTTTTTTTCATACTACCTTATACACAAAAAATAAAGTGCTTTGCCGAGACTTTTTGTGGAATGGTTGGCAGTTTCTGCCTGGGTAGTTAAAAATTAATGCGAACATCGTTTTGCAGAATAAAAACGTAATGGATACAGAACAAAGATTTTTTTAAACACGTAGCCCTTAAACTCTCAAAAATAAAACAATAAATTTTTTTTTTTGGATTCTGGTGTTGTGACATAAAATTTTGTAACGACTGCTTGATTGGAATTTCCAAAAAAGGGCATTAGTATTTTTTTACAACCCAAAGAACAGTGCAGTGACATTTAATGTATATATAAACAATGTTTGCAAAAGAAAAAATTTCATCACAGAAAAGGTCTAATTTTTTTAAGATCTACTTTTATTAGGGGTCATAAAAATCAAATTTGGTTAAAAAGAAGAAAAAAAAAAACTATTTTTTTATGTTTTTATGGCTTTTTAAATTCAAGTAGCTAACTCCTTTTTGTTATATGACATTGCATGCAAACGATTACTGATCGATGTAACATCTTTTGTGAACATCTTTAGCAATTCGTTATTCAGGTAAAACCTAATATCAATTATCAATATCAAAAATTTATCACAGAAAAGGTCTAAATTTTTTAAGATCTACTTTTATTAGGGGTCATAACAATCAAATTGGGTTAAAAAAAAGGATATGGTACGTGACAAAAAAAATTGTTTTATGTTTTTATGGCTTTTAAAATTCAAATAGCTAACTCCTTTTTGTTATGTGATATTGCATGCAAACGATTACTGATCGATGTAACATCTTTAGCAATTCGTTAGTCAGGTAAAACCCAATAATGTGATGGAAAGAAAATGTTTGAATTCATAATTAAAACAAACGAAAATAAGAATACAAAAAACCGAAACAAAACCGATACGAAATTAGAAAAAAATAAATTGGTATTGGTTTTTTATTGGTATTGGTTTTGAAGAATAAAAGTATTGGTTTTTAATTGGTATTGGTAGTGGGGAATCAGTATTGGTTTTTTATCGGTATTGGTATCGCACAAATAAAGGTATTGGTTTTTAATTGGTATTGGTTTTCAATTTGAATTGGTATTAACGGGTATTGGTATCGAAAAGGTATTGGTACCCATCATTGCTTAAAATCGATCATTGATCAATAATATATACTTTTATATAAAAGTAATAAAATAAAAAAAAATAATTGTTTGATTAATTGACATAGATTAATCGATTTATTCGTTTTTCGAAAATCGTCATTTTAAAATTAATCGAACAAGGGTTTGGCTTTGTTTAATCAATTATTCGAATTATCCTAATACCTACCCTCTATCTTAAATCCTTAATGTGATCCACATACAATTTTTTTTTATACCCTCCACTTAGTGATAGAGGGTTATATAAGTTTGTCATTCCGTTTGTAACTCATCGAAATATCGGTCTGGGACCCCATTAAGTATTCAATTTGAGCTATCCGCTTATTTTAAGAAAGTGTGTTTTTGATGGCAAAATGTTCATTCACATAGGCGTCATCATTGGTATTAATTTCAGAAAAAAAAGCTATCTACAATATTTTTTTATGATATGTATAATTACTAGAGTAAATTTTAAAGTTAAGATTTTTTGATATCATTTCTTTTTAGAAGGCTTATGCATCAATAAAAATAATGGCAGTTTTTTTTTTTTTTTTTGTAAAATTCCAACTTCTTCCCGTGCCTTCCGCGGTTAAAACCCCGGACTTTAACCCCATTTTGATGCAGACCAAAAACGGCTTTACTTATTGCAAATTTTATTTCATAGAGTGTCCCTTATTTTGGAAATGTTGGATATGTTGAGACGGTACCCGCTCATTTCTTTCTTTTTGACTTAAAAATAACTCAGGAAAAATTGTACGCCCCTACGACCACGCCTTCCCTACGCGACAGGGCCTTAAAGAGCGGGGCCCTAAAAATAATATTTCCATGCAAACAATTTTTTTTTTTTTAATTTTTTGGTGAGATAAGGCAAAGAAAAAATCTGTCCAACTTTAAAATTTTTTTTTTTCGCTTCTTTTATAACATTTTTAACAAAAAACAGTATTTTTTACTTAAATAAATTACAATTTCGATGTTCAGGCTGTTTATCTGAAATCAGAAGATTTTTCATCTTAAATCAGCAGATTTATCGATGATCTTGACAGATTTTTCTGCAAGCTCTACCTGGTTTATCCAGACAGAAATTTAGCAAACCGCGTCAGCAAAAATCAGCAGATTTGTTAAATGGCTCAAAATGCAGATATTTCTGCTGATTGGACAGACATCTTATAAACACGTAAAAAAATAATAACTTATTTGTTGAATTACAATATTGCGTGAATATTTTAATTTAATTCTGAGTTAATTAATAGTCTATATTATTATATATTGAAAATGCACTAAATTTATCAGTTTTTTTTTTTAATTTTATTAAATAAATTTTTGATTTTTTACGTGTTTTTAACAAATTTGTGACTTTTTAACATGTTTGGTAAATTTTATTCATAATACCGGTATCGTTGTTTCGGTAACGGTTAACCGTTACCTAAATAATCCAAAACACCGTTACCGATATTTAAAATATGTAATACCAATACCGTTACCAATACCGATATTCGTTTCGGAGCCAACCCTGTTAAATTCACATGTTGAAAACCCGTTAAACATGTTTTAAAAACATTGGTAAATCACAAAAATATTTTACACTAAAAGTAAAAAAATAAACTCAAAAAAAAAAATTTTTTTTTCCAAAAATTACTAAAAAAAAGTTTTTTTATACAAAATAATTAATATTATAAATCTGAGTGTTGGTTTGTCTGTCTGTCTGTCTGTTCCGCAATCAGGGGAGAACGGCTGAACCGATTTTCATGAAATTTTCACCACAGATAGTACTAACCGAGGCGGGAACTATAGGCCATAAGCGACCGCGATCGGACAAAGGGGCGTAAAATGCCACGCCTCTTTTTATTTTATGGAACTCTATTTTGCTTTTTCCGTTATAACGCATAAACGGCTAAACCGATTTTAATGAAATTTTTACCACTGATAGCACTGACCGAGGCTGAAACTATGACCCCAATAGAGGAAGATCGAAAAGGGGCGTAAAATGCCACGCCCCTTTGTATTACATTGAAAGTTATATCTGCCTTTTCCGCAACCACGCTTAAACGGCTAAACCGATTTTCACGCCCCTTTGTATTAAATTAAAATTTATTTCTGCCCGTTTTGTATTCAAGCATAAACGGCTGAAATAATTTGAATGCAATTTTTACCATGACCGAGGCGGAAATTATGAACCACAATAGATCGCGTTTGGGCAAACGTTCAGAATATGCCACGCCCCTTTGTATTTTATTAAACGTATTTTGAAATCACGTGATTCTGAAATCACGCATAAACGGCTGAACCGATTTTTATGACATTTTCACAACATACGGTATTAATCTAGGAAAAAACTATGAGCCACAATAGATCGCGTTTGGACAAAGGGGCATATATTGATAACTCCCTTTGTACTATACTGAAAGATTTTTCTTCATGTTCCGTAATCATGCTTAATGGACTAAACCGATTTTAATAAAACTTTTACAACAGGCACATGTCTGTTCCGCAATCAGGGGAAAACGGCTGAACCGATTTTCATGAAATTTTCACCACAGCTAGTACTAACCGAAGCGATGGGGCAAAGGGGCTTAAAATGCCGCAACCCTTTGTATTAAATTAAAAAATATTTTTCCTGTTTCGCAGCTATATGCCAAATAAGATCTATATGCCATAGTTTTTTCTGCCTGTTCCGTAATCACTCATAAGGCGCATTCACAATTTTTTGATATAATTCGTTTTAAAAATCTATTGTTATTTTTTTATACAAGATACAAACTACCCTTGCCGACCTTTCAAAGCTTGTAGATCTTGTATAAATACAAGAGTTTGCAAGACCACAACAACAAAATACATGAAATAAAAATATACAAGACTTGTAAGAAAAGACCAATAAAAATTTGCCCATGGCCTTTCAAACCTTTCAAACTTACAATACATAACATCTTTTAGTTTTTCCAGAAAACAATAAGAAAAATTAACAAACTTTCATATCTTGTGTAAAAAAAATAACAATAGATTTTTAGAACGAATTATAACAAAAAATAACCAAAAATAAGAACAACACAAATGAAAAAATTAAACTATTTCATCTTCTTTGAGCGCAGCACTGATGCCAACTAGGGTCATATAGTTTTTTTCAAATTTTAGAAAGTCGACTTTTTTCGACTATCGACAAAAAAACCGATTTCGACATTTTTATACAAAAAGTCGATTAATCGACTTTATTATGACTATAGAACCCTAATGCCAACTATTCTTCAACTAGAAAAGCGATTTTCGATAGAAAATAGCTATTTTGACAACAGCAGAATGTAATAACAACAGCTGTTTAAAAAATTAACAATACAAAACGAAAAAAGACGCTCACGCTTTGTAGCATAGCATTAATACTACCCTTGCAAAAATGCTATCAAGGGCGAATACCGCTATTGCTTTCCGGAGAACTAAAAGGTGTTAAGTACTGTAAGTTTGAAAAACCAGAAAATGCTATGGGTTTTAGTCTTGCATAAAAATGAAAGTCTTGTACATTTTTATTTCATGTATTTTGTTGCTGTGGTCTGCATACTCTTGTATTTATACGAGATCTGCAAGCTTTGAAAGGTCTTCAAGGGTAGTCTGCTACCAAGAGCGAATACCGGTAGTGTTATGGGCATGTTTAACGGGTTCTAAGGCTTCACATACCAAGGTAGAATATAATCTCTTGCAACATAAATTTTATTTTTTCAAACTAATATCGATCCTAGTCATGAAAGAAATGGGTCAAACGGATGACTGGATCTCCACGACGGTTGACTGGATCTCCACGACGGTTGACTGGATCTCCACGACTGAGGACCCAGAGGAATTGGGGAGAAATGGTGAAAAAAAAAGTTCTTGGGTTCTAAAAACAATTAAATGTTGCTGTGTTTGTAATAACTTGGATAAAAAGTCAAAAAGATATGAAAATTTTACCAAAAAGTGACCGGGTCCTTTTTGGTAAAATTTTCATATCTTTTTGACATTTTTGAAAAAATTGTAAAATTTTCCAACTAAGGCGCCACAAAATGTGTTTGATTCAACTCCTAGATTATTGAAATATATAAAAAGAATAACTGTACTCAAAATCAGTTTCAAAATAGTGCTTTTAGGTTTTAACACAAGTGAACACTCACTATTTGAACCTCAAACTGAGATGCCATCTTGTTTCTGTGACTATTGCTTAAATATGGAAAATATTTTTGGCTGCTGAAGTCAATAACTTTAAAATACATATCATAAAGAATAAAAATCATTAATAGGACATGCATAAAAAAATATTTTTTTTTTACAAAACACATGATTTGAAAGTAAAAAGTCGTAGTGAGCCCTCACTTTTTGAGTCAACTGTAGATGTGAATAAAAATTTTTATTGCGAAATTATTTTTAAATATATATAACATACCTTATTGTCGCTATCAGTGGTATTCCCTGACCCAAAACTGGCTAAAGAGCATCTGTCATGATCATTTTCCGTCAATGGATCATCTAGATCTCGCGATGACCGTTGTGAAGAGCTCGAGTTCTTCGCAGGAGATTTGGGTAGAGTAAGAGATGTTCCTGAGAAACATGTTTCCTGCATTACTTCACGAAGTTTTTTAGCCCAGACCTAAAACAAAAAAAAAAAAAAGACAAGTGAATAATAAACCTAACATACATATTAATGCATCATATTCGAAACGTACTTGCTTAGTTTCCAAACTATTGGCTTTAAGTACAATGCGGCAATCGGATAGCATTGGTGAACGGCCAGTCCAGACGGCAAATTTTGTTTCATCGCCTTCAATGTGTTCCGTGATGCCAAGGTCTAACAAGTAAACAAAGATTGTGAAAAATATTAGATTTTCGAGTTCACCTAAATTTTCAATATAAGTTGATTACCGGTTGTCATTAGTTTACTCTTGAATTGATATTTTACTGAGCCATTTGAATCTTTGACCTCTTTGGCAAACAGCAGGTACATGTCAAACAAAAATACTCGACGTTCGCGGCCTTTTCGTATTATCTGTTTAGTGTCCCATGCTTGGAAGGCATCTTGTAGGACAACCTCACCCAGACCATCAATAGAAACGTCACAATTTTCTAGCAAGGACAAATGCATAGCATCGTTTGCCTTTTTAGGCACGTTTAACATGACCTCAAGACCCTCCTTGATTTCGCCATGACTCTCTTCGCAGCAGGAGAGCAAGTCCTTTAGCAGCAGTTGATATTTGGTGATGCGTTGAACAGGTTTGATTAGAAAAGCAGGCAACGGGTGCTCCACCTTGTGTCTGTGTTGCAGTTCATCGAAATACGTGCCAGCGTGTTGAACAAGCAAATTATTCGATGTGGGTTTGTTTTTGCAATAGTGAACGTACATGTCAAACTTGCATGCCCAAGTAACAAAACAATGGCCCACATCCTCTGGCATAGTCTCGTATTTCTCCAATTCACGGAGGAATATCTTGTGATGGAAATTATAGATTTCTCTGATGTTACCAAAAATTATATCTTCCTTGCCCGCCAGGGCCGTTGGAATGCCTAGACCCGATCGAAACTCTTCAAAGAAGCACTTTATACAGGTATCCAAATCTTTAACATAAGCTCGTTCTGTTTGCATTAGTTCGGCCATTATAAACTCTTTTCTGCGGGCTGATTTTCGTTTCTCTTCGTTTATTTCCTTCGCGGCCACAGTTGTTGATGTTGTCAATTTGGCTTCAAGTGTGGGATCGGAATGACGATCATTGGAGGATGATGAACCTAGGGAACACAAAAGAAATAAATCGACTTTATTTGATTTTATCACCACCCACTAAGATTATCCTCTTACCAGTAGCTGAACTTATTGAGGTATTGGCTTCCGATTCTCCCGCCATTGACATGCCTAAAGATTTCTCCAATTGTTCTCTATAAGAGTCCATGCGGTTGCTAAAGTCCTTGTACCTAATGGAAGTGAAAAAACAAATTTAGGAAAGGCATCCAATAGGAAGAAAACTATATGCATTCATCACATACCTTTGATCAACGGAAGCGACCCACTGCTTGATTGAACTTGCATGTGCATGTCCTTTTTCAACTAAACTATCAGCCAGCTGTATTAAGAGCTTAACACGTTCCCGCGTTTCCTTTGCCGTGCCCCTAAACTCGTTGTGCTCTTTGAGCAAACCTTCGGTCTCTTCACGAGTTTTGCCTACTAGATTAGTTCGCGACGACAAATATGCCTCGCCAGTGTTGTGAATCCATTCAATCGCCTGCTTGGCACTGCGTTCGAAAAGAACAAACTGTTGGCACTGATCAAGTGACTTTTTGCGTTGGGTCCAAAACTCCAATACTTGATTTTCCTGAGTCAGCAGCTTGTCCAAAATTGTTTTTACACGATTTTCACAGTTTCCCTGCGACTGATATTCGTAGTATTGCTGAGAGCGATTCGCGTATTTCAAAAAGGTTTCCGCAGTCCGTCGGGCCAGGGTGCAAGCTTTTAGGAAAGCTTCTTTTTGCTCTTGATGCTTCGAAATCAGTTGGACTATGGTTTGGGCTTTATCGCTGGAGCCTCCTCCACCGCACCAATCGTCTTCTCGTCGATATTCTCGCTCCAAGCTGTCCAGCACTGAACACACCTGCTCGGCTGTTTTATAAAAGTTAATGGAAGCGGTTACTAGCTTATGCCGCTCCTCGGCATAGGTCACCAATTGTTGCCACTTTTTCGTAACGTCGTCCGAAATCTCTCGTATCGATTGAGGATCATAGTGATTTGCATTAATAAGAGCGTCAGCCCGATATTTGACTTGAACGGCAGAGGTGTGAGTCTTTTCAATAGCCACCTGAAACTGTTCGTGCTCTTTGCGTAGCTGCTCAGCCTCTTGCAGACTGTTTGGCGTTACGAAACTTGCCACTAGCATGGCCTCGCCATTGCGAATCCACGATATTACCTGATTAGCGTCGTTCTGAAACTGACACAACTGGACAGCTTGCTCTAGTTTTGCACGCTTGGCCTCGGACAATTCTTCCAAATCGATCTCACGTTCCCGCAAAAAATTAAGCAAATATTCAATGCGGGCTTGTGCAGTGTGTGTAGCATCGGCCATCGATATAAAGCCAGCCGATTCAAACATTTGTAGCAGCTCCTGGCCTTGTTCTAGCACCTCATAGGTTGCATTTTGAATATCACTTACAGATTCGTTGTGCATGCGAATAAGTTGTTCAGCCTTTTGGTAATCACGAGACAGATCGGCATGTTGCAGTTCTTCGGACCAGATTTCCAATTGGGATGAGAGCTCCATAGCATCGCGCTCAAAGTAACGCAATCGCAAAATCAAATCTGCACGGAACTTACGTGCCGACCATAATTCCTCCAACTCTACCTTTTGCTTGGAAAGCTTTTCGAGGGATGCTTCCAATGCGGAAAAGGAACCAGTGTTGTCTGAATACTCTAGAGATCTCATCTCCTGGAGCAGAGCTTCTCCCTGGGCTATTGTTTGCATACATCCCTTCACTGTGTTGTCTTGCTGTTCTCTGTACTGTTGCAAAAGTCGTTCGATGCCTTCCAGGTTTTCTTGGGATAACATTGTTTCGTCCGACGAGACATCGGCCCGCAACTGATCGATCCAAGCTGTCACCTCTTTTTCGTGTGTGTAAAAAATCACAGCCATATCAAGACGTCTTCTTCGCTGTTCGACCCGTTCAGCGAAACTGGCCACTTGGATCTCCAATTCGTGGGCGACCGAATAAATTTCATTGGGATCTGCTTCACCACTGCGCGCAAGTTCATCCGCTGCTGCTAACAGCTTTTCGGCATTACTATACGTATTTTGGGCAACATTTTCGAAATGTTCGTGAGACTTTTGGTACACACGCGCCTTTTGCAGATTTCTCCCTATGCCAGTGTTTTTACGAACAAACACTTCTCCATGATTTTTCAGCCAATCCAGCACCTGCTTCACGTCCTCTTGAAACAGCCTGAGAGCCAAAGTTTGATGCAAACGTATCTTTTCTTGATGCCACTTGGATTCCAAAGACCGATGGTGGCCCAGAATCTGATGTATGACCGCAAGTACATGAGACGCTCCTTCACTATAGTCAGCTGCAGGATTTTGACGCCCGTATTTGTTGTAACTGCTATTCTTGCGATGGTCGGGAACACCAGGTGGTGGAGGCTGATTACACACCTGCACTAAATGATCTAATTGATAAAGTAATTTCTTACTGGTCGAATGAACTTCCGTGTAGGCCTGGCACATCGCTTCATACAGTGACTGATGTGTTCTAATGGCCGTTTCTAAGCTCTGAATATCCGATGGCAAGGGTTGAGATGCTTGACAAGCAGCTGCCCAAGATGCCACGCTGTTGCAGTACTGTTCAGCCTTGTGGTGAAATAACACACTTAGTTGTAACACCGCCGTTCTTTCGTCCAAGCCAGCCGCAAAATCTTTCCAAGTGCGATCTAAACGCGTAGCTAGAGTCTTTATATTCTGTGCAGCATAATGCTGGCTCTCGATCAGTCTGGAGGCAACTGCCAGTATGCGGTCAATATTTACAGAGACATTCATTGAGGCTACAGCGAATTTCTGGTGTTCATCTTGCAAAGACTTGGCCACAGAGTAGTTGTGGCCAATTTCTACATATGACATTTGAAACACGTCTCTGTTGTGTAAAATCCAGTCGAACATCTTCTCGCAATCCTGCTCAAAAAGCCGCCACTGAAAACATTGATCTAGCTTGACTTTTTTATGTTGCCACAGAGTAAGCAACCGCTGCTGTCCAGAGTGAATAAGGTCGATTTGTCGCAGGGCTTTACTTATTGCCGCCGACATATCAGGATTATTTGTGGGCACTCGAGTCTGTGAAGATGTGCCCGAATCATTACCCCCACAATCGGCACCGCTCGCACCCTGCAATAAAAAAAACAAATATTAATAATATTTCTGACAAGGGAAGTATCTCAACCCTTATGAACCGATTTGCCTGAAACTTAAATTATATATTAAAGAGACGATTTTAAGGTTGGGGTGTCTCGGCTTATCGGCCATATCGGTGTTTAAAAATTTCGTTGTCCCCTTATGAAACCATGTGGACCTTCGGGAAAATTTTGATAACTTCCGAACTAACAGGAATATCGTCTAGGACAAAAATACGTGTCGACTTAAATTTAATAAAGATTATTTCTTATTCATATGGATATCGTAGGTCTATGTCTTCACATAAATACCCCCCAAAATTTACACATTTTCCTGAAAAAAATATTTAAAGAAGCCGAATTTTTACAAGGTTATGCCACCATTGGATAGGCATTAAAAAAACCTTTCTTCTCATATGAAAACAACATACAGTTTCTTAAAAAGAAATGGCTCAAAAATCCAAAAAACGATTTTTTCGCCATTTTTTGACTCATGTTTTGAACCCCTAAATCCACGATATGGCCGATAAGCCGAGACACCCCAACCTTAGAATTGTCTTTTTTATATATATTTTAAGTTTCAGGCAAATCCGTTCATAAGGGTTGAGATACTTCCCTTGTGAGTTTAAAATAAAAGCCTAAACGTATAATGGAACAGTACATATTCGATAGCAATTCGTTAAAGGAAAAGTTAACCACACTCAACCTTATTATTACACAGGGCAACACTATTTTTTTGCCAGGGGTTTAATAGCTAATTTTAGGTAATAGGGGTATGCTGATTTCAAATCTGGCTACCGTTCTTTTTTGGTCAGCTCTAGTTTTCGAGATATAGCCCAAGGAAACATTATTTTACGCATGTTTTTGAGACCATATTTACCAACACTAGTCTTGCATCCAAAAAATGAATAACATCCAAAAAATGACGCTTTATAAAGCGTCAGAAAATTAGACGTAGAAATTTACTGTTCTCGCCATCAGCTAAAAAATTTGGTGTTTAAAAAAAAAATTAGTGATGCATACAGCTTTTCATAGATAGCGCCAAAACTTTTAAAGCTTTAGCAAGTGGAATAGAGTTTACTCTTTTTGTCAGTTAACCGCAAAGGTTAACCGTCCGACAAAAATGAAAAAAAATCGTTAAACACGAACTGGATAATATACGTTTGAAACTAGAGACTAAATTTACAACGTGGTTTACTACTTAAACATTAGTTAAATCAGCGTAAACTTTAGCCGATAAAATCCGTGTCTATTTTTCAAAATAGCAGAGGTAATTATAGCGTGGGTGAAAATAATCATAGTGTAGTAATTGATTCCAGTTTAATTTTTGACAAAAATAGGTTTTTGAAATAAAATTATCGCAGTAGTTGCATTCCACGTGTTGGGATAAATTTGCAAAGTAGTGGATCCATTCGAATAACTACATCATTACCCTCTTGGTAAAAGCGGAATATCAATACCAACTGGTGGCAGCAGTTGGTAAAATTCCGAGAGGAACGCTCCAGTGTAATTCCGTGACATACATACATTCCGTAACATACATGTGCCATAAAGAGTTCCCCACGCAACAACTTAAAGTGTCCGGATTTTTTTTTATAACAAACAAAAGTTTTAAGCGGCTCTAGTAAATTAAAATTCCAATTACTGAATTATATTTTAATGGCGGTGCCAAAGATAACACATCAATGAAAATTACACTGACCACCTTTACTATTGTCTATCGTGGTCAAATATCAAATCCTGATTTTCTAAGTCCGGTCCCGTGCAACCCGGATAATCGAGGTTCAATTGTATATGCATCCATATATTCACATACAGTTGAACCTCGATTATCCGGCCCTCTATTAACCGGCTGCCTCTATTAACCGGCATGCTGTGTGTTTGTTTTTTACCTCTATTAACCGTGCTTTACCTCTACTATCCGTGCAATTCATACATGTACGTACATTTTGTATTTTTTGTTATTGTTTTTACCTCTATTAACCGTGCTTTACCTCTATGATTCGTGCAATATATATACAGTTGAACCTCGATTAACCGGGTTGCACGGGACCGGACTAAGCACGGATAATCGAAAAACACGGTTGAAAGAGGTTATATATTTTTCTACATTTGTATATGTTCGTGAATATATTGCACGGATAATAGAGGTAAAGCACGGTTAATAGAGGTAAAAACAATAACACAAAATACGATATGTACGTACATGTATGAATTGCACGGATAGTAGAGGTAAAGCACGGATAATAGAGGTAAAAACAAACACACAGCATGCCGGTTAATAGAGGCACCGGTTAATAGAGGGCCGGATAATCGAGGTTCAACTGTATAACCTATTTCAACCGTGTTTTTTCGATTATCCGTGCTAAGTCCGGTCCCGTGCAACCCGGATAATCGAGGTTCAACTGTATATGTATCCATATATGCTAATTTTTCACCGGGCACTCAAAAATTCGTATTTTTGGCATTTAAAAAATCAGCGTAAAATTTTTCCAAATAACAACTTTATAACAACTTACCGCTCCACCACCGCAGCCAGCACTTATATTGATTTTGGCCAATAGTTTCTTGCCCTGCACATCCAAATCCTCAATAGGCAGCTTCAGAATTTTTTTTTTCATCTCGTTGTGATGATCTAGAGCGTGGCGGGCTCCATTGACATCTTCTGCGAAGTCATTTCTTTGCAAATCTTCTTGCAAATCGTCAATACGGTCCGCCAAATCACTGGCTTGCCAAAAGAAATCCTCTATGGCCAATCTTGAATCTGTCCACTGCTGATGGTCGTATACTTGGTTGCCATCAAAGTCCGCAGTCAGCTGATTGGCTTCGGCAATTTTATTTAGGGCTTCAATTGATATAGTTGATGTCTCAAATTTATATTTATGTGATGATATAGAAGCGCGTTGTTTTTGCCAAAAATTATCCGGCTTTATGATGACAACATTATGAATATTGGCACTGAAGTGTTCCTGCAGCACTTTCAATATAGCCTTGACATTTGTCGAACAATTGCCGTTTCCACGCATATCAATAATAACAGTAAAGCCCAAATTCTTGGCGGAATCACTATAAAAAAAATAAAATTACAATTTATTTTTAAAATGTTAATTACACCTATATTAGGCTGAGCACTCGCTTAGGTGGCCCAAAATTCCTTTTTCTTCGCTACAAGTAACGAATATTTTGCATCAAATTTCATAACCCTACGACAATTGGAAGGGGATGCTTACTGATTATATTATATTTGCATCCTCGAAAGAAATCTAAAAAAACAATTATTTGCAATCCTTTAGGATTTACTTGTTACGCTACCATTCCGTATATACGTATATAGAATGGTAACGTAACAAGAGCACATCAGTCACACATAGGGTTGCCAGATACTAGAAGTCAAATAACTGGATAATAGAACATTTTCAGCTGGATTTTGTTAAAGTACCTGGATCCATACATAACCTGACCAACTGTTTTTGGCTGAAAAGCGGGATGGAAAGGTAGAAAAAGCGGGATTTTGACCAAAAAAGCGGAACTTTTCTATACCTTCCAATTATCGATAGGGGATATATATTAGTTTGTCATTCCATTGGTAACTAATAGGAAATAGGTCATAGAACCCCATAAAGTATATAAAATAGTGATTTTCAATCGAATTTAAGTTGACATAGCGATATCCGTCCTTCTATTTAACTTTCTGTCTGTTGAAAACACACTTGCTTTCGAAAGATAACTCTGAACCATGTGGAGCTTTTTATTTCAAACGTACCAAGAAAAAAATTTTGGTGGATCAAAGTCATACAACTAAAAAATCGTGGAACAAAAGCTTTAGCTTTTCGGAAAAATGCGCGTAGTCAAAAATTGTAAAATTGATCAAGTCGCTCAACGATTGGCATTATTTGTTTTTGGACAAAACTCAGAAATATGTCTGAGATCATAGTTCAATTCTACTCTAACGCTTTATACCACATTTTTATTCCATCAAGTGGCTGCTGTGCAGGCTTTGAAAAAAGGCAAAAATCGCGTTTTTTCGCATTTTCAACCGCGAATAATTAAAATTCTAGACGTGATGGAAAAATTTGGAGCACAGATTTGGAATCAGCGAGTCAAAATCTTTAAAAATTTTGTATCAAACTTCAAACCGGAGTCAAAAACCTTCGATTTTTGAGCGGTGTAATTTGAAAAAAAAAATCAACAGATTTTCATATGTGAGACATATTTTTATTTTGGACTAAATGGCCGTCTCTATTTGCTACGGCAAAATGTGCCTTTTTTAAGCATTTCTATTACTTTTTCGTCATCGGCCTGTGGATTATTAGAGTATATTTTTCTTTTAAAATAACCCCACAAAATTAAGTCCAAAGTGGTCAAATCTGGAAATCTAGGAGGACAGTTAAAATTTTCGGGACGTGAGAAGTCAAAAAAGAGCGACAACAATTGACCATCATTTGCTGATTTGACCCATCCAGACATATTTTTGTGGGGTTATTTTAAAAGCAAAATGTACGCCACGAATCCTTAAATCATCGACGAGCTCATTGAAAACATTCGTGCCGAAATCAACGCTAGACTGGCCGAAATGCTCAAAAAAGTTGTAAAAAAATTAGTGAAAATGCAGCAAAAAGAGCACATTTTCCGTATACAAAAGAGGCATTTATGTTATATTTATTATTAATGTTTTATTCAAAAAGTAGTCCCAAAAAATTTAAAAAAATATTTAATAAAAAAAATAATTGTTAAAATAAAAGAAATCATTCTTCAACTGGATAAATTATGTTTTAACTGGAAACTGGACCATACCTCAAATAACTGGAAAATCCAGGCCATTCCAGGCCGTCTGGCAACCCTAGTCACACATGGTCATTTTGTCGTTAGATTCTCTACAAAGGAAAATATTAGCCTCGAATAAGGAAAAAAAATGGACAATAAGGACCCTTTAGTTTCAAATAAGTAAAAAACAAAAATTTTTGTATGGGCCACCAAGAATATATATTAAGAACCGTGAGAAAATAACACGTGATTTTTTTTCAAAATTTTTCATCAAGGTTTAGATAATAATCACAATTGGAGCGGGAAGCGTTTTTCCGCAACTGTTCACATACGTTTTATATGACAACAAAATTCCGCCGCGTTTTTCCGCCAAACTAGATTCAATTCTATTTTTTATGAGGACAATTGCGTTTTTCCGTTTCCCGCTCCAATTGTGATTATTCTCTTAGGGGTAGCTACCGGGTAGGGTTACCAGATTTGAAACATGGAATAACAGTACATTTGGTCTCAAAAAACAGTACATATGTACATATGCAATATTGCAAATAAAAACAGTACTTTTTTAAAAGTCTTATTTTATATCAAACTACAAAAACTTAGCCCTTTTACCTGATTTCAAACAGATCTCAATCAAAACGAGCATAAAAGGTTGTTAAGAGAACGGTGGAACATTTTGGGTAAACCGTCTCAAATTTATTCTATTTTTTTATCAGTGTTGAAAAAATTGCGATTGACTTTTTGGAGCATTTGTCTTAGTTGCCGCAATATTTTACTTGAAAAGCTTTTGTAGTCTATGCTTTCGTTTAACTAATACACCGATCTTTGTATCAAAAACATATGAAAAAATCCATAAAACAGTGTTTTAATTAAAACACGACTTTAAAAAGCAAACGCGAAAACGGTATTAATTTCAAAAACTAAGCCAAAAAGAGCAAAAAAGTATTCATTTTCGATTCTAAAAATCTCTAAAGAATCTCCGGTCCTCTTTCAATGTATGGACTCCTCAATTTGAGTCTAAAAATTTGGGCGTTCCTCATTTCTCAGAAAATATTGTCGAAACAAAAAAAAAATGCCAAATACATTTTTGTAGTTCTTTTTAGTTATCCGTGTAATAGTTTTTTAGTTAAGATTCTAAAGACCCTTTTGGGCCCTTAAATTCCTGTATCCTAAAAACTAAGCAATGTAGAGCGAAAAGGGCAAGGATTTGAATCAAAATCTATGACGACCCTTAAAAGACCCAATGGGACTGGGCCTAAGGTGGTCTGGGTTCCGAACCTAATGGGGAATGCCCGCAATCGGAACTTTAAATGAGATGTACTCAATAAAATAAATTTTTTCCCATTTTCTAGTTTTTTTCTTTTTCTTTTTTTTCAGAAAAATTTAGATAAAAAGAAGGAAAACATGGCAATGGAGCTAAATCATTATTGAATTTAGATAAGTTTTCCACTTTTTAAATAATTTTTCTTTTTAAGTGTGGTATAAAATTAAATTGCATTTAGCTTCTTTTTAAAAATTGAATTAAAATTTTGTCAAACATGAAACATTTTTTCGAAAAATGTTACATTTTGGTGATGAGTATAAAAAAACAGTACAAAAACAGTACACGCTTTAAAAAACAGTACTTTTGCGTACTGTTTTAGGTGCTGTGCATAAAACAGTACTTTTTATAAAAAACTGTACATGTACTGTTTAAAACAGTACGAATGGCAACCCTACTACCGGGCCCTAAACCTTGGGTCTAAAAAAAAATTTTACACAATACAAAAAAAATCGATTTTATTATACCCTCCACTTACAATTAGTGATAGAGGGTATATATAAGTTTGTCATTCTGTTTGTAACTCATCGAAATATCGATCTGGGACCCCATAAAGTATATATATTCATGATGCCCGATCGATTTTAAGACATTCTAGCGATGTCCGTCTGTCCGTCTGTCTGTGGAAAATGCTGTCGCGGACAAAATATTGTACAGAGATGACTGAAACTTAACATATTTATTGGAAGTTCTCCCGAGAAGTTTGGTATTGCATTTGAGCGATATCGGTTCAGCGGTTCAAAAGTTATGAACGAAAATGTAAGCACACCTCAAAAATTTCAGTACATTCAACATAACCTAAAAATACAAAATGCTTTAATTCGGCTTCTGGTTGGCATATGTGAACATAATTGAACACCAAATGGTATTTAAACAAGTGCGAACATATTTTTTGACAAAAAAAAAAATCGCGGATTTTTTTACCAATTTTTTTTTTTTTCAAAAGTAATTTCCTTTTAAATAAAGTTTTTTGCAATAATCTTTTTGAAATTGTGGAGGATATCACTACATTCGGCAAGGCCGAATTTTACTTTTTTACTTGTTTTTTTATTATAATTAAGCTTGATTATTAATGACAAAAAGTTTCATTTTGGTGGGACTAAACCATTTACAGATGTAATTCGTAAGAGATCAATTGTAATTCGAAGATTCTACTTGTAATTTGAAGATTCCATTTGTAATTCGAAGATTTCATTTGTAATTCGAAAATTCTACTTGTAATTCGAAGATTCTATTTGCAATTTGAAGATTCTATATGTAATTCGAAGATTCCATTTGTGAAGATTTCAATTGTAATTCGTAAAATCCTAGCAGAAATTTTGCTGAACTGGCAGCAGCTTTTGGAAAGGAAACTCGAGTCAAGGAGCGCATCCAAACCTGCTGAATTCATGCATGATTCTCTAAGGCGATGTCACACTTTAGAGCGCTACACCATTTACAGATGTAATTCGTAAAAGATCAATTGTAATTCGAATATTATACTTTTAATTCGAAAATTCTATATGTAATTCGAAGATTCCATTTGTAATTCGAAGATTCCATTGTAATTCGAAGATTCCATTTGTAATTCGAATACTCCAATTGTTTTTCGAAGATTCCAATTGTAATTCGTAAAAGATCAATTCTGTGGCCGTATGAAAAAACTAGTTAACTCCATTTTTTTAAAACAGGAGAAAAACACACTTTAAGTTTTTAACATATTTCACTAATTATTTATAATGAATTTATGTTGTTATGCACGCGCATTAGACAAAACATAATTTTTAATAATATTAAAGATTTCTGGTTCCATTGAACTCATTTTTAGACACTAAATCCGAAAATCGATGTCAGTTAACTTGTTTTTTCGAAAAATGGAGTTAACTAGTTTTTCCAAAAAAACTTTTTTTTTCAATTAATTCTTATATATTATGAAATTAAGGCAACTTTAGTAATCATATCGTCGCTGCGCCTAAAAATGGAGTCATGTGTTTTGGGGCAAGTGTTCAGGAGAGCAAAAAAACTGTTTTTTTTCGTCCCTTCGCGATATTTTTTAAAAGTTTGTTCTACAAAAAATTCTTGTACCGATATGCTATCCAAATACTGCAAAAAAATTATGAAACATTTAGCGGTTTTCCAATGGTGCAGAAATTTTCAAAAAACATACACATAACTCCTTTTATAAGTACTTTTTGGAACAAAATTTAAATAAATGGAAATATTTTTTACACATAACTCCTTTTGCTTATGAAACCATTCTTATTGTTATTTTCTTTTTTTGTTGGCGGTTTAAAGCGACATTAGTTAGACAAGGTCCTTAAAATTTTGATATTTAAAAGCTCTTCACTAAACAGCGAACAACAGATTTTTCGCAAAACTGATGATGATTTTTTGTTTTTTTTTGTAAATATTTAAGAGCTTTGACATAAATTGAGATCTGCGAAAGATGCTGTACTTTAGATACTAAAATTTACCGCCATCAATGATTTAATTGCCTTCACAAGCCTTTATTACCAGCCATTTAGGATTTAGATAACAGGATGAAAATTTGCAAATATTTTCAAAAAAATCTTGACAAATTCCTTCAAAATACTTGGATGCTATGCCTCATATTACTAAAATAATGGTCCATTTTGTCACGTGCTGTTACTTTTTTATCAAAAAAAGTTATGTGTAGCTTAACACATAACCCTTTTTCAGACCTTTTTTTAGTATGACGAACACATAGCTCCTTTTACTAACTTTTGAACCAATCAAGATATCAAAAAACGGGTTAGTGAGTAAACGTATGACCAATAGGGGATCAGAAAGATGTAATAAAAAAAAAATTAAAAAACTACACATGACTCCATTTTTAGGCGCAGCGACGATATGTGGCAAAATATTAACTTTTTGACTCAGCACGTTAATTAACTCATTTTTTACAAAAAAGTGGAGTTAACTAGTTTTTTCAAAAAAAATTTTTTTTTTCTTTTTTTCTTATGTATCTCGAAAATAAGCCGAGTTTTTGTATATTTTTATGCATAAAATTACCAGCAAAACTTTTGTAATGAGTGTTGATTATGTAACACATTACCAGGTAATGTATATCTCTTATTTGAAGCATTATTTTATGATGTCTTACCAAACATTTGTTCAACAACATATTATTTTAAGGTGAGAAATAATATTTTACTAATAATTTGTTACGTAATGCATGAATATTGCATAAATTGTATTTTATATTTATTATTTCTAAACATTTAATCATGGGTGACTTTTATTTGGTTACATAGTGTATTATTTCAAAATTTTAAATAATGCATTATTTGTAATTGAATACATAATGCATTATAATAACATAAAAAATAAATATTTTATATAAAAATGCATTAGTTTAAACTAGAGACGGGCTCGCGAAAGGAATTTTAAAATCACGCACACTCACGAGCCTATTTTTTTCTACTCACACTCACTTGCAGTCACGTGAGTAAATTTAATAACATTACTTATTCACTGCTTGTATCACCTTATATATCATGTTCTCGTATGCTAAGTATATTATTTTATTTCTCGTAGTCTTAAAAGTATCATATATTTGATACCTTATGCTTCTCGTATGCTTCGTTAAGGCCCATTTAGATTAGCAGACTTGTAAAACGACCTGTCAAAAATTCATGCGGAGAGAATTTTTTTCATCGTCTAAACACTCAACATACAAATACGGACAGACTTTTTGTCAATACGGAGAGGAAAATGTTGACATACGGATGTAATTTTTGTGTTTTGAAAAATTTCAAAAAATTACTATTTTCATTAGATCAGGGATGTTTTTTATGTAAACAAAAATACAAATAATAACAACAGCTGTTGTGAAGTAGTGGTAAAAATAAATAAATTTTTATATCGGCTAAATTTTCGAAACAAGTCTAATTGGCAGACATTGGTCCGATTTACTTTTTTCTATTTTTTGAAATAGGGATGATTTAGGTGAGTTCAACAAAGAAAACAAATTGTCGGCGGCCCGTGGTTCCCGAGTTATGGGCCTCCAAAGTTCGGATATCGAATTTAATATATCTTCTTCAATAATGGTCCGATCAGACCAAGATTGGTTTCATTCGAAAGATTATTCAAATACCTTTAGTTTGACATTTTAAAAAATTTGGATTCATTAACCCATTGTGAAACAACTCTAAATTTTAGATTTTTCACCCCAAGTTTTTGAAGAAATGGGGTAAAATTTTAAAATTATGCACTATTAAGGTATTTATTTTTATAACTAGGCTTAAAGCTTAGATATTAAGCTTTGATTTGAGCTTTAATTTGACCTTTTAACCCTTATAGAACCGGACTTATTTACGTTTAAACATTAGAAAACATATTTGAATATATATACCAGACCTCTGTGTAGTTTATTTTTTTTTTTTTTTGCCTTAAAAGGTTTTCTGGGTTGCCGGCCTTCGGACGGGCTAAGGGATTTCAATTTTCATATATTAATTAAGCGGCTTCGCTAAATAAAGTTTTTTTTTTATTAATATATGTATAAGCGGGGTCAATGGTTATGAGTCAATAACTCCGGTTCTATAAGGGTTAAAAGGTAAATTAAAATCTCAAATGAAAGATTAATATCTAATGGTGTTTTCTTTTCTGGCAAAAAATGTGCCTTTTTTTTGCATTTCGCCCCAAAAATTATGTTTTTGTGTTCTTTTCTAAAAAAATGCCAACCCTTATAAAGAATATCGTGTTCTTTTCTAAAAATGTCTGCCCTATAAAGTGCAAAAAAGTTGCACTTTTTACCCCGTAAAAAATCACGGGGTTGAAATTGCCTTATACAACAACTGACTTTTTCTGTGTTGTTTTCTCAAAACAGCTGTTAAAAAAATACAGGGCAGAGTATTGCTGTATGTTGTGTTCTATTCCAGTCAAATAAAATGCAAATTTTTGAAGGTGTGAGTTAAACATTTTAAAAATGTGTGCCCTAAAATGGCAAACATTTTTTTTCAGAAAAGAAAACACCATAAGCTTTAAATCTCGTCGTATAAATACATGCCTTAATAACACACAATTTTGAAATATAACGCATTTTCTCTAAAAACTTTGGTTTAAAAATCTAAAATTTGGTTTTGTGCCACAATGGGTTAATGGAACCAAATTTTTTTTTAAATTTCAAAATAAAGGTATTTGATTAAGCTGAAACCAATCTTGGTCTGATCGGACCAATTTTGAAGAAGATATATCAAATTCGATATCCGAACTTTAGAGGCCCATAACTCGGAAACCACGGGCCACCGACAATTTTTTTTTCTTTTTTGGACACAGCACTAAAAGTTCTACCTGCGTTTTTTTTTTTGGATCAGAGAAATGTCTGCCAACTAGACTTTAACCAAACTTCCTGCCAAACAAGAAATATGGAGTCGGTGGAGATGTTGGAATCAAAGATGTCGGAATCAGTGGAGATTTACCCTCAGTTTCTGTAATACGAACGCCATTCGTTCGTGACGAATTTGTGTGTATTTTGTTATTGTAACAAAAACAAAATACATGCAAATTCGTCGAAGACGTATGGCGTTCGTATTACAGAAACTGGGGGTTAGATTTATGCATCTTTTGGTTAAGGAACGCAAATTGAAGAAAATATTTTACCACAATTCTATGGTTGATTTGTAAATTTTACAATTGCAAAATGTTGTTTGGGTGTGTGTTTGTAATGAACAGCTGTTTTTTTTTCTACAATTTAATTTACGCGTATACGTCTAAACACACAAAAGACATTCAAGCACAGAAAAAAATAACTAGGAACATTTTTTAATTAAAAGTTTTAATAGAATTCAAAATTTGATATAATTAAAATGTTTAATTGTTTTGTATGTAAACATCTCTGATTTTTTTTTTTTTTTTTTTTTTTTTTTTTTTATTTTTATTTCAAATTTAAGAACCAAGCCTTTAAGGCCAAATATGGTTCAAATACTACTCCATTAGTATTTGAACCATATTTGGCCTTAAAGGCTTGGTTCTTAAATTTGAAATAAAAAAAAAAAAAAAAAAAAAAAAAAAAAAATCAGAGATGTTTACATACAAAACAATTAAACATTTTAATTATATCAAATTTTGAATTCTATTATTATTTATTTTTTTGCATGCTTCTTCTTACACATGCAATATAAAACAGAAAAAGTGAAAATATATTTTTATAAGATTAAATTAATGAAAATGCGTTTTTATCCAATTTATATCTGAATCGGTATTAATTTTGTTATTTAAAAAGAACGAGAACAATTGAAATTGAATAAATAAATGAAAAAAGTGAATATTAGTATAAAAATAAAACAAAGAAGCTCCACAAGAAGATCTTGGTAAACGGCAAACAACAACGGAGGAAAATGACACAAAAATCTAATCAAACACATTTTTGATGCTTTAAATATTTATTTATTATATTTAATAAGTTTTTATTTTGTTAATAATAAACACATTTTTGTTTTTAATTCATATTTGTTTTTTTTTTTTTAAGTGGGCGTAATTTTGTACTGATTTTGAGCAATAATTTTTATTAATTTGTTTAATACTATTAATTACTTTTTTAATTATTTTCAGTTTTAAATTTTTATTAAATTTTTTAATTACTATTATCATTTTTTTAATTAGAGCAAATCTAATTAACATTTTAATCGATATGAGCAATTTTTAATCAAAACTCATTTTTTATTTTTTTGTGTGAGAGAGTTTTTTTATACTTTTTGACAAGCGGTTTAAAATGAAAAGACTTTTTCATCTTGATAATCTTTTCAAAAAGTCTGTTAATCTAAATGGGCCTTTATAAACTTGATAAGTTTCTTTATACCTTACTCGAATTTGTTGTCATTATTTGCATGCATTACTTCCTCATCCCATGCTAAAATCATCAATGGAGCATGGTATAAAGTACCATTATTTTTATTAATAACTTAAAAACTATTACTTTAAGATATTTTGGGTGTTTGGCAGTCGTATTCTGTGAATTAAGATTTGCAAAAAAAAATTGTATGCATTTTTTATATGCAATCTAGGAATTCTCAGGAGTTAAAATTTTAAGGTTCAAAATTTCGACTCAAAGGACTCGTGACTCAAACTTATCCTTTCAGCTTTTTCTCCCATAGTTTTCGAAAGAACATCGTTTAAACTTTTAATTTTTATGTTTTTTAAGAAACTATGGAGTTATCTTGTTTTTTCAAAAAATGCATGGAGTTATCTAGTTTTTACATAAAAGTTGCTATTTTCCAATATTTTGTTTTCCAAATAACTTGTAAATGAGAACATATATCAAAATTTCGATCTGACAGAGTGATAGTAAATGGAATGCACTTTCTATTTTTGGTGTTATCTCAATTTTCGCAAAAAGTGGAGTTAAGGTACCTACAGACGACGCAATATTATGTACAATATTCAATAATATTGATGGTGTGTGGGTTAGATTGACGATTGTACAATGGTCAATCTTACCCACACACGATCAATATAATTGAATATTGTACATAATATTGCGTCGTCTGTAGTTACCTTTAACTACTTTAACTCAGTCTAGCCTTTGAACAGTAAAGTTCATTCGTTATGTCGTCCACGCATTGCGGAAAGTGTTTTAAAAAAATTGAAAAAATATTTGTTTCTTGCAATGTATGTAAATGCAAGTATCATAGAATCTGTGCTGGTATTGATGAAGATCATGTGATCGCTGCTTTAGAACAATGCAAATACATAGTATATAATTGTGAGAGTTGTTTATCAACTTCTTGTGGCTTAATTTCTGCAGTTAATATTTTATCGAAAGAGATTAATGAGTTAAAATTGATGATTTCTCATCTAGCTAAAAATGAAAATGAATTTGCCGAAAAAACAAATCTAACTGAAGAGCAAAACACTTCTATTCCCTCTGTTTCGATTTTATCTAATACTGATGGTGTTGTTGTTAATACTCAAAATGATGATATTACTGTTAATCGTATGTCAATTTCTCAAAGTAATTGTGTTGCTGGAAATGTTGATTTGCCTACACGAAAACCTCACAATCATGTTGTTGTTTCTAATGCTGTCTTAAATACTGCAAATTCTAATGTTGCCTCTGTCTCCAATCATCAAAACAAACAAAAGGGGAATATGCAGAAACGTGATCCTTTACCTGTTGACACTAATGTAGATGATGAATCTGATGTACTTTCTACGTTTAATCCTCAGAGCGAGCATAGTAATACTGGCTGGGTAAATACAAGAAGAAGAAAAAAACCCAGAAAGGTTATATGTGTCGGTGATAACACCAATGCTGAACTGGATGTTGTAGTGAAAAAGAAGTGGATACATATCTCCTCTTTTAAATCAAGCGTGTCTGAAGATAACATAATAGATTATGTCGTACGTCATTTAAAGATAGACAAAGTACATTTAGAATGTTATAAACTTGTTAAGAAGGATGCAGACTTGGAAAGTCTAAAATTTATTAATTTTAAATTGGGTATCTCGCATATGTATTATGATAAGTTATTGGAACCGTCTATATGGACCTCAAATATTAGGATAAGACCTTTTAAGTTTTTTCGTCTTCCACAAAATCAAAATCCCACGAATTAATTGTTTCAAAAAAAAATATTGAATCTTTGTTGATATATTACCAAAATGTATCAGGTATGCGTACCAAAGCGAATTTAGTGCATAATTTTACGTCTCAAAATTCTTTTGATATATATGTTATTGTGGAAACCTGGCTTAATAGCGATTTCTTCGATGGGGAATTTTTTGATCTTAATATGTTTAATGTTTACCGCAAGGATAGAGATGAATATTCTACTGGGTGTAAAAAAGGTGGTGGAGTATTAATAGCTATCAAAAAAAATCTTAAATCTAAATTAGTTCCATTAGAGAATAAATCTTTGCTACTTGATCAAGTCTGTGTATCTATTACAGGTTTTAATAAGAATCTTCTTTTATGTGTATCATATATTCCACCACATTCCTCTGATAATCTTTATTTGATGCATGCTGAAAATGTAGTTCATTTATATGAAAATGCAGAATCTAATGAAAATATGTGTGTGCTAGGTGATTTTAATTTACCCGACATTAAATGGGAACGATTTCCAAATAGTGATCTTCTTCTTCCTATAAATGTAAGCCATGAACATGAAATAAACTTGATAGACAATTTTTTAAGTATTGGTCTAAACCAATTAAACAATTTAGTTAATGGACTTGGACGTATTCTCGACCTAATATTTTTAGATCCAGATTCTAAATGTTCCTTACAAGATTTTGAATTTTCAGTTTCACAACCGACTATTCATCATTTTGCGTTATCTATTGAACTTGATTTTTACAAATATATAAGCTCTAATGAAAGTATAAATTATAATTATAACTTGTGTAATTTTGAATATATAGACAACTTGATAACCAACCTCGATTGGGAAAATATTTTCTCAGATGACTTAGTAGTATCGTATGATGTGTTTTTAGATAGAACATTAAATATTTTATCTGAAAATGTTCCTTTGGCTCAACCAAAAATCCATAAATTACCTTGGTACACCAAAGGTTTGAAAAAATTTAAAAATTTAAGAAATAAATATCAGAAAAAGTATAAGATTTCTAACGATGATCGTGATAATCAGCTCCTGAATCAATATTCCAGGGAATTTAATATGTTAAACAAATTTTTATATGACAAATATATATTAGATGTAGAGTTGTCTATAAAGTCTAATCCGAAACAATTTTGGTTTTTTGTGCGATCTAAGAAAGGTACTTCGTCATATCCTTGTAATATGATATACAATGGAGTTCAAGTTGCTGGGTCTGCGGTTGACACTGCAAATCTCTTTGCTGACTATTTTCGAACTAACTTTGAGTTACATACTCAACAGTTGAACGAAGATTTTTTCGGCAATATTGCCTCTTTTCTTGATATAGGTAATCTTTCTATTGATAAGGATGATGTTATTTCTGCTCTAGCAAGTTTGAGTAATTCAAAAAAATTGGACATTGATGGTCTATCACAGTTTTTCATTAAAAAGTGTACTAATTCTATATATATTCCACTTCTGATATTATTTAATAAATCTTTAAGATTGGGAAACTTTATACCCAAATGGAAAGTTAGTTGGGTTGAACCAATATTTAAAGATGGTAATAAAAGTAAAGTTGAGAATTATAGACCTATATGTAAATTATCAACAATTTCTAAAATATTTGAGCATATTATTTGTGATAAATTAACTTTTGTTGTTAAACGTCACATAAATACTTCTCAGCATGGTTTTGTCTCTGGGAGATCTACAACGACAAATTTAGCTGTTTTTACTAGGTATGTTAATTCAAATATTGAAGCTGGTTTTCAAGTTGATGTATTGTACACAGATTTAAAAAAAGCTTTTGACCGAGTGTCCCATGAGGTGCTTGTTTTTAAACTCTCATTATTGGGATTTCACTCGAATTTTTTAAAGTGGCTTGAATCTTACTTAAGAAATAGAGTATGTTTTGTGAAAATTGAAAATTCTACTTCTTATTCATATATTGCTGTCTCCGGCGTTCCTCAAGGAAGCGTGTTGGGGCCGCTGCTTTTTAATTTATTTATCAATGATATTGAGTCGTGTTTTTTGCAGAGTGAACATTTACTTTATGCAGATGATTTGAAAATTTATAAGAGAATTTCTTGTATTAATGATTTAATTAGTTTACAACAAGACCTTAATCGTGTAGCTTTTTGGATTTCCCAAAATGGTTTATCATTCAATATAGATAAATGCTATCATATGATTTATCAAAGATCATATTCTACATTTTTTGCTTCTTATAAAATATTTGATTTTAAGCTAAAGACTGTTAATGAAATAAACGATTTAGGTATCATTTTTGATCCAGAACTGTGTTTTATACATCACATAAATTTTATAATTCCTAAGGCATTTTCTGTCTTAGCGTTTGTCCGTAGAAATTCTGCACGTTTTAAAGATGAATATACTAGAAAACTATTATATACATCGTTTGTCCGTCCGAAATTGGAGTATGCTTCTATTATATGGAGCCCTTATGTTGAAGCTCATACAAAGCGTTTGGAAAGAGTTCAAAAAAAGTTTTTGAAATTCGCACTGCATGACATTAAATTTGATCCGTTGCCACCTTATAAAGATCGCTGCAATCTTATACATCTTCAAACATTAGAAGATCGTAGGAAAATTTCATCGCTTATGTTTATTCATGGCATTCTATATGGTTCTATTGATTGTTCAATTATTTTATCTTTTATAAATTTTCATGTACCCGTTCGAGATCTTCGTGAACATGTATACTTTTATCTAAAAACACATCGTACAATTTATGGGCAGAATGAACCCATTGACAGGGCTTTGGATTTGTACAATTCTCTATCAAAACAATGTTCAAATTGTAAAAAATGTAAAAAATGCCTTTTAGATTTTAGTTTAAATACAAATGAATTTAAAACTTTATTGTTAAGTTTAAAAAATATTTAGTTTATAAGATAGATTTAAGAAAATTTGTGTTCTAGTCTGTAAGGATGTATATCCCAAGACTTAATAAATAAATAAATAAATAAACTAGTTTTTTCGTACGGCCACAGATATGTAATTCATTTTTTCAAATAATTATTTTTTTGAATTAATTCTTTTTATACCCTCCACTTTCAAGGGAAGTCTAGCTAGTGTCACCCGCGGATCTTTATGGAATTGGTTTTATTTTGTAGAGCAGAAAAAATAAAGGGACACGTATTTTTTTTAGCGGCCCAAATTCATATTTAGGGGGTAAAAAGGGGGAAGACAATGCCATTTTTCAGTTTTTTTCGTTAATCTCCTATATTATGCAAAGAAACCTATTCATGTTACATACCAAATGAAAGGTCTTTGGAAAACCTATCTACGTGTGCTAAGAACGTGTCCAAACATGCACAACTTTTCGTCATATTGAGTAAAATACAAATACATTTGGACATTTTTGTTAATAAGTCGAAAAACATTAACTTCTTTGGCCCGCTGTTAGCACCACGAGATATGTATTTGGCTCGGAAACCAAAGGTATTTAATACCTTTAATCTGATACCACTCATGCCTATATTAATTTTGTTTAAATAGGTGTAAATCGTAAAAAACTGAAAAAAGGCAAAAATGAGTTTGGGCCGCTAAAAAAAATACGTGTCGAAATAATTTTCGTTCTTAACAACATATCCAAATTTCATGAAGATCGGAGGGTGACACCAGGGAGACTTCCCTTGTTAGTGATAGAGGATATATATGTTTGTCATTCCGTTTGTAACTCATCGAAAATCGGTCTGGGACCCCATAAAGTATATATATTCATGATGCCCGATCAATTTTAAGACATTCTAGCGATGTCCGTCTGTCTGTGGAAAATGCTATCACGGACAAAATATTGCACAGAGAGCACACCTCAAAAATTTCAGTAAGCACACCTCAAAAATTTCAGTACATTCAACATAACCTAAAAACACAAAATGCTTTAATTCCGCTTCTGGTTGACATATGTGAACATAATTGAACACCAAATGGTATTTAAACAAGTACGAACATATTTTTTGACAAAAAAAGAAAAAAACGCGGATTTTTTTTTACCAAAATTTTTTTTTGCCGAAATTTTTTTTTTCAAAAGTAATTCCCTTTTAAATAAAGTTTTTTGCAATAATCTTTTTGAAATTGTAGAGGGTATCACTACATTCGGCAAGGCCGAATTTAACTTTTTTACTTGTTTTTAATTAATTATTTTTTTGAATTAATTCATTTTTTGAATTAAATTTTTTTTAATTCATTTTTTGGAAAGCATACACACACAGAAAAAAAAAGTTCATACTTGGAATAATTTTTTTCATAAATAGTATGAATCCAACATGACTTTTTTTTCCCAAACTTTTTTAATACTATTTATGAATTTGGTCATACATAGTATGAACAACTTCATGTTGAACTTTTTTTATATTTGCTTTAATTTTTTGCAATTAATGTACATTTTAAGCAAAAAGAAGATAATACGTGGATATTTTAATGTAAACCTGCGATTTTATTATTAAAAAAACTATTTTTGTAACTACAAATACAAACATAAAATTCACATAACTTTTAGCTAAAAGCACGTAATAAATGCGATATTCTTGATAAATTCCTTTTTATCATGTTTTTGATAGATGAACGACACTGCTTCTTTTGATTCCGCGCAAATACGTGATGGTTTTTTGAAGACTTGAATTCCGCAATCAAATAAAAGAATCGTAAAAATTTCTGGAAAAAATTTAATTTGAAAAGATCAAATGATGCTAAATTTGTAAAATATATTATCACATAAATGTTACATACCTTTCATTCGCCAATATATGCAATTTTATGCCAAAATTCTCTTTTTCTTCAAACAAAACAAACAATTCTCACAATTTTTATTTTAAAATAACTTTGTTTTTTTTTTATTTTTTTAGAAATTGAAATGTTATTAAAAATTCATAAATATTATTAATTTAATCATTTATAGTATGAACCGAAATCAATGAAAGCAATTCATACTATTTATGTACAAAATTTGTTCTGTGCATAGTATAACATTTACGCTTGTTCGAAAGTAGCAATTAAAAATCAACAAAACAACAATTTTTTGAACATGCGTCAACGTCGCAAAAGAAGCACATTTTAGCATATGGGCATAGGAATTATAAAGACTCTTATAAACCAAAATGTTTGCAAGAGAAAACAAAAGTTTTTCTTTTTTCGCCGAATCCCTCTACCATATAGGTCAGGAGCTGCAGAGATCGAACTGTACAACGTCTACATCCCGCCAGTGAATAGTTGTCCGCCCGGTTATCGCCCTGATATTAGCTGTTTGCTTGAGGGTGATAACCGCATGGTTATGGGAGACTTCAATGCCCATCATGATCTCTGGCACTCGATTCTCGGGGAAGACCAGAGAGGAGCGGCACTGGCGGAACAAATTGATGATTCGACGTTTTGCACTCTGAACGAGGATGCCCCCACCAGGATTGTGGGAACATGCGCTAGCTCGCCAGACATCACAATCGCAAGCGCAGGTCTGATAAACATTGCGACATGGCGAGCAGTGGTATCACTTGGATCAGACCACCTTCCCATAATCATTACGCTTGACCGACCCAACGATTTTATACTCTCTGAACGCCGAACCTATGTAAATCATAAAAAGGCAGACTGGGTCGGCTTCAAAGAGTATACCAACCGCCACTTCAGTGGTCTACCCACCCCCTCCGACGTACGATCCGCGGAGAAGTTGTTCCGGAAAATCGTCACTGCAGCAGCCGCTCGCTTTATCCCTGCTGGTCGATTACGCATAGTCAGACCAAACTTCCCAGCAGAGGCGGCGGGACTCGCAGATGAGCGTGACGATATTCGTAGGACCAACCCCAGCGATCCCAGACTCGGCCAACTAAATCTGGAGATCAGCAAATTGGTCAACGAGTATAAACGGAACAAGTGGATAGATCACCTGAAGAACTGCAACCTCAGCTCCGGAGCTAGTAAACTATGGTCGACAGTCAAAGCTCTCTCGCATCCCACGAAGGTAGATGACCGGGTCGCAATAACCTTCGGCAACAACACGTTATTGGACCCTAAGCGGTGCGCGGCATGTTTCGCCCGACAATTCATAGAGCACCCCGAGAGAGACAAGGCGAAACGAAGTGTTGTCAGGAAAGTACACAACCTTCCAGTCATTGACGGACCACCAGTTTTTCTGTCGAGTGAAGTTGCAGAAGCCATCAAAAACGCAAAACCATCCAAAGCGTTAGGCCCCGACGGAATTTCGATGGTGATGCTTAAGCACTTGGACGTGCCGGGAGTCGAGTATATGACCAAAGTACTCAACTTGTCGTTATCCACTCTAATAGTGCCCGAAGTCTGGAAAATGGGTAGAGTGGTCCCGATTTTAAAACCCGGGAAAATCGCGAGCCAAGGTGAATCGTACAGACCGATCTCCTTGCTGTCACCAGTCGCGAAGACACTTGAGGTACTTCTCCTCCCCAGCCTCACAACGCACCTCCAAGCGGCAACACATCAGCACGGATTCCGAAAGCACCATAGTACAACAACAGCTTTAACTGCCATTACCACACATATAAGCCATGGTCTGAACCAAAGTAAGCCATGTGAGCGCACAGTGATGGTTGCGCTAGACCTGTCAAAAGCCTTTGACACGGTCAGTCATGCCACCCTCTTCGGAGACATCGCCAACTCCAGTCTCCCCAACACCATCAAGAGGTGGGTGGTAAATTATATGTGTGGCCGTCAGTCGTTTGTGGAGTTTAGAAACAAGAAGTCAAAACCCCGTAGAGTTAAACAAGGAGTCCCACAGGGTGGAGTTCTCTCTCCGATCTTGTTTAACTTCTACCTTTCTAAACTCCCGGCACCACCCCAAGGGGTGGAATTGATCACCTATGCCGACGACTGTACACTAATGGCACGGGGTCATAACATTGATGAGCTATGCGGTAGGTTAAATGCATATATCCATGATCTTACAAATTTCTTCACTGCAAGGAACATGCAGCTTTCCCCCGCCAAATCATCGGCGACGCTCTTTACCACATGGACGAAAGAGGTACAACTGGAACTGAATGTTATAGTCGATGGCGTAAAAATTCCGACAGTGAACCACCCCAAAATATTGGGGGTAACATTCGACAGTTTGTATTCGTCCTCGGCGCATGCCACTGCAACGTGCAATAAATTGCGCAGTAGAAACAAGGTCCTCAAGTCGCTAGCCGGCAGCACTTGGGGCAAGGACAAAGAAACCTTGTTGGCTACCTATAAAACGATTGGCCGGTCAGTGGCAAACTACGCAGCGCCGGTGTGGTCACCCAGTGTGAGTGAAACGCAGTGGAAGAAACTTCAGAGTTGTCAAAATGCAGCCCTAAGAACCGTAACGGGCTGCCTTCAGATGTCCTCAGAACACCATCTACATGAGGAGACGAAGATACTTCCGGTTAAGGAACACAGTCACATGTTGGCGAAACAGTTCCTTCTGGCGTGTCATCGGACGGATCATCCGAACCATCACCTTACGGAAATTGATCCTCCCCCGAGACATGTCAGAAAAGATCTTCGGTGTTATGAGATGGATATCCAGCAATACGACATCCAACAGCTGGATTCCATCTCATATCGGGCAACTCTGAATGACATTCACAGGGATACGGTAGAATCGACAACAAACAACTACCGAGTGAATGTCCTACTTGGAGGCCGTCCCCCACCCATCGCAGAAGAAGAGAGAAGTCTGCCAAGAAGAACAAGAGTGGTACTAGCACAATTAAGATCCGGGTATTGTAGTCGGCTCAATTCTTATTGGTCGAGAATTAACCCGACTATACCCAATACGTGCCCTGCATGCGGAGATTCTCCACATGACGTACCACACCTCTTCAACTGCACGGCAAACCCGACTCGTTTGAATCCAACATCTTTATGGACCCAGCCCATAGAGGTGGCACGCTTTTTGGAGCTCGATTTGGACGAGTCAATAGAACTGGGAGAGGAAACATAACAAAATACTAACCATAAACTTACATGCATTTACAGGTCGAGCTGTTACAACAACAACAACCATATAGGAAAACAACAAGTGAGTGTCATATTTGCCAGTGCCGAATTTAGAAAACTTGCAATAATAGAGGGATTCCGTGAAAATAGAGGGATTCCGTGAAAAAGAACAATACTTTTGTTTTCTCTTGCAAACATTTTGATTTATAACAATAATGGAATTCACGTCAGAAATTTTAGTCTTGCAAAATTGCGCAATGTCAAAATTGCAACTTTTTTTGCTTGTTTCTTTGTGAATTGAAGCAATTGTATCTATATTAAAATAAATTGCAAATCTTTTCTTGCAACTACGCATCATATAAAAGGTAATAGAAAAATAAAAATGGTATTCAAATTTTTTTTTTTTAAGTTGCAATATTGCACTGTTGCAAGGGTCAAAAAATTCTGAAGTGAATACCCTGAATGTTTCGTAGTTTTAAAAAATCCAAATAGACCGTGCAAAATGAATTAAAACAAATTTAATTCAAAAAAAGAATTAATTCAAAAGAAGAATCAATTAAAAAAATTAATTGAACATTAATTGATTAATTAATTAATTCAAAAATAATGAATTCAAAATTAATTCAACCATGAATTAATTCTCTTTGAAATTTTAATTGAATTATTTACAAAATGAATTAATTCTTATTTTTTATATAATTCAAATTTAATTCAAAGAATTAATTCAACCATGAATTAATTCATTAAATAAAATTTTTGATTTGAGAAAATGAATGGTGAATTAAAATTTCGAAGTTCTGGTTGTATACATGCTTACAACGAAAATAACTTACCTCGGTATCATTATAAGATAACTAAGCAGTCGTCTCAAATCATCTGGCTTTAAACGGTCGCGTCTTGGTGTTGCTGGAAAACATAGTAGCGGTCCACCTCGGCGATCTCTACCACCGGTAAGGAAAACGACGCGCTCCTGCAACAAAGTTAGTATGTCGCGAGCGCGTTGACCATCCATCCTGATGTCCACGCAATAATGGTGCCTATTTGATTCTGATTATTGTTGTTGTGTTGGTGGTTCAAGCGACAAGCAGACTAAAGAATTATTATAATAATATTTCAGTTATAACTGTTGTTTTTTTTTTGTTAATTTTCTCGTTTCTATTATTGCCCAACGGAAATTTGTTTTTGCTGTAAATTTATCGATTTATTCAAACACAATTTGGCAAATATTTTCATGGTCAACATAATAACACTTTTTTCCATACATACAGAGATATAAAGATAGATACACAAACACACACTTAAGAAGGAGAATAATGAGAAGGTTGAAAATTATAAACAATTATTGCAGATAAATTCCTACAAAACCATCAAAACGTTTTTCCCTACGTCTCTGTAGGCTACACTGCGATCAGAACAACGGCTAATAACGCAGCGATGACAATTGCTGCTGCTGCTTCTTTTTATTTAATTTGACTTTCTTTTTTTTTTGCCTTATTGTTTTTATTTCACATTTCACATTTTCTTTGTTTTTTTTTTTTTATTATTTACTGTTCTAGTTCTTCGGGTTGTTTGTTAGTTTTGCTTTTACTATTTATTTAATTTTTGTTTTATTTTATTCCTCTATTTGGTAGTAGAAAAGGTGCAGGTTAAATAGTTTTTATCTAAACTTAAAAGAATGAAAAATATATAAATAACAACAACTACACAATGGTCTCAGGCACAATAGTTTGCAATTAAAGTGGATTGCGTATTTATGTATGTATGAACATACATATGCAATCTTAATATTCATTCTGTTTTATTCATTTTTAAATTCATACATGAATATTATTTAAATGGAGGAGACTTTGATTTTTGTCTTTACAAATGCCTCTTATTTTTTCTGTTACTTTTTTTGGTTATTCCACGAACAGACTTATGAAATCATGCAGTGTTTTCGATTTACTTTGTTTTATGAATAAAGGGTTACATTTTTTTTATTAAAGTTATCCACGAAGGTGCTTACTAGCTGTGGATGGGTGTCATTTGTAGTATATAGTTTTTAACAAAAAACTAAAGACAACACTTTGATTGTAATATGTATAATTTGATCAAGTTGATCTGTTAAGACAAATAAAAACCGAAAATCCATACAATAACAGGCTGTGGACGATAGACTATATGCAGACAACACCCGACTATACGATCGAAGACCGAACAGAAGCTACAATTCTAAATTGTTGCCGCAGGGAATTTTTACAAATTTTAAAACTTCAGATAAAAACATTAATGGGTACAAATAAAACATACATGCATACGCATGTTTGTATGCATTAAATGAAATCACACATTTTTTAGCACATTTTACCACTATTATTGTTTGAACTTTTTTATTTTTTAAGAATCATTTTCTTTTTTCTTGACGGTCTTCTGAAGCGATGAACGCATACACACAGTCACAGTAGCCAAGATGATTTTTTGTTTCTTCTTGTTGGTGGTTGCTTGTTCTTCTTCTTTAAATATAATGATGCTCATTGATTTTTTCGGCACAGCATTTTATCAATTTTGAGCGTATTACAAGCATTGCTCCAACAAAACTTTAAAACACGCTAAGCACTTGCAAAGCACACTTTAATTATTTCACAAAGAAATGTAATAATTAAGTTTTTTTTGGTAATTTTTAAAAAGTTTTAAGACCGACTATGAATTTTTCTTAACAAAAAAAGAATTGTGATACCTAAAAAAGAAACGTCAACTTTAGTTATTAAATTTACCGCTAGTTAGCGCTATCTACCTTCGAAACCGAAAAAGTGACATTTCGAAACTCGACAGTACACGCAAAAAAAAATCTGTGTCAGATTGAGCAATCCTACTTGGTAAAATTTTTTTCATAATTAGTTTTTTATGTAAAATAACCAAGTAACTTGCACAATAACGCAAATTACTTGCACAAAAATTTATCGAAAGAAAATAACAAAAAAAAAAAAACAAATACAGACCGCCATTTTCATTTTGCACACCAAACCAAATACGGCAGCACAGACTAAAGGCCTAGTTAGCCGAGAAAACGTAACCGTAACCCTAACGTAAAAAGTCAGCTGATTGTTTTTGATATGCGTAAACTAATGAAAACGATTACCGAATTCAATTGTCATGTAAACGGAACGTTCCGACCTGTTTAAAATAGAATTTTACAACGTTTCTACGTGACATTTGTAAACAGCTGATTTTCGGTTTGTTTATTTCCAAAAAAAAATGTGATACAAAACTAAAAGTGCAAAACAAATAGAAAAATCACTAATTCAATTTAAATAAACAAACTAATTTAAAGTCTACATATAAAAAACATAAATAAAATAACAAAAATTTTTTTACGTCAAAAACATATGACACGTTATTAAGTTTCGATAATTGCACTAAATAAATACGCTACGGTTAGGGTAAAGATACGGTTACGTTTTCTCGGCTAACTAGGCCTTAATACAGACTCGACATAAGTGACAGGTGTCAAAATAGTAGTTCTGAACCATATGGTTAATATTTTCAAATTATTCTACGAATTAGGTTAGAAAGAGAAAACTGATATAACGCGCCATTAGAAAAATAGATGCCGGATCGGTTTTTGTTGTTTCACTCACTCCTAAGTCGTAGAAAGTGTTGCCATTTTAGCGTAAAACGGATTAAAACCCGCTCTGTTTTATCCTAAAATCGCTTAGTTTTTCCCCATTTTTTCTAATAAAACTCTACTGTCGAGTCTGTTTATACACTCAACCAAAAATCATTGTATTCCCAAAGAAAATCGTTGTAAATTCAACAGAAATCATTGTTGATTTTGACCCTACAAATATTTATGTTGATTTCAATAAAAATTGTTGTCAGTTTTTGTAAAAGTTGATCAACTCGTTTTTTTGTTAATCAACTCGTATTTTATGTAAATTCAACTCATATTTTTGTTAATATAAGAAATTTTATTATTAAAAAAAAAGCTTGTTGTTATTTGTAAATATTCTTTTATTAAGTAAGCTGCAATATTTGAAGATTTTCACACACACTTCGTTTATTCATGTTATGCACCCATTAGCTATTCTCTAATTATCTGATGATACCAAAACAAAATCCTAAAAGAAAACAAAAAACGTTTTAGTAGTAGTAGTAGTAGTAGTAGTAATTTCTTTATTTACAATTAATTATGTTTACAAATTCATTTATAAATTCTATGTTAAATATTTTTTTTTTTTGCAAATAAGAAAAACAAAAGAAGTAATGTTCGACAATGTATTTTTTAACGTCTGTCGAAATTTTCCGGTGATTCAAATTTTTATCAAGGAAGTTAATTATATTCTTGTATCAAAAATTTTCTATAATATAAGGCTGTGTTAAGGTATTGCACCAAATTTTCCCAATCTGTTTCTGTAGCACCGTTCAGTATTTCTATCATTTCTTCATCAAGTAAGTGAGCTTTTCCGAAGCTAGCAATTCTAAACTCCTTAAGAATAGGGCAATATAGAATAGGGCATATAATAGGCTACCGTTTCAAAAACGTTTTATTTAATATAGTATGAATACATAAAGTTATCAATGTAATTTATTACTTACCAAATATTTACAGATCAGATCCTATTTTCATTTATTTTTCTAATATTAAATAATTTTATAAGAAACAAACACATTAAATAACTTTATAAGAGACATTTCACATTGCTACCAACTCACTCGTTCACTCGTTATAATAAAAAAAAAACGAACGAACAGGGTTGTTTTTTCTTTTTTGTTTCATCTATTGAATTCTGTAGAGGCCATTGTAATAGTTGAAACAAGTATACTGATTATTCAACGATATCAACATTAATTTTTGTTGAATACGGCATTATTCTGTAAAACTTGATCTACAATGGGTTTACTAATTTTTCTACTAAGATATTTCTATGAGTGTAGTCTGTGCCGGCAGTATGGAAAAAGCATGTTAATTTGACGAAAGAAAAATGATTTTACACTCAACCAAAAATCATTGTATTCCCAAAGAAAATCGCTGTAAATTCAACAGAAATCATTGTTGATTTTGACCCTACAAATATTTATGTTGATTTCAATAAAAATTATTGTCAGTTTTTGTAAAAGTTGATCAACTCGATTTTTTGTAAATCAACTCATATTTTTTGTAAACTTAACTCATATTTTTGTTGATATAAGAAATTTTATTAATAAAAAAAACTTGTTGTTATTTGTTAATAATCTTTTATTAAGTAAAAATCACAATATTTTTTAGAATTATCACCGGCTTTTTAAGCTGCACGAGATTTTCACACACACTTCGTTTATTTATGTTATGCACTCGTAAGCCATTCTCCAGTTTTCTAATGACACCAAATCAAAAACCTTAAAAAAAACAAAAAAAAATATAATATAGTAGGAATACATAGAATAACCAATGTATTTTATTACTTACCAAATATTTACAGATCAGAATCTGATCATCAGATCCTATTTTTATTTATTTTTATAATATTAAATATTTTTATAAGAAACAAACACATAAAATAATTTTATAAGAGACAAACAAATTTCAAATTGCAATGCATTGCTACCAACTTGATAATACAAAAATGAACGAACAGGGTTGTTTTTTCTTTTTTGGTTTTATCTATTGAATTCTGTATAAGCGTTGTAAATAGTTGATTCAAATTTACTGATTATTCAACGATATCAACATTAATTTATGTTGAATACGGCAATATTCTGTAAAACTTGATCTACAATGGGTTTACTAATTTTTCTACTAAGATATTTCTATGAGTGTAGATAAACACGATTCACATTGCTACCAACTCACTCGTCACTCGTTAATAATAAAAAAAAAAAATAACGAACAGGGTTGTTTTTTCTATTTTGATTTATCTATTGAATTCTGTATAAGCGTTGTAAATAGTTGATTCAACTTTACTGAATATTCAACGATATCAACATTAATTTTTGTTGAATACGGCATTATTCTGTAAAACTTGATCTACAATGGGTTTACTAATTTTTCTACTAAGATATTTCTATGAGTGTATAATAAACAAAAAATTACAAAATAATAAATAACTAAAAAAATTATAATAGGTACAAAAAATAATTTATATATAAACTTAATAATTGTTTTGATATTAATCAAAAAATTAACTATGGCGACCAACTACTTGTTTGAAAGCATTCCTTTATACATCTTCCTTGTACAAAACTGTCGCTTCTGTGAAATCTATTGCATTTACTATTTTTTCGAACAACCCATTTGAGTCTTTCGAAAACCTAACTTGTAATCAGCTGTTTTTTTCGCATCACCATCTTTTCTTTTTATTATATATATCTTTGGTTTTGTGTTCTTAGAAAATTTTGTTTTGTGAGGTTTTGTGTGCGTGAAAAAAAAAAAATAAATTAAAAAAAACCATCACATTTATTGAAATATGTTTAATGTATTGTAGTAATATAGTATTGCGATATTTATTAAAGTTTTATTTATTGAAAAGCGTAAAATTCAGTGTAAAACAACTTTGCAACGAAACGAATAAATAGACGTACATAAATGAAGCAGATTAACCACCCCATCAATTCCAAATATGCGGATCTTAATTTTTAATTAATATAATTTTTAAGAAAAACTTAAAATAATATATTATTTAAATAGCAGAAACACCATATTTAATAAATAATTCGTAACAAGTTTGATGCAAATATTGTACAGCTGCAGCAGCTGAATAAACAACTACCTTGGACGCACAATAAATTGTTTACATATGCAGTCTCAACATTTCCTATTATAAGATAAATATTATTAGCATTATAGTAACCACCAAACCATTTAAGTTAAATTCAACTGAACAGCAGCAAATTGAAAAAAGCTAATGTAAGAGAATGCCAAAGATATATATGAAGAAACCGTTGACTGGTGTGGTCATTCGAAACAGGAATACAATCAAAGATGTAGTCATCACAGTAAGTAGAACCTTCTCAATATAACCGCACAATATGCAATATGTACTTGTCTCGAAATCATCACTAAATTATTATAGAACAAATTTTCTCAAAAAAAAAAAACAATTTAATGGTAGCTTGCCTGCGCCACGCCACCATTGGGTCAAAATTATCTGAAATTTTTCAAACATTAAAATTTTTCCATAAGCAGTTTTTATCATACATAGTTCTGTAATTAAAAAAAAATCTTACGAAAATATGTATCCAGGCTTTTTATTTGTATAAAAATTTCGTCACAGAAACATGTCCATTTAAACAAAAAAAAAAAAAACATCTTATCAGTTGGCTTTTTTAATCGACGATTATTACGCATCAAATTGTGGTAATTGATGTGTAATCTAAAGCTTTTTTTTGGATTTTTCTGTTGGTGACTACTCGATTCGACAAACGATATTGAGTTACGTGTTGACAATCTCTAAGTGGGGTCTTGTGAATAGGGTCAAGTTTAGTGCACGCAAGACCCAATGTTGTATGTTGACCCACAGGAATGTGGAACCAACAGCGTCATCTGTACATATGGGTGGTATAGGTATCAAGGAATCTGACACTCCTGATGTTCTGGGCATGCAAATTCAATGTGACGTTCGTTAGATTAAGCACGTTTTACTTCACCTCATCCGATCTCTTTACTATTTATACCACCTACATCCGACCGAAGATGGAATTCAACTCCCATATATGGGCAGGGGCTTTAAAGTCTATTTTTGTGATACTTATTAATGACAATGGGGTATCCAACTCTATTGACTCATTGGAGCATCGTCGGAATGTGGGTTGTGTGACTCTGGTCTATCAATATTACCATGTAAGGTGTTCTACTGAGGTAAGTGAACTTATCCCTAGAGCCCGAGTTTTTGGTCGCAACACTCGGTTGTCTAGTAGATCACATCCGTTTGTTGTCGATTGTCCAGTTGAACGGACAGCGCATTACAGAGAAGGTTTGTTTATCAGTCGAACTAGCCGTATGTGGAATTATCTTCCGCAGAATGCGAATGCATAATCTTCCGCAGAATGCGAATGCATTCATATAAATGAAAAAAAAACACATAAAGTCGAATCTTTTTCATATCGTGATTTTACGGACAGCGCATTACAGAGAAGGTTTGTTTATCAGTCGAACTAGCCGTATGTGGAATTATCTTCCGCAGAATGCGAATGCATAATCTTCCGCAGAATGCGAATGCATTCATATAAATGAAAAAAAAACACATAAAGTCGAATCTTTTTCATATCGTGATTTTAAAAATATCAATTCTAATCAGTCTAATGCTATTGGCTATGATAACATAAGTCCAAAATTTCTTAAAATTCTGCTTCCTCAGCTGTTGCCTTTCATCACTCATATATTCAACACTATCCTTATAACTAGTGTCTTTCCAAATAACTGGAAACATGTGAAGATAATTCCAGTTTCTAAGACTAACTCTGAGTTCAGGCCAATAGCAATTCTACCATTCTTGTCAAAAGTTCTCGAAAAAATAATGCACAAACAGATAAGTGACCACTTGAATCAATATAATCTGCTGACTTGTAAGCAATCCGGTTTTCGGCAGAAACACAGTTGCATCACAGCCTTAATTGATGTTACAGAGGATATACGTTGTTCGATTGATGGTGGGAATTTAACACTTTTAGTTTTGCTAGATCACTCTAAAGCATTCGATTCCGTTGATCATTCCCTACTCTGTTCCAAGCTGTATCATCACTACTCATTCAATGACACATCAGTTTCGTTGATTAAATCGTACTTTGAAAATCGCTCTCAATCTGTATAGTTAAATGATTGTTATTCTATAGCTTTAAATGTTACCCGCGGTGTACCACAAGGCTCAATTCTTATTTTCCATGTACGTTAATGACTTACCAGACATAGTATGACATACTAAAATTCACTTATATGCTGATGATGTGCAGCTTTATATAAACACTTAACTTAGAACTTTGAATGAAAATGTATGTAAGCTAAATAATGATCTTGACAAAATCTATTGCTAGGCATCACAAAATGGTCTATGCTTAAACCCGAAAAAATCTAAGTGTATAATAATCCATAAGAAGTCCTTAAAACGAATTATTAATGCTGATATTCTAATTAATAATGAAAAAATATAAATTGTCACTACAGTAAAGAATTTGGGTGATACACTTAACAACACGCTCAGCTGGGATAATCAAGTAAATATTGTAACAGGGAAAACATACTCAATGCTTCGCACTCTGTGGGCAATACACTATTGTACTCCAGTAAAAATTAGAATGCTACTTAATTGCTAAGACTTATTTGATGCCTGCAATTCTCTATGGATGCGAAGTTTATGCCAATTGTGACTCCAGTAGTAAAAAGAAAATAAATACTCTATATAATAACATCGTTAGGTACGTTTTTGGTCTTCGCAATCTTGATAGAATATCAACCCATAGTAAGAAGTTTTACAACGTAACGTTTGATAATCTAATCAATATCAGAATACTTACACTTTTTCACTAGATCATTTATACAAAGGTGCCGTCATATTTATATAATAGGATAACTTTTGCAAGGTCCAATAGGGGTAATAAGGTCATTCCCATTGCCCACAGAAGCAAAATTACAGAATGGCAATTTTACCATAATGCTATCTATCAATGGAACAGACTTCCGAATAAAACACAAAGAAACAGCAACGTAAATACGTTTAAAACTGAAATAACAAATAAATTTAAACTACCAATTAACATAACTACACAACAACTACAAATTTAATGTTATCAAGAAAAATAAATAAAATAAATAAAAATAAAAAATAATGTCTATTTTCGGCATTAGAGAATCGGTATGGCTGTATCGCCGGATTATAATTTTTATTCCGGCGACACATACAAATCGTTTAAATGATTATTTAGCGATGTTGCCCTTTATCGCCAAGACGAATCGTTTTCGTATTCGTTATCATTTTTTAACAGTTTCTCCCAAAAGGTGAGAAGTAAACTCCTACCGCCCCATCTCACTTTTGTCACCTGTTGCTAAAATTATTGAATCTCTCCTGCTCCCAATTCTTAATGAGCACATACAACTTGCTAATCATCAACATGGTTTTCAAAAAAACCACAGTACCACAACAGCCTTGAAATCACCACATGCATCTCAAATGGTCTAAATCACAATCGTGCCGTCCTTGTGGCTCTTGACCTCTCAAAAGCCTTCGATACAGTGTGCCACACTACATTGCTTAACGATTTAATTGATTCATCACTTCCTGTTTTTGCAAAACGTTGGTTAAGTAATTACATAAATGGCAGGCAGTCTTATGTTGAATTCCGTAATAGCAAGTCTAAGCACAGAAAGGTTAAACAAGATGCCCACAAGGTGGAGTGCTATTCCCTCTTCTGTTCAATTATTACATATCTAAGCTACCTTCTCCTCCCTAAGGCATAAAAGTATTCTCCTACGTTTTACTAAGTGTTTTTGCAACTAAAAACATTTTTTACATTCAAAAAAAAAAAAAAATTTCGGTCGAAAAAATTTTACACTCTAAAATATATTTTTTTACAAAAAAAATTTTTGCTTAAAATAAAATTATTCAAAACAACATTCTCATGCATTTGAGTATCCCGCCGAGTCGGCTTTTATTTTTTTCTTGTTTTTACTACATAAATATTTTTTTTTTTAATATTCGGCTTCGGTTTGGCCGAATACTGAAAATTTGGCCGAATATTCGGCTTTGGCCAAAAAAGGTGTATTCGGTCGGATACTACAAATAACACAAAATGCAGCCCTGCGAACAATCACAGGATGCCACCTCATGACCAACGTAGATCATTTGCATGATGAGGTAAAATTGCTTCTGGTAAAAGAACACAACGAACTTCTAACTAAACAGTTTTATTTGGCATGTCACAAACCAAATCACTCAAACCACCATATTCTACATATGGAACTCCCCCCGAGGACGGTCAAAAACGACATTCATTTTTACCATGGGGTTACAAGTAGATACATCGACGAGAAACTCTCACTGAAGAATCCTACAAATCAAAACTATGTATCATTCATTAAGATGCGGTTCGAGAGGCCTTTGAAAATCGAAGACCAAATATAGTTCTAGGTGGTCGTCCGCCACCCATTAATGATTCCGAATCGCAGCTACCCACATTGGCGTAGGAAGCCAACATTTCTGGGGGGGGGCTAAAGCCCCCCTAGATTTTTTTTAATTTTTTTGGTATTTTTTTTTAATAGAAAAACCTAGACCTATTCCTGAAGCGTGCCCTTTAACATGCGTCTAGGTGTCCTAGAAACGAATGCCCCCCGAAAGCGGTTAAAAATTCATATTTAGAAACTTTTTTAAATCAAAGAAGTTAAAATGTTTCCTGAAGGTAAAACCGTAAGATTCGGTAAAGTTTTTATCACTGACAAAAACATCAGATTCATATAAAAACTTTTTTCAATAATTCAGACTATTTTTCAATGGGAAAAACTATTAGATCGTATATAATAATCATTACGAATCCTTAAGACTCATTGAATAATCATAACGAGTCCTAAAGACTCATTACATATTATTATTATTTATTGTTGCAAAAATTAATGAAATCATTAAATAATTAAAAAAAAATTTTTTTGAATGATCACGGCTATCTACGCCTATGGCTACCCAGGAAGACAAGATGCACACTTGATCAACAACGTTCAGACAGATGCCGATTACTGAACAACTATATTTCACGCATGGATAAAAATGTTATAGATGTATGCCCGTTATGCAATCATACTCCTCACAACACATTTCTCCTTTTTAGTTGACCTGCGAACCCCACAAATCTCGAACCATTGTCACTATGGACCCACCCAGCTGAAGCTGCTCGATTTTTGGAACTGGATCTGCATGACTCTACTCCAGTTATATCTTCATTATCAACATTTAAAATTTACATATATTCCATATCTTGTATTATTTATATTTCGACAGTTACAACAACAACAATAACAACAACTTCTTGTTCCTAAACTGAAACACTAGTGGTATTCATCTTAACGTACACCTCGTATACCGTGTATATCTGGTACACAGTATACAAGTTTAAATACGGCCACTAATTATTTTTACATGGGGGTGACACACAAATTATGTTCTTTTTTTGCCACTCATCAGTTTATAAAAGGTAGTGTTTAATGTAGGCCAAACTCCACACACTTGATTCCACAGAGCACTACTAAAAAATTTAACTACGTTTGTGTTTTTTTCTGGGCTAACTCCGAAAGGTGTTTTGAAGTTTCTGTTTATTATCCAAAATGGCTCTGGGTCTGTGGTTAAAGAGTACAATCTTAGGTATTAAATTTCCTTTACAACTTTTGAATAGGCTGTTTTATTTTTTTGTATTACACAAAAAAGTAAGAAATACCTTTTGAAAACTCTTGATCCATTGATCCTTGATCTTGTAGTATAGGGTTTTTATTTTTGCTAAATAATCTGGACAATGGGATCTGACAAATCCCGAAACACGTATCGATTAAGTCTTTCAAAAAATGACCAACATAAATAAATTTAAAACTGAAAAATAATGTTCTTGAAAATTACTCTATGAGAATATCATAGTTTTAATTAGTAAAGAAAATAATGACCTCGAGCTAGAATAAACCTACTCAAAATTAATTTTGAAATATTTTTGAAGTCCCGAAAATTTTTTTTTTTCGAAGAATAAAATGAAAAACTTCATTTTGATAATGTGTACAATCTGATGAAAATATATCTTAACGCTTAAACTTACCGAAAATTTTACCATATTTTATCTGATTATACAAAATTTAATCTAATTTTATCACATATATTATATGACTTAATAGAATTAGATAGATCCATTTTTGGGATCAAACTTAATCAAATTTGATATTATTTTATCAAAAATAATAGAATTTGATATAATCGTATAATATTTGATCCGCCAATTTTTGGATAAAAATTGCAGTCAAAAAATGTTTAATTAATTGCAGTCAAAAAATGTTATGTGAATTTAATTTATAAATAAAATTATTTAATGAATTAGTTAAATATGGCCAAATTTATTAAGCCGAAGCCTATTTTTTAAAAAAAATATTAATATAGTAAAAACAAGTTAAAAATGTTACATTCGACTTGACCGAATCCATGAATGCTTTTAGTTATTTTTGTAAAAAAAACATTTTTTGAGTGTAAATTTTTTTCGAGTGTAAGATTTTTTTTTGAGTGTAAACATTTTTGTGAGTGTAAAATTTTTTTGACTCCAAAAATTTTTTTTGTGAGCAAAATACTTCGTAAACCTGTTTTTGCTTCAAAAACATTTTTCATCACGTTAGTATAAATTTTATATAATTATTCAGTATTCGGCCAAAAATGTGGCCGATGTTGAATACTGATTTTTTACCAATGCCGAAGCTGAATATTCGGTCGGACTCTATAAATTAGTATGCAATAAACCACCAAAAAGATTTTGAAGCAATTAAATTCTTAAAATTCTAGAAAAAAAACTTTAAATTTACTGCTTGGGTCACATTTGCCCCCTGCCAATATGAGTTTACGAAGCCCAATAATGTTAATAGTTCATAACTAAATTACTTTGATCAAATGAAGCAACAAACAATATAAATTTGGTCAGTTTATTCGAAAATCGATTTTCACAAAAAAAAAATATTAACAAAATTTTAATTGCCTTGAAATCCGCAAAAAATCAAACGGCTCCAAAAAAAATTGAGTCAATGGATATTCCCAATTTTTTGAATATTTCATCCTTAGAATGTTTTTTATGTGTGACTTTCGACGTCGAAATTTTTACGTCCGTTTGATTTAGGTAGCTCACATTTAAATATTAGAAACGAAAAATTATTGGGCGTTACGCCTTACGCGACGTAATTTGATTCAGGTTGGACGCTAAAAATTTCAAGGTTGGCAATCGAAACGAATAACGGTATCGATATCGGTATCGTTTTTTTATTTATTTCGGTATCGGTGACGGTATTCGAGTTAAATCGGTTACGGTATTACCGATACCGAAACGTCAATACCGGTACGTACCGGTATTATCGAAAAAAAATGCTAAAAATATAAAAATCGTATAAAAACCTCAAATTTTTTTTTTTCAATTTTAATACTAAACACGTATTTACTTATTTATTTTTAGCCTTTTTGATAAAAATGCCCTCTACACTCATAGAAATATCTTAATAGAAAAATTAGTAAACCCATTGTAGATCAAGTTTTACAGAATATTGCCGTATTCAACAAAAATTAATGTTGATATCGTTGAATAATCAGTAAAGTTGAATCAACTATTTACAACGCTTATACAGAATTTAATAGATAAAACCAAAACAGAAAAAACAACCCTGTTCGTTCATTTTTGTATTATCAAGTTGGTAGCAATGTGAAATTTGTTGTATTTGTATTTTATGTGTTTGTTTCTTATAAAAATATTTAATATTATAAAAATAAATAAAAATAGAATCTGATGATCAGATTCTGATCTGTAAATATTTGGTAAGTAATAAAATACATTGATTACTTTATGTATTCATACTATATTATAATTTTTTTTGTTTTTATACCCTCCACTCTAGTGATAGAGGGTATATGTAAGTTTGTCATTCTGTTTGTAACTCATCGAAATATCGATCTGGGACCCCATAAAGTATATATATTCATGATGCCCGATCGATTTTAAGACATTCTAGCGATGTCCGTCTGTCCGTCTGTCCGTCTGTCCGTCTGTCTGTCTGTCTGTCTGTCTGTGGAAAATGCTGTCGCGGACAAAATATTGCACAGAGATGACTGAAACTTAACATATTTATTGGAAGTTCTCCCGAGAAGTTTGGTATTGCATTTGAGCGATATCGGTTCAGCGGTTCAAAAGTTATGAACGAAAATGTAAGCACACCTCAAAAATTTCAGTACATTCAACATAACCTAAAAATACAAAATGCTTTAATTCGGCTTCTGGTTGGCATATGTGAACATAATTGAACACCAAATAGTATTTAAACAAGTACGAACACAAAAAAAAAAAAATCGCGGATTTTTTTTACCAAAATTTTTTTTTCGCGAAAATTTTTTTTTTCAAAAAATTTTTTTTTTTCAAAAAAATTTTTTTTTTCAAAAGTAATTTCCTTTTAAAAAAAGTTTTTTGCAATAATCTTTTTGAAATTGTGGAGGGTATCACTACATTCGGCAAGGCCGAATTTAACTTTTTTACTTGTTTTTTTTAAGGTTTTTGATTTGGTGTCATTAGAAAACTGGAGAATGGCTTACGAGTGCATAACATAAATAAACGAAGTGTGTGTGAAAATCTCGTGTTTAAATATTGCAGCCGGTGATACTTCAAAAAAATATTGTGATCTATACTTAAGAATTTTTACAAATAACAACAAGCTTTTTTTGTATTAATAAAATTTCTTATATCAACAAAAATATGAGTTGAATTTACAAAAAATACGAGTTGATTTACAAAAAAAACGAGTTGATCAACTTTTACAAAAACTGACAACAATTTTTATTGAAATCAACATAAATATTTGTAGGGTCAAAATCAACAATGATTTCTGTTGAATTTACAACGATTTTCTTTTGGAATACAATGATTTTTGGTTGAGTGTACATTTCTAGTTTTTTTTTAAGAATTCTGGAAAATATCAGTTACACCATTTCCAATTAAATTCAAAGATTTTTTATTGAATTTCCAAAATAAAGAAAAAAAGGTGAATTTGTCGTCACCATTTCTAAAAGCTTTTCTGAAACTAAGTAAGTCATTTACACCATTTCCATATTTATATCAAAAATAAAAAATATATATATATATGGGGCATTCCATGTCAAATCGGACACTTTGAAATTTTTTTTTTTTAGATTTTCCCAATTTGCTTACAGTTTTTAGTACCCTTCGAAAACTCCTTCGTGGTAAATTTTCAGATTTTTTTGATGCCCCGTTCAAAAGATATCGAATTTTTAAAAATTGGTAGTTTGTTCCTTTACTCAAACTTCTTTTACTCATAACTTCTTCAATAATGGTCCAAATTAAATTTTTTTTTTTCAAAATGTTTGTTTTTTTACGTACTTTAAAAAAAAAATCCCAAAAAATTCTTAATAGCGCTCTAGTACGCGATTTTTAAGTTTTAAAATTTAAATCTTATTTTTGAAAATGTTTGTACTCTTCGATTTTTTTGAAATTTTTTTGTGTAAAACATCTATCGATTCTACAAATTTTTTGCCCACACAGTAAAAAGTTTTGGGTTAATTTTAATTCCTAGCTGGTGTGTATATATATCAAAGACAAAAAGAATTAAATTTATTCCTTTAAAAGTGTACTTTTAAAGAGATAAAAAGAGAGTGAGAGAGTGGCTTTTTAACCTTTTTTTTGGTGTTAAAATAATTCCCAAATAGTCTTATTAATGTAAACAATTGTATACCTAAACGGGTGTTAATTTTAATCTAGGCAGGACTAAAATTACTACCCCTTTCATAAAATTTATCCAAAAATAAATAAAACAAAAGGTTATGTTTTTCTTTAATATTTTTGTGTATTGAATAAATAAGAAGACTTAAAATACAGATCAAATACCTGAATAAAGTTAAAATGAAGAGGAATGTTGATGCATTTTTCACCCAAACTCAGTAAAACTACATGGATAAGTGATAATTCTTCTATATTACGAAATCATTCCTGGGGGTCTTCCAAATCAATTTCGGCACGGTTTGTTGATGTCGTTCCATCAAAAAGAAACAAAAGCAGCTGCTGGATCAGTATTTTGTAATTAATTATTTATGGAAGGTTTTCAAAGTTAATGAATGTACTGCCCGATCAAAAATTCCAGTCTCTGCCTTCTGCTTTAAGATTCAGCTGGTCTAAAAGTAAGGTTAAACAAAAATTAATTAAAAACGATTGCAAAACGTTTGTAGTCAATACTTACTTGATAATTATATTCCGGTCGGAATAAAAACTTCACTTTCTGGATCACAAATTTTGATAACATAAAATTATCTATAAATTTTTATTCTTCCGCACATTGCAAACATTTTGCCACACTTTCATTGAATGAATAATTTTTTTTTGTTCACTCAATACAACAGCTGTTTTCAATTCCTTGTTCAGTGTTTATTTTAAACTTGATGAAATACAATTGTTGATGACGTTTGACGTTTATTTTTTATTAGTTTTTTAAGAGAGAAATTTAATTATTTTTTGGCATTAAAATAAAACTAAAAGAAATAACATAAAGAAAAACAAATTTTTAATTCCTATATGGTTTAACATATAAACCATTTCGGATTTAACTTTCAATTTAATTCCAAGGTGGTTTAAAATATGTTCCGATAGGTTTTAAATTTAACCCAAAACTTTTTACTGTGCAGGAGGATCGTGGGATAACGATTATTACTATTTTTTAAAATTTTTTGAAAAAATTTTATTGTAATTTTCCAATCATAAAATCATTTCTAATGCTCCAATGGTGCGCATAGAGGGGTCCTTTATAAGACCGACCCCATTAATTTTTACATCTTAACATTTCTTTGGAACAAACTAGTACCCTATCTCCAATTTCTAAGGGGGCTCCCACAGAAAACGACATTTTTTAAAATTTGCTCCAACCGCTATAACTGCCCTAATAGTGCCCTTAGAGCAATGGTTCCCAACCTTTTTTACGCCACGCCCCACTTTTAAGTTAAAAAAATTGCCTTGTCCCCCCTTCACTCAAGAAAAAATTGCTTATTTTTCTAATTTTTGTTTCGAATGAAAAATTTAGTAGAGTTTTTGCAAAATAAGCATTTAAACTAAGTTTTTAGTGAAAATTTTAAGCGATTAACAAAATTTTTGTAGTTAATTTTGCTTAAAAAAAATGTTTTTGTAGTTAACTTGACTAAAAAAGTCTTGAAAATTTGCTCGTTGCCCCCCTGGAAGCTTCAAATTGCCCCCCAGTGGGGCGAGAATTAAAGGTTGGGAACCATTGTCTTAGAGCAACAAAATGTATGACCGACCCAAAACATTTTTTTAGTCCAAATATTTTCTCTGAACACACCTACCCTCTATCTCTAATTGTTAAGGCGGTCCCCATACACAGAAAAAAAAAGTTGTCAATTCAATTAATTTTATTGTTAATACAATTAAACATTTAATTGAAACTGAGCCTACATTGGATATTGTCAATACAACAATGACTTTTGTAACTTTTAAAAAAAAATAAATCTAAAAATAGAATAACCCGGTTAGAAATCATCACGTATGTACACTAGAGTGACTCAAAAAAAAAAGTTGATGATGTACCCCCCTCAAAATTAACTTTGACATGTTTTATGAAGATTCCCAAAATATTTGGGCTCTAGCGATAATCTCCCGTGAGCTAAACCGCGTCAAAAAAGGGTCCAAAAATGGTATTTTTCATGAATATAAAATCCAGTAAATTTTTTTTTGTCCAATGAATGACCAAATATAATAGATATTTAGGAATTCTTTGATTCTGCATTAAAACATTTTAAAAATCTAACCACAGACTCGAGATAACGAGATGTTTATGTCAGTTTTTTGATGCTTTTCAATTCGATTTTAATGAAAACTTAAATAACTTTGTTATTTTTTGTCCGATTTTCACTTATAATACATCGTTAGAAAGGTGTTGACCACCGCTTGGGATTTTAGTCAAAAATTAACCCTTAACTGTACTGTCTTACTATTTTATAACATTTACTTCGACATCCTTAAAAAACCATTTTATAACCACAAAAAGCATATCTTTGTGCAGGAAACACGTTTAATTAATATATTTGGCCACAATTAATTTAACCCATGCATATCCAAAATATTTTGGCAAAAAATTTTAAAAAAGTTTTTGCGGAAATTATTGAAAGCTAGTAGAAATACTTTAAAAAAATAAAATAAAAAAGGTTTTTGCGTTTTTTGCACGAATATATGCGATTAAGGCCAAAATTTGTTTATATTTTATTTTTAAAATTAATTTGCACATATAAATTTCGAAAAAAAATTTGACCGGGAATGTGGTACACGTAATAATTATTTGATATTAATAAGCACGTCTAGACAAACAAAAACCTTATTTAATTATATTTTTTTAAAGTATTACAACTAGCTTTCAATAATTTCCGCAAAAACTTTTTTAAAAATGTTTGCCAAAATATTTTGATCATGCATGGGTTAAATTAATTGTGTCCAAATATAATAATTAAACGTGTTTCCTGTTCAAAGATATGCTTTTTGTGGTTATATAATGGGTTTTTAATGATGTCGAAGTAAATGTTATAAAAAAGTAAGACAGTGCAGTTAAGGGTTAATTTTTGACTAAAATAAACAAAACCTTATTTAATTTTATTTTTTAAAGTATTACAACTAGCTTTCAATAATTTCCGCAAAAACTTTTTTAAAAATGTTTCCCAAAATATTTTGATCATGCATGGGTTAAATTAATTGCGGCCAAATATATAGCCAAATAAACGTGTTTCCTGCACAAAGATATGCTTTTTGTGGTTATAAAACGGTTTTAAATGATGTCGAAGTAAATATTATAAAAAAGTTAGACAGTGCAGTTAAGGGTTAATTTTTGACTAAAATCCCAAGCGGTGGTCAACACCTTTCTAACGATGTATTATAAGTGAAAATCCGACAAAAAATACCAAAGTTATTTAAGTTTTCATTAAAATCGAATTGAAAAGCCTCAAAAAACTGACGTAAACATCTCGTTATCTCGAGTCTGTGGTTAGATTTTTAAAATGTTTTAATGTAGAATCAAAGAATTCCTAAATATCTATTATATTTGGTCATTCATTGGACAAAAAAAAATTTACTGATTTTTTTATTCATGAAAAATACCATTTTTGGACCCTTTTCTGACGCGGATTAGCTCACGGAAGATTATCTCTAGAGCCCAAATATTTTGGGAATCTTCATAAAACATGTCAAAGTTAATTTTGAGGGGGGTACAACTTTAACTTTTTTTTTGCCCATATAAGGTGAGTCGGTCTAATGTACACGTATGAACATATATGATCACCCATATATGTGCATGGACGAAAATTGAGGTAATATGTAGGCATATGAGCATACATGTTCATTAGGGTGGTTTTTTATTTTATTTTTTTTGGAATTTCGAGGAGCGCGCAGCGAATTTTTGTGCCATTTGATGTTAAAATAATTGTGTAAAAATTTTAGCTAAATCGGATAAAATTAACCCGAGGCGCAAGGAGGTCAAAGTTTCGAGAAAAAGCCAAAATAGCCAAATTTTGAACAAACTTAAGAAAATGTAAATTTTGTAGAAATAAAAAAATAAAATATTTTTTATTTAACTTTCTTGCAATAATACTCAGAAAAAAATTATCTTAACTTTTTATGACGGCAGTAACACTTTCAAACATGAAATACAAAAATTACCATGCATTTTGGGGGGTACCTGAAATGAGTGTTTTCGATTTTTTGAAAATTTTATTAAACAAAAAAATTAAATCTTACTATTCTATAGCAATGGATTATTAAATGCATCCTAAGGCTTAAATATTTAAAAAATTGGGGATATCCATCGACTCAATTTTTTTTTTTGAGTCATTTGACTCCTTGAAATCCGCAAAACTCAAATGACTCCAAAAAAAAATTGAGTCGATGGATATCCCCAATTTTTTAAATATTTAAGCCTTAGGATGTATTTAATAATCCATTGCTTTAGAATAGTAAGATTTAATTTTTTTGTTTAATAAAATTTTCAAAAAATCGAAAACACTCATTTCAGGTACCCCCCAAAATGCATGGTAATTTTTGTATTTCATGTTTGAAAGTGTTACTGCCGTCATAAAAAGTTAAGATAATTTTTTCTGAGTATTATTGCAAGAAAGTTAAATAAAAAATATTTTATTTTTTTATTTCTACAAAATTTACATTTTTTTAAGTTTTTTCAAAATTTGGCCATTTTGGCTTTTTCTCGAAACTTTGACCTTCTTGCGCCTCGGGTTAATTTTATCCGATTTAGCTCAAATTTTTACACAATTATTTTAACATCAAATGGCACAAAAATCCGCTGCGCGCTCCTCGAAATTCCAAAAAAAATAAAATAAAAAACCACCCTAATGTTCATATATGTTCGCACATATGTATTTTCATATACATAATAATTTCATATAATTTTATATTATTTTGCATGCGTTATAGCATAAAAAAACAATAATTTTTTTTAAAAAATAGTTTATTGTTAATAAAATTGATTTTAAAAAATTAAACTACAAGATTTTATACGCGACGCATTTCAAGTTTCATACGTATAAAAAAACTTAAGTATTTAAATTTGGCGTATCTTACACATCCGTATCTTACACATCCTTTGAGAATTTATTTTGGTTTTAACTTAAGTGGTTGAATTCATTTTTGTGTAGTTTTCGTTGGTGATGATTTTCCTCTGCAAATGTGGATTTCTTGACGTGGATTCGGTCTCGTACCAATAAGAAATATAAATTAACAAATCTGTAAAAAGGATAGATAATTATAAGAAGATTTATCTTAATTTTATTAACAATTTATATTACCTTTTATTTTCCGCAAATCAAACGATATTATTTTGCCAAAATAATTTATCAAATGTGTGATAATTGTTTTACATTTTTTTGGAGTTTTCAAAATTATGAAAATAAAAATCAAAGTTTTGACAACAGATACAAAAAAAAAAAAAAACAGTAGGAAACAAATTTATAAATAAGAAAATTTAATTTCTTTTATTAATGTTTGCTACCAAAAATGAATTCTAAAAATTATTTCGAGGTTTTTAATAATAGAAATTGAAGATTTTTAGCATTAAACACACGCTTCTGAAATATTCTCGTGCAACTTTTTTTTACAAAATATGTATTTTGGTATTTTGCAAGAATAAAGGGGGTCTCACTTTGTTCCCTTAGCCTCGAATGATTCTCAAATATTGTTTATGTGAGATAGGTAAGGATTGAAGTGGCTTTTTTACGCTTCACGTCAGAAAATGAATGCTCTGAGGTCCAATGTGAAATGTTAATGAGATGAAATAATGGTTATTGGTTTTCGTCCTTTAATGTTTTTATGGATAAAGGTAAAAGGTCACTATTCCCTTTCCCTTATTTTCTTCCTTAAACCAAAATAAAATCACTGCCATAACTAAAGAATATGAATACTGAGATAAATGTTAATCATATATGTGTCAATGAATGATATCCTTTAATATATTTGTCCCCTATTTTCTTCCAAAACCGAAATAAAATCTGAACTTATCACTACGATCCTTAAAAATCTACATGTTGTATTCGACGAAAAGGGGGCGAATGCCAGTAATTTTGAAATAATTACCGAAATCAATGTTTAATCATGTGTATGATAATAAATTATATAGTACAGGAGCTGTTGTGATATGTCTTCAACATTACACGTTGTATTAACGTATGATTCCACATATGCTATCATATGTTCATATGTGTTTCATATGTCATCATGCATGTCCATACATCAACCCATATATGTCCATACGTTTACATACATGACGATTTTTACCTGGGAATCTAAAAATACAAATAAATAAACTAAAAATAAATATAAAAAAAAAATCATCCACCGACAACTGGCATTGAACCCGCAACGTTAATGCTACGCGTCTAGTACACTACCACCGTGCTATCCTCATATATACCCAGGCAGAAAAATACATACGGGCCAGATCTGGCAAAGTAATTAATAAGGTAGTATTAATACTGGCTAAGTACCTTTTTTTTGGGTTTTTTGTACTTGCTAAGATGCTAAATGATAACACCATTTAGTAGTGGCAAAGTAATTGTTGAATCAAAATAAAGTAATATAAGAGTATATTGAATACAACAAATATTGGGCTTTCCCAGTACTTTCCAGAGCGTTTCCCAGTAATTTCAAAAGTAATATCCGAGATATTTTAAAATTTACTTTCCCATGCATTTTAACTAAATAATTAATTGAAAAATTTAAAATGTGTTAAATTAAATTATTTTTTATTTAATTCGTACTTACGAAATATTTTTTTTTTCATTTTAAAAAAATTATATATTAATTATCCTTTTAAATAAATTATATGTTAAAGTTAAAAAATATTTTCGTTTAAATAACATTTCAAATGTTAATATAATCGAATTTGACTTAAATGGTTATGTAGTTTTATCGTATTTTTATCGTTCAGCTCGACCTCCGCATTGATCCTTTGCTGCGGATAGCCAGCGAGTTATCTTTGAAAAAACTGTGGCTTCAGTTTCACTCGGAAACTGTTTCGTGAGGAAAGCTTTAAAAATTTATTTTAATAAACTTAAATGATTAGCTTCAAAACCGACGTTCACGATGAATTTATTGATGCTCAAAATCTTGAAACAACGGATGAGGAAATTTTTTGTGAAGTTGACAGCGATGTCCTCATCTAGTACAGAGGATTTTATACCTGAAACAACGGAAACTGATTTTAGCAACCTTATTAACGGCCATTTAGAGCTCAGGTTAAAGAATTGGGTTTTAAGAAATATAAAAACCCTAATTCAAAAGTCAATCTATGAACTTTTAATAGTTTTGAGAGAAGAAGGATATACGTCACTACCAAAATCCTCTAAAACATTGCTAGGAATTTCAGCTGTAAGCGGTTGCACAAAAATTATGAAAAGTTCAGATGACACTTTTGGGAAATTCCAGTATTTTGGAATAAAATAAAATCTTGTTGATATTGTGAACCCTAAACTGTATGTTGAGGCAGGTATATCGTTGATAATTCATGTGGATGGCATGGATGTCTTTAACAAATCCAAAAAAGGTTTTTGGTCTATTATGGGAAAAGTGTTTGCACCAGATTATATGAGTAAACCTTTTTTAATAGGCTTATATTACGGAAATTCAAAACCATATTCCTCACAAGAGTTTTTGGAAGAAGTCGTTGTGGAATCCAATTTGTTAATAAATGAAGGTATAATATTTCTAAAAAAATGAATTCAAGATTAATTTTGGTTTTATTTTTAAAGGTGTAAATATAAGTGGAAAATATTTTTAACTTTAAAGTTCTAGCATTCTGTTGCGATATGCCTGCCCGTGCCTTTATTAGGTGCACTAAAAGCCATACTGGATTTTTTTCCTGTGAAAGATGCACAGTACGAGGAGAAACAGATAACAAAACTCGAGTTTTTAAAGAAATTAACTGCGATGAAAGGACTTTGCAGCCATTTAAAGAAAAAATAAATTCAGAACATCATTTAACAAAGGAAAATAGCCCACTACTTGAAATTTTAAATATTGACCTAGTCAAGAATGTTGTTCTGGATGAGATGCATATGTAGCATCTCGGCATAAGCAAATATTTGCTTCAAAAGATGATTTATAAGAAATCATTTTCATTTATAGTCCGGTCAAAATAGACACAAAAAAAGGCTAACCTTGCATTAACTCGCATAAAGCTGAAAATTGGCATAGACCTTCAGTTCACGAATACAAATAATATGTGAAAAGTCCCCGTTGATCCGATGCTTGCTAAAAAAGATATTCGAGGTCAAAGGTCAAAAATATACGTTTTTTGCATTTTTTTCGTAAACGGTAAATATATCGCGAAAGTGGTTAAAGTAAAAGTTGTAGATTATTAAATTTCCTACAAAAAACGTTCTTATACTTTTTTGCTACGACCCACCATTCCAGAGATATTCCCGTTTGAAATACTGGATTGGATGCCTACGCCGCACAGTGATTCGTTCCCATATATCGAGTGGGCAAAAATAGAATATTGGTCGCAGATTTCTGAAATTTGGTACACAAGCATTTAATTATCTAATCAAGAAAAAAACGAGTTTTTGGAAAAATCGGAGCAAGGACACGCCTACCCCCCATATATCCTGAAATTTAAATATGTGATTAAAACTACAAAAATGGCCACAAAATTCCCAAATTTTGTCAATGTTACCAATTTTGATACAGTATTTTATGTGTACATTTTTTTCAAGATTGAAGCAAGGACTCGTGTGGCTGCCATATATCCTTTTTCTTAAAAAAATTGTAAATCGCTCAAAAATTACTCGATACTCTTGAAATTTTTTGTAAAAATTTGAATAAGTAATGTCAATGTGTGTGCCAAATTTCGCTGAAATCGGTTCTGTAAAACAAAAGTTATTTATATATCCTTTTTAAAAACTGCAATAAAGTGTTAATATAGTTTAATCACAAAAATAAAATAGAAAGAGTTGTCAACGATTTTCCAAATTTGGTACGCAAGCACAAAATTAATTAATAGAAAAAAAATAAAAATTTTGAGCAAATCGGTCGAAGGACATTTGTACCTGTCGTATATCCTGAAATTTAAAAGTGGAGTTTTAGCCACAAAACTTGATATAAAATTACTTAACTTAGTTATTGTCTTAGAAATTTAGATAACCATCGACGTACAACATTTGTATTTTAATCTGAGCAAGGACTCGCGTGGCTGCCATATATCCTTTTTCTTGAAATCGCTGTAACTATTTTAAAAATCTTTCAATTGCTATCAAATTTTTAATATAGATTAGATCAAATAACGTTAATAAGTGTGCCAAATTTCGTTGAGTTACTTTTTTTTTTTTTTTTTTTTATTAACATAATTTTTATTACAATAAATAATAAAATATATGTTTCAAAATACAACTAGCAAAATATAATTTATTAACTAACAAGTACTTTTTTTTTAATAAAATAGTTTGACTACAAGATATATCTATATGGTTCACACAAATACATCATTTTATCTGGATGACCTAAGCAGATCGTTAGGTTTTATGCGTCTTAGACGCCGGATTTCCCCATTCGTATCGATAAGACTAGATGCCTCTTCATTGACGTGTGTTCGTAATCTATCAGCATGGCTATAAGCAATTTTTTTAATTTCTTCGGTAACTGTGTTTATACCCAAGTCACGGTGTAAGTCACTGTTTCTAACGTACCGCGGTGCATTAACTATGCATCGTAGAATTTTATTTTGAAAGCGTTGGATTTGAAGTATTTCATCTCTGGCTGCGCAACCCCACAGCTGCGATCCATACGTCCAAACTGGTTTCAGGATTTGTTTGTACAAAAGTAATTTATTCGGTATGGATAATGTTGAGGTTTTACCAATTAACCAATACATTTTTCTAAATTTTATCTCTATCTCAGTTTTTTTCTTCTTTACATGTTCTTTCCATTTTAATTTTGTGTCTAATGTCATACCTAAGTACTTGGCTGAATTAGAATAGGGGACAATAATATCGTCTATATAGATTGGATGGTGGTGAGTTCGATTGTACGTAAAGTCCACATGAACAGATTTAGATTGATTAAGTTTAATTTGCCACACTTTTGACCAATCCAAAACTTTGGTTACCGCTGCTTGAAGTTTAATCGTGGATTCTTCAGCTGTATATCCTGTTGCAATTAGGGCAGTGTCATCAGCAAATGTTGCTGTTGTATAATTATAATTATCAGTAACAGGGAGATCAGCGGTGTACATAAGGTATAAAGTTGGACCTAATATACTTCCTTGTGGGACTCCTGCTTTTATTGGCCGGATGTCTGAGAACGATGTTTCCTGTTTGATTCTAAAGTATCGATTGCTTATGTAAGATTGCAAGAAATCACAGAAGCTTTGAGGTAAATATTTTTTTATTTTATAAATAAATCCATCATGCCAAACTTTGTCAAATGCTTGGCTGACATCTAGAAAAACGATGGAACAAACTTTCTTTTCTTCAAATGACTTTTCTATAATATCGGTAATCCTATGGACTTGGTCGATAGTAGAATGGTTTTGCCTAAAACCAAATTGGTGTTTAGGGATAATGTTATTTAACTCTATAAGAGGTCTTAATCTGGCAAGAAAGAGCTTCTCCAAAACCTTTGATAAAATGGGAAGCAAAGATATGGGTCTATATGAGGAAACTTCATTTGGCGGTTTCCCTGGTTTGGGGATCATTATAACCTCCGCCATTTTCCATAGACTGGGAACGTGTTTCAGCTTAAAACAAGTGTTGATTATGTTTGTTAACTTGATTATACCTAAATTTGGCATTTCTTTAAGCAGCTCCGACGTTATTAAGTCATAACCAGGGGCTTTTTTACCGGGTAGTTTTAATATGGTAGAGTACACTTCTTCTGTTGTTGCAAATGAAATGGTCATATCATCAACAAGATATGCAGTTTGGGGTATGGTCATATTTTCATCATGGGGATAAAAAGTGTTCTGCAGATAATTGGCAAAGATGTAAGCCTTTTGCAAGTCACTTTTGGCCCAATCGGTTCCATTTTTTATGTTGAGTTACTTGCGGTAACAAAAAAGCTGTTAATATATCCTTTTTTTAAATATAGTCAAAAATATAAAAATACCTAATAACTGCAAAAACAAAACATTCACAACACTTATTTCCTGTTGCATTACGAAAATAAATTTATTCAAAATAAGTTTTAAGTAAACTCGTTTAATACTTGCTTTATTTCTAAGTATATAACCCGTTAATAACAAAAAATTAAAAAAATTTTTTTTTTGGGTACTAAAAAATTTTTTTTTTTCGTTTTTTTCAAAAACTTAGTTATTTTTATTATTTGATCGTATAGAAAACAGTCCAGGATGTTAAAAAAATCAATAAAAAATAATTTTTAAGTACGAACTTTTTTTATGTATCTCAAAAAAAAATTTGGTTTTGGTTTGGGATACCAACGAAAATCAAATACTGGTTTTAAAGCAAAATGGCCCACTGTATACTTATTTCATCGAATTTTTTACTATAAATTTATGGTATACAATACAGTAAATCCCTTTATATAAAAAAACACGAAAATGTTGATGTATTTTTTAAATTTATTTACAGTACATAAAATAAATAAAAAAAAAAATAATCCAACTGTAGATTTTTTAAAAAAAAAATTTTTTTCAACTTAAAAAAAAAAACTTAGTTATTTTTATTTTTTGATCTTATAAAACATAGTTAAAGCTACAAAAAAAATAAAAAACAAAAAAAATTTATTCACGAACTTTTTTTATGAGGGCCATTAAAATTTGGTGATTTTGGGGATTTTAGTAAAAGTCATAGATAACTTTTAAAGCAAAACGGCCCACGTACTGCATAATTTTTTTCCGATTTTTTATTATAATTTTACAGAATACTTTATAATATATCAAATTGTAAAGAAAAAATACTTAATATTGGATTTTTTTTTAAATATTTTTTCCATTAATAATATAGCTTTTGAAAAAAAATAAATAAAGACACAAAGAAACCCTAACTTTTTTCCAACTTCAGACAAAAACTTAGTTATTTTTATTGTTTTGCCTTATAAACCATAGTCCGAGCTATCGAAAAAGCGAAAAAAATAATTTTTTGACTCACGAACTTTTTTTATGCATTCCATCAAAATTTGTCAATTTTTGGAGATTCGGTAGAAAAAATATAGATTTCAGAGCAATACAAAAATGTATTTTATGATTAAATCTAAAAAATTGCAAACGCAACTTTTATCAAATATATTTAAGTAACTTTTGCAAAAAAAAGTTCGTTGATTTCTTTAAAATTCGATTTTTCATAATTATTTTAGTAAACCTATAAAAATCAATTTTTAGCTTTTAACACAATAGCGTTGAATTTCCATACTTTAGCGCCCTCTTGTGGCAACATATGACTTCTTAAAAATAAGAAAAGTACATATTTCTTTTAGTTTACTATTAAGCTGTAAAAATACAAAAAATCATCAACATTGAAGACATACTTTTTTTTTGATTTTTGCCAATGAAACGAATCACTGTGCGCCGCCTGCATACAGAATTATACGTTAAAAAAATAATTTTTTTTGTTTGTTTCTGTTATACATTCAAAATTTAATCTATATGTACAGTCTACAGCTGGTATAACCTTGAGCGGCAGCTGGTTTCTACCAGATCCCCCCGTTTCCCGGGTAGACGAGTACCCGAGCTACCCGGGAAGCTCAACTACCCGGGATTACTACCCGGGTAGTTGAGCTACCCGGGTAGTTGAAATTAACTTTTTTTACGTTTAAATCCGTTTAAAATCTAAACTATTATTAGAAAGTATAGCAAAGTTATATAAATTTGAATGGCGAGATTGCAAGGAATAACCTCACAAAATTTTGTTTAAATCTAACTACAACTGTGGCTTCGGCACACAACTACCCGTCTCGGCTCGTCCACTTTCCATACAAATGTGTGAAAAAGTGTACAATTTTCAAGTTTGAAGTCATTTTATGAAAAAATTTTCAAAGAGACTTGTTAAAAAAATTACATGGCTGGAATCGGCTTATAATTGTTATTACTTGTTTAAAATTTCAAAAGAATCCGATGAAAATTGTGGCCTGGTCATACTACTACCCGTCCCGGGTCGTCCACTTTCCATACAAATGTGTGAAAAAGTGTACAATTTTCAAGTTTGAAGTCATTTTATGAAAAAATTTTCAAAGAGACCTGTTAAAAAAAATACATCCTGGAATCGGTATATAATAGTGATTACTTGTTAAAAATTCAAAAAGAATGCGATGAAAATTGTGGCCTGGCCAAACTACTTTCCGACTACCCGTCTAGGCTAGTCTACTTTAAAAAAAAAAAAATTAAAAATCCAAAAAAAAAATATTTTTTTTTTACTAATTAGTATTGACTATATTCAAGGACACCAAATTTCAAATTTTAGTGCAATCCGATGAATTTTGTGGCCTGGACATACTACTAACCGTCCCGGCTCGTCCACTTTCCATACAAATGTGTGAAAAAGTGTACAATTTTCAAGTTTGATGTCATTTTATGACAAAAATTTCAAAGAGACTTGTTAAAAATATTACATGGCTGGAATCGGCTTATAATTGTAATAACTTGTTTAAAATTTCAAAAGAATCCGACGAAAATTGTGGCCTGGCCATACTACTACCCGTCCCGGCTCGTCCACTTTCCATACAAATATGTGAAAAAGTGTACAATTTTCAAGTTTGATGTCATTTTATGACAAAAATTTCAAAGAGACTTGTTAAAAAAATTACATGGCTGGAATCGGCTTATAATTGTAATTAATGGTTTAAAATTTCAAAAGAATCCGATGAAAATTGTGGCCTGGCTATACTACTACCCGTCTTTTGTCATGGAAAGTGGACGAGCCGGGACGGGTAGTAGTATAGCCAGGCCACAATTTTCATCGGATTCTTTTGAAATTTTAAACCATTAATTACAATTATAAGCCGATTCCAGCCATGTAATTTTTTTAACAAGTCTCTTTGAAAAGTTTTTCATAAAATAACTTCAAACTTGAAAATTGTTCACTTTTTCACACATTTGTATGGAAAGTGGACGAGCCGAGACGGGTAGTTGTGTGCCGAAGCCACAGTTGTAGTTAGATTTACACAAAATTTTGTGAGGTTATTCCTTGCAATCTCGCCATTCAAATTTATATAACTTTGCTATACTTTCTAATAATAGTTTAGATTTTAAACGGTTTTAAACGTAAACAAGTAAGAGTGTTAAATTCGGCTGTGCCGAATCTTTTATACCCTCCAACATGCAAAAAAAAAAAAATTGCAGGGACGTTTTCTTTTTTTTTTTTTGGGGGGGGGGGGGGGGGGGGGGGGGGGTCGGATATGGTAATAGGGGGGGGGTCGGAAGTGGAAATAGGGGGGGGGCAAATTTCCTCTCGAATATGTGTTTAAAAATTCATTTTTATGCTTTAAAGAAAGAAAAATAATTTTATCATTATTTAAAAAAAAAATTATTCCACGCCCATAAAAGGTGGGCGGACCAAAAAAACGACATTATCTAACTCCCTGGGTCTAAATGCACGACTTTGAACTTCCTGTAGCATAAAAATGTTGCATTTGTTAAACAAAAACACAAAAAATCATGTAAAAAAGTGGTATTTTTCATGGGTTGGTTTAGTTCTCTTATGGGGAACTTTTTCCCCCTTGGTCCGATTTTGCCCATTTCCGAACTTAACCTGCCTAGGAATATAAGACATATTCGTGCCAAACATCGGAAGTCTAGCTCGTTTATTTTGGACTGTATCGTGTCCTCTACAGACGGACAGACGGACGGACATCGCTAGGATGTCTTAGAATCGATCACTGATCAATAAAATATATACTTTATAGGGTCCTAGACCGATATTTCAATGCGTTACACACGGAATGACAAAGTGAGTATACCCCCATACTGTGGTTGGAGGGTATAAAAAAGTTAATTTCAACTACTAACTAATCCCGGGTAGTTGAGCTTCCCGGGTAGCTCGGGTACTCGTCTACTCGGGAAACGGGGGGCTCTGGTAGAAACCAGCTGCCGCTCAAGGTTATACCAGCTGTAGACTGTACATATAGATTAAATTTTGAATGGATAACAGAAACAAACAAAAAAAATTATTTTTTTAACGTATAATTCTGTATGCAGGCGGCGTAGGCATCCAATCCAGTATTTCAAACGGGAATATCTCTGGAATGGTGGGTCGTAGCAAAAAAGTATAAGAACGTTTTTTGTAGGAAATTTAATAATCTACAACTTTTACTTTAACCATTTTCGCGATATATTTACCGTTTACGAAAAAAAAAGCAAAAACCTTTATTTTTGACCTTTGACCTCGAATATCTTTTTTAGCAAGCATCGGATCAACGGGGACTTTTCACATATTATTTGTATTCGTGAACTGAAGATCTATGCCAATTTTCAGCTTTATGCGAGTTAATGCAATTTGAAATGTTTATTTTGACCGGATTATTATTTCTACAGAAAATGTTGCTGTTTTACAAAAAAAACTTTTTAAATTTGTCTCAAGATATTACATCAGAGTTTCAGAGGAAGTCATTCGATTTATATGATATAGGAAACTGGAAAGCAACACAATTCCGATTTTTTTTTATTATACGGTGGAGGTATCATATTAAAAAACGTTTTAAAATCTGATCAATACAAGCATTTTTTAATTCTTTACACGGCATGCAGAATTTTATCATCAAAGAAATTGGCTACATTAAAAAATAAGTTTGCTAAGCAGATTTTAAGAACATTTGTCGAACTTATGCCAAGTTTTTACGGTTCTAATTCCCAAACAATGAACATCCACAACTTAATTCACATTGCAGACGATGTAGCTAATATGGGCGCCCCTATATCACAGTTTTCGCCATTTGATTTTGAAAACAGTCTTGGTTATTTAAAACCTATTATAAAATCCCCAACTAATTGCTCAAATCCAAAGAAAACTACATATTTTTCGTTCCGATAACTCAGTTAATAATATTCCATTGCTATATCCGCTTAATAGAAATTCCAAATACTCTCTAGGAAATATAAAACAAAGCTCGGAATCAAAAGTTGTATTTTCTTTCGTAAACATTAAAGGTTTTAAAATAAAACCTATTCATCCAGATAACGTATGTTTACTCGACAATGAAAACGTTATTATCGTTACTGAAATTTTTAGTAGAAAGCAGTCTAAATACAAAAGTGATGATATATTTTTGAAAGGCAATATTTTCACTGAATGTAGCGATTTTTTTCAATTTCCACTACCATCAAGAGAAATAGGACTCTACAATGTTAATAAATTAGATAAAAATAACATTGAAATCAGTATCAATATAGTAGAATCAAAATGTATTCTTACTAAATTTTATAATGACACCATTGCAATTGCTTTATTACATAATTAACAGTTTTTTTAAATGTTAAAATTTAGTAAAATTATTAAAAAAAAAAATATTTCAAATTAATAATATAAACCGCCTTTAGTTTGGTAAAAAAGTGTTAGCAAAGTAATTAGTTCGGTAAAACCAAGTACTTTACTAAAAAGAGCTTGGTATACAAAAAAAAGTTGCTTTCCCAGTACTTTTTTTTTGGAACGGTTGGCAATTTCTGGCTGGGTATTTATACAGGACTAAACAGCATATTTAAAAAAAAACATTAAAAAAAAGAATGATAAAAAAATCTAAAATAAGAAAAAACAAGTAAGAGTGTTAAATTCGGCTGTGCCGAATCTTTTATACCCTCCAACACGTTTAAAATTGAAAAAAAAAAAATCCCAGGGGCGTATTTGGGGGGGGCGGCAAAGTTGGTGGGGGGACACCTGTACCCCCGCTATATATGTTTACAAATTATTTGTTTATGATATATATTTACGCTTAAATAATAAATTTTTATCGTTATTTTTAATTAATTTCGTGGTAATCACGCCCCCAAAGGGGGGCGGCCTGAAAAAAACTGAATTTTCTAACCCCCTTGGACCAAGCGCAGGTCCATGAATATAATATGGCTTATAAATGTTACATTTGTTGAGCAAAAATTAAAAAAAGTTCGTTAAAATATCGTATTTTTCAGGGGTCGTTTTAGTTCTTAAAGGGGGAACTTTTTTCCCCCTGGTCCGATTTGGCCCATCTTCGAACTTAACCTTACCAGTAAAATAAGAGATATTCTTGCCCAATCTCAGGGGTCTAGCTCTATTGGTTTGGACTGCATCGTTATTTCTACAGACGGACGGACGGACGGACGGACGGACGGACGGACATCGCTAGAATGTCTTAGATTCTATCATGGATCAATATTATATATACTTTGTGGGGTCCCCGACCGATATTTCGATGTGTTACACACGGAATGACAAAGTGAGTATACCCCCATACTGTGGTTGGAGGGTATAAAAATATATATATAAAAAAAAATCATCCGCCGGCACCTGGCATCGAACCCGAAACTTTCAAACTTTTATCAGACTGTTTGTCAGATGCATGCGCGCGTTGCCGAAAGTTTGTCCTGTTCTTCAATGACTCCTTTCGCCCATGATAGCGACGCTCTTTCACGTTCGGAGAGCTTCGTTCCATCGAGTTGGCTTAGTCTGTTAATTATTTTCAAACAAAGCCTTCTCTGGTTGTGCCTGACCTTTGATGGCTTAAGTTTATTTTTCTTTTTACCACCAATATTAGGCTGAGCAACCCTACCAGAATCAAGGCCGGACTTCAAGGTCGCAACCCTAAGACCAGTGCTAGGACCAGTACCAGTCGGTGAGGCAGATCCTCGATTTAAATCGGTATCATTTGTGTCCATATTTTCATTTTCCTTGATGTGGTAATGAAAATATCACAAAAATACCTATTACGAACAAACCTATTACGAACAATTTCAGTAATTCAATTAATAGCACGGAGTTAAATTAAAACACGTCCACACTTGTCAATAGTTGAAAGGAAATTCATAAAATAGGATAAACAAAAACCCATGTTCATTTTTGAACACTTGTATTAAATCCTATCTGTTAAAATTAGATAAATTCTTACGTAAATAGATGAAATCTGGTAAATTTTTTTGGAATTTTATCAGATTGCATACATTATCAATTAGAAGAGTTTTTTTAATGCATTCTTCGAAATTTTTTTTCTGGACTTAGCAAATTATTTAAAATTTTTTAATTTTTTTTCTAAAATCATTTTCAAAATATTTTTTTTTTCTCGAAAATGATAAAAAAATTTCCAAAAAGTTCTTGTGTCTTAGAAAATAAAAAAAAAAATCCTAAAAGTGAAGCAGGTCGTTTTTATATTACTATTTAGTTTTAGTTAATTTCATTTATTTTCCTTAATTTTGTTCTTGATTTCATTTATTTAAAACACTGTAACTTTTCTTTTTAAAAATTTCTACTGTACAATTTTCAAATATTTTTTATTTAAATTTATCGATTTCAAAAATGTATAAAAGGAAACAAATGAATGAAATTCAATAAGCTTTCGAAGTTCAAAATAGAAGGTTCTCTGTTCAGATAAATATCCGGACGAGCCCTTTTATTGAAAACAGAGAAAACATACTTTATAACGCTTATTTAAAATCGTTTGTGTTATTTCTTAGGAATATATACACATTGACTGAAGCAGGTCATTATAAACAGAGTTAGGCACGAATCATTACCATTGAGTTTTCATTATCATTAATCTGTTCAATGTTAATGATTTTTTTTTTCATTTCAAATTCTTTACACAATGTTTATGAAACTTATTTTTTCAATTTCATTTGTTTACACATTGTCAATGAAATTGAATTTTTGATTTCATTATCAATGTTAATGAAATGGCCCACATCAATGGAAATACAGTTGATATTTTTCGAATTACAATTGGAATCTTCGAATTACAATTGATCTTTTACGAATTACAATTGATCTTTTACGAATTACAATTGATCTTTTTCGAATTACAATTGATCTTTTTCGAATTACAATTGATCTTTTACGAATTACAATTGGAATCTTCGAATTACAAATGGAATCTTCGAATTACAATTGGAGTATTCGAATTACAAATGGAATCTTCGAATTACAAATGGAATCTTCGAATTACAAATGAAATCTTCGAATTACAAATAGAATCTTCGAATTACAATTGATCTTTTTCGAATTACATCTGTAAATGGTGTAGAAAAGTCTCAGATTCTGAGACATTTTTCCACCTATGAGGCATTACACACCAAATGTTCAGCAAAAAAAGTTGTGTCGTGTCAATATGAAAACATTTGCAAATTATTCGCTCTTAGGGTACTATTAAATAACAAAAATAAAATTTAAGTTTTTTTCAAAAAGTGGGCCTTGTAGGCGTGGTCAAAAATTGAAAATATCGAACTTTTTTGTCTGAGCATCTTTACTTTAATATTTATGCAAATTAAATGAAACACAGTAAAGTCTTTAAGACAAAAGTTTTTTATAGATTTTTGTATGGAAAATTTTGGAAAATTTTCAGAAGAAGTTCTGAATATTTTAAATTTAAACTTAAACTTTATTTATCAAAAAAACATGCCGCAATTTTATTTTTTTTTTTAATTAAAAAAAAAAAAAGTTAAAGTGCTTTTCTATCTGTTCTGAAATTTTCAGAGATGTGTTTTGCCTTGTTTTCGAGAAATCAAATGTCAAAGATTGTAATACGCTAATTTTATACAATAATGGAGTATATAACGTGTGCGTATGAGTAATAAAAACACTTAAACAATATTTACAATAGAGTTGGGATCGTAAATGAGTTTTTAATAACGATTAAGCACGCTCATGATAAAAAAAATTTAGTCACACACGATATTTTATTTTGCTCACGCTCATTCACGCACACGTAAGTAAAAAAAATTAGTCACGGTCACGATGTTCATGTGAGCGTGAGTAAAATAAAATATCGTGCTTGAATAATTTTTTTCTTTCATTAGCGTGCGTGATCGTAAATAAAAACTCATTCACGCTCCCATCGCCTCTTAAAATATTTTTTAAGTATTGATATTACTCATACTCACGCGTTTTATACACCATTATTGTATAAAATTAGCGTATTGCAATCTTTGACATTTGATTTCTCGAAAACAAGGCAAAACACACTTTAAAAATTTCAGAACCGATAGAAAAGCACTTTAACTTTTTTTTTTTAAATTAAAAAAAAAAAAATAAAATTGTGGCATGTTTTTTGATAAAAAAGTTTAAGTTGAAATTTGAAAAATTCAGAACTTTTTCTGAAAATTTTCCAATTTTTATTTTTTTAATCGATAGCCCATACAAAAATCTATAAAAAACTTTTGTCTTAAAGACTTTACTGTGTTTCATTTAATTTGCATAAATATTGAAGTAAAGATGCTCAGGCAAAAAAGTTTGATATTTTCAATATTTGACCACGCCTACAAGGCCCACTTTTTGAAAAAACTTAAATTTTATTTTTGTTATTTAATAGTACCCTAAGAGCGAATACTTTGCAAATGATATCCCATTGAAACCACTATGGTTTTTCTGTAGTGAAACAGTTGGTGTGGAATGCCTCCTATACAACAATTTCAAAATTTGTTATTATCACTTAATCGTTTTCTTTACAAAAAAATATTTCCAAGAATTGAAGGAAATTTTTGTTTTTCATTATCATTGATTAATTGATAATGATTTTATTTTTCATTTTCGTTTCATTTTCATTGTGTAAAATTAATGATAATGATTTTTTAATTTCATTAACATTGACCATTTTCAATGACAATGAAACACTCAATGTTAATTGAGAAACAATGCATTAGTCCCATCTCTGATTAGGAATACATTATTTTTCACTTTCAAATAATACGTTGTTTGGTAAGATATCGAAAAACAATGCGTTATTTTGGTGATCATATAATCACCACCCATAACCAAAGTTTTGCTGGGTTATCCTTAATTAGCCCCCTATTTAATGTTAGCGGTATTGGGCATCTCCCGTGTAACCCGAAACAATAACATCCTTTACTTGGCACCAGTTAAACATATTTTAAGCAAATTTAAAATCAAATTTTCATATTTTTTAAGAACTTTCACCGACATTTTAAGCTAAAAATTTCTTTGAGCATAAAGGTCGAGTCCATGTTTAGTTTTAATTTAAGAAAAACTCTAGAACTTCTCAAAACCCCTAAAAGTAGTGATTAGAAGATTTAAAAATAACGCCTTTTGATGCTTTTTTTTTATAAAATTTATTTGCTATTTGCTGCAAAATAATTGGCATCACTGCCATAGACAAATCGTGAGACAGCTTTCAGCTCTAAAAGCTTTTTTTGAAAAAAAGAAAGGTTAACATCAAAACATTTTCCCAAACTTTTATCAGATGAAAATAAAACATGTATAAACGGTTACGTGCAATACATAAAAACGGATTCGTGTTTTTTTTTTTAAATTTTAATTTAAGTTAAATTATTAAAATGAAAAGAAAAACGCTAGAACTTCTTGAAAACCTTAAAAGTAGTGATTAGAAGATTTAAAAAAAAATAAAAATCCGCATACTATATAAATAATAAGTATGTTCCTTCATTCGTATCCTAAAATATTGTTTTAAGGACGGTCTTGGATTACAAGTTGAAACAAATCAAAAAAATAATAAAATAAAGAATACAAAAGTGATGATATAATTAAATCCATTTCATGTGTAGGTACACAAAAGATAAATTAATGTACAATTTTGTATTTATGTACTTGAAAACAAAAAACAAAAAAAAAAAAAAAATGTACCTACACACATATTATACTACATCTGTGAAAATTGAAAAATAAATATTTACATTTTCTTTGTAACGTTACGCAAAACACAAAAAAAATCCATTATTTAAAAGGAACGAATAAATTGAAATCATCATACAAAATATATTATACCTATTTTAGTAAAAAAAACAACATCGTTAACTTTACCACGTTTCGTTAACATTAAGGACTTGTGCACTTGCTACACTATATTCTTATATTATTTACATATTTAACTTTCATGCAGCGAACAAGAAAAAAGCTAAACTTGCTCCCAAATCTCTTACCATGTAATACATATGTATGTATACAGAGAACACCAAAATACATATATAATGTACCAACATTTTTATATAAAAAGTTAAATCCGACGAATCTATGAGCACCGTCCACAAAAAACTGAAAACAAAAGTGACAGCAATGTTTTTATGGGCTGGTAGCTTATCACAATATAATCAATGATTATGACTAGGGCAACCAAAAATAAGCACTTAAAACATCGTTTTAAGCTCTTAAAAAAAGCCGGAAAAAACATCAAAATAAGCAGTAAAAATTAAAAAAAAAGCTCTTTCCTTTAGTAGATTTTAATCAAAAACGTCCAATATTCTAGGATGTCTATAAAATTTTAGGTGTTTTACAAAAAAATAAATTAAAATCATCGGATTTCTTTATAAGAAAAAAAGTTATTTTAGTTAAATTGGCATTCAATATTTTTTTTATAATCCTCGAATTTTTTTTGAAAAAATAAATATATAAGGCCTCTGTTCTGTCTTTCACAACTTTTCACATTCACATGAAAATTTCCGAATCACATGAAATCAAGTTAAGTGTTTTGCTGATCTCGTTTTCATTCGAAGTAGAAATCGAATAACTAAAATTTAAAAAATTATAAGGAAAAAAGTGCATTCGTTTTACTTTCACCAAATTTTATTTATGTGAAACAAAACGAAAAAGAAATTCGGATGTGAAATCTAGAACACCAAACAAATTCGGAAATTTTCATTTTCACATTTTTTGTGTGAATTACTTTTTTTGGAACAGCGGCCTAAATATTAAAAAAATTATTAAAAAAAAACAAAAAAGCTAAAATAAGCTAATAATTGAAAAATAAGCAGAAAAAAGCTGTAAAAAAGCAAAAATAAGCCAAAAAAATAGATGAAAAAGCAAAAAAAAAGCCAATAAACGAAAAAATAAGCAAAAATAAGCAGTTATTGCCAAAATAAGCAAAAACAAGTGAGAGGGTTAAATTCGGCTGTGCCAAATTTTTTATACCCTCCAACACGTAAAAAAAAAACAGAGGCGTCTTTTTTTTTGGTGAGGGGGGGGGGGGGGGGGTTTGTGGTGGGAGACAACCTTCCTGGATCTAACTACAGGATTTTGTACTTCTTCTGACATAAAAAATGTTTCGTTTGCTAAGCAAAAGTACAAAAAATCTATAAAAAATGGCGTTTTTTCAGAGGTTGGTTTAGTTCGTAAGGGGGAACTTTTTCCCCCGTGGTCCGATTTTGCCCATCTCCTAACTTAACCAGCCTATGACCATTAGACATATTCGTGCCAAATTTCAGGAGTCTAGCCCTTTTATTTTGGACTGTATCGTGTCCTCCACAGACGGACGGACGGACATCGCTAGAATGTCTTAGAATCGATCACTGATCAATAATATATATACATTATGGGGTCCCCGACCGATATTTCGATGCGTTACACACGGAATGACAAAGTGAGTATTCCCCCATACTGTGGTTGGAGGGTATAAAAAACTCTAACAAATGCAGCTTACTTTCTTCAGTTTTTCATGATCAGAATTTGTGTTTAATCTAAATTGATTTATCTTTTGAAATGAAAAAAAAGAAGCATTTGCTTTTTTTTGGTTGGCCTAATTATGACTAACCAATGTTTGCAAATATTTTTTCGAGTAACTTTTTTTCTTTGGTACTTACAAAGATTGGGTCCATAACTGTTAATGTATTTATCTTGGAACTTTGTCGCCGGAGATTTTAAAATGCGGTCAGTCTTTTCTGAGAGGAGGGGTCAGGTCTTTTCTGAGAGGAGGGGATTTAAAGTTAAAAACGTTTTTGTAAAATTCTTGAGAACTTCATCTCTAATTTGGACGAGATAAATTTCATTGAAAAGCTTTATATGTTAAAGTGTTTGGAATATACATAAGGACTGCGTTCAAAAAATATAGTGCATGCATTTTAACTTATAAAATCATTTATAACACAGTGCAACACCCAAAATCGGAATGGGATGAAACCAAAAGCAAATGAAAGTTGACATATTCCATAACAAACCCCTCAAGGCTTTTTTCTAGTTCAGAGCTAGATTTTTTTTTAAACGCATTTGAAGTTAGTGCACTTTTATTATAATTACAATAATAAATGCTTGAAAACTGTATTAGTGGCGAATGATTAATATTGTAATTGCCTTTAAATAACAATCATACGCAACGGTGTCCAGTGATTTATATTAATAATTGCCTTTAAATAACAATCATACGCAACGGTGTACATGGTTTATTTTAATAATTTGGCTATTCAGTAAATAGGTACTGGACCGATTGCAGCAAAATTCATACCAGTCATAGCTGAAGTAATTTTGAGCTTAAGTTTGGAAACTGGACCCTACATGTCCAATAAGGGCACCACAATGCGTGTAAAATAAAATCTAGGTCTGACCTAAAAAAAAGGCCTTGAGGGTTTTGTTATGGAAAACGTCAGCTTTCATTTGCTTTTGGTTTCATCCCATTCCGATTCCGAAAGTTCGATTTTGTATCACTGTGTAATTAATGGCGTTTTCTTTTCTGGCAAAAAATGTCACATTGTACCGTCCCTTCAAAAATAATTGCACTTTTTTTTTGTACTTTTCTAAAAAACTGGCAACACTTTAAAAATGTATTATCCCAGCCAGAAATTGCCAACCGTACCAAAGAAAAAGTACTGGCAAAGCAATTTATTTTTTGTATAGCAAGCTCTTTTTGGTAAAGTACTTGGTTTTACCGAATTAAGTACTTTGCAAGTACTTTTTTTACCAAACTAAAGGGGGTTTATTTATTTGATTCTACTTTGTGGGTACTGATTCAATGTTATTTTTTATCTAGTTTTTTAACATTGTAGAGTCCTATTTCTCTTGATGGTGGTGGAAATTTCAAAAATGGCTACATTCAATTAAAATATTGACTTTCAAATAAATATCATCACATTTGTATTTAGACAGCTTTCTACTTTAAATTTCAGTAACTTTTATTACATTTTCATTGTCGAGTAAACAAACGTTATCTGGATGAATTGGTTTTATTTTAAAACCATTAATGTTTACGAAAAAAAATACAAACTTTTGATTTCGAGCTTTCTTTTATATTCCTAGATAGTATTTGGAACTTTTATTAAGAGAATGTAGCAATAAATTCGCGAATTTCTCCATATGTTTTTTATTATTATGTTTTTGCGAAATTTGCCCCTAAAACTTGCATTTACCATCATGTTGAAAATCGCGAAAAACTTTTTTTTTTATGGCAGCACCATTTTACGAAATAATTTAAGGGTCCGCCTTTAAGTATATAATGTGTGTTAAGTATATAATGAAAAACGTTTTTTTTTTTATGGCAGCATCATTTAACGAAATAATTTAAGGGTCCGTCTTTAAGTATATAATGTGGGAACCTTAAACAATTAACTGATCAAAAATTAACAAAAACTATTATTTCAGTGTTTGCCCTACAAAAAATACACCGTCCGACAGCCAATATTAAACATGGACAGGATGATATACGTACGTGTGAATGTAGAGATAAAATGGAGTAAAACTGCATTTACAGTTTTTCATTTCGTGATCCTGTTTCCATTAGAAAGGACTTCAAAGTTTTAAAGAATAACCATTTTTTAAAATTTGTACTTGTCTTATAGTGTCACTATTGATGGCAAATGAAAGAGGAGAGTTTTAGCTAATTTTTCCATTTTTTTTATTTGTCCATATCTGGAAAAAGGATGTAAAAAATGTCCCTTCAAAACTTTATCAAAATATTTGTTAAAAATTTTAAATAATATTTAAGAACAAAATTTGAAGGGACATTACTTACCGCTATTTTTCCTGATATCTAAAAATATAAAAATGGGAAAATTAGCGAAGATTCTACTCTTTTATTTCACTTGTGACATCCCAGGAAAAGTACATATTTATATTTAAAAAATATTTTATAAAAACTTAATCCTTTTACAATTGGAAGTACTTTTAAAAGGAAACAGGATCACGAAATCAAAAACTGTTAATGCAGTTTTACTGCGTTCAGTCTCTAGTTTCAAACGTATATAATCCAGTTCGAGTTCTACAACTTTTTTTCTTTTCGGACATAAGTTTTGCTTGCACATGAAAACTTTTTTTGGACAAATTTTTGGTCAGTTAATTGCTTAATGTTCCCACATTATATACATAAAAATGGACCCTTAAATCATCACTAAAATGATTCTGCCATATTACAAAAAAACATTTTTCACGATTTTTAACATGATGGTCCATATCAAATATATGTTTTTTAATCATTATTCGTAGTGTTAGGGATGCCTTTATGATTCACTAAAAGCAAGTTTTTTATCAAACACCACTTTAGAGGTTTAGAGGAAAAATGAAGAAATTCGCGAATTTAAGGGATTAAGATGAAAAGCTTTAAACCAAGTGTCATGTCACAGACTCAATTCCGTTCGGCAGTGGTGACATTTTTCATGCTGTGTTAATATATAATTTATTTAAAATGAAAAAATTTAAAAAAGACTTCTAATGTACAAATTATTAAATAACAAGTAAAAAAGTTAAATTCGGCTTTGCCGAATGTAGTGATACCCTCCACAATTTCAAAAAGATTATTGCAAAAAACTTTTTTTTAAAAGGAAATTACTTAAAAAAAAAAAATTGAAAAAAAATTTCCGCGAAAAAAAATTTTTGGTAAAAAAAAAATCCGCGATTTTTTTATTTTTTTGTCAAAAAATATGTTCGTACATGTTTAAATACCATTTGGTGTTCAATTATGTACACATATGTCAACCAGGAGCCGAATTAAAGCATTTTGTATTTTTAGGTTATGTTGAATGTACTAAAATTTTTGAGGTGTCCTTACATTTTCGTTCATAACTTTTAAACCGCTGAACCGATATCGCTCAAATGCAATACCAAACTTCTCAGGAGAACTTCCAATAGATGTGTTAAGTTTCAGTCATATCCGTTTAGTATTTTGGTCGTGATCACCATTTCCACAGACAGACGGACAGACGGACCGACGGACAGACGGACATCGCTAGAATGTTTTAAAATCGATCGGGGATCATGAATATATATACTTTTTGGGGTCCCACACCGATATTTCGATGAGTTACAAACGGAATGACAAACTTATATATACCCTCTATCCAGTGACGGTCCGTGAAGTTGTCACTGGGTGTTCTCTAATTTATAAAAACAGAAAATTTAAGTATAAAATTCATGTTTTCATGGACCTAACGCATTCCCGAGATAGATAAAGATGGGATGTTACTAGTTTTGTACATTTTTTAATGAGATGCAGCCTAAATTCTATTTTATTGTCATTTTGTTGCCTCACCACATCGACAATTAACAAAAAGCATTATTTCGCAAATAACTGGAGTACAAAAATTAATTTTAGATGCATGTCAACAAAAAAAATTAAAACTGAGGCTTTGTCTACCACGGGAACGTGTTACGTCCAGAAAAACATATTTTATATACATAAATTTTATATTTTAAATAAGTAGAGAACACCCAGTGACAACTTCACGGACCGTCACTGTGGAGGGTATAAAAAAATAATTTTATTCATACATTTTTAATTTTGTAATGGATTGTTTTAGTTAAAAAGCTATTTTAAAAAATCTCCGATTATACTTTTCAGAGTACAGGGAAAGCGCTTTTAAAAGTACTTTGCCACTACTAAATGGTGTTATCATTTAGCATCTTAACGAGTTCTAAAAACCCAAAAAAAAGGTACTTTGCCAGTATTAATACCACCTTATTAGGTACTTTGCCAGATCTGGCCCGTATGTATTTTTCTGCCTGGGATGTTTTTTCTAAAAATGTTGCATTTATAAAGTTTCAAAATGTCACATTCATATAATGACGGGGTAGTAAAGTTGCCTTGTAAAAACAGTTGATTGCCAAAAGAAAAATTTTCTCAATTTTTTGTTTTTTTGTAATCACAAAACTGGCAACACATTAAAAGGGTTGGTGCTACATTTTACAAATGATACTGTTTAAGGGTGCAACATTTTGTTTCAGAAAAGAAAACGAAATAAAAAACAAGTAAGAACGTAATAGTCGGTCAAGACCGACCATATTTCCAGAATTTCCCGGAAAATGGGTCCCAAGTTCAATCATGGACCGGTTTGAACTAACTTTTGTCAAATCTTTATTAAGTGTAAAAAACCAAATTTTAGTGAAATAGGCTTCTATTTGTTGCCAGTTAGACTTAACTAAATATCGGGCGAAATGTATTTTTTTTTTGCATTTTTTTCAATGGCATTTTATTTTCAAAATTTTTTTTAGTCTCTTTATGGTGTATTTTTTTATTTTTTTTTAAATTTAAAATCCTAAAAATGTCACCCAAAGTTTTTATACCCTCTACTCCCCGTGGTATCACAACAATGTCTAGGATCGTAAAAAATTTTATATTTATTTCAGATGCCTTTTTATTAACACTACTTACTATTTTTATCTATCTCATTTCTTAAATTTAATTTTTACAACTTACTCTTTTTATCAGCCTCACTTGGTCCGCGAACTCAGAACCTAAAAAAATCGTTTTTTTTTTAACAATTTTTTTTTCGCGAAAATTTTTTTTCCAAAATAATTTTTTTTTTCAAAAGTATGTTCCTTTTAAATAAAGTTTTTGCAATAATCTTTTAGAAATTGTGGAGGGTATCACTACATTCCGCAAGGCCGAATTTAACTTTTTTACTTGTTAAATAAATACAACTAGACATTTTTAAAGTAAAAATTTTTTGTTTTTCACTTTTTACATTGATATTGAAAAGTCTAATAAAGCTTAAAAAAAGCTAAAAAAAAATTCAAAAAAGCTAAAAAAAACGCTTAAAGCTAAATGCAAAATTTTTCCGCGAAAAATTTAAAAAAAAGCAAAATCTCGGGGGAAAAAAGCTAAATTGGCAACGCTGGTCACAGCTCTTCTTAATTATAAAATTTATGTTGTTCAAATGGTTCTTTTGAAAAGATTTGAATACATATGGGTGTGAAGAAAGCGTCGCAGGCTAAACATTTTTACAAAAGGTTTAAACAAAAATTAAAATGTTGAAAAAAAAAAAAATACTAAAAATGCTAAAAAATTTTAAAAAAGTGCTTAGTTAGCACTTGGCACTTTTTTCCAAAAATGTAGTGCTAAGTCCAAAAAAAGTGCTAGATCTAGCACTAAAAGTGCTAAAATGGCTCACTGGTTTTTTGTGTTATTTTTAAAAAATGTAAATTTAGCGTGATGAATTCTGCAAAATTTAGACGGTTATGGGTTAAAATTTTGCACAATTTATGATATTAGTTACTAACCATTAAATATTTAAATTTGAACTTAAAAATTTGGGAGATTATAAAAATCCACTCTTAGTATTACGTAAAACAATATTATGTTTTTATATGGATATATAGCACCTTTTTCCACATTTACACTTAAACTATAGACAGATTAGATTAAAAAGCCTGTTTTTGCCAAACCAATGGGCACATGTTGAAGCCTAGGATGTTTTCTACTCGCTAACCATCTCACATGTAAGAATTTTTATATACTACCTTTAGTTAAACTACAAAATACATGTTAATATTCGGAGAAAAATATAAAATATTCCCAAAAGTAGTTAAAATTTAACATTTAAGGTATCTTTTATGACCGAAAACGATCAAGTTTTTAACAAATTTGTTTACAACTAGGTTGAACTATTGTAGGAAGGTATGATTTTGGTAAAAAACGCGATTCCCAAAAATTGGATTTTAGCACCTTGTTCCACACATACATTCAAATTTTTAAATTTATTTAACTCTGGTGAGAGAATTTTTGGATTGTTTCTCATTCAGAAATAGTTAAAAATCTTGGTTTATATATGAAACTGCGCATACAAATTTGTAATGTTTTGGAGCGATCTGAAGGTAGGCGGGGTTAATTAATACCAAATTCGCATTCATTTTTTTTAAACATGTTTACCACGTAAACATGTTTAAATTTGAACTTGTTAAGGTACATAAACATATTTAAGTGCTTGAACATGTTTAAAAATTAAAAAAAAAACGTAAAAAATAATATTTAATAAAGCCAAGTAAATTTAAATATTTTTCTTAAATCCACACACAGAGAAAAAACAGGTTTTGAAAGTTATTGGAGCACACCAAATCACCCATAATTGATCATATATGAGGCATTCCACACCAAATGTCCAGCGAAAAAAAACATGTGTACCGTAAACTTCTGAATAGGTGGTATGGATAGCCCTATATGGAACTTAGAAAATTGCGTTTTTGGTTTTTCAATTTTTCAAAAACTGGGCTTAGGAGGCGTGGTCAAATATTGGAAAAATGGTCAAATTTGTGGCGAGTTGCCTTGATTAAATATTTATCACATTAAAACGGAATGCACCACAATCTCAAAAATTTACAGTCTTATATAGTTTTGTATGGGCTATCGATTAAAATTTTTTTTTTTTTGGAAAATTTTCAGAACCCGTTCTGAAATTTTCCATTTTTTAAAAAAGTCAATTTATCAAAAATCCGGCCACTTTTTTTTTCTTTTTTATTTATTTTTTTAAAAGTTTAGATGTTTGTCCATCCACACAAAAAAATTAAAAACACGTTCATCTTTTTTTTCGAGAAAATCGCATTTGAACTTTAAATTTCATAACAATTTAGTAATTTGCTTGTATTTTCTTGTGTCAACAAAGCGTATGACGAATATTTATGTAATTAATATTACTCATTCGCAACTTTAAAACAAAGAAATACAAGCAAATAACAAAATTGTTATGAAATTTAAAGTTCAAATGCGATTTTCTCGAAAAAAAAGATGAACGTGTTTCTGATTTTTTTTGTGTGGATGGACAAACATCTAAACTTTTAAAAAAATAAATAAAAAAGAAAAAAAAAAGTGGCCGGATTTTTGATAAATTGAGTTTTTTAAAAAATGGAAAATTTCAGAACGGGTTCTGAAAATTTTCCAAAAAAAAAAATTTTAATCGATAGCCCATACAAAACTATATAAGAACGTAAATTTTTGACATTGTGGTGCATTCCGTTTTAATGTGATAAATATTTAATCAAGGCAACTCGCCACAAATTTTACCATTTTTCCAATATTTGACCACGCCTCCTAAGCCCAGTTTTCGAAAATTTGAAAAACCAAAAACGCAATTTTCTTTAGTTACATATAGGGCTATTCAAACAACCTATTCAGAAATTTACGGGACACATGTTTTTCTGTAGCGGGACATTTGGTGTGGAATGCCTCATATATGGCTGTGACAATCATACTACGATCATCTACAATTATAAAATTGCAATTTTTTAATATGATATGATCGCTACAATTATAAAAGTTATCAACCATATTATGTTTCCCCTCCATTTTGTTTCTTCTCTGCGTGCAATATTGATCTATTGAATCATTGGATTTGGTTAGATTTATTTATATCCTTTCACATTTTAATATTTTGTTTTTTGTTTCTTTAGATTATATTTGTTTTAAGGATGTAGATTGTGAAAAAAATATTCATAATTTTTTCGCATCACTTTATATTTTTGTAATAAAATAAATGAATTGATTCAAAACACATTATACGTATGGATATGTGTGTTAAATATGTTAAACCCGGTATTAAACGTCTCTAAGTAATTTATATTCATATGAATATTCATTCAGGCAATGAATTGTTTCATATATTCTATGAATTTGGTATTATGAAGTTTGTTCACAGATATTATGAACAATAATTCTTTCAGAGTACTAGCAACAAAAAAAAAAATATATTTAAAATCAGTTAAAAATTTCGACCTACAAAAAAATTTCACAAAAAATGTCCTTCTTGCCTCACTGTGCGTCCGTTTTTCTTAATTTTTTGGTATATTTTGTTGGAAAATTAAATTTTTAACAAGTAAAAATATTGAAACCAAAGAAAATTTTGTATTTTCATATTAATATTGATGCATATTTTTTTTTTTTCAAAAAATGTGTATATACTAGTGCCCCCCATTTCCCGGTTCTCGGTATTCCCGGGAATACCGGTATTCCCGGTTCTGGTACCGGTTTCCCGGTTCTAGATATATTCCCGGGAATACCGGTATTCCCGGTTCTGATACTGGTACCGGTTCTCAAGAAACAAAAAAAAAAAAAAAATACTATACCATAGAATATTTAAATTACACCATTTAATCAGTATTTCAGAAACATTTAGTTGCGTTTGTAAAATTATTTAAAAATCATGAAAATATTTTTTTCTTAAATTCATAAAATATAAATGAAATGGTGTTTTTCACATGTTTTGTATTTTTTTGTAAAAGCGAAGAAAAAATGTTAGTTGAACAAAATTTTACAAAATATACATACCGGTAGTCCCGGGAATACCGTCAGAACCGGAACCGGGAATACCGGGAATAATATAAGAACCGGGAAACCGGTACCATTTCCCGGGAATACCGATAACCGGGAATACCGGTATTCCCGGTTCTACGGTACTGACCGTAGGCACTAGTATATACTATTCTTCACAGTTTTTCATGCTCTATACCGCCTGTATAGGGCCGATTTGATATTTTCAAAAAATGTTTAAAAGTTATATCCCTAATCAACATACAAATTTTAATAGTTGTAGTTGGGTTTTTTGTCCAACCAAAAAAATTTTGCACCATTCATAACTTTTAACACAGTATTTTGGCTCGAACCCAAAACAAGAAAAAAATCAATGAATGCATTCAAGGAGTATGTGGCATTGCTTTTAGTTTTGCGAACAACGTATAGATTTGACCTTTATTGGCAAAATGAAGAATATAAAAATATTATTAAATACACTGAATATTAGTGCGGTTCACAAAATTTTGTAAAAAAAAAACACAAAAACCGAGCACCCCAAATTTTAACTTTTTGATTTTTTTACGCGTGAATCACGAAAATTTTGGGTCACGCGGACAACTCTGGTACAAACTATTATTTTGGGCAAATTTGCAATTCTCATACATTTTTTTAACTAGAATAATTAAAAATTTTTAATCAAAGTTTGAATCCGTAGTGAATTTTGTAAAAAATTTTATATTTTTTTTTTTAATTTTTAAAACTGGTGTCGAAAGTTTTGTTATGTATAGACATAGTACAACGCGTCTTTTGCCCTGAAGTTGATCTCCAATATTATCTTCAATACACACTAAAAAGTTTTGGGTTAAATTTGAAACCTAATACCATATTCGCATTGACATGTTTAAATTTAAACATTTGTTTCCCCATACATTCAAAACAAAACATCGTTCTATTTTAAACATCTCCAAAACATCTCGGAAACACGAAATAGCAACCCTGTGTTAAGTTGTCATCAAAAAACAGCCGCTGCTAAACGAACCAGAACACTCAGAAAATTATGTAAGTTACTACATGTTAGTTGTTTGTATATTTTACAGTAGTTAGTTGTTTTCAACTACAAAGTCAGTTATTTTTGTATAAAAAATATCAAACAACTATTTCTGTTAGTTATTTTAAGTCGTTTTTTTGAACAACTAACAAAAAAGTACTGTAATGTAGTAACAGTTATTAATGTTGAAATTAGTAAAAAATATTTAAATTAGTTAATTTTATTTTTTTATCTCTGAAAAATTTTCAAAGTTTTTTCCAAAAAAACTCTTTTTTTTATTTTTGACAACTTTTAAAAAAAAAAAAAAAAAACTTGGAAAAATTTGGTCTTCATTTTTTTTTCTGAAAAATAAAAAAAAAAAATATATACCCGAGTAAAAATAAACATATATAACAATATATAACCTGATGCAAACATAATCTATATATCGTGAACCTATATTCAAAATATGCCAACTCAAATTTGACGGAAATGAGTTTCCGATGGCAAATAGCTCCCCAATGTAATACCTATCTGCCATAAAAATTTCAGAGCAAAAAAATAATTTGTTGTCGTTTTACATCCATTTTTGTTATTCTGCTAACTCAAAGTACATATTTTTTTGGTGGAAATAAATGCCAACTCCCATTGTAAATTTCCAAAAATTTTTCAAAAAATTTTTTAAAAAAAATTAGACCACATATCTTATTGCATTTGCCATGCTAAACACGAATCTTGTAAAGATATTGATATCTAATGACTGGTTCTTGAGATATTGCCATTTTAAAAATAGCGGTAAATAGTGTTTGCAAAAAAAATATTGCTTATATTTATGTAACTTTCAAACTATTTATCAGATTGAAACATTATGAATGGGGCAAATAAAGTCAATGATATAAGCTTTCAAAATAGCTGGTTTGGAGTGACCCTATTGCAATACAGCGTGAGTTACAGAGTGCCAAAGTTGACCACCCTGAGATTAAAAGGCTTTCGGAGCTAGTAACTTTTAAAAATATGCAAAGATTTTTAATTTTTTGTTCAGTTTTTGCAATTACCGTACTAAGGATAACAAAAACCAAAAAAAAAAAATTTTTAAAAATTTTTCCAAAAAAAATGTATTTTTATTTTCCGACAAAATATGCCAACTCTAAAAAAATATTTGTTTTTTGATATTGTAATAAATGCCATCTCTGAAAAATATGCAAACAAGTGCAAAATATGAAAATTTTTGCATAGGTAAAAATTGTTTAGAATATTTAAACCATCTTGTGGAAGGTACATTGTTTATTTTTGCAATAATACGCGAAATAACTAGTTTTTTAGCTCTCCTGAACAGTAAGCTTTTTCGAGTTGGCATTTATTGAATATAGTTCGACGATATATAAAAGAGTAATGTGACTGACTGACTTATATACTCATTCATCATCGCCCAGCTCAAACCGCTGAAGCTAGAGACTTGAAATTTGGACTGTAGGTCCACCTCCCGGAATATAGATCCACTAAGGCTGGATTTTTGCCAATGTTGATTCTAAAGGGGTAAAAAGGGTAAAAAACTGTACTTTTGGTACTTTTTATATCTCCTGAAATAATGGTCATAGAGACTTGAAATTTGGACTGTATGTTCACCTCCCGGAATATAGATCCAGTAAGGCCGGAATTTTGCCAATGTTGATTCTAAGGGGACAAAAAGGGTAAAAAACTGTACTTTTGGTACTTTTTATATCTCCTGAAATAATGGTCACAGAGACTTGAAATTTGGACTGTATGTTCAACTCCTGGAATATAGATCCAGTAAGGCCGGATTTTTGCCAATGTTGATTCTAAGGGGGTAAAAAGGGTAAAAAACTGTACTTTTGGTACTTTTTATATCTCCTGAAATAATGGTCACAGAAACTTGAAATTTGGACTGTATGTTCACGTCCCGGAATATAGATCCAGTAAGGCTGGATTTTTGCCAATGTTGATTCTAAGAGGGTAAAAAGGGTAAAAAAATGTACCTTTGGTACCTTTTATATTTCCTTAAATAATGGTCCTAGACACTTGAAATTTTGAATGTAGGTTCAGCTCCCGGAATATAAATCTACTAAGGCTGGATTTTGCCAATGTTGATTCTAAGGGGTAAAAAGGGTAAAAAACTGTACTTTTGGTACCTTCTATATTTTCTTAAATAATGGTCCTAAAAACTTAAAATTTGCAATGTAGGTTTTTGCCAATGTTGATTCTACGGGGGTAAAATGGAAAAAAGTGTACTTTTGGAACTTTTTTAATTTACTGAAATAATGGTACCTTTTATAAAAAGTACCTTTTATAAAAAGTACCTTTTATAAAAAGTACCTTTTATAAAAAGTACCTTTTATAAAAAGTACCTTTTATAAAAAGTCCTTTTATAAAAAGTACCTTTAATAAAAAGTACCTTTTATAAAAAGTACCTTTTATAAAAAGTACCTTTTATAAAAAGTACCTTTTATAAAAAGTACCTTTTATAAAAAGTACCTTTTATAAAAAGTACCTTTTATAAAAAGTACCTTTTATGAAAAGTACCTTTTATAAAAAGTACTTTTTATAAAAATGACCTTTTATAAAAAGTACCTTTTATAAAAAGTACATTTTATAAAAAGTACCTTTTATAAAAAGTACCTTTTATAAAAAGTACCTTTTATAAAAAGTACCTTTTATAAAAAGTTCCTTTTATAAAAAGTACATTTTAAAAGTACCTTTTATAAAAAGTACCTTTTATAAAAAGTACCTTTTATAAAAAATACCTTTTATAAAAAGTACCTTTTATAAAAGTACCTTTTATAAAAAGTACCTTTTATAAAAAGTACCTTTTATAAAAAGTACCTTTTATAAAAAGTACCTTTTATAAAAAGTACCTTTTATAAAAAGTACCTTTTATAAAAAGTACCTTTTATAAAAAGTACCTTTTATAAAAAGTATATTTTATAAAAAGTACCTTTTATAAAAAGTACCTTTTATAAAAAGTACCTTTTATAAAAAATCCTTTTATAAAAAGTACCTTTTATAAAAAGTACCTTTTATCAAAAACACCTTTTATAAAAAGTACCTTCCATAAAAAGTACGTTTTGTTAAATATGCCGAAATTACACTTTTGGTACTTTTTTATATCCTGAAATAATAAACATAGAAACTTGAATTTGGAAAAGGTTCGCCTCTCGGAAAATAATGGGGTTAAAAGGAATAAAAAAGTGTACTTATTAATTTCCTGATATAATGGCCCCAGAAACTTAAAATTTGGAAGGTAAAATCCTTCGGTGAAAAAAGAGATTGGGAAAAGTTTTTTTTTGGAAATTCCGTTTCTTAACGGGGATAAAAAGTACTTTAAATATTTGCTGAAACAATGATCCTAGATAATTGCAATATGGATTGTAGGATCCTTTGGTGAAGAAAAAACATTCTGAAAGAGGTACTTTTTTTAAATTCCGTTTCTAATGGGGGTAATGAAGTGTACTTTTGGTACTTTTTCTGTGCCTATAATAATGACCTTAGATGATGGAGATGGAATTGGAAATGAAATGGAGTAGAACGGGGAATAATATGGAATAGAGCAGGGAACAATATGGAATGATATTTTTAACTCAAATTTTTGGTGTTTAGCTTTTTTTACTCCATATTTTTTTTTATTCCAATTTCTTTTTTCACTGAAATATTTATTCACTCAAAATCCAAAATCCCGACATAAGGGAACATGGTAACGTACCAGCAAAGTTATTAAAATTTTATTGTTTATATTATTCATTGAAATATTTTTTTATGGAAGTCTTAAACGTCGACAAGTAAATAAAACAAAGACTACGAAGGGGAATTTTTTGAAAATCGATAGAGTTATCCTGATCCTTCTATTATCCGGTATTCAATACAACCGGTAACGAAGTACCGGGATTGTAAGCTAGTAAATCATATATGATTATACATCGCGTGAGATATTTTCTAAATTTTTTATATGCAGTCATATGTAGTTATATATACCCAGGTAGAAAAATACAACCGTAAAAACGCTTTTAAAGCGCTCTGCATGGTAGTACGAATGCTTTCAGATCATACGGAAAACCATCTTCAGAGCGCTTTCAGACAGTCCTAATGATAACACCATTAAACGGTTTATATAAAGCGTTTTTAAAGACATTTATAATGGTGATTTGAGAACGCTTCGTTAAAGCATTATTAAAGCGTTAAAAAGCAAAAAAATATAGCAATTTTAAAATTTTTGTAAACTTTGTTGTACTGGACGATATAAGTTGTATCTTGGTATAGGCAAGAAATTGCTGCAAAAATTAGTTTTAATAATGTTAAAGTTTGCAAGAAAATGTAATGTTGTAACAAAATTTTAATAAAATATCTGATGACATAACTTTATAGTTTTAGAGGAATTCTTTCGTTTTAATGGATATTAAAAATTGGAAAATTAGATATTTTTGTTATATGGTTGAGCAATAATTCTAAAAAATGTAGTGGAATTTAAGCAGTACTGACACTTTAAATTCTTTATACAGTTTGTCGTATTTTTCCATCCTGAAAAATAGATATTTCAAAAGCGATTAATGCGAAGACAATTTTAAGAAAATTATTAGAAACAAACAATGAATTTCCATAAAATCTTTCACATCGCAGATGATGTAGCTAATATGGAAGCTACAATATCTCAGTTTTCTGACTTCGATTTTGACACCAGTTTCTTAAAATCAATTGTAAATGCTTCATACAAATTCTCAAAATAAAACGCCACTCCACAAGAATAGAATCCAATGCAAAAAAATTGTTTTTCTTATGGCTGCCTCTCATCCTGATAACGTATGATAACGTTGAAATGCAAAAACTATGATTGTAAATCAAATTTTTATCACAAAATGATCCAATATCTTCAATGAAATGAACAACATTTTATAACCCAATTTCATCAATAGATACAGGACATAATAGGATATAATGTTGAAAATACTTTGTAATGGGAAAATTATGATAGCAAACCCAATTTTTAGCCTAAATCAAGACAAAAACAATTTTGACAGTTCTTATTTTTTGAATGGCAGTGAAATAAAATCATAGGTTTGGTTAAAAAGTATTCTCAAACCGCTTTTACGAATCGTTCGAAAAGCGTTAAGAAGTTATGCTTTAAAATTGAGTTATTTTTGATAAGTCTTGATTTTATTTTATAACCATCATGAATTTATACTTGGGAGTGTTTTCAAAACGCTTTTTCTTATTACCGTCATGAATTTCTACTTAAGAGTGCTTTTAAGACGCTTTATTTTTATAACCGTCATGAATTTCTACTTGGGTAATTTAATCATGATTCGGATTAAAAGGTGTCAGGTAGATATAATTATATAAAATTATATGAGGGTCAATACAAAATTTGGTTTTCTGTATAATTTAACATAAAATTATATAAAGCTTATTCTGTTCCATATAAAACTTTATATGTTTCCAATTAACCAAAAATTTTCTAAGTTTTTTAGGCAAAGTATAAGAAACTTTTTAAAATGTTCCTAAACATTTCCTTATTAGGGTTATGTATATCACCTATCTGGTTCGAAGCGTACCCAAACATTTTTTTGTTTTAGAAAATTATATGTTTGGTGAATGTATCGTTGACCTATGGTGTATTTCAACCCAAACCAAAAAAAACTCTGTAAAATGATTTGGACAAAAAAAACTGTTAATTTACAGAGTTTCTAGTAAAATATTAGTTAAATAAACCACCATTTAGCAGAGAAAACTATGTAAATTTACATATATTTGTAAAATTCATTTGATGCTTTACAGAAAAAACTCGGTAAATTTACAGAGTGCAGTTAAATGCATGTTATTTTTAAAATTTTTTATAAGATTTCTGAAAAAAAAATTCATAACTTTTTTTGCTACTTTTTTAACTTAAAAAAAAAAAAATATAAACATAAAATTTTGATGTTTGGTAACAAAAACAAAAACTACTCAAACCAGAAAACTTTTTTGGTTATAAAAACATACGAAGTATTTTGCTTAAATCTGTATTTTAGCAGAAAACTCTGTTAATTATCTGTAAAATTAAGATTGCGAAGTAAAAAGTAATATAACAAGAGAAACTTTTTTTTTGTCACAACAAAATACAAAGTATTTTCTTTAAATACAAATTTTGACAGAAAACTCTGTTAAATATCTGTTGAATTGAGATTACAGTCATTTTACAGAGTATTGTACAGAGTTATTATTTTGAGTGTAAAAATTTATGGAAAATGTTATGCTATCAAAATTTGGGATCCAGAAAGTGAAGTTTTGACTCCGACCGGAATATTAATATCAAGTAAGTATTGACTGCAAACGTTTTACAATCGTTTTTAATTAATTTTTGTGTAACCTTACTTTTAGACCAGTTGAATCTTGAAGTAGAAGACAGAGACTAGAATTTTTGATCGTGCAGTCCATTCATTAACTTTGAAAACCTTTCAAAAATAATTAATTACACAATACTGATCCAGCAGCTGCTTTTGTTTTTTTTGATGGAACGACATCAGCAGCAGTATGGAATTATAAGATCGCAACGATGCCGATATTGATTTGGAAGACGCCCAGAAATAATTTCGTTATATAGAAGCATTATCACTTTTTTATGGAGTTTTAAAAATGCATCAACATTCTCTTGATTTTAACTTTATTCAGGTGTTTGATCTGTATTTTAAGTCTTTTGATTTACTCAATACACAAAAATATTAAAAAAAAACTTAACCTTACATTTTATTTATTTTTGGGGAAATTTTAGTACTGCTTAGATTAAAATTAACACCCGTTTAGGTATAAAATTATTTACATTAATAAAACTATTTTGGATTTATTTTAACACCAAAAAATATGTTAAAAAACCAATCTCTCACTCTCTTTTTATACCTTCCAACCACAGAATGGGGGTATACTCACTTTGTCATTCCGTGTGTAACGCATTCCGTGTGTAAAATAGCTAGATTCCGAAGTTTGGCACGAATATATCTTATGTTCCTAGGCAGGTTACCTATGAACATAAGACATATTCCATGGAGAAAAGTTTCCCCCTAGAAGAACTAAACTAACCTCTGAAAAATACCATTTATTTACATGATTTTTTGTGTTTTTGTTTAACAAATGCAACATTTTTATGCTACAAGAAGTTCAGAGTCCTGCATTTGGATCCAGGGGATTAGAAAATGTCGTTTTTTCGGTCCGCCCCCTTTTGTGGGCGTGGATTAAAAAAAAATAGTTTAAATAATGATAAACTTGTATTTCTTAAGTGCAAAAAACCTAAGAATAAATTTTTAAACATATATTTCGAGAGGAAATTTGCCCCCCCCAAATTACCACTACCGAGCCCAAAAAAAATAATAAATTTTTGTTTTATTTGTTTGAATGTTGGAGGGTATAAAAGATTCGGCACAGCAGAATTTAACACTCTTACTTGTTATCTCTTTAAAAGTATACTTTTAGGCTGGATTACTCAATGCTCCGTTATAAAATAAATCGCCGTTAATTTTAACTTTTTCATACAAATTTTGACATTAATTTTGACGTTAAATCGGCAGTTAGCAGCTAACTTTTCATTGAGTAATCTGCCCTTAATGGAATAAATTTAATTCTTTTTGTCTTTGATATACATATCGCTCATTTACTTGTATAGTGTCATAACGCAAAATGTTTGATTTTACAGAAAACCTGTTTAAAGTTTACAATTGAAACTTGTTTTACATTACAAAAGGCCCGTACACAGAAAATGTTATAATGGTGTGTTCTCTTCTCAAACGGTGAGTTTAGAAGATATCAATACGAATTTTTTACACAATATAAAGCAGGATATAAAAAATAATTCTGTATGGTTTACTCAAAAACTACTTATTTTGAGTTGTGACACTATACAAGTAAATGAGCGATATATACACACCAGCTAGGAATTTAAATTAACCCAAAACTTTTTACTGTGTAAGCCAGTGACGATCCGTGAAGTTGTCAATGGGTTTTATCTACTTATTTAAAATGTCAAAATTATGTATATAATATATGTTTTTCTGGATGTAACACGTTCCTGTGATAGACAAAGTCTCAGTTTTATTATTTTTTTATTAACATGCAGCCAAAATTCTTTTTTGTGCTCCATTTATTTGCGAAATAATGCTTTTTGTTAAATAGAATTTGGGCTGCATATTATTTAAAAATATACAAAACTAATAACATCGGATCTTTATCTATCTCGGGAACGCGTTAGGTCCAGGAAAACATGAATTTTATACTTAAATTTGCTGTTTTTAAAAATAAGAGAGCACCCAGTGACAACTTCACGGACCGTCACTGGTGTAAGAATCATTCTAGAGGTATGCCCTAAAGAAATATTTCTAATTTTCGGACATGCTAATGTACACTCCGACAAAAAACTCTGTTTTAAATATCTGTAAAACAACTTTGTCAAAATTATCTGTCTCGAAACTGTTGTCTCGACAATAAAACCGGCGAATCGATGTCGTTACATTCGCTTGCGGCTTTTAGGAGCAAGTTTCTTTTTTTGGCATGAAAGTTGCATATTGTTGGCTTAGTCAACAAATAGTCTGTTTTCAAATTTTTGGAGGAACACAAAACTATTTTTTTTTTCTTTTGTAACTTTTTTTATCTGTAAACGTAGTTTTCTTCTTTAGTTCATCTTGTTTAAATTTTATTTTAATTGTATATGTTTTGAGTTAGTATACTACATTTAAAACTCCGGGATCATAAAAAGTGGATTTAGATAGTTGCTGATTAAGCCAAAAATATTTGTACATCTTGTCTTTTGCATCACCCTACTGAAGCTATAAAGTTATATGCAATTCGGTTTAGATTTTGACGGAATCTGTTTAAAAGAATATTCCTCCATAATCAAAAGTGTATGACAAACAATTTTTATGTACGCAGCAGAAAAAAACGGAAATATGAACTGTGATTGCAAATATTTAAGATACATACATACTTCCCTATACGTTTTAAAAAAAACAAAGTTCGTGTGTAATTTAACCAAGTACTTAGTTAATTAGTTACATCTGTAATACTACGATTATACTGTGTGTGTGTGCAATTATTAAAGTATTGTGATTATTGTTATTGCTGTTGAAGAGTATTACTAATGTTAAAATAGTCATATGTTAGACATTAAGAAAACTGAAGGAACAAAGATACTGCATATTGTCGAGAGGAATAGGAAAAAGAAGACTGGGTAATGATACGTTCCTATGATCTTGCACTGTCCATCGTTACAGACGAATGTCAAAACAAAACTAATGCGGATGATAACGATACCAGTTTCGAGATTGATGAACCAGATGATGAGGAAACTATTGAAGATATCAGAGTGTATACTCCCACAAATAAGGCTCCGGATATTGTTCTAGCTAGCACGTCATCAGGTATAACTTCACAGCATAATGTACCTCATGTTTGCGTTCGAGATGACTCGAATGAGGAGTCAGACTGCTCGTATGATTCGTACACCTATTCCACAACTCCCACAACAGCTGACGTGGCCGAAGTCACTGCGGTGGTGTTGTACCATGGTGACAACAACGGTTGTGACGGCAATGCCAAAGAGCTAAAACGTCTACCTCCCCCGACTCATATGCAAGTAATTGCAGTGCAGACGAAACATATGAATGACAGTGTGTCCATTAACAATGTATCAATAGCCGATGACAACTGTTCGGGTTCGCTGGCAACAACAACGACTGAGCTCGTTTATGGCAATACACCGTCAATAAGTCCGAATGTCGGTCGGAATCCGTCTTTCTCGCACACAACTAGTCGAAGATCTAGTTCAGCAATACATTCCATTCCTTCGGTGTTATTAACACATCCTAGTGCTGCTTTTCAAGAAACTTGTTCTAATATAAGTGAATTACCCGCTACGCGATCAAATCGTCATCAGCGAACATTATCATCGACATCTCACCGTTCAATAGCATCGCAACACTCAGTGCACACGGCTAATACAACATTATCGATAACCAAGCCAAAAAGTCGAGTATGGACTGGTCTACGTTGGCTGTGTGTACGATTTAAGGTGAATATTAATAAATGCTTTAAATAGTTAAAGTTTGAATTCGAAAATTGTGTAACTCCCAAACGGATAAATATTTTTTTCTTAATTAATCACACTACACCAAAAAATTCAAGGGTTCTCATTTAAAAATTCAAGTTGGTTTTATTCCACAGAATAGGGAAATACTCAATAGTTTTTCTCGATCACTTCAACACACAAATGTAGAGTTGTGTCGTTCACGAACGAACTAGTTCAATTGAACTATTCACTTAACTAAGCGGTTTATATAGTTCGTTCATTTCAGCTCTTTTACGTCTTTTCGTTCAGCTCAGTTGGTCTTTACTTCGTGTTGATAGTTTAGTTCGGTCGTTCAATTTTGTTTTGTTTATTTTGTCATTTTGTCCTCTTTTGGCACGCTTTCTCAGCATTTATGATTGTTTACAAAAATTAAAAATGTATATAAATTTTTTGTTTTTTTTGGATTTTTTAATAATAACTAGTGTTTGGGGTCCGGGAATTCCCGGGTCGGATTTCCCGGGAATTCCCGGGAAAAGACTGACGGGAATTCCCGGGAATTTTTTTAATTTTTCCCCCGGGTAAAAATGAAATATATATGATCATATATGAAGATATATGGATCATATATGGATTTATATAACCATATATTATCATATATGCCTCCATATATGTTCATATATGATCTGATCCGAAAATTGGCCCGATATGACCTCATATATGATCATATATATTTCATTTTTACCCGGGCCCGGGAAATCCGGGAATTTTATAAAATAAACCATTTTACATAAAAAACGTTTACTTTAATTTAATTTTTAATATTTTTTTTAACATACAGGTACAATTACATTTGCTAGTTTTTGTAGTTTTTCTATTTGGAAGAACAGCGCAAATATATATTCATAGGTAAACTGACCAAGTGTAAAAAGTATGACAATATCATGAAAAAACTTAAAAAGTCAAAAAATATACGTCGGTTAATGATAATTTTGCTTAGACTGTCAAAAAATATAAAAATTTTGAACCTAGAATTTACATTTCAAGAATAAATATTAAAAGTGCTGCCAACTATATTAGTTTTTGCTCGAATAACGCAGTTTTAAAGTTTTTTGCGATTTTTAGCTTTTTTTGCGATTTTTTGTGGGGAAAAAGTTGCAATATTTTTTTTGTTTTGTTTTATTGTATTTCTGGATTTCTAACTTTTATTTTTTGATTTTTTATGTTTTAATTACTTGTTTATCTGTAATAAAACAGTTTTTAATAAAAAGTTGGTCAAATTTTAATGTTTTTTATGATTTATATTAATAATGAAAATTTCCCGGGATTCCCGGGAATCCCGGGAAATAAATTATTTTTTTCCCGTTTCCCGGGAAATTGAAAAGTCCGGGAATTCCCAAACACTAATAATAACTCATATTCTTAAAAATATCATCTATTTTTCATGTGTTTATCTTAATGTTTTTATAACTGAAGTTTTTATTTATTTCGGTTTGAGTCCATATTAATTATTTCTGAGAAATAATTATTTTTGTTGTACAATGAGAAAATCTGAAAAAATTAATTGACAACACAGGCTAAGTGGAGATGTCGACAGCTTTCGGAAGAAGCCACCCTTCCTTCGTCAGCACTCTTCGATTGTCACTGTAGGTGTGTAAGATTAAGATCAGCTATTTAAACGTACATTAAGGTGAAAAAGTGAACGGGAATTTTATCACATTCCATTACCCATATGTTACGTTTAGCACGAACTTAATGAATCTATTATGGAGTTCACACTAGCGACTTTAAACAAGTTGTTTAACAAAACACCAGTAACAGAATAAAAACGTAATGAATACAGAACAAAGACTTTTTTAAACATCTCACTTTTAAACACTTCAAAACAGCAAGTGTGAACGCCGTATATTTTTAACTTTTTCCAACACAGTTGTAATTTCTTACACTGTAGTAGATTTTCTCAGAGTTGCAACCCTTAGTATGACTTTTCAAGTCTTGAAAAATGTCCGTTAGGTTTGAATTTATATTTTGTATTTCTAATTCTTAGAAATATTACTAAATTGCATTGTACCTTATGAGTTGAGTTTTAATTCTGTTTTATATATTGTTGGACTTTATATTTTATAACTAAAGTTTTTATTTATTTCGGTTTGAGTCCATATTAATTATTTCTGAGAAATAATTATTTTTGTTGTACAATGAGAAAATCTGAAAAAATTAATTGACAACACAGGCTAAGAGAATAAACACAATTGGAGCGGGAAGCGTTTTTCCGCAACTGTTCACACACGTTTTATATGACAACAAAATTCCGCCGCGTTTTTCCGCCAAACTAGATTCAATTCTATTTTTATGAGGACAATTGCGTTTTTCCGCTTCCCGCTCCAATTGTGATTATTCTCTAAGTGGAGATGTCGACAGCTTTCGGAAGAAGCCACCCTTCCTTCGTCAGCACTCTTCGATTGTCACTGTAGGTGTTTTATTCAACATTTTTGCATTTCCGAACGAAAGCCAAAACAACAGACATGATCAAAATGATTCGTTCACGAACTGTTGAACAAAAACAAAAATTGACCGATTTGAACTAGATGAACGAACAACAGACATGATAAAAAAATTAAATGTGTTGAAAACCCTAAATTCTTGAATTAAAATTTTAAAATATTATACCGTTGTTGTTTTACAGTTTATTTTCTCTAAATTGGTTTGGTTCAAAAGATATGATTGAGTATTACCTCTTAAAAAAAAAAAAAAAAGATTGAGAATCGTTAAAAGATATTAACACGAATTTTTGACACAATATAAAGTATGATTAGGTTAGGTTAGGTTGTAAGTGGCTGCTGACGTTTTACGTCAACACACGTAGACTCTGAGGTCCATTGTGATACCACGGGATCGTAATAGGTTTCCCTACTAGTCCCTGTCGTTAAACCAGTTTGAGCTTCTTATGAAACTCCTTAGATGTTGAATTTTGACATCCGACAAATCAGAAAGATCGTACAGCTCCCTAGATCCCAGTGAAGCAAGTCGCTGACCAGAAAGTGCCGGGCAATGGCAAATAAAGTGTTCGATAGTTTCCAACTCCTCTTCATCCATGCAACTTCGGCAAAAGTCATTCGACGGCACATTTAACCGCTCTGCGTGCTTCCCTATAAGACAGTGTCCGGTAATTATAGAAACCACCGTCGAAATCTCTCCTCTTGGAAGCGATATCAGCTCACTTGTGCGCCCCTGATTAAGAGAAGGCCAAATCAGTCGTGTTGTCTCACACGTCCATCCATTTGCCCATCTTTGATTAGTCTCCGTCGCTGAACAAAGCCGTAGGTTTTGCTTGCAAGTTTCTAGAGGCATACCAACACATTCCAATTCTGTTGGAACCTGTAAGGTAGTTCCTAGTCTTGCAAGCTCATCGGCTTTGCAATTCCCTGGAATGTCTCTGTGCCCTGGGACCCATATGAGTCGTATGTTAAACTGCTTGGCCATCTCATTTAAAGACGTGCGGCAGTTAAGGGCAGATCTTGTTTTTAGAAACATTGAATCCAGGGACTTGACAGCGGCTTGACTGTCAGTATAGATGTTGACTGCGGTTGTAGACAAGACATTGCAGCTCAACCAGTCAGCCACTTCCTTTATTGCCAGCATCTCTGCCTGGTAAACACTGCAATGATCTGGCAATCTACGAGCCAGGCTCAATCCAAGCTCTTCCGAATAGACCCCAAAGCCCACTTGTTCGTGCAGCCTCGATCCATCTGTGTAAAAATTTATGGTAGCTCCTCTTCCCGGAGTATCCCCAATCCAAGACTCCCTGGATGGTATCATAGTGGTAAAGTGGCGCTCAAAAAGGCTCAAAGAGGGAGCACAATCCACATTTTGTGGTATTGTTATCTTTTTCAAGATCGCGCTATGGCCACAATCGCTGCTCCTCCATTGCAGCGTGCTATTAAGTCGAATTGCCGACGCAGCTGCATACTGCCTACCCAATATGTCCAAGGGTATCAGGTGAAGGAGGATTTCTAATGCAGCCGTAGGTGTAGTACGAAGAGCACCAGTGATGCACATTGACGCCATTCTCTGTACCTTCGTGATAAAGACACAGTTCGCTTTTGTTTCTAAAGCAGGCCACCAGACAATGATTCCATACAGCAAAATTGGACGCACCACTGCTGTATAGATCCAATGAACGACTTGAGGGCTAAAACCCCATCGTTTTCCAATGGCCCTTTTACAGGAATACAAAGCAATCGTTGCTTTTCTCACCCGTTCCTCAATATTACGCCTGAAATTCAGCTTCCTATCTAGAAATACTCCAAGATACTTGGCTCCATCTGAGAAGGTGATTTCAGTACCGTCCAGAGAAATAGGATCGAAAGCAGGAATCTTAATTTTCCTTGTAAATAAAACAAGCTCTGTTTATTTAGACAGATCTTTCAGAGAACCCTGAAGAATGTCCCGCAATGTTGGCAGATGCTTCCCCTTTACCGCTATCGCGACATCGTCAGCATATGCGACAACATGACAACCACGTGCTTCTAGAGATAGTAGCATTGAATTCAGTGCCAGGTTCCAAAGAAGCGGCGAAAGAACACCTCCTTGTGGTGTGCCCCTATTGACAAATCGAGATATGACGGACGCTCCCAATTCAGACGTTATACGTCTACTGGCAAGTAGGCTTTCCACCATTAAAACGATTTCACGCTTTACTCCCAGACCAGACAATGCCAATATTATCGATTCTGGGATGACATTATTAAAAGCCCCCTCAATATCAAGAAAGGCCACCATAGTGTACTCCTTTACCGAAAGCGATCTCTCGATGGTACCAACAAGCTCATGAAGAGCTGTTTCCGTTGATCGTCCCTTGCTGTATGCATGTTGCTTTGTCGAAAGCAACCTCGGGTCAATCACTCTACGCAAATATGAGTCTATCATTCGTTCCATTGTCTTTAACAAAAAAGAAGACAGACTAATTGGTCTGAAATCCTTCGGAGCTGTGTGGGAACTTTTCCCAGCCTTCGGGATAAATACGACTCTGGTATCCCTCCATTTTAAAGGAATATACGACCAGTTGATGCATGCTGTGTATAGATTATACAGCAACGGGGCTATATAGTCCGACACTTGCTGCAACTCAGCCGGGATTATACCATCAGGTCCCGGGGATTTATAGGGCCTGAAGCTTTTTATCGCCCAGATTAATGTTGGCATATTTATTATTTCCGAAGCAATTTCAGATGCTTGGGCGTCAGAACGTTCCAAAGCTTGAAACGGCGTCATGGAATTGCCCGGAAAATGCGTGTTTAAAAGGAGATCCAGCGGCTCTACACTGGAGGAAGACCACACCCCATTAGGATCTTTCAGGTATCCCAGGGTGCAAGGAGAAGAAGCCAGAACCTTGCGCAGCCTGGATGCTTCAGAAACGTCTTCTACACTCAAAAAAATAACTCTGTTAAATTACAGAAAAACTCTGCTAATTTAACAGAGTACACCATACTTTTCCAGCTAGCAACATTTCTTTGTAATATTACTATAAAACTCTGTAAAATGATTTTGACAAAAAAAAACTGTTAATTTGCAGAGTTTCTAGTAAAATATTGGTTAAATAAAACACCATTTAACAAAGAAAAACTCTGTAAATTTACATATATTTGTAAAATGCATTTGACGCTACCAAAATTTTACAGAAAAAAACTTTGTAAATTTACAGAGTTTAGTAAAATACATGTTATTTTGTAAAACTTTTTTAAAAGATTTTTTTTTACTTTTTCAACATTTTCTCAAAAAAAAAAAATACAGATAAAATTATGAAATTAAAATTACATAGAAATAAGTAAAAATATAGATAAAACTTAGTTTTTTGGTTGTAAAAAAACACAAAGTATTTCTATTAAATCTGTATTTTAGCAGAAAACTCTGTTAATTATCTGTAAAATTAAGATTACAATGTTAAAAGTAATTTAACAGATGAAACTTTGTTTTTTTGTCAAAACAAAATACAAAGTATTTTCTTTAAATCTGTATTTTGACAGAAAACTCTGTCAAATATCTGTTGAATTGAAATTACAGTCATTTTACAGAGTATTTTACAGAGTTATTATTTTGAGTGTATGTTTCCACAGAAGTTTTTCCAAGAATCACATTTTGCATTTCTGATCATCTTTTTATAACTCTTAAGTTGCAGCCTGTATGCAGACCAGTCCTCGTCCGCTCTTGAAAATTTAGCCTTATTAAAGAGCTTTCTGCATAAAGTATGATATAACGAATAATTCTGTATCATTAACTCAAAAATCATGTTATTTAATTTATGACTAGAGTTTGCAAATAATCGAGATATTCCATAATCGCGATTACGATTAAAAAAATCGCCGTTAATCGCGATTATCGATTAATCGAATTTTTTAACTAATTTGAATTACAATAGATTTATTAAAAACTTTTAACATAAAATCCCTTGTTGTTAAAATTTGACACAAGAGCTAAAACACCTCAATTCAACCGAGGAGTTGGCCGTACCCCCACCAAATTTAACGAAATTAAGTAGTGGGGTTTACTTTAACAAAAAAAGAGATTTTGCCAATTTTTCAGACTTCTGGTCATTCCAGTATTCGAGATATGCGGTCTTTAAAATTAACAATATCGTATATATTTGACAAAAGTGTTCTGATATAAATAAAGATATCTCGAAAAGAAATAACAGTTCAGGTCTCATTCAGGTTTCAAATAGTAGGTAATGAGACAGCATTTAAAACTGCATTCCCAAAGTTTTTTTTTGAAAAAGGTCAAAGGTCATTTGTTTAAACCTTAATTTTTGGAGAGCTATATCTCAAAAAACGATATTTTTAAAATTTTGGATAAAATATATCGAGGGCCTATATTCAAAACCCTCTATCTTCCATTTTCACGAAAATGACTTTTTGATGGCAAAATATTCAGTAAAACGGCCCTCATCTATGGTGTAAAATTCAGAACAAAAATATTTTTTTTTTGCTATTTTATTTGCATTTTTGGTTTTCTCTATCTCTTACACAATTAATTTTTCTGAATGCAAAACCCTCTATCTTTTCAAATAATTAATTTACAAATATTTGTTTTGAATAATTTTATCATGCATTACATGTTTTCATACTAATTTATGCATGTTGCACATGAATTTATCAACAAAATTTCAGAACCACGATTTTGGTCCACTGATGCTAATTTTTTCTGAAAATTCTTGTTTGACTTTTTTAAAAAATATGTCTCAAACTTTGGATGTCTTGTGTACATTGTGAAACAAAAATTTTTATCTTAAAAATCCCGATGCTGATCAGCATCTGTGGACCAAAATCCCGTTTTTATTTTTTTTACTATTTCTTACATAACATACTCAACAGTTTGTCAACTTTTGAGACGAATTCAGTAAAAAAAGTAATTTTCGTCTTAACAATCCGCACCTGTGGACCAAAACCGCGATTTCGAAATTATTTATAAGCCGTTATCATTAATAAATTACGTTAAAAATTAACCGATGTCATAAATGAAATCATAATAATTAATTTTTAATAAAATGCAAAACCCTCTATCTGATCATTTTCATTCCTGTACTTAATATTTTTGAGAAACAAAACCCTCTATCTATCCTCTAAAATCCCCAATAGTGCAAAATTTTAAAAACGAATTATATATCAGATTCAGTAGTTGATTTAAAAAAATATTGTAGAATATCGAATTTTAATTACTCTAACAATTCGCGAAATAAACAGTTTTTTGGCTCTCCTGAAAAGTTGTGTTTTTTTAGATAGAGGGTTTTGAATATAGGCCCTCGATATGTTGTTAAGAATCACCTATACTACTTATGTTTAAATTTTCAGGATGGAGATTTCATTGGAACTTTTTATATTAATAGAAACATTGTGACAGGAAAGTAAAAGCGGTGTAATTTCCCTTAGAAAAAAAATATATATTTTTTGTCTTTGAAATTCTGGTACCAAAATTCATTTTTCTAAATGTTTTTGACGTGCTAAGTCCAAATATGACCTTTGAACTGGCCTATCGCTATTAATTTTCAAGATATATGCGAACAAATGTTCAAAAAAACACAGCAACAGCATTTTAGCAATTTTCACACATTTATGTGCAGATATCTCGAAAACTAATAGCGATAGGCAAGTTCAAAGGTCATATATGGACTCAGCACGTCAAAAACATTTAAAAAAGTGAACTTTGGTACCAGAATCTCAGAGACAAAAAAAAAATATTTTTTTTCTAAGGAAAAATACACCGCTTTTTCTTTCCTGTTACTATGTTTCTATTAATATTAAAAGTTCCAATGAAGTCTCCATCCTGAAAATTTAAACTTAAGTAGTACAGGCGACCCTAAATGAAATATTATTTTTCCAAAATTTTAAAAATATCGTTTTTTGAGATATAGATCTCCAAAAATTAAGGTTAAAACAGATGACCTTTGACCTTTTTCAAAAAAAACTCTTGGGGAATGCCATTTAAAGGCTGTCTCATTACCTATTATTTGCAACCTGACTGAGAATTGTATTGTTATTACTATTCGAGTTATCTTTATTTATCTCAGAACACTTTTGTCAAATATTTACGATTTTGTCAATTTTCAAGGCCCCATATCTCGAGAAGAAAAACTACCAGAAGTCAAAAATTTTGGCACTATGATTTTTTTGTAAGGGCCCAACTATATTCCAAGTTTCATCAAATTCGAAAGGGGTAAGGTCAAAAATGCTACTTTTTTCGGTTGAATTGAGGTGTTTTATTTAACTCACAAGCTTTCCTTTTTAAAACCTTCAACACTGTTTAAATGATAACACCGTCCGACAGCCAATATTAAACATGAACCGGTGATAAACGTCTGAAAGTACTAGAGATCAAATGGAGCAAAACTGCATTTTCAGTTTTTCATTTCGTGATCCTGTTTCCAATGAAGTCTCCATCCTGAAAATTTAAACTTAAGTAGTACAGGCGACCCTTAATAAAATTTATTTTTTCCAAAATTTTAAAAATATCGTTTTTTGAGATATAGCTCTCCAAAAATTAAGGTTAAAACAGATGACCTTTGACCTTTTTCAAAAAAAATCTTGGGGAATGCCATTTTAAAGGCTGTCTCATTACCTATTATTTGCAACCTGACTGAGACCTGTATTGTTATTACTATTCGAGTTATCTTTTTTTATCTCAGAACACTTTTATCAAATATTTACGATTTTGTCAATTTTCAAGGCCCCATATCTCGAGAAGAAAAACTACCAGAAGTCCAAAATTTTGGCACTTTGATTTTTTTGTAAGGGCCCAACTATATTCCAAGTTTCATCAAATTCGAAAGGGGTAAGGTCAAAAATGCTACTTTTTTCGGTTGAATTGAGGTGTTTTATTTAACTCACAAGCTTTCCTTTTTAAAACCTTCAACACTTTTTAAATGATAACACCGTCCGATAGCCAATATTAAACATGAACCGGTACTAGAGAGATCAAATGGAGCAAAACTGCATTTTCAGTTTTTCATTTCGTGATCCTGTTTCCTTTCAAAAGGACTTCAAAGTTTTAAAGGATACATTTTTTAAAATATTTTTGAAATACTTGTACTTGTCTTAGGATGACACTGGTGATGGCAAATGAAAGAGGAGATCTCCCCTAATATTTCCATTTTTTTATTTAACCATATCAGGATAAAGGATGTAAATCTAGTCATTTAAAAATTTTATCAAAAAACTTTGTTGAAAATTTTGAATGATATTGAAGGAGACATTTTTGAAAGGAAGTAGCTAACCTCCTTTTTTCTGATATGTAAAAATAATAAAATAGGAAAATTAGGGGAGACCCTCATCTTTTATTTGCTATCACTAGTGGCTTTCTTGGACAATTACAATTACTTTAAATTTGAATGATATTTACGAGAAAAAAGGAAAAAAAAAAAATTGCAAACAATCTTGAACCAAGATTTTATATAAAACTCTAGTTATGACACTATGCAAGTAAATAAGCGATATGTTGTGGTAATTTTTGTAGTGATTGGTGATTTCTTCAATAGTTTTACTGTTTTTCAACACAAAATAAGTGAATATTCACTAGTTTTTTAATGTTTTGGTTAATTATTAAATTAACATTTAAAATTGAATTTAATGTGTTTTTATTTTAAATCAAAAACAGTGGAATGGTTTTTAAATAAAACTTCATTTGTTTCAAGTGAATATTCATTGGAATTTAACTACATAATTTTTTGAGTGTATCTCGAAAACTAAGCCAGATAGAGCAAAATGGAGGTAATTTTTGGTTCTTTGGATCTGCATAGTACCGCCGGTCCTCTTCACATGTGTGGACCTCAATGTGTCCTAACTTTGAATTTAAAAAGTTCTCATTCCCGAAAATTTTTAAATGCTTATATCTCGGCAAATATTGCCAACATAACAAAAAGTTTTGTAGCTCTTAACACGTAGAACAAGACCGCAAAATACCCAAAAGCTCTCCGAGTAATAGTTTTGAAGTTATCGAGTTTTTAAAATTCTCAAGACCCCAGTAGTCCCCTAAATTCACGTATCTCAAAAACTAAGCAAGGTAGAGCGAAACGGACAAAAATGTTGGATCAAAAACTATGACGATTTATAAGAAACCCAATTGGGTCAGGGCCCATCGGGGTCTGCCCCTATCGGGTCCGAACTTAATGGGGTCTTCACCAAATCGGGTCCTCAAATGTGTATAATTATGCTATGAGAATATCATGGTTTTAATTAGTAAAGAAAATAATGACCTCGAGCCAGAATAAACACTCTCAAAATATAATATTTTAAAGGTCGAATAAAATAATTTTTATTGTTTAATAAAAATTAATCAGAATTTGAACATAATGGTTGGCACGCCATAGTGATGAATAACCCTAATGTGGTATTATTACACTCACAACAACAAATAACATATTGTTGTAGTCCAATGGACTATCATATGTAAAATTGTTTTCACGGTTTAGATGTACAAAGGTTAAGTAAGATTGGACAACTGGTCGGCCATGTCAATATTTTGACAACTTTCGGGGTTTTCTTTTAGTTTTTATTATTTGCAATTTCACACACTTTTAGCAGAAACAATTATTTAATTTTTAAAGATTAATTAGCAAAAATTAATAATTAAAAAAAATGGAAAAAATCACACAATTTTCTTGTATAGGGTGTTTTTTTTAGAGGTTCACAACTTTAAATTGGTAATACTGCTTTATTTGACAACCGATCTAACTGCTGATAGTTGTGTTTTGTTAAGTATGGGTTGACATTTTATCATGCAAAGACTTACATAAGAGCAACGCTTCCAAATTGTAGAAATTTTTTTATCAAAAAAATGGTTCTTTTTGTCGAACTTAAATTTTATTCAAAGATCCTATTAATTGGTTACAATATCGTTTTGTTTTAACCCCATTGGATTATTTTCTGTGGGGCTACGTAAAGTAACTTGTCTTTTCCGATAAATTAGAGACAAACACCTGGAACTAAACCTTCGACGAGTTATTGGTGAAATTCGAAAAACGGCATCAAATTCTATGAAAATTGTGTGAAAATGGAGGTTCAGATTACTCCATGTACGAGCCATTTTTGGTATTGATATGGCTCTAAATCATTTTTAATCATTAATGTCATAAAATTATCTATCCAATTAAGTCAGTTTGATTGATATTAAAAATATTTTTCCTTATTTTAATTTAAAGTTCGGTAACAGTAAAAAAACACCCTATATTTTCAGCAAACTAAAAAAATATTAAATTGACAATTTTCACAATTCCTTTTTGTTTCGACATTTTATTTTTTTAGTACACACCGATTTCTGTCGTTCTTCTCAATTCTTTTGTCATTCGTGATTGTTTTAAATATTTTTGTTGGTTAGTATTGTTGCCTTACTAGTATAGTACAATTTCTTCGTCTTTCTAATTCCCATTGTGGATAGAGTCGAATATGTATTAACAGGGCTGCCATATTTGCCGATTTATCGACATTTTGCCGATTTTTTGCCTCAAAATTATCAAAATGCCGATTTTTGATCATCTCCAAAATCACGATAACTTTTAATACCCTCCTCTTAGTGATAGAGGCTATATTTACATAAATTGGTCATTCCGTTTCTAAAACCTCGAAATGTCGGTGTAGGACCCCATAAAGTATATAGGGCATCTTTAACCCTTAAGGCGGTCCCCATAAATTGTTTTGTATAAATTTGTTGTATTAAATCAGCTCATGCCGGTCCAATGGTCCGTCCCAGAGGGGTTATTAAATTTTATCCTATATCCATCCCTTAAGTGGACTCCTACTCAAAATTACGTATTTTTAAATTTAGCTCACATGGTAATTTGTACAGGAGCCCTCTTAATGAGTGGAGATGTATATTTGAAAAAAAAAAAATTGGAAATGTTGGTTTTAAACATTTATTAGTACTAAATTGTTCACTTTTGTTTTTTTTTTGTTAATAAAAACATGTTTTATTATATTTAAAATGGTTATTTTTCATTTAAGGATGTCGGTTTTTTTAAACTGACGTGCCGATAATGCCGATTTTTTTTTTGAAAATGTGCTGATTTTTCATCAAAATCGTCTGGCACCCCTGTGTATTAATATTTTAGTTTGTGCAGAAACGATTTGTCATTAGACTCGTTTGCTACATTGTAGTAAATCGTTCCTTTTTTTGCTAAATAATCTTGACAATGGAATCTGACAAATTCCGAAACACAGTCTTGCAAAAAATGACCAACATAAATAAATTTTAAACAAAAAAATAATTTTCTTGAAAATTATGCTATGAGAATATCATGGTTTTAATAAGTAAAGAAAATAATGACCTCGAGCCAGAATAAACACCCTCAAAAAAAAAAATTATTTATTTCTTCACCGAAACATTAATGTGACAATAGTTTGATAAAATCCCATGGTTTTTCACCTACATAGAAAGTGTTATAATGGCCTGTTCTCTTCTCAAACGGTGAGTTTAGAAGATATTAATACGATTTTTTGACACAATATAAAGCAGGATATAACAAATAAAACGACATATTTTGAGTTATGACACTATACAAGTAACTGAGCGATATGTACCCATTTTAAATTCAAGGTTTTCATGAATTTTTGCATTTCTTCGTTTTGACGATTTCAATGGTCGAAATTCCCAAAATTTTTAAATTGCCAATATTTTAGGTTAAGCTAAATAAATCAAAATTATGCTTAAATAGCAAAAAAAAAGCAGAATTAAAATAAATATAAATTATTCTCTTTACAGAGTTCCGGCATTGGAGAGCCAAGTGTGCATCATGCTTTGGTTGTGATATTTTTAGAGTTTTTTGCTTGGGGTCTATTAACGATGCCTGTGATATCGGTAAGTTTAGTACATGGAGCTATTTGTAGAAGAATAATCTTAAGTCAAATTTTTTCATGAGCTTGCGAATAATAAAAACAAAGAATTTTTGTGCTGGAAAAACCGGGATTTAAGAATTTTTTGTTACCGTTCGTTACCAAAATTGATTATTTCTTCAGTATTGTAATCTGGGGGCTAATTCTCGCAGTCGATAGCGATCCAAATTCTACTCGAACATGCAATTTTTTTTCTTTTGGGATGATATCACTCGTGATCGAGTTATGTGTATCGAAATTTCTAATGATGTCATTCGATATCGAGCGAGTGTTTATACGTTATCGTGTGGTATTTCATTCGATAGCAAATTAGCTTTCGATATTCCGTTTATTTCTGTATTTTATGATATTACTGTATTAAATTTTTGTATAAAATTACAAATAACATATTTTAGGAGACAAATACAAAAAAAAACGGAAAATCTTATTCAACAAGATGGGCGTATTGTATTAAAAATGGGCGCTGGTCACGTGATTTGCGTTAATCACGCGTGAGTGATTTTTATTTCAATCACGTGATTGTGAGTAAGCGTGAGTTGAAAAAAATTTGGCGTTAGTCACGCGTGAACAATTTTTTTTTACTCACGTAAAACAAAAAATTTACGTGAGTGACTCGAGCGTAAGTGACTGTGAGTCAAAATAGCTCAAATAGCTCTACATTTTTGAAAATATATTGATAAAATTTGATTATTTAAGACAATTCAGCTTGACTGCAAAATATTTGTTTACAATTAAAAACTCATTTACAATGTATTGCATTTAATATTATCTAACCGAATTTTCGACGTTAACACATAACCGTGAACTTTGTATGGCAGAACATTGATAAGTATGCCAACAATAAAGGCCTGTGATAATTCGGAATTATTAAAATAAAACTAAATATTTATAAATGCTTATGTTTAGGCTGAGCGACAAAAACATGTTTTACATTTAAAACAAAAACAAATCATACATTTATTACATGCCTAAAACTATGCTTTAAAAAATACAAAAACACTGAAACATAAAATCGAATCGAAAAGTAACGAGTCCCATCATCCGCAAATTTCGAACTATCGATATTTAACTCGAAACAAAATAATTTCGATCACGACTGCGAGAATTAGCCCCCTGATCTTACTTTCATTAGCATCTGATCTCGACCAGATTGAGTAAATGATGCCATTCATTACTATAGTCCAGTGATGGACATTTTTGTAATTCCTATTCCCGCGGGAATAGGCTAAAAATGCTGCTTGTGCGCAGTCGACACACGTACACTATAAAATTATCTTGCTTGAACAAATTTGTTGACTTTTCTCTTGCTACTACCCACACAAGCATAAATGTTATAAGTAGTATGTGTGTGCGCACCACTGCTATAGTCAAAGAAAAAGTAACAAAATTACAACTGATATTTAAGTTTTTTCTAACTCGGCAGCCCTTATTGAGCATTAGGGTAGAGCAAATTTAGCTTTTTTCGAATTTCGAAAACGACGGGGTCGGGAAAGTTACTTTTAGGGTCGATATTAACACACAAAAACATTGGAACTGTAAGAAAATGACTTTGGGTTTCTTTTTTGACTTGAAGATCCGAAAGCTCCGAACAAAGTGAAAAAAATTAGTTTTTTAACTTTTTTTTTTGCTTAAAATATTAATTTACATTCGGACATTACTGGAAAAGTGAAAAAAAAAATTTTTTGGACTGTAATTTATTTTTTTGTTTCTTGTTTTGGAAAAAAAATATTTTTAAGTAGTTTTTTGTTGAAAATATAACGTAACATTTCCTCAGTGTTGAGAAGATGTATACTTTTAATAATCGTGTTATTTATAATGTCCGACCGAATATTCGGCTTCGGCTTCGGCCAAAAAGCACTATTCGGCTTCGGACACATTTTCGGCCGAATAGGCCGAATACGGAATAATTGTGTAAAAGTTGTACTTACGTGTTGAAAAACGCAGTAAACAAACGCAATTTCCCGCACATTTTCATTTCACGGGTAAGCCATTAATATTTTTTTTTAGTTTTTAACAATTTTTTTATTTTTTTTCTTTTTAATTAGTACGTCTAACAAGAAAGATGAAATAAAAAATTGAGCGAATGTTGCGAATTTTCGAATTATCGAAAATTTATTGTTATTCCAGGCGATTATGATATCATTTTAAATAATTTTAGTGATATCATTAGCGAACATATTAATAATAATTTTTTTTTTTAAATTATAAAATAACTGAAATTTTAAAAAAATCCTAAAATAAATTTACTTTTAATAATCGTGTTATTTAATTTTGCCTTTATTTAGGGATCGCAATTTCCCGCACATTTTCATTTCACGGGTAAGCGTGAAAAAGTTTCGAACTTTCCGGGAACCCGCACTAAAACCCATTAATATTTTTTTTTTTTTAGTTTTTAACAATTTTTTTTTTTTTTTAAATTAGTACGTCTAACAAGAAAGATGAAATAAAAAATTGAGCGAATGTTGCGTATTATCGAAAATTTATTGTCATTCCAGGCGATTAACTAAAACACCAGGGACTGATCCTAACGTAGCCGGATTTTATATTTTTGGCCTGTGGGCGGATATATAAGAGGAAAAGTGGGCGTGGCAAAATTCAATTTTTTGACATTTTTGATTATTTTAAAGCCCCCTAAAGACTTAGGAAGCTGAAAATTTCCTAAAATATAGTCCTAACGAAGGAGCATATCCTGAAGTAGTAGGATTTTTTAATTTTTAAACTGTAAACGGTGAATTGAGACGAAAAAGGGGCGTGCCAAAATAGGGATTTTTTAACATTTGTACTTCTTTTCAAGCCCCCAAATGACTTAGGAAGCGGAAAATTGCATAGCATATAGTTCTAACAATGAAGCATATCCTGAAATAATCGGATTTAAATTTTTTAGACTGGAAGGAAAATTGGCGTGGTAAAATTGTTATTGTTTTGTTTCACTTTTTTATGAAATAAATAATTAAAAAAACAAAAACCGATTGTTCGAAACCGGTTTTTAGTTACAAAACCAAAAACCCGATTTTTTTTAAAAACGGTTTTTTGCAGTGTTCGAAAACCGGTTTTTTAAATAGGCGAATATTTGACAACTCTAGTTGCGAATACATTTTTCAGGTGAATGCAAATGTTTTTTGTCCTGTTAACATGACCACAATATGAATGAAAAAAATAATTAGTGTCCGACCGAACAGTTCGGCCAAAAAACGGTATTGGCCAAGAATTAACCCAGTCAGAAAAATACAATCGCAAAAGCGCTGTGAAAGCGTTGTGGACGGTTCTACAAGCGTTCCATTTACCATCTTCAAAGCGCTTTCAGATGATCCGAATGATAACATCGATCTACGCTAGGTTTAAAGCGTTTTAAAAGCGTTTTAAAAAAGTGCTTTCAGAACGTTTTGTTTAAAGTCATGAAAGCGCTTATAAAGAGCTTAAATACAAAAATTAAAGATATTTTCCAGCGATTGAAATAAGAAAAAACAGTACTTTAAAGGACTTCATATAAAGCAGATATTTTTTTTTATTCGTTAATTGTAGATATTTTTTTTATAAAAGTATTTTAGAAAATAAAAATTAAATTCAATGTAATAAAAAAAATAAACTTAGTAAAGGTAAATTAGCTACTCTAAAAGCAAATTATGCAAAGGAAATATTAAGAAGATTTGTGGAATGTATGCCACATTTTTATGGTCCTAATTGCCAAACAATGAATATTCACAATCTCATTCATATCGCAGATGATGTAGTAAATATGAGGGCACCCCATATTTAACGACAGGGACTAGTAGGGAAACCTATTACGGTCCCGTGGTATCACAATGGACCTCAGAGTCTACGTGTGTTGACGTAAAACGTCAGCAGCCACTTACAACCTAACCTATGGCGGCACCTATATCACAGTTCTCTGCTTTTGATTTTGAAAACAGTCTGGGTTACTTAAAATCGATTGTTAACACTCGGAACAATCCAATTGCTGAAATTCAACGAAAATTGTATGTTTTTCATGCCGTTAACTCTCCAAATAAAGCTCCATTGGTATATCCTCTCTATAAAAACAAAAAGTATTCTCTTGGCAAAGTAATGGAATCCACTGAAACAAAAGTTGTGTTTTCTTTTATTAATATTCATGGTTTAAAAATTACTGCATCCCATCCTGATAACGCAATTCTACTTAGTAATGGAAATATTATGATAGTAAACCAAATTTTTATTACAAATCGATCTAAAACACATGTGATAATATATATTTAAAAGGCAACATCTTTAATGAAATAAACGATTATTTTGTCTATCCAATTCCATCAAAAGAAATAAGACTTTATAACGTTAAAAATTTACGTGAAGATGTTATTGAAGTCAGTGTGCATATTGTAGAAGTTAAATGCATTATTTGTAAATTTTATAACGAAACTATTGCTATAACTCTTTCGCATAAATGATAATAATAAAACTTAAAATAGATTTACAAATTAAAAAATGTTTTATGTTTTCAAAATTTTGCGTTTTCAATGTGGTGGTAGGGAAAAATTATTTAATTTGATTTAAAAAAATGTTTTTATAACAATTTGTTTAAAATTGAGTATAATCTAAAAAATACTATACTTGTATGTACTACGAAAAAAATTTAAAAACGTTTGCAAAAACTGCTTTAAAACCATTTAATTTTGAAACGAACATGTATTTTGTTAATAAAGTGCTTTCAAAACGCTTTTCGAAAACGCTCTCAAGGCGTTCGAATAAAGCGTTTTGAGAATGCTTGTTTTTTGTTACAGTGCTTTCAGAACGCTTTTCGAAAACGCTCGCAAAGCGTTCGAAAATAACGTTTTGAGAACGTTCTTTTTTTGTTACAGTGCTTTCAGAACGCTTTTTTTTTATAACCGTCGTCAATTTCTGCTTGGGAATATTTGCAAGCAGCTTTTTCTAATGGCCGTTTGTTTGTTTAGGCGATAGAAGACTATTCTGACTTTCAAATTTAATGGCGAGGACGAAGTTAAGCACCAATTTAGCTGCTCGGTAACCGAACGTTCGGCCAAATTGAAAAAAGTTCGGTTACCGAACTTCGAAATTGTGGCTTAACTTCGTACTCGTTCTTAAATTTTACACTCAGAATCGTCTTCCATCGCCTCAACAATTCTACCCCATAAAAAAAAAGTTGTTAAAAGTACTTCCAAATACTAAATTTTTGATTAAATGACGTTTTTTGGCCGAACTGTTCGGTCGGACACAAAAAATAATGTCTATATTCAGCTTTAGTGAATCTATATAACTGTATCGCCGGTTTATCATTTTGGTGATATTCCGGCGATACATACAAATTTATTATTTTTCGTTTATACAATTATCTGGCGATATTGCCCTCTTATCGCCAAGGCGAATCGTTTTCGTATCGGCGGGATGTATTGCCGTCGGGTAACTAGTTTTTCCCGAAAGGTGTATAGCCGGCGATACGAATACGATAATTGCCGCAATAACATTTATCGTATCGGCAATACAACAGGCCAATCGATGTCGTATCTTTTTGTTTGCAAGGGTATATCCTAGGGTGTTCAGTCGATTAATTGTTGTTCGATTAATCGAACAATTTTAAACGAATAATTGTTCGATTAATTAAAAATTGCTAATTTCGATTAAAGGATTAATCGAAGAATTTATGCCGATTAATCGAATAATAATAATATATGTTTTTTCTGGAAATATGTATAATTTTTTAAAAAATTTAAGTTCAATAAACAAACCAAATGTATGTATCCGTTGGAATTAAAAAAAACACAGTCATATTTACTTGAGAGGTCCTTATTTTAAATTTGTTTTCGGATTTTCGCTGCTCCTGAAGCTTGGATTTGTTAGACGACCTATATAAGTACCTGATAAAATTTTGGGCCAAATCGGTTAACTGTATGACCGAGCTAAAATCGGTCAAAGTTTTGGGCACAAAAGCAATAATTTATAAAAAAAATAAAATTAAAAATTTAAGATTTTCCCAAATGTAGTCAGATAATAAATATATATTTTTTTGAAATATCGGTAGTCCAATTAATTTGTCAAAAATTTGTTTTTGAATTCTACACATTTTACAATTCTCCAAAATGATTTTTTTGTAAATTTTCTCAAACAAATTAGCAGACAACTTAAAGTTGGATACATTTTGAAATGATTTTAATTTTGTTTTTTTGTTGTTAATAAAATCTTAAAATACTTGTAATTAATGTTGTTTATTTACTCAAGTACCAATTTTTTCTAAAATGGTCGAAAAAATCTTATAATTTAGAAAATTTCTGAATTTGAAATTATTCGATTAATCGAACAATTTTAAAATTTTATTCGTTTAATCGAATAATTTAAAAATGGCAAATATCGATTAATCGTTTAATCGAACAATTAAAAAACCCGATTAATTGAACACCCTAGTATATCCAAAGGTGCTCAGATTTTTTTTTTTATTAATATTTTATATCTTTTTTTGACAGGTGCTAAATCAGACATTTCCCGAACACACATTCCTAATGAATGGTCTAGTCATGGGAATTAAGGGTATATTATCATTCCTAAGTGCACCACTCATCGGTGCTCTGTCAGATATATGGGGTCGTAAGTTTTTTCTTCTTATAACAGTATTCTTCACATGTGCTCCGATACCTTTGATGACAATAAACACATGGTGGTTTTTTGCAATGATCTCAATAAGCGGCATATTTGCCGTAACGTTTTCAGTGGTTTTTGCTTATGTGGCCGACGTTACGACAGTAGAAGAACGATCCCGTGCGTATGGACTAGTATCGGCAACATTTGCCGCTAGTTTGGTATGTTCATAATAGTGAATTCTAAACAAAATTGACGTAAAAAGTAATACATACATTTCAATATTATAATTCATACAGGTAATTTCACCAGCTTTAGGAGCAGCACTTATGGAGAAATACAGTGACACACTTGTGGTTGCTTTGGCTACAGCAATAGCAGTACTCGATGTATTCTTTATTTTAGTAGCAGTACCTGAAAGCTTACCCGATAAAGTGAGGGGTTCTTCTTGGGGAGCTCCCATTAACTGGGAGCAAGCCGATCCATTTGCAGTAAGTTAAATACATATCGCAGAGAAAAAAAATATAAAAAGCTATAAACATTTTTGGAATAATAAAACTCATAAAGTGTTATTGGATAAATTACCAAAGTTCTTAAGAGAAAAAACTTATCGCAACGGACCTCAGAGTCTTCGTGTGCTGGCGTCAACCGCCAGCAACCACTTTCAACCTAATAAGTGAGAAAATTATGATACCCTTCACCTAGTGTTGCCAGACGGGCTTGATTTGGCTTGATTGTCAAGCTTTTTTAGTACGTGTCAAGAATGAATCAAAAATATCATTTGTCAAGCTAAAATCAAATCTTCCACAATTTCTAGATTCCGACCGAATATTTGGTTACGGTATCGGTTTCGGCCGAATATTGGGGTTTCGGCCCTTTTTCCGTATTCTTCAAAATTTTGGCCGAATATTAACCGAAACAGAAACTTTTTTTGTTGTGTTGTTTAAGCTAGTCGGACCTATGGTTTCTTCAATGTAAATAAAAATGCATTTATATTACAAGTTTTCCTCGACGTTTCGTCAATTATTTGTTGACTTTTTCAAGAGGCGTCTATTCAAAATATAAAACAATATTTTTAAAAACAATAACATTACACTAAAAACATATTTCATTTACTTACAGTAACATAAATATTTTAAAATCACATTTGAATTAATTTTATTTTACATTAAACATAAAACAAAAAACATTTAACATAAAATTTTATAAAAAACACGGCTTAAAATATAATATCACAGTAAATTTCATTGTATGGCAACACTGTAGCTAGAGTTGATCTTATTAGTATCTTCTTTTAAATTCATGGTTGTATTTATGTTTTTTTGTATTCTTAAGCTTTCCACTGTGTATCTCTTCCTCTCGTTGTTTACTTTATCAAGAACTTCAATATTGTTAAAATCAGCTGTGTGGTTAGTTGTTTTTATGTGCATGGCTAATGCACTTGTCTCTCTCCCTTTGATAATGTCATTTTTATGCTCATTCATTCTTGTCTCCACACTTCGTTTAGTTGTTCCTATATAGATCAGATTGCAGCATTCTTCTTCGTTACCCCCGCAACTTACTTTATACACCACATTGCTTTGTTGTTGTTTAGGAATTGGGGTTTTTATTTTAGAAAATATTTTGTTTATTGTTGTGTTCGGTGTGTATGCAAAACTGATTTTTTCCGTATTCATTGTGTTCTTCATGCTTTTATTGTCTGTTAACCCCGGTACATATTGTACACTGTAAAAAATCTTTTTGTCCGTAGTATCTGTGTTAGAATTTTTGATGTTATTAAAAATTTTTATACTGGTTTCATTAATTAGTGAATTAATTAACTTAATTGGAAAGCTATTGTCCTTGAGAATTTTTGTAATTATTTGTGTATTTTTGTTATGAAATTTTTTGTCGCTTATTTTAAGAACCCTAAATATAAAATTCTTGCCGTGTTTATAATTTGGTTTTTCGGTTGTGTTGAATGGTAGTTCATAATTCTACCAGAAGATGTCGCTTTCGCATACCAATCAAAAGTTATATTATCATTTTCTCGCTTTAGTTTTGCATCTAGGTATGCAATTTCCTTCCCTTTCTCAATTTCAATAGTGAATTTTATTTTCGGGTGTTGAGAATTTAGGGTTTTTAATATTATGTCTTTATCGTCTTTATTTATAATGGCTAATATATCGTCTACATACTTGGATATGTATTTAAATTTGATGTTGTTATTTTTTAGTTCGAGGATTGTGTCATCAAGTAAATTATCTAAAACTATGTCAGCTATTGTGGGAGATAAAGGGTTACCCATCGGCATTCCATAGACCTGATTATAAATTTTGTCATTATAGTTAAAATAATTGTTGTCGCTTAAACAAAATTGTAGAATTCTTAAAAAACTTGATTTTGGGATCTTTGTGTGATCTTTAACTGTGTTCCATTTGCCCATTATTATTTTAATTGCATTTTGTATAGGAATATTAGTAAATAAGGATACGACATCAAATGAGACAAGTATTTCATTTTCCTTTAATTGTATGTTGCTCAACTGCTCTTTAAGTTGCAATGAGTTTTTGACATTGTATTCTTCTGAAATTGTAGATTTTAAAATTTGACCAATGTGTTTTGAAAGATTGTAGCATGGTACTTGTAGGGAAGACACTATTGGTCTAAGTGGAATTAACGTTTTGTGGATTTTTGGTAACCCATAGACCCTTGGGGCTGTGGCTGCAGAGCAAATTTTTTGTTATTTAAAAAAATTATAAAATGATTTGACCATATAAAAATTTTAAGACATTGCACTACAAAATACACGTTTGTTGACGAAAAAAGCCTCAGTATTATTTTTTTTTATCTCTAATCTAACGAAGGTTTTTTCTGCAAATTTCAAAATATTGAAAAAATACCAAAAAAAAATTTTAATTAAAAAAAAAAGGTTGTGTAGATTTAAATTCGTAAAATTTTACGGTGGTGAATAAGACACCTTTAGTAGATAATTGCGACTGACCGTGTAATTTACATCTAACAATAAGTATCATTCCATTAGCTTTTCTCTAGACTTTATTTAAAGCCGACCCCATTCATTTATTTAAAGCCGAGCATCATCAGTTTTTAAAAAAATTTTATGGATGGTAATTTTATCATTTTATTTCGTAGATTCAGCAATTAAAAAATCCCCAAAAATCCCCAACCACGTTAATTAAATAATTTTTGATATCCACACAAAAATCCCCAATCCCCAAATGAGATTTCTTGTCCTTTTTGCTCGCATGAAATCCCCAACTTTAGGGGTAAATCCCCAAGTCTGGCAGCCCTGAGTCAGGCGATAATTTTTTGTTTAAGTTTCGGTTCGGTTTCGGCCGAGTATTGCTTTTTCGGCCGAGTATTCGGTTCGGATTCTGTTCGGCCTCAAAAAGTAGTTTCGGTCGAACTCTAACAATTTCCCATTAAATTGTCAAGAAGAATTTATGAATTTTCAAAATCTTTAAAAGTATGTTTTGAAATGGGACTAAAAAATTTTGCAATGATAAAAAAGCTTAAAATTTACTCGAAAATTAGCTGATTCCAATTTTTTTTATTATGATACTAAATAATTTGCCATTAGTTAGTTAGCTGAAACAGCAAAAAAAAAAAAATGTAGTCTTACTAAAAATTTAGAAAACTTTTGTAGAACGCATTTAATATTTACTGAAATTAACAAACTATTTGCTAATTCGTCGTATAACAGCGATTTATTTGATTTTCATTAGACTTTGAAAATCGTAAACGATCGAATAGATGTTTAGGTTCACCAACATATATTATTTTATGCAAAAATATTAAAATTCTTGTTTTCAATAAATTATCAAAGCTAATTCATATCTTCCCAAGCCATAAACGTAACGTACAACATTATTAAGAACATTTCTGTGGCAAAAAGGAATAAGTGCATAAGTGTTTTTATACTACTTTTCAGGAGAGCATTTTTAAGTTTTAATTTCGAATACCAAATCTGGGTTTAAAAATTTTAAAATTTTGGACATGTAAATATCTCAAGCATTATTATCGACACAATCTTCGCTACTTTAAAAGTTGATATATATTAGGACAACGGAGATATCGGGTGAAAACCATTGATGTTGTTATTGCGTTTTGCAAAATTACATTTTACTCCAAGCATATGTCGAGATATGCAGTTATGTATCCCTGTAAAATACATTTTAGCGTTTTCAACGATTGCTGATTTTAAAATAAGGAATAAAAACATAACTCAGATATGCTGTTACGATTTTTATTTTTCCTTTAAAAAAAATGAGTTGTGGAGTTCTGAAATCAATATCTCAGAAAGTAATGGTCCGATTTTCATAAAAATTTGATACAATACGAAAATGGATAAGGAGATTCCAAAAATGCAAAAACACGTTTTGGACATAACTCGACTTATGTTGTTATGGGTTTTTTCCACAGATTTAATTTACGTTTACTTTTTTATCATAGCCAGCATAAACTTCGCACCCATACAATAAAATTGGCATAATATATATTATGCCAAGACATATATATTAGACTGGGTCGAAATCCTACAAAGTCTAAGGATCGATTGTCCTTAGTGCGGGAAAGTGGTAATGGGGTAATATAAGCATTTTATGGAAGACAACTTTTTAATCGATCAAAAACTCTATTAGCGCATCGGTGGTCAAAATTGAGATTTTGGTCAAAATGGCCAAATTTTAAAAAAAATTTTAAAAATATAAATTTCATTTTCTTGCTTAGTAAAAAAAAATTTTTTTATTGCATTTGATACTAATAACTTATGTATTAAATATTGGAATTTTATGCCATCATTAACATATTTTTATTTAAGATACAAAAAAAATCATATTTTTGACGCGGTTCTAAAAACCACTTTTTTTTAATTTAATTTTTATTTTTTATTAAAATTGCAAAATATATCGATTTTATTACTCAATGTTATTGAAAACATCATAAAGACTAAAGATTTAAATTTTTGCGAAAATCCGTTCGGTAGTTTTTTGTGGGGAGCGGTTTCAATTGAGCGGATTTCAAGGAAATCGTATTTTTTGCCATTTTTTTGAGTTTTTATTTTTTATAAACTACATTATTGTACAAATTGACCAATATTATGCTCTATCTTGTTCCATTTGATCATGGTAACTTAGTTTTGAAACGATAGATTTATAGGACATCTTTAACCCTAATCGGCCAGCGGCCAAAAGTGTCCCGTACTGAGTTTTTTTAGGTTTTAACTACTGTTCAATGAAGTTAATGGTTGTAAAATCATGTTTGTGTTGAATATTGTGTTGTATAATCTTTTATTTAATCATATTGACTTAATTTTGAAACATACATATTTTTGGACATCTTTAACCCTTATGTGCATGCAACCAAAAATGTCCCCTACCAAAATTTTCATGTTTTTCACAAATAAAAAAAAAAACACACATTTTTGTATTCAAAATAGTGTAAATAATTAATTAAATAATTTTGATATTGCCGAAAGCGTTAACCCTCTGAAATAAAGGTCAAAAGTGGCCCACTAACAGATTTTTAAGAATTAGGGTTATGTGCGGATTAATTTTGTTTTAATAAAACTAAAATTTTTTGATATTATATCACACGCAATCATTCATTTCATATTTTTCTTAATGTCAAAAAAAGCCATAAAACAAATTATCCTTAAAATTAAAATTTGAAGATTAGACTAAGTGTCCATTTTCACACTTAGATTTACCCCCGATCAACGACGAGGATTTCGACCCCATTTTGAGTAACTTTACGTTTATTTTTTTATTTATTTAATGTTTTATTTTTGTTTTAAAAACAGAGATAGTTATATAAGATCTACTTTATTTTCTCACTTGAGTGAAAATCGCAATTTAAAATTAAAGATTAAGGCATAAGCCTGTACATTAGGGTTATGACTTTTTGCATTTTTTTTTCAAATATCAAAATTTACCTGCCCTAGCCAAAAAGGCCATAAAAAATATTAAGAATTGCATTTTCAAAAATGCACCAAACGAGATGAAATTTGGTCTATATTTTCTTAATTTAATTGAAACTAAGAAAATATGAGACCCAAACGATGCGTAGGAAAAGCTTTTTAGGGTCAAAATGACGAATGCTTTATGGAGGGACTTTTTTGACTCCTTCAAGATTCAAATTTGGCGGTTTAATCCTTAACTGCATAAAGTTAACTATTTATAACGTCAATTTTGGCAGCATGTAGCTCCAAAAGTAAAAGTCCGAGTGGCATTATTTTTATTCGTAATTGTTTACAAGATTTTTTTTATATAATTCATTTATTGGAAGGGTTAAAATTACCTTATTCTTTTAAAAATAGGACTTAAAACAAAAAATATCTGTGACTTTTTAGAAATTGCGTTTGGTGCGGAAGGTTTTTTTTCAAAATGACCCGCAAATACGATTTTTAATATTAATTTTGTATTTTGTCAAAAATGAGTCCTAACCCTACTGTACATAAAAAAATATATAAAAACAACAAAAAAACTTAAACACCTCAAAATGGGGTCATTTATAACCACATCCTCGTCGTTGATCGGGGTTAAAGCTAAGTGTGAAAACGAATGGGCATTTAGTCTACACTAAAAAAAACCTTGTAAAATTACAAGAAAAACGTGTAACTTTTTTTTGACAAAAACTCCTAGTAATTTTACAAAATTTTTTGTTTCGTAACTTTACTAGATTTTTTGCTACCTCCTATTTTACGAGAATTCCTAGTAATTTTACAAGCTTTTTACCAATAATTTGGTAAATTAACAGTTTTTTGACGCAATTAAAATTACAAGGAATTCTCGTGAATTTAGTAGATTTTTTTTTGTAAAATTATCTTGGATTTGTAAAATTACAAAAAAAATTGTAAAATTACAAAAAAGAATGTTAATTTCGATTTGTTAAAAAACAAGGAAAACTGTCAAATATTGGTAAAATAGGATTACGAGACTTTTCCTTGTAATTTGACAAAGTTTTTTTTGTGTGTAGTCTTAAAAGTTTGATTTAGAGATTATTTGTTTTATGGCTTTTTTGACATTAATAAATATGTATATGAAATGAATGGTTGCGTGTGATATAATTTCAAAAAAGTTTAGTTTTATTAAAACAAAATTAGTCCGCACGTAATCCTAATTCAATGTTATCATTTCGGCTTAAAAATCTGTTAGTGGGCCACTTTTGACCTTTATTTCAGAAGGGTTAACGCTTTCGGCTATATCAAAATTATTCAATTAATTATTTATGACTATTTTAAATACAATTTTTTTTTTTTTTTTTATTTATGAAAAACATGAAAATTTTGGTAGGGGACATTTTTGGTTGCATGCACATCAGGGTTAAAGACGTTCATAAAGCGTTATGAAATAATGCTTTAAAAATGCTTTATTTTTGATAAGTCATGACTTTTTTTTTTACCGTCATGAATTTATACTTGGAAGTGCTTTAAAAATGCTATTTTTTTATTACCGTCATGAGTTTCTACTTTGGAGTGCTTTAAAAACGCCTTTTTTTATAACCGTCATGAATTTCTACTTGGGTTATTTTTGCAACATTAAATCACTGACTTTTTTCAGAAAATGTTGATAAAATTGTGAAGTTTGCAATTAAGTTCAACAATAATGCATAAAAGTTGTCTCCGATAATGGTACTTCTAATTTTTGTTTTAACCAACGTACTGTGCATGCGAAAAAAAAATATATTAATGAGACATGTTAATTTTCTTCTCTGACGGTGGAAAAACCTACTGTACATCCAAGGGATCGCCACAGGGAGGAGTTTTATTATTATTATTATTCTTGATTGGAAAATGATCTGAAAACCCATACCACCTAAAATCGAAAAAGAAAATTTTTTATTCATCTATGTACATTAGAGTGAAAAACGATTTTTTTCTTTTTGTTAAGGTCTTATACCCTATATTTTTTTCTTTTAACGAAAAAAAATTTCGTTTTTTTGGGGATTTTTTTTTTACTTTGGTTTTGGTATTTTGAAATTGTTTAAATGCTTTAAATTGTTAAAATGCTTTAAATTGTTTAAATGCTTTAAATTGTTTAAATGCTTTAAATTGTTGATATAAAAAAAAATTTCAACAAAAAGAGACTTACGCTAAAACTATGTATCGTCCATTCCATTTGATGCTGTCCATTCCATGAGACATATCCCATTCTTTAGGAAATTTAACATAATGCCATAAAATGTTACATGAAAACCCCTTTAGGAATTGATTTTTTTTTTTTTTTAACCAACACTCAGGGGATGCCCCCTATATATGCATTGCATTGTGCTGATATTAGGAAATAAAGGTTAGTGGAGGAGGAAAGAGGGAGTAGTGTTTGTGGATATTTGATTTAAATTTTGTGATATCGTATGTAGCAGGAAAAACGTGTGGAGGTAATTCGTTCCATAAACGTATAGTTCGGCCAAAAAACGAGTTTTCCCTGTAATGTGTAGTACGATCAGTAGACCATTCCAAAACAAATGGATGGGCTCTACCAGAGAGACGAGTACTGCGTTGAAATACACGAACTTCAGGGATAATGTTGCTAATTTCAGCGGAACAATTTCCGTGAAAGTATCGATAAAACAGGGACACACTGCCCACAGTTCGACGGTGTTCCAAGGAGTCTATGGAATTAGACAAAGCGTCATCGCCTATAAGGACCTGTGCCCTACGTTGAACTCGGTCAAGAAGCTCCAAAGCGGTTTTCGAAGCCCCCGCCCAAACATGTGAGTTGTATTCCATTTTCGGTCGGATATATGTGGTATATATACACGCATATTCCACCTTACATCACACTGCATTTTCATACCCAGTATTTCTAAGGAATCCGATTCCTCAATATTAACACCGCATTGACAATGTTGGCAATTCTGAATTGACTAGCCGTTTAAGTGTCAGAACACAACATTGGGTCTTACGAGCATTAAAATCAACTCTATTCACACGACTCCATTCGGAGATAGCCTCTAAGTCGTGGTTAAGTGAGTCATTCATGTTAAGTCTCATGGAATCAATCTCATAACAATTGGGTCTGTAATCGAATGAGTATGAATGACTAATGTTGCTTTCATCAGCAAAAGAATATATGGGGTTAGACGTTGAATTTAGTAAATCGTTCAAAAATATCAAAAAGAGAGATGGCGAAAGAACGGATCCCTGAGGGACTCCCGAATTTAATATAAAATCACGGGAGGAAAAAACATCGATAACAACACGAATAGTCCGTTTATGTAAAAAGCTCGATATAAATCGAGTAAAATTGTTGCCAACACCGAAAGCTATCAATTTGCAGATAAGTGCACTATGCCAGACTCGGTCAAATGCCTTTGAGATGTCCAAAGCAACTACTTTACTCTCACCTAGGCGGTGAATAGAACGAGTCCATTGTTCCGAAAGAAACGCCATTAGGTCACCAGTAGAACGACTTCTACGAAAACCGTATTGACGGTCATTAAGAAGATCATTGGATTCTAAGTAGTTGACCAGATGAAAATTCAACATATTCTTCATAACTTTTGAGAGAGTAGAGCAAATTGCTATGGGGCGGTAGTTCTCCGGGCTGTTAGCGGCACCTTTTTTAGGGATTGGTTGGACATTTGGCGATTTTCCAACAGTCGGGAAATATACCTGCACGGTATGAAATGCAGAAGAGATTACGCAGAGGTCGAGCCAGTGCCGAATAGCATTTCCTCAGAACCAAGGCAGGAATACCGTCGGGGCCCGGAGACTTATTTACATTAAGTTCTGATAGAACCTTTTTAACTGCACGTGTACGGAAAAAAACATCGGGCATAGTACATGATACTCTTGGGAGTATGGGCGGGGTCAGATCACTATCTGGAAGAGAAGCGTTCTTAGCAAAAGTTTCGGCTAGAAGATTAGCCTTATCGACTGGTTCGGTACAGATTCGATCACCATTTTTTATAAAAATGTTATTTTCGTATGGAACCCCCTATAGGTAGTGGAGATTTTACCTCGTTTTTGGCGACTCTGGGCAGTTGTGGGACATACTCAATGCGTTACTTTTTTGCTTTCAGTCGACACCAAGCTACAGCCAAATCATTATTACTCGTATTGTAAACATTTTTATTTTGTAAGAAATCTATAGTATGGTGCCCAATTTTGTGAATACACTTAAAAACATAGATTAAAACTTGCATTTTATAAATCCCAGAAATCGGTAATAAAGCTTTTTCCCTATATACATAGCTGTACAGTTGAATGAGTGATAGGAAGGTTATACACCACTTTTTATACCTTTATTTTGCATTCCTTGAAATGTCTTTAAATTATTGCTGCATAATCAATAACTTTGTATTTTCATCAAATTTGTTTTTAACTTAATTTTTTTTAATCTAATGGTTTGGTGAGAAATTTCACCCTAACCACCTTAATTAATATGCATTATGAGGTTATTAAAAAAATTCTACCCGTTTAAGTGCGTTAAAAATTTAAACTTTGTTTAGCGCATTTAGGCGGATACTATATATACGATTAATTTTTCAACCAATTTCCATTTTCTTTACAGGCGTTGCGAAAAGTCGGTACGGATCACACAATTTTAATGCAGTGTGTTACGGTGTTATTGTCATACCTACCAGAGGCTGGCCAATATTCGTGTATATTTGTCTACTTAAAGCTAAAAATGGGATTTAATACAATGGAAGTGGCCATTTTTATTGCTGTTGTTGGCATACTCAGTATTAGTGTTCAAGTTACCCTTGGCTATTTGATGCGGTAAATATATATATATATTTTTTTTGTGGTTTAGTGAAAATAACTTAAACGGTTTCTCTTTAGGAGGGTCGGAGCAAAACGCACTATCGTTTTAGGGTTAATTTTGGAAATGACTCAATTGTTTTGGTATGGTTTTGGCAGTAAGAAATGGTAAGACTATTTGGTGATAAGAATAAAAATTAGCATTTACTTTGGACTAGTGCCCCCCATTTCCCGGTTCTCGGTATTCCCGGGAATACCGATATTCCCGGTTCTGGTACCGGTTTCCCGGTTCTAGATATATTCCCGGGAATACCGGTATTCCCGGTTCTGATACTGGTACCGGTTCTCAAGAAACAAAAAAAAAAATACTATACCATAGAATATTTAAATTACACCATTTAATCAGTATTTCAGAAACATTTAGTTGCGTTTGTAAAATTATTTAAAAATCATGAAAATATTTTTTTCTTAAATTCATAAAATATAAATGAAATGGTGTTTTTCACATGTTTTGTATTTTTTTGTAAAAGCGAAGAAAAAATGTTAGTTGAACAAAATTTTACAAAATATACATACCGGTAGTCCCGGGAATACCGTCAGAACCGGAACCGGGAATACCGGGAATAATATAAGAACCGGGAAACCGGTACCATTTCCCGGGAATACCGATAACCGGGAATACCGGTATTCCCGGTTCTACGGTACTGACCGTAGGCACTACTTTGGACTAATAATCACACTGTGCCAGAACCGGAAATTTTTTATTTCCGACAAATGGGTGAGCAAGCGATTACGCTAAATCTGGTGGTACTTACCTTTTTTTTGAGATAAACCCTTGATTTTTTTTTTTTTTATACATAAATATGTATATCTATATTTGCTATACCAATTAATTATTTTTTTTTTTTGTAAATGTGTAGTTTCTATTCATGCATCGCTGAGATGTTTTTTCGATTGCTTTATATTGATTAAATCTATATAAGTGGTACACCAAAATTGTCAATGTTAAATATTAGATAAATGGTTACTTCGAATTTCTTAATAGGTTTGTAGAATGGTGCAAAATACCCAGCCAGAAATTGATAACCGTACAAAAAAGTAAAGCGCTTTGCCAGAACTTTTATGCCAAACTAAAGGCGGTTGATTTTTATTTAGTATTTTTGTATCTGATTTGCTATAACCTAGCCATAGTAAGTTTTTTGACAAATTTTAAAACAATAATATTTACGAATTTTCAAAACGAAATAAAAATATTTTTTTCTACAAATTTCTACAGGATTTCGTTTGTGTTTCAATATTTTTTTATAACTTAGTTGTTTTCTAAAATTGTAAAGGCCTAAAAAGCGTTCAAATTGGGTAATATGTGCACTGAACATTTAAGTCGTTTTTGCCGACTAAAATGATTTTAAAAGAAAGTTGATTAGCTTGAGGTAAAACCAAACAAATTATAGAAAATAAACTTGGCCAAATTACAAATAAAATGAAAGTTGTTTTATTTACGTCACTGAAGATTTACCTTTATAAATCTACCTTGAACCTAGCACATTTGCCATACTCGGTTACTATTAATTTTATTTATTTTAAAGCTACGTTCACAATGTCAGAGTCACTCCAATCCATGGCAAAGTTTGAAATGTTAACTGTGCAAAAAGCAGATTGGAGTTCTGTCAGATTCTATATGTCATTTGACTTACCTTTCTTAGTATTTCACAAAATCAAGCAGTTAAAATTTGCGTACGCAATTAATTTATTAAAAACTATTTTTTTAAATATTTTTTTATCACGAATGACATATATAAATAGGGTGACCATTTTTTTCTGAACTCAAATCAGTACGCCCAAGTTTAAGTTTTTTTTTTTTAAATAACTCTCTAAAAACTCTTTTCTATCAAAAACCACTCATGATTTTTTCAAGACTCAAACAATTTCAGTTAAACCAACAAACTTGGCGTCAATTAATATTTCAGTAAAAACAACTGTTAAAAACAACTATCATGAACTTTTGTCGTTATATTGCAGAAAATTTAGTTGACTTTATGTAACTTTATTTGAATGATCTGATCGTTTCAGTGCAGAAAATATAACGAAAACCCACAGGTTTTGAGGATAAGAATACTTCAAGGACTTTTTCCCTTTGGACTGATGCAATAACATAATCGTTCCATTATCCATTATCCCAAGAACTTTTTGTTATAGAAAGCCTCAAAAATTCTGTGCGCGTTTTTATATAGTAAATTTGTGAATTCTATTAGAGTGTTTTTTATGAAGATGAAAGTGACTTACATTTTTACGTTAACTAATTCATTAAAAATTATCTCATTGTCAGACTTAAGTTATAAAAAACTACTCTGACGACCTGTTTTATGGAAATTCAAGTTTTTGTATAGAATTTTCGAATAAAGCTATTACTTATGTTGAAATGTTCAAAAATCAGTACAATCAGTACATATTTAAAAAAATCAGTATAAATCAGTACAACGTTTTTTGATCAGCACACGTGATCAAAAATCAGTACATGTACTGATCAATTCAGTACGAATGGTCAGCCTATATATAAAGGATGAAGAAGAACGAAAGAAATCGGTGTGTACTAAAAAAATAAAATGTCGAAACAAAAGGAATTGTGAAAATTGTAAATTTAATTTTTTTTTTAATTTGTTTAAAATACAAGAAAATTGTGTGATTTTTTTGTATTTTTTTTTTTTTTTGAAAATTATTAACTTTTGCTAATAAATATTTAAAAACTAAGTAATTGTTTCTGCTAAAAGTGTGTGAAATTGCAAATAATAAGAATTTAAAGAAAACACCGAAACTTGTCAAAATATTGACATGGCCGACCAGTTGTCCAATCTTACTTAACCTTATATATCTAAACCTTGTTTTTTATTAAAACTTCATTCATATTTGTTTTTATATTTTTTTAATGACATTACTAGAGATGACACTTTCGCAGAGGTGTATTTTTTCTCTGTTAAAAGTTAACATAGGCTCTGTTAACGCAGATTGGAAACTCCAGAGTTGAATTTAAACCAAAAAATAATTAAAAAATGTAAAATTTTATTAAATTGTTAAAAAAAATATTAATAATAATACAGTCAAACTCGATTATAACGAACTCGGTTATAACGAATTCTCGGTTATAACGAGCTAATTCTAAGTCCCGAGGTTTTGGCATAAATTTTCACACAAAATACTTCTTTTATAACGAACTCGGTTATAACGAATCCTCGGTTAAAACGAACTGCTTTTTAAGGTACCACGAATACAATTTAATGTGTATTTACCTTTTTATAACAAATTTCAATAAATATTTTTTAATATGAGGCAATCATGTTTATTAAACTCACAAAAGGATGACAATTTTTGTTTTATATTACTATTATAAGTAGTTTATTTACGAAAAAAGCATCAAATAAAACAAAATTGGATATACTTTTTTGGAAATAAAACTAGGTTTCGTTTATAACGAACTATTTTTACTGGTCCCTAAAAGTTCGTTATAACCGGGTTCGACTGCATTATTATTATTGCAATGGTGTCATTATCAAATTATTTTCAATATTATTGTTACCTAGTTTTTTTTTTTTATTATTAGGACTCTATTTTTCTTGATAATAACTCCAAAAAAATTGCTACTTTCAATGAAAATAATACACTTTAAAAATATATAATATCTGTACCTACTGTCTGATAAAGTACTTTGCCAAATCTTGCCCGTTTGTATTTTTCTGCCTGGGACTCACAGCCGTATTCAATATGAAAAACGAGTACCTAACATCAAGTGTCTAACGTTTTTTACGGGAAAGTGAGAACTTGATGTTATCCAATCATTTTATCATAAGAATGAAGAAAGAATTGGCTAACATCGATCTCCATGGTTTCCTTTCTAGACTATTGCAAATAAAAAAGTTATGCACTCGATGTTAGGTACTAATTTTTTATTTTGAATACGGCCGTCAGAATTTATAAAGTGAGTTAATAGGGGCAACTTTTTCCAGTAATAGTAAACGCTATTTTTTATTTATATTAAACATTGTTAGATTTATTTTCAAAATAACTGTGCAATTTGTTTTACATTCTCAAGGATGATGTGGGCTGCAGGAATTTTGGCTGCTTTAGGTTCTATAACATATCCGGCTATAAGTGCATTTGTCTCCATACACTCAACAGCTGACAGTCAAGGTTTGTATTTTTTCAAAACGAACAACATTTTAAAGAAAAAAAAAAATTTCATGTTGGGGCGGTCTTCAAACCTAAAAATATAACGAATCGCGTTTCGCTCTTTCGATTTACCAGAAAATATGTTTGTTTTACAAATAGTTCTAATTTTTAAATTAATAAAAATTTGTTTGTTATTATTCTTTCGACCTAAACATTTGTATTTAGAAAAATATTTCTCGAGCTCGTGGTCACATACCTTTACTAAACAATTCTATTATAATGTCAACGTAACAATGTTTAAAAAACAGATTACTAACAATAAGTTTGTTTCTAAAAATTTAGTCATTTTGCAAGACTAACAACTGCTTGTTTTGGGAAAACAAATGACAAGGATGAACTAAGATTTTACATTTATTTTGTTACTAGCTGGCCCGGTCCGCGTTGCTGGCCCAAATATAAGATCAGTGTTATATTTCATCTCGCTTCCAATATATAGCCCTGCAAAAAATGTAATGAATTTCTTGGCTTACAAAGATTTGTGGGAGTAGTTTTTAAGGACCCGATTAGGCAGATAATCATCTTCAAATTATATTTTAAGAACAAAAAAAAATAACCATGTCTTCGACTTTGCGACCTGTACAAATTTAAAACTTCTTTAGTATCATTATGAACAACACAACAATGAATTACGCATATCCTTCGTTCTTACTGTGAGCTATTGTCTTGAGTTCAAACAACCCTTTACAGTTTTCCCGAATTTTCTATTTTTTCAGGACACTTTTCTCATTTATATTTCCTTAAAGACCTAATTAGAACTATTATTACCATAAAAAAATCGGTCCGGTCATTAGTAGTCGACTTATTTAGACAAAAGTTGGCGTTAAAATTTGTGTGGTAAGTTAAACTTGATTTGTACCAAGTTTATGCGGAATCTATTAAGAAATATTTTTTTTAATAGATCGAGTTGGAGTAAAAATTAATTTTAGATATATCAAAAAAAAAGTTGGCGAGGAGAATTTTTCTTTCCGACCAATTATATGGACTACAAAAATGATCATTAAAGAAAAAAAATATCAAATCAGATCATTCGCTCTCCGATTTTAGATTTATTGAAAAAAGTGGGAGTGGACAATTTTTCTTTCCGTAAAAACCTTTGTTGTGCTATCACGAATGTTAACAAATAGCCAAATCGGCCCTGTCGTTCTTCCGTTGTAGATGTATCGAAATAAAAATGGGCGTGAACAATTTTTATTTCCGTTTAAACCTAAGTTGGACTAAGGCGACCCGATTTTAGATATATCGAAAAAAGCAGATGTAAAAGTGGGAGTGATTAATTTGTTTTCCGAACAAATCTAAGACGAACATAAAAAAAAATAAGATGAACATTAAAAAAAAAAAATATTATCCAAATCGGTCAGTTCTCAAGTGATCCGATTACCAACGAACTACATTTGATTTTTATTTATATTTTATTATTCTATATTTTATTTTTCTATAGAGCAGTTTTTATATACATCGAAAACATCATTCCTTAAAGTAAAAACCTTATATGAATTCAACCAACTCGGTCCCTCCATTCAAAAGTAGACGTAGAAATGGAAAATTGTTATTTCCAAAAAACCTTAGTTGGAATATGACGCACATTAAAAACAAAAATAGACAAATTGATCCAGCCATTCCATGATTTAAAATATATATATTGGGAAAAGTGAGCGTAAAAGTAGGTGTGGACAATTTTTCTTTCCTTAAGAATATTTTGCGGACTATAACCAAATCGGTCTAGCCGTTATAGTTTTTTCGATACATAAAAAAAGTGGACATGGGAAATTTTACTATCCATTAAAACCCTAGTTGAATTATGATGAAAATTTTCAACAAAATTTAGCCAAAGTGGGTGAGGTCAAGTTCTTTTTTCGTAAAAACCAAAGTTGGAATATGATTAAAAATTCATTTAAAAAAATTTAGACAAATCGGTCCAGCTGTTTTCAGATTTTAGATAAATTGAAAAAGTGGGCGTAAAAGTGGGCGTGGTTGATTTTTCTTTCACTAAAAACCTATATTGGATTGCTACGAACATTTTAATACAAAAATACCCAAATCGGTGCAGCCGTTTTCCGATTTTAGATAAATTGAAAAAAGTGGGCGTAAAAGTGGGCATGGTCAATTTTTCTTTACGTAAAAACCTAAGTTGGACTATGACGAACATTTCAAAAAAAGAATTGTGCAAATCGGTCCAGCCGTTCTCAACTGATGCGGTTACCAACGAACGACAATTGATTTTTATTTATATAGATTGTAACCACTAGTTATGAAAACTACTAGTAAGTCGGCACATATTTGGACCTGTCATTAGATCGATGTCAAGAAAAAAAAATGTTTTAAGAAAACAAGGTAATTTGCTTATCCCCTACATATGTTTATTTGTACAGACCGATAAAAATCTTTTGGCAAACAGGTGTGTCATTTGTTGAACAAAAGTACAAAAAAAACTTCGGGTTTTCACAGTGACGATTAAATTTGCCTTTTTTAGTTGGGTATTTGGCAAATTTGCCATTTTACTAAACGTCAAGTATTTTCCACCATTTTTTCTTTACATATCGTGAGCGCACTTTTTCTTAATAATTTGCACAAAATAACTTTAATTAACTTTTTACATTCACAATTTTAAAATAAACACAAAAAATGTGTATGTTTCTTTTTGTATAAATGTTTTTGTTGTCGCGTTCGAAATTTCAGCATAAACAATCACAGCTGTTGTCATTTTTATATTTTTTTTTTCATTTGCTCACTGGCATTTTGTTTTTAGACAAGGTTTGAGTTGGGCATTTTAAGAAAAATATGCCACATTCAAATTGGCATTTTTTTGACGTTTGGCACATTTGCCAAATACCAAACTAAAAAAGGCAAATTTAATCGTTACTGTGAAAACCCTAACTGTAAAAAAATTGTGGTTTTTATGGGTTGTTTTTCGTTTTCCAACGGGAAACATTTTTCCCCTAGTCCGATTTTGGCCGTTTACAAACTTTACCAGCCTATGACAATAAGACATATTCGTTACAAACTGGTTTAAACTGCATCATGTCGTCCACAGACAAATGGTTGATCGACCAGCTCTGTTTTAGTAAATCATATAAGAAAAGAGCAATAAAAAACAGAAAAACTATATAGATATATCTTAATGTTTTACTAAAAATGGCTGTAATTAAGAAAGCAAGTTTTAGAAATTGGGTTAGATAAAAACTAAAGTTTTATCATAATTTAAACTCTTTGGCATTTAATTTGTTTTTGTCATTTCACAAAATTAATATGGCGCAAATTAGGCAGGAGATATTCAGGTTCATAGTTAAAAAAAAAAATAGTTTTTGTTGGGATAAGCAAAATAGTTCAAATGGCAACTCTATTATTTATTCTTACAGTGACTTAAAGTAATAATGGAACAGCAGTTCTTTAAAGGAAAAGTTATCAATACTTATCCTAATTATTATCAATCGACTATTTTTGAAAAAAGTGGTATATAGGAAATTTTCCAAGGTTTAATTTAAGCTTGATAGCGTCCAGATTGAGCAAATATTAGACGAGATACGAGGGTCGCACTGGAACATGAAATTATTTGTATGTATTTTTTTTAAATTTTTTTAAAAATATTTCTAAGTCGATTTTTTCCAAGTTCAATCATTAAAAATTTAAAAAAATTATCCAGTAATTTTTATTAAGTTATCAGCTAGTTTTTCCAACAACCCAAACAAAAAATTATTTTTTTAAATACAGTAGAAATTCGCATTTTTTGACCTCCAACTCTATCGACCTCCAATTTGTTGTAAACAAAGAAAATATTTTATTGTTTATTAATTTGAGTACACCTAAGTGTAAGTATTTAAAAATTTCATTTTTTTTAGTTATCAGCTAGTTTTTCCAACAACCCTAACAAAAAATTAAATTTTTTAAATACAGTGGAAAAATACGCATTTTTTGACCTCCAACTCTTTTGACCGCCAATTTTTTGTAAACAAAGCAAAATTTTAATTATTCTAATATCTCATTACAATTCACTTAGGTGTACTAAAATTAATAAACAATAAAATATTTTCTTTGTTTACAACAAATTGGAGGTCGATAGAGTTGGAGGTCAAAAAATGCGGATTTCTTCTACTGTATTAAACAAAATAATTTTTTGTTTGGGTTGTTGAAAAAACTAGCTGATAACTTAATAAAAATTACTGGATAATTTTTTAAATTTTTAATGATTGAACTTGAAAAAAGAAACACTCATCGGAAAAGAAATATCGAAGAAGAAAAAAATTTCGGGTACGCGTATTCAATCGCTTAACGCGGAAATTTACGATACATGGAAGCTACAAATGAAGGCTGTTCTGATTAAAAATGATCTTTGGGGCTACGCAAGTGGCACAAAGCTGATCCCTTCAGCAACAGAGGCAGTGACGCCATCAGAATTGGGACTCATTGCTGATTGTGCCACATCGTATGAAATGTGGAGAAAACTAGAATCTACATTTTAATCAAAGAATCTACAATCTACAATCTAGAATCTACATGTTAATCAAATTTCATACGTGCACTGGCACGTATGAAAGATGGTAATAATGTCCGGGAACATTTGAACGACTTTTTTATGCAGTTTCGAAGCTGAAAGAGATAAAAGTTATAGTTGGTAATGACCTGCTTGCTATTTTGTTGTTGTATAGTTTACCAAACTCGTATGAAACATTCCGTTGTGCATTGGAGACAATGGATGAACTTTCAAGCCCAGAGGTATTAATGGTGAACATTTTGGAAGATGAACAGTCTAGAAAGTCGAAAGAGGGGGGGGGGGGGGTGAAATAAACGCGGTGTAGGGGAAAATGTGAAAATATTTTTCCACTGCAACCCTGCTACCCAAAAAAAAAAATTATTTAGCGAAGCCGATAAATTAATTTATGGAGCCCGGCCGAAGGCCGGCTACACAGAAAAAATTATTTGTTAAACAATCTTTAAATTAAAAATCCTGCTAACAAAGAAATGGTGCCTCTTGGCCCCTCTGAGTTCATAGGTTCCTGGTATATGTGGGGTTTTAATTTAGAGAGAGTTAAACAAAAAAAGTTTTTCTGCGTAGCCGGCCTTTGGCCGGGCTTATGGATTACAAACTCCATAAATAAATTTAGCGGCTTCGCTAAATAGTATTTTTTTTTGGGTAGCAGGATTTACGTGGAAATATATTTCCACATTTTTAACTGATATGGCTTTATTTCCACTTTGGTTACAAAATCAATATGACTTTATTGCTCAATCGTGTTGGTAATAAGGCCATAGCGCCTTATTTCCCAATGAATTGAGAAACAAAGCCATATGGCCTTATTGCCTATGGCTTTATTTCACCCGCCCCCCCCCCCAATCATCAATCAATCATCTTCTTCTTCTTCTTCTTCGTTTCCGCTTAACTCCCTGTAGAGCATAGGGCCTCTACAAAATTTCTCCAAGATGTTCTGTCATTCGCAAGTAATTTGATCTCGTTCCAGCTTTTTCCACTGGGTTCAATATCTTTAAGCAAGCTTCTTTTCCAAGTGATCTTTGGCCGGCCCCTTCTTCTACTTCCTTGTGGGTTCCAGTCTAGGGCTTGACGACTTATTTCGTCGGGACTCTTCCTTAGAGTGTGGCCAATCCATTTCCATTTTCTTCTTTTTATAATAATGGGAATGGTGTCAATGTGACATTTTCTGTATAATTCGTCATTGCTAATGACGTTTGGCCACCAAATTTTCAGAATATAACGCAAACAACGGTTCGTAAAGCTTTGTAGTTTGCAGTTCAGTGTCGTTGTTGTCAGCCAGGTTTCGCAGCTATAGAGCAATACGGATAGAATATTTGACTTAAAAATATTCAGTTTAGTTCTAGTCGATAAAATTGTTGATTTCCAAATATTTCGCAGCTGAAAGAACGCACTGTTTGCTTTACCAATTCTGTATTCGATGTCTGATTTGGCACTTTCTTCGGATGTAATCATGCTTCCAAGATAGCAGAATTTGTCAATAAACTCAACCGGTTCGTTTCCGATTACAAATGGGTTGTTGTTTATGGCTCTTATTTTCATTGCCTTAGTTTTCCCGGTATTAATTTTTAACCCAACATTTGCCGAATGGACAACTAGATCATCAAGTTTCGATTGCATATCAGAATGTTTGGTGGAAAGAAAACATATATCGTCGGCGTAGTCTAAGTCCTCGAGATGAATGGTTAAAGTCCATTGAATACCACGTCGATTATCAGCAATCGTCGTATCCAAAACCTTGTCTATAACAAGTAGAAAAAGTAATGGAGACAATAAGCATCCCTGTCTCACACCTGATTCCGGAAGGAATGATTCTGATAGCCGGCTGTTGTGCAAAACTCGACATTGAAAGCCATCATATTGGGCTCTTATGAGGTTGAGTAGTTTAGGGGGTATGCCCGTGGCCTGTAAGAGATCCCATATTTTGCAACGGAATATGCTATCAAATGCGGTAGTGTAATCCACAAAGGTGAGATACAAATAACTCTGCCATTCCTCTGCTTGCTCAGCGATAATTCTTAACGTGTTAATATGGTCAACACATGATCTGTTCACCCGGAAACCAGCTTGTTCCTTACGTAATTTAATTTATATCGTGGCATTTATTCTACTTAGAAGAATTCGTGTAAGTATTTTGGATGGTATTGAGAGAAGCGATATTCCCCGATAATTTTTACATTGAGAAAGGTCCCCTTTTTTTGGTATTTTTATAACAATACCTTGAAGCCAGTCATCCGGTAATTTCTCTTCGCACCATATTTTTTCAAAAAGTGGATGGAATATTTGAGCTATTTTACGTGGACAGCACTTAATTATTTCAGGTGGAATACGGTCGAATCCAGGTGATTTGTTGTTTTTTAGTTTTCTAATAGCAATATCTATTTCATCTAGAGTTGGTGGGCTGGTATTAAGTTGGACTAATGTTGAGCTGGGCATGACATTGGTTGTGGCAGGATGTGGTGAGCTATTGTTGAGAGTTTCCATGAAGTGAATTCGCCATCGTGTTAGTTGATTGTCGATGTTTGTTAAAAGAGTTCCATCTTTGGATTTGATGGGGCGGTCAGGTGGTTTACGCTTACCAGCAAGCCTTCTCGTTATCTCATAAACAGTTTTGGTATCATTTTTGGTAGCGGCTTCGTTTGCCTGGGCTGCAAGTTCGTCAGTAAATACCCTTTTGTCTTTCCTACAAGCCTTTTTTACTTCCTTATTCTTTAATGAATATTCATTTTCCAACTCAGCCCGTTTACTGAGAGATTTTCCGCTATTTTTTGAAATTTTCAAAGCCCGTCTTTCTTCTATCAAGGACCAAGTTTGTGAGCTTATCCACTCCTTTCTTCCTTTGGGTTTTTGTCCTAGTACTTGTTCACAAGTTTGTAAAAGGGTTTCCTTTATATAATTCCAACATTGTTCGACTCCATCATTTATATGAAATTCATGTTCTGTAATTCTGTTTATATCACATTCTACTGCTTGTAGATAACGAGGTATTTTCAATTTTGCGACATCAAACTTACATGCCGGCAGTTGCTGGTGGACGTTACGGATGGCAGAGACTTTCATCTGTAAGACAGCGAGAACAAGGTGGTGATCAGATCCAATATCTGCGCTACGTTTTACTCTCACATCGCAGACGGTATGTTTCCATTTACGACTTATGCAGAAATGGTCGATCTGGTTTTCAGTCTTCCGATTTGGAGAGACCCATGTCGTTTTATGGCTGAGTTTGTGCTTAAAGAGGGTTCCTCCTACTATAAGACCATGACGACTACATGTTTCTAACAGGAGCTCTCCGTTCTCGTTTCGCACGCCTACTCCTTGTTTACCCATTGCATGTTCGTACGAGGTGTTATCTTTTCCCACCTTAGCGTTAAAGTCTCCCATACTCCCATATTACTATGTCTCCTTTAGGAGTTTTTGAAAGGACTTGGTCTAATTCACTATAAAATTTTGTTTTTGGCTCTATTGGGGATGTTTCAGTAGGGCCATAGATGGGACTAATTAAATAAAGGGACCAATTAATTGATGGTTTAATTACCATTTAATTGATGTCAATGGTAATGAAATTTTTTTCATTACCATTGGTTGTATCAATTGTACCAATTAAATTACTTATCAATTTAATTACTAATGAAAATTAAAAAAAAAATAATTACCATTGGTATGCCATCACTTAAAAAAAATAATTACCATTAGTAAAAGTCGTCACAATTTTGTCAAAATCGTTAATATTTGGAAATATCTGTTGTTTTTTGTTATATGGTGTTTTAGTTTTTCACATTTTATTAACCAAACACACGTTGATTGCCTTTGTATAACACAATATTTGAAATTTTTATTTTCGTTTTGTTTTTTGTCTTTGACATTTTCATATTTTTTTTGTAAAAACATACTTTGATGATTAAATTTTAAACTTTTCAAAAAACCAAAAATGTGCAAACCAATGGTTTTGAAACTAATTATAATTGGTGTTTTTTAACAATTGGTGCATTTCATTACCATTAGTAATTATTTTTTCAATTAAAAAAATTTAATTACCATTAAATGGTAATGAAAATTTTTTGAAAATTGATATCAACCAATGGTAATTAAATTTCAATGGTAATGAAAAATTCCCATCTATGAGTAGGGCTATAGACCTGGACTATAGTGATGTTACGGATTCTGGAGTAAAATCTTGCTCAATCATCCAAAGTCCAGAAACAATTGCTGAAGTGATGCAAAATGGTGACACTTCGTGGTTAAAGGCTGTCGAAGATTAAAATATAGCACAATTACTGGACGTGACCTGGGAAATGGTCGAACGCCCCAAAAACAGAAAGGTAATTGGTAATCGTTTCGTATAAATGAAGACGGGAAGAAAAAGGTTTGACTAGGTCCTGGGCAGAATTTATTTGATACTTATTGGAAAGATAAACTCAGGTAAAATGGTGGATCTTCCAAAGTAAAATTTCAACAAGTTAAGAATGTGGCTGCAAAGGCACTATATGGCTAGTAAGGGCACTATATGGCCTATGTAAGCCCGGTCTAAAATGGTATCAGAAGTTAACATTTAAATTACAACAACTTCAATTGAAGCCGTCTGAGCAGGGTCCATATTTGTTTATAAAAGAGGAGAATTCCAATATTATCCTTGTCACTATATATGTCGACGATTTACTAATTGCATCAAACAACAATGCTGGTTAGTGGAAGTCAAGAAATCGTTGGAAGAATCTTTTGAAATGCTTGTATGCGCATTGTAAATATAGAGGGCGTATGCTTATTTTTTCCAGTAAATTCCGGAAATGGAAGAGAAGAAAAAAATAATTATTAGAAAAATAAACAAATAAAAACCAGAGAAGTGCAAAAACGATTTGTTTTTATTTGCTTTATTGATTTTTATGTGGTAATCAAGATTTCAGTCATTCATAAATAAAATTAAGAACTTTTAATAAACTGCCGGAAACAGTTATAAAAAACGCCATCTAGTGAATAGAAAAAAGAAGAAGCATTTGCTGCATCTTTATTATATATGTCTTTGAGGTAAACATTGTGAAGGATATTAAAAGATTCGGCACAGCCGAAAATACATAGCTTTCTAACTTGTTGTGTGATAATATTGACCCTTAAATGCAGCTTTCCCGACCCCGACGTTTTCGAAATTCGAAAAAAGCTAAAATTACTCCACCCTACTGTGCATGTAACTTTATTTGCAAATCGAAATCATTTTCTTATAGTGACAGCATCCCCTTTAAATGTGATCTAATGCTTTATCCAGGGGGTATTCGTGGCTCTCGTGACAAATAACATTAACTGTGTGGATTAACAGAATGAATTGAAAAAAATGCTTTTTGTTTTCTTTAAAAAAAACACTTTTATATTGTTTAAAAAAAAACAAATTTATGAAATTTACGTTCTAAAAATGTTAATGATTCAATATAATTAAAAAAAAAATATTAAAAGTGCAAATAAAGTACAAATGACTTTAAAAAACCAAAAATTTTACTTGATCCCAGACAGATTTCGCGTGAGAGCAAAAAAGAGAGTAAAGAGAGTTACAATCTCTTTACTTTATTCCTCTATGCTTTATCCCAATATTGCGTTTTTCTTAAAAGTTTCAAGCAAAAAAGTTCATATTTGCAAAAGTTTTCTTCACAAAAACAGTTTTTATAGTTTACTTAACAAAATTTTAATATTTATGGCTATCAAAATAATAATAATTTTAAAATTTCTAATAATAGGTGCCGTTCAAGGCATGGTCACCGGAATGCGGGGTCTTTGCAATGGCTTGGGACCGGCTATGTTTGGCGTTGTATTTTACTTGTTCAATGTTGACTTGAACAACGAAACTTCCCTGCAAGAAAACGTGGCGGACGATGGATGGTTTCAATTTCCTGGACCACCCTTTGTCTTTGGTGGATTTATGGTGATACTTGCCATACTGGTAGCAATGTTTATACCAGAAGTACATGGTGATTTAACTTTTACTCGTACTCCAAGTGAAAAGAAGCGTAAGTAAAATGCATTTTTGCTCTTGATTAATGTTTACATGTACTAACTGCATTTCTCCATTTTGGAAAAGGGGCTTCTGTAGATGTACAATATGAGGTAGAAGGCGGACATAAACCAACAAGTCCTTTAATGCGTTCAGATTCGTTGGCGCAACTGTAGTATTGTTAACTAATGATAAGAAATTATTGTGTTAAATTGTAAGCTTAAAACAAAACAAAAAAAAAAATCCACTAAATAACTAGAAGGCTTTTTATAAAAATTAAAAAAAAAAACGAAAAAAAAACTTGGTGTTTCCTACTTTGTATCCATACATACTAGGGTGGTGCGCACGAAGTGGTGCGTATTTCAACAGAGTGATCAGATCAACTATTAACCCATTTTGGACCAAGATTCAATTTTATTTTTCGTTTTTGAAAAAGGTACTTTTTTAGATTTATTAGAACCCGCTGACACAGACTAATACAGACTCGACATAAGTGACAGGTGACAAAAAAGTATTCTTTGACCATATGGTTAATATTTTTAAATTATTCTACGAATTAGGTTAGAAAGAGAAAACTGATGTAACGCGCCATAAGAAAAATGGATGCCAGATCGGATTCTGTTGTTTCACTCACTCCTAAGTCGTAGAAAGTGTTGTCATGTTAGCGTAAAACGGACTAAAAACCGCTGTGTTTTCTCCTAAAATCGCGTAGTTTTTCCCCATTTTTTCTTATAAAACTCTACCACAGACTAATACAGACTCGACATAAGTGACAGGTGTCAAAAAAGTATTCTTTAACCATATGGTTAATATTTTCAAATTATTCTACGAATTAGGTTAGAAAGAGAAAACTGATATAACGCGCCATAAGAAAAATGGATGCCAGATCGGTTTTTGTTGTTTCACTCACTCCTAAGTCGTAGAAAGTGTTGCCATGTTAGCGTAAAACGGAATAAAAACCGTTGTGTTCTCTCTACTGTCGAGTCTGTATTTAGACTGTGACTCTACTGTCGAGTCTGTATTTAGTCTGTGCCGCTGATCTCAAAAATCTTATCAGAAAAAATTTCAATGATCCGTTATCACAGAAAAGTCTGCATTTTAACTTTTTATGTAATTTTAATTTTTGGATTTATTGTGTATAGTGCTTTTTTCGAAAAAAAAATATAGGTATTTGGTTTAAACTTAGCAGAGATCCTTTTTTTTTGTTGTAAATAAATGTATTTACAAAATACGACTCTGTTGTTTTTACAAATACAGAGTCGTATTTTATAACAACTCTGTTAGAAAGTCAAAGTCGGAGATGTTATAATAAGGCAGTTTGCAAAAAAAAAATGTTAACAAATAACAAATTTATATTAAGGAGTTTTATACAAATCTGTTTTTTGTTTTTCTTAAGTCTAATATGTAGGGATGTATTCGGCATGTTTTTTGAATATTCGGTCAAGTAAATATTCGTCAACAGTTTACCGAATATTCGGAAAAATTTAAATTAGTTAAAAAAACATTTTTATTAACGTTTGACTCTTTTTTTGTAGTTATTTCAGTTTGTTTTAATACAAAAAAAACTTGAGCACTCGATCAAAATTCGAATTGTTAAGATACCAGAAAAAACAGCGTTGTTGTCTTTTAGTCTTATTACTTTTTTTTAATATTTCACATATGTAAAATACAGGCGTATGAATAATTAAATTATTCGGCAAATATTCGGTTCAAACCGAATACCGAATAGTAAATATTCGGTAAAATGCCGAATACACTATTCGCGACATCCCTACTAATATGGCATTCATTATTTCCAAATTTTATGGCATTTATTATTTCCAACTTTTCTTACAAATCCCCGAAGCAAAACGTTGACGAAAATTTTCCAACTGTCAAACCAACTGAATGGAATTCTTGAACCTTTTTGACCTTTTCCTCACTTCGCACCCTGAAAAGTACGAAGTTGAGTTACTTGCGCCTCTCGGCAATTCGGATCATCTTTTATTTCTGTATCCTTTTCATATTCGGCAATTCGTAGTGCTTCTCATCCATCGCCGAAACACTCGGTATTTGTCTATGAAAAGGCTCGTTAGGCTGAGCTCAATGATTTCTTTCGACATTTCAACTGGAAGCTCTGTTTTCTAGATGACAATGTTAACGCTGCTGCAGAAATGATTGTGAATGTGATAACGCTTGGAATGAAATCATTTATTCCATCTAAGCGTATTTCGATTAAACCAAAGCATATGTATGTGTTGGTTTAATCAGTCGTGCATGAATGCAATCAGATCCAGAGAGGATGCGTTCAATAACTAGCGGATGACAAAACCCCAGTTAGAGATTAATTACAATTGGAGCGGGAAGCGGAAAAACGCGTCAAAAATCGAGCGATTAATTTAAATTAAGCATCAAGCGGTTTTCCCTACATTTTTTTAGTGCCAGTTTACAGATTGTAACAACAACAAAATACATGCAAAACTTTCACTCGTGTGCAGCGTTCGCCTTCTGTAAACTGGCCCTTACATACATACTTGGAAAAGTATATTTGATGTGATAATTATTTGAATTTTATTTAAAATTTTTACTTTTGGCAAGAACATTTTGTTTTATATTTAAACAATAAATTTTTTTTAATATTTAGGAACTCATTCAATTAAGATCGAGATACAAAATCTTATGAAACAGTTAAATAACAAGAAAATAATTAAATAGAACAGCACAATTAATTTATTCAAAACAATAAAAAATAAAATACACAATATGTAAAACACATTTTACATATTGCATCTTTTAAAACTTGAAAAATTCATAAAAACATCTTTTTTTAACAATTTCTATTAATTTTTCAGCAAACTCCATTGTTTAAATAATTTTCCATATTTTTTTTGACAATTCCCAAGCATTTTTTTCATGTTTTGCTTCGTTGTTTATTTCCATATGCCAAAAAATTTGTACTAAAACTATATTTTACAACACTGTACTGAAAAACAACACTTTTTTTGCTTAAAATCCGGCAACGCCAAAAAATAAAATGAGAGGAAAAATGAGAGAGAGAGAAAAAACGCCATGAAAATAGAATAGAATCTATTTCGACGGAAAAACGCCGCGGAATTTTGTTTTCATACAAAATGTATGGGGAGAGTGGCGGAAAACCGCTTCCCGCTCCAATTGTGATTATTCTCTTACTGTTCGGCTACGTAAACAGGCGAGAAATGAATGTGCCAGAGTACTCAGACGTGAAAAGCTTCTATACGAACAGCGTCTGCGTACTTAGGTCCTTGCTGCCCCACGGAGTAGCAAGACGTTTTGGTCATTTGTTAAGAGAGTAAAGAATCCCAGCAAAAACTAAGTATTGAGTACTCATTCCCAATTGGATTACCTGGTAATGGTACTAATTACTCTATGGATTACTTTATACCATAAAAAAGGACTTACATTTATTGCACTATGTAACTAGAATTGCAATCTGAATTGTAAAAATTAGTTAAGTTTCATAGAAATATATTAAGAACCATTTTACTGTTTACTATTTTTCTCTCATTTAATAAGAGCAACTAAACAAACAATGGAGTTTCTTTTGTCGAGTTTTCGCAAGCGAGCAGGGAATGGGCTATTATTTGTTAGCTTTTTCGTAAGCGAACAAGGAAGGCCTTGCCTCCAATGACATCGCCTTGTTAAAGTAAGTAAGAATGAAATTAGAAGTTCTAATTTAGAACGTAACTAGTTACTTATTTTCGTTATAAACTCTTGTGTTAATTACTTGGTAATGGAAGTTTTAGCTGGGATATTGTTAGTTCGTCTATTCCAACTCTTATAAGGAATGACCAAATATTCACATACCCGGTTGATAAAGCTAATCTCTTCGCTGAGATATTTGCAAGCAACTCAAACTTTCCGGTTAGTAATCATTCACTGCCCGAACTCGAAAGAGTATCCTATACTAATGACCGTAATTTCAACAAGCAGATAACTATCAGTGCATAGATATCTACCGTGTAAGTAAAATTTCGTAAACTTAACTCTTAGGTAAATATAATTTTCAATGATATTTTACCGGGTAGGTAAAGATATCTATTAGGTATTTTACAACCGTTAACTACTTGTTGAAATTACGAGCATATTCCCAAGATATTTTTTCGGGCTCGTGCAGTAAAAAGGGTTCTTGATGATCTTAACGTAAACAAGTCTCCGGGGCCGGACGGAATTACTGCACTGGTGCTGAAACAGTGCTCTTCGACGCTCGCTCGTCCATTGGCTAAACTTTTTAGCTTTTCCTACCTTGGAGGGGTCTTGCCCTCTTGCTGGAAGGTGGCCCATTGGCCCATTCCTAAAAAGGGTTAGGCCACAAACCCTGACAATTACCGCCCAATTGCAATTTGCTCTGCGCTCGCGACGGTTATGGAGAGCATGGGTAATTTCCATCTTGTGAACTATCTAGAGTCTAATTCACTTCTATGTGATCGACAGTATGGCTTTTGTAGAAGTCGTTCTACGAGAGACCTGTTAGCGTTCCATACGGAGCGTTGGAGTCGATACATACACCAATTCGGTGAGAGTAAAGTGGTGGCTCTGGATATTTCCAAGGCATTTAATCGTGTGTGGCATGACGCACTTGTATCAAATTTTATTGCGATTGGTGTCGGTGATGATTTCTCTCGATTTATATCGAGTTTTCTCGGGAACCGCACTATACGTGTTGTTTTGGATGGGGTTTCATCCAACGAGTTTCAGCTTAATTCAGGGGTACCACAAGGTTCCGTTCTTTTTCCTACCCTTTTCCTAATTTTTCTAAACGACCTTCTTAGTCAAACCTTCAATCCTATGTACTCAAATGCAGATGACAGCAATATTTGTCATTCATTTTCTTTTGACCATAGGCCTAGCCATGTAGAGGTTCAGGTCATGAGACAGAATATGAATGACACACTTCATTCATGATCTCCGAGTGTTCAATAAAACAGCTTATGTATCAGTTTTTCATCACCATTTACAGATGTAATTCGTAAAAAATCAATTGTAATTCGAAGATTCCATTTGGAATTCATAGATTCCTTTTGTAATTCTAAGATTCTGCTTGTAACTCGAAGATTCTATTTGTAATTCGAAGATTCCATTTGTAATTCGAATATTCCAGTTGTAATTCGTAAAAGATCAATTGTAATTCGTAAAAGATCAATTTTAATTCGTAAAAGATTAATTATAATGTGAAAAAGACCAATTGTAATTCTAAAAAGATCAATTGTAATTCGAAAAATATCAATTGTAATTCGTTAAAGATCAATTGTAATTCGTTAAAGATCAATTGTTTTTCAAAAAAGATAAACTTTTTTTCATAAAAGATCAATTGTAATTCGTAAATATCAATTGTAATTCGAAGAAGATCAATTGTAATTCGTAAAAGATCAATTGTATTTCGTAAAAGATCAATTGTAATTCGTTAAAGATCAATTGTAATTTGCAAAAGATCAATGGTAATTCGAACATTCCAATTGTAATTCGAAAAATAGAAACTGAATTTCTATTGATATTTTTCGAATTACAATTGGAGAATCTTCGAAATTACAATTGATCTTTTACGAATTACAATTGCATCAGAACAGTGTTGCCATAAGAGAATTTTGAAAAAATGCTAGATGACAAAAAAAAGTGCTAAAATGCTCTACAGAGCAAAAAAAAAAGTGCTAGATTTTTTTTCTTTTATTAAATTAACAAATAATGATTCTTAATAATAACTCTAGTTTAACACGAAAATGCGCACTAACTTCGTCTACATATTATTTTTTACCGCTAAACTTAAAAGTTTTATCGAACAAAATTTTCACGGATACATATTTCTTATAATTTTTTTAGTGTTTTTTGGAGTTATTTTCACTGTTTTCCCTATATCTTGAGTAATGTACCGCCGATCTACTCGCTATAAAAACCAAATTAAAATTAATCAAATTTGCAACAAAATTTACACACGTTACTTTCCCATCCTTCATAACTTATGAATCATAAGTTTACGCGCGATAGACAAATATATTGTAAAAATTAATTTTTGATCAAAAAACTCATTTTTATTTTTTTTTTAAAAGAATCGTTGCAAATTAACAAGTTTTTTTGATTTACCTTAAAAACCTGAACCTATTCAAATATAACCAAATGGGTTTCATAAGAATCTATGGGCAATCACCAAAGTTATAATGAATTTTTTGAAACTACGCATAAAAATTTCCTTATTTTTTTTTTGTATTTAAAATACAAGAATAAAAACTTGGTTAAGTACCATGGTGTTTTTTGTGTGTATTTTCATATAATAAGTCATAACTTCGGTGATAACCCATAGATTTTCATCAAACCGACTTTATTATCATAGTTAAGGGTCAGGCTTGAAAAAAACCATAACATTTTTTTTGTTGTTACGGTTTCAATCAAATTCATATTTTCTTACTCAAATAATGCATTTTTGTCATACATATGTGTGCCAATTCCATGTTATCTAATGTGTTGATTGGAAAAATAATGTTTATACGATTTGTTGCAAGAATGATTCTCTTTACAATGGTTTCATTTGCGAGAAGTTCGGATGTATACAACGCGAGATATAAGAAAAATAGATAGAACTATTTTTTTTAAATAACTCAATACGTGAAAACATTTTTTGAAATTTTTTTAGAGATTACCCAAGCAGAAAAATATGACGGTACAAAAAATAAGGCTCTGGTAAATCACTTTATTTTTAGTATATAAAGTAGTATGCAATTACACATAGGAAAGAGCTTTGCCAGTGCTTTGCCAGAGTTTTTTTTTTAACCAAATTTTAATATAAAGCTCTGGTAAAGTACCTAATTTTTTGTATATAAAGTGTGCTTTGCCAGAGTTTTTTTTTAACCAAATTTTAATATAAAGCTCTGGTAAAGTACCTAATTTTTTGTATATAAAGTGGTATGCAATCACATATAGGAGAGGGCTTCACCAGTACTATTTTTTATCCAAAATCTCGAACATTATATAATCCCATTTCTCGTGATGACAGTGAAAACTCGAAACTATCTCCGTTTTCTTTAAAAATGTTTCCTTTCAATAAATTATCATCACCTTTGTATTTCGACCGTTTTTTACTAAAAATTTCTTTAACAACTATCACATTTCTATTTTGCAGTAAACATACGTTATCAGGAGAGGTGGATCTAACTTTAAATCCATGAATATTTACAAAAGAAAAAATCACTCTCGAGATAGAAGTTTCTTTGACATTTCCAAGAGAATATTTAGAAAATGTACTAATCGGATAAACCAAAGGAATATTATTTTCTGAATTATCGGAATGAAAATATGTAGTTTTCTTTGAATTTGAGCAAGAGGGTTGTCTGGACCCTTTATAATACTCTTTATATAATCCAAACTATTTTTGAAATCGAAAGCAGAAAATTGTGATAATGACACTCCCATATTAACAACGTCTTCTGCTTTATGAATTTTGTTTTTTTTTTTAAGGTTTTTGATTTGGTGTCATTAGAAAACTGGAGAATGGCTTACGAGTGCATAACATAAATAAACAAAGTGTGTGTGAAAATCTCGTGCAGCTTAAAAAGCCGGTGATAATTCTAAGAAATATTGTGATTTTTAATTAATAAAAGAATATTAACAAATAACAACAAGCTTTTTTTTTATTAATAAAATTTCTTATATCAACAAAAATATGAGTTGAGTTTACAAAAAATACGAGTTGATTTACAAAAGAACGAGTTGATCAACTTTTACAAAAACTGAGAACAATTTTTATTGAAATCAACATAAATATTTGTAGGGTCAAAATCAACAATGATTTCTGTTGAATTTACAACGATTTTCTTTGGGAATACAATGATTTTTGGTTGAGTGTAGAAGCTTACTAGGTGCATTTTTGTAAGCATATTGGATGCTCAGAAATCATTGCTTCAATAAAGCACAAAAATAATGTATTACCATCATTAAAGTCTTCATGCCTGAAAATTTTGTATGAAGGAAGTGCTCCTCATAGGCACACAAATAACACTACAGTTTTAATGTCTGAATAGCAGACATGTGCACGGATGGTGTTAAAATGCGTTTAGAGACATTCTAAAAAATTTAGAATGTGGACAATATTCTATTCTTATCGTTCAACACGAATGAGTTTTTCATTCTATGCTCACAGTGCAAGAGAAAGCTACACACACTAGTGTAACGACATTCGTAACACGAATGAACCAATTAGGGAGTACATAGACAGCCAATGATTTGAAAATACTGTACTCTGAAGCGTGTAAATGGAATGATTTTTATAAAAAAAAAAATATTGTTTGGCTATTTGGGGGAATTTTTTTATAAAAAAAATGTATGTATGTATGCAAGTGCGAATTAAAATAAACATTTTGTTATGTAGCATAAATGAAGAGGTAAATAAAAAATAAGTATGGGGAAAATTAATTTATAAATAAGAGTGGATAAAAAAAATTTTAATACATAAAAATAAATATTAGGGTGGATTAAAAAATTCTTTTTCTATTTCGAAAAATAATGTTCATTGTGGGAAAAAAAATGTTTTGCTTTATGGCAGAAAATGTTAGTACCTATAATGATGAAATATGTAGTGTGTGACCAAATACATTTTTTTTTACAAAATTTTCAACTGTTCTGCTAATACCGAAAGTTTGTCTATTTTTTGTATGTGCATTAGGGTGGAGCAAATTATGCTTTTTCGAATTTCGAAAACGTCGGTGAAAAAAAATTGTTTAATTTTTTTTTTAAATATTTAGGCTAATAAAATATTATGCACCCTCAACCGTAAACTAGCGTAGAGAGATTTTCGTTATATAAGAACAAATGAGTGCAATTATTCTTCTTTGCAGACTGTGATTTTCTATTTGATTTTGATCACTACGCTACGTAGGGGGACAGTTACGGGTAGCTAACCCAGCCTTTAGTTTATATTCGGACATTACTGAAATGTGTTTTTATGGTAAACATTTTTTTTTCTGTAAAGAAATTAAAAAAATGTTCTTTAAAAACAACTTATTTTCTTAAAATTAATTTCAAATTGCATTAAAGGCCAAATTAAACAAAACGACAAATAAAAATAAACATATTCTCAAAACTGAGTCAACATGACGTTATATTTTCAGCAAAAAACGAATTAAAAATATTTTTTGCAAAACAAGAAAAAAAATTTACAGACAAAAACAAATTTTTACAGACAAAAAAAAAATTTCTATAAAAACACTTTTTAAGTAATGTCCGAATATTAAATAATTTAAGAAAAAAAATATATTTTTTTACTTTGTTCGGAACTCTCCGATTTTGAAGCCAAAGCCATTGTCTCACAGGATCAATATTTTAATGTGTTAATGTCAACCCTAAAAGGCAACTTTACCGACCCGACGTTTTCGAAATAGATCTAATTAGCTCCACCCTAATGTAAAAAACTTTAAAGCGGTACTTATTGTTGTTGGGAATACTTTTAGTTAAAAAAAAAACACAATGTTTATGATTTGTTTCAACGACACAATAAGATTGTGCGTGTGCGTGTACGAGCAAGTGTAAAAAGACAAACAAAAAACTAACAGCATTATTTTGCATATTTTTCTTATACATACATACATCCTAATACATTTTTTTACAAAGCATAATTTACTTTTTCATCAAAACGTTTTTTTTTTAATACCCCCATATTTATAATAAGTTTTCCAACAATTTTTTTAAAACATTTTTTTACAAAAACATTCTAAGCGATCAGTGTATGTTAAAAATATTCTATAACACGGTGTTATTTTTATAATCTCTATACTATGTTTGTTATTCTAAAAACGAACGTTTGTTTCATTCTAATCGTTCAAACACGACATTTTTCGTGTTCGTTTAAACAAGCACAGCAAATTTTTTAATTTGTTGTTTAGCATCATAGTAAACATTCTCATTCGCAAACACTGTACTCTAAAAATAGTGTACTCTGAAGCGAATGATTTGGTGTAAGCGAAGAAGGGAATACATTTGAGCTCATGTCTGCTGAATAGTGTGTAGTCGAAACTTTTGTTTTCATTTTTGCACATGCGTACACGTCCGTTCACAAAAAAACAAAATATCAACTGAATTAAAATTATATTTTTTTATTGCGTCATCCAAATTTTCGGTTTGCTGTTTGATGCTCGTAAGTCGTCGTATAATTTATAGTATTTTTCTCTCTGCCTTACGGTAGTGCATACTAGATGCACTACTGTAAGCGAATGTATTTAAAAATTTCTGTTTACATTCGTAATTTATCGAAACATTTATATTTCTATCTCTGCCTTACAGTAGTGCATCTAGTATGCACTACTGTAAGGCAGAAATATCTATGTGCTGAAAACAAAGCGCTTGTGTATGCCAGAAAAATTATGAACTGCTTCCACAATCTCGATTATTTTTTGCTGCATGGGAAATTTATTTAATTACTCACCAAATATTTTCTAATAAAAAAGTTTTTTTTTGGGAAACATCCCTTCTGTACAAGACAACAAAAATTTACAAATGGTGATCAGCAAAAACAGTGTTGCACATTTCATGTACTTATATTTTATAAAATTTTTTCCAACTATGTATTTTTCAACTATTGAATTTTGTAATATCAACATTGATTTTTGTTAAATTCTGTAAAACTTGATCTACAATGGGTTTACTAATTTTTCTACTAAGATATTTCTATGAGTGTACGCTTTTTCTTGAAGTGAAGGATCCGCTATAACTTCACGAATTTATTTAAAAGCATCCTGTAAAAATAGAAAATTATTACAAAACATAAATTTTTAATTTAAAAAACTGGTAAACCCCATTGGTCTCTTGGTATGGAGAAACACTTTGTCATTCCATTTGTAACTCATCAAAACAGGTCTGGACTCCCTTGACTTTGCGTTTTTAATTTTATAAGTAAAGGTAGGACAGCTGCCCACGCTCTTTATTGTACACTCACAGAAATATCTTATATACCATTTACATATACCTCGAAATCCAGAAAAAATGGGATTTCAATGAAAATCCAAGTAATATGCTATTTATATGCCATTTACATATACCTCAAAATCCAAAAAAAAAATGGGATTTCAATGAAAATCCAAGTAAATCCAATTACTTTTTTGGATTTCAAATGTCAAATCCCATACAAAAAAAAACTTGGATTTTGGGAAAATCGTAAAATCGCAATTTAAAATCCCAAAAAAATTCTACTACTTAATTGTACAACTATGGGTTTTCCCAAAATTATCATCCCTAATGCTTTTTTTACAACGCTGCACACGATTTTTTATCAGCTGTTGTTGTTTTTTATAAAGTAAAAAAAACAATAAAAATTTATTTTTTTAAAACTATTAAAGGATTAATAAAAGCAATGTTTAACAATGTTTCATTTAAAATTTACCATTGCAAATGGTAAACGCACAATTTAGTTGACCAATTTAGTCTTCCTAACAAAGAAAAACACTCAATGGTGGCGGCCCCAAACTTGGCAAAAATGTTAATTTTCTTGCGTTTAAAGAAGCAGCTCTACATAAAAACACATTTTTTGATATTGCGGCCTCAACATATTCTAATGGGATTGAAAATATTGGCTCCGGCAAAGAAAAATCATTGTTTTTAGAAATATTTATAAAATTGGGTAATTTTCCAACTAACAACCCTGTACACAAATCAAAAGAAAATACAGAGTTAGTACAAACAAAATCCCGCTAAATGTCAAAAAAGCATATGTAAACGGTATAGATTTTAATTGGATTTGAAATCCAAATTTATGTGGATTTCGGGGTATATGTAAATAGCATATTAGTAGAAAAATTAGTAAACTCATTAGAGGTATTCAGAGTCTTGCTGCCAGCCCTGGCAATGTAGCAAATGAGTACTTCTTTCAAAAAATACATGTATTTTGAAAAGTAATTTTGAAAAGTGCTCTTTTACCACCAGTGCCAGGGCTGGCAAGCAAGATTCTGAATACCACTATTGTAGATCAAGTTTTACAGAATTTAACAAAAATCAATGTTGATATTACAAAATTCAATAGTTGAAAAATACATAGTTGGAAAAAATTGTATAAAATATAAGTACATGAAATGTGCAACACTGTTTTCGCATGAGCGCCATTTGTATTTTTTTTTTATCTTGTACAGAAGGGATGTTTCTCAAAAAAATCTTTTTTATTATAAAATTAAAAGAAAATATTTGGTGAGTAATTAACTATATTTGTTATTTAATGCATCAAAAACGCAATTTTTTATAATTATAATAATTTATATAATTTTAATTATAAAGTACGATTATACGTATGTAAATAAATAAATTAAAAAAAACCGATACAAATTGAAAACAAAAACGAAAGTAACTTTCTAAAAATCCCTGTAACTATTAAGTCCCACTCTGAAATTTACATATGTTGTAGATGAGAGTTGTGGTATTCTGATAAGAAAAAATAAAAAAAATAAATTAACTGCATTTTGAGATATCCTCATTTAAAGTGTTTTTTCAAATTCTATTATCCTTTTTTTGTTAAAAATATCATCTCTTTTATTTTTGCTAAAAGTAGACTAAATCAGCCTTAATATGATCCCAATCCCATAAAAATCCGACAATTAGTAAAAGGTTATAGTTTCTTAAATATTAGGCGCCCCAGTAGGCTAGTTGGTAGCGTGCTAGCCTATGAGTCTGGGGGTCGTGGGTTCGATTCCCACCAGAGGCCTTGGTCTGTTTCGCTACAACGAGACGAAGGTCATTGCTACCAGTTCTCGGTTAGGTAAAATTAGTATATGATTTGTAATTATATGGTAATTCTTAATAAAATAAAATAAAATAAAATAAAAAAAAAAAAAAAAAATTGTTTCTTAAATATTATTATTGCGTCGTCTGTACACGCAAAAAAAATCTGTGTCGGAGTGAGCAAAAATCTGGCATAATTTTACCAAAAATATGCTAAAACTACAACCGACGAAGTAGTTTTCGTAATTTAGCCAAAACGCTTATGTAAAAAATTTTAAAGAAAATGCTAATGCTATTTAAGCAAAAACTTGGTAAAATATACCAAAAGAAATATGGTGAAATATACCAAAACGATCAGAAAAGGTGACTAAAAATAATGCTAAAAATGACCACATTTATGCTAAAATAAATTTTCTAGTAAATTTTTGTAAAAATTTGTATATTTATTGAATTTAAAATTTTCACAGAATAAATCCGTATTAATATAATAAATGTTGTGTTGGATTTAATTTACCACCGACCAACTGACCCTTTATGTACAATTTTCTCCAGTGACTGCTGCCTACGATTTTTCTTGAAGTGAAGGATCCGCTATAGCTTCAAGAATTTATTTAAAAGCATCCTGTAAAAATAGAAAATTATTACAAAACATAAATTTTTAGTTTAAAAAACTGGTAAACCCCATTGGTCTCTTGTTATGGAGGAACACTTACTTGGTCATTCCATTTGTAACTCATCAAAACAGGTCTGGACTCCCTTGGCTTTGCGTTTTTAATTTTATAACTAAAGGCAGGACTGGTGCCCACGCTCTTTATTGTAGTGAAGGATTCGCCATAGCTTCAGAACTTTATTTTCCAGTACCCTGTAAAAATAGAAAATTATTACCAAGCACTAATTTTTAACTAAAAATCTATTAAACTTTATTGGTATCTTCGGAATGGGGGTATACTCACTTTATCATTCCATTTGTAATTCATCGAAACATACACACAAAAAAAAATTAAAAAAATTGTACCAGTTTTTGGTTTAATTACAACCTATAAAGTGGTTTTGGATAACTTACCAAAGTTTTTGCTCTAAAAAACTTAGGTAAATTATCCAAAACCACTTTATAGGTTGTATTATCCCCAAAACGGACACAATTTTTTTATATTTTTTTTTGTGTGTACGTCTGGGACTTTTTTTAATTTTATTTATCAATTTCCTTTTCACGTTTTTATAACACAAAAAATAAACGAACGACGCACACTAAAATACAAAATGAAAATGGCGGTCTGCATTTGTTTTCGTTTTTGTTGTTGTTTTCTTTCGATAAATTTTTGTGCAAGTAATTTGCGTTATTGTGCAAGCTACTTGGTAATTTTACATAAAAAACTAATTATGTTACTTTAACATCGACAAGCATAATTTTAGCAAAAATTTGGTAAAAAATTTTTTTTGGTATGAAAAAAATTTTACCAAGTAGGATTGCTCAATCTGACACAGATTTTTTTTTGCGTGTAGGTACCTTTAAACGAAAAGTTGCGCAATATAGTGTTCAATACGGGAAAAATGTTAATACAATTTTCATGGAGTAATTTTGGTCAGTGGCTGCATCTAAAGAACGGAAAGAAGTGTTTCTATTTTTTTTATTAAACTGCACTGACAATGAGATAAAAAAAACTGAACTTATGTAATTTTTTTTGTCATTTTTCCCGTAAAAGGGCCCTAATTGCACATCGTTTTGGGGGCAAGCATATTCAAATAAGAAAAAATCCAAATACGTATTTGTAAATGTTTAGGATAGGGTGGAGCAAATTTTGCTTTTTTCAAATTTCGAAAACTTCGGGGTCGGGAAAGTTGCCTTTTAGGGTCGATATTAACACAAAAATATTGGACCTGTAGGACCATCGGTTTTGGTTCTTTTTTTGACTTGAAACTTTCCGATTTTCAAGTCAAAAAAGGACCCCAAATCCATTGTCCTACAGGTCCAATATTTTTGTGTGTTAATATCGATCCTAAAAGGCGACTTTCCCGACCCCGACGTTTTCGAAGTTCGAGAAAAGGCTAAATTGTTCCACTGAATTTTATGTTTTACGATAAATAAACCAATTTTTAATGCATATTTTTTTAGTTTTTACTGCATATTTTACACTCAAAAAAAAAAAACTGTAAAGATAGCAAAAAAAGCTTGTAAACCTACAAGAAAATTTGCTGATTTTGAACCCACAATTTTTTTGGTAAAGTTAGCAAAAACGTTTTGCTAAAAATTAGTTAACTGAAATAATTTTTATTTCAACTTAGTTTATACACATTTGAGGACCCCATTGGCACAGACTAAATACAGACTCGACAGTAGAGTTTTACGAGAAAAAAATGGGGAAAAACTAAGCGATTTTAGGAGAAAACACAGCGGTTTTTAGTCCGTTTTACGCTAACATGGCAACACTTTCTACGACTTAGGAGTGAGTGAAACAACAAAAACCGATCTGGCATCCATTTTTCTTATGGCGCGTTATATCAGTTTTCTCTTTCTACCCTAATTCGTAGAATAATTTGAAAATATTAACCATATGGTTAAAGAATACTTTTTTGACACCTGTCACTTATGTCGAGTCTGTATTAGCACAGACTAAATACAGACTCGACAGTAGAGTTTTATAAGAAAAAATGGGGAAAAACTAAGCGATTTTAGGAGAAAACACAGCGGTTTTTAGTCCGTTTTACGCTAACATGGCAACACTTTCTACGACTTAGGAGTGAGTGAAACAACAAAAAACGATTTGGCATCCATTTTTCTTATGGCGCGTTATATCAGTTTTCTCTTTCTAACCTAATTCGTAGAATAATTTGAAAATATTAACCATATGGTTAAAGAATACTTTTTTGACACCTGTCACTTATGTCGAGTCTGTATTAGTCTGTGGTATTAGTCTGTGCCATTGGGTTCGGACCACAGTATAGACTAGTATGCAAACAATGGTGCTAATTTCGTACTTTCCAATATGGTGGCGTGGTTATTAGTACAGAATAATCATCGCTGCCTAGTGTATGTGTGCCTGTACGTGTGAGCTTTTGTGTATGTATTTGTGGTGTTTGTTTACGTTTTGTATGAAACGTCAAAAGTTACACCGTGTGCTGTCACTAATACTTACACACATCAAATGCAAACCTGTGAACCTACTACTCATGTACTGTGGTTCGGACCCAATAGGTCCAGACCCCGATGGGCCTAGACCTAGTTGGGTTCCTTAAAAATCGTCATAGTTTTTGATCCAAAATTTGTGTCTGTTTCGCTCTACCTTGCTTAGTTTTTGAGATATGTGATTTTAGGGGATCACTGGGGTCTTGAGAATTAAAAAACTCGATAACTTCAAAAATATTACTCGAAGAGCTTTTGGTTATTTTGCGGTCTTGTTCTACGTGTTGAGAGCTACAAAAATTCTTTTGGACTTTTTGTTGTGTCGGCAATATTTACCGAGATATGAGCATTTTAAAATTTTCGGGAATGCTAACTTTTTTGGATCCAAAGTTAGGTCCCATTAGGGTCCACACATGTGAAGAGGACCCGTGAAAGTATGGAGATTCTAAGAACCAAAAATGCCCTCCATTTTGCTCTATCTGGCTTAGTTTCCGAGATAGCGCCATTTTAAGTTTTCTGAAAATAAAAAAAAATTTACCATTTATTTTTGCTAATGTTAGCAAAAAATCTTGTAAAAATGTTGTCAACTCAATTTCAAATTTAGCAAAAGAAATTAGTTCAAAGTTTGTTTAAAATTGCTAATGTGCTAAATTTACAAGAATTTTTTGCTAACATGCTAATCTCAACTAAAAATTTGCTAAAAGTTAGCTAACTAGCATTAGCAAAAAAAAAAATTAGTAAATCTACTAACGTATTTTTTTGAGTGTAACAGACTTATTGTAGGTTTATTTGACAATTATTCCTGCAATATCTTTCAAATAAACCTACTTTAAATATATTTCAGGTTTTATGAATAACCACCTATGTATTTAATTATTTTTTTTTCAATAAAATCACAACTTTACACAGCGATAAATCGCGAACTAAAGCGATTTTTGAGCAACTATAAAATGAAAATTCTTATTCTACGTGTATTTCGAGTTTGGTGAAAATTAAAATAGATAAGGTTGAAAAAGTAGTTTTATTGTAACCAAAATTTCTGGAATTTGCCAGAAATTGGTGAAATTATTAGGGATGTCGCGAATTGTTAAGGTACCAGAAAAAATAGTGTCAACAACAGCGTTGTTGTCTTTTAGTCTGGTACTTTTTTTAATGTTTTACATACTGGCGTATGAATAATTAAATTATTCGGCAAATGTTCGTATTCGCTTCAAACCGAATAGTAAATATTCGGTAAAATGCCGAATACACTATTCGCGACATCCCTATAAATTATGCATTTTTAAGTGAAAAATACAACCCTGATTGTTAGTTACTTTTGTGTATTGAGTACTCATAAATATAGACAGTTTTGAGTACTCGGTACTCAAACAATCAATACTTTTACAACACTATAGTTCATGTATCTCAGTTTACTTTTGTTCGTTGAGGTTGTTTGTTCGGTTTTTCGGTGCAGGTTTTCTGCATGTAGTGTGTGTGTGTATGTGCTTGTTTTTTCCAGTTAAAATAAAAACTTCAATTTATAAAAGAAAAAAGTAAGCACTTGAAAATTTCTGATTATTTAAAGTGAATTAAATTGATAAACAAAGTATTCATTACAATTTATTTATGAACGTCGAAATAATAAAACATTAAAATAGTAATATATTTGTTAAGTGTTAAAAACAAACATTTTGTTTCTATATAAAAAACAAAAAATTGGAGCACTCAATTTACAAACAAAAAAAAATCTTGTTAAAACTCCTATTGTATGACAGATTAAGTGTAATTTAAATAATTAATGATTTAAATTTTTAAAAAAAAAAATTGCAGAGTACCCCGAAAAGAAGGTTATAAAAAAAAACATAAATTGATTCCCAAGTTAGAATTTATGCTGGGCTTTTAGATAATTTTGGTGTCAGATATGTTCTTCACTAATTTAACCTCCTACTGCGCACATCTCTTTACAGTTCGCTCTCTTCCCATGTCAATATTTTAATTAAGCTCGAGTTCTTTGTGTTTTTTTTACAATGGGTGAGGCAGTGTTTCCCTAAAAACCTGGTTGTACTGTCGTCATTAAACAGTGTTTAACTAAAACTCTTCACAATCAGGGTTGCCAGAATTCTTGAGTACAAAAATCGTCAAAAATGTACGATTTTTATAAAAAAATCGTCAAAATCGTCATCCCATTTGCAAAAATCGTCAAAAAATCGTCAAAATAAAAAAGTATATTTATCCTTGATTAAAGCTGCCCATTCACTTGCAATATTATTGTTCAACTTTTCAAATTGTACAATAATATCGCTTGTGTGTATGTAATATTTACGGTTGTGCAATATATTGGAGAATATCAAAACACTTTTGATATTTATTGTACAAACAAGAATACTGCAATATATTTTATCAGTGTGTTGTCTATATTGTACAACTTTTATTATGTTATGTTTATGTTTATATCTTGTACAATATATTGGGTTTAAGTATTGAGCAATTTTATTTGCTGTGTAGGGTAAAACGACAATAATATTGTAAAATATTTTTTTTTTTAAGTTGAGCAATTTTATTGCAAGTGAATGGGCAGCTTAAAGAGTAATTATAAGACATTCAAGCGATGTCCGCCCGTCTGTTGAAGGCATGATGCAGTCCAATTCCAAAAGAGCTAAATCCATACAGTTTGGCACAAATATATCTTACGGCCTTTGGATGATTCAGTTCGAAAATTGGCAAAATCAGACCAACAAAGAACAAAGTTCCCCCTTGTAAAACTAAACCTGCGTCCGAATTTTTTTTTTACATTTTTTGTTGTATTTTTAAGCATATGAAATAGTTTTATGAAAGAAAAGGTTATGCAGTTGGGTCAAGTTAATTGGAAAAAGTTTTGTTTTTCTGTTTACCCTTTTTAGTGGACACTTTTATAAAAAACTAATATGCCTGTTCGTTTACCTTACTACAATCTACTCATTTTTACTACTTTTACTACAGCTGGATATTTTTAGTACAAACAAACAAAAATTTCCAGTTGTAGTAAAAATAGTAAGAAATTTAAGTAAAATAATGATAAAATTGAATAAATATCATAATAAATCAAAGAAAGGTCCTCCTCCAAAAAACTCCCTATAATTTTTTTACATTTTGGAGGGAAACAGAGAATGTAACACTCTCACTTGTTTCTTTTGTCCCTTTTTGTACAAAAATATTGGTGGATAGTTTTTTTTAACTAACAATAAGCAAAAAATATTCATTGAATATTAAAGTTAAATTAAAAAAAATTTAAAAAGTAGACAAAATTGTCCGGTTTTTGTTATTTTTAAAAATCGTAATTTTTTGGGCAAAAATCGTCAAATCGTCATTTTGCTATTTTGGGGAGTAAAAATCGTCAAATCTGGCAACAGTGTTCACAATACCCTGTTCTTACTGAAGGCCACTGAAGGCCTGTAAGTTGTTCACCGGTAAAAAAAATGGGAACAAGTTGTGTTTACTGGCATTGGTCCAAATAAAAAAATGAAAATAGCTCTTTTAGCGATGATTTCGAAAAAAACAAAATTGTCGGCGACACATATTTAGCGAGTTATCTCGACTTGGAAGTTATTTGCTTATATCTATTCCCGAGTAAAAAAAAATTGTATGGTAAAACATGTTATCTTATAAAATTATATATAATTTATTGGATCTGATTTTGCTAAATTTCATCCGAAAATTGGCCGCGCCAAAGTTATCTCATAACATCTTATAATATATGAAGTTACAGTTTAATATTTGATTGTATGTGATTTCATCCGGAAATTGGCCGCGCCAAAGTTATCCCAAATTATCTATTATTATGATTTTGTATTAAATATGATATGACGAGCAAATTCTACACATGATCAACATTTACAACGGAATATCAAGCTTTCAAACCGAGTACGTGTAATTCTTGCTGCTCAAACACCTGAAGAACGATCTCAACATCTTGAGGCCCGAAGAGTTATTGATAGACAACGCAATACTGATAATAATAGATTAGCAAATCGCGAAAGAATGCGTATAACCCGAGCTGTTCCGAAAAAGTTGTGTTGCCACCACTAAATTCACCGCCAGAACCACTGAAAACATTGTTATTGGGTGAAAGTGCAAATTCCAAAATTTTTCTAAAAATGACCAGAAAATTTAATTCATGCTTCCAAATGACTTCTTTTGGGGCAAAAATTATTACAAAAACTGATGCTCAAGGTCGCAATTTTCATTCAACTTTTGAAATACAAGGACAAGTACACCATAAGATTAATTTATAAAAAAAATAAATAATTGGAGACAAAATCAAAATATTTCAGGGCAAAACAACGTTTGCCGTTTTCAGTATATAAAAAAAGTACCAAGAGTACACTTTTTAACCCATTTTACCCCCGTAGAATCAACATTGACCAAAAACCCAGCCTTTGTGGATCTTTTTCTCGGAAGGAAATTAAGGAAAATTTAAGGAAATATAAAAAGTACCAAAGGTACAGTTTTTTACCCTTTTTACGCCCTTAGAATCAACATTGGCAAAAATTAAGCCCTAGTGCACCTATTTTCTGGGAGTTTCAATTTTTTAGGACCATTACTAAAGGAAATATAAAAGGTACCGAAAGTACAATTTTTTACTATACAAACTTTTATCTATATTCCTGGAGGTTAACCTACATTCCAAATTTCAAGTTTCTAGGACCATTAGGGGATCTATATTCCGTGAGGTGAATATACAGTCCAAATATCAAGTCTCTAAGACCATTATTTAAGGAAATATAAAAGGTACCAAAAGTGCACTTTTTACCCATTTTCACCCTTTAGAATCAACATTGGCAAAAACCCAGCCCTAGTGAACCTATTTTCCGGGAGGTGAATCTACATTCCAAATTTCAAGTTTCTAGGACCATTACTTAAGGAAATATAAAAGGTACCAAAAGTACAATTTTGTACCCTTTTTACCCCTTTAGAACCAACATTGGTAAAATTCCAGCCTTAGTGGATCTATATTCCTGGAGGTGAACCTACATTCCAAATTTCAAGTTTCTAGGACCATTATTTAAGGAAAAATAAAAGCTACCAAAAGTACAGTTTTTTACCCTTTTTACCCCCTTAGAATCAACATTGGCAAAACTCCAGCCTTAGTGGATCTATATTCCGGGAGGTGAACATACAGTACAAATTTCAAGTCTCTATGACCATTATTTCGGGAGATATAAAAAGTACCAAAAGTACAGTTTTTTACCCTTTTTACCCCCTTAGAATCAACACTGGCAAAAATCCAGCCTTAGTGGATCTATATTTCGGGAGGTGAACCTACAGTCCAAATTTCAAGTCTCTAGCTTCAGCGGTTTGGGCTTTGCGATGATGAATCAGTCAGTCAGTCAGTCATTCAGTCAGTCAGTCATTCACTCAGTCAGTCACTCACTCACCCAACTCTTTTATATATGGGGCATTCCATGTGAAATCGGACACTTTGAAAAACTTTTTTTTTAGATTTTCCCAATTTGTTTACAGTTTTCAGTACCCTTCGGAAACTCCTTCGTGGTAAATTTTAAGATTTTTTTGATGACCCGTTCAAAAGATATCGAATTTTGAAAAATTGGTAGTTTGTTCCTTTACTCAAACTTCTTTTAATCATAACTTCTTCAATAATGGTCCAAATTTAAAAAATTTTTTTTTCAAAATTTTTGTTTTTTTACGTACTTTAAAAAAAAAAAATCCCAAAAAATTCTTAAAAGCGCTCTAGTATGCGATTTTTAAGTTTTAAAATTTAAATCTCATTTTTGAAAATGTTTGTACTCTTCGATTTTTTTGAAATTTTTTGTGTAAAACTTCCATCAATTCTACAAATTTTTTGCCCAGGAGGATCGTGGGATAACGATTATTACTATTTTTTTAAATTTTTTGAAAAAATTTTATTGTAATTTTCCAATCTTAAAATCATTTCTACTGCTCCAATGGTGCGTCATAGAGGGGTCCTTTATAAGACCGACCCCCATTAATTTTTACGTCTTAACAGTTCTTTGGAACAAACTAATACCCTATCTCCAATTTCTAAGGGGGTTCCCACACAAAACGACATTTTTTAAAATTTATTCCAACCGCTCTAACTGCCCTAATAGTGCCCTTAGAGCAACAAAATGTATGACCGACCCACAATATTTTTTTAGTCCAAACATTTTCTCTGAACACACCTACCCTCTATCTTTAACTGTTAAGGCGGTCCCAATACAATTTTTTTTATTTTTTGTAAATTTGTTTTATTTAATCAGCTTCTACCGGTCCAATGGTGCGTCCGAGAGGGGTCATTAGTGAGACCGACCCCCATTTATTTTTACCCTACAAGATTTTTTTCAAAACATACCTATGCCCTATCTCCACTCCCTAAGTAGGCTCCCATACAAATAACAGTTGGAGCAAATTTTATAAAAATGTAATTTTGTATGGGAGCCTACTTAGGGAGTTGAGATAAGGCGTAGGTATATTTTGAAAAAATGTTGTAGGGTAAAAATAAATGGGGGTCGGTCTCACTAATGACCCCTCTCGGACGCACCATTGGACCGGTAGAAGCTGATTAAATAAAACAAATTTACAAAAAATAAAAAAAATTGTATGGGGACCGCCTTAACAATTAGAGATAGAGGGTAGGTGTGTTCAGAGAAAATGTTTGGACTAAAAAAATATTGTGGGCCGGTCATACATTTTGTTGCTCTAAGGGCACTATTAGGGCAGTTAGAGCGGTTGGAACAAATTTTAAAAAATTTCGTTTTGTGTGGGAGCCACAGTACAGACTAGTATGCAAACACTGGTGCTAATTGCGTACTTTCCAATATGGTGGTATGGTTTTTAGTACAGAATGATCATCGCTGCCTAGTATATGTGTGCCTGTACGTGTGAGCTTTTGTGCATGTATTTATGATGTTTGTTTACGTTTTGTATGAAACGTCAAAAGTTACACCGTGTGCTGTCACTAATACTTACACCCATCAGATGCAACTCTGTGATACTACTACTCATGTACTGTGGTGGGAGCCCCCTTAGAAATTGGAGATAGGGTATTAGTTTGTTCCAAAGAAATGTTAAGACGTAAAAATTAATGGGGGTCGGTCTTATAAAGGACCCCTCTATGACGCACCATTGGAGCAGTAGAAATGATTTTAAGATTGGAAAATTACAATAATTTTTTTTTCAAAAAATTTAAAAAAATAGTAATTATCGTTATCCCACGATCCTTCTGGGCAAAAAATTTGTAGAATTGATAGAAGTTTTACACAAAAAAATTTCAAAAAAATCGAAGAGTACAAACATTTTCAAAAATGAGATTTAAATTTTAAAACTTAAAAATCGCATACTAGAGCGCTTTCAAGAATTTTTAAGGATTTTTTTTTTTTATAAAGTACGTAAAAAAACAAAAATTTTGAAAAAAACAATTTGAAATTTGGACCATTATTGAAGAAGTTATGATTAAAAGAAGTTTGAGTAAAGGATCAAACTACCAATTTTTAAAAATTCGATATCTTTTGAACGGGTCATCAAAAAAATCTGAAAATTTACCACGAAGGAGTTTTCGAAGGGTACTAAAAACTGTTAACAAATTAGGAAAATCTAAAAAAAAAAATTTTCAAAGTGTCCGATTTGACATGGAATGCCCCATATATAGATGATGGATTCTAAGTCATTCTATGAATGTCCGTCCGTCCATCCGTCTGTATAAACACGATTCAGTCCAAAATAAAAGAGCTAGACTCCTGAAAATTGGCACGAATGTGTCTCATGGTCATAGGCCGGTCAAGTTCGGAAATGGGTAAAATCGGATCAGGGGGAAAAAGTTCCCCCTTTAAGAATTTAAAAAACGTCTCAAAAATCGTAATTTTTTTACAGCTTTTTTTGCATTTTTGTTAAACAAATGAAACCTTTTTATGTCAGAAGGTGTTCAAAGTCCTGCACTTAGACTTCGGGGGCTACAAAATTTTTTTTTGAACCGCCCCCTTTTGTGGGCGTGGATTTAAAAAGTCATAAAAATTATGAGTAAATGATATTACTAAAGATCAAAGAGAATAATAAATAAATAAGTAAACATTTATCGCGATGGAGAAGGTATTCCCAACCACCCCCACAGAGCCCCCCAAAAACGCCTCTGAATTTTGTTTTATATATTTTAACATGTGGGAGGGTAACAAAGATTCGGCACAGCCGAATTTAGCACTCTCACTTGATTTCGTTACTTTCGTAAAATTACGAAAGTTTTTACAACATTTTTTTCGTAATGTGTAGTCAACGTTCGTAAATATTACGAAAAAATATTTACTAATCATTTTCGTTACTTTCATAAAAATACGAAATGCTGTACGAAAGTTTTTTGTAATATGCAGTCAACTTTCGTGTATTTAAAAAAATATAAGAAAGCACGAAACCTTTTTTCGTAAAATGTTGCATGGATTTTTTTCGGTGTAGTGAGGTTTCACCGAAAGTACGACCGAAACCTTTAAAATTTCATAGTTCTAATTTTTTTTACCAATTGTGAGAAAATAAGAAATAGTGAAAATGGGATAATGCAAAAAATGAAAAAAATAAACAAAATCAATTTGCATATATATTCGATTAGAGTTTTATTCTAGTTCGAGGCCCAAAAATATTTCTATCTATGATATTGTCATAATAGAGTATTTATCGTTCATAGAAAACGAGCCTCAAAAAAAAGAAAACCAAATGGGTCACCAATTCCGATTTCTGATAATTCAGCAAAAGAAACAACGTCATCAGCAGCTACTAGCTCAAATCCAATTAAGAAACCACAGCGTCCTCCCCCAATTGTGGTTAATAATATGAGCGATATTAACAAGCTCCACAAAACAGTTAAAGAAAATGTTAAACAAGGATATTCAACCGTTGTAATGAACAATAATTCCCATAAAGTTATAACTTTTGACGTTAACGACTATAGGGAAACTACCAAAGCTCTTACTAATGACCATATAACATGGCATTCTTACGAAAATAAGCAAACTAGACCTATAAGGGTTATTGCCAAAAACTTGCACCGTTCAAGTGATCCTAACGACATAGTAACTGATTTAAATAAACAGGGCTTTAAAGCAACAAATGCTTTTAACAAAAGAAAATTCGGAACAAAAGAAGAATTAGATATGTTTGTCCTATCTTTTGACCACTCCGAAAATATAAATAAAATATACGAAATAAAAACAATCTTAAATCAAATAATAAAGATCGAACCCATTAAACTTCCGAAACAAATTCCACAATGCAAAAACTGCCAGTCATTTAATCACACGAAAAACTATTGCTCCAAAGAATCAAGATGCGTAAAATGCGCTGGAAAACATGAAACCAAAAAGTGTGACAAACCGGTTGGCTCCCAACCAAAATGTTGTAATTGTGGCGAACCGCATCCTGCTAGCTATCGGGGATGCATGGTGGCAAAAGAATTACAAAAACTTCGTGATAAAAAACGTAAAAACAACCCAGACATACCTGTCAATACCAATGATTTAGCAACAAATGAATTACCAGCTAATGACTTACCAACAGAAAGTCAACCCAAAAAAAAGGTACATTTTAAAAAAAGACCCTTTTCAGAAGTTGTTAAGGCTTCTACCTCCCAAAAAATAACAAGAGAAACTGTTAAAAAATTAGGAAATGAAGATGCACTAGCTCAAATTCTCTCTAAATTAGATTCAATTGAATCATTTAATAAATCAATAGAAAGTCGCTTAAATATAGTTGAGCAAAACTTCTTTGCAATACTTAATGAATAAATCCCTTAAGATAATGCTATGGAACGCAAATGGTTTGCTCCAACACAAAGAAGAATTAATATTTGTCTTAGAAGAAAAAAATGTAGATATTTGCTTAATAAGTGAAACACATTTTACAAAAGAATCTTATACGACTTTTAAAAAGTATGAGATCTACCACACTATCCATCCAAGCAACTGTGCTCGAGGGGGCAGTGCTGTATTAATAAAAAAGAGTATTTCACATTGGGAAGAAAACAAGATTTCTTGCGAAGAGTTTCAAGCTACAACAATAACATTTACATTAAATGGATCTCCCACATCTGTAACATCAGTTTATAGTCCACCGAGACACAATATAAAAATCCAACAATACAAAGATCTAATAAATTCACATAAATACAAATTCCTTATGGGAGGAGACTTTAATGCGAAAAATATTCAATGGGGTTCAAACCTGACAACAACAAAAGGTAAAGAACTACTAAACGCCATAAAAAACACTGGTAGTAGAGTGGTGTCCACTGGTAAACCAACTTATTGGCCTACCGATACAACGAAAACGCCAGACGTTATAGACTTTTTTATTCTCAAAAAAATTCCCCTAAATTGCGTCTATATAGAAGATGGCTATGAACTTAGTTCTGACCACTCACCAATTTACCTTACCCTTAACGGTATGGTTACACAAAATACATCCCACAATAGAATTGTTAACAAGAAAACAGATTGGAACTACTTTAAATCAATAATTAATTCATCAATGAATCATTGTCAAATTAACTCAACTGAAGATATTGAAAAAGAAACTCTTTTATTTACAAACACACTTCAACAAGCGGCTTGGCAAAGCACTCCCGAACTAACGAAGAAGCCAGGTTGTCCTTCTTATCCTCTAAGAATAAAACAGCTTATTTCTTCAAAGAGAAAGCTACGTAAAAAATGGCAACAGTCCCGCTCACCTGATGATAAGTCCAGATTAAACCATGCAGCCCAATTTCTAAAAAGGGAAATTAAAAAATTTAAAGAAGAAAATCTAAGTGATTATCTTTCAAACCTAACTTACGATAGTAAAACTGACTATTCACTTTGGAAAGCAGTTAAAGATCATAATAGACCAACAACAAACAAAACTCCAATTTTAAAAACAAATGGTACCTGGGCCAAAAGTAATTCAGAAAAAGTTGACACATTCGCTGATCATCTCAGCACTGTCTTTGGAACTAAGAGAACTCAATCCACCTCGATAAATGACATTTCCCTAAATAGTTATGGAAATTACGCCAATTATAACTCTGCAAGTTCTGGAATAAACAACAATCAAAATAATATAGCAGAATTGAACAACATTAAACAAGTTTATCTAAAGGAAGTTATAAATGAAATTAAATACTTAAATTCCAAGAAATCTCCTGGATTCGATCAAATTACTGCCGACATATTGAAAAATTTACCATACAACGGAGTGGTTAAACTAACTACCATTTTTAACGCTTCCCTAAAATACAAATATATAGCATGCTACTGGAAGGTAGCAGAAATAATAATGGTCCCCAAACCAGGAAAAAATGCTCATGAAGTCAAATCATACCGACCTATTTCGTTATTGCCCATAATGGGAAAACTATTTGAAAGAATAATTAGCACAAGATTAGAATTCGTTATAAAAACCAAAAACCTGATTCCAGACCATCAATTTGGATTTAGAAAACAACACTCTACCATTGAGCAGATACACAGAGTTACACATCAAATAGAGATCGCTCTTGAACACAAGGAGGTATGCTCAGCAGTCTTCCTAGACGTATCCCAAGCTTTCGATGGTGTCTGGCATGCTGGACTTATGCGAAAGATCCAAAATATTCTACCTGCAACATATTGCGAACTACTTCAGTCCTACATTTCAGATAGATACTATAGAGTAAGATGCGAAAATCAGTACTCTAAACTTCATCAAATAACCTCTGGTGTCCCTCAAGGTAGTATTTTGGGCCCAACGTTATATTTATTGTACACATACGATATGCCTGTCACCAACAACTGTTTTATAGGCACTTTTGCTGATGACACTGTAATATTAGCGAAAGGTAAATCTAATCAAGAATCAACAACAATTCTTCAAAACGCGTTAAATCAAGTTGATCTGTGGACAAAAACTTGGCGTCTACAACTAAACAGCTCTAAATCAATTCATATCGACTTCACTCTAAAAAAAATTGAGCACATTCCTATCTATATAGACAATCAACAGGTGCCTATATCCGACCATGCAAAATACCTTGGAATGACGCTTGATGAAAAGCTTCTTTGGAAGAAGCATGTTGAAAAGAAAAAAAATGAGCTCGACATCAAATATAGAAAATTAATGTGGCTAGTTGGTAGAAATTCAAATCTTTCGACACACAATAAATTAATGTTGTACAACCAAGTTCTCAAACCTGTATGGTTGTATGGCATTCAAATTTGGGGATGCGCCAAAAACCATGTGATCGAGATAGTTCAGCGGTTTCAAAACAAAGTTTTAAGAAACATAGTAGGTGCACCGTGGTACATCAGAAATGAAGACCTTCATCGGGATCTTAAAATAAACTCCGTTAAACAGGAAATAATTCTACATGCTAGAAAACATGACACAAGGCTACAAAACCATACAAACTCGGAAATTCCTACGTTGCTTAATACATCCGTATTAAGCAGAAGGCTAAATCGTTTCAAACCTCATGATCTGGTTACACGGTTCGATGGGGAACATCAAGGCCAATGAGCCTATAAACTAATAAATATCTATAAATGAACTACTAGTTAGTCACTAAATGAGACTAGTTGTAGGTTAATGTTAAGCAAAACTAATCTAAATTTGTTTAAATAAAGAAGAAAAAAAAAAAAAAATAATAGAGTATTTTATTTTTTATTTTATTTTATTAAGAATTACCATATAATTACAAATTATATACTAATTTTACCTAACCGAGAACTAGTAACAATGACCTTCGTCTCGTTGTAGCGAATCAGACCAAGGCCTCTGGTGGGAATCGAACCCACGACCCCCAGACTCATAGGCTAGCACGCTACCAACTAGCCTACTGGGGCGCCTCATAATAGAGTATTTTTAATTTATTGCTTTAAAAAAGTTACTCATCTCATAGTATATCTGTACTGATCAGTTTCATCCCCACTAAGGAATCTTCAGCAGACTTTAGAGAATCATCGTTGGTTAATCAAGCATCAAACCAGACAAAATATTTAATATATTTCACAAGTTAAATGAGAAATACTATTATCATGGATTTTTTTCGGTGTAGTGAGGTTTCAACGAAAGTACGACCGAAACCTTTAAAATTTCATAGTTCTAATTTTTTTTACCAATTGTGAGAAAATAAGAAATAGAGAAAATGGGATAATGCCAAAAATAAAAAAAAAAAATTTATATATATATATATTCGATTACAGTTTTATTCTAGTTCGAGGCCCAAAAATATTTCTATTTATTATATTGTCATAATAGAGTATTTTTAATTTATTAGTACGAGTTATCCTACCAACACTATTGTTTGGTTAGGTACTGTTGTTATTGTAAAATTTTGGACCTTCATAATAGTATTTCTCATTTAACTTGTGAAATATATCAAATAGTTTGTCTGGTTTGATGTTTGATTAACCAACGATGATTCTCTAAAGTCTGCCGAATATTTCTTAGTGGGGATGAAACTGATCAGTGGTGTCCGACCGAATACCCCTTTTTTGGCCGAAGCCGAATATTCGGCCAAATTTTCACTATTCGGCTAAACCGAAGCCGAAGCCGAATATTAAAAAAAAAAAAATATTTATGTAGTAAAAACAAGAAAAAAATAAAACTAGACTCGGCGGGATACTCAAATGCATGGGAATGTTGTCTAGATCGATTAAATTTTTAGCAAAAAATTTTTTTTGACATTTTTGTAAAAAAAATATATTTTAGAGTGTACTTTTTTTTCGACCAAAAATTTTTTTTGAATGTAAAAAATGTTTTTAGTTGCAAAAACACTTAAAAATGTTTTTGTGGCTTACTAATGTGATTCAAAGTTAGTTTAGTGTGTTTTTCAACACGTGAGCACAAATATTATACAATTATTCGGCCGAATAGTGGCCGAATAGTGCTTTTTGGCCGAAGCCGAATATTCGGTCGGACACTACTGATCAGTACAGATATACTACTATGAGATAAGAAATATTTTTGGGCCTCGAACTAGAATAAAACTCTAATCGAATATATATCGGCCATTCCACGAGACATTTGTTGATTTTAGGCATTTTTTGAGCGAGGGTCTTCGGATTTTTGTTATTTTTTCATACAGATACTCTATGGAGCCAATTTCAAATTTCATCCATCAGATCGAAAATATTCGAAAAACTCGCGATTTTATTCACGATTTTCGTTTTTAAAAAAGTCACAAAAATGCAAAATCTGTGTAACTTTGAGCAGCTGTATTTTCTATCGCATTTTAACAATCTATAGTGCATACGAATGGTATGTCAGTCTATTGTAATATATAATAAACTGAAAAAATATCGGAGGTTTAAAAGTGCATTTTACATGCAAATGCAGTTTTGAAGTGCATTTTTCGAAACTTTTACCCCTTTTAATTTTTTTTTAATTAGCATATTTGGAAAATTTAGAATTTTTGCTACAAAAAAATGTTTTCATTACAATGGACCGAGCATGTATGATATTTTTAATATTTTTTTTACAAAAATACTTCCTTAAGTTTCCCTTATAAAATTTTTTATTTTTTAAATTATACCAAAATCATGTAAAAAGACATGTTTTTAAAACGTTATATTTTCGAAAGTTCAAATCGTATTTTATTGTTTTTATGCACATTAGAAAGGTATTTTTGTCCATGTTTTGCATTTAATGACTGGAAAAATGTTGGTGTTTCAAAAATGCATTTTAAATGCAAATGCAGTTTTAAAGTGCATTTTTCAAAACTTTTACCCCATTGATTTTTTTTAATTATCATCAGGGAAACCAAAAATATGCTCTAAAAAACACGTTTTATGCGCTTAAAAAATGCCCTTAAAAACGGAAAATATGCTCTAAAAACAATAAAAATATATGCTCTTAAAAAAATGATGTCCCCTTTTTTGCGTGTTTTTTTACAATTTGTTAGAGAATAGACCCTCCAAATATTTTTGTCCATGTTTTGCATTTAATGACCGGAAAAATGTTGGTGTTTCAAAAATGCATTTTAAATGCAGTTTTAAAGTGCATTTTTCAAAACTTTTACCCCATTGATTTTTTTTAATTATCATCAGGGAAACCAAAAATATGCTCTAAAAAACACGTTTTATGCGCTTAAAAAATGCCCTTAAAAACAGAAAATATGCTCTAAAAACAATAAAAATATGCTATTAAAAAAAATGATGTCCCCTTTTTTGCGTGTTTTTTTACAATTTGTTAGAGAATAGACCCTCCAAATACCGTTATGTCAAGGAAGATGTATAAAGGAATGCTTCCAAACAAGTAGTTGGTCGCCATTGTTATTTTTTTGATTAATATCAGAACAATAATATTTACGAATTTTTTAAGAAAACAAAAAAAAAAACATTTCAAAATATTTGAAATTTGTTTTGGTTCTCATAAATATTTAAGAAAAAAATTTCAAAAATGTAAACAAACTGAAATTATTTATGGAAAGGGAATAAAGTAAAAATCAAAATTTGATTAAAAAAGAAAATAAATATTTAAATGTCATTATTGTTATTGTTCTGATTTACGTCGTTGGTAGCAGTCCTTTATAATTAGTCCATGCGTTATGTGAGGTAGTTAGAGGGTTAAATATGTTCTACAAAAATATTTGACTTAATATTTTCTACCAAGTTGCTGAATCTAAAGAAAACATAGTTTCATATACCGATATGAAGCAAGAACAGGCCAAAGGGGAATCAATCGTCACAATTCCGTAATTGTTAAAAAAAACATCCTTGTTGGATAAAAAATTTAAAAATAAATGTTGTCATAAAAAAAAAATTGGAAAAAAATTAAAAAAAAAATGCTCTCAAAATGTAAAAAAATGCTCTAAAAAGTGGAAAAATGCTCTATAAATTGAAAATATGCTCTAAAAATATGCTCTTATGCTAAAATATGCTCTTAAACTTAAAATATGCAAAAATATGCTCTTAAGGCTAAAATATGCAAAAATATGCTCTAACAAATCGATGCCAGATTTCTTAAAAACTTCTGAAACGGATAAATACCTTACCCATTTATCAATAAAATGCACAGGAAAAAACATGATACTGCATATTTTTGGTTTCCCTGATTATCATATTCGAAAAGTTTACAATTTTTACTACAAAATAATGTCCTCCTAATAATGGACCCGCTGTGTGTGCTATTTTTAAAGAAATTTTAAAAATTTCCTTGAAACAAATTTTAATATTTTAAATTAAACCAAAAAAATCTGAAATTACATGACTTTCTAAAAAATAGCACAAAAAATAGCCCGCAGGGTCCATTTTAAGGAGGACTTTATTGTGTAGTAAAAATTGTAAATTTTCCGAATATGATAATTAAAAAAAAATCAAAGGGGTAAAAGTTTTGCAAAATGCACTTCAAAACTGCATTTGCATATAAAATGCACTTTTAAAACACCAATATTTTTCAGTTTATTAGATATTAAAATAGACTTACATACCATTCGTATGCGCTATAGGTTGTTAAAATGCGATAAGTAGTTTTGGAAATACAGCAGCTCAAAGTCACACAGATTTTGCATTTTTTTGACTTTTTTAAAAACGAAAATCGTGAATAAAATCGCGAGTTTTTCGAATATTTTAGATCTGATGGATGAAATTTGAAATTGGCTCCATAGAGAATCTGTATGAAAAATATAACAAAAATCAGAAGAACCCTGGTCAGATTTTTTAAAATGTCTCATGGAATGGACGATATACATACATAAAGGCCGAATAAATCAAGGTTGATTTATACAAGGTAAGATCCAATAGCCTCACTTTTCCTCCATAGTAAGTTTTTTTGACAAATTTGAAAACAATAATATTTACGAATTTTCAAAAAGAAATAAAAATATATTGTTAGGCATAAATGACTTGAGTTTACACTACACTTTTTATGCTTAAAAATATTTTAATATTTTTTAGTTTTTGTCGTGGAAAATAAAAGAATTTCGTTTGAATTTCAATATTTTTTTATAATTTAGTTGTTTTCTAAAATTTTAAAGTCTTAAAAAGCGACTAAATTGGTTAATGTGTGCACTGAACATTTAAGTCGTTTTTGCCGACTAAAATGATTTTGAAAGAAAATTGTTTTCATTTACGTCACTAAAATATTACCTTATGTAAATCTACCTTGGAATAGATACATTTTATTTTTATGTACCATTTGGTACTAAAAAAAAACAACAACATTCAAAATCAATTTGTTTATAAAATCTTTTCAAAATATTAATTTATTTAACTGAAAAATAAAATAAAAGCTTGAAAAAAGTAATTTCTACATTGATAAATCAAATTATAAAAGTAATTTCTGTGTGCTATTTTGCGAAAACTACCCAGGCAGATACGAACGGGAAAGCGCTGGCAAAGTACCTTTTATGGTCGCTTGTGTGCTGGGAAAGCATCACAGTTTAGTACTCCCCCAGCGTCCAAAATGATAACCACGGTAAACGGTATGCCGTTGCATACCATAAAAACAAAAAATATGGTACTATTATAGCACTTTTAGAACAAACAAGTAAGAAAGCTATATTCGGCTGTGCCGAATCTTTAAATACCCTCCACCAATGTAATGATTTAAAAACAAAAAAGTTTGTTTTATTTATACCTCAAGAAATAAAAAAGTACCAAAAAGTGTACTTTCGGTACTTTTAATAAAAGGTACTTTTAATGAAAGGTACTTTTTATAAAAGGTACTTTTTATATAAGGTACTTTTTATGAGAGGTACTTTTTATAAAAAGTACTTTTTATAAAAGGTACTTTTTATAAAAAAAGGTACTTTTTATAAAAAAATGTACTTTTTATAAAAAAAAGTACTTTTTATAAAAAAAGGTACTTTTTATAAAAAAAGGTACTTTTTATAAAAGGTACTTATTATAAAAGGTATTTTTATAAATGGTACTTTTTATAAAAAGTAATTTTATAAAAGGTACTTTTTATAAAAGGTACTTTTTATAAAAGGTACTTTTTATAAAAGGTACTTTTTATAAAAGGTACTTTTTATAAAAGGTACTTTTTATAAAAGGTACTTTTTATAAAAGGTACTTTTTATAAAAGGTACTTTTAATAAAATGTACTTTTTATAAAAGGTACTTTTTATAAAAAGTACTTTTTTTAAAAGCTACTTTTTTTAAAAGCTATTTTTTTAAAAGCTACTTTTTATAAAAGGTACTTTTTACAAAAGGTACTTTTTATAAAAGGAACTTTTTATAAAAGGTATTTTTATAAAAGGTACTTTTTATAAAAGGTACTTTTTATAAAAGGTACTTTTTATAAAAGGTACTTTTTATAAAAGGTACCTTTTTTAAAAGGTACTTTTTTTAAAAGGTACTTTTTATAAAAGGTACTTTTTATAAAAGGTACTTTTTATAAAAGGTACTTTTTATAAAAGGTACTTTTAATAAAAGGTACTTTCTATAAAAGATACATTTTATTAAAGGTACTTTTTATAAAAGGTACTTTTTATAAAAGGTACTTTGTATCAAAGGCACTTTTTATAAAAGGTACTTTTTATAAAAGGTATTTTTCATAAAAGGTTCTTTTTATAAAAAGTACTTTTTATAAAGGAACCTTTTATAAAAGGTACTTTTTGAAAACGGTACTGAATTTTCAGAAAGTACTTGTTCCAAAATGTTTTATTTCACTAAAGGATCCTACATTCTAAATTTCAGGTTTGAATAACCATTATTTCAGTAAATAAAAAAAAGTACCAAAAGTACTATTTTACCCATTTTACCCCCGTAGAATCAACATTGACAAAACCCGAGCCTTAGTGAATCTTTTTTCCGGAAGGTAAACCGACATTGCAAATTTCAATTTTCTAGTACCATTATTTAAGGAAATAAAAATGTAACAAAAGTACATATGTTTACCCTTTTTACCCTATTAGAAACATCATTGGCAAAAACCCAGCCTTAGGGGATCTATATTCCGGGAGGTGAACATACAGTCCCAATTTCAAGTCTATGTGACAATTTTTTAAGGAAATATAAAAGGTACCAAAAGTACAGATTTTTTCCCTTTTTACCCTCTTAGAATCAACATTGGCAATAATCCAGCCGTACTGGATCTACATATATTCTAGGATGTGAACATACTGTCCAAATTTCAAGTTTCTATGACCATTATTTCAGGAGATATTAAAAGCACCAAAAGTATTTTTTTTTACCCTTTTGACCCCCTTAGAATCAACACTGGCAAAAATCCAGCCTTAATGGATCTATATTCCGGGAGGTGAACATACAGTCCAAATTTCAAGTCTCTATGATCATTATATCAGGAGATTTAAAAAGTACCAAAAGTACAGTTTTTTACCCTTTTTACCCCCTTACCATTGGCAAAACTCCAGCCATAGTGGATCTATATTGCGGGAGGGTAACATACAGTCCAAATTTCAAGTTTCTATGACCATTATATCGGGAGATATAAAAAGTACCAAAAGTACAGTTTTTTACCCATTTTACCCCCTTAGAATCAACATTGGCAAAAATCCAGCCTTAGTGGATCTTTATTCCGGGACGTCAACCTACAGTCCAAATTTCAAGTTTCTAACTTTAGCGGTTTGGGCTGGGCGATGATGAATGAGTATGTCAGTCAGTCACATTACTCTTTTATATACAGCTGCGGTCAAAAAAATAGCACCAGGATACAACAGAATTTTCTTCGTTGGTTTCTTTATAACAATTTCAACTTATGTCACTGATAACGTGTCATAAGATACTTACAAGAGTGTGAAACAATATTACATAAGAAAAGGCTAATTTGGTTTTTTATTTTATTAAAAATTTTCAGAGTTTTTAAAAAAACTTAAAAAAGACTCAGTCAAAAAAATAGCACCACAGTACTTTTTGTATTAAAATTAAATTCTTAAATTTGAAAAACGAATGGATTATGAATTCAGCATTGTTGTAATATCTTTAAATATTAAAAAAAAAATTGTCGAGTGCTCATTGTTGACAATTACCTCAGTACAACGTTTTTGTACCGAATTCGCGAGATTTTTGGATCTTTAATTCGAAATTCAGTTCCAGAGTTGCTGAACAGCCACCCAAAGTGCTTCATTACAAGTTGGTTGTATTCGAAACACTCCCTTCTCTATATCTGTCCATCAACTATCGATTTGGTCTAGATCTGGGGACTGACCAGGCCATTCCATCACGTTTACTTTATTGTCCAGACCCAATTTTTTGCCAATTTCCCGTCATGCTTTGGGTAATTGACGTGCTAAAAGAACTAAATTAGTGGCATTTGCTTAGAAACTTATTGCAACATTACTTTCTGGAGGATATAAACGTTAAGTGTATATCCACGGTTGTCCTAGTCCAATATGTGAGCCATGGTGCAATATATAAACCCCACTCCACAGTAGGAAAATATTCCCCACACCATAAGCACCATTTAAAGTTATTTTTATTTTAAATTTTGGATTGAATTCCGCGTTTTAGGGTCTTCTGACTTAGGTATGTGATCCCATGTCTCCAAATAAAACAACATTGGATTCATTTGCCCATAGATCATTGATCCACTTTTAAGCTGGTCATTCTGAGTTACTGTTAGCAAACTTCAAAGGACTTGCAGCATGCTTAAGTGAGAGTAGGCGCACTTTTCCGAATCTACAAGCGTTAATGTTGTTGTTTTGTAATCTTTGACGAACATTTCCGCCATTTGCTGTCCTTTTTTAGCTCTGGAGCTGCCGGAAATGGGTCTTTCTTCCATTGTCTTTACAAACACCTAACCACTAATGGTGACAAACGTCGCTTGTGACTAAGTTTTTCAAGCTCAAAAGTAATTTTGCTGAATTTCCAATCATTTTATATGCGCATCCAACCAATTTTCCTTTTTCAGAATATGGTTTATGTTCAGAAATCATATTTTTTACAAAAATACGTTTTTGAGGAGTGTAATTCTTTCCACGTCAAATTTTTATGAAAATAAATATAAAATTTTGTAATGAATTAAATTTTTTTATAAATAAAAACTATCTTCCTTTAGTATTTAACACTTTTATATTAATAATTAAAATATTATTAATTTTTTTAAAGAAATTTTGTAATTCGGTGCTATTTTATTGACTGCACTGATTCGGAGTTTTTTTAAAATATCGATCATTAAAAAAGAACCGTCCACAATTTTTGGAAAAATTAAAAACATTTAAGGGGTTCAGACTTAGTATAAGAGTATTGCATATTTACTTTAAACGAATACGCACATAATATTTTGTTTTAATTGAATGAATAGAGATTTTGTCATTGGTGCTATTTTTTTGACCGGCACTGTATGTATATAGATTTTCCGCATTTGGGCGATTTTTGCCATAAAGTTTATTTCTGTCTTTTATTATTTAACAAAATTAATTTTTTTTAAATAAAAATATTTTTTTTTTAAGAAATCTGGACAAAATTGAATTTTGGCGATATTTTACATCCGAGTTTGCGACAAAGCCAAAAAAAGTCTGGCAACCCCGTTAATATGACGAAGCAAAAAAACGGACACACACACATGCTTTGTACATAAAAATAACAATTAATTTTTTTAATTATTACTTAACGAACTTTTTTTTAATTAAATTTAGATTTTGTTTTACATATTTTAAAGTTTTTTTGTAAACATTTTTTTCTTTTTCTCCGTTTTTTTTTCATTTCCGTATTCTTTGTTATGTATGTATCTACACAAAATATGAATTAATTTAGGGTTATGATGCAAATCACTAAGAGTTTTTTCAGTAATTCACTCATAACTTTTAAAGTACTTAACCGATTTCAAAAAAAAATACACTAGTTTTTGCCTGGATAAATTCCTCAACTTTTGGTACCCCAAGCGTTAAAATCGGTTCCGGATTATTGCCAAAAACGTGATTTCAACAGACAGACAGACGGACGGACAGACAGACAGACAGACAGACAGACGGACATCGTTAGATCGACTTAAAATCGATCAAGGATCATGAATATATATACTTTATGGGGTCCTAAACCAATATTTCAATGTGTTACATACGGAATGACAAACTTATATATACCCTCTATCACCAGAGTGGAGGGTATAAAAATGGGACGTATCAAAATTGTTTAAGTCCATAAGACACAACTTTTTTTGGTGTTTATTTGAACAAAGAAATTTATTAAATTAGGATAAAAACGTTATTGACTAATTTATTAGGATAACCAAATTTTGGACAAACTTTGAAATATTTTCCAAGTCCCGGAAAAAATTTGTTTGCAGTTTTCTTTGCGTTTTGTAATAAAAAATTTATTTAAAATGCTTCTAGGAAAATTTTTGGAAAGTCCCGAAAAAAGTGGTGTACTGAACCGAATCGGGTAGTGTTCCAAAGGGATAGGCCCAGTGACATTTCACATGTGATGTATCCGGTGTTTAAGACACTTCCTCACGAAAGAAACAGGTGTTTTTATATAAAAGGTGTCAAGTTTGTAATATGTGTCTAAGTGACATATCACGAGAACTATCAAGGATCGGCCACTTATCCTGCAGGGAAATAAAAAATATTCCAATTGTTACGAAAATTAATAAATTTTAATAAAAAATTAATACTTTGAACGGATTTAAATAGAAAAACATTGTCAAAGCGCTTGCAAAGCACTTTTTCGAATTCATACTACCTTTTACACAAAAAATAAAGTGCTTTGCCGAGACTTTTTCTTTGGAACGGTTGGCAGTTTCTGCCTGGGTAGGTGTCAAAGTGTCAAAATGTTCGAGTGTGAGCAGGGGAGTTTTCAAATTAAAAAAATACGAGGTTTCGACGGGGTTTCAGGGCCAATCTGAACATAAGGCGTGTTTTTTTCGAGTTTGTTATAAACTTTCCATACAAATTTAAGTAGATATACACTTGGTAAGTAGGGATATTTATATATTCTAAAAAGTTAAGTATTTAATAAAAGTGGAGCCAAATCTTGAAATTTTCGTTTTTGTCAATTACCAACACTTATCTTTATGTCGAAAAGTCAAAAAAATAAATAAATAAAATTCCAAAAATTAGTTTGATTATTTTAAATTCTTAACAAAAAAAATAGAAAACTATTACAATAAGGGTATTCATTTCAGAGAATGTAAAAGTGGAAAAATGAAAAATGTAAGATTCCACTCTCATTGATGTGAACGGGTACATAAAAAAAATGTGATACAAAGTTTCCAAAAATAATTAAATTATTCGATGAATGAACCAATTAACTTATAAATTACACTTTTCACTTATTTTGACAGTTTTTTCTTGTTGTTTAATTCTTAATTTCTGTTATTATAACTAAAATTATTTGTATACATATTTTCTTCTAAGAAAAATTTAAAACACATGTTCAATAAGGGCTGCCGAGGTAGAAAAAACTTAAATAACAGTAGCAAATTTTAGTACTTTTTCTTTGACTAGTAATGAATGGCAACGCTTAAATAATTGGAAAAATTTAACTTTTTACTCTGATAATTTTACACTTGGATATAGGTTGTTTAAATTGCAACTTTTGAGTGGAAAATTTTTTCATGTGTTTGTTGTAATAAAAAGTTACATTTTTCCAATTTTTCATTTTTACAACCAAAAAAAAGCTGAAATGAATACCCTTAATAATTTTATTAATTCTATTAATTCAATAAAAAGAAATATTTATACATTAAAATAAAGTGATACCAAGTACATTTTAGAAATTGAAAGTGTTGCCATAATTGTTATGATAAGTAGTGATACGGTTTTTTATTAGTAGTTATATTTATATATAAAAAACTCGAAAAAAAACACGCCTATAGTATTAGAATGTTTGAATAACATTTTTCTGAAATTTAATTGGTAATTACCGAAATTCAATTGATAACTTCTAGTTTACAAAATGCATTTGAAAATAATCTAAAATATTTGTCACAATTTTCAGAAAAATGGTTTGTTGTTGTATGAATTACCCTAATGATTTTTTTTAATACAAATTAAATTGATTGAATTAGCATATTTTTTTTTTGCAAATTTTGTCTTAGCGAAAGACCAATCAGAGTAGAAACACACCTAGATTTTATTAATTAAAGTACTTGCCTTTTACAAGAGGCCAAACCTTTGACGTACATTATTTAATATTTATTAAATAGGTTAGACTCCTTAGAAATGAAGTTATTAAAACAGTGAATCATTGATTTGTCCTGAGTGGCCAAAAATATTCAAAAGAGGTATTCAGAGTCTTGCTGCCAGCCCTGGCAATGTAGCAAAAGTGTACGTCTATCAAAAATACATGTGTTTTGAAAAGTTATTTGAGAAAGTGATCTTTTACCACCAGTACTACACTCTATATATACTTATCGTAGAAACATTTCACAGTGCATACTAAAGAATATTTTCTTAAAAATGTCACCAAAGCAAAAACCCTTAAAAATCTGAATGTTTTGCTAAATAATCCTTTACAATTAAGGGTATTTAAGTAAATATACATCCTTTCACGACTTTCTATTGTTTTAGAAAAATATCGAAAAGTCTAATCAACTCGAGTATTTTCCATAAGAAAATGTTTTAACAACATTTTTTAATCAGTAAAAGTCAATTTGGGAAAAAATTAAAAAATAATCTAATTAATGTTTTAGTAAAGAAACCCTTAAATAAGAAGCTTACAGTAAAACAATAGTGGTTTGTAAGAATAATTGTGTGTTTTAAGGTATTATTTATGATGTACACTTTTTGTCGTCAATTTTTCGTCTTGATAAAGAACAATCGAAAAAGTGCGACTTTATTTCAACAGGTTTTATAATAAGTAAAAAACAAGGTTAAAACAAATTTAAGTAGATATACACTTGATAAGTATGGATATTTATATATTCTTAAAAGTTTAGTATTTATAAAAAGTGGTGCCAAATCATGAAATTTTCATTTATATCACTTACCAACACTATTTTTTATTTTGTAAAGTCAAAAAAATAAATAAATAAATTACAAAAATCAGTTTAAAAAATTTTAATTCACTACAAAAAAAATAAATATTACAATTATTTTGTAAATTCTATTAATTTAATAAAAATAACTTCAATATAAAATAATAAATAATAAAGGGATACCAAGTGCATTCAACAAAAAAACAAGAGTTGCCAAATTTATAATGTTAAGTAGTGATACCGTTTTTTTACAAGTATTTATAGTTATATATAAAAAAATCGAAAAAACACGCCTTATAAAAACAGAAAAAGTTATTTCATGTCATAGTTTCAAGTTTCTGTAAGCAGAGAGAAAGCAGCAAAACTTTAAAAAAGACAAAATTTTTTGCCTTTTTAATAAAGTGCGTATGATACTTGCTTATTTCAAGTTACTTGTTGCTGCATTTATTAGGGTTTTTCTATAAAAATTTCGATAACTTCAACCAAAAATTTTGAATTTATCGAAATTCCCATAGAAAAACCCTAATAAATGCAGCAACAAGTAACTTAAAAAAGCAAGTATCATAAAGGCATAATATTTTTGAACTGACAATTTTTACTTTTACCAAAACAAATGAAAGAAAATAAATAAACAAAAAAAATATTTGAAAATTTGAAAATTATTGAAAATATCTATTGATTTTGATTAAAATGTGCAAAAAAATAGTAAAATAAATTAATACCAAATAAATCGTGATTAAATATAATGGTTTTAGTGTGTTTAAATTGTAAAAATCATACGAAATGCGAATTTTTTAAATGTGTGACTTTTTTGTTTCAACAATGGGACAATTCATCAAAATTTTCATATCAAAATATTGAAACTCGAAATGTTTTCTATTGGATACGCGTTTTGTGCAGATTTGTTTGTAATTTAAAATAATTTTATCATTTAAAAATGAATTATAACTTTTTTATAATTTTGTTATTTATTTAAATTTTTTTCTTAAATGTCTTATTGGCGCAATGTGCTTTAAATAAAATAGAAAAAATAAAACGTCAATTTGATAATTTCATATAGCTTTTATTCTTTTACTCATATTATTTTGTTTCGTTCACACAACTCTTACAAAAAAAGACGATAAAAAGTGTACATCATACCTACACTCAAAAAAAAAATATTGTAAAACTAGCAAAAAAAATGGTTAAAATTAGCAAAAAAAACTGTAGTTTTGGACGTTGCAAAAATTTTGGTAATATTAGCAAAACCATTTTGCTAATCAAAAAATTAGGAGAAAAATGGTAAAATTACAAGAATACCATTTTATTTTTGTAAAAAATCAACCTTGTAAAATTATCAAAAAATATGGTAAAATTACCAAAAAAAAATGGTAAAATTGAAATAGCAAAAAAAAATTGTAATTTGGTAAAAAAAACTGTTTTATTTAGTAATTTTTTTTTCTCTGATTAGTAGTTGATTTAAAATTTGGTGTATATACTAAAATTTTTTTTGCCTGTTTTTGAGCACCACGTTCTTTAAATGTAGTAATAGCAGCATCAACTATTACTTCATTTGTTGGATGGTTTCTTCGGCACGATGGCATCTTCTTTTGCCTTCTTTTCAGCAGCTGTAGTTGCAGTAACTGGACTTCCAACAACATCAAAATCCAAAATGATTTTTTTTTTTTCACTTCAACACTTTAAACAAAAAATTTAAAGAACAACACTTCACTCTTTTTATTTTTTTTTGCGTCATTTTTTTAGCTTAAGTAGAACAAATGAGAATTGCGTAGTAGTCTACACAAGAAATTTCTTACATTTTCACGTAAAATTTGTAAAAAAATTAACATTTTTTTTTCGAATTTTTAATTTTTTTCACATGTATTTAAAAAAAAAATAAAAAAAAACTTTTGGGTATTGAAGATTAGATATCTAAGTATGTGTTAAAATTTTAAAAAAATAATTTTTCAAAATTATAAACTTTTTATTAACAATTTAGGTGGCAAATTTTAAAGAAAATTTTATATAAAATTAGCAAAAAATATGGTAAAATTAGCAAAAAATATGGTAAAAAATACTAAAGATTGTGTAGCCTATTTTTGAGCGCACATGCAGTTGATGAATGGCTACTTTGCTATGGTGTTGGCAGCATCATCTTTTGCCTTCTTCTTGGCAATTTAAAAAATTTTTTTTTTTTTTAAAACTAAGAAAAAAAAAATAAAAAGTATTACCATTTCTTTAAGGAAAATACTAATATTTTTGCTAAAATTATAGTAAAATAAAAAAAAAAAACTAGCAAGAAAATATAGTAAAAGTACCAAAAAATTTTTGTATTTTACCAATAGTAAATTGCCAAAGAAAACTGTAAAAGTTAAATTTTTACAATTTTTTTTGCTAAAGTTTGGTTGAAGTAAATTACAACACCTTTTACTAATATTTTGACTAAGTTATTTTTTTGAGTGTACTTTACTGTATAATAAAATACAAAATAAATAAAAGGTCTATTCGATTACCTTACTACAATCTACTATTTTTTACTCATTTTACTACAGCTGGAAATACAAAAAGTAAACAAACTTTCCAGTTGTAGTAAAAAATAGTAAGAAATTTGGGTAATCGAATAGACCTAAAATAAATTTTATTTTTCAAACACAAAATTTTCAATAATATTTCTTTTTATTGTTTAAATAATACCGTTATTCATTTGAATTTTTGTGAATAACCAAAAAAAAAAAACACAAATTTTTGTTGATTATTTTAAAAAATTATATTTTGTTTGTTTGAATAATCAATCACAAAAAATTATTTGATTTTTTTGGAAAGAAATATTATTTCATTTTTCCCGGTTCTGGTACTGGTTTCCCGGTTCTAGATATATTCCCGGGAATACCGGTATTCCCGGTTCTTATTCTGGTACCGGGTCTCAAAAAACAAACAAATACTTTACCGTAAAATATTTGCACACAAACATTTTTTTTTCCATGAACGATTTTCATAATATTTATGCACAAATTCATACAATTTATTACTTTTTCATAATATTTATAAACTTTTTCATAGTATTTATGAATAAATCATAATATGTGAAATTTAAGAATTTTTAACATAAATACTATAAATATATATAAAAAATAAATATGAAAAAGTAATAAATTGTATGAATTTGTTCATAAATACTATGAAAATCGTTCATGAAAAAAAAAAATTTTTGTGTGTAAATAACAGTATTTAAACAGTATTTCAGAAATATTTAGTTGTGTATATAAATAATTTAAAAATCATATAACTATTTTTTTCTTAAATTCATAAAAAAAAATAGAAATTGAGCTTTTCAGATGTTTTGTATTTTTTTTTTTGGTAAAAGCGAAGAAAAAATTTTAATTGAACAAAATTTTCAAAATATATACATACCGGGAATACCGGTAGTCCCGGGAATACCGTGAATAATTCAAGAACCGGGAAACCGGTACCATTTCCTGGTAATACCGAGAACCGGGAATACCGGTATTCCCGGTACTACGGTACTGACCCCTACGGTCACTAATTCAAATCAAAATAAATAAAATAACAAAACATTTTATTTTTTGATAGCCAACTAAAATATCAAAGTATTTTATTTTTTTCCAAAAATCCAAATAAAGGTATTCAATAATACAGCTATGATTAAAAATGTTTTTTTTTTTTTTGAAAAGTCCTGAAAAAAATTGGTGTATTGAACCGAAACACTACCCGTTTCCAAAGGGATAGGCCCAGTGACATTTCACATGTGATGTATCCGGAGTTTAAGACACTTCCTCACGAAAGAAACAGGTGTTTTTATATAAAAGGTGTCAAGTTTGCAATACGTAGGTCATTGTGTCTAACAATAAGTGACATATCACGAGAACTATCAAGGACCGGCCACTTATCCTGCAGGGAAATAAAAAATATTCCAATTGTTATGAAAATTAATACATTTTAATAAAAAATTAATACTTTGAACGGATTTAAATAGAAAAACATTGGCAAAGCGCTTATAACGCACTTTTTCGAATTCATACTACCTTCTACACAAAAAATAAAGTGCTTTGCCGAGACTTTTTCTTTGGAACGGTTGGCAGTTTCTGCCTGGGAAGGTATAGGATTGCTTATTTTATACATTGCAGCATTGATGATTTTAACAGGCGATTAGACTCAAGGTAATTTATCCACATTATGACAAAGAATACCAGTAAGGTATAAAATAATTGATCAAATTTATAGCAAAGCATACGAGTAAGGTATAAAATATAGCATACCAGAACGTAATATATAAGCTGTTACGAGGAGTGAAAAAGTAATTTTGTATTAAATTTACTCACGTGATTGTAAGTGAGTGTAAGTAGATAAAATATGGTCGTGAGTGTGTTTGTGCCATTAGAAAATTCCTGTCGTGAGTCCATCTCTAGTTTAAACTTATGAATTTTTTTATAAAATATTTATTTTTTATGTTATTGTAATGCATTATGCATCCAATTGTAAATAATGCATTATTTCAAACTTTGAAATAATACATAATATAACCAAATATAAGTCATCAATGATTTAATGATTAGAAATAATAAATATGAAATACATTTTTTTCACTAATCATGCATTACGTAACAAGTTATTAGCAAAGCATTATTTTTCACTTTAAAATAATACGTTGTGGAACAAGTGTTTGGTAAGACATCCTAAAATAATGCTACAAATTAGGTATATGCATTACCTGATAATGTGTTATATAATCACCACCCATTACCAAAGTTTTGCTGGGAAATGTTGAAATGTATGGACATTTTTTTTCCAAAAAAGTATAAATGCACTTTTTTTAAGTGCATATTTTTACAGTTTTCAGTTTATATTTAAGGCGCTTAAAACAGAAATCCATAAGGTATATCGGGATTTATTTCCACAAACTCATAAAGAACTAACTGCATTTTGCTCATTAATTTTGTGCCTTCCCCTTATAAAATAAAAAAAAAGAGAAAAAATATTTTTAAAAAAATTCTAAAACAAAAAAAAAAAAAAAAAACACGTTACTCACATTTTTTCATATAACTTTTGCTTTTAAATTTTTTTTAATAAATTATTTCCAACTTTTCTTACAAATCCCTGAAGCAAAACGTTAACGAAAATTTTCGGAATTCATGAACGCACATTATCGTTTTCGAACGGAAGTTTTCTCATTTTTTCTTTGATTGGAATTGTATTGTTTCATTACAGCAATGATGAATATTTCATATGCTGAATGAAATTTCATACATATTGTGCAAGATTGTCATTAATTCATTAGATTTCGTAATTTCATTAAGTTTTGTTTGTAAAATTTGCTGTTTTTTTGACACCTGTCGTGTCGTGTCGCGTCTGTTTAGTCTGTTAGTTTACGCGCGCAAAAAGCAGCTGATCAGAGCCGTGATTCTTTCTTGAATTACGAAATTTAAAATGAAATGTTATTGATTAATTAAAAGTATTTATTAAACTTGCGTTGTCTTTTTATTATTTCGTGCTTTTACTTATGTATTAACAGTAAATGTTATAATAAAATTTTGTATGAGAAAACTGAGTAAAATTTATAGGTAAAATAAGAAATATGTGAAAGTGTTCGAGAAAACTAAGTGAAAACTATTTTTTATTATTTTCAATTCTATAAAAAGATCTGTACAATCATACATATATTTCACTTTAAAAATAAAGTATCATTTATTCAATAAAAGTATTTCATTTCAAAAATAAAAAGTAGGATTTAATCAATGAAAGTATTTCATAAGAATTAAATACTTTTTTCATTAAAGTAATGAAAATTTAAAAAAAATACGATTTATATTTTGTATGAACAATTTTCATTAATTTAATAAAACTTGTTCTTGCAATTACATTTTATGATACCTATTTCATTTATTCAATGAAACCCTACATATGAAGGTTCCTTTTTAACGTCATTTTTCATAACATTAATGTAGATTTTCATTATTGTCATGTACAAATTTCTATCAGTGTACTATAAAATAGCAAACTGAAACTGCCGTCAAATGACTTCTGCAGAAGTTGCATGGATGAGGAGGAGTTGGAAACTATCGATGCCTTTACTTGCCATTGCATGACATTCTGGACAGAGACGTATACTCTGTCCAGAGTTCTTTTTTCTTTTGTAAATATTTTTTTTTGTTTTGTATAAATGATATTAAAAACAATTAAGATACGCTTAAATAACTCTTAACAAAATCTTGTTAAATAGGATGAAGCCAAATTCCAATTATTATTTTAAAAAATTTTATTTTTGAGGAAAAAAAATTATATTGTACACCCAAAAAATTACATAGTTGATGATTACTATTTTTTCAACTATGTCATAGGTGAAATAGCCCCAACTTTGTCATACACACAAAAAAAATATAAAAAAATTATGCCCGTTTTTGGGATAATACAACCTATAAAGTGGTTTTGGATAACTTACCTAAGTTTTTTAGAGCAAAAACTTTGGTAAGTTATCCAAAACCACTTTATAGGTTGTAATTAAACCAAAAACTGGCACAATTTTTTTAATTTTTTTTTGTGTGTAGTTGATGTGACATAGTTGTTGCTGACTATGTGTCATTTTACCTATGTTCGATAAACATAGGTAAACAACTAGGCCCATAGTTAATTTTTTTATAAAATTTAATCATAGTAAATATTTACTATGTAATTTAATAAATAGTTAATTATACCCTATAATTTGTATACAAAAAAAAAACAAAATTTTGAGTTTTTTTTTATTCATAAACATTATTTTATTAAAATTGCATATAAACTGCATACATCAATATTGTAGGATCCAAAGCCAGCCAGCAAATATGAAAAAAAACGTATTATTTTGTAATCTTTTTTTATTTTTTTGTATAGAAAACACGTCAAAAATTCTGACATTTTTGTAGAAATAATGTCTCAATTTTTGAGATTTTTTCTGTCGAAAAATCTTAAATTTTTAAACATTTTTTTCATAGAAAAATCTCAGAAATTGAGATATTTTTTCTCTGAAAATATCATGAATACTGAGACATTTTTTCTACAGAAAAATTTCATATTGTGAGACTTTTTTTTTTTACAGAAACAATTTCAGATTTTGAGACATTTTTTCTATAAAAAAAATCTGATTCTGAATAAAAAATCCCAACAAAATATCAGACTGAGACAATTTTTCTATAGAAAAAATATCAGATTGAGATATATTTTTTTAATAGAGCAATTCTGAGATTCCGAGACATTTTTTTATAGAAAAATTCAAAATTCTGAGACATTTTTTCTATACAAAAAATCTCAGAATCTGAGATATTACTTCTATAGAACAAATCTCAGATTCTAACACATTTTTTCAACAGAAAAATTATCAGACTGAACCATTTTTTCACTAGAAAAATTCTGTGATATTAAGACATTTTTTCTATAGAAAAATATATGAAAAATGCTTAGAATTAGAGACATTTGGTATAGAAAAATTCTTAAGTTTTGAGATATTTTTTCCATAGAAAAATTCTCCGATTCAAAAACATTTTTTAATAAAAAAATTCTTAGATTTTGACAACTTTTTAAATAGAAAAATTCTTAGATTTTGACACATTTTTTCAATAGAAAAATTCTGAGATATTGAAGACATTTTTTTCTATAGAAAAATATATGAAAAATGCTTCGAATTTGAGACATTTTTTATAGACAAATTCTTAGATATTTTTCTATAGAAAAAGTCTCAGATTCTGAGACAACTTTTCAATTTTTCTATAGAAAAAGTCTCAAATTCTGAGACAATTTTTCTATAGAAAAAGTCTCAGATTCTGAGACAATTTTTCTATAGAAAAAGTCTCAGATTCTGAGACAATTTTTCTATAGAAAAAGTCTCAGATTCTGAGACAATTTTTCTATAGAAAAAGTCTCAGATTCTGAGATAATTTTTCTATAGAAAATTGTCTCAGAATCTGAGACTTTTTTCTATAGAAAATTGTCTCAGAATCTGAGACTTTTTCTATAGAAAAATTGTCTCAGAATCTGAGATTTTCTATAGAAAATTGTCTCAGAATCTGAGACTTTTTCTATAGAAAAATTGTCTCAGAATCTGAGACTTTTTCTATAAAAAAATTGTCTCAGAATCTGAGACTTTTTCTATAAAAAAATTGTCTCAGAATCTGAGACTTTTTCTATAAAAAAATTGTCTCAGAATCTGAGACTTTTTCTATAGAAAAATTGTCTCAGAATCTGAGACTTTTTCTTTTTTGTCTCAGATTCTCAGACAATTTTTCTATAGAAAAAGACTCAGATTATGAAACATTTTTTCTCTAAAAATGTTTCAGATTCTGAGAAATTTTTTCTATAAAAAAAGTCTCAGGTTCTGAGAAACTATATTAGATTCCGATACATATTTTCTATAGAAAAAATCTTATATTCCAAGACATTTTTTCTGTAAAAAAAAATATTAGATTCTGCGAAATTTGTTCTATAGAAAAAAAGTCTGAGACAATTTTTCTATAAAATATAAATCATTTTCTAAGATATACTAGATTAATTTTTTATGAAAATATTTCTTACCAAATCCTTTTTCGTTGCTTTTCTGATTCTCCCTCCCATCCCAGTTCATATTTTTCGTATTGTCCACCTTATTTCACCTTTTGTGCTGGTTTATTTTGCAAAAAAAAAATATTTTGCACGTTTGATACATTTAATGTTTAAAATAAAATATATCGAGGGCCTATATTCAAAACCCTCTATCTTAAAAAACACAACTTTTCAGGAGAGCCAAAAAACTGTTTATTTCGCGTATTGTTAGAGTAATTAAAATTCTATATTCTACAATATTTTTTTAAATCAACTACTGAATCTCACATATAATTCGTTTTTTAAATTTTGCACTATTGGGGATATTATGAAAGATAGAGGGTTTTGTTTCTCAAAAATATTAAGTTCATGAATAAAAATGATCAGATAGAGGGTTTTGTATTTTAATAAAAATGAATTATTATGATTTAATTTATGACACCGGTAAATTTTTAACGTGATTATTAATGATAACGGCTTATAAAGAATTCCGAAATCGCGGTTTTGGTCCACAGGTGCTGATTTTTGAGACAAAAAATATTTTTTTACCGACTTCATCTTAAAAGATGACAAACTGTTGAGTATGTTATGTAAAAAAAAAATTAAAAAATTAAAAACGCGATTTTGGTCCACAGATGCTGATCAGCATCCCGATTTTTAAGATTAAAATTTTTGTTTCATAATGTACACAAGACATCCAAATTTTGAGCGATATTTTTCAAAAAAGTCAAACAAAAATTTTGAGAAAAAAATTAGCATCTCTGGACCAAAATCGTGATTTTGGAAATTTTTTGACAAATTCATGTTCAGCATGCAAAAATTAGTATGAAAACATGTAATGCATGATGAAATTATTAAAAAAAATATTTATAAATTAATTATTTGAAAAGATAATAGAGGGTTTTGCATTCAGAAAAATTATTTGTATAAGAGATAGAGAAAACCAAAAATGCAAATAAAATAGCAAAAAAAAATATTTTTGTTCTGAATTTTACACCATAGATGAGGGTCGTTTTACTGAATATTTTGCCATCAAAAAGTCATTTTCGTGAAAATGGAAGATAGAGGGTTTTGAATATAGGCCTCGATATATATTGGTTTTAATTTGTTTATTTTTTCTTCTGACGTTTTTATTTTTTAATATTTTGCATTTTCGAATATAAAGAAATCGTTGTTATCAACTTTGTCCGTAGTTGTTATTGATTATAAATAGTGGATTTAAAAATTATTTTTTAATAACTATGGATTTTGTTAACTATGCTACTATGTAATTTTTTGGGTGTAGCATTTTTTAATTCAGGTGTCGAAATATATATACCCAGCAAAAAAAGAGCTTACCATTCACTACAAAATTCACCACAACTTATGAACCAGATGTACTTCTTCTTCAGCTGAAACACTGATGAATTTTATATGGGCGTGACACACAATATCACTAGTGTTTAGTATGTACATATATATTAACTTCTTTATCACAACTTCTGAAGTAGTGATCGGGATGTTAATATAACTTGACCTTTTGGAAGTGCTTTTTTCATCACTTCTTTAGAAGTATATATTTCCTGGCATTTTGGATGTGATTATGTAATTTTTATATGGTGATTTAGAAGTGATTTTTTCATCACTTCTTGATCAGTACATATTTCATGACTTTTTGGGATTGATTTTGAGAGTTTTTTTTTAGTATTTACACTAATAATAATTAAAACCAAAACGATATGTTTAACAATGTATAATATTTATTATGTAATATTTAGACTTGAAATTGTTAAGATTAAATCGTTGTTTTTAATAATTTAGTTTAGCTAATAGGAATTATTAATTAAATGTGGATGTATATATTTTTCTAATAGAATCTGGCCTTAGAAGTGATTTATCTTATTTTGAGATATTTAGATTTTCGATTGACAGTACTGCATAAACTCAGATATTCGCAATGTTCGGGACCTTATAAAACCGAGAATTATTTTATGATGTATAATTAGTTCAGCACATCTAAAAATACTTCACTTATTCTTCAAATTACTTTTGCAATCCTTAAGATATATTTTTTCATTACGGAGATATCGACCGATAAAATTATTGCAATTTCGGCCCTAAAAAATAAAAGAAAACAAATTTGAAAACCAACCAATTTGTCTTGTTGATATATAATAGTACCGAATTCGAAACTCTATTAGAGGTGCATCTAAGCCCGGCATCAATTTGGGTATCAATTTTAGGGTAAATTTTAAGGGTGCCATACAAAAAATCTTTATTTGGGCTAACATTATAGAGCTTCGCCATATCGGATAAAGATTTATTTTAAATAAAATTAATAAAATTCTTAAAAGTACATAGAGTTCTTAGTTTTATATTCAATTAAAATTTTTATTATTCGGTTAACCGAATAATTCAAATTTATCCGATTATTAACCGATTAAATCTCAACCCCGCACTCACAAGGGAAGTATCTCAACCCATATGAACCAATTTGCATGAAACGTAAAATATGTATATATAAAATGGACAATTCTAAGATTGGGGTGTCTCGGCTTATCGGCCATATCGGGAATTTAAGGGTTCAAAACATGGGTCAAAAAATGGCGAAAAGAACGTTTTTTGGATTTTTCAGCCATTTTTTTCGAAGAAACTATATGATGTTTACATATGAGAAGAAAGGTTTTTTTATTGCCTATCCAACGGTGGCATAACCTTGTAAAAGTTCGGCTTTCTTACATACTTTTTTCACGAAAATGTGTAAATTTTGGGGGGTATTTATATGAAGACATAGACCTACGATGTCCATATGAATACGAAATAATCTTTATTAAATTTAAGTCGACACGTATTTTTGCCCTAGAGGATATTCCTATTAGTTCGGGAGTTATCGAAATTTTCCCGAAGGTCCACTTTGTTTTATAAGGGGACAACGAAATTTTAAAACTCTGATATGGCCGATAAGCCGAGACACCCCAACCTTAAAATCGTCTCTTTTATATATATTTTAAGTTTCAGGCAAATCGGTTCATAAGGGTTGAGATACTTCCCTTGTCAGAAAATTATGTAAGTTACTACATGTTAGTTATTTGTATATTTTACAGTAGTTAGTTGTTTTCAACTACAAAGTCAGTTGTTTTTGTATGAAAAATATCAAACAACTATTTCCGTTAGTTATTTTAAATCGTTTTTTTGAACTAATAAAAAAGTACTGTGATGTAGTAACAGTTATTTAAGTAGTTAATTTTATTTATTTTATCTCTGAAAAGTTTTAAAATTTTTTTTCCAAAAAAAAAAATTTTTGTTAATTTTATTTTTCACAACTTTTTTTAAAAAAAAAAAACTTGGAAAAAATTTGGTCTTCAATTTTTTTTTCTGAAAAATGTTTTGAAAAAAAAAATATATAGTTAAAATAACTAACATTGTTAGTTGATTTAACTGAAAAAGTAGTTGACCCCAAAACAACTTACAAAGTAGTTATTTTAACTGACATTTTCAGTTGATATTACTAACATAATTTTTTAAGTGCGATTAATTATTTGCCCGATTAGCCGATTAAACCAAAACCTCGATTAATTGAATACCCTAATGTTTAGAAGAGTTTTTATACCTTTCAACAGCGATACCAACTTAGTCATTTTGTGGCTATAATTCAGCCCTTTTTTTAAAGGCTACCACCTTTTTTTGGTTATCTTTTTTAGCCCTTTAAGCACTTTTTAAGTCATTTGATTTTTACCATAATCTGGAAACTTTTTATTGTTTTTTTTGTACATAATTTACAAAACAACTCCAAAAATTATAAAAAAAAAATGTTTTTATACATGTAGTTAAAAAAAAACATCCAATAAATAAAATGAAGAGATAAAAAAAAAGTAATTCTCTCATTTTAAATCAGATATCGTATATTTTTAGAAGAGTTTTTATACCTTTAAACGGCAATACCAACTTAGCTCTTTTTTGGTTATATTTAACCCTTGTCTTTTTTAAGGGCTAAAAGTTTTTTGTTATCTTTTTAGCACTTCTTGAGTCATTTGGTAATTTTAACAAAAATCTGGAAACTGTATTTTTTTATAACATAATTTACATAACAAATTCGCTTTTGCGGCATATCAAGTTAATTCATTTATAAAATTTAACTTTTTATTAAATCAGAGAAAATTATAAAAAAAAAAATGTTCAACAAAACAAATCCAATACTTAACATAATTGCCACAAATTTGTACTTTTCAATTGCATTTGTAAACACATATGAAAATGGTACTTATAAATCATTGAGGAAAGAACTGGTGAAAGTTGTTATTATTGGCATTTTTTTAGCAGTTTTGGAAGTGCTTATAAAAGTACTTCTTATGGAATATGAAGATCGGCACATATAGCTACTATGTATGTAGTGAATCACTTATTCTTTTTGCACCACTTCGATTTTTTTTTGCTGGGTAATAGCACATTCACACTTACCTCGAAACCCTGTTGAAACCTCATATTTTTAATTTTAAAACTCGACTGTTCACACACAACAAATATGACACTTATCTAGTTTTCAGAAATTAGAACAAAAAAATATTTCTTTAAAATGAATTAAATAATGCCGAAACAATTTTTTTATACGGTTTTATTTTTTATTTATTCCAAATTAATAAATATTTTCAATAAATTTTGTAAATAAATAGATTTTTTTATTTTTTAATTTTGGCATTTTCCCATTTTCTCTATTTCTTATTGCCGCACAGTGGTAAAAATATGAAAAATTTTGAAATTTATAAGGTTTCGATCGTACTTTCGTTGAAACCTCACTACAAAAAGGTTTCAATTTGTGAGGAAAAATAGGTATTTTCAAATGAGGTTTGGCACGAAACCTCGTTAAAAGGGGTTTCGAGGCCAATCTGAACGTACTATAACAGGACAATTCAAATAATAAATTAATTTAAATTTGTTTTTAAATATACACCGAAAAAATTTCCCAGTTACATAGTTATTAAAATCACCAGTTATATTTAAAATAAATAAAAATAACTGAGATCGTCGTGAGTAACTAATGTTTCAGTTACGGGCTACAATTTTTTATTAGTTAAAATTAAAATAACTACACCCAAAAAATTACATAGTTGCTGATTACTATTTTTTCAACTATGTCATAGGTGAAATAACCCCAACTATTCCATAGTTGATGTGACATAGTGGTTGGTAACTATGTTTCTTTCAAATCTAAAAATCAACTATGGAAAAAGTTACTGACAACGATGTGTTTTATAAAGATCAATCATAGTTAATATTTACCATGTAATTTAAGAAATAGTTACTATTAATGACCTAGATTTTTTTTTAATAAAAATGCATTGTTTTGTTTATATTTTTGAAATTGATTTATTATACATAATTCCATAAAAAACTGTTTAAGCCAATACAATATTATACGATGCTTTTCGTGTTATTGAAAAATTTTTTTTTCACATTTGATGTAATTTCGTATCCACTCTATTTAATGATTATTTTTCCGTTTGATGTAAATCTATTTCATTACTTTCCTTTTCCGTTTGATGTAAATCCATATGCATTCCATTTCATGATTTTCGGTTTCCATAGATCCAAAATTTTAAATATTTATTTAAATATTTTTTTTGTAACTTCTGACACTTTCAATTTTGTTTAATATTTTGAAGTTTTCAAATTAAAAAAAAATTGTTGTTATCAACTTTGTCCATAGTTGTTATTGATTATACATAGTTGATTTGAAATATATTTGAAATAACTATGTATTTTGTTAACTATGCTACCAAAGACTAACAAGACCTCCGACTCTACATAACCTCAAACAATTAATTCACACATACAGGTACTGTGTATTTCAACACACTTATAAAAGTGTGGTGAAATAAAAAAAATATGACATTTTTATAAAAATATAAACAAAAAGTTGTTTATTTATTTTTTTTTAATAAAATAATGAATTTCGGTATGGTTTTTGTTTTTTTTTTGCAAAAGAATCTTTGTAAGTATATAAAATCTAATAAAAATTTAGTTTTTAATTAATAAATTGTATAATTCAGGCTCAAAATCGTAGAAACTTCAAATGATTTTGTCCAGATTGTTATTGAAAAGAGGGAATGAAAAACTGGGCAATGAACATTGTGCATGGAATGGTGACATAATTAAAGGTAGTTTTTGCTTTTATTTGGTTGAGTTTAGATTCTAATCTTTAGGATTTTTTTGTGTCTTTCAGTTGCCACTTTTTCTGTGGATTGTGACTTGTGTTTTGCCATACTACAAATAATTCCCTTAGAAAAATGAAAACTTGTGGGCAAAAAAAGGTGGTATCTGGTGTCTCATTAGTTTTTGCATCGCGTTTGGTTGTACCCGCTTTTATGGAACTTATGTTTGCGATAAGTTGAGCTAATCCAAAGCTATTCGAGGCAAAGAATTTTAGATTCAGCTATGTTCGTGTTGAGTGGTTTCGTTTGTAGTGAAATGAATATGAGGCCTATTTTATAAAAAAAAAATGTAAACTAAAAGTATTCCATGCATTTCTTTAATCAGAAAATCTTTTAACAGGGTTAATGCCTAGGATTCTTACAATTATTCTATAAAAATGTGTCGGAATCTGAGACTTTTTCTAAAGGAAAAATATCTTAGAAGCTGAGACTTTTTCTATAGGCAAAATTTTTCAGAAGCTGAGACACATTCTATAGGAAAAATGTCTCAGAATCCAAGAATTTTTCTATAGGAAAAAAGTCTCAGAATCTGAGACTTTTTCTATAGGAAAAATGTCTCAGAATCTGAGACTTTTTCTATAGGAAAAATGTCTCAGAATCTGAGACTTTTTCTATAGGAAAAATGTCTCAGAATCTGAGACTTTTTCTATAGGAAAAATGTCTCAGAATCTGAGACTTTTTCTATAGGAAAAATGTCTCAGAATCTGAGACTTTTTCTATAGGAAAAATGTCTCAGAATCTGAGACTTTTTCTATAGGAAAAATGTCTCAGAATCTGAGACTTTTTCTATAGGAAAAATGTCTCAGAATCTGAGACTTTTTCTATAGGAAAAATGTCTCAGAATCTGAGACTTTTTCTATAGGAAAAATGTCTCAGAATCTGAGACTTTTTCTATAGGAAAAATGTCTCAGAATCTGAGACTTTTTCAATAGGAAAAATGTCTCAGCATCTGAGACTTTTTCTATAGGAAAAATGTCTCAGAATCTGAGACTTTTTCTATAGGAAAAATGTCTCAGAATCTGAGACTTTTTCAATAGGAAAAATGTCTCAGAATCTGAGACTTTTTCTATAGGAAAAATGTCTTAGAATCTGAGACTTTTTCTATAATAAAAATGTCTCAGAATCTGAGACTTTTTCTATAGGAAAAATGTCTTAGAATCTCAGACTTTCTATAGGAAAAATGTTTCAGAATCTGAAATTTTTTATAGGAAAAATGTCTCAGAATCTGAAATGTTTTTCTATAGGTAAAATATTTCAGAATCTAATATTTTTTTTAAGGAAAAATGTCTCAGATTCTGAGACTTTTTCTATAATAAAAATGTCTCAGATTCTGAGACTTTTTCTATAAGAAAAATGTCTCAGATTCTGAGACTTTTTCTATAAGAAAAATGTCTCAGATTCTGAGACTTTTTCTATAAGAAAAATGTCTCAGATTCTGAGACTTTTTCTATAAGAAAAATGTCTCAGATTCTGAGACTTTTTCTATAAGAAAAATGTCTCAGATTCCGAGACTTTTTCTATAAGAAAAATGTCTCAGATTCTGAGACTTTTTCTATAAGAAAAATGTCTCAGATTCTGAGACTTTTTCTATAAGAAAAATGTCTCAGATTCTGAGACTTTTTCTATAAGAAAAATGTCTCAGATTCTGAGACTTTTTCTATAAGAAAAATGTCTCAGATTCTGAGACTTTTTCTATAAGAAAAATGTCTCAGATTTTGAGACTTTTTCTATAAGAAAAATGTCTCAGATTCTGAGACTTTTTCTATAAGAAAAATGTCTCAGATTCTGAGACTTTTTCTATAAGAAAAATGTCTCAGATTCTGAGACTTTTTCTATAAGAAAAATGTCTCAGATTCTGAGACTTTTTCTATAAGAAAAATGTCTCAGATTCTGAGACTTTTTCTATAAGAAAAATGTCTCAGATTCTGAGACTTTTTCTATAAGAAAAATGTCTCAGATTCTGAGACTTTTTCTATAAGAAAAATGTCTCAGATTCTGAGACTTTTTCTATAAGAAAAATGTCTCAGATTCTGAGACTTTTTCTATAAGAAAAATGTCTCAGATTCTGAGACTTTTTCTATAAGAAAAATGTCTCAGATTCTGAGACTTTTTCTATAAGAAAAATGTCTCAGATTCTGAGACTTTTTCTATAAGCAAAATGTCTCAGAATCTGTGACTTTTTCTATAAGAAAAATGTCTCAGATTTTGAGACTTTTTTTATATCTGAGACTTTTTCTATAAGAAAAATGTCTCAGATTCTGAGACTTTTTCTATAAGAACAATGTCTCAGAATCTGTGACTTTTCTATAATAAAAATGTCTCAGAATCTGAGACTTTTTCTGTAGGAAAAATGTCTCAGAATCTGAGACTTTTTCTATAAGAAAAATGTCTCAGAATCTGAGACTTTTTCTATAAGAAAAATGTCTTAGAATCTGAGACTTTTTCTATAAGAAACTTTTTCTATAAGAAAAATGTCTCAAAATCTGAGACTTTTTCTAAAAGAAAAATGTCTTAGTCTGAGACTTTTTCTACAAGAAAAATGCTCCAAAATCTGAGACTTTTTCTATAAGAAAAATGCTCCAAAATCTGAGACTTTTTCTATAAGAAAAATGTCTCAGAATGTGAGACCTTTTTTATAAAAAAAATGTTTCAGAAATATTTCTAAAACAAAAAAACTTCCTGGGCCGCTTCAGATTGAATGGAGTTTTTTCTATAGAATACTTAACCCTACATTCAAAAGACTTTCTTTAGAAAAAACCCTTTCAAATTTGGCCTTTGAATCTGAAAATTTCTTTAAAGAAAAACAAACGAATCTGAGACTTTTTGTACAGAAGCAATTTTATAGGACTAAAAACTTTTCCTAATGGAAAAAAGCCTCAGAATCTCCGACTTTACCGATGAGCTTAAAAAAAACATTTTATAGGAAAAATATCACTGGGTTTTTTCATAAAAAACTTTCTAAATTCTTAATTTGTTTAATTAAATTTCGTTCTTTCGTTTTTTTCCAAATATAAAAAATATTTTTTAATGAAAATAAATATAAATAAAATATTGACATTGCCATTATTAGTGGTGAAATAGGTGTGGTAAATTTCAAAAACGAGTGCAGAGTTGATATGCAGTACTACAATTTTTATAATTTTATTTGTAATTTCTTTAATTTTAATTGCAAATATGCATTCATTTGGGTTTTAATAGTTTTGTTTAATGTTTTTTTATGTTTTCTCACTTTTTGTCTGTAATCATTGTTATATGTTACTCCCTTCCCAGTTAAATTTCTAATTTTTCAAAATGTTGGTTACAATCAACTAATTTGAATAACTGGGCCTCAATTAGGTGTATTTTAACTGGGGTTCAGTTAAAATATTAGTAGCCAGTAAATGGGAAATTTTTTGGGTGTACACATTTATTATGAAAGTTTGGCTAAAGAAGGCAGATCAAAATAGTAAGTTTTAGAAAAATTAAATTCAAGAAATGGGCAGATAAAAATAGTAAGTAGTGTAAATTAAAAGAGGTGATTAATAAATTTTAAATTTTTGAACAATCTCAGACGTACTATGTACATCCCAGCAAAAACTTGGTAATGACACATCATTACCATTATAATTACTTAGTAATGACAGAAAATTACCTTTAGCATTATTTTGTAATGCAAAATAAGGACTTATTAATAATGACTAACATAAGTCATTATAATAAAATAAAAAAATTTTAGAACTAGATTTTCACTTTTTGACTCACTGTACATTATTTTGAATAAAAACAAAATAAAATTAAATATTTTTTTATTTTTTAAATTTTTTTTTTAAACAATTTTTTTCATTACCTATATATATGTAATTAGTTATTAATATTGGTTTGATAATCATTACATTTGGCACATTTGCTTGTAAATGTAATGGGAAAGGTAATTCGAATCAGAAGTAGTTATAACTTTTGAATTTCCCATTACACATTTCATTACTTGGTAATGCAAGTTTTTGCTGGGATACATGTCATAATTAGTGTCCGACCAAACAGTTCGGCCAAAAAACGGTATTGGCCAAAAATTAGTATTTTCAAGCATTTTTAACAGATTTTTCTGATGGCCGTTTGTTTGTTTAGGCGATAGAAGACTATTCTGACTTTCAAATTTTATGGCGAGTACGAAGTTAAGCACCAATTTAGATGTTCTGTAACCGAAGTTCGGCCAAATGGAAAAAAGTTCGGTTACCGAACTTCGAAATTGTGGCTTAACTTCGTACACGTTCTTAATTTTTTCACTCGTCTTCCATCGCCTCAACAATTCTACCCCATATAAAAAAGTTGTTAAAAGTACTTCCAAATACCAAATTTTTGATTAAATGACGTTGTTTGGCCGAACTGTTCGGTCGGACACTAGTCATAATGTAGTCAGCATTTGACTACCTGCATACTTGTCGGCGAGGAATTTTGACAAAATACTTGAAAAAGTCAGGAGGTGTCATGAGCTTTTTTGTATGGTCAGAGATTTTTCAGTCAGCAGGTACACTGACATTGTCATAAGGAAGTCTTTGAGATGTCTTAACGACATTTCTAATTGGGATTTTAACGGTATCGACTAGTAGGATAACCCTATTACCGTCTAGTGGTGTCACAACGGTCCTTAGAGTCTATCCTAGACCTATGTGCATACATATTCATATATCTGTCAATTGTAAAAAATTTAATCTGAAGTGTCTTTTAGGCTTTAGGTGGCTGATGGCGCTTTACGTCAGCACACATTGTTTTGTTGTGATAACTAAAGTGTCTTAGCATGTTAACAAATACTAAGGAAAGTGATAACTGTCATGTGAACAAGCACAATAATAGATAAAGTTCATAGTGTAAAAAATGTTGTAACACAATATTATTGCGTTCGCGAACAAACTAAACTATTCAAGATTATTTATACTTTCACGTGTCTGTAAGGGCATTCGCAAGATTTCATTTTCGAATCTGGAGGCTTATCACGTAAAACGAAAACGATAGACGATGCATAAACGACATCAAAATACATATCGTTTTGAAGGGAAATTTTAAAATTTTTCTTTATTAAATTATTAAAGAGTGTTGTCTTATCCAGAACAGAGCTTGTATTGAATTAATTCCTTAATTCAATTTTCCGTTCTGAATTATAGTCAAAAGAATTAATTCATTGTTCACATTGAATTGAATCGAACGAATTCGTATTTATTTTCATTCAATAACACTGAAAAAGAATTCAATTCTTTTTTATTGTTCTTTAAAATACGTTCAAAGAATTCATTCACTTCACTTAAAAAAAATAAAACTGTAAAGTTAACAAATTTTTTTTTGTTAACTCGAGTTTACTGGCTTTTTAGCAAATTTTTAGTTAAAATCAGCGTTTTAACTACTTTTTTTAATTAAGTTCTATTTACAAAAATAGTAGTTTTGTACAAATTTTGAATTAATTTTTTTTGTTGACTTTAAAACTGAGTTTACGAATTTTTACTAATTAATTTGCTGATTTTTTGTAACATTTTTGTCAAGTGAAAAATTTTAAACATTTCTTGTGTAGCCTCCTATGCAAATCTCATAAGTCTTACTTAAGCTGAACTTATGCTCGTAATTTCAACAATTAGGTAACTACGGGTGTAAAATACCTAATAGATATATTTACCTAGCCGGTAAAATAACATTGAAAATTATATTTACCTAAGAGTTAAGTTTACGAAATTTTTCTTACACGGTAGATATCTATGCACCGATAGTTATCTGCTTGTTGAAATTTCGGCCATTAATGCTGTGAAAAAAAATAAGAAAAAATAAGTGAAGTGTTAGTGTTTAAAACCAATATTTAACAAACTTAAAAATGTTTACAAAAAGTTTAGCTGAATTCAACTAATAAAAAATGTTACGAAATTTTCAGCTGAATTTTTAGTTAAAATTACGGTTTTTTTGCTACATTCATTCTACGAAAAGTTAACTAAATATTTTTTGTTAAATTAGTAGGTTCAAAATCAGGTGTTTTTTTAGTTAATATTAACTAAATTTTTTGCTAACTTTACAGTTTTTTTTTTTTTTGAGTGTAAGAATTCATTCTTATTGAATTAATTCTTTACTGCATGAATTTAATTTCTTCACCATTCAGTAAGAATTGAAAAATTTGTTAACCATTCAGTAAAGGTACCTACAGACGACGCAATATTATGTACAATATTCAATTATATTGAAGGTGTGGGGTAATATTGATGATTGTACAATGGTCAATCTTACCCACACACCATCAATAAAATTGAATATTGTACATAATATTGCGTCGTTTGTATGTACCTTAAGAACGCAAAATTTTGCTAACCATTCAGTAAGAATTGAAAAATATTTTCACCGTTCAATAAGAAAATATTTTTTTTTTTGCAAAATGTAAATAAAGTTGTATTCTTTTCATTGAAAAAGAAGAAATATATGTAAAAAAAAAAACGGGAACTCATTAAGAATACCGAACTTGCTTTAAATTAACAAAAAAAAATATCAAAGGCTCAGGTCATATTTTTTATACCCTCCACTCTAGTGATAGAGGGTATATATAAGTTTGTCATTCCGTTTGTAACACATCGAAATATTGGTCTAGGACCCCATAAAGTATATATATTCTTGATCCTTGATCGATTTTAAGTCGATCTAGCGATGTCCGTCCGTCCGTCCGTCTGTCTGTCTGTCTGTCCGTTGAAAACACGCTAACTTTTGAAAGACTTTACGGAGGCTCCTGAAGTTTGACATATATGTTGACCATTTACCGGGTCAGGTTGGTATTGCAATCCAGCGAAATCGGTCAAGTGGTTCAAAAGTTATGAGCAAAAGAGTAAATTTCGGCAAGGGTATTTTACGAATTTACGAGATTAAAACCACTCTAACTTTCGAAAGACAATTCTGATTGTGCTGAAGCTTAGCATATATATTTGTCGTTCCCTAAGCCTGCTTGGTTTTGAGTTTCAGCAAAATCGGTCCAGTGGTTCAAAAGTTATAAGCAAAGCCCTAAATTTCATATTGGTTTCACCTTAAACTGTTGAAATCTCGTTAAACAAGTTTTAACAGCATGGTGAAATACCAGTTTTCTTAAAACTTGTTGTTGTTAGTTTTCTTGCCGTGGCGTGCAGTTTAGTTGTTAGACAAGTAAATATTTGTTATTGTGTTGTTATTGTTTTTGTAACTGTATGTAACGGTGTATAGTAAGTATTTTTGGAAAAAATCAAAAAAGTGGGACTTATATGATTGAATGTTAGGTTGTTTTTGGTTTTTAAGGAAGAGGTTGGTAAAATAAAAACAGGGAAAATGTGAAATAGTTTTTTTTGCATTACATATACATATGTAGGTATAAAACAACAAAAATATTTTACAAAGTAATCTTGTTACTCAAAGAAATTGTACACTGCAAAAAATTTTTACACTCAAAAAAAATGTTACACTCAAAAAAAAATGTACACATATTTTTTAATGAAATGTCACACTCAAAAAATGTTGACAGTCAAAAAAATTTTACACTCAAAAAAATTTGATAGATTAAAAAAAAGTTTTACTCAAATTAATATATTTCTAATAAAAAATTTTGAATGCAATTTTTTGAAATTTTTTTTAGAAAATTACTATTAGATAACATTGTGGAGGGTATTCATAGATTCGACCAAGTCGAATTTAATTTTTCTACTTGTTTTTGTTAATTTTAAGTGAAAATATTTTTCAATTCTTACTGAATGGTTAACAAATTTTTGAATTCTTACTGAATGGTTAAAAAATTGAATTCATTCAGTAAAGAATTAATTCAATAAGAATGAATTCTTAGTGAATGAATTCTTTGAATGTATTTTAAAGAACAATAAAAAAGAATTCAATTCAATGAACCTTACTTTTACTCAATGGGCCAAGTTGAATTAATTCTATGAAACAATTTAGAGTAGAATTAATTTAATCGAGTACAAAATTGAATTACAAAATAAGGAATTCGTTCAAAAATTGAATTAATTCTTCCAAGCTCTGATCCAGAATCATTAAAAATTTGGAAACATTTTGATTAGTTTAAGAGCAACAAGGCACCAAAAATCGACGATAGTCAACGATCGGTTTACATGATCACAGTCCTGATGTTTGTTTACTGCCTTTTGTATTAAACTAAAAATAAAAATAAGTTTCTATCACAATTTTAAAAATCGCGGATAACGAGCCAAAAAAAGTAATTATGACCATTTTTAAACGTCCATAAAGTAAAAATCTGACTTACAAATGCTTTCAATACCATTCAAAAGTCTACCTACTACTTTCGCTTTAAGGCAGGATAAAGAGGTCTTAGATTTGTTTGCTTTCTCAAAAGGTAAAACCATCATCAGCCGCAAAATTTATCAAAGAAGTATATTTTTGTAAAATCTGCCTTTTATCAGTTCGAGGATATTTAAGCAAAATTAAAAAAAAATATATATTTACACTCAGAAGAAAAAATATTAATTTTTATTAATTAACCATTAAGAATTAATGAATTGTTTCTGCTAAAAGTGTGTGAAATTGCAAATAATAAAAATTAAACAAAACACCGAAACTTGTCAAAAAATTGAAATGGCCAACAAGTTGTCTACACACAAAAAAAAAAAACTTTTCAAATTACTAGAAAAAGTCTCGTAATCCCATTTTACCAATATTTGACAGTTTTCCTTGTTTTTTAACAAATAATTTTTGATCGAAATTTACATTTTTCTTTGTTTTTTTACAGTTTTTCATGTAATTTTACAAATTTCCAAAATTTTTTACAAAAAAAATTTAGTAAGAGAATTTCTTGTAAGTTTTATTTCGCCAAAAAAGTTGTAAATTTAGAATTTTATTGGTAAATATCATGTAAAATTACAAAATTATTGGTAAAACGCTTATAAAATTACTAGGAATTCTCGTAAAATAGGATGTCCCAGCTAACAAAATGTTGAGCACTCCAAATTTATGACTTCAAAAAAGTATGATTTTTGGAGCACACACATTTTGGAATAAAAATTGATTCAAATAGGAATTTTTTTTTTTGAGTTTTACATTTTTTTTTCTAATAAAACACTCTTTTTTTTGCACTCAAAAAAATAAAACTGTAAAGTTAACAAATTTTTTTTTGTTAACTCGAGTTTACTGGCTTTTTAGCAAATTTTTAGTTAAAATCAGCGTTTTAACTACTTTTTTTTAGTTAAGTTCAATTTACGAAAATACTAGTTTTGAACAAATTTTGAATTAATTTTTTTTGTTGACTTCAAAACTGAGTTTACGAATTTTTACTAATTAATTTGCTGATTTTTCGTAATAAATTTGTTAAGTGAAATTTCTTGTGTAGCCTCCTATGCGAATCTCATAAGTTCTACTTAAGCTGATGAACAAACAAAAAAAAAAAAAATTAACATTTTTTACAAAATATTTTGTAAATTTTAGTTTACGAAAAGTAACAAAAAGTTTATCTGAATTCAACTAATTTTTTTGTTAATATATGTACATAAAAACGTTACGAAATTTCAGCAAAATTTTTAGTTAAAGTTACGGTTTTTTTTGCTACATTCATTCTACGAAAAGTTAGCTAAATATTTTTAGTTAAATTAACTAAAAATTTAGTAGGCCCAAAATCAGGTGCTTTTTTAGTTAAATTTAACTAAATTTTTTGCTAACTTTACAGTTTTTTTTTTTGAGTGTGGAGTGAAGAAGACCAATCTGAAATGAGTCCAAAAAGACTTAAAAATGTAAGGGAAATTGTTATATAAAAATGATGGCTCCAAAATGAATCAAAAAATTTGGGAAATTTAAGTATTTTTTTGAACATTCCAAAAATGCTCCAAAAAAATAGTCTTTTTGGAGTGAACAAAAAATTTAAATATACCCGAGTAAAAATTTTCTGATATAATCATATATAATTTGATACAATCTTATATGAGCTAATATGCTTCCGTATAAATTTATATAAAATTATATCTATCATTTTGATACGGTTGATCCACTTTATATGGTTAGATATTGCTCCATATATGATTAGATTCGTATTTTGGTTTTGCTCATCAAATTGTATAAAAATAGATATTATAAGATCAATTTGATATAATTGGATTTGACCAAATTCAGGATCAAATTGTATAAATTTTTATATTTTTTGATCTAAAGTAATTGATATTATTTGATACAACCATTTTACGGATCAAATTAGATCTATTTAGTAAAATTAGCATAATATTTTTACTAGGGATTTCAAAATTATTTTTATTTGTCAACAATTTTCTTTTAATACACAAAAACATTAAAACAATACCGTTAGAACAAAATACCGCGTTATTTATTGTGGTTTTTGGATTATACATATATACACATCAAAGACACAACCTGCCAAACCGAGTGATTAATTTGGAAAATCCTGAATAAGAGTCCCCGCACAACAATGTCGGAGCGGTTGACGGTTTCGTTCACGATAGAGTATAGGCGCAAAACAAAGTCGGCAGCGGGAAATTCAGTCAGGCGTTGATATTTACACTATTTTTCACTTTTTCGAAATTTTTTTAATTAAATTTTATTGTTTTTTTATTATCAATTTGATTTTCTTATATTGTTTCGTTTTTTTAGAATTTTAAATATTTTTTTTTTAGAGATCTCATTTTTTTGTTTACTTTATCGAAAATAATCTAAATAACTATAAAATTGTGGCAACATTTTCATTTCAAAAATTAAAAGAGAGAGAGAAACCGACACAAAAATAAAATTGATTTTATTCAAGCGGTTTTCGGTCGAGCGTTTTTTCTTGCCAAATTTGTATAAAAAAAACGTCACCGACATTGTTGTGCGGGGACTCTAAGGTGTTGATTAAAGATAGTGAATTGTTCTTTGGGGTAAGAAAAATATCGATAAAATGATCTTTTTATTTAATAAAATTAAAGGATTAGCTATACAAAATAAAAAAAAAAAAAAAAATAGGCACCACAACGGCTCCACAGAAGATTTCATTTTACACTCCAAATGTGCTCAAAGACGACTAAATCATAAGGGAAATTTCACCAAATACACTCATTTTACAGATTCCATTTGGAGTCTAAAAAGAGGGCTCTTTTGGATGAGCCACTTTCATTCAAAAATTTGAAATTTTGATTATATTTTTGAAGCCCACACAAAAAAAAAATAAAAAAATGTGCCAGTTTTTGGTTTAATTACAACTAGTGTTTGGGGTCCGGGAATTCCCGGGTCGGATTTTCCGGGAATTCCCGGGAAAACACTGACGGGAATTCCCGGGAATTTTTTTATTTTTTCCCGGGAAATCCGGGAATTTTGTAAAATAAACCTTTTTACATAAAAACGTTTATTTTACTTTAATTTTTACCATTGTTTTTTACATACAGGTATAATTACATTTGATATTTTTTGTATTTTTTCTATTTGGAAGAACAGTGAAAATATATGTTCATAGGAAAACTGACCAAGTGTAAAAAGTATGTTAATATCATAAAAAAACTTAAAAAGTCAAAAAAATATAAAAATTTTGAACCTAGAATTAACATTTCCAGATTAAATATTAAAAGTGCTGCCAACTATATTATTTTTTTCTCGAAAAACGCAGTTTTAAATTTTTTTCGATTTTTAGCTATTTTTTTCGATTGTATTTCAGGATTTTTAACTTTTATGTTTTGATTTTTTATGTTTTAATTAATTGTTTATCTCTAATAAAACTGTTTTTAATAAAAAGATAATCAAATTTTAATGTTTTTTATGATTTACATTAATAATGAATATGAAAAAAATAATGAAAAAAATAATTTATTTCCCGGGAATCCCGGGAAATAAATTATTTTTTTCCCGTTTCCCGAGAAATTGAAAAGTCCGGGAATTCCCAAACACTAATTACAACCTATAAGGTGGTTTTGGATAACTTACAAAAGTTTTTGCTCTAAAAAACTTAGGTAAATTATCCAAAACCACTTTATAGGTTGTATTATCCCCAAAACGTACACAATTTTTTTTATTTTTTTTTGTGTGCATTTTGGAGTCTAAATTAAGTCTGCTTGCCCAGCAGAAATTTTGCTGAACTGTCAGCAGCTTTTGGAAAGGAAACTTGAGTCAAGGAGCGCATCCAAACCTACTGAATTTATGCATGATTCTCTAAAGCGATGTCACACCTTAGAGCGCTAGTTGGATACACATTAAAAGCGCTCTTAAGATGCACTGAAATCAGGTGTGTTCAGAGTGCTGATTAAAGCACTATAAAGATGCAGTAAATTCATGTATCTTTTCAGAGCTGATTTAAGCAGAATAAAGATGAAATTCATTTCACTATCTCTGTAATACAATTGGAAAATCTTAAATACAATTGGCTATTTTTGAAATACAATTGGAAAATCTTAAATACAATTGACTAGTTCAGAAAATCCGTTAAATATTTCTGAAATAAAAATATTTTTTTAGTTTATTTTGTAGTATTGTTAATAAAAAAAATTTATATTTCAGAAGCTTCTATTTTTATATCAGAAATTCACATTTATATTTCAGAAACATCTATTTATATTTCAGAAATTTTCAACTTCCGTTTGTATTTTAAAATTTTTATAAATGATGGAAATATAAATGAATTTTCTGAAAAGAAAATTTTAAAATACAAATAGAAATTTTTGAAATACATTGGAAATTTCTAAAATATACGTGGATTTTTTTTTTATTTTTTTAGTTTAAATAATAGCAATTATAAAATTTTGAAATGAAAATTGAAATAAAAATGGAAATTTCTGAAAAGCATTTAGAAAATTTTGGAAATACAAATTTAAATTTCTTAAATACAATTGGAAATTTCTGAAACATAAAAAGAAATTTCGATAATATAAATTAAAATTTCTGATTTATAAATAGAAATGTTTGAAATATAAATGGAAATTTATTTATTCTTTGAAATAACAAAAAAGCATTTGCTGTTTCTGGTCGTCCTAAGTATTCGCCATCATTCAAAATGTGTTAAAGATGTTATGATTGAAGCACTCTTCGCAACGCCGATTAATGCGCAATAATGATGCACTCAAATCGTGTGTCTTTGTCCAAAAATTTAATCTTTTTCATTCAAAAAATGTTAACAATTTTAAAAAGGAAAGCAAGTGGGAAATTTTATTAAAAAATAATTTTATGTTGTAAGTTTTATACAAAAAATCTTACCAAAAAATTAAAATATTTTCCCCTTACTTTTACTGCATCCTCAAGAGCGCTCTTTGGATGTGCTTCGGTATGCTATAAAAAGATGCTGTGTCGCCAAAATCTCGATTTATTTTTGCTGGGTGCTTGCTGGGGTAACAAAAAATCTAGTAAAGTTACGAAACCTCCTTGTAAATTTTCTGGTGTCAAAAAATTTTTACAATTTTATTGGTAAAAATCTTGTAAAATTACAAAATTATTGGTAAAAAGCTTGTAAAATTACTAGGAATTCTCGTAAAATAGGAGGTACCAAAAAATTTAGTAAAGTTACGAAAAATCTAGTAAAGTTTTACTTGTAATTTTACAATACGATATACATATGAGGCATTCCACACCAAATGTCCAGCGAAAAAAAACACGTGTACCATAAACTTCTGAATAGCTTGTATGGATAGCCCTATATGAAACTTAGAAAATTGCGTTTTCGGTTTTTCAATTTTTCAAAAACTGGGCTTAGGAGGCGTGGTCAAATATTGGAAAAAATGGTCAAATTTGTGGCGAGTTGCCTTGATTAAATATTTATCACATTAAAACGGAATGCACCACAATCTTAAAAATTTACATTCTTATATAGTTTTGTATGGGCTATCGAATAAATTTTTTTCCTTTAGAAAATTTTCAGAACCCGTTCTGAAATTTTCCATTTGTTAAAAAAGTCAATTTATCAAAAATCCGGCCACTTTTTTTTTTTTTTAAATTTAGATGTTTGTCCATCCACACAAAAAAAAATCAGAAATGTATTTTTCGTTTTTTTCGAGAAAATCGCATTTGAATTTTAAATTTCATAACAATTTTGTAATATGCTTGTATTTTCTTGTTTTAACGTTGCGCATGAGTAATATTAATTGCATGAATATTACTCATTCGACACGTTAAAACAAGAAAATACAAGCAAATTACAAAATTGTTATGAAATTTAAAATTCAAATGCGATTTTCTCGAAAAAAACGAAAAATAAATTTCTGATTTTTTTTTTGTGTGGATGGACAAACATCTAAACTTAAAAAAAAAATAAAAAAAAATAAAAAAAGTGGCCGGATTTTTGATAAATTGACTTTTTTAACAAATGGAAAATTTCAGAACGGGTTCTGAAATTTTTCTAAAGGAAAAAATTTTATTCGATAGCCCATACAAAACTATATAAGAATGTAAATTTTTAAGATTGTGGTGCATTCCGTTTTAATGTGATAAATATTTGATCAAGGCAACTCGCCTCAAATTTGACCATTTTTCCAATATTTGACCATGCCTTCTAAGCCCAGTTTTTGGAAATTAGAAAAACCAAAAACAAAATTTTCTTAGTTCCATATAGGGCTATCCAAACAACCTATTCAGAAATTTACGGGACATATGTATGTTTTTCTGTAGCGGGACATTTGGTGTGGAATGCCTCATATGTACATATCTTAACCGTGGTAATTTTTCAAAAAAGTATACAAAAGTTGTTTTCGTATATTTTAATACAAAAAAAAAATGCTTCTGTCATACATTTCTAAGTGCGTCAACTATTTTTTTTTTTTTAATTTTAAATTATCACAAAATCCCTGTAAAAAATATTATTTTTTTCAGATATTTTTTTACTATGGATCATCATTGATTTTATTTTAAATCGAACTTTTTGAAATCATACATATGTATGTATGCAAGGAGCAGCCAAATGATATCCATTAAAGCAGACAACTAAAATATACAATCACATACATAGTATTTTTAACATTCCTTCGGAACTACAGAAAAAAAGACGAACTTTTTCAGACAACAAATTTTATTAAAATGACACCAAAATCAACAGATATTTATTGGATAGCGTCCATTGAAAGAAAATCACTTTGGAACATGCTCAATACTGTCGTAATCCTGTTGCTAATTGGAACTCTGTGCAGATGTGGCAACGCCTTTGAAATGAGCACCGAATTAAATTTAAAGCCAACAAAATACACAGAATGGTCAAAAAATGTCACATATCGCAGTACAGCAGAATACAATGCACGTGGAATGAAGCCATTGTATGATATTACCCAAAAAGTTATGTGGTTATTGATCGGTGGCGAAGATCCCATACCAGATGGTAAGTAAATTGATCATATATATATTAGGGTTATAACTTTTTGAATTTTTTGCAAATATCTAGTCTCCCAAGGTAAAATCGTGTAGGGAGGGCATGGAAAAATATTAAGAATTGCGTTTTTGGGTTTTCGCGATCGTTAAAAAAGTTCACGCACCAAACGCATTTAAGTTTTTAACAACTCTACGTTGCAAAAAAAACACTAAAGGCCCAGGCACTTGAGCGCTACTGTAGCGTGACGGGCTGTTGTGTGGTTTTAAAGTTCGACCGCTACACCACCGTCACGTATTCGTTTAAGTACCTATTTCTATATATTTTAGTACAAGCTAACGTATCAGCTGACACGTCTCCGAACCGTATTCGCTCAAGTAATTATGCTTTAATTTGTTGTGCCTCAAGCACAGACCATATAGACACAAAAACTTAAATATATAAAGACTATGCAAGTCAATTCTTTTTGACGTTTAAAGGTGGTGTTAGGTTTACAAATGGTATTTGGGAAAGCTGGAAATTTTGTTTACCTTTTATTTTTCGTTTAATTTTGCTGGTTGTTTTGATTTAATTATATTCATTTCGTTTTTTTATTATGTATTTTTTTATTTTCAAGTGACACAACAATAATTTTCATTCATAATTTTAAAATTTTTTAATGTTTATTTTTCGTTATTCCCAAATCGTTCCCAAATACTTTCCAAAAAAGATTGCCATCTGTAGATATCGACTTCGTTATTACTGACACTACTATTCATGAGTTACCCCTGTATAGACATGCAACACGAGTGCTTATTTTGGTACTTTCAATATGGACGCATACAAAATAGTACTAAATTTACTTCTCTGCCTAGAATACGTGCAGGGGTAACTCATGAATAGTAGTGTCAGTAATAACCATAGAAAAGATTAGAAGGTACGCAGTGTTGTATTTGATGTATTTTCCAATATGGTGGCAAAATGCTTGTTCTTCCTCATCTCACACGTATTTAATTTCAAACTAGATTCTTTGTTTATAAAAAATGGAATTTGTCTTTCATTTAATTAAATTTATTTAGGGAATTCACATGGGTATCGTATTTGGTGTTGTATGTTGTATGTCCTATCTAAAAACAGGGTTGGTTAAACTTTAAATTAATAATACGACACTTACACGATATGACGATACAACATTTATACCTATGTTTTGTGTGCTATTTTCAAGTATGCTAACAAGAAGAGAATCTAAGAGAAAATTATCAAATGAGCGATAAATAATTTTTACCAACCCTGTTTTTGGATAGGACATACAACATATACAACAAATACGATACCCATGTGAATTCCCTAATTATTTATTTTGCTTTATTCAACGTTTTTTTTAAGATAATACGCACTATTGCTAGTTTAAAACCTTTTGTTTTTTCTTTTGTTGTTTTCTTTGTTGTTGTTCTCCTTTATGTTGCATTGTTTTTATTAAACGTCAAAAGTTACATAATGTGCTGTCACTAATACTTATTCAAGCGAAATACGACTCTGTAACACTTCTATTTTTTTCTATGGTAATAACGAAGTCGTTATTAATAGATGGCAATCTTTTTTTGGAAAGTATTTGGGAACGATTTGGGAATAACGAAAAATAAACATTGAAAAATTTAAAAAAGATGAATGAAAATTATTGTTGTGTCACTAGAAAATAGAAAAATACATAATAAAATAAAGAAATTAATTTAATTAAATCAAATCAAAGGTAAACAAAATTTTCAGCTTTCCCAAATGGCATTTGTAAAACTAACACCACCTTTAAACGTCAAAAAGAACTGACTCATGGATAGTCTTTATATATTTAAGTTTTTGTTCAGTAATTCAATTAATAGCACGGAGTTAAATTAAAACACGTCCACACTTGTCAACATTTGAACGATTATGTTTTAGAAACCGATAACTTTTTAGAATCTGGTCATTTTGTTTTACAAAATATGTTTCAGGATCTAAAAATTTTTGGTTACAAAAAAGTTCTAAAATCTAAAAAAATACTTTCAAATATAAGAATTATTTCAGATATTTTTTTATTAAAAAAGTATATCAGAATGTGGATAAAAATTTTATACAATGGGTACGTTCAGCAGAGAAAGCTGCTACTCAGCTGCTACTCAACATTCTGCTGAACGGTTTGATTTTTGACATTTCAGTCAACATGTTGAGTGAGCGCTTCTCATCACTAGTAGCGTACACAATTTATGCTACATTTGATCACAAACTGATAAATAAGCTGTTTTATTGAAATTATTTATTTTTTTGGACGTTATTCAAAGAAGTAAACACAACAAATCATAAAAAAGTATTTTTTACAGCAAAAAATAAATGAAAGCGTAAAAAAAAAAATATTCAAATATTTTAAAACATTCACAAAAAAATGCGTTCAGCAGATTCAACTAATCAAAACATGCTACATCTCAACTGTTGAGTAGCAGGTTTCTCTGCTGAACACGCTCAATGTCTCAAAATATCAAGATTATTTTCATAGGAAAATTTTAAAAATCTGACTGAACAGAGTATGTTTAATTTTACAAATGACGATAAAAACTCAGAAAACGGTTAAAATCTAATATTTTTTCAACATTTTTGCATAATGCATTAATCCATTAATGCAAAAAAGTTCACAAAAATATTAGTTTTCAACCGTTTCCTACATTTTTATCGTCATTTGTAAAATTATACATACTCTGTTCAGTCAGATTTTTAAAATTTTCCTATGAAAATAATCTTGATATTTTGAGACATTTGCAGGAACTGTTTAATTAATAATTGTTTTAAATAATTCTTTAACTAAAAGAATTAAAATACTTTTTCATATAAAAGGCTCTGAAAATGTGTCTAAAGACCAATATCTCAAAAATTAGTTTTTTTCTATACGAACAATATTTTTGAATTTTTCTGTAAACAATTTGAAAAAAAAAAAATTATTTTTTTATAATTATTTATTTTTATTTCGGCTATAGGTCAGAAAAAACAATAAAAAACTAAAAAGTTATTTTTAATTTTATTATTTATTTTATTTTTTTATATTTTCCAATATTTCGGTCAAAGTCTTTGACCATCATCTGGGATCTATTATGAAAAAATATAATATGAAAAACAAAACATCCCAGCAAAAAAAAATCGAAGTGGTGCAAAAAGAATAAGTGATTCACTACATACATAGTAGCTATATGTGCCGATCTTCATATTCCATAAGAAGTACTTTTATAAGCACTTCCAAAACTGCTAAAAAAATGTCAATAATAACAACTTTTCACCAGTTCTTTCCTCAATGATTTAGAAGTACCATTTTCATATGTGTTTACAAATGCAATTGAAAAGTACAAATTTGTGGCACTTAACTATTGGATTTGTTTTGTTGAATATTTTTTTTTTTATAATTTTATCTGCTTTAATAAAAAGTTAAATTTTATAAATGAATTAACTTGATATGCCGCAAAAGCGAATTTGTTATGTAAATTATGTTATAAAAAAAATACAGTTTCCAGATTTTTGTTAAAATTACCAAATGACTCAAGAAGTGCTAAAAAGATAACAAAAAAACTGTTAGCCCTTAAAAAAGACAAGGGTTAAATATAACCAAAAAAGAGCTAAGTTGGTATTGCCGTTTAAAGGTATAAAAACTCTAAAAATATACGATATCTGATTTAAAATGAGAGAATTACTTTTTTTTATCTCTTCATTTTATTTATTGGATGTTTTTTTTTAACTACATGTATAAAAACATTTTTTTTTTATAATTTTTGGAGTTGTTTTGTAAATTATGTACAAAAAAAAAAACAATAAAAAGTTTCCAGATTATGGTAAAAATCAAATGACTTAAAAAGTGCTTAAAGGGCTAAAAAAGATAACCAAAAAAAGGTGGTAGCCTTTTAAAAAAGGGCTGAATTATAGCAACAAAATGACTAAAAACTCTTCTAAACATTAGGGTATTCAATTAATCGAGGTTTTGGTTTACTCGGCTAATCGGGCAAATAATTAATCGCACTTAAAAAATTATGTTAGTAAAATCAACTGAAAATGTCAGTTAAAATAACTACTTTGTAAGTTGTTTTGGGATCAACTACTTTTTCAGTTAAATCAACTTACAATGTTAGTTATTTTAACTGGCAAAAAACAACTGACTTATGTAGTAAAAACTACTTACATTTGTAGTCAAAACAACTAAAATGTAGTAAAAATAAAAAAATCAATATATAATTTTTTTTTTTCAAAATATTTTTCAGTAAAAAAAATTGAAGACCAAATTTTTTCCAAGTTTTTTTTTAAAAAAAAATTGTGAAAAATAAAAATAACGAAATTTTTTTTTTTTTTTGGAAAAAAACTTTAAAACTTTTCAGAGATAAAATAAATAAAATTAACTACTTGAAATAACTGTTACTACATCACAGTACTTTTTTGTTAGTTGTTCAAAAAAACGACTTAAAATAACTAACAGAAATAGTTGTTTGATTGTTTGAAAACAACTAACTACTGTAAAATATACAAATAACTAACATGTAGTAACTTACATAATTTTCTGAGTGCGGGGTTGAGATTTAATCGGTTAATAATCGGATAAATTTGAATTATTCGGTTAACCGAATAATAAAAATTTTAATTGAATATAAAACTAAGAACTCTATGTACTTTTAAGAATTTTATTAATTTTATCTATAATGTTAGCCCAAATAAAGGGTTTTTGTATGGCACCCTGAAAATTTACCCTAAAATTGATACCCAAATTGATGCCGGGCTTAGATGCACCTCTAATAGAGTTTCGAATTCGGTACTATTATATATCAACAAGACAAATTGGTTGGTTTTCAAATTTGTTTTCTTTTATTTTTTAGGGCCGAAATTGCAATAATTTTATCGGTCGATATCTCCGTAATGAAAAAAGATATCTTAAGGATTGCAAAAGTAATTTGAAGAATAAGTGAAGTATTTTTAGATGTGCTGAACTAATTATACATCATAAAATAATTCTCGGTTTTATAAGGTCCCGAACATTGCGAATATCTGAGTTTATGCAGTACTGTCAATCGAAAATCTAAATATCTCAAAATAAGATAAATCACTTCTAAGGCCAGATTCGGATTAAGCGCATGAAAAACTATTAGAAAAATATATACATCCACATTTAATTAATAATTCCTATTAGCTAAACTAAATTATTAAAAACATCGATTTAATCTTAACAATTTCAAGTCTAAATATTACATAATAAATATTATACATTGTTAAAAATATTGTTTTGGTTTTAATTATTATTAGTGTAAATACTAAAAAAAAAAATCTTAAAATCAATCCCAAAAAGTCATGAAATATGTACTTATCAAGAAGTGATGAAAAAATCACTTCTAAATCACCATATAAAAATTACATAATCACATCCAAAATGCCAAGAAATATATACTTCTAAAGAAGTGATGAAAAAAGCACTTCCAAAAGGTCAAGTTATATTAACATCCCGATCACTACTTCAGAAGTTGTGATAAAGATGTTAATATATATGTACATACTAAACACTAGTGATATTGTGTGTCACGCCCATATAAAATTCATCAGTGTTTCAGCTGAAGAAGAAGTACATCTGGTTCATAAGTTGTGGTGAATTTTGTAGTGAATGGTAAGCTCTTTTTTTGCTGGGATTTTAATATTACAAAATCACATAAAACACAACATAACAAAAATACGAAAAAACAAATTATTTACATTTTAAAAAAGAAAACAAATAAAAACTCCGTCTCCACTGCTTATTGTTTGAGATCTTGTCCTTAACTAATTATTTCTTATTTCTTCTTCCGTGTTTATCTATTGTGTATTTGTATGTGTGAGAGCAATTATCGGTGTCCAGTTTATAATTTAATCTCTCTTCCTTGGGTGTATTGATGATATGCAGCATCTCTAATGTATATCTCTTTTTATAATTATTCTCACCTACTAATATTTTTACATTGTTGAAGTTGGGTTTGTGACCAGTCAAAGTACAATGGGCCGCTAATGCTGTTTTTTGTGATAATGGTTTATCAACTGCTTTCTGATCAGACTTATGTGATGCTAATCTTGTCTTTAATTTTGTCTTCGTTGTTCCAACATATACTTTTTGGCATACGTTAGAGTCGTCTCCATTGCAATTAATCTTATAAACTAAATTAGATTTCTTATTGTTGTTGAGTTTAGATTTAGTTTTACTAAATAATTTGTCGAGTGTATTGTCCGTTTTAAGTAAAACTAAATCTAAACTCAACAACAATGAGAAATCTAATTTAGTTTATAAGATTAATTGCAATGGAGACGACTCTAACGTATGCCAAAAAGTATATGTTGGAACAACGAAGACAAAATTAAAGACAAGATTAGCATCACATAAGTCTGATCAGAAAGCAGTTGATAAACCATTATCACAAAAAACAGCATTAGCGGCCCATTGTACTTTGACTGGTCACAAACCCAACTTCAACAATGTAAAAATATTAGTAGGTGAGAATAATTATAAAAAGAGATATACATTAGAGATGCTGCATATCATCAATACACCCAAGGAAGAGAGATTAAATTATAAACTGGACACCGATAATTGCTCTCACACATACAAATACACAATAGATAAACACGGAAGAAGAAATAAGAAATAATTAGTTAAGGACAAGATCTCAAACAATAAGCAGTGGAGACGGAGTTTTTATTTGTTTTCTTTTTTAAAATGTAAATAATTTGTTTTTTCGTATTTTTGTTATGTTGTGTTTTATGTGATTTTGTAATAATATTAAAATGTTTTGTTTTTCATATTATATTTTTTCATAATAGATCCCAGATGATGGTCAAAGACTTTGACCGAAATATTGAAAAATATAAAAAAATAAAATAAATAATAAAATTAAAAATAACTTTTTAGTTTTTTATTGTTTTTTCTGACCTATAGCCGAAATAAAAATAAATAATTACAACAAAAAGGTCAACAAAATATAAAAATAATATTATTTTTTTATATAATATTTTACGAGTTTATTCACAGTTGTAACTGGCTATGACTGTCATAAGCCAATTTTTATGACAGAAAATTCATTATATCAATATTTTCCTACACAAAACAAAAAAAAAATTAAAAATTTTATGTACATATCAATTTTATGATCGTCTTTGCAAATAAAATTGTTTAAATTTTTGATAAAATTTTCAAATAATTTTAAATTTTTCATTCTTTTTTGTTGGCATGTATAGATCAAAATTGATGTTCAATCATTAAAATTTGTTTATGCCAGTCATATTCAGTCATAACTGCGATTTGGTCCGTGTATTTGACTATAAACGGTCTTGCGAAAAAAAAAATACTTTACCTTTTTTTAAATTGAAAAATTGTTTTGATTTATTTTTTCTGCATAAATTTGAGAAATTTAGTTTTTAATTTGTTACTCAATATTGAAAATATTACCGAAAAAAAAATCAACAAACACACACCCAGTTCCCCCCCCCCCCCCCCATCGGATGGGGTGAACCAAACTTTGTTGCTTTCCGATTGCAGAAATTTTTTTTGGTAAAAAAAATACCCCCCACCCCCAAAATGAAATTCCTGGATCCGCGCCTGACTTATGTGAACATAATTGAACACCAAATGGTATTTAAACAAGTACAAACATTTTTTTTTTTTTGACAAGAAAAAGAATAAAATCGCGAATTTTTTTACCAATTTTTTTTTCGCTGAAATGTTTTTTCAAAAAAAAAATTTTTTTTTTTCAAAAGTAATTTCCTTTTAAATAAAGTTTTTGCATAATCTTTTAGAAATTGTGGAGGGTATCACTACATTCGGCAAGGCCGAATTTAACTTTTTTACTTAATTTATATACATAATTCATTCATTGGAAGGGTTAAAATTACCCAGGCAGAAAAATACGAACGGGAGAGCGCTGACAAAGTATTTTTTATGGTCGCTTGAATGCTGGGAAAGCATCACAGTTTAGTACTCTCCCAGCGTCCAAAATGATAACCACGGTAAACGGTATGCAGTTGCTATTTTAAAGCGCTTTGAAAGCGCTTTAAAAACTAAAAATATGGTACTATTATAGCACTTTTAGAACAAAAAAATGGGACGTATCTAAATTGTATAAGTCCATAAGACACAATTTTTTTTTGTTTATTTGAATAAAGGATTAGGATAATTAGGATAAAAAATTGAATGACTAATTTATTAGGATAAAAAAAAAAATTCGACAAACTTTAAAATATTTTCCTGAAAAATTTTGTTTTCCGTTTTCTTTGCGTTTTGGAATAAAAAATTTATTAAAAATGCTTTTAGGAAAAATTTTCGAAAAGTCCCGAAAAAAAAGTGGTGTATTGAACCGAAACGGTTTGTGTTCCAAAGGGATAGGTCCAGTGATATTTCATATCCGAAGTTTAAGACACTTCCTCACGAAAGAAACAGGTGTTTTTATATAAAAGGTGTCAAGTTTGTAATATATGGGTCATTATGTGTAAGTGACATATCGTGAGAACTATCAAGGACCGGCCACTAATCCTGCAGGAAAATAAAAAATATTCCAATTGTTATGAAAATTAAAAAATTTTAATAAAAAATTTATATTTTGAATGGTTTCTGCCTGGGTACCTTATCTTTGAAAAATAGGACTTAAAACAAAAAATATCTGTGACTTTTTAGAAATTGCGTTTGGTGCGGAATGTTTTTTTGCCAAAATGACCCGCAAATACGATTTTTAATATTAATTTTGTATTGCCTATCACGTGGTGATAGGTAACAATTTTGTCAAAAATGAGTCATCACCCTAATGTACAATAATAAATTATTTTTTATTGCATTCACAGGTTATTTGGAGTTCAAAGATTCAAAACCTCAATTTGGTCCCAAGGTCGAACGCAATGAATGGGGTGATCTTGTTTTACATTATTGGCCCATCTTATTGATAGTTCTTTTGGTGGGCCTGTTGGTTGTCTCGATGCCAATAATTGGGTAAGTAACGATAATATTTGATTTTCAAAATAAATTATGTACATTCGGCTGGTCTAAAAAAGAAACGTGGTGAGTTTATTTGTAGGCCTTAAATACCATTGCAGTTTAGTAAAATTTGAAGTAATGCCCAAACCACAATTTCAGTGACACTGCGCTGTGAACTGGCTTGATCAAAATGGTTTCTAAATGAAGTCAGTTGTTGTTTTGTAACGGTCAAAAACCAAACCCACTGCAATGGGAAGTGGTTTTACATAAATTAAAATATCTCTGGACAAAATCTGAGGATTTGATTTTTTTACTTTTAAATTAAAGCCTAATAAATACTCTATCAATTCTCTTTTTGGCTCGCGTACCCCTAATTTAAATCAAAAATATGCGATAAAAGTTCAAAAATATTTCCTAAAAACGTAAAAAGTTTTAAAAATTTGTTTTTAATTATAAAAGGTTTTACTAAAAAAAAAATTTATTTTTTTTTCAACTCAAAAAATTGTTTTTATAATCAAAAAATATTTTTTTATTTGTACACAGATAAAACAAATTGACAATGAACCACACTCGTAGCATTTATGAAGAAAAGTTTTTAAAAATGTATGAACCTTTCATAAAATTTTTGATTTTTTTATTCATAAAGAAATTATAAAAATTTTTCGATTCCACATAATAAACATTATGAAAAAGTTCATAAATATTATGAAGAAGTTAATAAACTCTTATGAATTAGTTCATAAATACTATGCATTTTTTTTGTAACTTTTACTTATTTTCAATTTTTTTTAATTTAAAATCGTGTAATTTTTTGAGTTTTCTTATTTATGAATAAATTGAAAAAATATGCATTTTCGTAAAAATCTGCAATAATATGCAAAAACAAATATTTTTCTCTTAGCGTCTATGCCAAAAACAGCACATTTTATTGAAGAAACATTTCTTAAAAAAATATAACAGGACATTGTTTAATTATTTTTTTTAAATAGAGTTTTTAGCTTAATTTGTTTTTTTTTTTTGTTTTATAAGACTAAATTCTTATTTTATTTGCTTTTAAATGTATCAGGCCTTGTTAGAAGTACAAATTAAAAAAAAAAATATAAAAAATTGTTGAAAACTAAAAAAAAAAAAAAAATGGGTTTTTGTGCGGGATCCCGGGAATCCCGGGAAGTTCAACAATTTTTCCCGCTTTCCCGGGAAATGAAAAATTGCGGGAAATTGCGATCCCTATGTAGAAGGTAGTATGAATTCGAAAAAGTGCTTTGCAAGCGCTTTGCCAATGTTTTTCTATTTAAATCCGTTCAAGTATACATTTTTAATAAAAATTTACACTTTATTTTTTTAAAATTATCCTTGGGCAATTTTTTTTTACACAAAATATGAAAGTTTGTTAATTTTTCTTATTGTTTTCCGGAAAAACTAAAAGATGTTAAGTATTGTAAGCTTGAAAGGTTTGAAAGGCCAGAATATGCTATGGGTTTTTGTCTTGCATATAAATGAAAGTCTTGTATATTTTTATTTCATGTATTTTGTTGTTGTGGTCTTGCATACTCTTGTATTTATAAAATATCTGCAAGCTTTGAAAGGTCTGCAAGGGTAGTTTGCTACCAAGAGCGAATACAGCTATTATTTAGCAGCTGCTTTAATTCATTTTTTTTTTCATCAATTTTTTTTCCATAAATTTTTTTTTTCATCAATTTTTTTTTTCATCAATTTTTTTTTTCATCAATTTTTTTTTCATCAAATTTTTTTTTTTCATCAAAAAATAAATATCATGTTAAAATAAAAACAAACTATGAAAAAAAATGCTCAAAATCGTAAAAATTTTTAATTACACTTGAATTACACATGCAGCCAATTACACATGGGCTACACGTGAAAAAAATTACACATGATATGTGTAATTACACATGAGGTGGCAACACAGTTGTGTAGTTAAACAAATTGCGTTTAGACTTCTTTTGTAAATTAAGAGCCGTCTAATGTACATACTTTTGTGTTACTTTAGTTTAGGCTGTTGCTGTTGTCGTTGCGTCTAATGTACATTAATTTTTTTTTGTATAACTTTAGGTTATGTTTTTGCTGTTGTCGTTGCGCCGGTGCTTGCGGTGGTCGCTCAGAACCATTTGATAAAAAACATGACACCTGTCGACGGGTTTTTCTGGGGTTCCTGTTGATACTTCTGTCTACTGGAATATTGTAAGTATTAATTACTCAGTAGGTATTGGTCGAATTACATTTTTTTGGTTCCGCTGTCTATAAGTTGGTTCCCTTAAACTGTTTTTATACACTAAAGGTGCCTGCAGACGACGCACAGTGGGTTGAACGATAGGCATAATGGGGATTAATTTAGGGAAGCCGTAATTTTTAAATATTATAATTTTTTATTGAAAAATATTTATTAATAAGCAAAAAACTACTAGGGTGTTACATTCGGCTATGCCGAATCTTTTATACCCTCCCAAATGTAAAAAAACAATATAAAAAAGTCCAGGGCGTCTTTTTTTTGGGGGGGGGGGGTTGTTGGGAGACGTTAGGGGCACCTTCCCCTTTCGATTTTGAACTTCTTTTGAGATAAGAATGTTGCATTTGCTTTGCAAAAGTACAAAAAACCCTTAAAAAATGCGATTTTTCTTAGGTTGGTTTAGTTCTCCAAGGGGGAACTTTTTCCCCCTTAGTCCGATTTTGCCCATTTCCGAACTTAACCTGCCTAGGAATATAAGACATATTCGTGCCAAACTTCGGAAGTCTAGCTTTTTTATTTTGGACTGTATCGTGTCTTCTACAGACGGACTGACGGACATCGCTAGAATGTCTTAGAATCGATCACTGATCAATAAAATATATACTTTATGGGGTCCTAGACCGATATTTCGATGCGTTACACACGGAATGACAAAGTGAGTATACCCCTTTTTTGAATTTTTAATTTTTTTCACATGCATTTAAAAAAAAAAAAAAAAAACTTTTAAATATTGAAGATTAGATATTTAAGTATGCGTTAAAATAAAAAAAAACTTAATTTTTCGAAATAAGCAACTTTTTATTAATAAATTTATTTTTTTTTTTTTTTATTTTATTTTTTTTTATTTATTTTATTAATAAAAACATATTTTTTTTTGGCATTGGTTCTTTTTTGAATTTAGAAGCAAAAATCCTATATTTTTCTACTCATCCGAGTAGACTTTGAAACTCAACATATATTAAAAAAATACCCTATTTTTAGGGTTATTTTCAAAAAATTATTAAAAACGTTTTAACAAATTTAATATTAACACACACATATCAATAATACAGTCAATACTTAAAGTTAATAAATCCATTTTAATTTTTTTTTTTTAGTTTCAAATAAAAACAAAAAATTATCACTCGAAGTAGCACGTTTTTCATTTTTTAACACTGTATAGTGAATTTATAAAAATTGTCAAACTTTGAGAGAGCATAGCAAAAAAAGTAAACAACTTCGAACACTAATTTTGACATATATATATTGGTGAAGAATTTTATCCTCTTTAAACCAATTTAAAAAAATATTGCAATACACTAACTTCAAATTTTGAAGTAATCCTCAGTTTTGATAGTGTTCAACCCAATGTGCGACTCAATAATATACATAATATTTTTGACGTTTTCCCACAAATGGCATACACAAAAATACTTTATAAAATATTGTACTGAAAAAATACATGCAGATTGTACATAATATTGAATCGTCTATAGAGGCCTTAAGAGAACCAATTTATAGAAAGTGACATATTAATTGTGGGGGTCCACCAATGTCACATATGTATTTATTTTTACTCTGTGGTATTACTTAAGTTTTATTTACATCATCCCACCAAGTCTTTCGATTTTAATCTACTAAAATATTAACAAAGTCTTAAATCATACATAGTATATAAAATCAAACATACTTTTTTTAAAACGGATTTTTGTCAATTCCTTGTTTATTTGAAATCTTTCAAAAATTTAATAGTCTTATTGGGACTGTTGTTAACACGATTTTGTGACAAGTCTTAATACTTACAAGGGAAGTCTTCATGGTGTCGCCCTCTGATCTTTATGAAATTTGGATATGTTTTTTTAGAACGAAAAATAATTCGACACGTATTTTTTTAGCGGCCCAAACTCATTTGTAAGTGGGGACGATTTGTATGGGGGAAGTTGACCTTTTTCAGTTTTTTACGATTTACGCCTATTTAATCAAAATTATGAGGAATATTTGGTATCAGATTAAAGGTATTTAAAAGACCTATCTCGTGGTGCTATTAATGTGTAAAAAAACAACTCCCGAGTAAAAAAGATTATATATAATTTTACTTATTTTTATATAAACATATATTATTTCATAAATTTATACGTAAATTGTTTTGCTATCATATAAGATTATATCGTCACCTTAAATGCAAAACAACGTAACAACAAAAAAATCAAAATCGAGTTTTTGATTGATTATGATGCATTTGACTAAACTACATGTCTCTGGAAAATTTTGGAAGTCAAAGTTCAAAAATTGCGAATTTATTAGCAATAAACAAAAAAACGTATCAGCAAGTACATGCATTTCATAAACCAAAACAACGTAACAGCAGTGTTACACACACAATTTATATGTAATCGAGCAAATATTAATATATTTCAATATATTTTTATATATTGAAATCGCATAGATATTTAAGACATTCACCATACAAATTGAATAAATATTTCAGATTAAAATTTACATAAAATTTTCAAAAAATTTATTTTTTAAATTTTTCCAAAATTGTATAATTTTTTTTTAATTTATCGTTTTTTTTAACCAAATATTTTTTTGAGAAATTGAATTTTAAAATGTCGTTTTTTAACAGTAACTCCGTGGGGTATTTTTTTTGTAAATGAAAATAGCTAGATCCGCAGGTTTTTCGAATCCTGTTTCAAATTCTGTGTAATTTACCAGTTCAATTGGAAAGTTTTTCCTAAGAATACACAGATTTTTTTAAAAATGTATCGTTTCTTCCTAAAACTTTTCCTATACCAAAACCAATTTCAAGAACTTAAAAAAAATGTTAAAACTTCAAAATTTTCTTTCCAAAGCCAACCCTTTGATTCTGAGGGAAAACTTTAAGTTAACAAAAAAAATCATACAGGGCCCGTTTTCTTATAAAGAAACCTTCGGGTTCTAAATATTTTTTTTAACCAAGTGAGATCAATACCTTTAATTTTTTTGGATCTTTAAGTACTACAGCAAAATTCTTTAAATATGTTGATAAACCCTTACCTTTTATAAGAACTCTTAAGTATTTTATAAAATCTGAAAGATTTTATAAAAAAAATGTTAAGTATAAAGGTTTTTTTAAAAATTTTTGAAGATCTCGAAGTTTTTTTTTGAAAGATGCAAAGCAAATGCTTAAGTTTTGTTTTTGAAGATATTGACTATATTATACCATATTTGCATTCATTTAAACTAGTATATTTATTCGTTTACTCCATACGTTAAACGTCAAATTTAAACGGCGTTTTATGGTATTAAATCATTTAAAATGTTTATGAACCAAAAACGAATGGAAAAAAATCTAAAATTTTGAAATCATGTATGCTTAAATCTTTGTTGGCTTGTAAAAATGAATGGGGGTTTGGTTACATTGCACCCCTCTCGAAGCGACTCCTATGTAATTGTTTTGGCAAAAAGTGGCGACCCCAACGATTGCCTCGGGGTCGCTTCTAAAGAAGTTCAATGGAAGATTGACCCCCATTCATTTTTAGAACCCAATATTTTTCCTAACAGTTCTACTCCTTCTCGTTACTACCGAAGGGAGCATCCATACAAAATGAAATTTTTATAAAATTAACTTTCATCTCTCTAACTGTCCCAAGGATGCTACTACACTGAAAAAATTTTTCATGAATTTTCATAAAATTTAGTTAAATTTAACTAAAAAATGGGTTATTTTCCTTACTATAAGGAAAATAAAGGCGGCAGCAAAAATTAGGCCAATTTTGGATGGTGCTGGCGGACGCAATATTTAAACCTCGAATTTTATTTTTGATTTAAACTCATCTACACGAGCTTTCAAACTAGTAAAAACAATCAACATGTTCTGAACGAATTTTTTTATCTAGAGTTAAAAGAGTGTTGTTACTTTGTACAAAAAAAAAGTATTTTTTTTAATTTTTAACTTTAAAATAATGTATTTTTGGACTAAAACAAGATATCGGTTTGTTGCTTTTTTTTTTTTTTTTTAAATCAGAAATCTATATAGTTTTCAAGTGAAACTAGTTTAAAATAAATTGGAATAAATGCGGCTTCGCTATTAACAAAAAACTGGAGCCGGATAGGTAAAATTTTTAAATTATAAATTTTTAAATTTTTCTATCTCGGAAAGTATAAGAAGTTTTTTAGGCCGCTACTAGCACATTGTCCGCATATATTTTTTTTTAAGAAATATGATAACAAACAAAAAAAAAAAATGGCAATTGTTTTAAGTGTTCGTATACAAAAGGTGCCCTACTTTGGGGGGTTCTGCTGCCTTCCCCGTTCAACCGCTGGACTCCAACTTCCAAACTTAAGCTCGAAAATACGTTAGCTATAACCACTACAAATTTCATGGCTCTCGGTCCAATACTTCTGAATGGCAGAATTATTTCCAAAAAATTAGCAATTTATTAAACTTTGTGATGTTACGTCGTTTTGGTTTACAAAACACGATTCCACGAACAACGTAACCCACATATCTCAAAAAATATTAACAAAAACGACTTTTTTATTTCAGAAATGGATTTATCGCTGTTTTTTAAGCTAACACTTCACAAAAGTCTTTTATATTGCAAATATTTTTAATTTAATAATGTTTTTTGCTTCTCCTGTAAAATTACGTTGTTTTGCATTTGTGGTGACGATATATATTTACACTTCGTATTTTTTTCTTATATAAAATTATATAAAAGAAAATGTTAAGTTTTTTTATATAATTAAATATAACAAAATATTTGAAGACATTTTATATAAAACTTTATGCAACTTTTTTCTGAATTATATGTAATCTTATATGAGTAAAATTAAAAAAAAAAATCTAAGTCCTTTATATTTAATTTGATATAACTTTTGAAAATTTTTCTAAGTCCAGAAAATTTGTTTTTTTTTTAAGTTCCAAAACATTTTTTTTTTTAATTTTATATGTTAGTATGTTTATATGTTAGTATGTTAGTTTATATGTTAGCAAAATTTAAAAAAAATCTATGTTCTTTATATATAATTTAATATAAATTTTTTTGGGGATTTTTTTATTAAAAATTTTTTTTTTTTATTTTTTTTTTTATTTAATTATATATAATTGCATAAATTTTTCTAAAAAAGGGGCCATATTAAATATAAACATATATAATCTTTTTTACTCGGGCTATTACTTTTCGACTTATTAACAAAAATTTCCTAAAATTTTGGTATTTTACTCAATATGACGAAAAGTTGTGCATTGCAATTGGTTTTATTTTTTAGAGCTTACGTGTCCCTTTATTTTAACAGCTCTACAAAATAAAACCAATTCCATAAAGATCGGCGGGTGACACCAGGGAGACTTGTCATGTTAGTAGAATGATGTAAACATACCTTTACCATTATACCACCTGTCTACATTTAGCGACATTCTATAATTGTATGTAACATCAATAGGTTTGGAGTTATTGTGTCATTTGCCACCAACAGTTACATGCAGTACGGTATCGATGACAGTATTGACGTGGTACGTGCTGGTAGCGGCGATACCCAAAAATTCCTATCTGTTACCTCGGAACAGTTGGAATACGTGTTGGTTAACAACTACAAGCAGCTATCAGATCAATTAGAGCTCATACTTCGAGGTAAAACCAATTGTGATTTTTCAATAAAATTTCATTAGATTATTTTTTTCATGAAACCTTCTGGTTTTGTAGAAACGTCCGACTTCATCATTACGCAGCTGGAACAAAAATCCATGGCAGTTTCAGTGGGTTATCTCACTGATTTTTTGAAGAAACTACCAGATTTACGACAGAAATTGCAAAAAATGAAAGTTATTACCAACGATTTGCGTGTATATGCCTCTCAACTGAGTGACGGTATGTATGGCGATGATTAACCGAATAAGTGTTTTTTTTTTTAACAAAATCATCTGGTCTGCAGGATTACGTGGTGTCAAACGTGATTTATTGGTTATGCTTAACAAATGTTCGGATCAATCTTGTAAGGACGTTCTAAATAGATACGAAATTGGTAAATTAGACGCAAATGGAATACATTATGACCAGGTAAGATTTTTCAATATCAATATTTATTATTAATTTGTAAAAAAAAAAAATCATACATTTGAAATTAAGATGAAGCGAGAGATTATTAACCTTAGAAAGTCAGTGCTATTTTAAAAGTTCAGAAAATTTATTCGCATTATGTTAATAGAAACGTTTTATAACACAACGTGCACACCAAATGCTACAACACATTTTAGTCCAGTACAATAGGGAGAAGAATTGCCAATCTGCGGAATTTTCGATAGGTTCTCTGAAAATTTGCATATACATTAGTTTTGACTACCTTAATTAGAGGGAAAAGTCCCAAGAAATCACCTGTATTCTTGTCGAGATATTAAGGTTAAAGGACACAATAGAAAAATACGGACGTGAGAGGACTGGAAAAACACTTACTTATATCGTCGATATTCAATAAATGCCAACTCAAAAAAAGCTTAAGGTACATTACTTATAACAACTACTCATTACCCACTGCATTACTTTATTTGCAAGTTCACTTGGGAAATTAAGTCCAATCAGAAAAAAACAATATTTGTTTCATATTTTTAGCTTAAAATTTCGCGAAAACGAATAATCTAATGATAAATAGTTACTTCAAACTCTGTTTGCAATTATTTATTTTATTCCTTATAAATAACTACTTATTTTACTCGTTATAGGTAAGTAGTTATTTAACTCCCTATTCGTAAGCTTGTAGGCACTAATTATTTTTGTCTCACGGCCTTTATAGAATAAGTAGTGCTTCATGCAATGAGTAAGTACATACCAATAATTATTACTAATTACTATACTCATTACCAGTAATGCAAAAATTTGCTGGGAATGTACCTTCCATAACATTCCAGCAAAAACATAATAATGAGTTGTGAAAAGTAATCATTACCAAGTACATTATTTATAATGTGTACCCATTACCATTAACATTATTTTAAGCCCAAAAGTAACTACTTTTCAGTAATATGTTATAAAAGCACTTCTAAGTAATAATATCTCCTTGCACTTGCAGTTTTTAACCTTTACAATTCAATTAACTTAAAAAGTGCTTAAAAACTTAATAAAAATTACGCAATTTTTAAGTTTCAGTAAAAACAAGTTAAATTTTAAAAGTTTTGCTTAACTAATTATTTTACTTCTTGTTGGTAATGGGTTTTTACTCCTTATTTAAATCATATTTTGAATATTTTGGTATATCGAAAAACAAAAATTTTTTTAGAGTTGGCATATTTTGGCTTAAAATAAAAGAATTTCTTTTAGAAAAACTCCAAATAAGCTAAATTTAATTAGAAGATGTAAGTACCCAGGCAGAAACTGCCAACCGTTCCAAAGAAAAAGTATCGGCAAAGCACTTTATTTTTTGTGTAGAAGGTAGTATGAATTCGAAAAAGTGCTTTCCAAGCGCTTTGCCAATGTTTTTCTATTTAAATCCGTTCAAAGTATACATTTTTTATTAAAATTTATTAATTTTCATAACAATTGGAATATTTTTTATTTCCCTGAAGGATAAGTGGCCGGTCCTTGATAGTTCTCATGATATGTCACTTATACACAATGACCTACATAGAGTATCTGGACCTACATATTACAAACTAGACACCTTTTATACAAAAACACCTGTTTCTTTCGTGAGGAAGTGTCTTAAACTCCGGATACATACCCGTTTCGGTTCAATACACCACTTTTTTTCGGGACTTTTCCAAATTTTTTCCTAAAAGCATTTTTAATAAATTTTTTTATTCCAAAGCGCCTTAACGGAGCCTTGTGTCAAAATTTCTATGAAAAAGTTAAATTTAACGGAGAGTTATTTTATAACGGAGCATTGAGTAATCCAGCCTAAATGAGTCAATAAATTTTTTATCCTAATTTAATAAATTTCTTTATTCAAATAAACACCAAAAAAAGTTGTGTCTTATGGACTTATGTATACAATTTAGATACGTCCCATTATTTTGTTCTAAAAGTGCTATAATAGTACCATATTTTTTGTTTTTAAAGCGCTTTCAAAGCGCTTTTAAATAGCAACGGCATACCGTTTACCGTGGTTATCATTTTGGACGCTGGGAGAGTACTAAACTGTGATGCTTTCCCAGCACACAAGCGACCATAAATGGTGCTTTGCCAGCGCTTTCCCGTTCGTATTTTTCTGCCTGGGTAGCTTTTGTTAGTTAGGAAACATCATATTCTCTATGGCTATGGATACTGCACTGATAGAAATTTGTACATGACAATAATGAAAATCTACATTAATGTTATGAAAAATGACGTTAAAAAGGAACCTATGTAGGGTTACATTGAATTAATGAAATAGGTATCATAAAAGGTAATTGCAAGAACAAGTTTCATTAAATTAATGAAAATTGTTCAAACAAAATATAAATTGTATTTTATGAAAATTTGTCATTGCTTTAATGAAAAAAGTACTTAGTTCTTATGAAATATTTTCATTGAATAAATCCTACTTTTTATGTTTGAAATAAAATACTTTCATTAAATATATGCTACTTTTATTTTTAAAATGAAATATATGTATGAAATTGTAAAGATCTTTTTATAGGATTAAAAATAATAAAAAATGGTTTTCACTTAGTTTTCTCGCACAAAATTTTAATCCAACCTTAAATTGTAATACATAATTAAAACCACGAACCAATCAATATAAAACAGCACAAATTTAGTAAATATAAAATTAATAATTTACTTTTTATTTCAAATTTCATAAAAAAAAAGTCTGAAAAAATCACAAAATAACCATTTAATAAATATATAAAATAAATATAAATATTTTTTATTTTATCTGTTTATCTGTTTTTTGTGCGCGTAAACTAACAGACTAACCAGACGCGACACGACAGGTGTCAAAAAATAAGCAAATTTTGTAAACAAAACTTAAAGACATTTTTTAATGAAACTACGAAATCTAATGAATCAAAATTAATGAAAATCTTGCACAATATGTATGAAATTTCATTCAGCATATGAAATATTTCATTGTTGTAATGAAACAACGTTAATGAATTCCATTCATTAGTGATATGAAGCGTTTTTCTATCAGTGTGGAACACATCCTAACACCAGATTAATAGCCTTCAGGTTTTTGTCAATAAATCCTTAAGAAGAATTTAATTGCATCAAGTGTTGGCAACCCTTTAAGTGTAAACGTCAAATAATTTTTCTCCGCAACAAGATTTTCTTTTAATTAAAAAAAAAAAAAATTAGAGCCTGAGCTCGACTGTCTTTACAGAAACAATAATTTAAAAATAACGACTACACTCAACCAAAAATCATTGTATTCCCAAAGAAAATCGCTGTAAATTCAACAGAAATCATTGTTGATTTTGACCCTACAAATATTTACGTTGATTTCAATAATAATTGTTGTCAGTTTTTGTAAAAGTTGATCAACTCGTTTTTTTGTAAATCAACTCGTATTTTTTGTAAACTCAACTCATATTTTTGTTGATATAAGAAATTTTATTAATAAAAAAAAGCTGGTTGTTATTTGTAAATATTATTTTATTAGATATAAATCACAATATTTTTTTTAGAATTATCACCGGCTTTTAAAGCTGCAATATTTAAACAAGATCTTCACACACACTTCGTTTATTTATGTTATGCATTCGTAAGCCATTCTCCAGTTTTCTAATGACACCAAATCAAAAACCTAAAAAAAAAACAAAAAAAATTATCATATAGTATAAATACATAAAGAAACCAATGTATTTTATTACTTACCAAATATTTACAGATCAGAATCTGATCATCAGATCCAATTTTTATTTATTTTTATAATAGTAAATATTTTTATAAGAAACAAACACATAAAATAATTTTATAAGAGACAAACAAATTTCACATTGCAATGCATTGCTACCAACTTGATAATACAAAAATGAACGAACAGGGTTGTTTTTTCTTTTTTGGTTTTATCTATTGAATTCTGTATAAGCGTTGTAAATAGTTGATTCAAATTTACTGATTATTCAACGATATCAACATTAATTTTTGTTGAATAAGGCAATATTCTGTAAAACTTGATCTACAATGGGTTTACTAATTTTTCTACTAAGATATTTCTATGAGTGTATAAGTCGCCCTAAGTGGCAATAATCAGTATCTTTGGAAAAATGGCAACACCTAACATTTGTGTCTAAAATATAGACCATGTCTGGCAATGTTTGCAAAAATAAGTACTTAGATCAGAATTGATGAAGGAGAGGAAGAAGAATAATGATTACTAAAAATAAAAAAGTTTGTTTACACATAATTACAATAACAAGTCTTCTGTTAGAAAAAACAACAGCAACAACCACACTCGAATTGAAAAAATCAGATTTAGTTGATACTTGCTTAACAGCCTACTTGGCGTATCGGTCTAGAGTGATTGTACGTTACAAGCAGTTAATAGCAAAGTATTACAGATGATGATGAGTTCAATCCTTGTCGTCTGCGATCTGTTAATAATTTTCACATATAGAGTTTTATTGACTATTAACTAAATAAATTTGACATTAAAAGTTTTTCTGAAGATTATTATAACTGGATAATATGAAACTAGTAAGAAACAAACCAGGATGTCATAAATTTTTAGAAAAATTAAAATTTTTCTTTCACACTTTTCTCAATTCAAAAACCATATATGTATAACAAATCAAAAAATTATAATACATAATTATAATTAGAGCCTGAGCTCGACTGTCTTTACAGAAACAATAATTAAAAAAAAAAATAGTTACACTTGTTATTATAAATTTTTTTTCTGATCTGTTTATAAACAAAAGTGTAAAGATTAAAAAGCATTTGAAGTATGCCGAATAAAGGTATGAACAGAACAAGCCCGGCACGACTTTTTCCATACGATTTGACAGTTAAAAACCGTGACCGGCACGACAAAAAATTAAAACTTATTTTATTTTATCTCCGGGTTCTCTCAATCTCTCTCCCTCTCACACTCCAGGGTTGCGGCACAGACTAATACAGACTCGACATAAGTGACAGGTGTCAAAAAAGTATTCTTTAACCATATGGTTAATATTTTCAAATTATTCTACGAATTAGGTTAGAAAGAGAAAACTAATATAACGCGCCATAAGAAAAATGGATGCCAGATCGGTTTTTGTTGTTTCACTCACTCCTAAGTCGTAGAAAGTGTTGCCATGTTAGCGTAAAACGGACTAAAAACCGCTGTGTTTTCTCCTAAAACCGCTTAGTTTTTCCCCATTTTTTCTTATAAAACTCTACTGTCGAGTCTGTATTTAGTCTGTGGTTGCGGCATTTTCACAACAATTTTTAATTTTTTCATTCACAATGGTGTAACAAACGTACAGTAGTGCCAACTTAATCACATTGACTATGTAACAAGCGATTTTTTTCCGTAAAATTACTCTAATTTTATTAAAAGTTGGCACCACTGAACAAACAAATGAAATTTTTTGCCGTCGCCGTCCCCCGTCATTGTTTTGGGCCTATATTCTCTGGCAACGGCAACCGTCCCCCGTACCGTGCTTGTTCTGTTTCTACCTTAAACCTCGCCGTAGCATTAATAAAACAAAAAATTTGTGTTGTCAATGTAGAATGGATGTTAAAGAAGACGACGATTATATACAGTGCGCGAAAATGGCGAAAACATTACATGCAATATGTACGAACTTGAACAAACGTCAATATGAAAGTTTATTGGCAAATGAGAGTGAGGAGTTTCTTTGTAATCTCTGTAATGAAAGTGGGGGCACAGTGAAGGATGAATTGAATGACATAAAAAAACAACTGAGCAAACTCGATCAGCTGTCTAGCTTACAAGAGACAATGAATTTCATGTCAAAACAATTTGATGACATTCTACGAGGGGTGCAAGAAAATAAAAAGAAAATTCAAACTGTGCAAAAAAGAGAATCGTTTTTTAAAAAGTGAAGTTAAAAGTCTAAAAGATTCTATAAAATATCTGAATGATGAGCGTGTTAAGAAAGATTGCCTCATTAGTGGTGTCGTGGTGAAAGATGAAGCAACAACAGTTGATACCCTTGTGGCTATTTCTAAAGAAGTCGGTGTAGAGTTGAATGAAAGTGAGATTGGTGCTGCATATTTTATTAAGAAAAGAGATGATTCAACCAATAAATCTTCTACTGGTGCCAAAAAAACGTACTATGGTAGTCAAATTTGAGTAAAAACAAGTGAGAGTGTTAAATTCGGCTGTGCCGAATCTTTAATACCCTCCAACATATAAAAAAAAATTGCAGGGGCGTTTTTTTTTTGGGGGGGGGGGGTCAGTAGTGGTCATTGGGGGACACATAAACCTATGCGGTAAATGTTTAAAAATCATTATCATTATTTAAAAACATTTTTAATATCCACGCCCACAAGTGGGGGCGGGCAAAAAAAACGATTTTTTTTTATTTCCTGGGTCCAAGTGCAGGCCTTGAACTTTTTCAGACATCAAATTGTTTCATTTGCTCAGCAATACAAAAAAAACCTGTGAAAATATGGCGTTTTTCAGAGGTAAGTTTAGTTCTTCAAGGGGGAACTTTTTTCCCCCTGGTCCGATTTTGCCCATTTACGAACTTAAACTGCCTAGGACTAAAACACATATTCCTGCCAAACTTGACGAGTCTATCTCTTTTATTTTGGACTGCATCGTGTCTTATACAGACGGACGGACGGACGGACGGACGGACATACGGACATTCTATAAAAGTCTTAGAATGGATCATAGATCAATAATATATATACTTTATGGGGTCCCCGACCGATATTTCAATGCGTTACAAACGGAATGACAAAGTGAGTATACCCCCATACTGTAGTTGGAGGGTATAAAAAAAAAACAAAAGTTAAATTAATGTCAGCCAAGCCAAAACTTATATGCACTTGCTACAGAATGTCTTCGTAATTCTTTACTCAATTTTAAGGTAACTGGTAATCCTTCTATAGATACATCTGAAATAATAAGTTATATTTCAAATGCTGCTAACAGTTCTACTGTAGAAAAATGTGATAAAAGGCTTATTCGAAATGGAATAACACCTTGGATAAGTAAAAATCTACATGCTTGGATTTTATTTAAAAAAAATCTCTTAAAACAAAGGAAAAAAACGCAACTGTGATGATGTGGAACTTAGGCTAAAACGAATAAGTAACTTAATTCGAAAAGCTTGTAAGGATTCTATGAATAATTACTACACAGAAAAAATTTGAAACGAATTTCAATCAACAAAAACGCGGATTCAATCAATTTTTTGATTGAAATTCCTCCAATTAAAAAAATTGTTATACCAATCATCAAATTGTAGGTGATTGATTGAAAATTTTTTCAATCAAACAATTTTTCGATATTGATCAAACGATTGATCAATTTTTTATTTATAGTCAATCAAAATATTGATTGATTTAACAAATGAATTGTAAGCTTTTGACAAAATTATCAAAAAATGCATATTTTTTGAATTCCAATATGTTGCTAACAGTAAAAAAATGTAAAACCCGATTATTTTGTATATTTTTGAATAAATCTATTCAAATAAATTAAAGCGAAAAAAAATCTGGTATGTTGAAAATTTGTAATTCGACAGGTAAAGAAAATAACAAAAATTTTAATCAAAACATTGATTGACTCATTTAAATTTTGTTGATCAATAGATTTAATTGAAAATTGTTAGCCAATAATTTTTATATTTTATACTATAACAACTTAGATACTATTCAGCAAGAGCCAAAAAAATGTTGGAAATTTCTAAATGAAAATCTAGGTAGAAAATTAAAAAGTCAAATAAATGTTAAAAGCTTAAATGGAGATTTTATGCACTCAAAATAATACATTAGTAAATTTACTAATTTTTTTTGCTAATGCTGGTTAACTAACTTTTAGCAAATTTTTAGTTGAGATTAGCATGTTAGCAAAAATATCTTGTAACTTCATTTAGTGCATTAGCAATTTTAAACAAAATTTGAACCAATTTTTTTATGTTCAATTTGAAATTGAGTTGAACAAATTTTTACAAGCTTTTTTTTGCTAATATTAACAAAAATAAATTGTAAATACCAAATCTTTTATAGCTTATCCGTTTAGACCATGAACAAATATTACGCTATGATATATTTCTTTTTCGCGATCGTTAACAATGTTCTTTCTTTTAAGTATAAGAAAGTAAAGTTTATTTACAAGGTATTTAGTATGTTATCATATCATTTCATGCAAAATATCGCAAAAAATCGTGATATTTCACGGTATTTTTTTATATTAAGTCAGAAGACGCTATGAAAAAGTAATTGTTTTCAAAAACTAAGAATACTGGAATCGCGATATTGTGGCGTTATTTCGCAATTGCTATATATATAAATAAAATGTTGGTACCTAGTGATAGGTAGTCATTAGACAGTGATTTCATTAAATCAGGTTTATGTGGGCGTAATGTAAAGAAAATCTAGAGGAATTTTAGAAATTGCATTCGGTGCGTGAGCTTTTTTTTTATCAAAATTAAAGAATTAACACTAGAAACTGGAAAAAGTATACCAATAACTAAGAAATAAGCATGTTAATCTATTTAAAGAATGCCCTATATATAAACCTATATAATTATATATAGCGCTATATAAGTATTATTATATATATACATATAGCCATATATATATATAATTATATATAATCTTTTTTACTCGGGAAGTTTATTTTTTTATATTGAACGGAAGAAACTGACTTTCTAAGGTTGAAATTCTTATAGCCATCTTCGGTAAAACAAATGTATGTATTAATTATTAAAATTTGTTGTAATGTTCATACTTTTCTCCAATGCTGCCTTAAAAAAGATGGTAGATCGATATTTTCCCAAGGTAATAAAAACAGTATAAAGAAAGATACAAAGCTTAAATGTATGCATGTGTTGGGGCCCTATGCTCCTTATAGGAGCTTCGGAAGCATATATATTAGAGTTACTCAAAAAAAAAGTTCATGATGTACCCCCCTCAAAATTAACTTTGACATGTTTTATGAAGATTCCCAAAATATTTGGGCTCTAGCGATAATCTCCCGTGAGCTAAACCGCGTCAAAAAATGGTCCAAAAATGGTATTTTTCATGAATAAAAAATTCAGTAAATTTTTTTTTGTCCAATGAATGACCAAATATAATAAATATTTGGGAATTTGGGAAACGTGTTTTCTGCACAAAGACATGCTTTTTGTATTTATATAAGGGTTTTTCATAATGTCGAAGTAAATTTTATAAAAAAGTAAGACAGTGCAGTTAAGGGTTAATTTTTGACTAAAATCCCATGCGGTGGTCAACACCATTCTAAAGATGTATTAGAAGTGAAAATCGGACAAAAAATACCAAAGTTATTTAAGTTTTCAGTAAAATCGAATTGAAAAGCATCAAAAAACTGACATGAACATCTCGTTATCTCGATTAGATTAGAGTTAGATAGTTAGATTTTTAAAATGTTTTAATGCAGAATCAAAGAATTCCTAAATATCTATTATATTTGGTCATTCATTGGACAAAAAAAAATTTACTGAATTTTTTATTCATAAAAAATACCATTTTTGGACCATTTTTTGACGCGGTTTAGCTCACGGGAGATTATCGCTAGAGCCCAAATATTTTGGGAATCTTCATAAAACATGTCAAAGTTAATTTTGAGGGGGTACAACTTTAACTTTTTTTTTGCCCATATAAGGTGAGTCGGTCTAATATACAGTATCGGCCAAAACTAAAGCACCCCCTCAGTGAATTTGTTTTTAGATCAAAATTTGTGTCATAAAAACCTCATTTTTTTATTGTTTGTCTATTGTTTAGTTTGTTTTTCTTATTTTTTATTGATAAACAAAAACTGTGGAAGTCATCGTTCTATAAAAAATAAGTTATAACTAGGGATGTGCGATTAATCGATTAATTAATCACCCCGATTAATCGAAATCCTGATTAATCAGTTAATCGATTAATCATGAATTTTGAATAATCAAAATCATGATTAATCGAATAATTTAAATTTTGATTAATCAAAATTCATGATTAATTGATTAATCAGGAAGTTGAATATTCAAAATTTGAATAATTTAACAAATTTGTTTGTTTACCATAAGTTTTATATTTTTTCCTGTTTAAATTTTATTTTTTTATTGATTTCTATTTGTTTGTTGCCTTTACATTCATTCAATGTTCCAATTAAATTTAAACCCGCGTTTTCTCATATTTCGAGAGATGTATGTAGTTATTGGGGGCTTAGGTTATAAATGCTCCGATTCCTTTTATTTGGACTGATAGAGATACAAAACACATTTATAAACTAAATTTGAACATCTATAAGATGGTTTTCGCGGTTATATAATTTCTAGGGCAAGATCTAAACACCAACTGGTCATCCTTAGGGCAATTATATAAACGATAAATTTCCATGAAATGACCTTAGAAACTTCATGTGCTAAAATTGTTTATTCCCCATGACAATTTGCATTGGAAATTATTCGATTTTTGGTACAGGGTCGGATTAAATTCTAAAAACCACTTAAATCCTAGCATCTGTTAATGAATACAAGAAATTGGAAAGGTCCTGGTGGATATACATAAATATGGGGTCCCAAAACACATTTCCATTTGTTATCCTCTGTTATGAAAGTTGCTAAAAATAAGAGGTAGACACGTCACGGATTGTTAAAATTATTCCTCCTCTTAGTTTTCGTGAAGATAACATAACATTTTTCAATATCCATCAGTATTTTGCCATGATTTTTTTATTTATTTTTATTTGTAGTTTGTATATTTCCTTTAAAAGTTTGTTTTGTTACATTTTTTGAATATATTTTGGCTTTGAATAAAATTATTCGTTTTTGATTAATCAAAATTCAAACTAATTGATTAATCATAGTTCTGATTAATCAGAAACTTTGATTAATCGATTAATTGATTAATCGAGAAATCGATTAATCAGATTGATTAATTAATCGATTAATCGCACATCCCTAGTTATAACCAAATAAAACGGAAAATATGGCTGACAAAACTAAAGCACCCCTTCATACAAAATAAACAAAGACAACTTAAAATTAGGGATGTGCGATTAATCGATTAATTAATCAGTCCGATTAATCGAAATCCTGATTAATCAATTAATCGATTAATCGTACTTTCTGATTAATCAGAACTATGATTAACCAATTAATTTGAATTTTGATTAATCAAATTTGAATAATTTTATTCAAATCTGTTGGCAAAACAAAATAAAAGAATATTTACAAAAACATATTTAAAAATGAAAACAAATTTTATAAATTAATAAAAAAAGCGAAATTAAATGTGTATGTATGTCAAAATCAAACAAAATTTTCCAAAATTTATGATCAATGTGCATGCACGGCTAATTTCAAATTTCTATCTATCATGGAAGACTGAAGATGATATGAATTATGTGCCTCCAACCATGCTCAAATCTAGAAAATAAACATACATATCTAAGACTCCCAATAACATTCATCATATTCATATTCTGTGCCAGCACTTCGACGCCAATTGGTATTGTATGTACACGAGTTGGAGATCATTTACAATACAAGAAAATAAATGTTCCACACGGACTCAATACATTAAAAAATGGTTCTCTCTGAAAGCACTTCGACGACAATTGGCGTTGAATTGTGCATGAGCAGGAAATCATGTGCAATACAACTAAATTAATTAACTTTCGACACGGGCTTATGGTCCCATTTTATTAATTTTAAATAATTGGAGGCATATCCATTTTTTAGATTATGCACATATTTATTTTTGTAATTTGCAGGCACCATGATAATATCTGCATTGTGTGCTAAAAAGAACCATAAAAAGTCTATTCGACTGAAATTTAATAAATTTTCCAACAATTTGTCAATAGCCATACAATTTGAATATACATATAAAAAGAAAATAAAAACAAAAAACAAATATTAAATTATTCAAATTTTGAATATTCAACTTCCTGATTAATCAATTAATCATGAATTTTGATTATTCAAAATATAAATTATTCGATTAATCATGATTTTGATTAATCAAAACATTTGATTAATCGATTAATTGATTAATCAGGATTTCGATTAATCGAACTGATTAATTAATCGATTAATCGCACATCCCTACTTAAAATTAATAATTTGTTGCAAATTTATTCCATCCCTTATGATATCACAGGACTTGAATATATCAATAAATCCATCAAATCTATGAATAAGCCGAATTCCTTGACCAGAGAAGCAATCCCAGACCATTAAATTCCCGCTTCCGTGTTTTACCTTTGTTTTGCAATACTTAAATTAAAAATGGTCTGGTATTGCTTCTCTGGCCAAGGAATTCGGTCGATTCATAGATTTGATGGAATTATTGATCTATTCAAGTCCTGTGATATAATAAGGGATGGAATAAATTTGCAACAAATTATTAATTTTAAGTTGTCTTTGTTTATTTTGTATGAAGGGGTGCTTTAGTTTTGTCAGCCATATTTTCCGTTTTATTTGGTTATAACTTATTTTTTATGGAACGATGACTTCCACAGTTTTTGTTTATCAATAAAAAATAAGAAAAACAAACTAAGGAGTGAGATCATAAAAATGTTAACACACATTTTTGCCTACAACTTTGGTGTAAAGCTTCCAAATTTTTTTTTTTCGGCAGTTTACATTTTAAAAATATGTCAGTTAATAAATTAATTTACATCATGAGTTTTAATTTGCAATTTTTTACACAATGGACGATGAAAGAAAAGTGCGTTCAAAAATAATTAAATATTTTCAACAAAACCAAACATGGACATACAAAAAAATTGCCAAAGAAACTAATGTATGCCGCCAAACAGTTTCAAAAGTGGTAAAAAGGTATCTGGAACACCTAACAATTGAAAGGAAGCCGGGAACAGGAACAACGACTGGTTATCGTAACATTGGTAAGGCATATAAAGTTAAAAGCATCCTTAAGAGAGCTCCTAACACATCTGGCAGAAAAACAGCTCGGTTAGCCCAATGCTCAGACTTTTTTGTACGTAAAGTGAAACGTAAGGCGGGACTAAAGTCCTACAAAGTTCAAAAAGTTCCCGATAGAAACGCTTTTAAAAATTTGGAGGCCAAAACCAGAGCTAGAAAATTGAAATCAAATTTTATAAAAAAATACAACTGTTGTGTAATGGACGACGAAACTTATGTCCTGGCTGATTTTGCGCAGCTCCCTGGTCAAGAATTTTATGTTTCCGATGTTCGAGGAAATGTTGCGGAAAAATTTCGGTCAAAAAAGCAAACGAAATTCCCAATAAAATTCCTAGTATGGCAAGCCATATGTAGCTGCGGCCAAAGAAGCCAGTCATTTGTGACATCTGGCTCTATAAACAGCGAAATTTATATCAAGGAGTGTTTGCAGAAGAGACTTCTTCCGTTCTTGAGTCAGCACAATGTATCCACTTACTTTTGGCCCGATTTAGCATCTTGTCACTACAGCAAGAAAGCGCTGGAGTGGTATAATGATAATAATGTGGTTTTTGTACCAAGAGAGGCAAATCCACCAAACTGCCCGGAGCTCAGGCCAGTGGAGAGATATTGGGCTCTTGTTAAAAAAGAATTAAAGGGCACAAAAAAGGTCTCCCAGGACATGCAAGATTTCAAACGTAGATGGACCACCTGCTCTAAAAAGGTGACAGAAACTACCATAAAAGTTAATGGGAGGGTTTCCGGAAAAAGTGGATAACTTTGTTCGTAGTGGTTAGAGTTCCATGCGGTTTTTTTGTTATGATTTTGTATTAAATTTTATTTAATAAAAATTTGGTTTGAAGTCCTAAAATTCAGTAGTCTGTTTTTTATTTAACTTTATGTGTGTTAACATTTTTATGATCTCACTCCTTAAACAATAGACAAACAATAAAAAATGGGGTTTTTATGACACAAATTATGATCTAAAAACATATTCACTGAGGGGGTGCTTTAGTTTTGGCCGATACTGTATATGTTTAAAAATGGATCCAAAAAGTTTCTATTGTGTGTCAAAATGAGTTCTTTTCGTGAAAATCAAACATTTCCTTCCGCATGGCGGTTGATGTAAAAAACACAAAAAATTACACATTTTTTCTTATTTTAAGGCAACCAACTTTGTTTTTTTGTTGGTGTTAATTATTTGGAAAAAAAGTTCTACCTGTCTTAAAAAGATCACATTCATAAATAGCCGAAAACATTTTTTTTGCGAATTGTGGCACTTAAGAAAATCTTATCTTCATGAACATATTCTTCTAGTAAAGCGCTTTAACAGTTTATGTTATGGTGGAAAAACTTCTGCTAGTATTCCAAAAACCTCCCAAAAGTCTTATAAAAATCGAAAAAAAAAATCCTTGGTCACCCACATCGAGGATTATGTAAAAATTCCAAAAAAGACATTCTTTAACCACGATACGGAAGCAAAATGAACTTTTTGACTTGCACAAAAATTTTATGGAGTCATTTTGACTCCCAATAGAAACTTTTTGGACCGCTTCATTCTGTGACGTTTAGAACAAGCTAGCTGGAAAAAATTATTTTTTAACATGATAAGGCTGGTGTCTAATTTTAAAAAGGTTGCAGGACGCCACCTCAGTTTGACTATATAAGCTAACGATTAACAGAAAAAAAAATAAGAATTACTGTTTTCATTTTCTTAAAACTAAAAATTTTAGTAACTTAGGTTTGTCACTTGGATAATAATTCACCTCGTGGTGAATAAGGAAAATATTCACCAGCTGGTGAATAAAACGTAACATAATTATTTTTCATCAATATTTTTTTTTTTTCATCAATATTTTTTTTCATCAATTTTTTTTTTTCATCAATATTTTTTTTTTCATCAATATTTTTTTTCATCAATATTTTTATTTCAATAATATTTTTTTATCAATATTTTGTTTATCAATATGTTTTTTTTTCATCAATATTTGTATACCCTCCAACCACAGTATTGGGGAATACTCACTTTGTCATTCCGTGTGTAACGCATCGAAATATCGGTCTAGGACCCCATAAAGTATATATTATTGATCAGTGTCCATTCTAAGACATTCTAGCGATGTCCGTCTGTCCGTCTGTGGAAGACACGATACAGTCCAAAGTAAAAGAGCTAGACTCCTGAAATTTGGCACGAATATGTCTTATAGTATTGGGCAGGTTATGTTTGAACATGGGCAAAATCGGATCAGGAGGAAAAAAGTTCCCCTCTTAAGAACTAAACAAACCTCTAAAAAATCAATTTTTTTATAGGTTTTTTTGTACTTTTGCTTAGCAAACGAAACATTTTTATGTCAAAAGTAGTTCAAAGTCTTGCAGTTGGATCCAGGAAGGTTGTCTTCCACCGACGTAACCCCCCCCCCCTCCCAAAAAAAAAGACGCCCCTGTTTTTTTTTTAACGTTTTGGAGGGTATAAAAGATTCGGCACAGCTGAATTTAACACTCTCACTTTTATTAATATTTTTTTTTTCATCAATATTTTTTTTTCATCAATATTTTTTTTTCATCAATATTTTTTTTTTTCGTCAATATTTTTTTTTCATCAATATTTTTTTTTTCATCAATATTTTTTTTCAATTATTTTTTTTAAGCAATATTTTTTGTTTCATCAATATTTTCTTTATCAATATTTTTTTTTCATCAATATTTTTTTTATCAATATTTTTTTTTTATCAATATTTTTTTTCATCAATATTTTTTTTTCATCAATATTTTTTTTCATCAATATTTTTTTTTTCATCAATATTTTTTTTTTTTTATTAATATTTTTTTTATCAATATTTTTTTTCCATCGATATTTGTTTTTTTTTTTCATCAAAATTTTTTTTCTTCTAAATTTTTTTTCCATAAACTTTTTTTCATCAAATATTTTTTTTATCAAGAATATGTTTTCATTAAAAACCTTTTTTCATCAAAAACTTTTTTATCAACAAAGACGACAAATAGATAGATCGATATCTTTTGAATGTCTTAGAAACCTTTACGGATCATCAATAATATATAAACATAATGGGTTCCTCGACCGATGTTTCAATGCGTTTTGCATGAAATGACAAATTAATATAGCGTTATTTTTTATAGAAAAATTTTGCTTTGAAAAGAACACCTATTTATACAGCAAAACATTATCATGATTCAATGGTTTGGGCAAGAGTACAAACTTCGCAGACATTTTTAAGTGTCTGTTAGTGACCCTAACTTGTGCAGAATAACTTTTTAAAACATTTTTGTGGCCTAAGAATGGGTGTCAAAGGTTGTTTAGGGTTTTTTTTTTGTTTGTTTTGGCGTGGGTAGTGATAAAATTTCCGCGGATTCCAAAGAAAATGTTTTTCTACAATAATTTAGCAAATATGGGAAAATTTGTTCTCTATTGTACAAAACGGAGGGTTGTAGTGCATTTACACCGGTCCTCTTATCTAGCTTAAAGTAGATTATGGCTCCAATATAGTTTCAATCTATTAAATTGCCCATACAAATTTATTTTTTTCAATCTAGTAGTTTAGGCTCTAATCGGCAAACGCAAATCGGCAAAGTTTGATACAACTCTGTATTTCTATTATTTTCATTTTCCAACACTGAAAAACGCCGACACAAAGCCTGCCATTCGGATGACGCCGCAAAGCATGTTTATGCCGCCAACATTGTTATTTGTAAACACCGTCACTGTCACAAAGCCGATATAAAATCGTCTCCGGCGGCAGCTAAGAAAATAAATAGTCGGCGGCGGCTTAAAGTCGACAAAAAATAATCAGCGGCGACTAGAAACCGGCTAAAGCCCATGATATTTTCAATTCAATTCAATTATTTTGCTTAAAAAAATTTTAATTAACTTGAATGTCACTTAAAGGAACTTTGGTGCATTAAGCTAAAAAGCATGAATTTCTTTTAATGGTTATTTTCTCTTGACATCTTTTACGTTATTTAAAAAAAAATACGGTTTTGATAACAAATGTTACGTGCAATGCTCACCGGTTTGTAAATTTATCTTTCCGAACACTCTATCGTAAAGAAAACTCTTCAGTGATCATTTTTGCCAAAACAGAACAGAAAAATGTACGGTAAATTTTAAATGAATTTTTAAAATTATTATTTTCTATCAATAAAAAAATTATTTGTAAATAAATTTTTTATTGATTTTAATTTTTTTACATAAAAACAAGTAAGAAAGTTATAGTTGGTGAAGACCGACCATATGATACCATACACCAGTGTTTTCCGGAAAATGGGTCCCAAGTCCAAACATGGACCGATTGTATCTGTCTTTTGTTAGCTCTTTATTTAGTGTAGAAAACACACACAGATCAAATTTTAGTGGAATTGTTTTATTTTTTTGTCAATAGACCAATTTATCTGAATATCGGTCGATATTTTTATATGGGGGACTAAGTCCAAAAATGGTCCAATTATATTCCGATTTGATTAGGTTACCTAAAAATAAAATGTTTATCAAATATTTACATTTTTATGAATTTTGAGGGAATTATGTGAATATCGGGAAGATGGTTTGTATGGGGACTACCAGAAGGACTGAACCGATTCCTTTGGAATGGTGATTTGTGCATACAATATTTTTGTAAAAAAAAAAATTGATTACCTGCTGAATTTCAAAGCGATAACTATTATAATACGGTTATTAGAGTCATTTATGCCGAATACAAAGGGAGCGTTTGTATGGGGGCTAGGTCTTAACATGACCGATTTTCTCCAATTTTAATAGGCTTCGTCCTTGTGCCAAAAAATGCTTAAGTTTCAAATTTCAAGTCAATTGATTGAAAATTGCGACCGGTATCATGCTTAAACCGATAGACGGACAGACGGACATCGCTAAATCGACTCAAAAAGTAATTCTGAGTCGATGGGTATACTTGATGGTAGGTCTAGGACAAATATTTCGGGTAGTTACAAACATCAGCACAAACTCATTATACCCTGTACCTCAGAGTGGTGTAGGGTATAAATATAATTTCGCAATTTCACAAAAATTTAAAAAAAAAAAAATATGACATAAAAAATTTTATATATGGGTGAAATCAAAAAATGTCAGTGCCAAAATTGTAGAAACAAAAAATTTTAATTTTTGGTGAATTTTTTTATTAAAACCGATATGTTACAGCACTACTAATATAACTATAAAAAATCTCTTCTACAAATTGTTTCAAACAAATTTTATCGACAATTTTATGATTTTTTTGGTGACGGAGTTTACATTCACCGTAGAAAAATACATTACATTTTTTCAATTTTTTTTTTTGAAAACATTTTATTGTAATTTAAAAAACTTTTTTATGTAATTATTAACAATTTTTGTAATTAGGATTTTTTTTTCTTATTTTTGTTATTATAGATTTTACAATTATTTTTTTTTTAACAGGATTTTTCTAAGGAAATGTAAGTTTTTTTATTTTTTGAATGACTAGTGTTAATATTTGCATCGGTTTTAACAACTACATAAAGTTTTTTATTGCTATCTGCAAAAAAAAAAAAAGTTGACGGAGTTTACAGAGACGGAGTTTACATTTCGTCACTTTTTGCCCTTTTTTCAAAAACTATTTGTCGGAAATTGGTTTCCGAAAAAAATCATTAAATGTCAACTAGATACGTCAAAATATGACGATATTTCAGATACACGCTAAGTAGTTTTGTTGTAAACGTGGAGACGGAGTTTACAGCATTTTTCGATTTTTCATTTATGATTAAGCTTTTCATACCGGGAAATTAATATGGAATGAAAAAACTTGAAACCAATGATGCACAATGATACTTTATAGCATTGCGTTTATTAAATGGGGCAATAACATATTATTTTTCTAAACATAATACGTCAAAAACAACAAAATTGTCGGGTTCCACAATGTCTAAAAAAAGTGTCGAAAAATCGTTACACAATTGAAGCCGTGTTTGCATGGGTAAAAGAGATAGTTATGACTAGGGATGAGATTTCCATGCAAATGCATGTTTTTTGTCGATAGTCTAAAAACGATATCGACCAATTATCTTTCCGAATCAAGCAATTTGCGTTAAAATGGCATCGATTTGATTTTGCATATTTTTGCATATTTTGGTGAAATTGCATATTTTTGCATATTTTGGTTTTAAATGCATATTTTGTGCATATTTGCAACTTTTAAGTGCATATTTTTGCATATTTGGGCATAAATTAGCAAAAAAACAAATATAAATTTATTTGTTTCAAAAACTATTTTAAATTTTAAAATTTTTTTTTGGAAATAAGAAAAATCATTTTTTTTTTCTTTATTTTTATTTTTTTATAGATTGTCTTAATTTCTAAAAAATCTTACTTATATAAAGTTTTTAATGTTACTTTTTAATCCCGTTACTTTTTGCTTTTTAAGAAGTTTTTCCTATGAAAACAAGATTTTTATTGCACACATTTTATTTTTTACTGCATATTTTCAGGTTTTTTAGTGCATATTTTGATTTTTTTAGCGCATATTATAAGCGCATATTTTCGATTTTTTAGTGCATAAAAATCTCATCCCTAGTTATGACTATATAAAAAAAAAATTTATGGACGTCAACATTCCCTCTTTAAAAACGTAGTCAATTATCAATGTTTTTTTTTGTGTGTATATGAAACTAAATGTGTTAAACACTTTAAATGTAAATAATTGACGAAAAGATTATATGTGAGTTATATTTTGCCTACGAAACTATGTTGTAGTGTTTTTATTAAAATATTGTTTTTTCTATTGTTTTTTCTATTGTATATTTAATGTATGGTTAACAGATCAAATAATAAAAATATCCCCCTGAAGATGTTGGGAATCTCCAACGAAACGTCGGAAGAAAAAATTATGAAATAATCTTTTTATTTACATATAGTACATGACCTTAATAAGCCCGCTTAGAATTTTCTAAAAACTTACCAATAAAATTAGGAAAAGGTCGATAATAATTAAAATAAATTAAATCATCGGAGGGCCCGCCGAATAAAGGATTATTAAATCTGAAAATACCAAAATGAACAACTTTTTCACACACATTAAACATAAATATGACGAGGACACTTGCATATTTTTGAAAAAATACTGCAAGGAGACGAAAAGACTAGCAAAACAAATGGAAAGACTAAAATACCTATTGAAATGCAGAAAAATTGGACTCACACCAAAACATTTGTACAATTCAACAAAAAATACAAGACAACTATTCAAATCAAAGGAAGTATCACAGGAACTAAGTAAAGTAGAACAAAAATTTCATTCAAAAGTTTTAAACCTTGAGATAAAGGAAACTAATATAAATATTAAAAATAGTAATTGGGAGAGAAATAAAATTAGACGCGCATTCAAACTTAAACTTAATAACGAAGACTATGATAATTTCATAGAAAGACAGGAAATTAGATATATTGACATTATATCAGCAGATAAACAGACACACTCGGTAAAATTATCGAATTTAAAACGTCACCAACTTGAAAAATACAATTTGAAATTTAACCCGTCATGGTTTGAAAACAAGACTAAAGTAAGTTTTACTGATGAAAATAAATGGCTACTTTCCCTTGGGTCAAAATTTGCGTTACCAGTCAGTGATAAAAACTTTTCATCGATCAACCTAATAGCCGATTTAGAACAATGGGTACAGACTCTGTGTGATGACAGGCAAAAGGACGTAATCAGGTCAAAAATTGCGAATAGAATTCTAACATTTAAAAGAAAATCGAAAAACAATCAAAAGGACAAATTTATCTTAAATATTTTTGAGGAAACAAAACAAATTTTGAAAAAACACAAAGATGAAATAGTTATAACCAAATCAGACAAAGGGAATAAAACGGTAATTATGTACAAAGAAGACTACAAATCGGGAATGAAAAAACTACTGGATGACAAAGCAACGTACAAAACGATAAGATCAGATCCAACACCAAAACTACAACGCACAAACAACAAGATAATTATGGATCTATACAAAGAAGAACACATAACAAGGTACGAAAAATTAAAACTGACATCACATGCTGCCACAGCGCCAAGGCTATACGGACTCCCGAAGATCCACAAGCCTGATATGCCACTTCGCCCAATTTCATCTTCGATAGAAGTACCCTGCTATAATCTATCAAAATATATTGGACACATTTTAAAAAATATTATATTAGAAAAATATAATATAAAAAATTCGTTAGAACTTAAGGAAAAATTAAACAATATAACTTTAGACGAAGACGAAATTCTCATCTCTTTAGACGTCGTATCTCTTTTTACAAATATACCAATCCACTTGGCAATAAATAATATAATGGCACAATGGAATATTTTAAAAAATCACACCACAATACCTAGGACCCAATTTTTAAAAATATTACAATTCTGTCTCAACGACAACAATTATTTTATATATGGCGACACTTACTACAATCAGACTTACGGAATGCCCATGGGTAATCCATTATCACCAACAATAGCTGATATCGTTCTAGATACACTATTAGAACAAGTTACCGCAGATCTTAAAAAGGACGACGTCAACATAAAACTCATTTCAAAATATGTCGACGATTTGTTTGCTATTATAAAAAGAAAGGACGAAGAACACATTCTAAAAACATTCAATAACTACCACAGTAAGCTTAAATTTACAATAGAAAAAGAGGAAAATTATTCTATACCATATCTTGATATGAAAATAATTCGAGAAAATAAAACAATTATTACCGATTGGTACTCGAAAACAATTGCATCAGGACGTCTTATTAATTATCATTCCACACAACCAACAAGTCAAAAAACAAATACTGCAATAAATTTAATAACAACGGCGTTAAAATTAAGTGATACAAAATTTAAGTCCAAAAATATTAAAAAATTAAAAGACATACTAACTAATAACAGTTACCCAACATATTTAATTAATAATTTAATAAATAAGGCGCAAACAGAAAAAGTAAACGGGGAAAACATAAACACTACATCTGGCAACACCAAGTATTACAGCCTCTCATACATTCCAAAGCTCACAGAAAACAAACAAATTCAAGAAATCATAAATGACAAAGAAATAAAATTGGCGTATAGAGCAAACAAAACAATTAATACACTATTTACAAAAACAAAGACACAAATAGAGAAAAAGGACCAAAGTAATCTTGTATATGAAATTACATGTTTAGGCAAAACTAATGAACAGTGCGGCAAAGTGTACGTGGGTACAACAAAGAGAAGCCTTGGTACACGAATATCAGAACACGAAACTGATATTAGAAAAAACAAAACAGCAACAGCTCTTTCCACACATTGTGTTGAAGAAGAACATGTACCCGATCTAACAAACATCAAAATATTAGACAAGGAAAAGAGAACAAATAAACGATACACTCTAGAAAGTTTACGAATACAGGAAAAAGCTCATAATGCATTAAATACGAAAGAGGACAAGAATAACACGAATGCAATATATACAATTGCAATATTTTAGTTAAATAATTTTTCTGCTGTGATATAGTTTAATAGAATTTATACTGTGATACTAATTTTTTAATAATTATATTTTTTACATTTGTTTTGTTAAATAAATTTTATGTTTTATGTTGTGTGTATATGAAACTAAATGTGTTAAACACTTTAAATGTAAATAATTGACGAAAAGATTATATGTGAGTTATATTTTGCCTACGAAACTATGTTGTAGTGTTTTTATTAAAATATTGTTTTTTCTATTGTTTTTTCTATTGTATATTTAATGTATGGTTAACAGATCAAATAATAAAAATATCCCCCCTGAAGATGTTGGGAATCTCCAACGAAACGTCGGAAGAAAAAATTATGAAATAATCTTTTTATTTACATATAGTACATGACCTTAATAAGCCCGCTTAGAATTTTCTAAAAACTTACCATCAAGCTCTTGGTTTATTGGTTTTTAAGATATAACCGGTTAAAGTTTAAAAACTGAAATGGTTATTGGCGACGGAGTTTACATTTGGCCTACAAAAATGAAAATAACTTGTTTAAAATAGCTTATTAATATCCAGAATGTTGTTAGTTATGTATAACGGCAATGTATATGACGGTGTACAAAAGAAAATATGCGAACACTTTAACCAATGTATGAGATATTACACGATTACATGGTTTGGTTGACATTTTTTGATTTCACCCATATATTGTAATTTCTCAGTATTTCGTGAACTTGATTACATCGTTAAAATTTTTATATCGTGAGCGTTCGTGTTACTCACGATTCCATCTCTAGTTGTGCACTGCGAATCACTTCAATAAGGAATCGAGTTTTTCACTTTTTAATCGAAAATATCTTTGTAACGAATAAGCTGAAAAATATAAAAAAATGCATTGATAAAGACCACTATCTAGCTAATAATGTCAAATAATAACAATATCAAAAGACTGCAAAAAGTCCTTTAAAAAAAAAAAATTCCGCAACTTGTTAAAAAAACACAAGTTTTTTTTTAATCACTTGAATAAGGAATTTTGGAATACATACCAAGTAGGACCTGAATCCAATTTGTAATGAATAGCAATCCTTCAAACAATAAAAACAAAACAGTTTTGTTTTGAATTTCAATAAAAATGGGACTCCCAAATCTCTTAGCTCTTCCGAAAAGGAAAAAGTACTGACTTTGAAGTTCAAAGTGTTAAAGGTCGTTGAAATCGCGAAAATTATAGAGAGAAAAAAAAAAAAACTGCTGTATGCAATTATCTAAATAACATTAAGAACTATGGAAAAACCATGAATGGGCGAACTCAAATGGCAGCAACTGAACGAGATCGACAAATATTTTAAGAATTCCCCCAAATTCTACACCGACATCTCTCAATATTCTCAAAGAAAGTGGCGTTAATGCGAGTATTTGTAAAAGTCAACTGATTGTGAGTTCATAGCTCGTCGAAAATTATGCAAAAACTAATCGCTGAATACAAAACGTAGTAATCAGCGCCTTTATCTCTGCAGGAATACAATGATACGGTCTGAGAAATTTTTCAAAGTAATTTATTCCGACGAAAAAAAAAAATAATACCATTGCATTAGACGGATACAATTGTTTTCGGTGATTTGAGACAATAACGACAGTTTTTGCATAGCAGACAGATCATAGAAGGTGTTGTTATGGTATGGGGTGCGCTATTCTACTGTGGCATCATTACTGTTCCTTACGTTACCATCGATGCTTCTTAAGTTTGGAATTAAGGGGTGGCTTTTTTTTGCAATTTGCAACCGACTATGAACTCATTTAATTTTTAATCGTGATGGACTGTACAAATACCCATTAAATCAATTGGAATTCGAGGGAATTCTTAAATTTTTTTGTCGATTTCGTTCTGTTGTTGCCATTTTAGTTCGCCCATTCGTGTTTTTTCCATAGTTTTAATGTTATTTAAATAATTGCATTCAATAGGTTTGCCCCTCTCTATTATTTTCGCGATTTCAACGGCCTTTAACACTTTGCACTTTAAATACAGTACTTTTTCTTTTCGGAAGATCTAAGAGCTGTTGGGAGTATCATTTTAATTGAAATTCGATACAAAACTGTTTTATTTTTATTGTTTGTTTATAACAAATTTTATTCAGGTCCTACACTGAGGGAAAAAAACATATTTAAATCAAATATTTTCATGTTTATTTTAAGTATGCTACATATTTTTGGAAAAATTTTAATTTTAATATTGTTTTTGATTGATTTAAACAAAATATGTTTGTTTTAAAATTGCATACAATTTTAATTTAAAATTGATCACTTTAAAATTAATATGCTGTCATTAAAAGTCGTTAAAAATTTAAAAAAATCTTATTCAAATATTTGTATTAAAAACAATATTTTTCGTGGTTATTTTAAAGTTGAACAATTTTGTTTTTTGACATTTAAAGTTTTTTTTTCAAGAAATATAGTTAAGTTGGGCAATTTTATTTTAAGTAGATACAATGTTAAAATATTTTTTCATTAAAAAAAGACGCACATTTTTCACATCTCTAAATGTGACGAGTTTTAAGTGAAATTAATTAAATTAACGAAAGTAAAATTAAAAATTAAAAAACTAAAGTGAAAAAGAATATTATTAACAATAAAAACAAAAATAAAACTGAAAAAAAAATAAAAAAACCAAGTGAAAAAAAAAACAAAGACAAAGAAAACGAGGAGGGGATGTATTTATGTATGTAATTGGCAGAAAATGAAAACTTCTAACTTTAGTTTTTTATATATGGTATATAGTATTAATTTAAGTGTGTTTATTTTTTATTTTTGGTATTTAATTACATTTGTTGTAATTAGATGTAGTGCTACAATTAGGGTAGAAGTACATCCAAGGCTTTGGCTTTGATTTTTTTATGTATAGCAAAAAATAAAGCCAACAAGCAATATTTAAAGCCAAAGCCTTGGATGTAATTCTACCTTAGATGTACAATTAGAGTAGTGTTAATTTTTTTGCTGTGTTATTAAAAAATATTTTAAAAATAATTTGAAAATAAAATAAACTTAAACAAAAATATGTATTGTTTTATTTTAAGTTTCATGGTTTTTAGGTAAGTAAAAAGCTGCAAAAGAAAAAAATGTCGCATATTAAAATTAATATTGGTCAACTTTAAATTAAAATTTGTTGCATATTTAAATTTAGCATGGCCAATTTTAAAACAATATTGTTACATCTTAATTTTAACATGTTGTCTACCAATCTTGTCATGTTAAAAACAACTAGAAACATATTTAAATTAAATAAAAACAAACTTTGTTCTATTTCGTCACTGTTTTATATTTAATTTAAAGTTGTTTCTGTTTGATTTTAATATTTTTTTTTCTTAGTGTACTTGGTCTGTATTATAAAATTCCTTATTCAAGTGATTCATTAAAAACTTGTAATTTTTTAACAAGTTGCCGAAAAATATTTTTTTAAAGGACTTCTTTCAGTCTTTTGATTATTGATATTATTTGACATTATTAGCTAGATAATGGTCTCTAATAGTGCATTTTTTCTATAATTTTCCGCTTATTCGTTACAAAGATATATTCGATTAAAAAGTGAAAAACTCGATTCCTTGTTGATGTGATTCGCAGTGTATGTGCTGTTTTAGTCTAAATGTACTCATTTAGACAAGAGTTAAATTAATGGCCTAATTTTGTAAAAGGCAACGTGCCGCGTTGTCAAAATTTCCATGCAATTTATTTTTGTAAAGAAAAACAAATTACACAGAAATTTTGACAACACGGTGCGTTGCGTTTTACAAAATTAGGGGGTAAAGCTCGTATTATCCGTAAATTGTACGGTCCCGCCTATTTTGCTAATATTTTTCTATTGTTTTTTTTAAAGCTTCCTGATGTCACTATTATAATCGAAAACTTGGATCAACTGATAAGTGATGATATAGCATCGGCTGGCGAACGTGGAAATAATGCATTAAAAGCAATGCGTAAGCATTTAAATGATACAATTGCCAATTATACCCCACAGATTATTGATGCAATAACAAAAGCAGGTAAATTCAATTTATTATTTTTTTTTATATCCTCCACATAACCATAGTTGGGACTAATTTATTGGATTTTTCGATTTAAAAAAGAAAAACAAAAGGAAAGAGAACAAGTGAGAGTGTTACATTCGGCTGTGCCGAATCTTTTATACCCTCCAAAATGTAAAAAAAAACAATATAAAAAAAATTCAGGGGCGTCTTTTTTTTGTGGGGGGGGGGGGGGAGGGGTTGGTGGAAGACATTAGGGGCACCTTGCGATTTTTAACTTCTTCTGAGATAAGAATGTTGCCTTTGCTTAGCAAAAGTACAAAGAACCCTGCAAAAAATGCGGTTTTTCTTAGGTTGGTTTAGTTCTTCAAGGGGGGACTTTATCCCCTTCGTCCGATTTTGTAACCTGCCTAGGAATATAAGACATATTCGTGCCAAACTTCGGAAGTCTAGCTCTTTTATTTTGGACTGTATCGTGTCTTCTACAGACGGGCAGACGGACGGACATCGCTAGAATGTCTTAGAATCGATCACTGATCAATAAAATATATACTTTATGGGGTCCTAGACCGATATTTCGATGCGTTACACACGGAATGACAAAGTGAGTATACCCCCATACTGTGGTTGGATGGTATAAAAAGAAAGGAAAACAAGAAAAGGAAGGGAGAGGAACAAAGATAAACACCGGTTCATCCGGTTTTTTGTCAATTTAAAAAACCGAAACCGTTTTTTTTAAAAATGCTGATTTTCAAACTATTCGAAAACCGGTTTTTAAAAAAAGTCGAATAATTGATCACCCTAGTTGCAATACTTGAAATAGGAAAAAAACAATGTTGGCAATCGATACCTTTTCAATACCGTTATCCGTTTCAAAACCCTTTAAATTGAATACTGGTACCAATACCAATCCGAAACTCAGTCTTGGTATCGAATACCGGTATCCAAAAACCTTTTCCTTCGGTATCCGTACGTACCGGTATTGAAACGGTTTTTCCTAAAAAACATTTTTTTACAAAAAAAATTTAATAGAAAGTTTGTAATTTTTTTGGTTTTTGTAAATGCAAGATCGTTCTCCAAATGCCTCCCCGAAGTCTCATAAAAATCAAAAAAATCTTTGGGCACCCACATTGTGGATTAAGTAAAAATTTCCAAAAAAAAACATACTTCAACCGCGATGCGTTTGTAGTATGCGATAGGACTTTAGGGAAGGCATTTGAATAATCACAAAATAATTTTGTATACATATTTGTTCTTTTTACTCCTGCAAGGAGCATAGGGCCGCCAATGCTTTTTGTGATTTTTTATTACTTAAAAGTCCCATAAATCGCGAACATTTTTATTTTTGCAATATTTTTGAATGTGCTCATGTCTAGACAGGGAAGACCTATTTTGGGGTTTTTATTTTAACCGCGATGCGGGAGGGTAAGGAAAGTTTTGATTTTCCAAAAATGTTATGTAGTCATTTTGACACCCAATAGAATCTTATTGGACCCCTTTCATCTCAAACAAAAATTAAAAGTAAACATCGATACGGCTTAATATTTATGTCCTAAAGACATAGGAACATTTTATTAAGATGATTTCAAACTTTCATATACATATACAAAAAACTATAAACTAAATGAGAATTCCAAAAACAAAAAAAATAAAAATTATTAAAGTTATATTGAATAATTTACTAATAATTTTCTTTTATTTTCGAGTAATTTTTTAACTGACGCAACGTCCCCCTGAAAAATTTTTTTTCACATTGTAGAGCGCATTTTAGCAAAATGCTAAAAATACATAAGTAAATACATGTTTAGTATTAAAATAATTTTTTTTTTTTATGTTTTTATACGTTTTTTATATTTTTTGCTTTTTTTCGATAATACCGGTACATACCGGTATTGACGTTTCGGTATCGGTAATACCGTAACCGATTCAACTCAAATACCGATACCTTTATTCGTTTCGATTGCCAACCTTGGAAAAAACAGTACATCCAGTCGGAAAAAACAGTACATTGCAATTTTAACTCAATATTTGGTAATGAAAGTTTTTGCTGAAAAACATCTAATTAAAAACAAGTAAGAAAATTATAGTCGGTCAAGACCGACCATATAATACCCTACACCAGAGTTTCCCGGAAAATGGGTCCTATGGACCGATTATCTATATTTTGTCAAATCTTTAATAAGTGTAAAAAACACTCACAAATCAAATTTGAGTGAAATAGGCTTCTATTTGTTGACAATTAACCGCTTTAACTGAATATCGGGCGATAAGGGGCCTTAGTCCAAAACGGGTCCGATGATTATCAGATTTGATAAGGTTATTTAAGAACGCGTTTAACATACACAAACAAAATTTTAATTAAATACTTTCTATTTTCATGAAATTTGAGAGATTTATGTGAAAATCGGGAAGGTGGTTTGTATGGAGGCTACAAGAAGAACTGGTCCGATTTCTTCAAAATTTGGAATGGTGATTTGTGAAATTTTGAAAAGATATCTCTTATAATACGGTTATTAGAGTCATTTGAGCCAAATCTAAAGAGGACCTTTGTATGGGGGCTAGGTCTAAATATGGACCGATTTTTTCCAATTTCAATAGGCTTCGTCCTTTGGCCAAGAGAGGCTTAAATTTCCAATTTCAAGTCAATTGATTAAAAGTTGCGACCTGTATCGTGTTTACACCGTTTACATGGACAGACGGACGGACAGACGGACGGACGGAAATCGCTAAATCGACTCAAAAAGTGATTCTGAGTCGATCGGTATACTTAAAAGTATTGATGTTTGTAACTACCCAATATTTCGGGTAGTTACAAACATCAGCACAAACTCATACCCTGTACCACAGTGTGGTGTTGGGTATAAAAACAGTACAGGCTATAAAAAAACAGTACTTTTGCGTACTGTTTAGGTGTCGTGCATAAAATTGTACTTTTTTTAAAAAACAGTACATGTACTGTTTAAAACAGTACGAATGGCAACCCTACTAGAGTTGTCAACCGATTAAGAATAATTCGATTAATCGATCAAAAAAAAAAACAAACTCTTGTTCGATTAATTTAAATGACGATTTTCGAATAACGGATAAATCGATTAATTGATGGCAATTAATCGATCAATTATTTTTTTTTATACCCTCCAAATACAGTATCGAAATATGGGTCTTGGACCCCATAAAGTATATATTAGGCATTCCACACCAAATGTTCCACTACAGAAAAACCATAGTGGTTTCAATGGAATATCATTTGCAAAGTATTCGCTCTAAGGATACTTTTAAATAACAAAAATAAAATTTAAGATTTTTCAAAAATTGGGTCTTGTAGGCGTGGTCAAAAAAAGTTTCCAATGTATTTTCGCCCACTGTATATGTACATTAGGGTGGCACAAATAATGATTTTTTTCAAATTTCGTCGATCGCCGGGCAAATTATGGTTCGTTTTGGTCTTAAAAATCCATTTTTTAATTTTTATAGGACATAATTAACCCGTACCATTAGGGGTTAAAGTTTTGCAAAAAAAAAAAAAAAATTGCCCATACAAACCAAAAATTTTTTTTTAAATTTTTTTTTATTATTATTTTATTTGATTTTTAAAGAAAAATGTCCAAACTTTATTTTTGTGTGCATAAATTAAATGTGGGTACCCTACATTAATTTTTTTCGTAAATTTTCCACAAATTTTGAAAATAACATTTTGTAACTTTTAAAATTTCTATGAAAGTCAAAAAAGTAACAATGCAGTTTGAATGATAAAATAATTCTAAGTAAATTAAAAAAAACATTTTTTGAATTTGCTCTTACCGTTCCAGAGTAATACCATTTTAAAGCTTTCTATCCATTGTATAAAACTAATAGTAAAATAATAAACTTTTTTGCAAAGACCTGCAAAATTCGAGCTTTGGTCGGTAACAGAAATGTGAGAAGTGGATCTTTAAGATTTTTTGATGCTGAACACAAAACTGCCTTTAGCAACTCCCTAACAAGTCACGTTTACTAGTAATTAAGGTCGGTAAGTCAAAATGTCCGTCCGTCCGGCTGTATAAGACACGATCCATTAAAAAACAAGTAAGAAAATTATAGTCGGTCAAGACCGACCATATAATACCCTACACCAAATTTTCCCGGAAAATGGGTCCCATGGATCGATTAGATCTATATGTTGTAAAACCTTTAATAAGTGAAGAAAACACTCACAAATCAAATTTGAGTGAAATAGGCTTCTATTTGTTGACAATAAACCGCTTTAACTAAATATCGGGCGAAATTTTCACAAGGGGCCTGAGTCCAAAACTGGTCCGATGATTATCAGGTTTGATAAGGTTATTTAAGTACGCGTTTAACATACACAAACAAAATTTTAATTAAATATTTTTTATTTTCATGAAATTTGAGACATTTATGTGAAAATCGGGAAGGTGGTTTGTATGGGGGCTACAAGAAGAACTGGTCCGATTTCTTTGAAATTCGGAATGATGATATGTGAAGACAAAACATGTTTACCATCCAAACTTCAAAGCGATACCTTCTATAATACGGTTATTAGAGTCATTTGAGCCAAAACTAAAGAGGACCTTTGTATGGGGGCTAGGTCTAAATATGGACCGATTTTTTCCAATTTCAATAGGCTTCGTCCTTGGGCCAAGAGAGACTTAAGTTTCAAATTTCAAGTCAATTGATTAAAAATTGCGACCTGTATCGTGTTTACACCGTTTACATGGACAGACAGACAGACGGACGGACGGACGGACGGACAGACGGACGGACGGACGGACATCGCTAAATCGACTCAAAAAGTGATTCTAAGTCGATCGGTATACTTAAAGGTGGGTCTAGGACCAATATTTCGGGTAGTTACAAACATCAGCACAAACTCATTATACCCTGTACCACAGTGTGGTGTAGGGTATAATAAACGAGATATACTCCTGAAATTAGGCACGAATATGTCTTATGGTCATAGGAAGGTTAACTTCACAAATGGGAAAAATCGATCAAGGGGGAAAAAAGTTGCCCCTTGAAGAATCAACAAATAACGCAATTTTTACATTCGATTTTGTATTTTTGTTAAAAAAATAAAACTTTTTTATATAAGAAGTTGTATAAAGTCCTGTACCTGCGCCCAGGGATTAAGAAAATGTTTATTTACGACCCGCCGCATTTTGTGGGCGCGTATTTATTCAAATAATGATAAAATTTTATTAAATTCAGTGGAAAAAGCACAATGAATATATTGGTAATATTTTTTACGTGAAGGAAGGTCTCCCCTTACTGCCGCCGCTTGGGGCCTCCAAGACGTCCTTGTCAAAAAATCTTTTTATATGTTTTTTTATTATTTTTTTACATAAAATATTCTGCACAACCGTATTTAGCACTCTTGTTTGTTATTTCTGAAAGCTACATCTTATTGTCCCGGTATTCAGCTTTTAAACCCATCATATATAGCAGCGGTTACCAACCTTTTTGGCTCGCGTACCACTAAATTTAAAATTTTTTTTTTCAATTTATGTATTAAAGTTAATTAAAGCGACAAAAATCTGGTATATTGAAAAACTTTAATTCGACAGTTGAAGAAAATAACAAAAAAATTTATCAAAACAATAATTAATTCATTTACATAAAAAAATTTTGTTGATCAAAAGATTTAATGGAAAATTGTAGGCCTATAATTTTTTGTGTGTATACAAATATACAACACAATTTAAAAATTTTATTTGCCAATTTTATGATCAGCTCGAGAGCAGGTCTTAAAATTAGCAAATAAAATTTTTAAATTTTTTTTGTCTATGCAAAATAGAAAAATATTGATGTTATGAATGTTCAATGTTCAATCATACAATTTTTCTTTTTATAATAATAAAATCAAATTCATTTGTAATCAAATTCACCTGTATTCAAAATGTTTTGGGCATTGTGGAGGGTAGGGTATTCATGATTCGGCAAAGTCAAATTTAACTTTTTAATTGTTTAAATTTTGTATTATTACATGATCTTTTTATGATAGAGTTGTTAAAATTGAGTTTTCTAACCGTAAACGCCCGTGAATCCTGAATGTATTTAAACAAATTTTCATTTTAAATAATTATTAAAAAAAAAAAAAAATCTTTTAGGTGAGGGATTGCAAAACGCTTCCAACAATATCAAAAATGAATTGGTAAAGGTTTCGAAGGTGATTGATACGAATACAAATAAATATAGCAATATCGCTGATAATTATCTTGTGGAGTACGGTCCATATAGGTTCTACATGGGTATCGGAGTGTGTTCGATTTTGTTACTGGTGAGTTAAACGATAATTTAAAATTACCCCGACAGAAATTGCCAAATGTAAATTATGTATGTATGTTCTGTCAGAGTATTGTTTTTTATTTATTTATTTTTTTCAGATTGATCTACACAGAAAAAATTGTATTGTTGGCTCGTTTTCAATTAAAACGTTGTTGTATTAACAAACTATTTAGTTGTATTGACGAATTGTGTTGTTGTTAAATAAAATATCAATTATTTGATTTGTTAATTCAATTAAATTGTTTGTTAATACAACAACGGTTTACTTGAAAATGAGCCTACAATACAATTATTTTTGTGTACAATGCTAATCATATCAATATAGAATTGAATTTTCCCATTTTTAATCGAATATATTTTTTTAACGAATAATCAGAAGAATATAAACAAATGCACTGATAAAAACGATTATCTAGATAAAAAATTACATGTAAGTTTGTTTGTTTGTGTCGCTTTCAGGAGAAAACTACTTAAACGATTCAAATGAAATTTGTCATGTAGATAGAGCGTTTTCTGGAATGAAAAATGGGACAAGAAGCATCTCGGATGGATGCCCCGCCTCACAGTGGGGAAAAATGGAAAAAAAAATTTGTACAATTTTGCCTACAGGTCGCAATTCCTAACCGATTTTAGCTTTTCTTTTTTTGAAATTTAGCTAATAAAATTCCACACTGTCATGGCGGATTTCTTAAAAACGTTTTAGTTTTCTATTAATATTTTTTTTTTAAGTTCAGAAAATATTAATTTTTTTAGAATTTGATCTAAAAAATTTAGTAGGCAAGGGACGAATAAGCTGTATGGATAAAATTTAAGGAATTCGAACGCCTTATAATCGTGTTAAATGCATATTAAATTATTTTTTTGCTTTTTATAAACATATAAAAATTTTAAATTGTTCACTTTAAAGTACCTATATAATTTGAAATAATGTACCAATTTCAACGAGTTGTTTTAGATTAAAACTTATCATTTTCATAATCATTTTTGGTAAACAAAGTATTTTTGAAAAATAGTTTAACTCTTTTTTTCGAATTTACAACGTAACAATATATACATTTTTTTTTTTAAACAGAATAAAAATTAATTTTAAAATTCCAAAAATGCTAAGGCAAAATTTAAGCGAAAATTAAAATATTTTTTTTTTTAAGATTAGACCAGTTTTAATCGGACGGATACAGTTTATATAATTATATAAACCCATTTTGCGGATAATATTGTATCCGTCCGATTAAAACTGATCTAATCTAAGCGATCCATTTTTTGGATCAGTACTGATCTTACTCGGATCAGTACTGATCTTTCAAATCTCGGAGAAGATGTGATATATATATAAATATATCTAAACATTTTTACTCGGGTGGTTATAAAAACCAAAATAATAGTTTATTAGCAATTGTTAACCACGTCGTTGATAAGGGGTTTAAATACCTTTAATTTAGTCTATACAGCATATTTGTCCCATGCTTAATACATTTTATATTGCTAATAATGAAAGAATGCAAATTTTCTGAACTTTAGGAAAATTTAGAAAGTAAACTAAAACCTTTTTTAAAAAATCCACCATGATAGGTTGATGTGGAATTTTATTAGCTAAAATACAAAAAAAAAAGAAAAATTAAAATCGGTTAAGAATTGCGACTTGTAGACAAAATTGGATAAAAAAAATCCATTTTTCCACACTGTGTGCCTCTTTACGCTCACTTTTTGTGAATTTCAGATTTTTCAATATATTGGGTTGTTTGTTACTATATTTGAGGAGTTCCATAACAAAACGCAACAAGTTTTGAGTTCTTTGTTTTTTTGACTGAATCCTATTCTACGCATTAAAATCTATGTAACCAATACTAAAAATCATTAGTGTCCGACCGAATATTCGGCTCTGGCTTCGGCCAAAAAGCACTATTCGGCCACTATTCAACTTCGGCCATATTTTTGGCTGAATACCGAATAATTGTATAAAATTTGCTCTCACGTGTTGAAAACACACTTAAAATACTTTGAATCACATTGGTAAGCCAAAAAAAAATTACCAAGTGTTTTTGCAGCTAAAACAAAATTTTAAACTCCAAAAAATTGTTCGTTTGAAAAAAATTTACACTCAAGAAATTTTTTTTACAAAAAAGTCGAAAAATTGTTTTTTGTTAAATATAAAATCATTCTAGACCAGTGATCGGCACCCATAGCACTCAGGAACCGAACACATTCGGCTATTTACACGTATATAACACGAATGTTAACAAAACTCTCAACTATGAGCATAAAAATACAACAATAACCAGGTTGATGTCGCTTTGTTTACGAAATATCCCAACACATACATATTTATATTCATACACTAATGTATTCATATATATATGAGTACATATATGTACTCTCTTTCTGCCGACCACTGTTATAGACAACATTTTTAAACATTTGTAAATTCCGCCAATTCGAATTTCACTTTATTTTCTTGTTTTTACTACACACAAAAAAATAAAAAATGAGTTTTGATTAAAAATTGCTCATATCGATTAAAATGTTAATTAGATTTGCTCTAATTAAAAAAATGATAATAGTAATTAAAAAATTTAATAAAAATTTAAAACTGAAAATAATTAAAAAAGTAATTAATAGTATTAAACAAATTAATAAAAATTATTGCTCAAAATCAGTACAAAATTACGCCCACTTAAAAAAAAAAACAAATATGAATTAAAAACAAAAATGTGTTTATTATTAACAAAATAAAAACTTATTAAATATAATAAATAAATATTTAAAGCATCAAAAATGTGTTTGATTAGATTTTTGTGTCATTTTCCTCCGTTGTTGTTTGCCGTTTACCAAGATCTTCTTGTGGAGCTTCTTTGTTTTATTTTTATACTAATATTCACTTTTTTCATTTATTTATTCAATTTCAATTGTTCTCGTTCTTTTTAAATAACAAAATTAATTAATTAATTCAGATATAAATTTGATAAAAACGCATTTTCATTAATTTAATCTTATAAAAATATATTTTCACTTTTTCTGTTTTGTATTGCATGTGCAAGAAGAAGCATGCAAAAAAAATCAGAGATGTTTACATACAAAACAATTAAACATTTTAATTATATCAAATTTTGAATTCTATTAAAACTTTTAATTAAAAAATATTCCTTGTTATTTTTTTCTGTGTAAATGAGTATATTTTTTTAAATATTCGGCTTCGGTCTCGGCAGAATAGTAAAAATTTGGCCGAATATTCGGCTCTGGCTGTATTCGGTCGGACACTAAAAATCATCCCAAAGCTCAATATTTACACTGCAATTCACTGTTGACTTTAATTATGAAACATCTCAAAGCTTAGTAAATACACTCAAACTCACAACTGACTTTGTTTACATTTGTGCGTTTGCATTATTTATAATTGGATGCATAATACATTACAATAACATAAAAATAAATATTTTATAAAAAAAATGCATGGTGTGAAAGAAAAATTTTATTTTTCTTAAAATTTAAGACATCCTGGTTCGTTTTTTACTAGTTTCATATAATCCAGTTATTATAATCATCAGAAAAACTTTTAATGTCAAATTTATTCAGTTAATAGTCAATTTTATTCTATATGTGAAAATTATTAACAGATCGCAGCCACCAGGGATTGAACCCATGATCTGTAATGTTTTTGCTATTAACTGCCTCTTAGGTACGATCACTCTAGACCGATACGCTAAGTTGGCTGTTAAGCAAGTATCAACTAAATCATGGTTTTTTTCCAATTCTTGTGTGGTTGTTGCTATTGTTTTTTTCGTACAGAAGAAGGTGAAATTGCTAAGTGGCAATATAGTATCTTTGGAAAATGGCCACACCTAACATTTGTGTCTACAAAATATAGACCATGTTCTGGCAAGGTTGCAAAATAAGTACTTAGATCAGAGTTGATGAAGGAGAGGAGGACGAATGATGATTACTAAAAAATTGAATTTATTCACCATAATGCAATTTCACCTTCTTCTGTACGAAAAAACAATAGCAACAACCACACAAGAATTGGAAAAAAACCATGATTTAGTTTATACTTGCTTAACAGCCAACTTAGCGTATCGGTCTAGAGCAGTGATCGGCACCCATTGCACGCTGGAGCCGAACACAATCGGTAATTCACATGTATACAACACGAATGTCAACAAAAAATCAACAAAGAGCATAAAAAAAACAAATATTTTATTCAGTAGCAAGCTGACTTTCTTCAAAGCAGGTTGATGTCGCTTTGTTGAAGAAATACACCAACACATGCATATTTTTATTAAAACACTAATACTTTCATATGCCTCTTTGTGCCGACCACTGGTCTAGAGTGATCGTACCTAAGAGGCAGTTAATAGCAAAAACATTACAGATCATGGGTTCAATCCATGGTGGCTGCGATCTGTTAATAATTTTCATATATAGAATAAAATTGACTATTAACTGAATAAATTTGACATTAAAAGTTTTTCTGATGATTATAATAACTGGATTATATGAAACTAGTAAAAAACGAACCAAGATGTCTTAAATTTTTAGAAAAATAAAATTTTTCTTTCACACCTTTCTCAATTCAAACCATATATAACATGATTAAAAAATTATAATTATAATATATATATCGTCGCTGCTCCGTCGTAATTTGGTATGTGTTTTTAATGAAGTTTTCAGGAGAGCAAAAAAACCGTTTTATTTTGTCATTTTTCCATATTTTTTAAAAGTTAAGCGTCTTTAAAATACATAAAGATATTTTGTAGATGTGTACCACAAAAAAAAGAATGATTTTTTAGCTAAAACGAAGATATTAACGGATTACATAAAAAACTACACATAACACATTTTGTTGGAACATTTTTGGTATTAATTTTTTTATTTTTGGACATTTTTATACACATGACCGTTTTTGTTCAAAGAACTTAAGTTATAAAATTTGATAATAGTGCAAAAAAATTTTAATATTCATTAAATTGATAGCAGCTACACTTTCTAAACCCATATTTTGTACAAATCTGCATCCAAGTCCTGCGTTGTTTCAATGAATTTTGTTTTTTTAGCGAAAAAATTTTACTCAAAAAAATGGTACTCAAATTTGTGCCATGAGAACTGACCATCATTTCTATATAATTGGGGCATGCTAACTTCAATGGTGAAGTCCGTTTTTGAATCAATGGAACAGTTTTCATGCAAATCATCGTTAAAGTCTTGCACATTTTGATGCAGTTTTTTTATTTAAAAAAAATCGGCTTTTACAAATGTATATTTGTTTGGTATGGGAAATGCGGATTAGACTCATAATGATATATTAAGTACAAATTTTGATAAAATTGTTTGCGATTAAGTGGTAAAAATCGCGATTTTTCTCACATTTTATTAATTTTGCGTTCTTTTTTGCAACCCCATAATTAGTTTTTAGAATTGATTTCCTGTGTATAAAAAGACTAATGTATGTGATTAATTTCTGCAAAAAAAAAACTGTTTAGTTACATATAACTTTTTTTGGAAATCGCGAAAAATCGCTTTTTTATAATGGCAGCTTCCCTTTAAAATGTGATCTCATACTTCATTTTTTAGTATAGTATGTAAGCATGCCTAAAACCCTTATGTTAAAAATTTTAAGCAAAAACGTTTATATTTGCAAAAGTTTTCTTAACAAAAACTGGTTTTAAAATACACATACCAATTTTTTTTGGAACATTTACATATGGATTTCACATAACTACTTTTGCTAATTTCTAAACCATTCAAGATATCGTTAAACGGTTTAGTGGGCAGACGGATGACATATAGAGGTTTCATTTTATGCAATAAAAAAAAAATCCAAAAATGTCACATACCAAATCATGACGGAGCAGCGACGATATATTATATACCTTATTTGGTAATATAAGTTTTGCTGGGAAGTATCAACGTACTTTTGAACATCAAAGAGTATAAAAAACAAGTTTATTTGTACTAACTTTTCCATTCCTGCATCATCATCATCTTTATTTGTACTAAACACAATTTGAAAAACAAGTCTTTGGAGGTCAAAAAAATCCTTTTTAAACTCATTTTTGAAAACTATTACATTTTTGATACTATTTTGTATATTATCATTAAAAAAAATCTTGAAAAGTAATAGGTCTGTTTGATTACTTTTTTTGTAGTAAATGTAGTAAATGAGAAATATTGTCAAACTTTACTCATTTAGCGAAAAATCAAAAAAAGTAAAAAAACGAAAATTAGTAAAAGCGCGTTTAGACGGGAAAGAAAACCCCTAGATTTAAAGTAAAACACAACTCTGTGGTAATATACTTTTGACTTTAAAAATTGTTGTGTCAAATCTCATTTCTTTAACACTTGTTTTTGCTTACCACTTACCATTATATTATTATTTGTTTTCGCACATTTAGTCAATAATTTTTAGATTGGAAACCGAATTAAAGTAAATAAAAAATATATAATAAAATTTTATTTGACATTCCAATTTTAAAAGTTACCACAGAGTTGTTTTTTTACTTTAAATCTAGGGGAATTCTCTCTTGTCTAATCACGCCTTAAAAGTAGTAAAAATATATTTATCATTCATTTTTTTTTTTTAATTTATTTGAAAAATTTGTTTAGACATTTATTTTTGTTTAATTTATGAACATGAAAAAATTCATTTGGACAATCACCAAAAACTTTATGAAAATAGACAAGAACAAGGAGTTTTGACAATTTGAGGATAATATTCTACAGAACTTTCCAAAGAATTCAATTATGGACCTTTTTATACAGGAAATCCGAAAAATCTTTGAAAGAATTTTACGTTTTAGTATATTAAGACACATCTGATTTTTTCTTTAACAGGTATTTTAAAAGCCTATAAACAAATACTAAACAAATCTGAGGATTTTTCCTCATTATCTTGGGACTGTCCTACAAAAAATCGTTGAGACATACATATAGACAAAACATGAAAGGCTTTTTTCTGAAGAAAGTGGACTTAACTGCGATGTCTTCACAATAGAAAAACTTTTAAAATGTATAAACTTTTTTTATAGGGAACACTCCTCAGTATCTTAAAAATATGAAGGATTTGTTGAAGAAAACCGTAAAATGATTTTTTTATAACTGAAAGTCTTGGGGAAAAGACCATATTTTTAAAATAATCCATACTCCTTTACTTATATTTTAATTTTCTATAGTTATTCCCTTAGGACACATGCTTCCACTGTATTTAAATAGTTTTTTTTTTTTATCGAATTTCAAGGCACATTTAAAATTTTTTTAATTTAAGCTGAATTCACAATGACGGAGTACTCTGTGCCAGAGAGTGGATTTTGTTCCTTTCTCATTCGCACTTACACATTTTTTGTATGATGTCGTCTCTATTTTTAGAGATGGTACTCTGTAGTACAGAGTACTCCGACATTGCGTCGGAGCCTTTATGTATTAAAGATTTTTGTGTTTTGTAAATATAAAAATTTGTCAATAATTTTTTTTTGACATAATTTTCATACTTACGCATTGAAATTTGTCCGGTAGTTGAAATTTGTTGTAGTAAAGTTTAAGCAAAAGAGAAATAAATTGTCTCTTCAATTGATTACCACATTTACTATTTTTATGTGTACTCGAACGGTTTTTGAGCAAAAGTAGTAAAATGAGTAAAAAATAGTAAATTGTAGTAGGTAAACGAATGGAGCTAATATTTGTAAAATATTTCAATAAAAAGCATTTTTTTTAAATACCCCCTAATTAAAAAAAAAAAAAAACCCAAAAAATAATCAAAATTTTAACCACCAAAAAAAATCCCAAACGAGTAAAAACCCCTAAATCTGTTGGGGAAACCCCCAACCTGACAACACTGATCCAAATACATATCGTTTTGAAGCAGTGGGGCCCACACACACTATTACATTAATGCTTGTGAGGTAGTAGCAAGCGAAAAGTCAACAAAGCAACAGAATTTTATTAGACCACCCAAAAAATGTATGGGATTTGCAAAAGTATTTTTACTAGAGTCGTTTTAAATGAACTAGAGTCGTTTTAAATGAAGTCTTCACATAAATTTTTGATTTAACAGCCAAAACACCACGATGTCTCAGGATTTCGCTAAAAATTTGTATGAAAGAAATGTTTGCTTTCTTATTCTGCAAAAAAAAACTTATGTAGCATTTTTCGGAAAAACGCAAATTTTAAGAGCTATGGCACTTGAAAGCTTTGTAGTGCTTTTAAGTCACTTTTAGGGTCAAAAGCTCAGAGCGACTGGCCTGTATTCAACGGAGAGTTTCAGGGCCCGAATTACGGCATTCGATATCGAAATTTTGCTATCGAAATCTGTGTTTTATTTTCTAAGATAAAATTTTGACGACAATTCTACCTAATCAGGGATAAAGTACTTTGTACCCATAAAGCAAATAAAAGTAAAATGTGGTGAAATTAATATTCGTTTATTTTTGAATTGGTACCAAAGATTTTTACGTATCGAAATTTCATTCGATCGCGTATGCGGTAATTCGGGCCCAGTTCTTGCACAGATATTATTTTTTATGGCCAATCTACCAGAAACTGCCGGATTACCAAAAAAAAAATACTTTTGCAAATTGGAGTAGTCTAGTTAAGGAAAAATACCTACCACTGTTTTAAAGGGAAATACAAAAGTTTTTCTTTATTAATGAAATGTAAAAAAAAAAATTCTTAATGAAATGTAAAACATTTTTTTTTGTTTATAAAAATATGATTTTTTTTTTTAGTTTATTAAAATAAATATTTTTTTTATTAAATACAACCATTCCTTTGGTTTAGAACAGTGATGGACATTTTTGTAATTCCTATTCCCGCGGGAATAGGCTAAAAAACGCTGCTTGTGCGCAGTGTGTCGGAACACTATAAAGATCTGTTGCTTGAGCAAATTTGTTTACTTTTTACTTGCTACTACCCACACAAGCATAAATGTTATAGTATTAGTGTGCGCACCACTGCACTATGGTTCCGATGGACACTTTTCTTGGCCAAAATTACCAAAACGATATTTTTATTTTTTTATTTTTGAAATAGGGTTCGTGTTGAAAATTATTAGCATTTTAATCATTATTTTTTAAAAATTAACATTTTAGGGCACTTAACTAATTTTTGTTTTTTTTTAGTTACATAATTCGTTTTTGGGTTGAATTTTAATGGAAAAAGTGTTCTGGAAATGTTCTTCCAGTACACTTACTAGCAAAAACTAGCATCATCTGACAATGTGTAAATGTGGTCCTGATCCCAATCTATGATTCTGAATTGGTCTGATAGCTAATTTTTGCTAAAAACTTTTTGTAGGCCCATCTAAATTTATGTTTTATTTACCACAAATTTTTTTTTCTGATTTGCATGAACCACTTATTTTTTTTTAAATGATGCCAATTTTTTTACACTATTTGAAATTAAAATTATTGTAATACTAATCTCCAACTTTGTTTTCCATGTATAATATTATAAGAAACTTTTTGTACTTAAACCCAAAAAATTATTGAAAAGTTTAAAAAAATAAGTTGTTTTTTTCTTGTCCTAGATTTGTTGTAAAACTTAAACTTTAATCTGTTGGTATTAAGTAATAAATGTAAATGAGTACATACAAAAACCAAATATGTTTTCTGTTGCTTTGAAGTGTTTATTGTTTGATCACAAAGTGATTTTTCAAAACAGCAATTTTGAGAAAATTTAATTTTGGCCAAGAAAAGTGGTCTGCGAAACCATAGTGCACTGGTTTAGAAACATTAAGTTCTGTATTTTTTTTATAAAAAACAATCAAAATAATTTTTTTTTCAAGCCAGGCAATTATTTTGTTTTTAAGTTTCGGTTCGGTTCGGTTTCAGCCGAATATTGATTTTTTGGCCGAATATTCGGTTTGGTTCGGCCTCGAAAAACTGGTTTCGGTCGGACTCTAAAAATGAGTAAAAATAGTAGATTCTAGTAATCGAATAGACCTAATAAAAAGTCTGAATAATAGAACAACATTTTCAGAATAGAGATGTTATTTGAAATTAATGATTTATTTCATGAATTTGTAAGTAAATTTTTCTAAACTTCTGTCGATGTAATTTATTATTATTTAAAGGTTTTGATATGCTTAGTGGCTGCTTTACTGTGCGGTATATGCGGCAAACGACCAGATGGATATGGGGATGACTGTTGTAATAAAGGGTCTGGCTCTAGATTCCTTATGTTGTAAGTACTTTACACAAACATTATGCAAGTGGGACGTGTTTGTGAACACTCTTTATTAATTTTATTTTCAGTGCTGTTGCCATCATATTTCTGTCAGTCTCAGCTATTACATTGATTGCATTAATACATTTTCTGGTTGGTATTGTTGCCTATAGAGGAGTGTGTGTTCCTTTAAGGTAAGTTGTGTTTGGGATGGCAATCACATTCAAGGCTATTAATGTTGCGCGAATTTATTTCCAGGGACCCACAAAACGATGCGGTTTTTGCGGAATTTGACAATCTCGTCGATTTGAACGAGATATTATATCAGCCGAAAATCAAAGGCAAAGCTGCTTCGGGCTCATTGCCGCCATTTCGCATTTCTCGTGTAATTGCTGCCTGCCAAGCCAATCAAACGATCTACGAGGTGCTGCATATTAACAATCGTGTCGACATCAACGAGATAAATGAATATCCATCGCATTACAAAATTAATCAAACACTTGAGAATCTGGTCCAAGGCATTGATTTCGACGATAAAGATGTTGAGATTTTAAGTGCTGCCGATAAACAGCGTATTCTGAGTTTAAGGGAATCCGCTCTGAAAAACTTCGATTCCGGCCAGTTTATTGACAATTTAAATGATGACATCACCAAACACTCTCTGACTGAAATTGCCAATCAATTACGTGAAACTGCCAAAAAGATCATAAGTCCTGACATGAAAGATGTCCAAGTGTCTTTACGTAACCAAGCACTGCATTTAGAGACTTATGATCAAAATCTAGTAATTCCTATGAAAAATCAATCGTCCGAACTGATAAAATTAGCTCATGATTTAGACAAAACTCTTCGCTATAAAGAGCGTCCCTTCCAGGACTCCATTCCATTGCTGGTCTTGGAAATCGAGAGGGCTCAAGCATTTATACAGAAAGATGGTCGTGCCTTTGTTAAGGCTACGGCAGAGAGTTTTACAAACCACTTTGCAGGTGAAATAATTCGTTACTTGTCAATGGTTGTAACGTCCGTAGAAAAGAAAATCGGCATTTGTGCTCCAATGGCTAAAGTTTATGAGGCCGGAATTGTGGCCACATGCAACAGCATTGTTGACCCTTTGGTAAGTTAACATTTTGTTAGGCTAATCCAGATAACTTTCAATTTGAGCGTACTTTAATTTTCTTCAGAATGGCTTCTGGGCCGGAGTTCTTTGGTGTGTTTTGCTTTTCCTGCCAGCTCTTATCGTGTCTGTAAAATTGTCTAGTCTATATCAGAAATCTGATCCGTATCCTGGTCCCTTAGTGGAATCGTAAGTATAAATTATGATATGAAGCAACGTTTTAAAACAGTTTTTTTTATTATGTTTCTTTCACTAAAATAATAAATCTGCAAACGATTTTTCACATATTTCATAGTGAATGATAATTGTGTCTGTTAGAAATTTTGGCCTGTATTGTTTTTGTATTTAAAATTTTATATATAAAAAAAAAATGTTTTGTTTATTGTTTGTACATGTACTAAAACAGATAACTTTTCAGGGAGTATTTGTATGATGCTTACAGTGAACGTGATCACATTCCATTGGCAAAGTAAGTTATTCGAAAACATCTTCCCTCAAAATCCCTCCTTCATACGCACATATGAAGGTTTTTATTTCAAACGTACCACGAAAAAAAAAAATTTGTTGGATCAAAGTCAAACTTTGGGAGCTAATTACCCTATATTAAAGCAACGAATCGTGGAACAAAAGTTTTCGTTTTTCGGAAAAATGGGCGAGATAGGCGTGGTCAAACATGGTAAAATTGAGCAATTTTTGCATGATGTCGCTTTATATTTAATTTTTTATACAGTAACTCAACGATTCTGAAATTTTCGAAACACATCTTATGTATAGTGTTTTGTATGGGCTATCGATTGGCATTATTAGTTTTTGGGAAAAATTCAGAACTATGTCTGAATTTTCCAAATGAAAAATAAAAATCGATGTAGCAAAAAACACGCCATTTTTAATTTTTTTTTTTTTAATTTTAAATTAAAGTTCATTTCATTCTCTACATCATATAAAATTTTCAGAGAGCAGTTATTTTTGATTTTCGAGAAAATTGGCTTTAAAGTTTGAATGTCTTATTATATTTTCCATATTACTCATACGCCACGATACATTTATTTTTGCACTTACCAAAAACTTGTTTAATTCTGTTTAGATAACTGATTTAGAGCTGATTTGTAGAGTCCAACCGAATATTCGGTTGGTTTTTTCATTAAAAAAAAAATATTTGAACTGTAACAGTAATACATTAATTGGAATACCTTGTTACATTTTTTAAAATGAACTGAATCAAGTTTAATGATACTCGAAATTGAAAAATTCAGCAACTTTTTTATATATTTTTTAAAATACTAAAATTTTGCCGAATACCGAATAGAGGCCGAAACCCCATTATTCTGCCAAAGTCGAGACCGAAACCGAATATTCGGTTGGACTCTACAAATCAGCTCTAAATCAATTATCTAAACAGAATTAAACAAGTTTTTGGTAAGTGCAAATATAAATGAAAGTATCGTGGCGTATGAGTGATATGGAAAATAAAATAAGACATTCAAACTTTATAGCCAATTTTCTCGAAAACCAAAAATAACTGCTCTCTGAAAATTTGATATGATGTAGAGAATGAAATGAACTTTAATATAAAGTTAAAAAAAAAAAAAAAATGGCGTGTTTTTTGCTACATCGATTTTTATTTTTCATTTGAAAAATTCAGACATAGTTCTGAATTTTTCCCAAAAAACTAATAATGCCAATCGATAGCCCATACAAAACTCTATAAATAAGATGTGTTTTCGAAAATTTCAGAATCGTTGAGTTACTGTAGAAAAAATTAAATATAAAGCGAAATCATTCAAAAATTACTCAATTTTACCATGTTTGACCACTCCTATCTCGCCCATTTTACCGATAAACGAAAACTTTTGTTCCACGATTTGTTACTTTCATATAGGGCAATAAGCTCCCAAAGTTTGACTTTGATCCAACAACATTTTTTCTTCGTGGTACGTTTGAAATAAAAACCTTCATATGTATGTTAACTAAAATATATGATAAAGAGCTTAATATCAGCTTCAATAAAAAAAGTCCCAAAAAAAAGAACACACTCTCAAGGAAAGTATTCCAAACGGTGCTCACCGATTTTCTTTAAACTGGCATACGTAGTTATTACCCCAAATTTTTCGTTACCTTTAACGATTGGTCCCCGGTCCAAACATGGACCGATTTAATATATCTTTCGTTAGATCTTTAATTAGTGTAGAAAACACACATACACCAAATTTAAGGGAAATTGGCTTCTTTTTGTTGCCAACAGACCGATTTAACTGAATATCGGGTGAAAATTGTATATGGGGTCTTAGTTTAAAAATGGTCAGACTTGATTAGGCTACCAAAGTACACGATTAACACCTACACACTAAATTTGTAACAAATGTTTTATGAATTTTTAAAGATTATGTGAATATCGGGAGTGGTTTGTATGGGGACTACAAGAAGAACTGGTCCAATTTCATTAAAATTTAGAGTACAAAATACGTTTACCTGCCAAATTTAAAAAGGATACCTGTCATAATACGGTTGTTTGGGTCATTGGACCCAAATTATAATGGGACGTTGGCTATGTCTAAACATGGACCGATCCTATCCATTTTCAATAGCATTCGTCCTTGAACCAAAGAAAGCTTAAGTTTCAAAGTGCACGTAAATCGATTGATAATTGGGACCTGTATCGTGCTCATAACGTGTAGATGGACAGACGGACAGAAATTTAATAAATCGCGACCTTAGGACAACAACCCAGGAAACCCAGCAAAATTTTCCGTTCCAAATAATCGGTTCCAGAACGCATCATATTACTCTGCAACCGATTCTACTTCACGTTCCAGAATCAATGATTTTTGTTTGAAATTGTTTCAAAAGCAATCGTTTTTTGGAGCAAGTAGTTTTTTTGAAAAATAATTTTACATAGAAAATCTTTTTTTGATTACCATAGAATATATTCAAGAATCTACTGTTATAGGAATTTGTTCCAAAAAATTTTCCTGGGAAATTTTTTGGAACAAATTCCTGGTTCAACAGATTCTTGAATATATTCTACGGTAATCACAACAACATTTTCTATGTAAAATTATTTTTTTAAAAACTACTTGCTCTAAAAAACGATTGCTTTTGTATTAAAAAAAAATATATTTTTTTTTTTTTTTGAAAAGTGTGGCAACTCTGAAACTTTGAAGTTTAGTAATTTGCGGCATAGGGACTCCACTCAAAAGGTCATAACTTTTGTTGTGTTAGAGATATTGACAAGCGTATTTTTGCATTGGATAGGTAAAACTATGGGGATTAATAAATTAATTTAAAAAAATTGTAGAATTTTTTTTATAAAAAATTTTGGAAAAAAAAATTCAAAATTGTTTTTTTAAAAAAATGTATTTTTAAGATTTTTTAAAATTTGTATTAAAATGGCCAATGATATGGTCTTAATACCCTGAAAATTTCAGAGTGGGATTCGTAATAGTTTTTGAGATATCACAAAAAATGTAAAAGTATATACGCAAGAAAACGAGAAAAAAATTTAAAAAAAAAAATAAAAATATTTTTTTTTTAAAAATATATTTTTTAGATTCTTTATATTTTTTATACAAATAGCCAATTATGTGTTCAAAACACCCTGAAAATTTTAGAGTGGGATTATTTATAGTTTCTGAGATATCACAAAAATGTAGAAGTAGAAACTTAGAAATAATGTACAAGAAGAGAAAAACTGGTTACCTCCAATGACATGTCCATGTTTATGTAATGAAAATTGAAATTGGGAAGTTACCCTTTACTGATATTTTTGGATTTTGTTGGGATGCTACAAGAAAAAGTATAGAGTTCTGTATTTATAACTTTTGAGCGCAGTTTCTTGTATACATATTTTATATAAATAATGTTAATTACAGGTTTTTTTTTAAATAATTTTAAATTTGTAATATTGTGAAAATAAATATCAGTAAGTGGTTACTTCCCAATTTCAATATTCATTACATAAACATGGATATGTCATTGGAGGTAACCAGTTTTTCTCTTCTTCTACACTTTTTCTAAACTTCTACTTATACATTTTTGTGATATCTCAAAAACTAAAAATAATCATCCCACTCTAAAATTTTCAGGGTGTTTGGAACACATAATTGGCTATATGAATAAAAAATATAAAGAATCTAAAAAATATATTTTTAAAAAAAAAAATATTTTTAATTTTTTTTCAACATTTTTTCTTGTTTTCATGCGTACATACTTCTACATTTTTTGTGATATCTCAAAAACCATTTCGAATCCCACTCTGAAATTTTCAGGGTATTTAGACATCATTATTGGCCATTTTTATACAAATTTTGAAAAATCTTAAAAATACATTCTTTTTAAAAAACAATTTTTAATTTTTTTTTCCAAAATTTTTTATAAAAAAAAATTTATATAATTTTTTTTAAATTAATTTATTAATCCCCATAGTTTTACCTATCTAATGCGAAAAGACGCTTGTCAATATCTCTTACACATCAAAAGTTATGACCTTTTGAGTGAAGTCCCTATACCACAAATTCCAAAACTTCAAAGCTAAAGAGTTGCCACACTTTTCAAAAAAAAAAATATATTTTTTTTAATACATGTGTCCACTACCACACACACTCACAAAATTTTATAAAAATCGGAGACCATCGAAAAATTACTCGTTGATGTTAAATGTTTTTGCTCAATTATGTTATTGCAAGTTGTATTATGTTTCTAGTCTGTAAGGATTTATTCCATAGACTTAAATAAATAAATTAAAAAAAAAAACAATGTCAAGAAAAATTGTCCAAACAAGAAAAACAATCGTGCAAGCATTGTGAAAAATGATGTACTAAGTCCAAATGTGTGTTTTGGTGTCACAAAAATAAGATCGAATAAAGAATGGTTTATCGATTCGGCTGCAACGTGCTATATGTGTTGCGAAGAACATTTTTTCAAGAAATTGGACATGCAACAAAATGATGTAATTTATTTAGCTGATGGTAGAGAATTGAAATCTAGTGGAACTGGTGAGTGTCAGTTGGTCTGCCAGAATAAAGAAATCCGTATTCGTGAAGTTTTATATGTTCCCGAATTGGATGGAAGCCTGTTGTCTGTTAGAAAATTGACCAGTGAAGGATTCCAGGTATCTGCCCAGCAAAAATTGTCATTACTAGTAATGTGTTTTGTAATCCGAAACAGATGTTAATAAGTAGTTACTAGTGTCCGACCGAATATTCGGCTTCGGCTTCGGCCAAAAAGCACTATTCGGCCACTATTCGGCTTCGGCCACAATTTTGCCGAATAGGCCGAATAGCGAATAATTGTATAATATTTGTGCTTACGTGTTGAAAAACACACTTAACTAACTTTGAATCACATTAGTAAGCCACAAAAACATTTTACTAAGTGTTTTTGCAACTAAAAACATTTTTTTTTAATATTCGGCTTCGGCTTCGGTTTGGCCGGATAGTGAAAATTTGGCCGAATATTTGGCTTCGGCCAAAAAAGGTGTATTCGGTCGGACACTAGTAGTTACTTATTGAATGAAACACTAATTATTTTAACAAGGGCGTGAGACAAAAATAAGTAGTGAAGAGTATGGAGATAAATAAGTAGTTACTGACTCGGATTACTAATAGGGAGTAAAAACCCATTACCATAGAGAAACATAGAGGCGAAGGTGAAAGAAAAAACATTATTGCTATCTTTTTCTAATTTCTCACACGTACGTTGTCGATGTGAATTCACCACACAATACATGTTTACAAGTCGTACTTTGTCAACAAATACATGTAAACAAGTTGTACTTTGACAACTCAATTTTTGACGCCTTCGCCTCTATGTTTCTCTATGCCCATTACCAATAAGAAATAAAATAATTAGTTAATTAAAACATTTTAAATTAAACTTGTTGTTACCAAAACTTAAAAATTGTGTAATTTTTATTACGCACTTTTTAAGTTAATTGAATTGTAAAGGTTAAAAACTGCAAGTGCAAGGAGATATTATTACTTAGAAGTGCTTTTATAACATATTACTGAATAGTAGTTACTTTTGGGTTTAAAATAATGTTAATGGTAGTGGGTACTCATTATAAATAATGTACTTGGTAATGATTACTTTTCACAACTCATTACCATGTTTTTGCTGGGAGTTGATTCAAATTCTTGTAAAATTTCTCTGAAAGGTCAAGTTCATGAAATAGCATCTTTGAAGAATAATTTATATGTACTAAATCAAAGTTTCAAAGCAAATAAAGCATCTGAAGGTAAAGCTGAATGTGTGCATGTGTGGCATCGTCGCTTGGGACATAGACATATTCAAGATATAACGTCAAGTGTCAATGTGGCTGTTCATTCAAGTGTGAAGTGTGTTTAAAATCTAAGCTGACCAGAAAACCGTTTCCAAAAAAATTTCGGAGTCAAGATCAGATGCAATTTTAGAATTGGCACATGCTTGTGTGGTCCGATGCAAAATACAACTCCTAATGGTAATCTTTATTTTTTACCAATCTTTGACGACTATAGTCGATATTGCAACGTTTATTTTATTAAATCAAAAGACATGGCTTTTGATAAAATAAAAGAGTTTATTGAGTTGACTGAAAATCAATTTGGTAAGCGATTGAAAAGTGTAAGAACTGATCGTGGTGGAGAATTTTGTAACAAGAAGATGGATAACTACTTAAAGTTGAAAGGTATAAGACATCATTTTACTGCTCCTTTTACTCCAGAACACAATGGGGTGGCAGAAAGAAAAAAATCGAAGCTTGATGGAGATGGCCAGGTGCATGTTAACTGATGCTGGAATTGATATTAAATTCTGGTCTGAAGCTGTAAATAATGCAAATTATCTACAAAATCGTTTAATATCGTCTGCTACAAATGTTACTCCATATGTGTTATGGCTGAATAAAGCTCCAAAGTTAAATCATGTTCGAGTTTTTGCATCAATTGCATATGCACACATCAATAAGCAAAGCGATGATATTGGTGATGTCGCAGTAAAATGCAATTGGGTTGGTTATGGCGAAGAGTAAAAAGCGATTCGGTTACTTAATGTGAAGACGAATGCTATTATTATCAGTAGAGATGTTGAATTTGTTGAACGTAGCGCATGTAGTGATGAGTTATTGGTCAATGGTAGTGAAGATTCAAGTGGTAATATGGTAAATGTTCAATTGCAAAATTCAAGTTCTGGCGAAGCAATGCCATAAACATCGGATGAAGAATTGTCAATTTTAAAAAATTCTAATTCTGAAACTGAAGTACAAACTACAGAAGAAGAACAATTTCATGGATTTTAATCGGCTGAAGATCTAGCAACATCATCATCATCATTGTGTAATGAACAAGGAGAGGACTTTCATGCAAATGCATGTTTTTTCCCTTTGGTCATAGAACGGGGGGGGGGGGGGGGGGGGGTGAAATAAAGCCATAGGCAATAAGGCCATATGGCCTTATTTCTCAATTCAATGGGAAATAAGGCCATATGGCTTTATTACCAACACGATTGAGCAATAAAGTCATATTGATTTTGCAACCAAAGTGGAAATAAAGCCATATCAGTTGAAAATGTGGAAATGTATTTCGCCGTAAATCCTGCTACCCAAAAAAAAAAATTATTAAGCGAAGCCGCTAAATTAATTTATGAAGTTTGTAATCCCTAAGCCCGGCCGAAGGCCAACTACGCAGACATTTTTTTTTTGACTATCTTTAAATTAAAAAACCACAGAGGCATCAATTTTTTATTGGCAGGGTTTTTAATTTAAAGATTGTTTAACAAAAAAAGTTTTTCTGTGTAGCCGGCCTTCGGCCGGGCTTAGGGATTACAAAATCCATGCATTAAACCCACCCTCTCCGCAAAGTAAAGTTTTCTCGGGTAGCAGGCCTTTGCGCTATCAAATTTGTTATGCCTCAAAAAGGCCTGATGACCACAATAGCTTTGGTTTGCAGAGAGGGTGGGTTTAATGCATGGAGTATATAAACCCTAAGCCCGGCCGTAGGCCGGCTACGCAGAAAACCTTTATTACAAAAACACAAATCATAGAAGTAGTAATTTCGACATTTCGCCAAAAAAAAAATATTTTGGATTTTTTGACAATTTTGTTTTGCGAGAAATAACATTTTTAGACCTATCATTTTGGGCTATATGTCGCAGCTTGGGCGATAAGACCCTTGGCGCTATGTCCGTACGCCATTTCAAACTCCATAAATTAATTTAGCGGATTTGCAAAATATTTTTTTTTGGGTAGCAGGATTTACGTGGAAATATATTTCCACACTCTCCGCAAAATAATGATGAACATTTTTAAAAATTATTTAAATGAGTAACAAAGCCATATATCGTCACCTAAAATGCAAAACGCCCTAACTAACAAAAAATTCAAAATCGCGTTTTTGATTGAGTCTTATGTATTGGATCAAAATACATGTTCACAAAAAAATTTAGACTCCTTTGATCAAAAATGGAGATTTTATTAACAAAATTCAAAAAGCCCTAACTACATGCTTTAATATATGTTAAACCAAAAAGCCCCAACTACACATTTGTTTACATAATATTGCCGACGCAACTGTTATTTTTTAAGACTAAACATTTTTTTGATGCTTCTTCTTCCAGAATGTCCACCAATAGGAAAAATATCTGTATATGTGCACAAAAAATAATGTTTAGAAATTTACCAATTAACCCCTTCAGGCCCGTACTCTCACGAGAATTGTTCCTTTTTCTGCTATAGAAATCGCAGTATAATTAGTCTTAAGTAAGATAAAATTATACATAAAATTTTATAACAATATAAATAATGCCGATAAAAAACATGATTGTAAGTTCTTCATTCCGATTAAATAAAATTTAATGTAAATTTTTCGTTAAATAAGTAAAAAAAAAATTTTTTTAATTATAAATTTTTGCTATTATTACAAAAAATGCAGGGGGCTAATTATGTAACTTGATAATTGTCAATCGTCATCGTTAGCTCATTATTCTACTACTATAAAATGACACTATATGGTAATGGAATATAACAAAAAACGTTAGCTTCATTGGAAAGCTTATAATTTCTTCATAAAAAGGGACAGAAATAAAAACAAGTTGATGTCTAATACCGCTAACATAATTTACAGGGCTTAGAAAAGATAAAATAACAACCTGTGTCAAATTTCATCATTTACATATGGGGGTTTTCATCTCAAGTGACACAACTTTTAAAACCGATAGTAGTTTAGTCACAATTTTTCAACGAGATCGGTCAATAACTTTCTGAGTTAGAGGGGCCGTAATTTTACATTTTGGTCAAACAGTTGTTATTTTTGCATCCATGTAACCGATTACTTAATGTTCCTAGCAAAATGTGTCCCGAGAGTTTAAGATAGCTATTTCTTTAATCTTTCAAAAAAAATTAAAAATTTTTTTTTTCTTTTTTTTTGCAAACCCAAAAACTTGTTTGTCATTTTTTTAAAATCGGCCCTTTTTTAACTCTAAATAAAGCTAAGGTATATCTATCAAATGCCCAATATTTACTGTAGATCTTAAGAAATTTTCCAGAAGCCGAGTAAACGCTTTGACGACCATACATTTTTGGCCGAAGTGTTTTTGATTTTCTTTTCATTTTCGTAATTTCTGACCTAATAATAGTTACGCATAATAAAATTGGGCCCCTCCTTCCCCCTTATTACGCTAATCTGTCCAAGGCTATTTTGGTACTCGCCGTGATCTTTAAGAAATGCAACTTAATAGTTATTCTACAAGAATTTGGGTTCTGAACCCCCTTCTTGACCATTATTTCGCCTCTCAAGTAAATATAATTTTGTCCCTAATATATTTATTACTTCGCAAATTTTGAGAACTTATTGTGAGTAAGTGGACCCAGTTAGAGACTTAATGAAAACAAAAATTTTGTTTCTCTAAATCTCTTCTATAATTCATCTTTTAGCACATTTATCCTATCTTTAACTTGAACAAAAAAAATCGCTAAAAATCATTTGGGAAGTATAGTTGCCTGTGGTCGTTAAAAGGTTAAAGCATTTCGATGCATTAGGTTTTTTCGGGCCATACCCCTTGTCCTGTTCCACTCTCATTTGACATGGATCATTAAAATGGTAAATTGACATTCTGTATCGAATTAAGTTAACATGTGTTTAACATAATCCGAAATGATACATTTTGCAGTGTTAGGTTATATAGCAGGCGCCATGCCCCTTTTTCCAATACCGCCCACATTTTGTTACAGTTCTAAATGATAAAACAACATTCAGTATAAAATTTTGTTAGCATGTTGTAACATTTTATAACACATCTGCTTGGTGTTTTTAAACATCTTCAGTGCAGTTAGAGCTTTTTGTATTTCAGAAAATTACAAGACAAAAGGGCGTTACTAACATAACTTTTTAAATATTAAAAATTTATAATTCTTTTTAACAGAAATCAATTTGTTTGTGTGTTTTTACTAATATTTAAGAAATTTGTAATGAAAACTTTTATAGTTTTTATATAAACACGTTTTTTGCTTCTCCTGTAAAATTTTTAAAATGTTAGATAGGGCGTTTTGCATTTTAGGTGACGATATGGCTTTATTTCCAACAGTGGTTGGTAATAACGCCATATGGCCTTATTTCTCAACTCTTTGGGAAATAAGGCCATATGGCCTTATTGCCTATGGCTTTATTTCACCCCCCCCCCCCCCCCCCCCCCCCATAGAACAGCATAAATAAAATATCTTTGCGAATCAGAGAATTTGCTTTAAAATGGCATCGATTCGTTAGTGCATATTTTTGCATATTTTGCTTAAAATGCATATTTTTGCATATTTTGCTATTATTTCGCTATAAATGCATATTTTTAGGTCATATTTTGTACAAATTTTAGTTTTTTTTTAGCTATTTTTTAGTTACTTTTAAAAATTTTTTGTGAGATTTTTTTTGTATTAAAGCAATTATTAAATTTTTTGTTGCATTGGGTATAAATTGGGATTTCTGAATATCTTTTTTTTTATATTTCAATTGGGATTTCTGACTAATAATTGTGATTTTCTGAATTTCAATTGGTCTCTTCTAAATTTCATTTGTGATTTAGATTTCAATTTTGCTTTTCGGATTTTTAATTGAGATTTCTGAATTTTATTTGGATTTTCCAAATTTCAATGGAAACTGAATTTCAATCGGCTTCCTGCACAGAAAAAATTTGAAACGAATTTCAATCAACAAAAACGCGAATTCAATTAATTTTTTATTGAAATTTCTCCAATCAAAAAAATTGATATACCAATCATCAAATTGTAGGTGATTAATTAAATATTTTTCCAATCAAACATTTTTTCGATTTTGATCAAAAATTTTATAAATTTTTTATTTATAGTCAATAGAGTGCTCAAAAAAATAATTGTTTTTTTTTAAGGGGTTACCCCCTAAATTTTTTACTTTTAATGAAAAAAATTTCAGATTTTTCTTGGGATTTTTAAAGTAATATCTTAAGGTCGCGCTCGCGGCTTTTTTACGAAAATCTACGAATTAAAGATTTTTAAATTATTTAAATTGTTTAAATACTTTAAATTGGTGAAATAAAAAAAAATCGTCAAAAAGGAGACTTACGCTAAAAATATGTATGGTCCATTCAAAAAGATATTGCCCATTTCATGAGATATATCCCATTCTTTAAAAAATTTCACATAATGCCTTGAAATATTGCATGAATTCCACCTTAGGAAGTCAAGATAGGTTGTTGGTATATTCAGAAAAAATTTTTGGGGGTAAAAGTTAAGGGTTGTCGGTCTTGCTCTTACCCTTCTAGCAGGCCCCTTGAAGCGGATTTAATAAAAAAAAAAGTTGAAAAAATTAATAGCATTGTATGGGGCCCACCTTAATGGTTGAAGATAGATGGAAAGTGTTTTCTGAAAAAATGTTGGGGTTGAAAAACTGTTGGGCGTCGGACATATATTTGACTCCTCCAGAGCCACCCTTAAGATAGAGGTAGGAGCAGTTTTATCGTTGTAATCCTTGTATGGAAGCCCCTTAAGAATTGGAGATAGGGCCTTGGTATATTTGAAGAAAATGTTTGGGATGGAAAATTAATGGGGGTCGGTCTCACATTTTACCTCTTTTTAGGCGACACACAACTTCCCCAGAGTCGCCAAAAACTGGGTAAAATGTGAGATTTTTCCCCCTAACATTTTTTTCCAAACATATCCTAAGCCTTAACTCCACTCTCTATAGGGGCTTCCATACGAAAACATTTTTAAAATAGTTTTCCTACCGCCATAACTTTCCCAAGAGTGCCTCTAGAGGAGTCAAATGTATGACCGACCCCAGTAGTTTTTCAACCCCAAATTTTTTTTAGAACATACTTACCCTCTATCTTTAACCCTTAAGCTGAATTCACAATGCCGGAGTACTCTGTGCCAGAGAGTGGATTTTGTTCCTTTCTCTTTCGCACTTACACATTTTTTGTATGATGTCTTCTCTATTTTTAGAGATGGTACTCTGTAGTACAGAGTACTCCGATATTGTATCGAAGCCTTTAAGGTGCTCCCCTTACAATTTTTGTTTTTATACCCTCTACTCTAGTGATAGAGGGTGTATATAAGTTTGTCATTCCGTTTGTAACTCATCGAAATATCGGTCTGGGACCCCATAAAGTATATATATTCATAATCCCTGTCTGTGGAAGAGCTGCCAACTTTGACGATTCATCATCATTTTGACGATTTTTGAAGTCAATTTTATTAAAATGACGATTGACGATTTTTCGTTTTCGCCAGAAACAAAAATGACGATTTTATTAAATGACGAAAAAATGCTAAACTTTTGTCAAAAAATTCAAATTTTGTAAGCAAATTCTTTGAAGTTCACTTAATTTTTTGAAAAGAATAGGAAAAAATCTACATTTTTTTTAAAAAGATAGTTACTTTTAAGAAAAAAGCTTAACAATTTCGGGAAAATACAGGAAAAGTAAAAAATTTACCAAAAAAAACATTAAAAAAAAGTTTTTTAGTTGAAAAATAGACTTGTTATTAGAAGTGGTCAATATAAATTAATTGGTGCGTTAAATTTACAACGCTTCAATATTGGGATGAATTTTAATATGAGGGATATGCACAAAAAATCAATCTCAATAATCTTCGTCCTTGGGCCAAAAGCTTTTCTTAAGTTTCAAATTTCAGGTCAATTAATTATAATTATAATTGGGACTTGAAAAAGGTCGAGGACCAATATTTTGGATAGTTACAAACATCAACGGAAACTCATTACACTCTGGACCATGGAGTGGTCTGGGGTATTAAAATTTTTAGTATTTATTAGCGTATTTTTGTCATGACGATTTTGACGACAAATTTTTTTCAACTTGACGATTTTGACGATTTTTTTTTAAAAAATTTACGATTTCTCCAAAAAAAAAAGCACTTCTCCAATTGGCAGCACTGATCACGTCCAAAATATTACACGGAGATGACTGGAACTTAACACATTTGTTGTAAGTTCCCCCGAGAAGTTTGATATTGCATTTGAGCGATATCGGTTCAGCGGTTCAAAAGTTATGAACGAAAATGAAAGGACAAATCAAAAATTTTAGTACATTCAACATAACCGTAAAATAAAAAAATTCTTTAATTCGGCTGCTGGTTGACATATGTCAACATAATTGAACACTAATCGCGGATTTTTTTTTAACAATTTTTTTTTCGCGGAAATTTTTTTTCAAAAATTTTTTATTTTTTTTTAAATGTAATTTTCTTTTAAATAAAGTTTTTTGAAATAATCTTTTAGAAATTGTGGAGGGTATCACTACATTCGGCAAGGTCGAATTTAACTTTTTTTACTTGTTTTTTTTTAACTTTGTTTTACTAAATCCGCTCCTACCGACCTCACGGGGCAGAGGGGTAGAAATCAAGGCCGACCCCCTTAACTTTTACCCCCAACATTTTTTCTGAACATACCAACAACCTATCTTCAATTCCTAGGGGCGTTTTCATGCAATATTTTATGGCAATACGTAAAATTTCTTAAAGAATGGGATATATCTTATGGAATGGGCAATATCTTATGGAATGGACGATACATATTTTTAGCGTAAGTCTCCTTTTTGATGATTTTTTTTTTTACTTCACCAATTTAAAGCATTTAAACAATTTAAATAATTAAAAAATCGTAACTTTGTAGATTTTCATAAAAAAGCCGCGAGCGCGACCTTAAGATTTTATTTTAAAAATCCCAAAAAAAAAACCGGGAACAAATTTAAAAAAAAAGAAAAAAAGTTTTTTTTTTCTGTTCACTCTAATAGCACCCCTCTACAAATCTGAGGTTTGTCGCTGCGTTTTGGATGAAACTAAAAAAAGTTGATAGGGTTTGGTGCCCCGATTCCAAAACGGTCACTCAAATTTTTCTATCACGTCACAATTTTGAGAAAATCGCGGCTAAAGTGTCAAAAAATGCCCATTTTGACCATTTTTGAACGCCTATAAAATAAGATCCTGACATGCAAATGACTCTGTATCAAGCTCATTCGAAAGTGTGTAATTTTCTCTTTCAGACAAGATCAAATCTTCTTGGAATTTAATTTTCTAAAATTGTAAAAAAATCATTAACCACAAGTGCTTTAAATCTAAAATTTACGTATGAATTTGTATGGAAATTTGTAGAGTCCGACCGAAACCAGTTTTCGAGGCCGAACCGAAACCGAACCGAATATTCGGCCGAAAAAGTAATATTCGGCCGAAACCGAGCCGAAACCGAAACTTAAAAAAAATTACCGCCTGGCATGAATGAAATTATTAAAAAGTTATTAAAGATAAATATACAGCACATAATGCTTTTAAACCATAGGAATTGTTGTATTTTTGAAAAAAAATATGTTTTTAAAAAACTTACAAAAAAATTGTATATTTCGTTTGTAGATTAGGAGAAAATAATTTTTGAACTGACACAGTTTTACATTTATTGCATAAACTTGTAACATTTTCTTCAATTGAACTGAAACAAGTGTAATGAAATACAAAATCAAAAAATTCAGCGACTTTTTTACATATTTTTTAAAATACCAAAAAGTTTCGGTTTCGGCTAATATTCGGCCAAAATTTTGCCGAATACCGAATAGAGGCCGAAACCCCGTTATTCGGCCGAAACCGAGACCGAAACCGAATATTCGGTCGGACTCTAGAAATTTGTTAAAAAACACTGTGTAAATAAACTAAATATTGAAAAAATGGAAGGTTTTTTGCTAATGATTTTTTTACCATTTTAGAAAATTAAATTTTTAGAACATTTTATCTTATCTTTAAGAGAAAATTACAGGCTTTCGAATGAGCTTGATATCAAGTCATTTGTAAAAGTAATATGCCGTTTTTCGACACTTTAACCGCGAATTACTCAAAATCCTGACGTGTTAGACAAATTTGGGCTCCGGATTTGGAATAAGCGAACCAGAATCCAATACTCATTTTCTTGTTGAGCTGTGTAGTCAATCAAAATAATGATCGATCTAACAAATGAAATGTAAGCTTATGACAAAATTATGAAAAAATTCATTATTTTTGCTTTTTAATATGTTGCCAACAATAAAAAAGTAAAACCCAATTATTTTACAGCGAAATAAAAATCTGGTATGTTGAAAATTTGTAATTCGACACTTAAAGCAAATAACAAAAATTTTAATCAAAACATTCATTGACTCATTTAAATTTTGGTAATCAATAGATTTAATTGAACATTTTTAGCCAATAATTTTTTGTGTGTGAATTTTAATTGGGAATTTCTCTATTAGTAAATTATAAAAGTGTTTGCCACAAATTATATTAGAATGTATAATATTAACCGGTTAATCGAAACATTTTAACCGATTGCTTCTTAAATTATTTGTTTCCAAATTAACCGAAATAAAGGCGATTAATCGAGGAATCGGTTAATCGAAAAAAATCTTTATCAAAATCAGACCTTCGAAATTTTAATTCACCATTCAATTTCTCAAATCAAAAATTTGAATTAATTCATGCTTGAATTAATTCTTTGAATTAAATTTGAATTATATAAAAAAAGAATTAATTCATTTTGTGAATAATTCAATTTCAATTCAAAGAATTAATTCAAGCATGAATTAATTCTTTTTGAATTAATTCTTTTTTCATTTTTTGAATTAATTCATTTTTTGAATTTATTCTTTTTTTGGATGAATTCTTTTTTTGAATTAATTCTTCTTTTGAATTAATTATTTTTTTGAATTAATTCTTTTTTTGAATTAATTCTTTTTTTGAATTAATTATTTTTTAATTAATTTTTCAAGGTCTATTTTGATTTTTTAAAACTATGAAACATTGTTGTAAGCCAAAATGTTTGCAAAAGAAAACAAAAGTATTGTTCTTTTTTCGCGAAATCCCTCTATTATATTGGAAGTTATTTAATATTCGACAGTGGCAAATTTAACACTTACTTGTTTTTTTTCCTATATTGTAGAAAGGGATTCGGGGAAAAAAGAAAAAAAAAACTTTTGTTTTCTCATGCAAACATTTTGGTTTATAACAGTCTTTATAATTGTCCATAATATGCTATGCTATGACCATAAAAAAATGCTGCTTTTGCGACGTTGATACATGTACAAAAAAAGTGTTGTTGTTTAGTTGATTTTGTTCTTGCTACTTTCGCACAAGCAATATATATGTATGCTATCATTGCTATGACAATAAGTTAAAAAATGCTGCTTTTGCGACGTTGAATCAAGTACAAAAAAATGTTGTTGTTTGGTTGATTTTTTTCTTGCTACTTTCGCTCAAGCATTAATTTTATAGTATGTGTGTGCTTTCCAAAAAATGAATTAAAAAGAATTAAATCAAAAAAAGAATTAATTCAAAAAAAGAATTAAACCAAAAAAAGAATTAATTCAAAAAATGAATTCAAAATGAATTAATTCAAAATGAATGAATTCAAAAAGAATTAATTCATGCTTGAATTAATTGAAAAAGAATTAATTCATGCTTGAATTAATTCTTTGAATTAAAATTGAATTATTCACAAAATTAATTAATTCTTTTTTAAATAATTCAAATTTAATTCAAAGAATTAATTCATGTATGAATTAATTCATTAATTGAAAAATTAATTAAAAATAATGCGAATTAATTCACAAATTGAATTAATTCTTCAAAGGTCTGCTCAAAATAAAAATATTTTTGAAATATCCTAATACGATCCGGCCTAAAAAACATAAAAAATTTTAGCTTTTTCGGGTTAAAAAATTTATGATTCCGTTTGTAGCGCATTAAAACATCGGACCATAGATAGGACCATAAATCCTAGCAAACGAGTTAATAAAAATACAAGAAGAATTTCATATTGGGATGCTTTTCTTGCGAGTGAATTTCACAGTTTTTCATAGTTTAATTTTTCTATTATTTACTAAGTTCGATTATCCAATTTTTTTACTATTTTTTTATACATATTACAATTGAAAACATTTGTTTAAAATTGAAAATTTCCAGCTGTACACTGAAAAAAATAACCTTCCTGATATTAATGAAACGGATTCGTTATTTTGTTTTCATTACTTAAATGAAGGAATTCATAAGCTGATTGAAATTTCATGCATGTTATGGACAAATTTTATGAAACTTGTTTCATTAGATTTCATAATTTCATTAAAAAATATCATAAGATTTTTAGAACTAAATACAACTCTGCGTTGCGAATAAGAGAAAGAAAACAGAACAAAAACATACGACGTTTTATTACACCACGTGTTTAGTCTTATTGTAATTTTTACATGTGTGTTAACTTTTTTCTAATAAAATAAAATAATTTTATATTTTTTTGCTTTGTTATTGAAACTTGTGTGTGTGTTATGCTGGTTATATCTAATTGAAATTACAAGTGAAAAGTTCCGTATAAGTGTTTCTTTTGACTGTTTCTTATAAAATATAATTTGCAACAGAAAAATAGTTTTTTGAGTCATTAAAATTTTGTGATGAAATGTAGGGTAATTTGTGTTGTTCCATTGCTACGTTGTTGCTACGTTTTGGCAGCACGTGTTTTTAAAGTCATCGCGTTTTTGTCTTTTATAGTTTACCTTATATGGCAATTCAGACCAATTTAAGTTTGGAGTAAAATTTTGTTGTGTGTAAATTTTGTTTTGTTACTTGGTGAAAACCATAAAAAGTGTGCAATTAAGGGTCATGTCACAGACTCAATTCCGTTCGGAAGTGGAATAAGTGGTTCACTCGTAAAACGCAATGCAAATACTTTTTTCGGAATGAAACCACTTTTAGCAATTCAATTCCACACTGATTTTTGAAAGTGATTTCATTCCGAAAAAAAAAAATTGTTTTGCGTTTTACGAGTAACAACTTTTTTTCAAATCCGATCGGAATTGAGTCTGTGACATGCACCTAAATAAAATTTCAATGACGGTTACAGTGATGGTTACATGTGACACCAAAATTGTTATTAATGCAAATTTTCACTTATGGGTGTATGATACGTGCTGTTTTTAGGTAACTTGTTCCTAACTTTATTAGGGGCTTTCTATGGAAATTTTGATAACTATAACCAACATGAATTTATCGTAATTCCCATATCAAAACCTTAATAAAGTTAGCAACTAGTTACTTGTAAAAAGCAATTATCATACGCTCATTACCAACTACTATTCCACATTTAATCAATGGATATTTTCATACATTTTATGAAAAACTTAATAAAACGTTTCAAACAAGTTCTACGAATATTTTCATTATTTATATGCAAGTTTTCATTGAAAGGAACTTTAATGACACCAGTTTCATTAATCAAATGAAACTTGTCTTCGGTTGAAAACGTGAGTCATTTTTCATTAAGGTTAAGTCAATTTTCATTAATTTCACGAAGCTATTTTTTTCAGTGTAGTTAAAATAATAAAAAATTGTAGATGTAGTAAGGTAATCGAACGGACCTATTTAAATATATTTTTTTTTTATATCAATTCATTTCTTTGTTTGTTTGTTTCTTTTTTTATGAAATTCATCACATTTTCTATGTTGTGCTTTTGTCCTTTACATGTTGTATAGTGGTCCAAAAAATAAACGACGCAAAAACAAAGATCGCCGACGTCGGGATTATTATGAGGATCCTGTTGGATCGACCTCACATGGAATCCCACCGGCTGCTGCTGCTGCTGTTCGTGATACGCGTTACAGTGACATGGCGCCCAAGTAAGTTTATGTTAACACAAACATTACCCATATATGTAACTAACCCTCCATCCATTATTTTCGGTAATTATTAAACTTATTGTTAGTTTTTTATGCTTTTAACAGAATACTGTATTTTCTTTAATATTTTTGAATATTGTGTCACAAAATTGAGCCAATTCGGATAATCTTTAACCAGGGGCCTGGCGAAGCCAAATTCACATGTTAAAAAAACAATATTAGTGATCTTTTATCATGTTAAAGACAAACCTTCAAATTCATAAAAGTTAAAAGTGGATAATAAGATAATAAGAGGTTTATAAAACAGATTGTGTGTGGAAAATCGATTAATAAACGAAATAATTCAATCAAACCCTTATAACAAATTGAATTAGAGCCCGTGCTCGATCTGTACTAACAGAAAAATCAACAAATTTATTAATTTATTTATTAAATACTGACAGAAATGTCGCCATTAGACATGTCTCCCAGAAAATGCAATCCCCTACATGTGTCTGCAAAATCCAGACCATGTGGCAACACGATTGCAAAAAAAATATGAATAGACAAACGAGTTGAATAAATGGATGAGGTGAAATTAAGATTACTAACGGCTGAACTGTTGTTATAATTGTCAATCTCTCTGTAGAAAACTATTAATATGCAATTCAAGCAGTAATGAATAGAAAACGAATATTTATCCATCACATATCTAAGCAATGCAATGGATATTTCTAAAATGTAATTGGAAATTTTTGAAATTTAATGTACACTGTCTCAAACAATTGTCCGTACCCCACACAATCAAAAAAGTATTTGCTTATATTTCGAAAAATACTTAACCGATTCGCATGAAATATTTTTTTTTAAAAAGATCAACAATTGTTTATAATAATTGCACACTAATAATAAATTAAACGTGCTTCATTATTATTTTTTACAAAAAAATAAAAAAAATCAACTCAAAAAATTGTCCGTACGGGGAGAAAAAAAAATCAATTTTATGTTTATAAAATGATATTAATTGGCGAGTATGATATAATTAACATCGAGTACGATATCCTTTGGCCGAAATTACTTCTCTGAATCGGTTATTTATAGGTAGACCCAGCAATTGTCTGGTTTCAGGTCCAATATTCCACCATTCCTCAAAGATAACATATTTCAGCAATAGTTGATGGGTTATTGTATGCTGCCGATTATGTTTTCTCCAAAAAACCCTATAAATGTTCTATGGGGCCTAAATATCGCCTCTCGGACATGTGTGGAACCACTTCTTCCATCTTATAATGCAGTCATTCTCACACAACCAAGGGAGTGTGCTTTGGGCAATTGTCGTGTTAGTACCCAAAGTTGGTTCGAATGTCCAATTTAGTCGCACTAACCTTTTAATTTTCATTTAAAATGTCTAAATAATGAAATTTTCTCATTTTGGGTACTAAAAAACCAAGATTTCCGACACCTCCAGGCACCATTGCACCCCACACCATGGCAGAGCCTCCACCGTGTTTCACTGTTGCTTTGAAATTCTTTGGCTGCAACATACAAATCGTCTGCCATTCGATCCAAAAGTATTAAAATTACTTTTGTCGTAAATATAACAGTTTTCCAAAAGTAATTTTAATATTTTTGGGTCAGATGGTAGACGATTTTTGTGCGGAGTGTTCCATTTCGCGTTGCAGCTAAAACATTTTAAAGCAACAGTGAAACACGGTGGAGGCTCTGTGATGGTGTGGGGTGAAGTGGAGCCTAGAGGTGTCGGTAATCTTGAATTTTTAGTACCCAAAATAAGAAAATTTCATTATTTAGACATTTTAAAAGAAAACTAAAAGGTTAGTGCGACTAAATTCGACATTCGACCCAACTTTGGGTACTAACACGACAATTGCCCAAAGCACACTCCCTTGGTTGTGTCAGAATGACTGCATTATAAGGTGGAAGAAGTGGATCCACACATATCCAAGAGGCGATATTTAGGCCCCATAGAACATTTATAGGGTTTTTTGGAGAAAACATAATACAATAACCCATCAACTATTGCTGAAATATGTTATCTTTGAGGAATGTTGGAATATTGGACCTGAAACCAGACAATTGCTTGGTCTACCTATAAATAACCGATTCAGAGAAGTAATTTCGGCCAAAGGATATCGTACTTGATGTTAAGGATATCATACTCGCCAATTAATATCATTTTATAAACATAAAATTGATTTTTTTTCTCCCCGTACGGACAATTTTTTGAGTTGATTTTTTGGACTTTTTTTTTATTTTTTTGTATAAAATAATAATGAAGCACGTTTATTTTATTATTAGTGTGCAATTATTATAAACAATTGTTGATCTTTAAAAAAAAAAATGTTTCATGCGAATCGGTTAAGTATTTTTCGAAATATAAGCAAATATTTTTTTGATTGTTTGGGGTACGGACAATTGTTTGAGACAGTGTATATTTTCTAAAATAAAATTGGTAATGGTGTAGAAATATACATTCCTAATGTGTTTTTTTGTTTCTTTATTTACTACTAATTTTAACTTTAGACTGATTCTTTATGTTTTTTAATTTGTGAAAAAAATTTCCGCTAATGTCCCCTTTTTTGAGGTTGACGTCCTCTTTTTCTCAAAATAGAAATGGCAACCCTAGTCTAGATTAGCAATCATTACTTCTATCATACGTCACAGTCGATTGTAATGGCTGTCATTGCTAATCTGGACAGTTGTATACAATAGGGTGGCTCGTTTTTGGGCTTTTCTCTCTGATCAAATTCTAATACCCGCCAAAAGTGTCGGTCCCCTAAGGGTAACTCACATGCAAAATATCACTCCGATCGGAGTTTATCTTTTGTCTCCACTTTGAGCCTCAAAATTGTGGTTTTCGCAAAAAAGGACTTAAAAAAAAAATAAAAAAAATTTAAGTTTTTTTATTAAAATAATTAAAAAAATATTTTTGTATAATATTTGATCGTAAAAATATGAAATTTAAAGATTTTACGGTATCATTAACCCGTTCAAACTTGATACGAAAAAAATGGCATGATTTTGGGGGCGATCTCAAAACACCTGTTTTTAAAATTTTATTAAAAAAAAAATTTAAAGATACCACCTTGGAGAAGAAAATGGTGAAATATGGCGGATATCCGTCGGGCCACTTTTCGGGAATCGCGGGGGAAGTTAGAGGATTTCAAGGAAATGTTGGTTTTATCAATAATTTGGATTAATAAAATCTTATAAATTTCATTTTTGTGCAAATTAACGGTTTTTTGGTGTCGTGGCATTCTATTATATAACTTTAAGTCTGTCATGAAATCTTACAGATCTAGGACGTCTTAAACCCACATTGGCTGGTGGTCAAAAATTATCCCCGCGGAAAATTTTAAGTTTAGAGCTTAAATTTTGTGCTATAAACAAGTATTAAACGGCTTTTGTGTTTTTTACCCCAACTATTATTTCGTATTATTATATTATATAAAAAAAATCGTTAACCCTTCTTCGTAGGGGGTCAAAAATGACCCATTCAATAAAAAATATATATTTTGTTGATATAAAAAAATTCAAGCACTATGCCTAAAAGTTTTTGTCGGGGTCATTTTTGACCCCTGGCCAATGTGGGTTAAAGATATCTTAAATATGAGAGATTTAAGGGCTGACTTAAAGTTATTTAATAGATTGCCACAAATTAATTTTATATGAAAAAATATATACTTTTTATTGAATGGGTCATTTTTGACCCCCTACCAAGATGGGTTAACGATTTTTTTAAAGATAATATATTAATACGAAATAATAGTTGGGGTAAAAAACATAAAAGCTGTTTTATACTTGTTTATAGCACAAAATTTAAGCTCTAAACTTCAAATTTTCCGTGGGGGTCATTTTTGACCCCCATCCAATGTGGGTTTAAGACGTCCTATATCTGTAAGATTTCATGACAGACTTAAAGTTATATAATAGAATGCCACGACACCAAAAAACCGTTAATTTGCACATAAATAAAATTTATAAGATTTTATTAATCCAAATTATTGATAAAACCAACATTTCCTTGAAATCCGCTAACTTCCCCCCTCAATTCCCGAAAAGTGGCTCGACGGATATCCACCATATTTCACATTTTTCTTCTCCATAAGATTTTATTAATCCAAATTATTGATAAAACCAACATTTCCTTGAAATCCGCTAACTTCCCCCCTCAATTCCCGAAAAGTGGCTTGACGGATATCCACCATATTTCACATTTTTCTTCTCCAAGTTGTTGTTAAAGAATTCAGAAAGAAAAAATGGCATATTTTAATTTTTTTTTAATAAAATTTTCAAATTTTGAAAAAAGGTGTTTTGAGAACGCCCCTAAAATCATGCCATTTTTTTGGTATCAAGTTTGAACGGGTTAATGATACCGTAAAATCTTTAAATTTCATATTTAAGTATTTACAATCAAATATTATACAAAAATAATTTTTTAATTATTTTAATAAAAAAAACTTAAATTTTTTTTTTAAAGTCCTTTTTTGAGGCTCAAAGTGGAGACAGAAGATAAACTCCGATCGGAGTGATATTTTGCATGTGAGTTACCCTTAGGGGACCGACACTTTTGGCGGGTATTAGAATTTGATCAGAGAGAAAAGCCCAAAAACGAGCAACCCTAGTATACAATGATGGTTTGCAGTTGATGGTAGAGCGCCTGCTTAACTATAGATTGCTCGCAATCAAGTGTCTATCAGTGTGTTCAGATTAGCAATCATCACTTCTATCATACGTCACAATTGATTGTAATGGCTGTCATTGCTAATCTGGACAGTTTATACAATGATGGTATACAATTGATGGTAACGCGCCTGTTCTACTATAGATTGCTAGCAATCAAGTGTCTATATGAAATTGTTAACCATTGCTTACTATCGAGTTTGGCGTTTGCAAACGTCAACTGTAACACTGAACACCCTTTATGGTTGCTTTGGTGGTTGCTAATCTAGACCGGGTGTATATGAAATTGATAACCATTGCTTACCATCGAGTTTGGCGTTTGTAAACGTCAAATGTAACACTGAACACCCTTCATGATAGAATTGGTGGTTGCTAATCAAGACCGGGTGTAATGTGATTTAAAGTGCACTCTAAAAAACGCATGTAAACTTACAATAATAAATTGGGTAAATTTTTGTTGAATATCACGCATTATGTGTTAATATAAACACTAAATGCGTAAAATAATTGTAAACAAATTAAACACAGCAAATCATAAATATTATCCGTTAATTCAAATATTTTACACACAAATGTGTAAATAAAATTGTCGGACAACATACATACACACATGTTTAATAACTAAAACGCCAGATAAAAAGCACAAGCGTCTGTAGTTTAGTTGTTAAGGAGTGTTGTTTCCACTGATGCCAACTATTTTTCGAAAAATGTAGCTAGATCGGACCAAAAAATAGCTAAAAATAGCTAAATTTATAAACAGTTAAAAAATCTAGCTATTTTGTAGCTAGATTCATATAAACAGTTAAAAAATCTAGCTTTTTTGTAGCTAGATTTAGGATTTGTGCGTTTTAAAAGAATTTATTTGTTAAACTTTTTAATTTAATAATAAAATAAGTTAGTTTTGGTATTAAAAAGAATATTTTAATATATTTTTATTAAATTTTTCAAACAAAAAACTTCAAATACTTATATTTTGTATCGCAGATATAATTTATAACGTATTAAACTTTAAATATCCCCTGCAAAAAAGCGATACGACATCGATTCGCCGGTTATATTGCCGAGACGATAAATTGTATTGCCGCAATTATCAAATTCGTATCGCCGGCGATGCACCCTTCGGAAGAAAATGTTACCCGACGGCATTACATCCCAGCGATACGACAACAATTCGTCTTGGCGATAAAAGGGAAATATCGCCAAATAATCATTTAAACGAATAGCAGTAAAATGATAATCCGGCGATACAGCTATATCGATTCCCTGAAGCTGAAAATATACATTTCAGCAATATTCGCTAAATTTTTTATTTTATCTTTGAAAGCAAATTTGTGATTTATATTCTTTCAAAGATTTCTAGTTGTGCTTAATAAATTATTTTATTTTAAATTGACAAAGAAATAAAAATTAAAATTTTTTTTGTTTATCGCCAAAATATCGCTTGTATGAGAAATCGGCGATTTAATAAAAGTACTACTTTGATTTTTTATTGAAATGAAAAATTTACGTATTGCCGCAATATCTTTTTGGCGATATATTCCCCTATTGTTTGCAGGGTCCATATTACGATTATTGATTTCAACGTTTAAGTTATTAAATTAAGTATTTAATTCCAGATGTCATACACACGTAAATAACACGTTAATAAAATGTCAATCAACAATATTTTTACAAATGTTGCGACTAAAAAAAAGTAGCTAGATTTGTAGCTAAGAGCTAAATGACATTTTTTGTCGCTAGATGCAAAAAAAAATAGCTAAATCTAGCTACAAAATAGCTAAATTGGCAACAGTGGTTGTTTCAAATCGGAAGGTTGCGAGTTTGATGCTGGCTGGCGCCGTATGTTTTTTTTATATTTTATTCACCTCATTTTATTTAAAGTGACCACTAGTGGTCAATTTATTCAATTTACACATTCAGAGTAAAATTACCCAATTTATAGTAGGAGTCCAGTTTCCTACTATAAATTGGGTAAATTTCAACAAATTTTGATTAGAGTGTACCATATAAAAATCAATAAAGCAAATAAAAACAAATCGTTTTTGCACTTCTTTGGTTTTTATTTGTTTATTTTTCTAATAGAAATTATTTTTTTCTTCTCTTCCGTTTCCGGAATTTACTGGAAAAAATAAGCATACGCCCTCTATATTTACAATGCGCATACGAGCTCTACGGGTCTGGTATAAGCTTCCGTAGCGTACTCTCTAATCAAAATTTGTTGAAATTTACCCAATTTATAGTAGGAAACTGGACTACTATAAATTGGGTAATTTTACTTTACTTTAAAAAAAATAAATTTATCATAACAGGTCATTTGTCAATATTTTGAAAGGCGCGCTGATTCCGAATCTGGCCTTTAAAATGCTCTATCGCATCAGGTCGCGTAGGCAAGGCGTGGTCGTAGGGGCGTAAAATTTTTCCTGAGTTAGTTCTAAGTCAAATGGAAAAAAATGAGCGGGTACCGTCTCAACATTTCCAACATTTCCAAAATAAGGGACACTCTAATCGAAATTTGTTTAAATTTACCCAATTTATAGTAGAGATTCATCATTATTATTTGAATTTGCAAGATTAAATCGACTTGTGCTTAATGCAGATAAAACTAAATTGTATACAAATCTATCAACAACATTGGTCATCGTTCAGTTAAACTTACTATTAATCAGAATCAATGTAACACAAGAAATGCTGGAAATCTTAGATTAGCTCGATGTAGATTGGAGACAACCAAGCAAAGAATAGAATATTCGGGTAGTTTAAAGTATAATAATTTTCCAGAAAGATTAAAAACGTGTAATCGGCTATCTATTTTTAAAAATAACGTAAATGAATATCTTTTAGAACGAATATAAATTCTTCTTGAATAATTTTTCTTTTTATAAAAGATGTTAATATAATGTATATAATATTATAAAACTTATTGTAACTTATTTATAAGATAAATTAATTTTGTCAACTCGTCTCACAAAGCCATTTTGGCGCGAGACAACTGTTATTATGAATTATATTGTGAAATAAAATCTTTTTTACAAAAAAAAAAAAAAAACTGGACTCCTACTATAAATTGGGTAATTTTACTCTGATGTGTAAATTGAATAAATTGACCACTAGCGGTCAATTTAAATAAAAAAGAGGTAAATAAATATAACAAAAAAACAAAAAAAAAAACATTCGGCGCCAACGAGCATCAAACTCGCCACCTTCCGATTTGAAAGTACACTTCTTAACCACTACGCTACGGAAGCTTATACTTTTATCTGACGTTTTAGTTATTTAACATGTGTGTATGTATGTTGTTCGACAATTTTATTTACACATTTGTGTGTAAAATATTTGAATTAACGTATAATATTTATAATTTACTGTGTTTAATTGGTTTAAAAGTATTTTACGCATTTTGTGCTTATATTAACACAAAATGCGTGCTATTCAACAAAAATTTACCCAATTTATAATAGTAAGTTAACATGCGAGTGTTCACTCTGAAAAACGCATGTAAACTTACTATAATAAATTGGGTAAATTTTTGTAGAATAGCACGCATAATGTGTTAATATAAACACTAAATGCGTAAAATAATTGTAAACAAATTAAACACAGCAAATTATAAATATTATCCGTTAATTCAAATATTTTACACACAAATGTGTAAACAAAATTGTCGAACAACATACATACACACATGTTTAATAACTAAAACGCCAGATAAAAAGCACAAGCGTCTGTAGATTGGTGACTAAGAAGTGTTGTTTCAAATCGGAAGGTTGCGAGTTTGATGCTGGCTGGCGCCGTATGTTTTTTTTTTTATATTTTATTCACCCCTTTTTATTTTACATATTCAGAGTAAAATTACCCAATTTATTGTAGGAGTCCAGTTTCCTACTATACATTGGGTAAATTTCAACAAATTTTGATAAGAGTGTAGATATAAATACAGATGAAATTCTGTTTTCTGAAAATATGTAAATAATTTCAAAAATTAAAAAATTTAGGAATTCGTAACAAAAAAAAAAAAAACTAGAAAGTATTTGTGTAGGTTTTTATTTTAGCAGACAAACAGAATTATTATTTTAAGTGTATTTAAGTGTTTTTGA